>JAJEKV010000080.1:2698842-3999947 GCA_021234155.1 Isoetes taiwanensis | reverse complement strand
CCGGCGGGAGACATGTCGGCGAGAAGGGGAGCGCGGAGGAGCTGCAAGTATAATAAATATCATGCAAAAACAACATTTATTATTTTATAAAAGCTTATCTTTAATACCCCAAACCGGCTGTGTAGTGATAGTGAGGCTACTGCCTAACATCAGCACGATTGCTCTCTATCTCGAGTCCTCCTCCTATTTTGTCTAAAAGCCCCCTTTCCTCTCTAAGCATAAATAAATTAAAACTCCAGTATAAACTTACATACCAAATTAAAGGTAAAGGATATAAAAAACTATATATAAATACTTACCTTCTTTCATTTTCGGCTATTCTCCATCTATCATGATTAATTTTATTCACTTGCGAAAAATAGCACACCTAGGATTCAAAAAGAAATTATGGAGAGGAAACATTCATAACCAAGTGAATGATATGGTTGCAATAATAGAAATGATACTTATAAATCATACGATGAAAAAATAGTATTTTCATGTATTCTAAATGTGCCACTAAATGGTTTCTTAAACTTACTGCAGCCTTTGACCGCCTCGGACCGGGCTGAGGGGGAGACGATACGCTGTAATATTAATCACAAAGAGGGCCACAAATGAGAAGACCGCCAAGAATTGAGCCTCACCATGACTATATATATTAATTTGAACATAACGAATTGTTTAGAGAAAGCTTTGAACAAGTGTCTTTGAATAAATACCTAAATTTATATTCTTATCTTCTTTATTTATATTAGAAAAGTATCTCAGATATATGTATGGGGTATATCAATCGAAGTGAAGCGATGACAGCTATGCATTTCAAAGTGGGTCATACAATCAACCCTTAAATTATCCTGTTGCAGATTTTAGTGCCACATCATGAAAACCCTACATTGCTTGTACATCATCAAACCTCAGCGTCAATGTGGCTTACTTTGATACAGACAACATAGTAAGGAGGAGTTTATCAACTCTGAGTGAGTAGAAGACATCTACTTCAAACCTTAGATTGTGCCACATGGCATTTGCTAAATCTAGGTTTGATGATGCAGCACACAAAAACCTAGGTTTGACGTCTGTGAAATACACTTTATCTACAAGTTATGATTAATACTTATTTACTATTAATAATAATTTTTTTGATTAATAAATTACTTTTTCATTAGTAATTTTGAATAAAAACATTTATTTGTTGCAACAAGCTCCTCAAATAGAAGACAAAATTATATTAATCACTTCTGCAAGCATTTAACAAGCACCTTAGCCATCTCAAGTGGATCTACCAAACACTTATATGTCGCCTTCTGCAACTATATCAGAAAGCCCGGCCATGGAATATGACTGAGGATGCGAAAGCAATAGATGGAAGGATCCATGTGCACCAGCTCTCATCCAGGTATCATCATTTGGACTCTTCAGTAGTGCTGGATGATGTCCAATGCTATAGAGACTTCACGGTTGGGTTTATCTCAACACACAAACTCATAAGCCGACAGTTCGACAAAATCAAGTGAGACCCTGTGAATGTAGCCCATGAATATATGCTCTATATCCTATGTTCCCATGATGCTTGGGTCATCTGGAGATGATATGTAAAACCCCTTTCTCCCACCGGTTATCGCGACTGCTCCATCTTCTAGTGTATAACGTTCTTCAATTTGGGCATTCGCTCTTGCAAAAAACTAGAGGGTCGTGGTCCCAATCACCAATAGCCACCCACACATTTGTAAGTGAGCTACCAAAATGGAGTTTAGAATCTTTGCAATTGAGTTTTGTGTGTGTCCAACCCTGAGCGATGGTAGACTCTTCGTAAGAGCTTAGAGCTATATTTCTGGACGCATTTATACACGAAGTTCATTTTGGCTTCTACCTGCACTTATTCCAGATTAGCTCCTTCTTTTGAGCACTATATTGCATTGACTTCATCTCCTATAATAGCAGGAATTTTGGCTCGAAGATATCAAGTAATTCGGGCAAAGGTTCCTCCATTCATGAAATTGCAGATCATTATCCTCAGGGTCATCTCCCACAAAGATCCTAGGCAAAGTCCGGTGGGCCAATGCCGGACTTGGCCCCTGAAACGATATATTTGTCACCAAACTATAGATGCAAAAAGTTTCTATCTGGGCCTCTCCACACAATGCCGATATTAGCCATCTGTGATTACAGCAAAGGTGGCTTCAAAGGATCTCGATTTGGGTGAGACCGTACTTCTGCTTTACTACCACGCACTTTAACTCCAACAAAGATCCACGTGAATGCCGGCCAATAAATGCACATTTATCATGAGCATGTAATGATAATTCAGCCCCTCGCACTAAATAGAGCTCCCACCATGGATAAGACTATCTAACTCTCTACATGTTCTGGCCCTTTGAGACCGCCATCAGCCATCTTGTGATCTTTTATGCCGACCTTGCACTGCCACTAATTAGCCCATCGGCCCCATCGATGCCTAAAGATAGGGGCCTAAAAGTAAGTGGCACTTTATACTTAAGCAGCATCCCACTCGCCTCGATTGCAAACCCAAGATTCTGTTCTTTCTCATCATATCTTCCAACCTCGCATCATGCTCGCACCTCCGATGGCTCTGGTGGGACTGACATTCTTTCTCAACCTGGCTGCTACAAACGGTTAATCTGATCATCATTGCATATGTCGCCCGCCTGCCTGTAAGATACGATTGATGAGGATGCTACCAATTTCACTACGATCTCTCAGCCTCCTTACCGAGGCCGGTTTTATACCTACAAAACAAACAAAAATACTAATGGAATATGAAAGCCAAGCATGCACAAAAGTAAATGCAAATATACGCTTCCATTAATATCAAACACGCATCTATAATCATATAATCATTACTTATAACACGCTCTTATATACTAACAATTTATCCGATCCCTCTCCCTTCCAAAAGCAAGAAAAAGAAAACAAGAAAACTAAATAGGTTAGATCGGGGTTCTGCACCACGCCACTACATCAGATGATGAAGCGAATTAGTTAGTGGGGAGAGTCCCAATTTAGTTAACTTTTTTTTAAACTAAAAAACACTACTCTAAACTTATCTTCTGTGACCTTTGTTCTGGATTAGTTAGCAAAATTAACTAAAATTAAACTAAAATTAGAAATTAGCACTATAGAGGTCACTTTTAAGTTTGTTAATTTGCAAGTTTATAATTTTATAAGTTTTTGGGCTAACTTAACTAGATATACCAAAATAATTCTAGTTAATTAGTTATTATTTGTTTTACCAAAGCTTTTAGTGCTTAATTAGTATTATATTAAGTTAGCCAATCCCTATTTTTTTAACCAGCAATCGTGTGAAGGGAATCATCCAAAGCACGTTTAACTAAACAAGGGCCAATCAACTAAACTTGACCATAAGCGAAGAGACTTTACCGGATCAAAAGCTGGGATTTGGCTTAGATAATAGAGGAGGCTTTGGACTATAAATGTGTTGATGAATTAGATTAGATCGTGGGTCGATTAGGCTAGAGGCTATCAGACTGGGACGTAGTCCCCACCATGGTGGATTTCCACTATGCCCTTCCCCAGCTTCACCTCTATCAAAAAAAATATTACTGGGACTAGGGTTCAACATCTGGTCCCTCCACTCATGGTGGAGCCTAATTCACGTTCCTCGCCTAGCCACTCCTGCATTTAAATCGATATTAACGGTGGAATCCATGTTCTGAATGAATTCGGTCCTCCATCATGCAAGTGGGAGCTTCATCATGTCCTGTCAGTAGCCCAATATCTACCTAAGAATGGTAGCGGATTTGGACCCGACACTCTAGTCCTCCACTAAGCAGAGCCGACCGCAGCCCGGGAATAAAGCCATAATTACAATTTTATTTTTAAAACCTAAAAATAACAAGGAACTGAAGTGGACTTGAACCCAAAGACGTGGTCCCTTCCACTCTGGTGGGAGCCTAATCGCGTCTTGAACAAGCTGTACTCATTAACTTGTAAACATTTATGATTGTAGTGAATTGACTAACCTGCACATGGTCCCTCCCCAATTTAGGTGGAGCCAATCTGCGTCTTGAACAAGTTTAAATACTCCCACCACTTTTTTTTAACCTACTTAAACTATAAAAGAAAATGCAAGTGCATCAACTACTTAACACAAGAAGGACGCTGTGGTACAAGATCCTGTCAAGTCCAAATCTAATAGAAAAGTCAGCAATGTATAACAAAGCATTAGAAGAATAAGAAACAGTATTGAAAGTGATCGAAGAAGAAAGAAAGAAAAAGGGGGTGGAGAAAAGAGATAGAAAGAAACTGTATAGAAAGAAACAGAGAATAGAAGGGAAGAAATAAGGGGATAGAATAGAGAAGAAATAAGAGAAGAAATCAAGAAAGAACAAGGAAAAAAAATAAGAGTGGTGCTAAAGAGGGGCGGGAAGGGAAAGCAAAGAAATTTAAGGGAATGGAAAGAAAAGGATCTGAATTGGAAATATTAAAGAAATGTAAAGGAATAACGAAGAACGAAGAATGAATTATAAAAAGAATGAAGAACATTTAAATGAAAAAAAAATGAAGAATAAGGAAGAGAAGAGAAGAAAGAATGAGGGAAGGAGGGAAAGAATGAGGAATGAGAAAGCATGAGAAATAATGGAAACAGAGAAAGTATGAGAAGAAAATGAGAAAGAAATGAAAAGTAGTGAAACAGAAAGCAAGAAATGAGAAAGAAATTATAGAATGAGGAATAAAGAATGAGAAAGCATGAGGAAGAAAGAAATGAGAAAGAAATGAGAAAGAAAGAATAGAGAAAGATGAGGAAAAGAAAATGAGGAAAGAAGAAATAATAAGGAAGAAAGAAATGAGGAAAGAATGGAAGGCGGGAAGTATGAGGAAGAAATAGCTATATGAGGAAGAATGAGGAAGAATGAAGAAGGAGGAAGGTTTGAGGAAGAAAGTTTAATAAGGAGGGAAGAAATGAATGAGGTATGGAAGAATGGAAGAAAAAAAATCAAGAACAAGGAAGAAGAGGAAGGAAGTAAAGTTTAAAAAAGAGGAAGTCAGTATGTACTATTCAATCCAAAAACCGTTATCTAATCTAAAAAGAGATATACTAACCTAGAATAGTTGCTTGCGGTGTCGATCGCAGTATCTATAGCCACGATCGCTTCCAAGAACCTCAAGAAGTAGGGAAAAAAGAAGTTAGGGAAAAGTCATCACGGTGTACAAAATTACGGTATTACCGCATAGTATCGCCACGCCGATGACGCTATTTCAAATCTGATACATATATGATTTACGCCGTATGCTGTACGCCCCCACACGCATTTTGTTCTAGCCATTTTATGGACTTTATATTTTTTTTGGCATCTTTTAATGTGTCCTTAGCGATTGAAATAAATTCCCGAGGTATGAAGTGCAAATAACTAGCATTCCGATTCTATTATACACAAATAAAATTTTAGGTCAAATATATCTACCGTGAACGTAGTTGGTTTTCGATATCATGAAAAGAACAATTATCTAGAGGAGCGAAGCCGAATCATGCCCCGGGGACTACTGGATAGGGAACTGAGCCGAGGGTGTTCATATATACGCAGGGGCGTGCTAGGATTGCAGTCGCCGAACTTTTGGGGTCCGGCTCGGGACGGACTTCCTCTATAGAGGTGTAAATGCCTGTGTTCCTTGTTTGACTGGGAAGGGTGCTAATCGCGTTTTGCCTAAATAAACGGGCCGCCGGGACTGCTCGAATCCCAACGCTGGTTCCTGACCTTATCCAAAATTTTGGAAATTTTCCTCAGAGGCCAGGATGACCCCTGAAGCTAGCTGACCAAAAACCAATTTAATTCCATGCCATGCATTAACTACTTAATTTATGAAAACTTATAAATGCAATAACATTTACAACCAAAAGAGTGCATCTAAAAAGGCTTAGTCTTTGAACAGAAAGTGTACCAAGGCAGTATATTATTATTAAAAAATTTCCACTTGGAAATCTATGAAGCAAATTATTATAAAGAAGCAATTTGTTTCTGAAACAAAACCAACATTACAAGTTAGTTATGCCATCCATGTGAAATAGCTTTAGGGAGGCAAATTGCTGAACAAAAGTATTCTATCCATACCTTTGATATCAAATTAATAACCATCATCACAAGCCAATGGATCTTAATGGCATTTGCCCTTGGGACGAAGTCTGCATG
The DNA here is from genome assembly GCA_021234155.1 of Isoetes taiwanensis. NCBI lineage: Eukaryota > Viridiplantae > Streptophyta > Lycopodiopsida > Isoetales > Isoetaceae > Isoetes > Isoetes taiwanensis. Next base: position 3,993,798 of record JAJEKV010000080.1, on the reverse strand, counting down.
TAATGACCACCTGAATTCTCCTGGATTCTTCCATAGCCTATAACTTCACTCCAAGTAGTCCATGCCCCTAGTGTTAGATTTTGCTGTAGATGTCATGTCAAGAAAAATCTAATTATTTTCGCATACGATTAATTGGCGCATCATATCGTTCCACAACGTGTGCTTCCGACTTCTACTGCCACATCTGAGGAGGGATACAGCCTAAAACTCGCCTCCACTAGTTCCCTTCGTCTGCTTCCGGCTGCGCCTTCGCCAGTCCCAAGCGCAATAGATTGTTCCCGCCCTAAACGCAAAACCTCTTCTAGAACTCCGCAAACCTACATGGTTTACGCTGGAGGCCCTCCGGTTTTATCTGACCTTTGCGCTTCGTGACTGACCGGGAGGGGGGGTGTTGACGCCAGAGCACGGACTCAAAATCTCCCTAAGTCGCTATTCCTAATTTCCTCTCCTAAGGCCCCTGAACGGATTCGACACCTCTCCTCTCCGGAACTACTTATCGCACTCTCACAATACCTGCATTGCCCATTATTTGCCTTAGGGACTAAGTTCGGCGATCAAAACGCTCTAAAATGTAAAACCCTTCAGGGAACCCATAACTCACAAGGTTGATGCCTTTGAGGCCCTCTCTTGTCGATTGGCCGGACCTTGGCGCTCGTGGATTTGATCGGAGGGGGCGGGTGACGCCGAGCACCTGACCCTAAAAATCCTAAGCCGCTATTCCACTTCTTAGTGCCCTCGATGGAGGGCTACCTCCCTCCGGAGAAATCATGATTGGCTTGGTTTTGACCTGTGAATTTATTACTTACCAGACCCAAGTTCTCAGCGCCAGGAAGACTAAAATCCTCGCCCCAAAACCAAACCTCAACCCGGCAACCTGCTGTGGTTTACGCTTTCAGCCCTCCTTTGCCGATGGCCGACCTGCCGCGGTTCTGACGCGGAGGGGTGTGCGACACCAAGAGTGGGGGACTTAAAATCCTGGCCGCTTGCCCTAATCATCCAGTTTTATTGGCAAGTTAATTATGCCATCCAGCGCCAAATAGCTTTGTGGAGCAGTCCGCTGAACAAGCATTCTTCATCCACATGCCTGACATCAAACACAAACTTCATCATCACAAAGCAACTGGGACCTTCCCGATTTCCCAACCCGTAGAGTTCGCTTTTCTCAGAATTCATTAGGATTCATTCTAGTAGTTATGATGTCAGAATTGGTTTATCTTCATTCCAATAGTTATGATATATTTCAATGCAATCTTAGGACTAAGTATAACGCCCGCTCTACCAAGGTCAACCCCAAGTACAAATCATCCTGTATACAAACCCATTCCTTGACCTAGCTAACCCTTTCGACTTTAATCTTTCCAAAATCGAACATTGGGCTATGTACGGAGATGAATTAGGAACTAAACGCAAAAATCAGAATTTATTTTTCAGACAATGCATTAATTACTTAATTTTATGAATGTCTCTGTACACCGCAAAAGCTCCACTCTAATTGCTAAGATCGATATATTATGCCCAACCTCTGCTCCGCCGCCTCGTACTCAAGGTTTCACGTTAGAATTTTCAAGCCAGTCCCAACCGCGAACAGACAAGACTCATTCCCCAAAACGCAAAACCATTCTAGAACCGGCAACTGGCCGTGGTTTATTGCCGGAGGCCCTCCTGTCGATTCACGAATCTACCGTGGTCTTGATCGTGGAGGGGGGTGTTGACGCCAGAAAGCACTGACCCTAAATCCCCCGGAAGTCAAAGGTTCCTAATTTCCCTGGCTGGCCTTGGGGACTAGATGTATGAATTCTCTCCTGACCTGATTGGTCTCGCTTAATGGACTCGTAATACTCCGACATTGCCCCTCGACCAAGTTTCGCACAAGACCACCACTCCAAGAAACGCCAGTAGTCTTCCCACTGTACTGAGTCAATTGGTCATAGGATGGATGCGATACCGGCTGGAGTGGCGGAGTGTTTTCTTTGCAAACCGACCGAATTTGGTTCCTTTAGGGTAGTTTCGCCTATTCCGATCTATTTATGTGGCTGATTTACATTCCTGAGCCTCCTGCAGGTTCGGTAACGACAAAACACTACTAAACTGTCGAATTTCAAGATCATCATGGGTTTGACAAGTTCTCCTGACCTATTCGAATCTTAGCTTTCCTTCAAGAGGGGCTTCGACCTGAGTGAGATCCAACGGTTGATAGGGAACCGCTCCTGAGGGTGAACATACGCAGCCAGAAGGGCTGCCGGAACTTTTTGGATCCCTACTTGGGGTCTCATGGACTTCCCTCTTGTGAGGGATCCCCTGGCATCCGGGGCCTCAAGCGACTTGGGGAGCAGCACCAATGGTTCTCTGAACGGGCCGCCCGCCGTTTCTAATGCTAACCTTTGACCTAGACCTTTCTCCTAAAATTTCAAATTGTGGGCCGAGATGAATTAGGAATCCAAATGCAAAAAATCAGAATTACTTTACAATGCATTAATTATGTAATTTGCGGAATACCTGCCACCGCGAAAAGCCACTGTAATTTACTTGCTAGCGATCGAGGAGGATAGGCCCAAACTCCGCCCACAGCCTCTTTTGCCTTTGGGATTTTCATTAGAAGTCAGGCCAGTCCTAGCGTAACAGAGCTGTTTCGCCCAAACGCAACCTTTAGAACTCCGCACCGTGGTTTACGTTTTGAGGCCTCTTGCTTCCGATTCGCCAATTTGCGCCGCGATCGACGTGAGTAAATGGTTTTGCGACCAAAATCCTTGCTTGCCCACTTCCCCTAAGGCCTGGGACGATCGGTGACCTCCCTCTCCCGTAATTTATTTAAGCTCGCCAATGGACCGAACGCCGTAGGTATTTCGCCCTGGAAGTAAAGAGCGTCAAGACCACCCGACTTCCAAGAAGCGCAAAGTAGTTCTACCTACCACATTCGTGAATAACGGCCAGATGTGATAATGGATATCACGGAGGCGACTGTTTTTTCTTTGCAAACTACCTCGTAACTTGCTTTCCTCAGGGTACTCCGCCCATTTATTTGGCAGTGGTCAGATTTGCTGGTTCCGGTTTCCTCAGGCCTTAAATCTTATTAAAGATCATGTTTCTGGCTAGCGTCAATCTCAGACGCCGCGGTTTGACAAGTTATCCTGACCCAGAGAGTCTGAAATTTTTGGCCTTTCCTTAAGAGGGCCCTCAACTGAGGATCCAACGGCCTGATAGGGGAAACCAGTTCCTGATGGGGTGACATGATGTTGCAGTCTCCTGAGCGCCGAAGGGGCCGCCGGAACTTGGATCCCTCTTGGGGTCCGGATTCCTCTTGTGAGGGATCCCTGTGTCCTGGCCTCATGACTGGGAAGGGTGCCAGCCATGGCTCTAACGCCGCCCGTACCGCCTAATGTTAACCCTTTGACCGCAAATCTTCCGGGGCCTTCAGTACCAGCGTTGAGATGAATGAGAAACTTTATTTTCTATACGCGAATTGAGAAAAGAATCGCATAATGGCCCGGCGAATGCAAAGCGCCCACTTCTATCACTTGCCACATCGGGAGCATGCCCGTCCCCGCCTCTGCCGCCCCTTGCTCCTGACTTCGCCGTTTCGCCAGGTCCGCGTAATGACATTCGCCCCAAAACGCAAAACCATTCTAGAACCTCGCAACCTGTCAGGGCTACGTTTTTGGAGGCCCCTCTGTCGATTCGCCGGGACTTGCGCCGGATCGACGTGGAGGAGGGTGTTTAATTTTTGCAGCACACCAAAAACTTCGAAGTCAGCGGTTCTCAATTTCTCTCCTGGCGGCCCCGGGATCATTCCGCCACCTCCCTCTCCCATCGCGGTTTTGGCTCGCCAATGGACTCGCACGCCGACATTGCCCCCTGGAGCAAGTTCCGTGGCCAGAAGACCACCACCTCCAAGAAGCGTTTCAAAAGTAGTTTACTTCCATCACACTCATGAAATACCAATTGGCCCAGATGGGATGATATCACGTGGAGAGGCGGAGGTTTCTTTCTTTGTAAAGTCAATCTTGTAACTTGCCCCTAGAGTAATTTCAGTTATTCTGATTTGGATTGGCAGGGTCGATTTAAGCACTGAGCCTCCCCAAGGTTCTAAACGACAAAACACTTTGCTTTCTATGCGTCGCACTCTCAGGACGGTTGACAAGTTCTCCGGATCCATCTCGAATCTTTTGGCCTTCCCAAGAGGGGGCCCTGAACGGAGGATCCAACGGTCGAGGAACCTGCCCGGAGGGTGGTTGATAGCGCAGCACGGGAGCGCCACGGTAGGAAGGGCCGCTTGAACGCTGATCCCGGCCTGTCCGGACTCTCTTTGGTGAGGGATCCCAAGGTCCTGATTCTTAGAAGGGTGCCACCGCTGCTCTTAACGCTGCCCCTGACCGCTCTAATGCTAACTCCTTTAATCGTGACCTTCCCAAAATTTCAAATTGGCCCAGCCGAGGATAAATTAGGGTAACCAAGCCGGGCAAAAAATCGTGACTGGCTGCATAATGCACACTATGTAATTATGAATGGTCTGCCACTTAGTGCCCACTCTAATACTGCCAGCGACGGAGGAGGATCGCCCAAACTCCGCCCGCCAGGCTCCTTTGTCAGATTCTCACAGAATTTTCGCTTGTGGCCCCATGCAATAGACCAAGTCTCGCCCCAAAAGTAAACCCTTCTAGGAACTCCTGCAACCCACACGGCGAGACAAGCTTTGGGAGGCCCTCTCTTGTCGATTCTGGGCGACCTTGCCGTGTGACTGACGCGGAGTGGGGTGCTGATCACGTGAGCATGGACCCTAAATCCTGAAGTTGCTTTGCATACAAATTTCCCCAAGGCCCCTGGGACGACGGGCGATCTCCTCCCCGAAATCATTCGCCTTTGCCAATGGACTCGTGGATGACTGAGCATTGCCTTGGACTCACTTCCGTGGGCTACATCATCATGTTCACCCAACTAAGAAATGATTTTGACGTCAGATACTGCTTTGATAAGTGATACAAGACGCTTTGATGCTAATTTATTTTGGTTATAGTGACGCCATTTAAATTATTTTTTATTTTGTTTGACATCAAGCATGTTTGAGCCTAGAGGCAATGCTTATTCAAGAGGGTTTGTCGAACTTAGTGGCATGTTCTAATTTAAGGGGAAATGCAACGCACATGCCTAAACGCCTCAGAGGTCTTCGTTGCCACCTCTGGCGTATCGGAGTTGTTCCACCAAAAGCCACTCATTATTATTATCCGCTTGAAAGGTAGAGCAAAGATCCACAAATGTAAAGCTTAGTGGATAGCATCAAATCAAGCAAATGGATCAAAGTTAACTTGGGTGGTGGTACCGGGCTTAAAGGTTGACAGAAACCTAAGTAATCTAGATACTCATTGAAGACTCTTTTGACGAGTTGGAAATCCAAATCCTTTACCAAAGATTTGAGTTTGCAGTAAATTGTTTGGCTGTGGGGCCTCCATTAGTGGATTTGTGCATGAGCCTTATTGATTGATTTCTCCCATGGATGCACTTCCGGTGACTAAACTTCTACTACTCTGCTTTTATCTCCAATAAAGTTACTGCGCTTATTATTTGCCTCCCCATGGCTATATTTGGGTTCAAAACTTCAAACATCATAGCTCAGTACCTCTTTATGTCCTATGGAATCACCATTGAAATCGCTTTATCTCATTATCCGTATCGCTAACCCGTATTTTTAGACTGGCTTTTTGGATGCAAAATGTGTTACAAATCTGCGCATCAGCATCATCATTGTAATCCTGGCCATAATAGGGAAAGATCACAAAGATCGGAAGGCCAAACCGTTTAATGCCAACCCTTTGACCTAGACCTCTCCAAAAATTCTCAAATTGGGTCAGGCCGAGGATACCTGGGGAACTTACCGCAAAAACTGCACTTATTACAATGCATTAATTGCAGTGAATTTATGAAATGTCTTGCTACTGCAAAAAGCCACTCTACTCTTGCCACACCTGGGAGGAGAATATCTAAACTCCGCCCGCTGCCCCTGTTCGGCCGCTTCTCGCCCGCCAGGCCCCTGCGCAACAGACCAAGACGCTGCCCCCAAACGCGAACCCTTTAGAACCTGCAAACCGCCAGGTTTTCATTGCCGGAGGCCCTCTCCCTTGTCGATTCGCCTGACCTTTATGCCTATGACTTGCCGCGGAGTGGGGTAAAGGATGTGAGTACTTGAGAATCTTGTAAATCCTCTGCAGAATCAGTTGTTCCTCAATTTCTCTCCCCCATAAGGCCTCGGGGACTTTTGGCTTAATTCTCTCCTTCTGTGACCGCAAGGGATGGGTTCTAGTTAATGACCTTTAACGCCGACATTGCCCTCTGGGACTAAGTTCTCAGGGTTTAAAAGACCACCACCTCCAAAGAAGCCGTATTACTTAAATTATTTTTTATTTTAAGTGATATGTCGATAACAAGGCATGTTTTGATTTTAGTGACAATGCTCGAGCTTCCAAGAGGCTTGTTTGAACCTTGTAGGTGGCATGTTCCCACCCTAAGGGAAATGCAACTCTACGCGTGGGTAGGTATTTTGTTATTAAGTGACGTATACAATATATTTTATTTAGTATATGTGACCTGCTTTGATGCCAGTCGTATAGTTTGGAGTCACATGTCATGTTTGAACCTAGTTGACATATTTGATGTAAGGTACATATTTTAGCCACGTAATGGAAACAGGTGGGCAACATGTCAGCCAGGACGCCATATGTTGTATTTTTTCACTTTATGTGGCATATATTTGATCTTCTATTGAGCCAGGTGGCATGTTCTAGTCTAGCAATGCTTTGAGCTTATGTGGCTTCTTTTTGGAGCCTATGTTCCACCTGCTTATTCCTCCATATAATGTGTATACCAAAAGGGGAGGGGAGAGAATTGAATTGAATGGGTTTTATTGCACACCTAAGACCAATAGACATGTAGCTTCATCGGCGATTGCAATCGAGATGTGCATAATATTTGACATATAGAATTTAATGACGCCTCTAGGTGCTAACTGGTGAGTCGCCATTGTTAGTACTTGCTAACATTTGTATTAAAATGCCCAAGTACATCCGTAGATTGAATTGCTCGGTGTAAGATACGATGAGAGCTGGTGGTCCAACCTCTTGATGCTCAAGCCCGGGTGAGTTTGAATGTTCTTGATCTGCCGTGAGGGCTTCGTGACGCGGCTGACTCTCTAGCACAAATACCTTGAATATTGGGCGCCCCTCGTAGTTTGTATGATAAACCACCATGTTGGGTCTTGTCGATCGTAAAGAAAAAAATCCGGTCAAAAGAAGTTGGACGGAGATTGATATTGATGGTCTAAATTTTGAAGTGGATATGTATATGTGTGTACCCTGTCAGCTGTCCTGAAGGACAAGCCGCCCTCACCGTACTGTACATCTGCTAGAGTGACAAATAAAAGCCACTTGTTCTGGACGAGCATTTCATCAGAGGCCTCACAAATCTCCCCTTAATTGAAGGTCAAACCACCATATCAGAATATGAAGGTCTTGAAATGCCACCAACATCCACCCATTATAGTTCCTTTAACCTCTCACCCAATCAGCTGTGGCTTCCCTAGCCACGAATGATGTACCACTTGATTTGAAAACTCCACTTGAATGATGCTATGACTCCGCAGCCACAAGTCTTCCTGTAGAAGGTGCTCGAGAACTCCCACGAGGGGTCCCATGCCACGAAGTGCATCGAGAGTGGAGATACTCAAAAGCAATCTATTAATGCCAATAGATACAATAACATCAAAAGAAAATACTCGGGATGAATATCAAATATAATTTGTTGCAACTACCTTTTTCATGACACCACCTTAGCGCGATGCCCATTCCTCAGAGGTCAGAATATACTCCCCTGTGGAATATGCACGTCAAAGCCTCAGAAAGTACCATTCTTTTCCATCTTATCCGCAAGGGTTCATATCCATCGTACGGCCCGCTTTATTATAGTCGCTCTATTCATGCCTCTTCTTCCATTTTCCGGCGCTCTCATAACGAGCAAATCCATTTTGCCATTGGTGCCGTAATTGTAAAGAAGAAATTGACGTTAACTTTACTGATCATATCGCGGAAATGACTTCGCATATCATTGCCTTCGCCACTACCACAATCTTCGCCCCTTCATCACTCCATAGTTTGGTGGCATCTCGCATGTACGCAAGGAAATAATATATCTTCACGGTATAGAAAAAGTGACTCTCTTTCGGGCAAGCCACTCTCTCGCCATATCATCAGACGTTTTTGACGCACCATATCCTTCAATACCTTCATAACCTTTTGTGCCATCCATTCTGAGGTACAGCCTGAGCTCCTACTTCCTCAATAAGATGTACCTGCAAGATGGGTTTGATCACAAGAAAAGCTCAGGGAAACTCCTTCTCCAACAAGCAACATGCTCACTATTTTCACTTTCATCTCTTCAACTGCTCTTCGCATAGTTTTTACACATCCACCTATGAGGTCCAAAAAAAAAAAAAACAAAACAAAACAAAAATCTGAAGCTACAAAGTCAAAATAGACTGGGACCATCAACCAACATGGGTAACAACCTTTATGACCTTTGATAGGGCGCACTTTATTGCTCCACGGTCCTTGTCTAAACTCTCAAAGGTCAAGAATAAGAATCATCAGAGGATCCAAACACCAAATATGGTATGGGTTAGCATTTAATAGTAGTATATATGTGGACTTCAATTGTTTACTACTAAGAACTTATGCCAACAGGGCTCTTAAACCAAATGCTGGGGCCCTCAAAGATTGTGAATGTACCCTAATGATTGTACAAATCACAGGTTCTAAGGGCCTTTAAATCACTATAATGAGTTTCTAATGGTCAGCCCCTAGCAATCTATTTTAAATGGAGGAAGTGGTTGCCCTTCACTCGGATCCAGTTTCTTTGTATGTACGCATCTTTAAGGTCCATCCTATTTGTTGTGTCTTTGACCAAATACAGCCCATAAAGAGTTTCACAGTTTCTGAAGATACCTGGTCTAAAAAGGTGTTGAATCAATAGGTCGCAAGGTCCAATATGGTCTATAAAATGACTTCTTTTTTCAGTATTGGCGAAGATCCTCCTCCGCTTCTTCGCCACCATCGTGGTGACACCTCATCCCTTTCATCGTCGAGGGTCGCTACTTAATTCTCTACCGTAGGGGCTCTCTGGTGACATTCTTCTTTGGTGATTTTCCTCTTCCTTCTTATCCCAACGCCACCCATTCGTGATGGTAATTGCCAGGGTTCAGTATAGTCTACGTGCCATCAATTATGCACGCCGCTTCAAGGGGTGCTGAGCGGGCAAATACTTCCTAAAACCCTCGTGGAATTACTTCTTCGATGCTTAGAGTGACTAAGGTTTAAACGCCTCAGCATTATGCAAGGGAAGTGCCCCATGTCTTAAATCCGTACCGCGCTTCCCAGAAAGTCATGCATAGTCCACAATAGTATACTCTAAGATTAAAACGCCATTTTTATGTGCATCGTAGACTCCACACCTGTTCAACAAAATAAAAGACTCATCCAATTTTATTCTTTAGGTACACATCTAAATTACTTGGTTTTTTCTTCCGTGCATCAACAAGTCATAATAATAAAGTCAGAAATTTTTCATCTAAAGCGTCAATGGGGTATGTTGTAATTACCATCATCACTGCCATGTAGACTATGCAAATAATAAAAATTACATGGGTTAATGTTTCATCTAAGTGGCCAGGCCCAAACGACGCGATGTGGTTCTTTTTCTGCAAAGCTTCAAAGAGGTCGTGATCGAGCATAAGCCTGCTTTTCAGATCATTGCCGGACTCTGCATCATATCGTCACGATGTATGTGTAGTCGGAAGTCCATTAGGCTAGCCAATGTCTTGCAACGAACATCAACTTTTAACTCATAGAATAAATTATAGGCAAAATATATAAGTACCCCAAAAATTAAGTGAATGCATAAATTATTTGTAAAGAAGTGGTGATGCATATACCTGGGATTATTGAAAAGTGTCGACAACTCCTTCGAGGTACCGCTTTTCCTTTAGGTCATTCCAGATTCTGCCCATTACATATTAGAGAAATGAGTGGATCTCTCATGCCTCTGTGGGAGAAGACTATACAATCATTTGGACATGCATGTATGACTTTATAAACTGGCTACCGTCGCTTGAATCATTTTAACTTGAGATGCTATACTTTCAGAGGCATATTGTTCTTCTCCGGAAGGATCTTCTCGCGCACAACTCCGCGATCTAAGAGCGGTAAGATGGAAAAGATGGAGATGGTGGTAAGAGAAAGACTGATAAGTGAGTCACTCTCAATAGAGTGTGCAGACACTGCATTGCTCCACTTGAACTTGGTTTTGAGATTAGAATCAGTTGCGCACGCCGACAAACGAGGCCTGAGAAGAATTCGGTTTTCTTCGCCACAATAATAGGTCAATACAGACGACAATCCGCGAGTATCCAGCGATTTCTTACCTATATCCTCCACCCACCATCCCCGACATCATCTAAATCAATATCAAGTAATTTTGAAGAGAGCTGGCAACATATCGAGCATCTACACACGAAGACTCGCTCTCGACCCTGCCATTGCCTCATCCTCTATATTGATCGATAATAATATCTTCACATTGCGCGCCTGCTTGAAATTCACGAATAGCTCTTTGTCGCAATAACTTAGAAACTAAATTGAATTTACGTATGACCGCCTCTCAATGAGTTCTATTAAATTGCAGACCATCATGTCAAACAATGTAATAAGTATAAAATACATACAACCATTTGCATAGACTCCACTTAATGACAAAAATATATTAAAAAAACCTTCTTGACTCTTTTTATACAACAATACTATTGTTCAACTTAAATGGGAGAGGTTCATCATAGTGATAGTTGATGAATAACTCACCCCAATGTTTATGCTGCACAGCACACAATCTATGATATATCTCGCCTTTACAGCATTCTGTAAAAATCTTCTCCTGACACTCTAAAATTCACAATTGCATCAGCTTCACGGTTGTCAAGTTTGATGAACCCTACAATATTGCCATGGAACCCCGTCAATTACCAATAAACTTCAACTCTCACCAGTATGCCTCTTACAATGGTGATGAATTGGCCTCATAAATCCTCATACGCCAAGCATATTAGTCAAAGTTTGCCGTCAATCGCATCGGACCCCGATATGGCATTAATGGAATGTGGGTTCCTGCCCACCAGCATGTTGTACGGAGATGGCGCCTAATCACTCTTCGACAAATGCGGCCTCGCGATAATGATGCATCTCTTCCCAATAAGCAAATTTTGATCCATAGATGGCATTTATCGCCAAGCTGCCAAATGTCTCTCATGTGGCCTAAATAAAGGGCTTCAATGAATTTTGTAATTTCAGAATTTCAGCCACAAAGGCAATGAGGCCTAAGCGTTTGGGAAATGTGCTGGCTATACGCAAATAATTTCTATAATAGACTTCTGTGGTTCATAGGGAACACTGTACCGTTGAGCGCACCTCATCCAAGCCATTTATATTATGGATTCAAGTCATCGCTTCCGGTTTCATATGCCCCTATGGCCAGCTGATAAACCAAAATCCACATCTAGTTGGAGGACATCACATCACCTTAACTATAGATACCTATAAAATATCTTGAATATATAATTGAAACCTGGGGAGAGATACTTAAAAAAAAAAAAAAAAAACAATAATAATTGTATACCAACTGAGATCTATGTGATTTAGCATCGATCCTCGGGTGGGTTGTTCAAATGTACCAAATTCATCGATGGTCTTCAACAACCGTTTCAAGTCGCCTTCTACCTATACATCTTTACAACGCAAACTATTTTCGTCCTCCGCTTACTATAAAGGGTACTATGACATCATATTAGGCTTGCTGAAATCAATTGATAGGGATAGTTACAGTATAGTATAAACCCTAAACCCTAAACCCTAAACCCTAAATGGGATGCACTGGGGTTCTATTATCAGAGTCCTTCCACTCACAGAAGCTTCTCACTATGCTCCTTTCCCAGTAATGAATTCCTTATATAAGTTTCACTGTAATAAAGATCTTGAGACGCCAGCCCCGATATATAGAGTCCCCTCCACTCTACAGAGTTTACATATGACCTTGACTACGCTACACACCTCAATTTTGTAATCTGCATTGTAATTTCGCAAGGTATGGTAGAGTTTAGCCCTTGTGTGACACTGGTCCTTCTACTCAAGGTGAGGCGACTGGTCTCACCTAAAAACACTCAAGTGACGGCCGTAGTATAATGCCCTCCATGAGTATATGTCTAGGGCGAGCCAAATACAAGAATCAGCCACTTACGTGACGGTTCCGCATATCCAAATTTCCCCGTGGTAGATAAAGATCAATTAGTTTCCGCCATCTCTGTAGCGCCGGAGCGGCTTAATTCCATATAGGGCAGCAAATAAAGTATAAGATATGGTTAAAAGAAGAACACCAGCGCTTAGGCCGGAAGAGAGCCGAAAGGAAAGGCCAACAATGAAGGCCGAGAAAGAGTTGTTTATATAGAAATCTTTGTCACATGACGCCACGCCGCAGCGACGGATTGTCAACGGTCACCGCCAGGTCACCGCCGAAATGGGTACATACGGTACTACGTAGACCGACGTGGCTATACGCTTCCAATGTCAATGCGACGCCGCTTAAACAACACTGGCGGACACCTAGTCGCCACCGCGCCAAGTCCAATTTCGGCGGACAGAGGCTGTCATCGATGTCGATGCGACTTGACGCCGTAAGCGACCGCCTCGGGCGTGATACCCCGCCGCGCCCTACCTGGCGTAGAGGCAGATCCACCGCGACGTATCCGCTTAGGCCGGCCGACGTTTTGAAGATTATCGCCGTGATGCGACGCAGTTCGCTACGACGTCGCATTGACGTTTTATGTATTGCCGCCAATTGCGACACGCGATTCAGACGCCGTCGGCAATGTTTAAACGTACTTTCAGTTGTGGAATTCGCACTTTTCATTTTTCGGTTAGCGATGAAATGATTATAGAGTTCCCAGGCCATTAAGAGTAATTCCTAGAAATCTATAGGTCTCTAAATCTTGAGGATTGCTATTACCTCTCAAAGACCTCCAAAATATTGACTATTCATAGCGCATCAAGGTTTTATAATCATATAGAAAGCGTGGACACAACTTTGATGACTATAGCAATTTATGTCTTAAAAATCACATGAAAGTTCAAGCATTACGCCTAATTTTACATGTATGGGTTCTGATACTTAATATTGGGAAAAATTCTCAACATGCCTTGTTAGAAATTCCAAAGTGTTAATTTCCAAATGAAGAGTAAATTTTGGGAAAAAAAGATAATAGAGTTTTATACCTCAATGGCAAGAGCTATTCTCATGTTATAGAGACTGTGAGAAGATCTTCCAATGACGCCAATGATTTAAATCTGAGTTAAAATTCACAAGTTGGTGCCTCTATTTACGCTTATTTTTATAGTACTATTAAAGACGAGAATTTGGAATATTCCAACCTCGCTTGACATTCTACTCGCTATTATAGCGCCGTATCTGTATATCTTATAAGACTTCTATGAAGGACACTTTTTTAGTTGATTGAACATAAAAAAGTTATTGCCATTTGAGCTAAACACCCTATTCTAGGGTATTTTTGAATTTTCTACAAACTTGAGGGGTGAGGTTATAGAATCTTCATTATTTAGTCATGGTTTCACTATACTACGCACGGTAAACTTCATCACAAAGAGCAAAATGATCTATATAGATACTTCTCAAGACGTAGTGGTATTGTTTCAATTTGTCTTAGAGATATTTTGCAAGATATCGCCCTAGAGGCCCCAATTCTATATTATGCTGGGTATCGTAATGGCTATCTCTAACTACGAAGTTTCAAGTTAAAACTATAAAGTTGGCATATATATAAAAGCATTGTACCAGTGCTGTGTCTCCTCAAATCAAACCAGAAAGCTTTCGGCTAGTCTAATAAATCGCACTGGCATATCATATCGCAATCACCAACGCCAGTTTAAATAATAGCCGACGTGTTAACACCGGAAATTTCGGCAAAACTATGCCAAAATACCTGCAACACGCAAACAAAATTAAGCCGAAGATTAAACATCCGTACCGAATTGAAGGTATCAATCTTTGACCTAAGATTTCTGCCATGCTTCATCGCTTGGAGCAGCTTGATTCGCCACTTTCCGGGTACAAGATTTTATATGGAGGCGATCATGTTCCAACCTCGTAGCCGAGATATGGTGAGAATTAGATCTGGGAAAAATTAAAACTCCAGCATATACCAAAGAGGTAGGCGTAATCCATGGATTTCAAAACAAAGGGATCGGATGCCCAAGGACAAGAATTTGAAAAGCGCCTACGCAAAGCAAGATCGTGAGATATAAGGCTAAGCTATCAAGGTGTCATAACCAATATCGTTTGTACAGCATAATCAAAGTCATTCAATTGGGGCTGACTGTATCACAAAAGATCCGCGACTGCCCGCCACAAATTCGCTAAATTTAGCATTCTAGCCCTGAAAACCCCGGATGATAAACGCTTCTGGCCTGTACGCTACTACTAAGACCTTTGCCTTGGCATGGCAAACGGCGCTTCATGTAACTCCCTTATTCTCCAATTGGCCAAATTTGCGCCCTCCTAAAAGGAACTCAGCCAGCTGAATCTCTCGTTACCTTAATCATGGCTATGGCCATCCTCAAGGTTGTCCTTCATCGCCAGAGTTCAAAACTTTCGCCGCTGCATTACGCCTCTTCTTCAAGGCCAAAAGCACCACATTGAACGCACGGTAGTGTAAAGACCCAGTTAAAATGGTCATGTAGGTTCTTTCCAAAGCATTTTCACTCCATATTGCCCCCACATCACCGGATTCTGGACTCGCTAAGTACAAATTTTACAATAAATTACTAGTTTCTTTTATATTTTTCGCCCCTCAGTGATGGCCTACAATATGGAACTGAAGTTTGTACATTAAAGTACATGGAATTAAGGCCATGAAGTATATTCTTTATGACCGCATCCGGTTTTGTTAATTCTGAAAGAAAGAGTATTTCTACCTGCCTTGATTGTGTGGGCGAGCAATTACACGATGGGTTCAATTGATGCGGTATATTCCTTTTATTTTATTTGGCTTTAAAATCTTCCGTGATTTTTTCTCGAGCTAAGCCACATTCTTGCCTTCTTCTTGCCCTTCTACGCGATTCAAGAAACAGGCTTAGCCCTCTACTTCATTCCGTATAGTCAAGAAAAAGGAGCTATTCACATCGCCACGAGCTAAGAAAACAAGGAGCTGAGTTCCGCTTCGTCGCCACGCTCAAGAAAAAAACAAAGGTCACCATTTGCAGGTCGGATATGACATATGCATCCGTTGAAACCATAGTTTTATAATACAGTACGAAGCCAAAAGCTTTTGAGCCAGGGAAAGAGGTGAAGCTCGCGATTCACATTCCATGCAAGCTACTGCGTCAATCAAGGCGGCAAAAGTGTAAACCATGTTGGGGATCGTGACCTGAGTGGGCTCTTCCTTAGCAATACCCTGTGTGAAAAAATCTGGCCTCTCCTTACTCTAGGTATTTTTGGGCTATGGATACGGATCGTGGGTATGGGATAAAGCCCGGTAAAGGTCAGCCTATTGATAACGTATTTCTAAAGATCTCGCCTCTTTGATGGTGGTTATCACTAGAGATATTTGTATCGTGAGCTAAGGTTCACTGGCAACATTGGTATGCCCCAGCATGCTTGAGGCAAGCATCTTGAGGAGGGGAGGAATTGATATGATCTGTGTAAGGGAGATAAAGCCTGGTGAAGAGTGGGCGGGAAATTGATATAGATCCAGAAGGGATAAAGCCCTGAAAGGTTGGGGCCCATTGGATAACGCATTTCCTGAAGGATCCTACTTTTGATGTGGTGGTTATTTAAATTTAGCTAGTGGCGAACAATTGTAGGTCCAAGCTTAATGGTATAATTGTTTGTTCCGCTTAGACTTGGCCCCACTGAAACCATCACTAAAACCACCTGAGCTTTTCCGGGTTTAAATAATATCATTTTCTATTCGATTTCTCAAGCATAAATAAATTTAAATTTCTCCCCTCACCCCCTCCCCTTCTTTTTATTTGTCTTTTCTAAATAAAGGCTTTACTGCTTTGAATGTTCCTAGTGTGGCATGGCCACTCTTTGAACCACTGTGCTTCTATTTTAGGATTTGCCACAAGAACTTTCATTCTTGAACAGAGCAAGATAGAGGGAGAAGAAGGCCGTGTGTTTGAGCAATTTAAATGGAAATTTGAACCATCCATGAGTTATATCCTCTCGCATCACCCACTGCCAAGATTCGGTAGGCATTTGTTTACGGGCACTTGCAGCGCCCGCCGGCCGGTGGCACACCATGTACCGGGCGGAGCCGCCTAGAAAAGTATATACCTAATTTTTCCAAAAGGTATTAATGTGAGGGGTAGCTGTAAAATATATTGTGCCTTGAGTTCTATTTGCATTTTTATTGGTTCCCATTCTAGTAAAGCCTAATCGCAAAGTAAAGGCTTTAGACTCTCGATTCATATGTATTGGGGCAAGTCTAAGTCTATAATGTGGCATTAGGGCTGGTAAATTCACATGAAGTATTAAGAATACCGCGAGGTCAAAAGGGCAAAGGATCCATAAATCTTATAGGCTCCAAACTTATAGGGGGCTAAAACCAATACATTAAATGTCCGTATTACTTAATATATTCCATAAAATCATAAAAATATAAAAGTACAGGCAATATGGATTGCCCCTATGTCAGTGGATGAGAGCTAAATGCAGCGAATCACATTTATGGTTGTTTACACAATGTACATGAAAAGATTCTAACTATAATATATATAAGATACGTGGAAAATATCAATTCAAATTTAATTCATCCCTAGACTATAGTCGATCCTTTTAGATATATTTTACGTAAAATGGCTAATTTTAGACTCTCAGATGAAATTTCATGCACCCAAACAAAGTTATGGGCCTCGCTGAATTTAATCTTGTAGGTGCATGTAAGTAATTTAACGTGTCGTGAAATTTTTCCATCTCTTCTTCGCGCTCTTGAAGAGTTTATTCTATGCTAGAAACAAAAGTAACAATTGACAACAATGCAACAAAACAAAAACCAAAGGTAAGACTATGGAGAAAAAAAACATTATCTTAATATATAGAATATTACAAATACAACATTCAAAGACCCTTTCAAATATACTAGTAATGGGTGCCCGGCATTGTCGGACATAAATATGATGCTATTGCAAGAATTGAAATTAATTCCTTGGTAAATTACATTGCCTCTTATTGCATTTGAATAATTATTTGCTTCTTCCTCTAGGTGTCCTGATGATTCCTATAACTTTTACTTTGAGCTGTATGAATATGGGGGTGGATTGTAGGATAATAAAATGAATGTCCTAATCTTACAAATGAGAACAGGTGCATTAACTTTTAGGATAGGGGTCCTATATCAGTACGCAGATGAGAATATCTTTTGTGTTGACAAATATAACAGAATAGTTCCTAATATGGCCTTGTGATAACTATAATAATATACAAATGTCTATTTGCTTATTATGTTATATTTATAAAAACTCATTCCACAAATGTTTGATCCATCAATCCCAATAATCAAATCAGACGCTGGAGCCTCCAAACCTCTTTTGCTTGTGTCATTTATATTTAAAGCCATGATTTCAAATATGAAATACTTAGCTCGGCCTTCTAAGGTTTCAGCCGAATATCGTTCTACACGTTTTGGCCTAATGTTTAGAATATAAAATACCAGTCTTCTAAACTCTTTCTACTAAATAACTCATTGTCCTAATAAGACTACTTTAACCAATTTAACTAGTGAGCTAACATGAATATTTTTTATCTTAAATCTATATTTTTTTTTTTAACAAATCATTCAAGAATTATATCAATATCAAATCAAAACCCCCGTTATTAAAATATATTCATACATTGCTTCAAACATAGATATATACTCTATACTCCCATGTTTTATGAACTCAAGGATTGTCAAATGTAGAAAATTCTAAAATATATGAAAGCTAAGCATATATTTATGTGCCTTGTTGTAAGCCAAAGATATGTTAATGTGTATTTGAGGCAAATTATAGGAAGCCAAAGATTTAAAAAAAATGTGAATAAAGGCTATGACATGTTATGTAGGCGATGGCATATAAACACCAAAAGAGGTGCTTAACTTGTTTGTTGGTTCTTTGTGGTAGAGATGACGAAGGGTTACAATAAATCAGTGATGGGCTTAGCAACACCCATTCTATAGAATATTTTATTTATGCCTTTATGGAGTGATGGGCTTAGCAACATTCATTTTTATAGAACTATTTTATTTGTGCCTCTAT
This sequence comes from Isoetes taiwanensis, assembly GCA_021234155.1. Taxonomy (NCBI): domain Eukaryota; kingdom Viridiplantae; phylum Streptophyta; class Lycopodiopsida; order Isoetales; family Isoetaceae; genus Isoetes; species Isoetes taiwanensis. The sequence goes on along the minus strand of JAJEKV010000080.1, from coordinate 3,975,406 downwards.
GGGCTTGTTGGTTTTGTATCATGGGTTTTACACAGGAGGGTTAGAAACATTTTATTTATGCCTCTATGGGCTTATGTGGTACAAAAGATTACTTTACATGTAGCATATGATATTATGTGCGCCATTTAGCTTCATAGTGGTCTTCTAGCTAAACCTTTGAGATGTGGCAGATGTAGCATTATGTAGGCCTGACGGCACGACGATGCATTATGGTATGTAAAAGAAGGCCCAATGCTCACAAAAGTGGGATCCAACCTTTGTCACGTGAAATATGGATGGTGGTAGATGTAGAATGTTGCATTTCGTGGACAATGCTGTCTACAATATTTTATCTAATGCGCCTAATGTACCCCTAGAAGTTATATTTGTTAGATGCTTAAGATTTAGTAAAATTCTGCTTATTTGAAATGTACAAATATAGTGTTTTAAAAAATGCTGCTTTATTTTGAACTGTACATTGGTGTTTTGTGATACTGGAGGGAAAAACACGTATAATGATTTCAACTTTAGAAGGCGACCATAATATCACATCCAACAGATCTGGAAAGAAAAGCTGCTCTAAAACAACCGTGATCCAAAATAATCTGGCAACAATTAACTTAATTGCCCTTTCATTGGGTAGAATGTTGCTGATGATCTACCGATATGACTGAACCCCACCAGTCGGTACAAAAGATAACCCTAGTAGTAAATTTCAAAAAGAGAGTGAGAGCAAAATAGGAAATTGTAAAAAAAATGCTTATATGAATGGTTTTATGTCATCACATTCCAGGCATAATTATATACCATGCGTTCCATTATTAGAAGAGGAAGACGTCTACCTAGAAATAGAATATGAAATGGATTGATCGTCAATCCATTTGTGATATGATTCTTTACCAACAATGAAACGATGAATGATTCCTTACGAACAATAAAACAATGATGAGCATTAGGAGTCTATAGAATTTTAGAAAAGAGGAAGTCGAATAGGAAACCATCGTTGCTATACAGCCGTAAAGGCCTATGCTACTCATGTTGATTCAACCACTACTTCTTTGTCCAACACTTGTTTCAATAGTCACAATAATGACTTGGATGACAAGATAGATACAAATGGTTGTGCCACTATTAACTTGCCACAATTCATTTCATATTTTGGGAGGGTATTCTCGCAATGGTTGGAACTAACGTTCTTGTATTGTGTTGTATTTAAAATCATATTTTTGCGCGGCCTTGAGAGAATTTGTGGAAAGAGGAACGTATACATCTATTTTGTCTATTTTCTATGTCGAGTCAGTTTTAAATTTTTTCTCACAAGGGAGCAAAAGATTGGTAGTGATGGAGGCATCGTGAGCACTGATATTGCTAGATTAGTTGTCCTTTAGTTGCCTTGCTCTAGAGGTGAAGAGGTGATTCGGGAAGCTATTCCAAATGCGTAGTGTTCTTTAAGCAAACAAGATGTTGATGAGAGGATGTTAAACTTACAAGATAGTCGAAAGCAAATAATTGAAGCTGTAAATAAAAGTAAGGTCAACGCCAGTTGAGAGAAAATGCCAATTTTGTAAGTAGGTCTGAAAAGGCAGGTTTATGTAGTGTTATTTTGTTCGTGCCTTTGAGAGGCGTTTCACAAGGGGGTAGCACCGAGGCAAGTAATCCAGGCTCTGCTTTTGAAGAGCTGCAGGAAAGGTGATACGTCGAGGGAATTCAATTTCTTTTGGAAAAGTATAGATTTGTGGGTCTACCTGTATAAAGAAGGTGAAATTATCCAAGCTTGATCCTTGTTTTGACCACTGTGATGTTTATTCAATGTGCGTTTCAACCCATTAGAGTTTTTTGGCATCTAAGTTTGTCCTCCTAAAAGAATTTTAGATAATATTTCACATTATTTGTTTTAGAATAGTAGGGCTTGAACTACCAATTTACCTACCTGCAGCACGTACTTAAATCCACTTTTTTCCCAACTAGTACTTCCTTAAAATACTCCTATGTACTCCTTCCTTCCTTGAAGAGCTCTATATCATGAATGCCCTATGTCTTTCATCTATTCAAGGACAACCCCGGGCCACAAGTTATAAACTAAATTTTAAAGCTTTTCCGGACCAATTCGAGAATCTCGGGTTCTACATCATCAATCCAATCTATATAAAGATGGAATCCAGGTTTTTATTTTGTGCCGAAAAGAGTATCACAAATTTGCAATCACCCAAATTTGAGCCTCTTTTTTTACGCCTCCTATTCGATTTGGAGTGTAAGTTCACAAAGCTTTGGTATAGTTTGCTTTGGTGGTTGTATTGGTTCTAAATTTCATATTTATGATAGACTCAAATTAGGATTTAATATGGAGAGGCGTACATGGAATAGAAACGAGAGTGATTCAAACAAAAGATTGATGAAGATAAGCTTAGATCAAGTGGAGCAAAGAATGCACTTATGGGCATGTGGAAGTTATTTGACTTAAAGTGATTCATTAGGGCGTAAATTTCTGCATTTCAATTCTACATCAAGTTTAAAGTGGTTTATTTTCATGAGGAAAGAAATGGTCTATTAGGTATTGCAAAATATGTGGAAATATATTGGCCGAATTTGCATGCAAATCTGAAGCACAAACATGAATTTGAAAGCATAACATCGTAAAGGCCTATTGCTCCCATGTAAATTGTAACTTCTGAGTGATAGAACAATGCAAGCTCTCAAAAATGGTGTCGCCTTTGAAGGGTTTATGACAAACAAATTAGAGAGAGAGAGAGAGAGAGAGAGAGAGGAGAGAGAGAGAGATGAACGCTTATGTCACATTGGCAAAATGGCCCGAGGACATATGATGGACCTCCGCATCTGGTTCACAAGATTCTTAATTGTTAACCCAATGGACTAGCCATTAAACCCCAACAAGAGAGAGAGAGAGAGAGAGAGAGAGAGAAAGAAAGAAAGAAAGAGTTTATTATATGTCTATGGGGAGGCCCAAAAGGCCTATTAGACAAAACCACTGCTAAACATCTTCATAAAATAATAGATTTAGGCTTCAACCTCATCTAGCTCATCACCTTCACTCAAACTCATCCTAATTATCCAACCTAATCCAAATGAAGTATCCCCATGCTGGAGAAGTCTTCAATCAAATATTTTCCCAACATATCACTATTAAGTGTAAAAAGAGGGGTAGATTCATAATGAATACCGGTTTTATCTCTCGAATTGCTTCCATAGGCTCCTTACATCGGCACGCATGATCTTCATCCTCCACCGGTTTGGAGTCCATACCTTGCAGATCTTTGATCTTGGTATGATATGCCCCTCATCTCCCCACTTCTATCCAAATGGTGGAGCTAAGACGGATCCCGCAGATAGAATGTCTCTTTTGTATTGAAATATTTTCCTGTGAAGTGTAGATGGCGCCACCTCGGATTTATGCTTTGCTTGTAAGACTGATCCTAGTTTTGGGCTGCCTCTACATCTTCATAAGTATCTTCTTAGAGATCCATCATTGTCTTAGATCCGAAGTCACCAAGACGCCCTCTCCCATTGGATATCCCATTTTTGGAGCCATTTGTTACATCATGTAGTAATCTCTTTCTTTACTTGATATCAAAGCTTTGTGAGCAAGCCGAGATTCATCCAATGCCAACACCTTCTTGAGGTACATAATACACCTCAAAATAGCTTCTCCCTCAAGTGGCATTAGCCCACTTTCCGTCAACATCATAGAGAGAGAGAGAGAGAGAGAGAGAGAGAGAGAGAGAGAGAGAGAGAGAGAGAGAGAGAGAGAGAGAGAGAGAGAGAGAGAGAGAGAGAGAGGTTCAGATTGAATTTTTTTGGATGAGAGCAAAATCTACAGTTAAATGTCTGGAAGCTCGCTTATAAAGATTGAAAAAAGCTTCCATGACCTTCCAAGAAAGGAAGAAGAGTATGAAACCTATTGAGCTTTTAGCTCCAAATGGTGGAGTGGTAAGATGAAGGGTTTACGTCGTTTGCCAAGTCTTGAACAGTAAGAACAAGGTGCTGCGCACGAAGGGTTGCCCTCCGTGTCTCGAGGGTGAAGTGGCTTAAATCATACTTCAAAGTCATGTTTTCACAATCAATCAGAATTGCTACTTTAGACAATATACTTTATGAACAACCTAAAAATCCCATCTCCATGGCTAAATCAAGATCCCTCCTTTTGCCTCTCCCTCCCTCCCTCTCTCAGCACTCCCCCTTAATACACACTGCATAGTGCATATCTTCTCCCCTAATACACAATGTGTACGTGCATATTAGGTGTGTGTTGCGTACGTGCAATGGTGTGGTATAAACATGTGTATATATCACACCATGTATGAACATGTATACGGTCTACTATACCACCCCAAGACACACCATACTAGAAGAATCCTTGCCATTATCATCCGCTCCATCATCCGTCGTCATAATGGTGATTTTGGATGGATTATTTTTGATTTGCTACTATGTCAGTCTCTGCATGAAAATGATCATATCATTGCACATGGCACTGCTATTGGAGAAAAATAGCCATAGCGAGAAAACCAAGATCTAGCAGATCAAAACAAGGATTTTAACAAGAATTTCACCCTGCCAGAGTTCTATTATTATTCCATACATCAACGTTGGAGCACATACAATATCTTATGCAACTCAATGTCTCAATCTCAACCATTTAAGGTGATTACAAGAGAAATGATAAACAAAGCTTTTTTACTTAACACTTGTCAGTAGAGGATGCTATTTGAGTATTGAAATTAGCAAGAACACAATTTTGAAAGGCATGTATATTGCAAGTATTCTATCAAAAAGTATGCACATGTCCTTACAACAAATAAAACATCATCTTTTTGCACGCTCTTAAATAGGTTGGTATATCAAATGTGTTAGGCTGGTATCACACTTATCCTTCGTGACATTTTAAGATGGAACTTACCAAAATCATAAGAAGACCCATAAATTTGATTATAACAGTAGCAGTGGCACTGCTAGTTAAATGTGAAAAGAGAGTGAAGATTAGACAATGATGGAGAGACAAGCCAGCCAGTAGCCACGAATGTCCCATAGAATTCAGGATAGAAATCCAACATTAATTTGAACCCAATTCATGCAGGATAGAAAATCATTGCAATTTTTTTGAACTGTGCTATGTGTTGCAATCTACGATTTCTCAAGTTGTTCCTTGTTCTGTGAAGTTCTCATTCGACGCACAATTTGGCTAGAGTGAAGGAGCGATTTGTTCATGAAAGTGTTAACAAATAGAATCTAATTTCATAAAGTCCAAATTTCTAGCTTAGTGCCAGATCGCCATGGGTATCCAATTAAACGTTAATTTGAAAAGCTGAGTCTAGATTTACGACTTGTTGTAGCAAGATGTTGTAGCATTGTTCTTTCATGGAAGGTTGTGCTATTTACTTTGGCACAACCTTCCCTCCAAGATCTTAGCTATAAAAAAGTACCAATGTAGCCCACAAAGAGTAATAAAAAAGCAACAAAATAACATCTCAATATAGTTGGGACATCCATTTGCATGCCTTGTTGCAAATGGAACAAAAAGAAACATGTCTTGTTGTGAAGAATTGATTATCAGAACAAAAAGAAACATGTCTTGTTGTAAAGGAACGGAAGGAAGGAAGGAAGGTACTTTTATCGTCCACGGAGACCAATCGGTCTATGGGACCCAATACAAAAACGGAGCAAGCGGATTACTGCCCGGATAAAAAAACCCCCGCCCCGAAGGGTTTTCGAGGGAAAAACCGTGGCAGCAATCAGCCTGCTGACAAACTGTGCTAATCATATAAAATGCAGAAACATCCCAATATATACAGTCATGCACCACCCCCGTAGTGCCTAGTCAGCGGACAGCCAGGCGGGGGCAAATGTGACCTCGCAGGTCCAGTACCTCCTGGATGTATGACCCCAGGGCCCGTACTGACAGTGTGTTCATCAGCAAATGCAAGGGCACGTCCGGCCGTACTAAGGGAGTGTATCTGGCCCGGATCTGACTGAACACTGGGCAACTCTGGAAAGTGTGAGACTCATCCTCAATGGCACCCGTTTGACAGCACTGACAGAGCCTGTCCTGGCGGGGCTCCCCAATCCACCTGCCCGTCTCGATGCGAAGATGGTGGGCACCTGTGCGAATGGAGGCAATGAGTCTGCGCTTTTTCAGGGGCAGCTGGGAACGCAGGTAGAGCTGTGGGCCCCGGGCTAACACGGGGTTGATGTGCTCCTTGTAATGGGCCATTTTGACCTGCTCTAGAGCAATGGGGTCCCAGAGCTGATTATCAAACAAGCAACATCGAAAGATGTACTTGAATTTCTGTGGAGGCAGAAACCAAATGCATGCAATGCCAGCCATGATATATCTGAATAGGATCTCTAGAGCTACAGTGGCACCGACACATAAAGACCAAGTAAATACCAAGTGAATATTTCCGTCTCGTTTCTGGTGTTGCCTTTGGCAAATTAAGTTCTACGCAGTTGCTTAGTTCACTGGTTAGAAAGCTTGTACATCATAATAGATAGGACATTTAATGATGACTTGGACAAACTAACCACTAATTGCCCAAGGCAAGGCCCCTTATTTAAGATCTCAGCTGGCATAATTACTATGATGGAATACAGAAATCACAGCCTATCTATGTAGATCTGTACATACTAAGTTAGATTTTAAAACAAATTGCTAGATAGAAGGCCGTAAGCGCAATGCAGATAATGTAAGAAAGGTCATGTGCGACCTGCAGAAATCATGCCAGAACTCCATGTTGCATGAATGCCCAAACCAAGCAATCTCTGTTGTTTTGCCTTCTATTGAGATCATAAAGGCTTAACTTTGTCAAACCTTGACACGGATCCTTATAACACAATTATTTTTGAGGCCCAACTGATGCACAACAAAACAAATACACACCTCAAAGCCAAGAAGTGTGTTGGAAAAAAGATTTGCCTCCATATATTTCTTAGAACTGCACTATTATTGTTTGAGATAAGCAAAGAAATTCCTGGCTATAAACATCATCCTTCTAGAAGTAGGAAGAACCCTATTTTTTTTTATGTAAAACAAGTGAGATGGGTATCAGGCCTTTCTGAACTGCAAAGGACAATCATTTCGAACCATGAACTTGCAAATAACAGAATAGCAATGCAAGCTCCCGTTGATTAAGTTTGCCTGCTAAATCATTAATGCCGTTTGTAAATAAAATAGACAGTGAAAGTAAAAGAGAGAAGGAAAAACGAATAATGAGCTAATGTAGTGAAGGCAACCAAAAATCTTTTTACCTTGGGAGAAATAGCTCCAGTAATTTCTATGCATCTGCTGGTTGTAGAAGATAGCCTTTGACATATGCCAAATGGGATCCTGTTCAAGAAGTTTCCATACTGTTCATACTGAAAAATGGTGTTGAAGACGATCCAACTAGAGATCGAAATAACTCCATTGTTTATTATAGACGTCTACATATTGAGGTCTTTCGTTCCTCAAATTTGCTAGCTTGCTGCCATATCTCACTTCTTAAGGATTTGGGAAAAGAAAGGAAGTTAGCTTTTGCAAGGCAACACCATTTTCCACTCTCAGACCCATATGATTTGCGTATCTAATAGTACCAACAAAGTGTAAAGACATCCAGAGGGATATCTTCGACTTCTAAAAGCAAAATCATCAATGCACGTATTCTCGATTTAGATGCATTACAAGCCCACTTTGGGCCAAAAGCAGAGTGCCTAACCCCTACGGTGTTGCGGTCTTTCAAACACGTATATGGTGGGAAACACAAGTCCAAGGGTTGACTCTAAGCATTTATAGGGAGAACATGATCAATTTGAGATGGAAAAGGAACTTTGGAAAAGAACTACAAAAAAAAGCAAAACACACATACTATTGCTAGAGAGAAAGAAAATGCTTTTAATGAAGGTTTTGAATTTGCAATGAGGCTTACCAAGCTCAATCTTGCGGGGCTTCAAGTCCGGCAGCCATAGCACCACCTTTGGGTCCGATCGAGACATATTCTCAATCTTGCAACTCATATTCCCATTCTTGGAGATAAGCGGTATAAAACTTATAATACTATTAGCATACTGACCTGGTTCAGAGTGAAAAGGGGATAGAAAATAATGGTACAAAAAGGTATCTAGAGCCCCAAAGCACCATATTCCTCTGAACTACCACAGTCTTCCTGCTCCGTTGGTCTCTGCTTCTTTGGTGAAGTCATGACCTTAAGTCTAGCCGTATTATGCAATGTTTTACTAGATACAAGCAGAAAAAGCTGAAAAACTATCTACCTTAAACAGAATGAGCTGGTACAAAATTTCATACAATAGGTATAAGAAACCTAACTGCACCATTCTGTTACATATCTGAATAAATTCCAAGTTTGTACGGGGCAATGGCAAAGAAAAATAAAGAAAGCAATTATAAGAAGTCAAACCTCCATCAAATAGTTGTCATGCTCCGTTGAATGCAAGCTCGCCTATTGCACCTTAATAGAAATCGTTCATATAAGCAGGGAGCCATGAACCGCAACCTCAGATTTGAGCGCATGTGTAAAAAAAAATAGCCTCTGCTTTTTTAGAATAGCTTATCAGAGCAGAGGCCTTCCACCTTGAGATAGGATAAACCTGAATCGGAACATAAGGCATCCGGGGTGAGAGTTGGCTGCGAAGGAACGGGGCTGGATGACCGAGAGTTTACAGGCAGCAGCCAGTTTGGAGCAGTCACCAGCATATGCTAGGCATATGCTGGCATATACCTGGATATGCCCACATACCCACATAAACGAGGGTTTGCCCCCCTAGGGGCAACCCAAAAAGAGTGGAATTGTAAGAAAGAATGTTGGAAACTTTCCTGTGAACATGGTTAGAGATGAAATTTTTGACTTGGTAAATGCGCCATGCAATGCAACATTGAAGAAAGATATTTTAGACGTGGTCATAAAGGTGATTGCTTTAAACATGGATGCAGATGAAGTACAAGTGACTTGTGATTCTCCCCGTTTAAGTAGACAAGGTTATAGGAGCCTTTTCAGACCCTTTCAAGCTGCATTGAGAACACTTGGCACCAAGAAGGTCATTATACCTCGTCCATATATGATTAAAACTAGCAGGAGGAAGAGGCATGCAAGGGTTGACGAGGTACTTGGTGGTATGCATTCAATCTAATTTGGACCTCCATTGCTTGCAATTAGATCAAAAAATAACAAAGGTGAAACAATGGGATTGAATGAGAAAAACAATGTTTGGTTTGATTTGGAAAGCGTCTTAAAAGTTATAGTTGCCTTTTATAATATGTAGTCTTCGTTGGTACAACAGTTGGAAGTTTGAATAAAATTGGATGAGAAGGAGCTAACTAGTAAATCAAAATTTGAACGAGTCTCCATCGTTCTTAGGAACTTTGTTTTGGGATCAAGTTATCAAATGCAATTGCAATGGCCACCATCTAAAAGAGATCCTGAATGATTTTCAGTATAATAGGAAGATCACACGTGGTGGCTTGGCATGTTCCAAGTTCATAAAGAAACATTTGCAATTTTAAAGTGGATATTTGACCAGCTTGAACTTCCAAGAATTATTAGCTTGTATAGATTAGGGGAACATTGCATGTGGATGGTCATGGGTCCTTCAAGATTAGATTTCATTTGTCTTGTGACTTGAAAACCACAAAAAGCTATGTATAACATAGTTAGTTCACCTACTCAAACAACTAAAAATTGCATCTATTGTATGTGTATGATGAAAGAGCAAAGAAAAGGTAAAAGTTAATCAAGATGCAAGTCCAGATAATCATTTGATTGACAAAGCCTTTGATCCTATCCTGTCAATTCCTTTGCAAAGAGTGCATGTGTGCACTTTGCATGCGATGGTAAGAGTTATTGAAAAAATGATACATAATAGTTGCATGTTTGTTTGGAATATCAAAGGCCAAAAAACAAGGAAAGAAGGAATTGCTAGGGTTGAGGAAGTATTATCAAACACTGGACTCCATGGCGGCTGTGTAGAACTTGAAAAGGACCTAAAACGTTCAGATACGAGCTCAGTACCATCCAAAGTTTCATTAGGTAGTGATAAGGCTAGACATTTCTAAAAGGACATGGATCTCAAAAGAAAATGCACATTTGAATTTGGCAAAAGATTAGTGGAAGCAGAAAGAGATAGCACCATTGTGAGAAAACTAGATGCATGCCATTCATTTTCCAATCTTAATGTTCTGTTAGAGAAACATGCGTATATTGACAAAGACAGAGAAATTTATATTACTTGTCTCAAGGTTTGCAAAAGCATATATTAGTGCACGAGGTGAGAGTGACGTAACCCATTACATTCACATGTTATACGCCCATGGGCCTTGGTTCGCAAAGGAATATGGTAGCCTTGCAGTGTGGAATAAACAAGGCATAGAAAAATCTCACAAACAAGCAAAGATGGCTTTTCATCAAGCTACTCAAAGAGGAGGATCGTCTTTGATATCGAAGCCAATCAGTCAGCTTGGAATATGGTTTTATAAAAGTTATTAGCTAGGCATGAAAGGAATATCGGAGAAGAGAGCCAAACCCATGTTTGAACAATGCATTGAGAGAGGCTTCTCTAAACTGCAAAAGGGAGTTATGGGAGAAGTCCAAAGTTCACAATGAGGAAAACACAATGACAGTGGAGGAGCTGAAGAGTTATAATTGGATAAAAGTATATTGTGGCAAATTAAACTTCTTAGGAGCTATTTACAAATTTGGAAGTGAGAGTTTACATGATCTTTTGTGCCGTTTATTATTTTCTTTTACTTTATAACAATAACTTCTTTGGTTATTATTTGCAGGAAGCTCACATATTGTAATTTCTAACATGCAGAATGGCTTAAGTTGCTTTGTTTGCACTATACTTATTTGAAGAGTTTTTAACAGTCTTTGTATTCTTCATTTCACAAAGTTTGCAATTTGTTGTTTCAATTTTGAAGAAGTGTCTTCCACAATTCAAGTACATACCAAAGTCATGTGGAAGATCATACCCTTTGCAGATCTCAATGACCGGGGCAATGTTGCATGGGCAGTCTCAAACCTACTATGGGCATTCTAGAATGGGGCTCACATGAAAGCGACAAAAACCTCGGCTTCTCATTCATCTCGGATTATCTACAATGGTGGATAGTGGATAGCCGCACACATGCGAACTACCCACGAAAAAAATAAAGGGAATGTCCAATTATACAACTTGGACCCTATGAAATACAATGCTAATAGATGTTTGGTTTGTGTACCTGCCAAAAGCTTATCATCGGGATTAAAAAACCCCGCCCTTCGGGTTTTTAGAGGAAAAACCCTAGTGATAAGCATTCGACAAGGGGGTTGGACAAATGTAAGGCTGAGAATTCGCTCCCAAAGAACCCACGAATGGAGAAGTCGAAGCTGCTGCCGCTTGCCAACTTGTACCTGCACATCACCAACACTAGAACAAATGTGACAAAACAAACCTCCTAAAGTGGAGGGGCTGATCCGCAGCGTGCCACGCGACAACAAAACAAAAACCTCTTCAAATAGAGGGGCTGGTCATGCGTGCGAGGCGACAAATACATTAAACAATTAAGGGGAGGAGGGTGGATTTCAAAGAATAGAGAATAAGGTACTGCTGAGAAAAAAGAGGAAGCGTCGATGAGACGTTGATGAAGAACCTCGCCTAATATAGCGATCTCCCAACCAGAGAAGGCATGCAATGCGCATGCGAGACATGCATACTCGCCCCCTTTAGAATCTCGATCCGAGGGCTCGGATGGAATTTCAGTTTTGAGTTGTGGAGTGATGGTCCAAATTTTTATATTGTGAGTATCATGAGGTGTTTGAGAAACTTTGAAAATGGTTATAATGGTTACCTCCAGGACCCTACAGTTAGCCATGCACTATATAGTGCATTGTTAGATAGAAACCCTAATAATATGAGAAGTTTAGCAAGGCAAGGTTTAGGAAGCATGGGTCTAGTGAACATGTTGGAGTTTCAACTTTACATGCTAGAGCTCAAGATCTACCTAGAAGGTTCCTTTTGCAACTTGATAATTGTGCTCGCCAAAATAAGAATAGGTGGATGTTTTCGTTCCTATCCTACTTAACAGCTGTGGGCATATTTGAAAGAGTTAATTTGGGGTTTTATGCCCCTGGGCATACCCATGAGGATGTGGACGCATTATTTGGCAAGTATAGTTGTATACTAAAGCAACAAACAGTGGCCAACTTTCCTAGGCTAATGAAAATCATGCATGAATGCACTCCTCTAAGAAGAAGTGCCTCATTGGAAGAGTTCTGTGGATGGTTATGCATTGGATTTTTAAGGTCATTCTAGGCCTCTTCAATTCACTTTTTTGGTGAGAAATGGGATTTCAATCTTTCAATGGATGAGACCTTCAGAGGAGGGGTGGAGAGGAGGGGAGGAAATATGGCGTAGAGATGAGAATAGCAAGCCTATGATACCTCTAAGTCAACCAAAAGCTCTAAAACCTACTAAAGGAGTGAAGCAATTGAGATTGACAAAGGAAGGAATCCGAACTATATAAAGCATTGGCAAACCAACCCCGATGACACCAATCGTGCATTGGTAACTTACTAGAAGAAGGTGATTAATTTGTTGGGGGAGGTAGACACATCCTCAGAAGAATTGAAAAGGGTGGTTGGCCAAAAATAGGTGGAAGACCCTAACATGTATTGAGGATGTTTGACACTGTTAGTAGCATTCATAAGCGGTATGTTCCTCCTTCTGACAAATACTATATTGGTCTTAAGAACAATAGGCCAAAATTTCTAGGCATGGAAGCTTACGAACCTTCCACTGACTTGGAGTGCCACCAATTTGTAGTAGTAAAGCTAGCAGATTTAGAGACCTATCCAGCATGGTTGGGATACGCCATCTCTTTGCAGGAAGAAGGTAATATTAACTTCAACCATGTGCGGATGGAATGGTGGTGTCCAGTGCATTAGTTGACCAATGTGTCAGATAAAGAAAGATACTTAGATTGTTGGACAAAGAAATGGAGGAGAAATCCTAGTGATCATGATCTTTGGCTAGACTTTGAAAGTGTACTATACTCATGGACTCCAAAAATTGTTCAAGGTAGAAATTTGAGGATTACAATACCTCATGATGTAAGAAAGAAGGCTATGATATCATTGGGGGTGCTTGAAGAAAAGTGCTCATCTTCTCTCCTTTTGTTCCTAACAGACAATGTGGAGATAATTTCTACATTTTGGATTTGCCTATGCTTGGCAAGATGGCGAACCGAGCTGTGTTTTTCTTTTGCAGAGATTATGTGCAGAAACAACAATAAAATCCAGGTATTTCACCTTAGATCATTCCAGAAATCTTATATATGTTGGTAGTTTGTTAAGATTTGTTGTCCATAAACTAAAGTTCAAACAATTTCTTGCAGTAATTCCATCTGATTATTATATCTTATCCTTTAATGATGTCATGAATTGCAGAATTTTGCTCTTTTCTTGAGAGAACAAGATGCTTTTGATTCGAAGTCTACTATGTAGCCTATCACAGATCAACGTACCATGCATCGCATGAAGGTCTGCTACAAGTAAGTTCTCTTCTTTGCATCTTCCTTCACATTAATTTTCATAAGGGCAACAAACTGCCTGTATACATTCTGCAGAACAAAGGGCAAGTCATGCTAGCCATTCAGAAAAATTTTCAATTCCAGAAATAGGCATAAATTCTCTTAGATGATGACATGTTTTAAATCCTAATTCGTTTTTCTTGCAGGTTCAAAATCACTTTGAGTGGCATACACCACCTCTATCCCATAGTCGTATATGAACTTTCGCTTAGACATCATGCAGTTCAATATAAGAAATGAGGAGTTGACTAAGGAATTGCAGAAACATCTACGACTTTAATGCGATAAGGCAGTCTCATTAATATGAAAAGATGGTACAGTTCTCATAGTGGGCGTCTGATATCTTCAGTCCTTGCAGTTCCTTCCAAGCAATTCTACTTCAGAGATTTTGAGGCTGTTTAGGTTGTGGATATGAAAAATAAAAGGTCTAAGGTGCTCACAAAATGCTGCAACACGAACTTTGGAGATGGGGTGCTTAAATTTGGTGGGCATGAAGAAATAAAACATATAAGAAGCAGATGAATATGGCAGATTGGTATCTTCAAGGCATTCTATTTACTTGCTTGATTTTTCTATATAACATGCCTCTCTTTCTTATCCCAATAATGAAGAAGGAAATTCCATGTCTACTTAACCCATTTACCGTGCTACCACAAATTCTTTAAAACTAATTAGATCCTTGCCCTGCGATAAAAGCAGTAGCTCTATGATATCAATTACCAAGAATTGTGAGTTTTACAATGCAGATATATTGTAAAAGGCAGTGTCCTGTTATGATGAGATGGTGTGTCACTCAAACTTGAGAACATGATTATGTTGAAATTTCACTAACATTCTGCTATGCCATGTCTTTTGAGAACATGATTTAATGTTGAAATTCCTCCTAAGAACATGATTTAATGTTGAGATTCCACCCGTATTCTTCTATGCCATGTTAGAAAAAAAAATGAACTTATTTTTCTCTTTGGCTTGGGACAATGGTAACTATGAACGGGAATAGAAGCATGGGACAATGGTTTGCTCACTCCTTAATGGGAGCAAAAGCATCGAATGGTTAACTGCGACAATGGCTTTCTTACTCCTTAACGTGGATAATGGATTGATAAAATTCTATGTTACTATTGTTTTGCAACACACTTTGTTAATGGTTCAAAATAAAGCTTTGTTTCCTACAATATTACAATAGGCACACATGGGATAAGATAATCCATTGACCTGATCTTTCATCCTTTGCAATGTTCACATTTTATCTTTTGTAATGTTTCATATTTAATTAGCAAGACTCATGAGCACGTGTTTCATATTTTATGTGCAAACGCAATTAACAGCATCCAAGTATTTTTTAAGGTGCAAAGTACTTTTAAAGTAGCTATAGGTAAAGGTGCAACACACAATGAACAACAACTCCAATGGCCTAGAAGTTACTGTATATGGAAATACACAGGTTCTAATATTTATACGTTCCAAAATTATGCCCAGCAACGTTGGGCACCATTACTAGTATGCTATTAAAAACATGCAATATGAAATTTGTCCCAAAATTAAGACATAATTTCAATTTAATTGAATGTTGGTTAATGCCTTGATGTTAAGTTCAGCCATTAGAGTCCACTTGATGGTGCCCTTGCAACAGAAGTTCTCTTTCCAAAGTATGACAGAGGGCTTCATACTGAGTTTGGCTCCTCCTTGCAAAAAATAATTTCCTCTTCTATATCTTCATTATTTTCTGGTGAAAGATAGACATTTTTTTGTATCAGCAATAATCGCTACCAAATTCTGCCCAAGTTTATGTTGAAAGTACCCATGCACAACTAGTACTAAAGAAATTCACATTCATTACTTCACTTACGAGTTTACGAATCAAACTCCTCCCCATGCGGCTTATGAGAACTGTCGTAAATTAGTTGCTTCAGCTATGAGAAGCTGTAAATTACTGAATTGCAAAATCGCAAAATTTGGCCATGCATTGTGAATCGTCCTTTGAAAAGGCTATTTAAAGGCAAAAAGTTCCTTGAAAAAAGGAGGCCCTCCTTTTTTTCGATCCACACCAAGAATGTGTCTGTTCGCCTTTATAAAAAGATTTAAGAAAGAGGAGATTCTGAAATTGGGATAACAAATTATGAGGAGCAGCGGCGAGGCAAGCAGGTAAACTTCGTATGATTAAAATGTTATTTTTTTAAAATATTTTAAGTTTTTGCACCAGTGCAGGACTGCTTTCTTTGATATTTCTAGCATAAAGTGAACTAAATGTTGCTAAAGTTGGATGTATTTGCCTGTTTATCATAGAACACATTGAGTTTTATGTTCCCATGTTTTCTGGCTATCATCTGACATGGGTGGAAGCCGCCAAACCCTATTTTGGTCAAAATAACTGCTTGAGGTTCAAGAATTATCTCTCTCTCATTATAACAAGTTTTGATTTAATTCTTGTGACCGTGAGTTGCTAACTACACAAGCTATAGTTTCATGATTTTTTGGGGTCTCCATAAGTCATGTTAACCTCAATATTTATTAAAAGAATCTACTATACAGAATTCTGGATAAAAGTATATGTTAAAATGCTTCAATAACAACCATCCATAATGCCATGTGGGTAATAAATGATGCCTTCTATTTATATCTACATAGAACATAACTCTTATCAACTTACATATAGTGTAACTAGGGTGTAACCATGCAATTTTTAGAATTCAAACATGATGTACAACAGCCAGATTAACACATTAGAGCATAAAAAATTGGATCAACTCCAAAATTATAGGTCCAAAACTCCACAATGATTAAGTTAGTGATGTTTATTGATGAATTAAAGTGGATGTTGTGAAGTTTAGCTATGATAAATAACATTTCATCATGCTTCTTTGGTTCATAGAAAGAGACACTACATTTCCCCAAATATGCCTTTAAAATAGTTCAAAATGTGAGAAATGACATATACAGAGATCTCTTATATAGTTTGTATGGCCTTGTTGAAAAAAATACCATGAAATCTGCTTATTTCTTACTAGCATAAACTTCATATCTGTGTTACTGCTATAAAGCATTGTCATCCAAGTAGAACAATAGTACATGTAAGTTATCTTTCATGTATATTATATTTTCTACAGATACAAACCTTTCTTGGGAATAGAAATCTCTAGTTGCATGTTAAAGTAACATGTTATTTCTAAGGTTTTAAGTTATATAAACACGGATCACCATTTATGGTCCACGAGACCAATTGTATAAAACATACATCTCTCACTAGCCTTATTCATTTTTCCCCATAGAATGATACTATAGCTTTTTAGCTTCGATTACATGATTTTTGAAAGGTGTAAGTGAAAGTCCATGTAGGTTCAATTGGTCATAAATACCCTATAAATTCTTAATTTTTTGTGCTTCAACTTACCCTTAAATTATGCAAGCTAACATCCTATATTATAATGTTATAGTATGTGTCCGTTTTGCATCCAGCCCTAATTCGGACGGGCAGGATTTGCTAATACCATGGTCCACGCCAAGACCTTTTATATTGGACGAACTTGATTAAAAAGAGCCAAAAATCACCACAAGTTATTTTCTATTGTTGGCCCTGAAACCCTAACAAGAGCCACAGCTTGAATACAAAAACACTTTCTACTTGCCAGACGGATTGCATCAAACGGTGCATCCACTCCTAGCTTTGATTTGTCTACTTTTTATTCTTCTTCGAATTCTTCAATATATGAGTCGCCGTGAGAAGGAGCTTCTAGGTCTTACAGGAGGCTTTCTTGGAGATGAGAAATGTCTAGCTATTTGTTTTAAGCAATTTCCACTTCTTAAACTTAAAACTGATGAAGAAACACAATAGCTCTGGATGTTGTTCCCAGAGCTGTTTCTAATAAGCTTAAGCCTGTTCCTTTACCCATCTTGATGCTGGCGTGATTGTTGCTTATGGCTCGACCTCTATAGAAGAAGCTAAGATGGCTAGAGATGTTAGCAATGAGGTACTCACTTTTCTTTGGCATCTCGCTTTTCCTTTGGTATTCCTATCGAAGGAGTTAAATTGATGCCATAGAGCAGAAAGATGGAAGCTTTGGAATGCAATAACATGGCCATCAATACTCAGGTATGCCTTCATTCTATATTTGATTGTTGTTCAACATTTAGCAAAAAGTATCTTTTTTTAGGAAAGATGGGCAATAACTGAACAATTTATAGTTAAGCAGCAATTATATGGTGATTATATTCTCAACTTATTAGACAGCTACTTTTCCAATTAAGTTGGGTGGTAACTGATTATCTTAGTGTACATGTATCCAAGGCATTTTCAGTTTTAGTGAGTCCATTGACGATTTGTCATATTGAAAGCTGGAAGCCATTCCTCTGTTCAGCTTAGCCAAGCTTTTTAATATATATAAAAGGCAGATTCTCCTTGGTAAACCCTTTTCTCCTGAAGTTTTCTTATTCATTGAAAAGCCATAGAGAACTCAACTCACATTTTGCGGAGCTGGATGAAGGAGGGTGTTTCAAAAACGAGAAAGAACCAGTTGGATTGAGGCAGGTCAATCTGCAAGTTCCAGAACGTGTGTCAGTCTTCAAGGACATGGCAACCTTAATAATAATAAGAGGTGAGCATTTTTGTCGATTCAAATCTCTCATTTATCTTTTCAAGACTTATGCAGAACTGTGTGACTATTTTGCAGATTTGAAGGGGAATACTGGAAACAACATACCCATTACTAAAGGGATGTGTAGAATTCCTATACGAATGGCTGGTTGCATTACCTAATTCGTCAACCAATATTCAAGAGACCAATCCATCTGTTTCCCTAAAAAATGTGTTTCTCAACCAACATAAGAAGCAAGCATCTGTGAATTTTGCTACTGCAATGGACATGGCAATCATTCAAGATGTTTTTCAGGCAACTATGTCTGCAACTAAAGTATATGGCAACGCCGTGAGAAGGAGCTTCTAGGTCTTACAGGAGGCTTTCTTGGAGATGAGAAAGGTCTAGCTATTTTTTTTAAGCAATTTCCACTTCTTAAACTTAAAACTTATGAAGAAACACAATAGCTCAGGGATGTTGTTCCCAAAGCTGTTTCTAATAAGCTTAGGCCTGTTCCTTTACCCATCTTGATGCTGGCATGATTGTTGCTTATGGCTCGACCTCTATAGAAGAAGGAGCAATGAGGTACTCACTTTTCTTTGGCATCTCGCTTTTCCTTTGGTATTCCTATCGAAGGAGTTAAATTGATGCCGTAGAGCAGAAAGATGGAAGCTTTGGAATGCAATAACATGGCCATCAATACTCAGGTATGCCTTCATTCTATATTTGATTGTTGTTCAACATTTAGCAAACAGTGGCAATAACTGAACAATTTATAGTTAAGCAGCAATTATATGGTGATTATATTCTCAACATATTAGACAACTACTTTTCCAATTAAGTTGAGAACTCAACTCACATTTTGCGGAGGTGGATGAAGGAGGGTGTTTCAAAAACGAGAAAGAACCAGTTGGATTGAGGCAGGTCAATCTGCAAGTTCCAGAACGTGTGTCAGTCTTCAAGGACGTGGCAACCTTAATAATAATAAGAGGTGAGCATTTTTGTCAATTCAAATCTCTCATTTATCTTTTCAAGACTTATGCAGAACTGTGTGACTATTTTGCAGATTTGAAGGGGAATAAGTATTGCCTGCAACATTGGAAACAACATACCCATTACTAAAAGGATGTGTAGAATTCCTATACGAATGGCTGGTTGCATTACCTAATTCGTCAACCAATATTCAAGAGACCAATCCATCTGTTTCCCTAAAAAATGTGTTTCTCAACCAACATAAGAAGCAGGCATCTGTGAATTTTGCTACTGCAATGGACATGGCAATCATTCAAGATGTTTTTCAGGCAACTATGTCTGCAACTTAAGTATTTTCTTCTTCTTTTTGTCATTCAAATTCTATAAATATGCCATTTTCTCAGATTAGTCTTGAATCAGATATTGGGAGATATAAATATAGAGTTTACAAGCAGCCATAAATTGCCATGCACAATATTAAAGTAATCACTGGTTCTGCCTTCGTTGTGAAGTTTCTTATCAATGTTTTTGCATGGAATTTTGTAAGTGATATTGTAGAAAATCATTGCAATTTTTTTGAACTGTGCTATGTGTTGCAATCTACGATTTCTCAAGTTGTTCCTTGTTCTGTGAAGTTCTCATTCGACGCACAATTTGGCTAGAGTGAAGGAGCGATTTGTTCATGAAAGTGTTAACAAATAGAATCTAATTTCATAAAGTCCAAATTTCTAGCTTAGTGCCAGATCGCCATGGGTATCCAATTAAACGTTAATTTGAAAAGCTGAGTCTAGATTTACGACTTGTTGTAGCATGATGTTGTAGCATTGTTCTTTCATGGAAGGTTGTGCTATTTACTTTGGCACAACCTTCCCTCCAAGATCTTAGCTATAAAAAAGTACCAATGTAGCCCACAAAGAGTAATAAAAAAGCAACAAAATAACATCTCAATATAGTTTTGACATCCATTTGCATGCCTTGTTGCAAATGGAACAAAAAGAAACATGTCTTGTTGTGAAGAATTGATTATCAGAACAAAAAGAAACATGTCTTGTTGTAAAGAACTGATTATCAAACAAGCAACATCGAAAGATGTACTTGAATTTCTGTGGAGGCAGAAACCAAATGCATGCAATGCCAGCCATGATATATCTGAATAGGATAAAGTCTCTAGAGCTACAGTGGCACCGACACATAAAGACCAAGTAAATACCAAGTGAATATTTCCGTCTCGTTTCTGGTGTTGCCTTTGGCAAATTAAGTTCTAGACAGTTGCTTAGTCTTGTACATCATAATAGATAGGACATTTAATGATGACTTGGACAAACTAACCACTAATTGCCCAAGGCAAGGCCCCTTATTTAAGATCTCAGCTGGCATAATTACTATGATGGAATACGAAAATCACAAATTTATCTATGTACATCCGTACATACTAAGTTAGATTTTAAAACAAATTGCTAGATAGAAGGCCGTAAAAGCGCCAATGCGATAATGTAAGAAAGGTCATGTGCGACCTGCGATCATGCGAACTCCATGTTGCATGAATGCCCAAACCAAGCAATCTACGTTGTTTTGCCTTCTATTGAGATCATAAAGGCTTAACTTTGTCAAACCTTGACCGCGGATCCTTATAACACAATTATTTTTGAGGCCCAACTGATGCACAACAAAACAAATACACACCTCAAAGCCAAGAAGTGTGTTGGAAAAAAGATTTGCCTCCATATATTTCTTAGAACTGCACTATTATTGTTTGAGATAAGCAAAGAAATTCCCTCGCTATAAACATCATCCTTCTAGAAGTAGGAAGAACCCTATTTTTTTTTGTAAAAACAAGTGAGATGGGTATCGCCTTTCTCAACTGCAAAGGACAACATCATTTCGAACCATGAACTTGCAAAATAATGAATAGCAATGCAAGCTCCGTTGATTAAGTTTGCCCGCTAAATCATTAATGCCGCTTTGTAAATAAAATAGGCAAGGAAAGTAAAAAGAGAGAAGGAAAAACGAATAATGAGCTAATGTAGTGAAGGCAACCAAAAATCTTTTTACCTTGGGAGAAATAGCTCCAGTAATTTCTATGCATCTGCTGGTTGTAGAAGATAGCCTTTGACATATGCCAAATGGGATCCTGTTCAAGAAGTTTCCATACTGTTCATACTGAAAAATGGTGTTGAAGACGATCCAACTAGAGATCGAAATAACTCCATTGTTTATTATAGACGTCTACATATTGAGGTCTTTCGTTCCTCAAATTTGCTAGCTTGCTGCCATATCTCACTTCTTAAGGATTTGGGAAAAGAAAGAAAGTTAGCTTTTGCAAGGCAACACCATTTTCCACTCTCAGACCCATATGATTTGCGTATCTAATAGTACCAACAAAGTGTAAAGACATCCAGAGGGATATCTTCGACTTCCAAAGCAAAATCATCAATGCCTGTGCTCTGATTTAGATGCATTACAAGCCCACTTTGGGCCAAAACAGAGTGCCTAACCCCTACTGGTGTTGCGGTCTTTCAAAACACGACATGGTTTGGGAAACACAAGTCCAAGGGTTGACTCTAAGCATTTATAGGGAGAACATGATCAATTTGAGATGGAAAAGGACCTGCTGAAAGAACTACAAAAAAGCAAAACACACATACTATTGCTAGAGAGAAAGAAAATGCAGCTTTAATGAAGGTTTTGAATTTGCAATGAGGCTTACCAAGCTCAATCTTGCAGGCTTCAAGTCTGGCAGCCATAGCACCACCTTTGCAGGTCCGATCGAGACATATTCTCAATAATCATAACTCATATTCTCAGATTCATCGAGATAAGCGAGTATAAAACTTATAATACTATTAGCATACTGACTGGTTGAGTGAAAAGGGATAGAAAATAATGGTACAAAAAGGTATCTAGAGCCCCAAAGCACCATATTCCTCCTCAACTACCACGGTCTTCCCGCTCCGCTGGTCTCTTCTTTGGTGAAGTCATGACCTTAAGTCTAGCCGTATTATGCAATGTTTTACTAGATACAAGCAGAAAAAGCTGAAAAACTATCTACCTTAAACAGAATGAGCTGGTACAAAATTTCATACAATAGGTATAAGAAACCTAACTGCACCGATTCATTCGCTACATATCCGAATAAATTCCAAGTTTGTGCGGGCAATGGCAAAGAAAAATAAAGAAAGCAATTATAAGAAGTCAAACCTCCATCAAATAGTTGTCATGCTCCGTTGAATGCAAGCTCGCCTATTGCACCTTAATAGAAATCGTTCATATAAGCAGGGAGCCATGAACCGCAACCTCAGATTTGAGCGCATGTGTAAAAAAAAATAGCCTCTGCTTTTTTAGAATAGCTTATCAGAGCAGAGGCCTTCCGCCTTGAGATAGGCTAAACCCGAATCGAACATAAGGCATCCGGGATGAGAGTTGGTCAGGAACTGGGGGATGGATGATAGAGTTTTCTGGCGCCCGCCTTTGAGCAATCCAAGATATGCTAGGCATATGCTAGCATATACCTGGATATGCCCACATACCCACATAAACGAGGTAAACGAGGGTTTGCCCCCCTAGGGGCAACCCAAAAAGAGTGGAATTGTAAGAAAGAATGTTGGAAACTTTCCTGTGAACATGGTTAGAGATGAAATTTTTGACTTGGTAAATGCGCCATGCAATGCAACATTGAAGAAAGATATTTTAGACGTGGTCATAAAGGTGATTGCTTTAAACATGGATGCAGATGAAGTACAAGTGACTTGTGATTCTCCCCCCTTTAAGTAGACAAGGTTATAGGAGCCTTTTTTTGGACCCTTTCAAGCTGCATTGAGAACACTTGGCACCAAGAAGGTCATTATACCTCGTCCATATATGATTAAAACTAGCAGGAGGAAGAGGCATGCAAGGGTTGACGAGGTACTTGGTGGTATGCATTCAATCTAATTTGGACCTCCATTGCTTGCAATTAGATCAAAAAATAACAAAGGTGAAACAATGGGATTGAATGAGAAAACAATGTTTGGTTTGATTTGGAAAGCGTCTTAAAAGTTATAGTTGCCTTTTATAATATGTA
The DNA here is from genome assembly GCA_021234155.1 of Isoetes taiwanensis. Lineage (NCBI taxonomy): Eukaryota > Viridiplantae > Streptophyta > Lycopodiopsida > Isoetales > Isoetaceae > Isoetes > Isoetes taiwanensis. The sequence continues at coordinate 3,952,254 of JAJEKV010000080.1, read as the reverse complement.
GTCTTCGTTGGTACAACAGTTGGAAGTTTGAATAAAATTGGATGAGAAGGAGCTAACTAGTAAATCAAAATTTGAACGAGTCTCCATTGTTCTTAGGAACTTTGTTTTGGGATCAAGTTATCAAATGCAATTGCAATGGCCACCATCTAAAAGAGATCCCAATGATTTTCAAGATAATAGGAAGATCACACGTGGTGGCTTGGCATGTTCCAAGTTCATAAAGAAACATTTGCAATTTTAAAGTGGATATTTGACCAGATTGAACTTCCAAGAATTATTAGCTTGTATAGATTAGGGGAACATTGCATGTGGATGGTCATGGGTCCTTCAAGATTAGATTTCATTTGTCTTGTGACTTGAAAACCACAAAAAGCTATGTATAACATAGTTAGTTCACCTACTCAAACAACTAAAAATTGCATCTATTGTATGTATATGATGAAAGAGCAAAGAAAAGGTAAAAGTTAATCAAGATGCAAGTCCAGATAATCATTTGATTGACAAAGCCTTTGATCCTATCCTGTCAATTCCTTTGCAAAGAGTGCATGTGTGCACTTTGCATGCGATGGTAAGAGTTATTGAAAAAATGATACATAATAGTTGCATGTTTGTTTGGAATATCAAAGGCCAAAAAACAAGGAAAGAAGGAAGGAAGGAAGGAAGGAAAAATTTTTAACGTCCACGGAACCCAATCGGGTTATGGGACCAAGTACATAAGGGACCGAAGTCCTGGACCGAAGTCCAAACAAGAACATGGGCCGAAGCCCTTAAACCAAAGCACAACATGAGCTAGAACACAACCATCATGACCCGGATTAAAAACCACCTGGGAAAAAACCGTTGCCAGGATGACTATGGCTGCTCACCGATCCAAAAATCCATGCTGTTGCACAAGCAACAAGCATACCTTCATACCTCCAGCAGGCAAAGCTTCACCAAGCGACTCAACCGTAACCTCTTCACAACCCGTGTCTTTGGAAAACGAGCGCCCCCAACGCCAATCGCCCGGACCGCGAGGGAAGGCGGCGCCGTAAAAAACCGCTTCGAGGAAATCGCCCATCTGAGGTGCCTCCTCACCCATCCACCAGCCCCGCTTGCAAAGGCCAAAGCACCCCAGTATGCACGCAGGCGGACATCCACTCAGGCACACACAGGGGCGCCATCCTTCACTGCCGCTGCTCCAACGCCATCCATCATTGCATCCGCTCGGGCAGGCCTCAGGCAGCGCCTCAGGCAGGCGCCAGGCGCCAGGCGGAGGCAAAAGGCAGAGTGGATGAGAATAGGAATTGCTAGGGTTGAGGAAGTATTATCAAACACTGGACTCCATGGCGGCTGTGTAGAACTTGAAAAGGACCTAAAACGTTCAGATACGAGCTCAGTACCATCCAAAGTTTCATTAGGTAGTGATAAGGCTAGACATTTCTAAAAGGACATGGATCTCAAAAGAAAATGCACATTTGAATTTGGCAAAAGATTAGTGGAAGCAGAAAGAGATAGCACCATTGTGAGAAAACTAGATGCATGCCATTCATTTTCCAATCTTAATGTTCTGTTAGAGAAACATGCGTATATTGACAAAGACAGAGAAATTTATATTACTTGTCTCAAGGTTTGCAAAAGCATATATTAGTGCACGAGGTGAGAGTGACGTAACCCATTACATTCACATGTTATACGCCCATGGGCCTTGGTTCGCAAAGGAATATGGTAGCCTTGCAGTGTGGAATAAACAAGGCATAGAAAAATCTCACAAACAAGCAAAGATGGCTTTTCATCAAGCTACTCAAAGAGGAGGATCGTCTTTGATATCGAAGCCAATCAGTCAGCTTGGAATATGGTTTTATAAAAAGTTATTAGCTAGGCATGAAAGGAATATCAGGAGAAGAGCCAGCCCATGTTTGAACAATGCATTGAGAGAGGCTTCTCTAAACTGCAAAAGGGAGTTATGGGAGAAGTCCAAAGTTCACAATGAGGAAAACACAATGACAGTGGAGGAGCAGAAGAGTTATAATTGGATAAAAGTATATTGTGGCAAATTAAACTTCTTAGGAGCTATTTACAAATTTGGAAGTGAGAGTTTACATGATCTTTTGTGCCGTTTATTATTTTCTTTTACTTTATAACAATAACTTCTTTGGTTATTATTTGCAGGAAGCTCACATATTGTAATTTCTAACATGCAGAATGGCTTAAGTTGCTTTGTTTGCACTATACTTATTTGAAGAGTTTTTAACAGTCTTTGTATTCTTCATTTCACAAAGTTTGCAATTTGTTGTTTCAATTTTGAAGAAGTGTCTTCCACAATTCAAGTACATACCAAAGTCATGTGGAAGATCATACCCTTTGCAGATCTCAATGACCGGGGCAATGTTGCATGGGCAGTCTCAAACCTACTATGGGCATTCTAGAATGGGGCTCACATGAAAGCGACAAAAACCTCGGCTTCTCATTCATCTCAGCAGATTATCTACAATGGTGGATAGTGGATAGCCGCACACATGCGAACTACCCACGAAAAAAATAAAGGGAATGTCCAATTATACAACTTGGACCCTATGAAATACAATGCTAATAGATGTTTGGTTTGTGTACCTGCCAAAAGCTTATCATCGGGATTAAAAAACCCCGCCCTTTCAGGTTTTCGAGGAAAAACCCTAGTGATAAGCATTCGACAAGGGGGTTGGACAAATGTAAGGCTGAGAATTCGCTCCCAAAGAACCCACGAATGGAGAAGTCGAAGCTGCTGCCGCTTGCCAACTTGTACCTGCACATCACCAACACTAGAACAAATGTGACAAAACAAACCTCCTAAAGTGGAGGGGCTGATCACGCGTGCCACGCGACAACAAAACAAAAACCTCTTCAAATAGAGGGGCTGGTCATGCGTGCCAGGCGACAAATACATTAAACAATTAAGGGGAGGAGGGTGGATTTCAAAGAATAGAGAATAAGGTACTGCTGAGAAAAAAGAGGAAGCGTCGATGAGACGTTGATGAAGAACCTCGCCTAATATAGCGATCTCCCAACCAGAGAAGGCATGCAATGCGCATGCGAGACATGCATACTCGCCCCCTTTAGAATCTCGATCCGAGGGCTCGGATGGAATTTCAGTTTTGAGTTGTGGAGTGATGGTCCAAATTTTTATATTGTGAGTATCATGAGGTGTTTGAGAAACTTTGAAAATGGTTATAATGGTTACCTCCAGGACCCTACAGTTAGCCATGCACTATATAGTGCATTGTTAGATAGAAACCCTAATAATATGAGAAGTTTAGCAAGGCAAGGTTTAGGAAGCATGGGTCTAGTGAACATGTTGGAGTTTCAACTTTACATGCTAGAGCTCAAGATCTACCTAGAAGGTTCCTTTTGCAACTTGATAATTGTGCTCGCCAAAATAAGAATAGGTGGATGTTTTCGTTCCTATCCTACTTAACAGCTGTGGGCATATTTGAAAGAGTTAATTTGGGGTTTTTTATGCCTGGGCATACCCATGAGGATGTGGACGCATTATTTGGCAAGTATAGTTGTATACTGAAGCAACAAACAGTGGCCAACTTTCCTAGGCTAATGAAAATCATGCATGAATGCACTCCTCTAAGAAGAAGTGCCTCATTGGAAGAGTTCTGTGGATGGTTATGCATTGGATTTTTAAGGTCATTCTAGGCCTCTTCAATTCACTTTTTTGGTGAGAAATGGGATTTCAATCTTTCAATGGATGAGACCTTCAGAGGAGGGGTGGAGAGGAGGGGAGGAAATATGGCGTAGAGATGAGAATAGCAAGCCTATGATACCTCTAAGTCAACCAAAAGCTCTAAAACCTACTAAAGGAGTGAAGCAATTGAGATTGACAAAGGAAGGAATCCGAACTATATAAAGCATTGGCAAACCAACCCCGATGACACCACTTACTAGAAGAAGGTGATTAATTTGTTGGGGGAGGTAGACACATCCTCAGAAGATGAAAGAAGGGTGGTTGGCCAAAAATAGGTGGAAGACCCTAACATGTATTGAGGATGTTTGACACTGTTAGTAGCATTCATAAGCGGTATGTTCCTCCTTCTGACAAATACTATATTGGTCTTAAGAACAATAGGCCAAAATTTCTAGGCATGGAAGCTTACGAACCTTCCACTGACTTGGAGTGCCACCAATTTGTAGTAGTAAAGCTAGCAGATTTAGAGACCTATCCAGCATGGTTGGGATACACCATCTCTTTGCAGGAAGAAGGTAATATTAACTTCAACCATGTGCGGATGGAATGGTGGTGTCCAGTGCATTAGTTGACCAATGTGTCAGATAAAGAAAGATACTTAGATTGTTGGACAAAGAAATGGAGGAGAAATCCTAGTGATCATGATCTTTGGCTAGACTTTGAAAGTGTACTATACTCATGGACTCCAAAAATTGTTCAAGGTAGAAATTTGAGGATTACAATACCTCATGATGTAAGAAAGAAGGCTATGATATCATTGGGGGTGCTTGAAGAAAAGTGCTCATCTTCTCTCCTTTTGTTCCTAACAGACAATGTGGAGATAATTTCTACATTTTGGATTTGCCTATGCTTGGCAAGATGGCGAACCGAGCTGTGTTTTTCTTTTGCAGAGATTATGTGCAGAAACAACAATAAAATCCAGGTATTTCACCTTAGATCATTCCAGAAATCTTATATATGTTGGTAGTTTGTTAAGATTTGTTGTCCATAAACTAAAGTTCAAACAATTTCTTGCAGTAATTCCATCTGATTATTATGTCTTATCCTTTAATGATGTCATGAATTGCAGAATTTTGCTCTTTTCTTGAGAGAACAAGATGCTTTTGATTCGAAGTCTACTATGTAGCCTATCACAGATCAACGTACCATGCATCGCATGAAGGTCTGCTACAAGTAAGTTCTCTTCTTTGCATCTTCCTTCACATTAATTTTCATAAGGGCAACAAACTGCATGTATACATTCTGCAGAACAAAGGGTCATGCTAGCCATTCAGAAAAATTTTCAATTCCAGAAATAGGCATAAATTATCTTAGATGATGACATGTTTTAAATCCTAATTCGTTTTTCTTGCAGGTTCAAAATCACTTTGAGTGGCATACACCACCTCTATCCCATAGTCGTATATGAACTTTCGCTTAGACATCATGCAGTTCAATATAAGAAATGAGGAGTTGACTAAGGAATTGCAGAAACATCTACGACTTTTAATGCGATAAGGCGCCTCATTAATATGAAAAGATGGTACAGTTCTCATAGTGGGCGCCTCGATATCTTCAAATTTTGGGCCTTCCTTCCAAGCAATTCTACTTAGATTTTGAGGTCAAGCTAGGTTGTGGATATGAAAATAAAAGGTCTAAGGTGCTCACAAAATGCTTTTTAACACCTAACTTTGGAGATGGGGTGCTTAAATTTGGTGGGCATGAAGAAATAAAACATATAAGAAGCGATGAATATGGCCAATTGGTATCTTCAAGGCATTCTATTTACTTGCTTGATTTTTCTATATAACATGCCTCTCTTTCTTATCCCAATAATGAAGAAGGAAATTCCATGTCTATTTAACCCATTTACCGTGCTACCACAAATTCTTTAAAACTAATTAGATCCTTGGCCCTGCGATAAAAGCAGTAGCTCTATGATATCAATTACCAAGAATTGTGAGTTTTACAATGCAGATATATTGTAAAAGGCAGTGTCCTGTTATGATGAGATGGTGTGTCACTCAAACTTGAGAACATGATTATGTTGAAATTTCACTAACATTCTGCTATGCCATGTCTTTTGAGAACATGATTTAATGTTGAAATTCCTCCTAAGAACATGATTTAATGTTGAGATTCCACCCGTATTCTTCTATGCCATGTTAGAAAAAAAAATGAACTTATTTTTCTCTTTGGCTTGGGACAATGGTAACTATGAACGTGAATAGAAGCATGGGACAATGGTTTGCTCACTCCTTAATGGGAGCAAAAGCATCGAACAGTGGCTTGCGACAATGGCTTTCTTACTCCTTAACATGGATAATGGATTGATAAAATTCTATGTTACTATTGTTTTGCAACACACTTTGTTAATGGTTCAAAATAAAGCTTTGTTTCCTACAATATTACAATAGGCACACATGGGATAAGATAATCCATTGACCCGATCTTTCATCCTTTGCAATGTTCATATTTTATCTTTTGTAATGTTTCATATTTAATTAGCAAGACTCATGAGCACGTGTTTCATATTTTATGTGCAAACGCAATTAACAGCATCCAAGTATTTTTTAAGGTGCAAAGTACTTTTAAAGTAGCTATAGGTAAAGGTGCAACACACAATGAACAACAACTCCAATGGCCTAGAAGTTACTGTATATGGAAATACACAGGTTCTAATATTTATACGTTCCAAAATTATGCCCAGCAACGTTGGGCACCATTACTAGTATGCTATTAAAAACATGCAATATGAAATTTGTCCCAAAATTAAGACATAATTTCAATTTAATTGAATGTTGGTTAATGCCTTGATGTTAAGTTCAGCCATTAGAGTCCACTTGATGGTGCCCTTGCAACAGAAGTTCTCTTTCCAAAGTATGACAGAGGGCTTCATACTGAGTTTGGCTCCTCCTTGCAAAAAATAATTTCCTCTTCTATATCTTCATTATTTTCTGGTGAAAGATAGACATTTTTTTGTATCAGCAATAATCGCTACCAAATTCTGCCCAAGTTTATGTTGAAAGTACCCATGCACAACTAGTACTAAAGAAATTCACATTCATTACTTCACTTACGAGTTTACGAATCAAACTCCTCCCCATGCGGCTTATGAGAACTGTCGTAAATTAGTTGCTTCAGCTATGAGAAGCTGTAAATTACTGAATTGCAAAATCGCAAAATTTGGCCATGCATTGTGAATCGTCCTTTGAAAAGGCTATTTAAAGGCAAAAAGTTCCTTGAAAAAAGGAGGCCCTCCTTTTTTTCGATCCACACCAAGAATGTGTCTGTTTGCCTTTATAAAAAGATTTAAGAAAGAGGAGATTCTGAAATTGGGATAACAAATTATGAGGAGCAACCATGAGGCAAGCGGTAAACTTCGTATGATTAAAATGTTATTTTTTTAAAATATTTTAAGTTTTTGCACCAGTGCAGGACTGCTTTCTTTGATATTTCTAGCATAAAGTGAACTAAATGTTGCTAAAGTTGGATGTATTTGCATGTTTATCATAGAACACATTGAGTTTTATGTTCCCATGTTTTCTGGCTATCATCTGACATGGGTGGAAGCCGCCAAACCCTATTTTGGTCAAAATAACTGCTTGAGGTTCAACAATTATCTCTCTCTCATTATAACAAGTTTTGATTTAATTCTTGTGACCGTGAGTTGCTAACTACACAAGCTATAGTTTCATGATTTTTTGGGGTCTCCATAAGTCATGTTAACCTCAATATTTATTAAAAGAATCTACTATACAGAATTCTGGATAAAAGTATATGTTAAAATGCTTCAATAACAACCATCCATAATGCCATGTGGGTAATAAATGATGCCTTCTATTTATATCTACATAGAACATAACTCTTATCAACTTACATATAGTGTAACTAGGGTGTAACCATGCAATTTTTGGAATTCAAACATGATGTACAACAGCCAGATTAACACATTAGAGCATAAAAAATTGGATCAACTCCAAAATTATAGGTCCAAAACTCCACAATGATTAAGTTAGTGATGTTTATTGATGAATTAAAGTGGATGTTGTGAAGTTTAGCTATGATAAATAACATTTCATCTATGCTTCTTTGGTTCATAGAAAGAGACACTACTTTTCCCCAAATATGCCTTTAAAATAGTTCAAAATGTGAGAAATGACATATACAGAGATCTCTTATATAGTTTGTATGGCCTTGTTGAAAAAAATACCATGAAATCTGCTTATTTCTTACTAGCATAAACTTCATATCTCATTATTCTTTGCTATAAAGCATTGTCATCCAAGTAGAACAATAGTACATGTAAGTTATCTTTCATGTATATTATATTTTCTACAGATACAAACCTTTCTTGGGAATAGAAATCTCTAGTTGCATGTTAAAGTAACATGTTATTTCTAAGGTTTTAAGTTATATAAACACGGATCACCATGTATGGTCCACGAGACCAATTGTATAAAACATATATCTCTCACTAGCCTTATTCATTTTTCCCCATAGAATGATACTATAGCTTTTTAGCTTCGATTACATGATTTTTGAAAGGTGTAAGTGAAAGTCCATGTAGGTTCAATTGGTCATAAATACCCTATAAATTCTTAATTTTTTGTGCTGCAACCTTACCCTTAAATTATGCAAGCTAACATCCTATATTATAATGTTTATAGTATGTGTCCGTTTTGCATCCAGCCCTAATTCGGACGGGCAGGATTTGCTAATACCATGGTCCACGCCAGGACCTTTTATATTGGACGAACTTGATTAAAAAGAGCCAAAAATCACCACAAGTTATTTTCTATTGTTGGCCCTGAAACCCTAACAAGAGCCACAGCTTGAATACAAAAACACTTTCTACTTGCCAGACGGATTGCATCAAACGGTGCATCCACTCCTAGCTTTGATTTGTCTACTTTTTATTCTTCTTCGAATTCTTCAATATATGAGTCTCTGCCTCAATCTGGCAACGCCGTGAGAAGGAGCTTCTAGGTCTTACAGGAGGCTTTCTTGGAGATGAGAAAGGTCTAGCTATTTGTTTTAAGCAATTTCCACTTCTTAAACTTAAAACTGATGAAGAAACACAATAGCTCTGGATGTTGTTCCCAGAGCTGTTTCTAATAAGCTTAAGCCTGTTCCTTTACCCATCTTGATGCTGGCATGATTGTTGCTTATGGCTCGACCTCTATAGAAGAAGCTAAGATGGCTAGAGATGTTAGCAATGAGGTACTCACTTTTCTTTGGCATCTCGCTTTTCCTTTGGTATTCCTATCGAAGGAGTTAAATTGATGCCATAGAGCAGAAAGATGGAAGCTTTGGAATGCAATAACATGGCCATCAATACTCAGGTATGCCTTCATTCTATATTTGATTGTTGTTCAACATTTAGCAAACAGTATCTTTTTTTAGGAAAGATGGGCAATAACTGAACAATTTATAGTTAAGCAGCAATTATATGGTGATTATATTCTCAACATATTAGACAGCTACTTTTCCAATTAAGTTGAGAACTCAACTCACATTTTGCGGAGCTGGATGAAGGAGGGTGTTTCAAAAACGAGAAAGAACCAGTTGGATTGAGGCAGGTCAATCTGCAAGTTCCAGAACGTGTGTCAGTCTTCAAGGACGTGGCAACCTTAATAATAATAAGAGGTGAGCATTTTTGTCAATTCAAATCTCTCATTTATCTTTTCAAGACTTATGCAGAACTGTGTGACTATTTTGCAGATTTGAAGGGGAATAAGTATTGCCTACAACATTGGAAACAACATACCCATTACTAAAAGGATGTGTAGAATTCCTATACGAATGGCTGGTATATTCAAGAGACCAATCCATCTGTTTCCCTAAAAAATGTGTTTCTCAACCAACATAAGAAGCAGGCATCTGTGAATTTTGCTACTGCAATGGACATGGCAATCATTCAAGATGTTTTTCAGGCAACTATGTCTGCAACTGAAGTATTTTCTTCTTCTTTTTGTCATTCAAATTCTATAAATATGCCATTTTCTCAGATTAGTCTTGAATCAGATATTGGGAGATATAAATATAGAGTTTACAAGTAGCCATAAATTGCCATGCACAATATTAAAGTAATCACTGGTTCTGCCTTCGTTGTGAAGTTTCTTATCAATGTTTTTGCATGGAATTTTGTAAGTGGTAGTCTTGGTCTTGCTTTTCCTTACCCCTTCCCACCTTGATAAGAGTATGCATTACTACATGGTTCCAACTACAAGTCATATCAAGATTAATCATTAGATATGGAGATCATAATACATTTTAATATAGAAGCGAATGATAATGTCTAATCCAAATGATAATGTCTACAACCATCAATTATTATAGGCCTTCACGACAAACACTGCATTCCCACACTATGTTTTCACTACGTTTGTGGATCATTCTAGGGGCCAAATGTAGGTCTACAACATTGCACTTGGTTACAAAAGCTACTTAAAGTTGAATTATTACTAGACGCTTTTCTCATTTCGGCAAAAACATTCACTGGCTCCCAACTTATGCCCAGCACCGCTGGGCACAATTACTAGTAATCAACTAATTTTGTCCTAAACGATATGTGAAAGTTGAGAGCAAAATTGATTAAGGTGGCACCATTAATGATTTTTAAACTTTTATTTATTTGGACCAATAATGGTCTGCAACTGGACTGCAAATAGCGGTCTATCTTGATTTTTTATAGTAAAAGTTTTTCATATTTTTCCTTGGTTTTTTTTTGCATTGGTTTCTTAACATGAGATATTTTGAGGATGTGATTCTGTAAAGTCACACCTTAGGGCACAAATCTAGAATAAACATGGAAGATTTAATATAATTGATGCTATCTATTCTAGTACAATCCTAAAGGTAATGAACAACAAATATTTTTTGTGAACAAATTGGTCCAAGAGCTGCTCGTGTCCCAAAACTCAACTTGAAATGGACTAACATAAGGATATTATCAATTTTTAAATGAAGTATGGACCAGTAATGGGCAATATCTTTTGCTCTTTCCATGAGCTTGTTTTTGCATTGGTTTCATATCCCTATAAGCCTTCATAATGTGATTTTTTGGAGGATAACCTAGAGTTATATGTAGCAATGCTATCCATTTGTATAAATTACCTAAAATTGAAAATAGAAGTAAAAGTCAAAACATCAAATTCAAACTCAACAAATATTTTTATAGGATGGAGGACCTACAACAAATATTTTTATAGGATGGAGGACCTCGTGAACTACTTATATGCCAAATTTGAACTCAAAATTGATCTCCTTCTGAAAGTTATTGTTTTTATACCACAACTGCTTTCGGGGAACCAGTACTGGTTCTCAGAAGGCAGAGGACAGTTTTGACCCTGTCATGTTTGAATTGCTCTATCGTCCTTCACAGACTTCGAATTGAGATATAGTTTTTTGTGCCTTGCTCTATATCTCGTGTAAAAAAATAACATTATAACCAAAAAAATAAAAAAAATCTTTTCGTCAAGACAGTTTTACTTTGTGTGAACATGAAGCTTTTGGTACTTGACCCCCTTGGGTTTGCTAGAGCATAACTCATAGAAATGGGAGCTGATACATTTTTGTGTATTTTTCACGTGAAGCATGACTACCATATATAAACTCCTAAAAAGGGTTTAGCTAGTTTTTGTGTTTTTTATTTTATATGATTTTTTTTGTGAACCTTCAAAATGCCCTTTAATAGTCCATCATGGGACAGGTCTGGTGTTAAAGAGCACACTTTATCATATGTAAGAGAATACAGCAGAAGGAAATATGTCAAAGTCGGATGGCATATACAGTCCTATATCACTTGCAATAAGTTAAATGACACATTCAACAAAACTTGGACTTATTCAGATTTAATAGATAACACTTTAAGGAGGCGATAAAAAGAATATATGAATTGTTTAATTCTTCTTGGTTGTTAGATTTTTTATAAGTTTTCATTATATAAGTTTATTTTTAAATTTAAACTGTAATAATTATCAAAAAATAAAATTGCTTTCCGAATTAATTTTTACTTGAATCTATTTACAATTAGATATTTCAAGAACATAAAATTTTCACTTTCAATGATTTAACGTGGCAATCATTATGATTTCTAATTGAAATCTCATGGGTTGATAAGCGATTGACTTAGAAACTATTATTAGAATTCCACAATTTTTGAATTTTACAATTTGAAGTTTTAGGTTGAAATTAATTAATGATAAAGTTAATGTTTTAATAATAGCTATTGAACAATTTATTATTGGTAGAATAAAATATATTGAAACTAATCAGCAATAAACTATTTTTTAAGAAAAGAACATAAACATAATCATTTAATAATTTCAATCTAAAGTTTTCTTCTTAAAATATTTTAGGAAAATAACATTTTAATTATATGAAGTTTACTTGAACCCACACCCGCCAGCATCGCTTCTGCTTGAACTGATTTCAAATCTCTTTTCTTTGTCATTGTTAAGCGTGACTTCTGAAACAAGATCAATATCATTCTGCGGCTCTATATGCAACTTCATATCTTCAAAAAAATAACCCAGCCTCTCTCCTTTTAAAAAGTTCTGAACTCCCCAAATCACGGTATTCACTTCTAGGGTCAGAAACAATTGAAGGTTAGAAAGCCTATAAGAAGGGAAAATTTTTATCTGACAGGACGCATATTGTTCTAAGCTAATCTGATTCGCATTCAAGGGTTTTTTGTCTTTTTTCTGGTAAACTGTAAGATTCCGATATAAGGGAACTAAGATTGACTTCCACTCATACAACAAAGAACCTGGGGGAATCTCTTCCATTCTATTCTATTCATACACCAAAGAACCTCGAGAATCTTTTTTAGACGACTTTCCGCCATGAAGCACTTCTTATTTCCACATCAACAGCATTTCTATGCCGCTGCAGTGCAGTTTTTCTCGCGTCGTTCATGATGAGCTCACTGAGAGCTTTTGCAGTTTCACTTCTATCTTTGCAAAGATTAAGATACATCCACATATGCAGCTTCTCATTGCAGAGAAAGCATACGCCAAATCAAGCTTTGACCTCCATGGTGAACTTGTGGCTGATACTGAAACAATTAAAAGCTTAAAGGCTTTAGCTTTAGCTTCGTTGAAGATTAGAAGCATAAAAAATGATTGCATCTCCTTATTAAAAGTCTTAGATCTAAAGAAACTTAGATGCATCTCGATTGCGGATATGTATAGGTCTTCCAAGTGAGCTTTGTATCCAAAGAAAATTAGATGGATCTCGATTGAGGATATGTATAGGTATTCAAAAGTGAGTTCTTATTATTAGTTTTTATTGTTAGTAAGTAGCGTTGCAAAGAAGAGGAAATATAGGTGGATAAAATTAACTTTAGAGAGTTTTAGTCAACCAAATGACATGTCGTTTGCAAATCTTATTAAGTCCCATGACTGTAACTATGAATCGCTACATAACTTGATTGTGTCTTTAAACACTTCTTTCTTTGTTCTCAATTTGTAATTAGAGATTGAACATAGCAAATAAGCTCTATTTTTGGACATTTTTCATGAAATGTTGCCCTCTATTGTTTGTCATTTAGAGTGTTATTTAGACACAAGCAGTCCAAATCAAATGTAAATTTTTTTTATATCTCTGCCCTAATTCTATTCATTGCAAAATTATCTACGGAAGTTTGATTCTAAAACTGCTATATGAGAACAAAGTTCGTGCATGTACTTGCTAACAGATGGCACAAAAGAATAACACGGTTGTCTTTTTATGGATGTACAGTAAAAAATAAAGAGCTCTATAACACAAAATAACGCGTTGCATCTCTAATTGCAGTGGAGAAGCAACTTTTTTTAACTTGTCCAGGCTATCTATTATCCATAATTTGAGCCCCTATTTAGATTTATTATATAGCTTAGACTTATGTAGATTTAATAGATAACACTTCAAGGACGCCATTATAAGAATATATGTATTGTTTAATTCTTCTGGATTGTTAAATTTTTTATAAGTTTTAATTATGTAAGTTTATCTTTAAATTTAAACTATAATGGTGATCAAAAAATAAAATTGCTTTCCGAACTAATTTTCACTTGAATCTATTTATAAATAGTTATTTTGAGATCATAAAATTTCAACTTTCAGTGACATGATAATTTCTAAATAAAATCTGATGGGTTGATAAGCAATTGACTTAGAAACCATTATGAGAATTTGACAATTTATGAAATTTAACACTTTTTATTAATAAATGATAAAGTAAGTGTTTTAATAATAGCTATTGACCAATTTATTATTGGTACAATAAAGTATATTGATATTAATCAGTAATAAACTATTTTTTTTTATTAAAATATAAACGTAGTCATTTAATTAATTTCAATATAAAATTCATGTTGCTATGGGAGCTGCATGGGAGGAAATCATTAAGGGTTTGGAGAAGCACTTGCTCTGGTGGTCCACTGTAAAGTTGTCTCTTGTGGATCACATTACAGTAGCCAAGTCAGTCCTTAGTAGTACCCATGTTTATATGGCATCCTTACTGCTAGCCCCACAGATCAAAGTGCATGAGCTCATTGCAATAGTTCAGAACTTTATTTGGGCAGGTACTGAGGAAGGTGCTATGGTTAAGGTGGCTTGGTCGAAGTGCATTCTTCCAAAATGGGCAGGTAGTTTGGGTATGATGGGCTTCTTACTGCAGAGCAAAGTGCTTATCTCAAAGTTGATTTGGAGACCCTTGAATGGTGAGGATGACTCTCCTGGTTAACGCATTCTTAGACAAGCTTTTGGTCACTGTATCCCTCTAGGCAAGAAGGCTGTCAAACCAGTCCTACCTTGGACTTTATTCCAGACTCTGCAGTCTTTTCCAAGTGCTTCTCCATTTTTGCGTGGCTTGTTGATAGCATGGGAGGCGGTCAGACATCTTTTCTGGCCATGCCCCTCTATACACACCCTATTGGAGACTCCATGGTGGTGGGCACCATTGCCTCCAGACCCCTCAGCACCTCCATTGGCAGCATCATTTCATCCCCTTACACAGAGACGATGGGTTCTTGCATGTGTTGTCTCTATTCAAGCATGGTATGAAGCGGGTCGCCTACTGTCTTGGCCTGAATTTCAGGCAAAGTTCCTGCTCTCTCGTTGGGATGTATCTCTATGGGAGAAGGTCGCAGAAAATTTGCCTCTTATAGTGCAAGTTGGTGTTGCTGAAAGGGTGCCATGGGACTGTCATAAAAATATTCACAAAGGCAAGCACTTTGTCAGATCAGTATATTGCCTTCTTTTAGCACCACAGCCCCTCTAGTTGCTAGATGTGCAGCACCTACAGGTTCCACAGCCCACTTTGTGTCGTACATGGCAATGGCTTTGTGATAGGTTGCTCCACTTTAAAGTCTCTGTATTGTAGTGGTAGGTTATCCACAGGTGCCTGTGGGTTAATGCCTTCCGACATCACTACGATCCTCACATATTTGCAGTATGCTCGCTCTGTCTTTTAGACGTTGAGACTCTTGAGCATTGTCTCTTTGATTATCCTGAGGTTCAACCAGCGTGGTCCTGGCTACAGGGTTTGTTTAACAGTGCATTGGACTGCCAATGCATCCTCTTGGCGTCCAATCCCAATGCATGGCCTCCAGCTAAACAAAGGGCATTCCATATTGGTTCCGGTTGACTCCTATGTCTTTCAGGGCATTAATTCATCTGCATGCAGTGTTATTACGGTTGTCCAGAAAAAGATATTGACAGCTTACGAGTGTTCTTCCCTTGAATCAGAAATGATGGAATGCATCTGGATTCAGTATCTTCGAATTGATTCTTGTCATTAGTCTCCTATTCTGAAGTAAGTACATTGTGCTCCAGGCTCGTGCTCCTGTGGCATCTTTTTGTGCTTACACAGTTAGATGAGACATCTAAATTTTGTACTTTTTATCTGATTAATAAACTTTTTGGCTTTCGTCCTTCAAAAAAAAAAAGGGAGGAATGGAGCACACAATAATGATTACGGACATGAACTTTTGGGGCTTATATTGAGAGAAGAGTCATGGAAAGTTTGGGAATGAGAAGATAATACACAAATGTCAGACATTCTATCTTGCTGGCCATGAGACTGACGTCTTTCTTAACATTGGTGTTTAATGTTCCTAGAAAAGTACCCTATTAGGCAAAATCTTGCACGTAATGAAGTACAAGAAGTTTATAAGTGAAATCTGCCAAATGCACTAATTTTAAACACTCAAAACAGATATTGGTGCACGTACGAGCTCTAGGACAAAACATTGAACACTGACGTGGTTGCTAATGGACCAACCCAACCTGTCACACGCAAGAAAAGAGTTGAGAGGGGAGAGAGTGTTCATAGAGGCTGCCAATGTCATATTACCATTAGGCAATTCTACCTTCTCCCAGATTGCTCACAAGTTACCTATTAAGGGTTTGAGGATAAGAATCTCCAAGGTGAGCCTTGCCATGGTAAATTTATTGATGCAGAGAAAAGTAACAGATTCAAACCAGCACCATGAATCTCTCAGGAATTGAGGGAATGGGTTAGAGATAAGCTCGTGCATTGGCACACACCACGTAGTATTATGAACATGCATGAGGAAAGATGGAGATTTAAACTCAATGTGCATGGCAAGGATAGTATGTGTAGGGATGACGTGCTAAGATCCGGAATGTTTACAACATTGATAAGAGTGTTGTTCGAAACACTTGGAAGCTACATGAAGACCTTCCCACTAGCATCAACATGTGGGTGCAGCAATATCAAGAGTCTGTGTTCTTGTATGAACAAAGAGACACATTCCAATTGGAGTGAATACTCCAATCCAAAGAGAGGCAATGCTAAAGTTTGTCATTTGCTTGGATGCAACCTTCAAAACTGATGACGAGTGGTACACCACTTGGATTCATTTCTACTGTAGATCATTTTCAAAGTTCATTTCAAATTTAGATAGCATTTCAATTCTAGATCCAATCAAAGCTCCTAGTTTCTATTATGCAACTACTATCTTTTTACACTCATTGCTTTCGATGACCATTGCAATGGCTTGCCATTAGCCTATATCAATTTTCAAAAAACTAGAGCTATAACTACGTGGTTGAAAGCACTAAAGGATTCATTATGCCTGGATGATCCGGATTGGCATCCTTTTTGCATCATTACGGACGATGCTGATGCTGATGCTGAAATCAAGCTCGTGAAAAATGTAAGTTCCTAGGCAACTTATCTCCCTTCCCCTTTCTTATACTTTCTTGCTTACTTTCTTATGGTGGCTAACACTATGGACTAACATTGTGCATTTGTATAGGTTTTCCCAAACGTGTATGTGCAAACATGCATTTGGAATGTGAGGAGAGCGTGGATTAAGTGGCTACATAAAAATGTAAGGAATAAGGTGCATAGAAATGAAATGTTCAAGGATCTAGGAATATAATGTATAAGATAGAGGGGGCGGTAATTGCTAGAGTGATGTCTAGGGCTGGCAAAAATCCTAACATTTTAGTTGCAACTGATTCTCTCATGAGACAGCTCGACTTTAAACTTGAGAAGATAGCACGAGCACTAATATATCAAGTCTACCTGAGCTTACCTTAGACGTGAGCTATGGTACTAGCGTGGCAAGGCTCAAGCCTGTAATAGAACTTGGAAAGTAGAAGGTGAAGGAACCAAAGAAGAGTTGGAAGGAAGTTGAGATGGAGGCTTTATATAAGTCGCCCTAAGTCAACCACCTTGTCCAAACTTTCTCACTCTTTCAATGCATATCAGTGAGTGTAATATTGTATTGTTCTAGTTTTTTTTTATTTTCAATTGTTCTATAGTTCATAGGTAATTTTATTGATTTAAATGGTTCGCCTGGGAGTGCTGACGTTCGGGATCACTAGTCTTTTATTTCAATGGTTGAAATGCAATAGTTGTTTATTTCTATTCTTTCATGGTTTAATTCTATTTATATGCATGGGATCCTGGAGTTTGAATGGTTGAATTTTTTAAAGGATCATAGGTTACAGTGGGATTTTGTTTTGCTAGGCCTATGGTTTATTTGTTTAATTTGTCCCATCCGCCAACTGGAGATCAGGGAGGATGGCATTGTCTGCATGGTGATCTCAACCTCCGAGATCACCATGTTAATGATTTCGTGCTCTGTGATCCCTGCCCTCCTAGGTATCCCTGAGGACGGCATCGTCTGCATGGTGATCTCACCTCCAGGATCACCATGCAAATGATTCTGTCCTCCGAGATCACCATCCGACGGATGGGATTTTTTTAATTGTTTGTTTCTCTGCCTATGGTTTATTTTTTTAATTTGTCCCGTCCGCCAACTGGGGATCCTGGAGGACGGCACTGTTTGCATGGTGATCCCCACCTCTGGGATCACTATGCAAATGATTCCGTCCTTCGGGATCACCATCCGGCGGACGGGATTTTTGTAATTGCTTGTTTCTCTGCCTGATTTGTTTTTTTAATCTGCCCCGTCTGCCAATTGGGGATCTCAGAGGACGGCATCATCTGCATAGTGATCCCCACCTCCGAGATCACTAAGCCAATGATTCCGTCCTTCGGGATCACCATCCGGCGGACTGAATTTTTTTAATTGTTTCTTTCTCTGCCAGTTTTTTTTTTAATTTGTCACGTCCGCCAACTGGGGATCCCGAAGAATGGCATCGTCTGGATGGTGATCCCCATCTCCCGATCACCATGCAAGTGATTCCGTCCTCCAGGAACACCATCCAGTGGACAGAATTTTTTATTTTTTGTTTCTTTGCCTATGATTTATTTTTTTAATTTGTCCCATCCATTTTTTTTAATTTGTCCTCCGAGATCACCATATTAATTATTTCGTGCTTTGGGATCCACGCCCTCCTACATATCCCGGTGCATGGCATCGTCTATAAGGAACAACCACTTTTTTTCTTGCAGTGGAGAGAGTTTAGATCAGGGACCATTCAACAACAGGGGCCGTGCAAACTGGTTGCTACCCTCGGGCAAAGTAGAATGTTGATTTTCCTACAATTACACAGTCACTTAACTTCTGCAGCATCAACTTAAAGCCTTCCCTCAAATTGTCCATGTCTTCTTTGGCAAACCAGTTTCATCACCATCTGAAGACAATAGATTAAAAATGGAGATGATCTCACTGAACAAAAAATAATACAATTATTACTCACATCTGTCTCCTTGTTGTAGATTTCTCTGATGAATTTCTGGACATAACCAATAAGATAGACGCCACAACTCTGGTGGTTGTGTTGCTGTAGAGCTTCCATCAAAATACATGGTGCATTATACAATCCTGATGCCGTGTGCTTCCACCTCATGAGAACATCACTTAAAAACTTGCAAGCCAAGTCATTAGGAGACATCATTGAAAATATAGTCTGCAAATGGCACACTCCGAAAGTGATGAACCCTCGGACTGGAGCATGGAGGGGATCAAAGGAATCGAAATTCAGTATGCAAGGGCAAGGCTTCTTGAGCTTCTGGCATGCCAAAGGATCAGTTACTAAAATGAACAGGCTCCAATAACCACTGCAAAACTCAAGCTGCAATCAATTCAAACTAGAACTAGCAATGTAATAAAAAATTCGGAGTCCCAATCCCAATTTACCTTGTATTAACTGGTATGTAGTAGAATTGTGCATACTGGAATGTGCCTTACTAAACGGGGATCTAGGAATTAGCTTCACAAACTGTTCGTAGGCAGCACACAACCCTAGTTTTGAATCATTTAGAAACAGACCAAAAGCAACAGGGTGCAGATGGACATGGTGACAGGGTTTTTGGGCCAGAATTAAGTGTGCAAGAACTTTGAAACCTTGAATTTAGCTTAATGTGCAAGAAATAGATAGAAGGACTATACACTTACAGTAAATAAGCCCCTAAGCAGTCAGCATCGGTCTCAGACTCCTCACAATCTAGGGCACCTGGAATAGTGGAGAATTTGAGGGCCTCTGCCTCGAAAATGTGGGATTCAACATCGGATGATTTTCTTCCCACCTTCAACAAAGGACTCTCGACCACAATTGGGTAATTTAAAGAAAATTTAAACTGCCAAAGCTCCCTTCTAATCCCTCTGTCATATGATATTAGAGTATCAAAGAAGTAGGAGTCTAGCGCATACAAATAATACATTTTGATCTTGATGGGGGATTTGGAAGGGGGGGAGGGGGGGGGAGGGCAATTCATCTACAGTTGTAGGCTCTTCCTCCCCTTCTTCATGTATAATATGGTTCGGAGCCATCTGATCTGCATCCATCTGGGCTTGCACCTATATTTGTTTCCTAGCGGTACACTGCTGAGCTGGGGTCTTCAAACCTGGAATTTTGGGAGGAGGGGAACTAAATTCACGTGTCCTTGCAGCCTCTATCTCGGCGCTCACATCATCATCATCCAATTGGCATTGATCAGAGCTCAAACACCAAACAATACCTTATCTTCCAAATTGCCATGCTTGCTCCTGATCCTTGCCTTGATCTCCCTTAGCCGCTCTTCCTGCAATTCAAGTTCTTGGGCCTCCTTTCTCCACACCTGCAGGTTAATGAACTTGCTCCGGGTTGTGTCATCGAGAAGATCGAGAGCGATTTGGTCATCTGCCATATGCATTGCTGCTGCCCTTGCCCTCTGGAGTTTTCTGGTGAGATTATGACTGAATTTAAAGTCCGGATCAAGAGATCTCTGAATCTTAATCTTCCCATAATTTCTTACCCTCACATCAGCTTTATTCTTGGGAATTCGGCTCCTTGATGGATCTCGAAGCTTGAAATTTTCATATAATTCATGCACCTTGAATCTGCTATTCTCCAGTTCCACCTTCCTGCTATAGGTTTTGGTGCAGTCATCGACTTGACAATGCCATTTTCAAATGAGCTGATCATACCTGTAATCCTTCAAACAATTAGAAGCTGCCTGTTCTTCACTTGGATCCACATTGATGCATTCTATATTGGTTTTCACGCCCTCATCCGCATCCCCACTGACCCCTGTACTACCAAGATCTGCATTGTCTTTCACCCTCCAATCCTCATCCCATTGATCATCGACTGAACCCTCTGGATTTTGAACTCGGTTAACCTTCTATGGCAAACACACTTTAGCTCTTGCGAGTTCTCGTTAACCGATGTATTTATGCTGATTTCCAGATTAATCGACTCCTCCACCATAAAACATAAAGGGTTAAAATAAGCGTAAAATACACTAAAAACAACCTGATGGCGCTTGCGAAGATTCTTACCTTAAAATAATTATCGGATGCGGCAGCAACAATAGTGCCAGTGGATTCGGCAGCAATCTGGCCCTTTTCGTTCAGAGATGGTCGAAAAGGACAAAGGATTTTGGCGCACAGAGTTCGGAATTAGCCATTGCCATATTGAATTCCTTTCCTCCAGAATCCCCATCGCAGACGTGGCTACTCCTTATTGGCGCCCGTACGAATAATACTAGTGGTTTTCCCGCCCTCTGGTATCACCATAAGTGGATGACGTACGGTATTGACCCTGGTCATTACTCGCCATCCGTCATTAATTCAAATGAGGGGCTTTGATTTCACCATGTGGACGGTCCTCACTGAAATATCCTCGCCGGGGATCCCAGAGGACAGCATATTCCCGGAGGCGGGGATAACCTGGCCGATATTGGGGGGCCGATATCGGCCATATGTTGGTGATCTCAGAGGAGGGATCCCCGATATCGGCCATACGTTGGTGATCCCAGAGGAGAGAATCACACCCGTTGGATGCGAGAATCCCAGACGTCAGGATTACCGCAGCTGATTCTGGGAGCATTATCGGCCACGACAAGGGGATCCTAGAGGCCAGGATCACATTTGGTAATTCCAGACGGCGGGATCACCGTGTACATTTTATGGTGATACCAGAGGCAAGGAACACCACGGACGGCCCAGATGTGTCGCGAGAGCGGATGGCCGAGGGCCCCTCACGGATGTCAGTACGATGAAACAATTAAAGGGGCGTGGAGGTGGAACAGGTTCTGTCGAGAGATGGTGGTGATAGCAGAGGGTAGTATTTTCACCTCCGAGATCCCCGAAACTAGGGTAAGACTATCCTGAGCCCTATGTCTTGGGATAAGTTGTGGGATAGATTAAGGAAGTTGGAACCCCTATGGATTTGAAAAATGCGATATACAGGTTGTATGAGGCATGCTCAGGCCGACTAACACCATCAGGATATCCTGTCATCAGCAGCATTGGAGTCCGCTAAGGATGCCCAATCTCTCCAATGCTCTTTGGTTTGTTTATGGATCAATTTGAAGATTGGCTCACTGAACATGGGGGAGAGGGAGCCAAGCTCCTACACCACATAATTAGGTAGATCATATACACTGATGATGTAGACCTCTTAGCCTACACTCCCCGGGGGATTTACCTTCTTTATATGCCACCTGCATCCATACGGTAATCGAAAAACCCCTAGTATACGTGTTCTTGATAGGCAAATTTGACCCCTTTTCGTATAGTTTTATAACTAGAAGAACATCCAAAAACCCTTTGATCCCTAGTATACATATGAAAAAGGGTAAAAAGCCACCCCTTCCTATTAAACGCACGTGGTTTTGATGGGTCCATAGTGTGACGCCCCCTTGCTACACTCTAGCTGATATGCACTGCCATTTGGATGCTCTGGACACCTCTTGCCAGTTCACTGGCATGCGCATCAACTTGGCAAAGACTAAGGGGTACTACTTGGACTATATCATTGTGCCAGCCAAGTGCTTTTTCTTTCATGCTCCAGGGACAAAATATGGAGATAGCACCTACCTACAAGTACATGGGAGTGAAGTTCCCTTCGACCACATACTGGGGCACTTCCATCCAACTCCACATCACAAAAGGCTGGAATGTATGTCATGCAGAACAACAATCACGAAGCGGATGTCAGAGCCTAAACTCTAAACTTGCGAGAATGATGAAATACCAATAATCCAAGCTTCAATCTATCAGATCTATGCAATGCACAATATAAAGATTCATAATCTGCATAGCTAGATCAAGCAAAAATAATCTCTCCCAATACACCGTCTCTCTGTTTTCTCCCTCTGCTCAAATAACACAGTGATGATGATGGATCCTGCACACCACAATGCATACGTGCATATCTCCTCCACGCGTGCATGTGCGTATATCCCTCCATATGGTGAATGTGGTGACTGTGGTGAGTGTGGTGACCACCCCAACAGTGGCGACCACAGTGGAACAATATGCCACTCCGTGGCGGAGAACCTACAACAAAATATACTAATATGATCCTTGGGACATGTCCTGAAATGACACATTTACATGTATGTTCAGAAAGAAAATTGTCCTCCTAAAATCCAAATGACTAGTACAAAACAAATTGGTCCAAAATGGCGGTGACGAAACAGAACCTCTATAACAGGGGCAAACTTTGAAAGCTGATATCTTGAGTTCCAGAACTTTGTTTGACCTGCACCATAGCTCTTTGTATTCGTATCGCCGAAATAAATCCATTGCGTGTATTATTGAACTGTCACCATCTGTTTTTATAAAAAAACGACTTGCTGTAACCCAAAAATTCTCCACAAATTCTTTGTAATTGGAAGAATAGCACTTCTCGTTCAAAATAAGGCCTGAGATCCTTGCCATTTCTGGGATTAGGCAACGATTTTCCTTCTGGAGTCATCAAGTAGAAAGCCGCACCTGGTACCTCTTTATCAATCAGAAATGGGCCTTTCCATGGGCTTTGAAATTTGGGTAGATGCTTCTTAGTGGTGATGAAATTTCAGCTTTATAAGTTGGTTAAACCTCCATGAGAAGCAGTGGCAGTGGAGGTAAGCTTTGGTGATTGCAAAGGCAGGATAGTCTGCAATACTTTTATGAGAAGCAGTGGCAGTAAAAGTATTTGTGAATGGTGACTCATGAACACAATTATGACATAAGATCAAACAAGCAATCATTTGAAGATCAAGCAAGCAATTGTAAGAAGTAGGAGCTAGAAGATGATTGTCTAGGTTTTGTTGATCTAGATAATTATTGGTTGCCTATGTAACCTAGGTAATATTTGCCTAGTTATTGATTAATATCTTCAATGGTAATATGTTCAATGGTCGAAGGAGCACAATAGCCAATTTTATGGTTCAGGCATGTGGGATATATTGAAGCTAAGGGAAAGTCTCCATTTAGCAGGTGATGCCGGATCGGTAGGCCATAACCGCCGAACTGGCAAAATATAAACACAAGGAGAACTCTTAGGGAAATATACAGAGGTAAGATGCCAGACTTGGGCTAGTCGTAAATGATCAAGATTGGATTGCATTCCTTACTTGATTTATCTGCTATAAGAAATGAGTCAATGACTCGAAGCTGGAGTTAAACCATTGCCTATGTTTTATTATGGTTTATAATTTCTTGCACTAGGATATTTGGTGATTGAAGGTCTTGACATTAAGCATATTTGCTTGAACTATTTACTTGGATTATTTTTGAGAATGAATGACCATAATGTGGCTTCTCAAAACTTCCATGTATATTGAAATTTCATTGTCAATGGGGTTGTTAAGTCGATTCTTGGTTTGAAGAACAACTTGAGTTGAAAATTAAATCTTGCTAGTCATTTGGTGAAGTGTTGAGTCAATTGTCATTTCTTAGACTAAATCTATCAGTGGTATCAGAGCTATTCTTCATGGCTAGCAGATTTGGAGCTAGTTTGCTCAACACCATAGAGGTGTACAAAGGAGGTGCAGGATTCCAACTTTGGAAAGATGCTATTATGCATGTGCTGGATGTTGAAGACCTTTGGGAAGTTGTAGATCCCAACAGTCAAGTTTCAGCAGGTATATTGGCCAGAACTGTTTCCACAGGTTCAGTAGCAGGAGGAGCTGGAGGTCAATCAGCTGAAAGTACAGGAGCTGGAGGCTCAGGAGGAGCTACAAGCAGAGGAGGGACAAGCACAGCTGGAGGAAAGTCATTGCAGACCAAGATCAAGGAAGCTCAGGGCATTATAACCTGTAAGTTGAGTCCAGCTATTCGTTTAAGAGTTAGATCTTTGAGTCCAAAGGAAATGTGGAAGTATTTACTTAAACATTACGAGGAAAAGACTTCCTCACAAATAGATGTTCTGGAAACTGAGTTAAGGAATTTAAAATTAAGGGAAAATGAGGATGTGTCTGAATTCTTCAATAAATTTGACAATTTACTAGCTGACCTTGAAGGGGCTGGGGTAAGCATATCTGACAGGAGTCAGGTGTTGCAAATATCCAGGGCCATAAGTGAGAATGAGACACTAGCTCTGTTCATAAGAAACTCAAACAAAAGTAGAGAAGAGGCTGAAGTTATGCTAAGGACAGAATGGGAACATAAAAAAATTTTAAAACAAACTGAAGAAACTCCTGAAATATTGATGGTGAAAAGGAAAGATAAAGTTATTTGTTATCACTGCCATGAAGCTGAACATTACAAAAATGAATGCCCTAAACTTAGGAAAGAGTTCAATTGTTTCACATGTGGTGGTAGAGGGCATATGGCTGCCAAATGCCCTACACCAAAGAATTTTGGCAGAGCATCAAGAGGAAGAGGTGATTCGAGCTCTGGCAGGTCTGGAAGGGGTAGAGGCTGAAATTATGAGAGAGCTTATGTGACAAAAGAAGCTCAAGAGGAAACCAAAACCAAGTCAACAGAAGATGAAGATGAGGTAATACATGGTTTTGCAGTTCAATGAGGATGTTTTTACTGACAAAAGTAATCATTTGATAGTTGATTCTGGAGCTGAAAGATCAGTAGTTCAAACTACTGACCTTTTGAAGAACATCTCTACCACAAAATCAAGAAAGATCCAAGTAGGAAATGGAACACTGCAAGATGTACATGGGAGAGGATTGCTGCAGCTCAGGGATTTAGATGGAAATATTGTGAACATAGAAGATGTGCTATGTGTGCCAGCTATTATAAAAAATTTAATTTCAGTGAGCCAATTATGTGATTTAGGATATCGAGTTACTTTTGATGCAGATCAATGTACTGTTCTACTTGATAATAAAATAAAGTTTTATGGAAAGAGGGTTGGCAATTTGTTTGAACTTGATAACCTCATACACTCGAGTGTGAATGCAATATCAGAAATTGACATGGAAATGTGGCACAACAGATTAGCACATACAAACCACAAGAATTTAGACATTTTACATAAGCAAGGACATATAGACCTTTGTGATAACAAAGGCAGATTTATTTGTGAGGGATGTGCTCTTGGTAAACTTCACAGATTACCATTTTCTACAAGAAAAACCAAAGCATCTCAAACTTTGGAACTAGTACACTCAGACTTATGTGGTCCATTGAATGTGCAAAGTAGAAACAACAACAAATACTTCATAACTTTCACGGATGATCACAGCAGAAAATGTAGAACATATTGTCTAAATAAAAAGTCACAAGCCCTAAATGCTTTTAAGCAATATGTGTCAGAAATGGAGAGAGAAACTGGGCACAAACTCAAGTGCATAAGATCTGACAGAGGAGGAGAATACCTATCAGCAAAATTCAGAACTTTCTGCATAGCTCATGGCATCAAAAGACAAGTAACTTGCAGGTATACTCCTCAGCAAAATGGAGTTTCAGAGAGAAAGAACCGAACCTTAATGGATGCTGTTAGGTCCATGTTAAAGCAAAGTGGACTACCAAATACTTTATGGAAAGAAGCATTGCAAGCAGCAGTAGAAATACAAAATATTCTCCCATCCACAAGTCTGCAAGGAAAAATACCAGAATGCATATGGAATCCTGAAACAAAAATTGATTATGACAAGTACAAAGTGTATGGATGCTTAGTGTATACTCACATACCAGCAGAGCTAAGAAAGAAATTGGACAATCGAGCTGAGGTGGGTTTTTTGGTGGGATATGACAGCCAGGCAAAAGGATATAGAGTATACATACCAGAAAAAAAGACTATTACAATTAGTAGAGATGTATTATTCAATGAGAATGTTTTGTACAAACAATAGGTACAAGAAAGGTGTAAAATTAATGACAAAGGAAACACAACCAGAATCAAGATTTGACATAAATGATTCAGATGAAGAAGAAAAGGTTGAAGGTATGGATATGGAACAAGATATGCATGAAGAAGTATCAGAGGTAGAAAAGGTAGTACAGCAAGAATCAGAGCCGGAAATACAAAAGGTACAAGAGTTAGAACAGGAAATAGTTGAACCAGTGATGCCTAAACCTAAGAGGAAGACTGAAGCTGAAAGATTAATTGAGGAGGCCAGATTGGGAAACAAGTCTTATGGGAGGACTGAACTAGGTAAGAGCAGAAGAATTGAGAAAGCAAATCATGAACAAATAATGGCAATTTTAGAAGATGAGGTTATACCTCAAAATTTTATAGAAACCCAAGAAAGTGTAGACAGGGATAAATGGGTTGCAGCCATGGATGAGGAACTTCAAATCATTTGAGGAAACTAAGATATATGAGTTAGTCAAATCAAATGGGGAACAAAATATTATTGGGAGCAAATGGCTCTATAAAATCAAACTAAACCCAGATGGAAGTAAAAAATATAAGGCCAGACTTGTAGCTCAAGGTTGTGACGTCCCCTACTCGTATACGGTGCACTCATCGTATACAAACAGGAGTTCATCCCCTATACCAGCTCCACGCTGATACAAGGCCCTCCACACATCACTGCAATCCAGTGGGAAGAATGAAGGTGTCATTTACCCTGTCTCCCTCAGGGCCTACCTAGCTGCGGAAGCATAAACATATGTAAGTACATATACATCAAAGCACATCATGACCATCTCGAAGGATGGCTCACCACATATCTGCATAGACAAAGATTAGCACAATACAAAGGAAGTTCCTACCCAAGGCTCGGATTACCGAGGGGATAGACCCGACAAGCTTGGGCCTCCGAGTTCATTGCGCATGCGAATCATGACAATGGATTGGGGGCACAAGAACATGGCATTGGGTTGTCCACTCCATCCGCCCCTCACGTGCACACTTTGCAGAGTAGGTTGAAAAGTGTTGGGACTTTGACAGCCACGGGATGCATAGCCAAAGAGGCTATTCACGGGTTACATCTCCCGGTCCCGATGGGGCGGTAGGGATCACTCCCTCCGGGAGATCTACATGTTGACCCAAGGTGACTAGAGGGCCACCGCCCTTATTCGACTTAACCCATCGGAAGGTGAACACCACCCCACGGGTGTCGAGCCCATGCCTTACCCACACTCAGTGGCAAGCCATTAGACCTAGTCACTCTGATCCTCGGTAGGCCTTACACACCAGAGGGATCGGTCGAGGGTCAGAACACGAACCTCATTCTAAGCCGCCGGCCCCTTCACCCACAACCGGTGGGCTCCTGTGCAAGGCGGAAATCTAGTAATGCACTAAGAGGGACTATCTAGGAGCATCATCTACTAAGCTTCAAGTCTCTACCCCCCTTCCCAATACAATGAGTCCACAGAATACATCCATCCATCATATCAACATAAGTAATAAAGAACTAATCTATCTCATAGAGTTAGGTTCTTTAGTTAGAGTCAATCTTGGCTATTAAGGGTTTAAACCCTCTGGTTCAAGGTTTGGAATAATGTTTATGCTATTCAATGGACCAAATACGATCCCCTGGTTCACTCCTCTCGATCCGGCGTCCATGTCTACGTTTGCCTCGAAATGCGGTCGGGAGGGCGATCGACAAGCCGGGGTGCACAGGCATGGTCGTGGGAGTTGGAATTGACTCCTCAGCGCGAATCCGGAGCTCGGAAGGTGCGTAGGCGAAAAGGGGAATGTTAGGGTTTGGTGCCTTATGTAGGCTATCGATTAGGTTTAGGGTTTCCATGACCCTTGGTCTACCTTTAATGGGTTAAAGGTCTAAAAGTGCGCTGCGCATTGCTAAGTGTAATGCGCACCATTGCAAGTTGCCCCTAGGGCTGACCTTGCTTGGGTACTGCGTCGGCATTACCGCGTCGATTGGAGCGGCGGTAATGCGTGGCCCGTCTTGATGCGATCTAATGCCCCGAGATGGTATCTCTTTGTCTTTGGAACGTCACATTCTCCCCACCTTGAAATGATGCTATCCGCAGCATCGTGGGTCTCCCCACCTTGGAATCTTCCTAACCTGCAATCAACCTGATGCATATGATATACTACTATAATACTTACACATTTATTAAGATTACCTTAAGGTAATATTTTTAATTCATTATTACGCCATTGCATTATCAAATAACTTGTCAATTCGTAACTTCTATTAAAACAAGGTACTTATTAGTTTCCGTTATCACAACTTTTAGTTTGTCACAATTTAACACTTTCATATACAATTATTATTTGAGGTACTCTTCATTCCTTGCAACACATTCCAACAAAAATTTGTGTTGCAAGTCTTCGCACCTTAAAATCCTGCATTAATTTTACAATATCTATAATTACATACTTACTACTATCTTAATTATTAGAATTACTCTAAGGTAATGTTTAAGACATTACCGTACTATTTCATTATCCAATTAACTTATCACTTCATAACTTAATCCCCGCAAGGTAATTATTAACCTTACTTAATACAACATTTAAGTTTATCAAAGTTTATCAATTTCATACAAAATTTACACTTCTAAGGTACTCTTCATCCCTTGCAACACATTATAACAAAATTTATGTTGCAAGTCTTAAATAGCTCGACCTCCTTGCCCTCCGGAGGCTCTCTATTGGCTGTGTCCGACACTACGTTGGTACCATTTTAATTATTAATAAAATTTTTGGTTATATGGTGACCACCCCACCTATCTACATGGATGCATGGCTAATCTCCCTAAGATAGGAAGAGGGTGAATCTTCCATTATGGTCATGGAGACAGTAGCCTATATGCCTATATGCCACTCATGCCTACACCTTTAGTTGCCCAAATGGAGGATAGGTCCTTCTATATATATGGGGCGTGAAGGCCATTCCTCCTATCAAAGCATATATGGGGCTAGAGGTGCTTTTCCTATCAATGCATTCCTCAATGACCTCCTTTCTCTTGAGGTCGCCTCTACTTAGTGGGACGCCAGGTAGACTTTCCAAAGCGACACCGGTCATGCCTACATTGACATTACACCCGCCCTAGAGATCACCATAGTAATCTCATCATCGGGTTACAACGCATGCAACCCTTGCCTCATAGGTTGCATCGTGGGATTATACTAAGCAAGCTATTAATCTACCCCAAATCGACATGCTTGAGCCGATTTTTGCTGGCTCCTTTAATGCATGTGATTTACATAATTACCCTAAGGTAATATTTATGAATTAACATTATCCTAGTATCGGATACATTACTTCTGATAGTACAATTATATTTACTCTAAGCTTTGCAATATTTAACGACTTTTAGATCGCGATTATTTAAACAATAACCCTGATTTAGACCTATTGTTACATGGACAAGGTTTTAATTATCATACACAAGGATTAGATGTGCTTCTTATTCTCTTCCTTGGGTCCTGCATTACCCTTGGAAGTATATCCCTAAGATGCACTTAAGTATATCTGAATTCTATTTTCTATTTATTTTTATAAGGACCCGAGGTCATATAGCTATCCTTGGAAGGAATTGCATCCTTGCGAAGGATTAATTAATATGCTACCTCACATTACCGTTGTTATTTACTTATTTCCCTATGGTACATATACGTACAACAATTTCTATCCAGTTATTAGGATCTATATTCTTATTTATAAGACACATTAAAGCTTATAATGCATGCACACGCCTTACCTAAGGCTAGAATGCATCCACCCATTGAGCCGGCGTCGAGTAATTTGGAGATGACTTGGTCGTTGCGTTGCTCCCATAGTTTTGCTCCATTCCTTGGTGTAGTTAGCTACTACGTCGGTCTCGCACGTTGAAGGCCACCTGAGCACTAAGGTATCTATCTAGCTTACGCTCTATTCTCTTCGGCCATTGCCGGAGTGAACTCTATTCTACGGGTCGGTCAATTTGATGCAAGTACGTTCAATCATAAGATTGAGCCCTCCCACTTTCTTCGAAAAGAAAATGGTCCTGCACTCCTTTAATGACGTTGTACACAACGTCATATCTATTCCCTCCCCTTAAGAGGTTATACGCTTCTTACTTAGCGCATTAATTTACGAGCCTTAGCTGACATATATAACCATCTAAGATGGATGCACATATTATGTTATCATTTATTTCAATATAGTTATAGGTTACCTACTTAGTTAGAACGATTCTAAACCACAAGGTTTTGTCATCATGACAATTCCTTTTGTCTCAAAAGACTATTTGTGATTACTATAATTCTTATTTTAGATGTACCTTACATGTGCTATTCTTTTATATTCTAGAGATTCCCCCTTTCTTAGTTATTTAGCTCTTGGAATATTCCTACCAATCGAATTGATGCCACCGTAACAAGTTGGCCGGACTTGTTAGATTACTTCTTTTCTTTCGGTTGGATTATTCTTTTGGAGGTACTAGATTTATACATGGTCAACAATTATCCTAGTAATGATTCCTTCTTAGCGAGGTGATCAATCTCACCAAGTGGTTTCAATATGTTGGATGTCTGTTAACAATCGTGTATAATTTTAGTTACTCCTATGCGTTTCCTTCCCAATATTTGACGCTTAGCTCAATATTGGAGCAATCCTTTCAGCGATGATATCTGGAAATGCCTTCTAATCCCAATATGGATGTTACCGTCCACACATTTAACCTACTAGGCCCCATGGCCTTAGATCCTTGAGCTTGCTAGAAGCTCATCCACTCGTTGCCTGCTTGAAGTAGCAAGGTAACGTTCTTCCGAGTCGCTCGATACTTCAGTCTCCTTGACGGTGGCTCCTGTAGAGGTTGCCTTTGTTCGTTAGAAGCCTCTCATTGCTGGTGGCTTGCTGGTGTAGTTGATCACTTGAAATCTTCCATGCCGCTTTTCAAAGCCTGAAGGTGGCGCCGTTGAAAAAGGTCTTTCATCTTGAACTCTTTGTCTTGGCAGCTAACGACTCTGTATCCGATATTGTTTCTTCGACTCCATCGATGTCTCATACGTCGAGTCCTGTTGTCGTTATCGTGTTGCCCGAAGAGTGTTGAGGATGTTGATTGCTTCACTCCTGCAAATTGCCTGACATCTCTTCCTTTGATCTGTTACGCTATGGGAGGGAAGGAATAACAGGGGAACTATACCTGCAAAACATATAGCTTACATAATTACAATTACTACTAGAGCTATTAGGTCCCCCTTGTGCCTCCCTTCGAGTTGCACACCTACTCCTTGGCGATGTCATCGATGTTCCTCCCGGTGCAATGGTGTTGACGATCTATATTCTCCTATTTGTACGTTGGCTCGTACTCCGGGGTAACTTGTTGATATACTTGGGCCCTCCGACGTTTGTCGGCTATGGCACAACACGCTTTGCCTCACATTCTAACTAAAGGTGTGCTGGTCGTTGATGCCTAGACATTTCAGTCTGCTTCCTGATCCTGTTCTCGGGCGGTAATTGTTCCTCCTTCATGATACTTGAAGCTATTTGAAGGCGTCTCTTGAGGTCGTCTTGCGCGATTCCTTTGGCTATACTCCTCGGAGTTGTTCTCTTCTGATTGTTCTTTGAATCGTCCATCCTTGGGTTCACCAAGTTGCATGCAAGTCCACGTGCAAGTCATCGGCTCGCCTCGCCTCGCCTAGTTGCTTCTCCATCGAGCTTCCAAACTTCCTTGTTTGATCCCCTCGATCACATGGCTTGGACGTTGTCACGTTCCACAACGCTATGCTGTCTTCTTGTCTTGAGGTACCTTCCTGTGGCTTTGATTGTGCTCGTCAGTTTTGATCCTCCTGTTGCCTCTAGGGAGCTCGTGGAAGAAGTCGGTTGCTAGCACTTCTCCAGCTTTCAGTTCCTGACCTTTGTCCCTCTATGCATGTCAGTCTCACTGTCAGGTAAGGCATCGTGGCTCTCCTTCCTGCTGGCTATGTTGTCAGGATGATGGATCCTTATATCTGCGCAGCTTGACCCTTGAGTTGAAGAAGTACCTGCCTTAGATATGCTCTTGTCGTTGAATAGCCTGGCTATTATCTTGAACTCTCTTTTTGCCGAAGGTGCTTCAGTTGCTATCCTTGTCGTTAAGGTGTCGAATGCTTCTACCTTGGGCGTTTGACGTGCCACATGTCGGAGATATGATCGGCTTCTTCTCTTCTAATTACTGGTAGGAGTACCTGACGAAGTCATCACCTAGTTGTTGAAGGCATATCTCCTCGTCGCGGTGCCTTTCGTAAGTGCATCTCCATCTAAACCACGTGTCATAGCGCATTCCCCTATATTACCACAAGGTGGAATTATGGTCGTCGAGATGTTGTCTTCTTAGTTGGCTCGTTGATGTCGGGGCGTTCCTCCTTCTATTGTTGAGGCCACTCGTGTCATAAGTTCGTCAAGTGTTGCTGCTGCCACAAGATGTAGTGTTGCGTCCCGGCGATGTCACCGTGCAATGATGATCTTGACATGACGGTGTTGTCTCTTATTCGACATTGGGTGGGCGAAGTTGTCTTCTACTTGGGCACTTCCTAAGTGTTTGGAGTCGAAGATTTGCTTGGCCTCCATCGTTTCTCCCTCGTACTTGCTCTTCCATTTTGATCTTGGGCTATAGTTGTGCTTCCTTGCTTCCTCTTTTGGTAGTCAAGTGAAGGAGCTTCCTGATCTAAAAAGCTAAATCCAGTAAAACATGACTTTAAACTCATGTTTCTCCACTATATCTGGAGCACCACCGATATACAATAAACATATACGCATTTACATTGGGATTTTAATTCATCCACTTTTTCAAAACAACTACGAAGATCTACTTAATTGTTTATACTCCTTTAGGGTTTCCCCTCCTCCTAACGCTGCGTTTGACCCTTTGGTTTTGCTGCATCTTCTTTGTTCCGGTTGACTCCGTGATTCCTTTGAGATCTTTGCTACTATTGTTGAGCTTCATGTCCGATCCGGAGCTTCGTCACGCCCGATTCATGAAGAGTGTTCGTCGATGTGATCCCTTGAGAAAGATGCTCCTCCTTAATGTGTATATTCGTTAGGTGAGGAATGCGGTGACCGCTCAACGTCCCCTACATGCGGTGTTTCGTTGCGTGGTTGCCGATGTGCGGTGCCGCTGATCGCTTGAGTAAGATCACCTAGGCTGTTGCGGTTGGGCATTCTTGAATATCTTGAAGCTCTAAGATGTCGTGGGTCGGTAGGCGTGCATTGGCATTCCTCCGCAGGTTGAATTTCTGAGTGCGACTCCTGTTGCTTGGGCCTTGCTTCATTCCAGGGTGCCTCCCGTGCCCGGAAGTGTGGTCTTCTCCATTGCCCCTACCATGGCTCCTTCTAGTCGCCTTTTCATTGATTTGTATCTGGCTGGCTAGGTCGGTCTCTCCTCCTCCTCATGGTCTCCTACTTTTTGAACCGATGAAAGTTCTCCTGCTGGTGCAAGGGAGCTGGAAGCTCGTCCTGGTCAGCCTTAGGTGTTTGTGGTTGCCTAGCTTGGTCGCTCCTTTTGTTGGCGTCGCCTGACATTCGCTTGAGCTGCTGGGCTACAAGGTCGTGGTGGTCTTCTCTCCGGTTCCTATACGCTCCTGTGTCGCCATGACTTCTCTCCTCGACGGAAGATTATGCCCTCTGGCCCTAGCTCGTGATGCTAACGCGGCATCGATGTCTAACGTGTTCTCGCACCTTTGTATTTTGTTTGCCTTGCATTCTTCCATTTGAAACTCGTGGGCGTCGAGTTGGTGAAGGCGTCGAGATCCTCTTCCTGATGTGAGCTCGTGGACGTGGTAGCCGGGAGGTTGACATCTAGAAAATTCTTGATGCCGTTGGTTACCAATTATTCTTCCCATTTGATGAAGATTGATGATAGGCCGGTGGTGTCCCGTTCTACTCGTTTGTCGGTTGAGGTGTTTGTCGTTGTGCTTCCCTCTCTTGGGTCTGCCTTTCCGGTCTCCTCTCCTTATCTGTCTGTACATCGGCTGGGACCTTGATGTCTTCAAGAAGTTGCGCCTCTAGCTCTTCTGTGGCTCTGGCCCTGTACTTCGAAAGCAACGCTCGTATATCCTAGAGTCTAAGGGTCTACTTGAAGGGCTCTCCTACAACATTTTGGGCTCTATATGCAAACAAGATGGCTTGAGCAAAGATTATCAAGACATATCTATAATCTCCAAGTCTATGGACATTAGGGGCGTGTGGTATGGCATGACATGAGGGTTGTTTTGCAAAACCCCCATGATGTTTGAGGCATACTCTAAGGTCCTAGCAAAGTTGGTTTAGGGGGAGTCCAATCTCTACACATGAGGTGACTTGGGCGCTTCTAGACTCTAGCTCCTTTCTAGGTATCCCGCAATAGGGAGTGTCAATGTGGCGCTATATAAGTCAAACTCTATTAGGAGGACACAGAATTAGGTTAAGGTTTATGCTTTTGGCATGACCCGAGGTGATGTACCAACAGTTGGACTTGGGTTGGTATGCTGAGGTCTAGATGACTATAACAAAGGGGTGTTCTTGGGCACTTCTATCTAGGAGTAAGGCATCAGCTTCGAAATGAGAGCAATACTTATGAAGCTACTAATGGGGTATGCTTCTATTTACAAACAAACCACAGTTTGGAAAAACAATTCAAGGGTTTGAGCAATTTCGGTCATTTTGAGCTGGGGTTTGCCATTTCTAGCTAATGGTCCTATTGCAACAATTTTCAGGCGATTTGGAGCTCTGTAGCTCAAGTTATGGAAGTTCAAAGTTTGGAGGTCTCACAGGTTGCGCCCTGCTCAAAAACTAAAGTTTAGTTCTTTGATCAAAGCGCCGAAATGAGACATTGGTTGTAAATTGGGTTAAACTTGTCCAATTTGGGTGATCTAAGGGTCTATTCATGCTAGTCTCCTCGAGTTAGGCAGAATGGACCCCTTACTTGGTCAATTTGGAGGTGTTTTGGTCTAGTTTGGACATGGTCTAGGTATGAAGGTCTCACAGGTTGCGCCTCGTTCAAAAACTAAACTTTAGTTTCTTGACAAGGCGCGAGCTGTGAGACATCACACGTTTTGGTCTGAGAATATCCTATTTTACTAAAATAACAACTACTACTTGCTAACTCGTCCTAATTAAGCAAGATTTGACACATAAACTACTCAAAATTATCATGTATTAACAAAATTATTGATTATTTACAACATATCTATTGGGGATCTCTTTTAAGATGAGGTTCAAATAGATTGTAGCTAATTCCTAGGCTGAAATTCGAATCACCAAGTTACTTTTTTGAAATTTATCACTTTTAAAGGTGTTTTAAGATCAATGTCTCACGGCTTGCGCCCTGCTCCAAAACTAAAGTGCAGTTCTTTGAGCAGGTGCGAGCTGTGAGACCATCTTGCCTGAGGAGGTTTTGGCTCATTCTTAGTTCCAATTCACTTAACTGTTACTAGCTTAGCACAAACTACAAAAATGAGGAAAAAAATTCCCACTTTTACAAAAATGAGGAAAAAATTTCCCACTTTTCGAGGTTTCAGGATCCTATCAAGTTAGTACTACTGGGAGCATGGTCGGTGCTTTGCTCTTGGTCTCCAAGAACATTGCTCATTCTTTTTAGTCTTATTAAGTTCCAATTCACTTAACTGTGCTAATATTAAGTTCCAATTCACTTAACTGTTACTAGCTTAGCACAAACTACAAAAATGAGGAAAAAATTTCCCACTTTTCGAGGTTTCAGGATCCTATCAAGTTAGTACTACTGGGAGCATGGTCAGTGCTTTGCTCTTGGTCTCCAAGAACATTGCTCTGATACCACTGTGACGTCCCCTACTCGTATACGGTGCACTCATCGTATACAAACAAGAGTTCATCCCCTATACCAGCTCCACGCTGATACAAGGCCCTCCACACATCACTGCAATCCAGTGGGAAGAATGAAGGTGTCATTTACCCTGTCTCCCTCAGGGCCTACCTAGCTGCGGAAGCGTAAACATATGTAAGTACATATACATCAAAGCACATCATGACCATCTCGAAGGATGGCTCACCACATATCTGCATAGACAAAGATTAGCACAATACAAAGGAAGTTCCTACCCAAGGCTCGCATTACAGTGGATAGACCGACAAGCTTGGGCCTCCGTGAGTTCATTGCGCATGTCATCATGACAATGGATTGGGCCGGCACAAGAACATGGCATTGGGTTGTCCACTCCATCCGTCCCCTCCCCGTGCACACTTTGCGTAGTAGGTTGAAAAGTGTTGGGACTGATCAGAAGCCCACGGTGCATAGCCAAAAGGGGCTATTCCCGGGTTACATCTCCCAGTCCCGATGGGGCGGGTAGGGATCACTCCCTCCGAGAGATCTACATGCTGACCCAAGGTGACTAGAGGGCCACCGCCCTTATTCGACTTAACCCACTTTGGAAGGTGAACACCACCCCACGGTGTCGTCGAGCCCATGCCTTACCCACACTCGTGGCAAGCCATTAGACCTAGTCACTCCTGATCCCCTGTGGGCCTTACACACCGTAGGGATCGGTCGAGGGTCCAACACCTAACCTCATTCTAAGCCCGCCCCGCCCCTTCACCCACAACCGGGGCTGGGCTCACAATGTGCCTAAATCTAGTAATGCACTAAGAGGGACTATCTAGGAGCATCATCTACCAAGCTTCAAGTCTCTACCCCCTTCCCAATACAATGAGTCCACGTAATACATCCATCCATCATATCAACATAAGTAATAAAGAACTAATCTATCTCATAGAGTTAGGTTCTTTAGTTAGAGTCAATCTTGGCTATTAAGGGTGACTTAATAGGCTAAACCTACCGGTTCAAGGCTGGAATAATGTTTATGCTATTCAATCGACCAAATACCGATCCCTCGGTTCACTCCTCTCGATCCGGCCCCATGTCTCGTTCGCTTCAAATGCGGTTCGGGAGGACGATCGACAAGTTGGGGTGCACGGACAGATCGTGGAAGTTGGAATTGACTCCTCAGGCGCGCGAATCGGAGCTCGGAAGGTCTGTGGGCGAAAAGGGGAATGTTAGGGTTTGGTGCCTTATGTAGGCTATCAGTTAGGTTTAGGGTTTCCATGACCCTTGGTCTACCTTTAATGGGTTAAAGGTCTAAAAGTGCGCGCATTGCTAAGTGTGCGCACCATTGCAAGTTGCCCCCTAGGGCGACCTTGCTTGGGTACACGTCGATTGGAACGGCACGGTGCAGTACAGTATACATCCTGAGACCGTATACTGTGCTGGAACGTCACAAAGGTTATACTCAAGAAAAGGGCAGGGATTATGATGAGACATACTCTCCTATAGTAAAGTGTACAAGCATCAGAATTCTCCTAGCTATGGCAAATGCTATGGATTTGGAATTACACCACATGGATGTCAAAACAACATTTTTGAATGCAACTCTTGAGGAGGAGGCTTTTATGAAACCATCTCCAGGGTATGAACAAGGCAAAAACATGATTTGGAAATTGAACAAGGCTGTTTATGGGCTTAAACAATCACCAAGGGAATGGTATTTGTGCATGAATCAATTTCTACAAGAACAGGGATTTGAGAAACTGCAAAATGATGGCAATCTTTATAGATTTGAGCAAGGTAAAGAATATTGTATAATTGCATTATATGTAGATGATTGTATCATGGTTGCAAACTCCATAAAAATTCTGAACTTGTGCAAGGGAATATTGAAATCAAAGTTTCAGATGTCAGACCTAGGTGAATTGAAGAAATTCCTAGGCATAGAAGTTGATAAAAATAGAAAAGCAAAATGTTTAAGACTGCATCAAGAGAAGCATGTAGAAAACATGCTTAAAAGATTCAATTTGGTTGAAGCAAAAACAGTAAAGACTCCTATGGTTCCAGGTCATAAGTTAACAGAAGAGCATGAGTTGACAGACAAAGAAATGATGCAAATGGAAAATGTGCCATACAGGGCTTTAATTGGCTGCTTACTGTACCTAGCAAATAGTACACGGCCTGACATATCATACTCAGTCAATATTCTGAGCAGAAGAAATCATAATCCAACAAAGGTGCACTGGGAGGCTGCCAAAAGAATACTAAGATATCTCAAAGGAACTCCAAATCATGGTATTTGTTTTACATCCAAAAATCTAATTATGAAATGTTATAGTGATGCAGATTGGGGAGGAGATTTGCAAACTAGAAGATCAACCTCAGGATATGCCATTTTTCTAGGTGGAGGGGTCATATCTTGGAGATGCAAAAAACAAGCTGCTGTAGGCAGAATATGCAGCAGCATCTTTGGTAGCTAAAGAAGTGGTATGGTTGAGGAGATTGCTAGATGAACTAAATTGTCCACAAATGATGCCAACAGAAATATGGTCTGATAGTCAAAGTTGTATAGCCATTGTTAAAAACCCTGTGCAGCATGACAGGACAAAGCATATTGAACTTAGCATACATTTCATACGAGACTTGGCTGACAAAGGATTAATTCAAATGAAGTATATTGAAACCAACAAGCAAGTAGCTGACATCTTTACCAAAGCACTTGGAGAAAGCAAACATTCAAGCTTTAAAGCAGAATTGCAGGTGACAGATGCTCCAACTTATAAGCTGAAGGAGGAGTGATGAAATTTCAGCTTTATAAGTTGGTTAAACCTCCATGAGAAGCAGTGGCAGTGGAGGTAAGCTTTGGTGATTGCAAAGGCAGGATAGTCTGCAATACTTTTATGAGAAGCAGTGGCAGTAAAAGTATTTGTGAATGGTGACTCATGAACACAATTATGACATAAGATCAAACAAGCAATCATTTGAAGATCAAGCAAGCAATTGTAAGAAGTAGGAGCTAGAAGATGATTGTCTAGGTTTTGTTGATCTAGATAATTATTGGTTGCCTATGTAACCTAGGTAATATTTGCCTAGTTATTGATTAATATCTTCAATGGTAATATGTTCAATGGTCGAAGGAGCACAATAGCCAATTTTATGGTTCATGCATGTGGGATATATTGAAGCTAAGGGAAAGTCTCCATTTAGCAGGTGATGCCGGATCGGTAGGCCATAACCGCCGGACTGACAAAATATAAACACAAGGAGAACTCTTAGGGAAATATACAGAGGTAAGATGCCGGACTTGGGCTAGTCATAAATGATCAAGATTGGATTGCATTCCTTACTTGATTTATCTGCTATAAGAAATGAGTCAATGACTCGAAGCTGGAGTTAAACCATTGCCTATGTTTTATTATGGTTTATAATTTCTTGCACTAGGATATTTGGTGATTGAAGGTCTTGACATTAAGCATATTTGCTTGAACTATTTACTTGGATTATTTTTGAGAATGAATGACCATAATGTGGCTTCTCAAAACTTCCATGTATATTGAAATTTCATTGTCAATGGGGTTAAGTTGATTCTTTTTTTTTATTGAAGGACGTCATTCTATTCATCATCACATCATGAGTACATGCTACACCACTTTATTCTACACATATCACATGAAAGCCAATCCACTACCTAGGCGCGATATGCTAGGAGCTGCTTTTGCATGTGATTATCGAGTACATATGGCAGGTTTAAGGTCTCTACCACAGGACCGGTTGATCATACTTGAACCCGTGACCTCGGGGCAATGGATTTTAAGGTCCCCATTACTAGACCAATATTGGCCAGGTTTGAACCCGTGACCTCGGGTTAAGTTGATTCTTGATTTGAAGAACAACTTGAGTTGAAAATTAAATCTTGCTAGTCATTTGGTGAAGTGTTGAGTCAATTGTCATTTCTTAGACTAAATCTATCAAGTGGTCCTGCATAATACCAATTGCCTTTCCTCAAATGGATTGACAACCTTTAACTTGTCTTTGATAAGCTTTACTTTTTGTTTATGCCTCATATTGAAGTCGGATGCTTCTTGTCTCATCTCTTGCAATTACAACAAATCATCCATTCTATTATGCACCTGATTTAGAATTGGAACTTCTCCTAAATTCTCATAATAAGGCAGCTCTACAAATGAAAACAAAGGAATGTCTAAATGAATAGGCATTACAGCTTGCGCTCCATAAACTAATGCAAATGGTGTAAATCCTGTAGCCAACTTGTAAGTACATCAGAAACTCCATAAGGCACCAGTCAAAGCTTCATGCCAATTTCTTTGATTATCCTTCACTGTTTTAGCCAAGATAGATTTCAGAATTTTGTTAGTAGACTCAGCTTTGTCCATTTCCTTGTGGATAATAAGCAGAAGCTTGCACATATTGAACATCAATCTTTCTGTTAACTGAGCTACTACTTTTCCCATGAAATGAGTTCCCTGATCAGACAAAAGAATGGTTGGAACACCAAACCGAGAAATCAAATTGTGATAAAGAAAGCTTACTGTGGTACTTTCTGTAGCATGCTTTGCTGGAATTGCTTCTACCCACTTCTTAAACATACATGTGGCCGTCAAGATATATTTATGACCTTTGGAAGCAGGGATAGGTTCAATACTGTATATATTTTATACTCAATACGTATTATTCGAACAATACGGCACAAATTTGAAGTATAATATGTCAAAAATACGATCAAAAAAAATTCGGCGTCGGAAACTTTGCGTAAGCGAAACCTCTGTTTTGCTTACGCAAAATTTTTTCGTGTAAGCGGAATAGAAGTATCATTTACGCGAAAATGAAAAATAAATAAGAAAAAAAAAATCGAAATTTTTGTGTAAGCGAAACAGAGGTTTCGCATATGCGAAAATTCAATTTTTTTTTTATTTTTTTTTATTTTTTTTCTAAATCTTCTCGTAAGCGAAATACTGTGTTTCACTTACGCGAAACTGTTTTCGCGTAAGCAAAACAGCTATTTCGCTTTACGCAAAAAAAAATCGAAAAATAAATAAATAAATTTCCGCGTATGGGAAATGTCTTTACGAGAAAATAGTTTCGCGTAAGCGAAACAGCTGTTTCGCTTACACGGAAAAAAATAAAAATAAAAATAAAAATTATTTTTTTTTTTAAATTTTCGCGTAAGCAAAATCTGTTCTGAGGTTTCTCTTACGCGAAAAATATGGGAAATACGTTTTTTACCTAAAAAAAAATATATTTTTGGACTTTATATGTCCAGAAAAGTAATTCTGTACGTACAGAACCTATTCCTGTTTGGAAGATGGAGGATTGGTAGGCCCAATGTAATCCAATCCCTATATATGGAACGGACCAACGCTCAAAATAGGATGGAATGGCATATTTTTATGGCCTGTTAACTGCTTGTGCCTCTGACACTTTTCACATTTGGTCACAAAGTCTCTAGTATCTTTGTACAGAGTTGGCCAATAATATCTCCAATGAAGGATCTTCCTAGCTGTTGTTCTGGCTGCAAAATGCCCCTGACAATCATGTGCTTGCTGCAACAAATCATGAGTTTGCTGACCAGCAACACACCTTAATAAGAGACCTTCCATAGTCCTCTTATTTAGAATAGCCTCATGCACCACATAACCAGTTGTTTGTCTCTAAGAGCATGCTTTTGTTTCTTTGAAAATGATGAAGGATAAGTCTGATCTTCTAAATACTTGTATATATTAGCATATCAAAGATCCACGGTCTCAATGAACCCTTATAATACGCCATTATCCTGAAATGCTACTTGCTAATCTGTTTCCTCTTCTATTTCAACATGACTACTCGAATAGGCACTTGGATTGTGAGCTCCTTGAGCCATCTTAACATACTTCAACTCAAATTCTTGTATGATAAGAGCCCATCTTGTAAACTTAGGATCTTGGACAGTCTTGTTGAAATGCATGGCAATGGGTTCACATCCATATGAATGTAGACATACTGTACATTTGCTGAATTCCATTGTGAAGGAAGAAATGTCTAAATTTGTTCAAAGCCCACTTCAATGCCAACCCAAGATGCTCCACATGAGTCCATTTCTGCTCTTGTGGAGTTAACAACCTGCTAGCATAGTAATTCACATCATAATGCTTTTGCTGATTTTTCTGGCATAGTGTGACAGCCAAAGCTTGCTCCCAAACTGTAAAGAATAAATGAAATGGCTCACTCATTCTTGGAGGAATAAAAAAAGTTCTCTCTTTCAATTGTCCAAGGCACCATTCAAATGCTTCTTGAGCATCCTCCTTCCATCTAAAATTCTGCCATTGCTTCATACAACCCACAAGTGGCTAGGTTACTTTAGCAAAATTGTGCAAATACCTCCTACTGAAACTGAGTTGGCCATCTAAGCTTCTCACTTGTGATACATTTGTAGGTGGTTTCACCTTCTCCAAGGTTGCAATCTTACCATAATCCACTTGTAATCCATTTTTTGAAATATAATTGCCCAATAGTTTTCCTCCTCTAGTGAAGAAAATACACTTAGCAGGAATCAAACTTATGCCATACAATCGGCATCTTTCAAGAACTTTTCTGAGATGATCTAAGTGATCCATTCTTGAATTAGAAAACACTGTTAACTCATCTATAAAGACTCTTAAGAAGTTAAAATATCATGAAAAGCATAGGTCATAGCTCACTGAAATGTGACTGGAGCATTTGTGAGGCCAAAAGGTAATATCTTATAAGCATAGATGCTAAATGGTGTTTGAAAAGCCGTCATTGCTTGATGTGGTAGATAGACTTGGATCTAATTATATCCTGAGTAACCATCCAAGAAAGAATAGGCCCGATTTTCTGCAACAATATCCAACAAGGTGTCTATGAATGGTGTAGGAAAATGATCACTTTTGGTAGCTTTGTTGAGATCCCTATAATCAGTGCATACTCAGATGAGTTATTTGGCTTTCTCACTGGTACAACAGAACTGATCCAATCTGAATTTGGGACTAGGACAATAAATCCTGCCTCCAAGGGCTTCATGACTTCAGCCTTGACTTGCTCCTCTATTACTAGACTCATTCTCCTTTGAGCTTGTTGGACTGGTTTTGATCCTTGTTTCAAATCAATGGTATGAACCACAACCTCTGGTGGAATGTCTTTTAATTCTTTGTAATTTCTTGCCAAAACATCCCTGAATTCTCTTAATAAAGATATCAAATCACGTTCCTCCTCATGAGTAAGATCTCCTCCAATAGTAACCAATTCTTCTTGATTTCCTTGAGAAATATTGATGTTCTTGACTGAATGTGGTGACTGTAATGAATGTGGTCAGTGTGGTGACAATGACGAATGTGGTGAATGTGGTGAGTGTGGTGACTGCCGACAGTGATGAGTGTGGTGAGTGTGGTGAGTGTGATGACTGTGATGAACACGAACTGATCTGATTTACCTCATCCTCCAGAATTTGCACATGCCACCAAGCTACTTGCACCATTGTCGATTGTGCTAAATCATCCGCCACATTGTTTTGTGCCCTTGGAACATGTACCATAATGCACTGCTGAAAATAGGACTTCAAATCCATGGTTTTTTTATGCAAATCTCTCAAATTAGCACTTAAAACCTGAAATTGATCCATAAGGTGTTGACACAACAATAAAGAGTTTCCAAAAATAGTCAAACAATCAACACACTTCTTCTTGACTAAGTCATCCCTTGACTAAGTGCATGATATTCAGCCTCATTACTACTGCTTGCATTTTATGGCATATCAATGTAACAATCTTCTTCTTGTGTCCGTATATCAGAAATACTCCTACACCTCCATAATTCTTGAGCTTAAAGAATGCACCATCAAAATACATTTGTCCTTGCATATTAGGTTGATTTCTGTTTATCCCATCTATGCTTGATGTCAAAATCAACATCTCTACTTGATCTTGATCAATACCTTGCTGAAATAAAGTCTCACCAATGGATCTTTGAATGGACTCCTCCTACATGTTTACAAGAGTCTCTTGCAACTCACTTTCACCAATACTTTCAAGTCTTTGGATATACTTATCTGCAACTTGCTGCTGTAAATGACATATTTCTGAAAGTTGGGTACCTTTTAACCACCTGTACAAAGTCTAATCATCTTTGTCACCCACTTCCAAGACATAAAAACAACTAAGACCTTGCTGCCCTGACACCATAGCATTCTTTGTGCTGATTTCTAACTGCGGGCTGCTCAAAGAAGGATTGCAAAGAAAGGTACCTTTTGCTGATTTTACAGGATGATCTATTGTAATCTTGTGTTTCCCTTGAAAGATGTTCATTTCACGCTTCCTCCATGAAGTCTCAGCTTGTACGGCATCTAACATGTACGGCTCAGCAACAAAGTATAAGTTTCAGCATTC
This sequence comes from Isoetes taiwanensis, assembly GCA_021234155.1. Classification (NCBI taxonomy): domain Eukaryota; kingdom Viridiplantae; phylum Streptophyta; class Lycopodiopsida; order Isoetales; family Isoetaceae; genus Isoetes; species Isoetes taiwanensis. The sequence continues at coordinate 3,907,423 of JAJEKV010000080.1, read as the reverse complement.
ACACTCTCTGGAAATTTCAAAACCATGAAATCCAACATTGCTTCCACCTCATACACCTTGCATAAGACATTTTTTATGACTCCCATAGGCTGCACCTTCATTTGATTGAATGCTTTGAGCATCATAGTTGTCGGTTCCATCATTTTCAATCCAACTTGAAGCATTATATGATAAGGCATTACATTCACTCCGCTGCCGGTATCTATGTTGGCGTCTTTGATTAAATATCCATTGATACTCACATCACAAAGAAATGGCCTTGGATCCTTGGATTGCCGGGCTGGTGGCTCTATTCTACTTCCCCTTAACTCTTGCAACAACTTCGAAGAATAATGCATCAATCTCAAGAGTAAGTGTGATTTTAGTGGCCAAAACTTGGCTGATCACATCATCTTCATTCTGATTTTTCTCATCCACTATAGGAGGCATCACTATGGGATGATTTTCTCTTGTAGACTGAGACTGTTCTGTGGGCAGCACATTGAATTGCATCTTCTTAGGTACTGGGACCTTTAAAGCTTGTCGCTTCAAAGCCTTTGGCAAAGGCCTCTGAGTCTTCTCCGCTATCGGCACTACTCTTGGTTCTTGGACCACCTTTTGTGATCTTGTAACTACATTTACTTCTCAAATCTCTTCTTCTTGCTGAAATGGGTCATTCTCCACCTCAACAAATCCACAACTCACTACTGATGTTGCCTTCTCTTGCTTTTTAAGCTCCTCAATAAGAGCCTTAACTTGAGGATTATCAATGTACTTTGCATCTTAAATGCGAACATCATTATTAGGAAGAGATACTGATTCAAACACTTGCTGCCTTGGTGGATACTTGTTGGTTGCCCATTCTGGTTTCCCATGGATCTTCCAACAAGTACTCTCATCATGCTTGAATTTCTCACATAACTTGCAATACAAATGAGCCTTACTTGGATACCAGCCCTGTTTTGGCTGCACCATTTGTGTGGAACCCATTGGAGCTTGTTGGGCAATTGGAGCTTGTGGCATCATTGGAACTTGTGGTATGATAGGTGCTGCTCGCATTGGTTGAATAGGAATAGGTGGTGCTTGTTGCATAACAACAAATACCGGATTGACCCTCTCAAAGAATCTCTTCTCCAAGGTAACTCACACAAATCATCAATAATTCATGCATAAACTGATATCTGGAAGGCATATTCAAGCTCAAGATCTTGGAACCGGTCTTTTTGGCTGATCCGATAGCTTTGAGCCATGATTTGGTGGTTGAATCAGGTGCTTTGGCCGGATCTTGGCATGACTGGCAGTTAGGGTTCTTGAAAAAAACAAGCTCGATATATCTCACAGGCCCGATTTGCAAAGGAAGACCAAGGTATAAAAGCAATAACAAAATCAATATTATTAATAAATTACGTGCTATATCCACGTGGGCCTCGGTACCTCCACCGCCCCACACGCCCGGGTATACCACGTGGCAGGGGGTGATTGGCTGGGGAATCTCGGCTTTTTTTTGGGGGGTGGGGGGAGGGGGGTAGATAGGAAATTTTTTTGCAAAGTATAGCTAGGCACATTTCCCAAGAAATCAAATTTGAAGGCCCAAATGAAGGTATTTTTGAAAATTCTTTTTTGCAAAAAGAATCTTTTTTGATGCTCTCCATGATGATGGAATCTTTTTTGCAAAAAAAGATCTTTCATTTTTTGGTTCAAGGAAGGTATGGAAATAGTGAGGTGGCAAGATGAGTTGGCAAGAACAAGATGACATGGCAAAAGGAATGATGAGATGTCAAGCAACTTGGCAAAGAATATTTTTTCTAGTCAAAACATGAGATGAGGTGGAGATGATGTGTGTGACACGTGGATGATGATGTGGAGGCGTTGGTGATGATGTGGCAAGATGACATGTCACCCTTATGAACTTTAACAACTTAAATTGAAGAATTTTTGCAAAGAATGGGATTCTCAATGGGGTGACACGTGTGTGACATGACATGGCAATGAAGATGAGGTGCATGATGACTTGGCCATTTTTGAGTGATGACATGGGTCAATTTCAATGTCAATGCATACAATTTGCATTCTTTAGGCAAATTTTATCTTTTGTTGCTTCCTTTAGGAATTTTGCATTTTCTCTCACCATTTGACTTCTAGAGAGAGAATTTTGACTCTTGACCATGGGTATGACCAAATCAAATGGAAATTTGTGCTTTAACAAGATGGTGATGGTATGGTAAATGTGTGTAATGTGAATGACATGTGAAAGAGAAGTTTTGACTAGAAAAAATCTTCTAGGCCAAATTGCTTTAGGAAATGCAAGCGAGGCATGGAATTTGAGGTCACATAGGCATGTTTTCATGGCAAAGAATATGTAAGGCTTGAGATGGAGATCATGGGATGTAGTTGTGTCAAGAAATCAAATGGAAACATCACATACCAAGAACACTTCAAGGGGTCTTCAAATCTTCAAAATTATGTTGCTTGGATCAACCTTCTTAGCATGCTTGTGTGATCCTTCTTGAATGTCCTCACCTTGGTCCTCAAGTCTTCTCTTTTCCTTCAATGAATTGTGCTTGCATATCTGTGTTCAAATCAAAGTGTGAGCATGAAAATATCAGAATCTGTCTTGCTCTTCTATGTTGCCAATACCTTTTCAGGTGTAGGATATTGATAGGATTCAACAATTCTCTGCCATCAAGTACATCTCTCAGCCAATAAGAATCTTTCTCTGCCTTACCAATAACTTCAAAAGGCCCTTCTCAAAGATTCTCAAACTTAGCTGCTACGTCCTCCCATGCCTTGTTCCATTTTAATACCAGCTCACCCGATTTGAGAGTGCCTTGAAGTTTGTGAGCAGCTTTGAATGCTGCTATATCTTTGGTCTTTTGATCATAATTGCATTTTTTGCTTCATAACCTTGTTCTTCAAGCTGCATTAATCTCATACATCTTTCTTTTAATGCATCATCCATTTCTAAGTTTATTTGATATGCCAGCCTAAGTGATGGAAGTTCAAGCTCAATTAGCACCATAGATTCTATGCCATAGACCAGACTAAAAGGTGTGTGCTTGGTAGAAGCTTTGATGGTAGTTCTGTATGCCCATAATGCATCAGCCAATCGTTTTTGGAAATGCTGATGGTCTTCTTCAGAATTGACTTCAGGACCTTGTTCGTTGGCTCAGCTTGACCATTGCCTTGAGGGTAATATGCTGAACTTTTGGCGTGTTTGACTCTTAGAGTGGCTAGCAATAAGGCAATGGTTTAACTCATAAACTGACTTCCCCTATCAGAGATGATTTTGAAGGGAATTCCAAATCGAGCACAGATGTTCTCATGTTGAAATCTTGAAGTGGTGTCGGCATTTGCTTCTCTAAGGGGAACCGTTTCAGCCCATTTGGTAAAATAATCTGTGGCTACAAGTATGAACTGACGCTGAGCTGAAGAGGGTGGATCTATTGGACCTATAAAATCAAGTTCCCATGTTTGGAATGGCCCTGGAGAAGTTATGGCAGTGAGAGGGGCTGGTTGCAATGCCTTTTGCCAAAGATTTGGCATTTATGACAACATTTTATAACATTATAGCAATCTTTGAAAAGAGTGGGCCAAAAATATTCAGACCTCAAGATCTTTTTGGCAGTTGTATCAGCAGCAAAGTGTTGGTGCCCTTGGCTGGCGTGCGGACGATACGAGAACTACCTTGGTCTTGGCTAAGTTGACGCGCATGTCAGTCACCTGGCAAAATGTGTCCATGACATCGAGATGGCGTTGCATGTCTACCTGAATGTGTGCTAGAAGGTCCACATCATCAGCATAGATCAGCTGCCTGGTGATCTGTTATAGGAGTTGAACTTCAGTGCCTCCATTATCAGCGAGCCATCTCTCCAGCTGATCAATATACAGGCCAAATAGTGTGGGAGAGAGGGCATTCCTGGCGGATCCCGATGTTGCTTTCGAATGGTTGGCCCGCCAATTGCAGCTGACCTGTGCATGTCTCATATAACATGTACATCGCGTTCTGCAGTTCGACAGGGATGTCTAGCTAGCGCAATCTTGTCCACAGCTTTTTCGGAGGCACAATGTTAAAAGCCCTAGCGAAGTCTATGAAGTAGCAATACAGATCTTGCTGACAGTTCCTACTATTCCAGAGTCCGCACCCGTGAAGATATGATCTATGGTTGAGTGTCTTGACCTGAATCCTGCCTGTATGAGTGCCCGCACTTCTGTTGCCTCTGCCCATCCTGTCAACTGCCTCTCGAGGATCCCCGCGAGGAACTTTGCAAATACTGAGCTGATCATGATGGTCTGGTAATTGGCCGGGCAGTGCGGGTCTCCTGCCTTGTAGATTGGGACAACCCTGCTAGTGGTCCATTGCGGGGAAAACATTTCGCACAATGTCTTGTTGAACATGTCGGTGAGTACCGGTGCCATGGATATGCCCACTGGAGTAACTCTGCATGCATGCCGTCAAGGTCTGGTGCTTTTCCATTGGCTAGACATTGCAGCCACTGGGCTACCTCCGCCTCTGTGATTTCCAGCATTGGGTCCTGCTGGGGGGGGGAGGGGGGTAATGCCGCCCGTGCACCCTCAGGGTTGTAGAGCTACTGTAGGTATTGCCCCCACTGGTCTGGAGTGATGTTTCCTGTGGACGGCACTGGCCTCCTGAGCACTCTTTGCCAGAAGGTCCTGAGATGGCGTTCCAGGAGGAAGAATAAAGAAGAAACAAAGAAAATAATTTAACAGCAATTCATACACTATAAAATTAGAAAGGACACATTCTTGATATAATTAAAATGGATCGTGTCTACAACAACAAATAGAGATGACAAACAATGTTTATCATGATTCAACATCATAAGGCTTCAGTGGATCTAAAGTTTTTTCACCAATTCTGCAATAGAAGCTTGTAGATTGTTTATAAGTACACCTTTTTGCCTTCCCAAATCGCCATCGGTTCAATGAGTTCTTTCCTGCCTCTCTCCATAACTTGCAACAATACATGTTTTTTGTATATCCAGCACTTTTCTTACTGTTCAAATTTTGTTCCTCACCAACTTGATTATCAGTGTCATCAACTGGCTCAGATAGGCGCATCATTAACGGCCTTAGAAACATTTGCTCTAGTTCTCATGGATCATATGGTACCATTGCCTTCCATCCGCCCTATCATTGCCAGAAACATTATTATGTGTCTTCACTTTCTTACATTCATTGTATAAGGCTTTCCACTTCTTCTTGCATGCTTCATAGTCTTTGTCGAAGTCTGGACATATGTGGATCAAAGCAACAACCCACTTGTCTTCCCACCTTGCACTACTAGCACCATCAACCCTCTTCTTGTCTTCATATTGGATTTGTAAGATGTGGAGTTTTTAGCGTTGTCTCTTGGCCTGAGGTTTCTTCTCATTAACAATAGAAACTACTACAGATTCAAGTGTAGAATAAGGTGACGTAGTAGAAAAGGACATAGAATTCATAAATGGTGGCAATGGTATGTTAAGTGGATGGAAAGGCACGCTGGAAACATTTGGAACAACAGGAAATTGTTGGGCACTTTGATGTGTTGGTGGTTGTGGGAGTGTAAGTCTATGATAAGGTAATCTTTTGTAGATATGGAGGATGGCTCTGAAAGTGCATTTCCTTGTCTTGAGCATCTAATTCTTGTGTATAATAGACAATCTCCGGTTGTGAGTCCATCTGCACCAAAATTGAGATACATCTTGGTAATCTAGATTGCAAATAGAAGACGAGCATGATGATTTCATGTACTTTAGTCTCAATTATGGAGAATGATACTCAAAATTCTACTGCTGAAAGCCACAGATTAACATAGTTTTTTACATCGAATATCTGTAGAAAGCAAGGACATCACACAAAAAGCATACGAACATGCATACTGGCAAAATTTAAAGTCCAAATGGACCTGATTGATGTCCCTTGTAGAAACAGTAATAGCCAAAGACAAATATGCGTTCTGATGAAGAGCACTGGTGCTAAAACATTGTTCTTATCGTTCGTGCCAAGGTGTGCAACATGTCTAAGAATCGCTGAAGGCAATTGGAGTGTCATGCCAGATCCCACTGTAGTACTAGAAATAACCAAGTGTCCACGTTGACATAAAAAAATGGAAAGGCCATCGCTAGTAGAATCATAGTCTCTGACCCTTTTGCTGATCTTTACACAAGTATTGGAGAATCCGTAAACGTCAACACTAAGCAATTTCACTGTTTTTCAGACCGCCATTATATTCCATAATGGTCTAGTCTTTCCTTGCAAGTTTTTCTATAATGGTCTAGTCTTTGCCATGGAATAAAATAACGGCTAAGTTTAGCCAAATGGCTATTTTGTAGCATTTTTGCCAAGAAAAACGGCTAAAGTAAATGGAAAAAATTGCCCAAAAAAAGAAAAATTTAGCCCAATTTTTTTGCCGACTAAATGAGTTTTTAGATTGAATAGCCAAACCTCCACCTCCAGACAACTCCTCCAGGACAACAATTAGCCAAACTTAAGAAAGAGTGGACTTGGAAAAATGGATGGATTAGCCTAGTAGCCGACACTAATATATATAGGAACTTTAGGAAATCACCAAAGAACTTGTTTCAAGTAAGAAGTTGAAGTAGAAACTTCTTATTTCAAAAGTTAATTATCAGAGGGAGGAACACAGCTAGAAGGAACACTGCATTTTTCTTTGAGCTTTGAACATGTGCTTATATGATTATGCATCAATTTATGTCTTTGTTTTATTATTATATTAAGGAAGATATAAGAATGATTATAGTTGTGCCATTTATTTTTCTATATTGAATTACATTGTAATAACAATAAGTTCAATGTCTTTGTTCAAAGGCTTGGATATTTTAAAATAAGGATAGTGTGATGGCTAATATTTGACCTACATTTTGTGAAAGTTTAGCCAAAGGCAAGAAACCATGATAGAGAAAAACCATTTAGTTTAGCCAAGTGTTAGAAACTTCTAGCTCCAATTCGAAGGTAGTTTAGCTAAACCTATGTGGCTATACTAAAAATATAGGAGTAGTAATTTATTCCATGGTCTTTGCATACAAGTTTTTCAAGATCAAAAGTTCAAGACCAAAACTTCAAAACATCAAGATCAAAACATCAAAGATCAACATCAAGATCAAAACATCAAGATCAAAACTTCAAAAGTGCATTCAAAACATCTCAAGTACAACAGATGAAGATCAAAGATCTTCATTCCAGAATTCAATATCAAAAAGGAATCAAGTCTTCAACATTTTTTTTTCAGACTTTCAAGCACAGTATTCATGTCTTTCAGATCAGCACAGTTGATGAAGAAGTTGTTGATAGTTCCACCAACAAATGACTGGCCACCACTATTGGTTACAGAAATATCCCTAAGCTCAGTTGAAATCGCCTTCCTACCTTCTGGCCAATTCTTAAGTGCCTCATCCAGAATATCATTAGTAATCTCATCGCTTACGTTATAGTTCTCCTTTCCTTGTATCTTCAAATCATTTGTTGTCTTCTTCACAACAGTAATCTGATTACTATCCAATTCACTCAAAACTAGAGCAGTATTACACTCATTAGCAGATGCAGGAATAGCACTATCAGCACAAGGATTATCAACACGTGGAACAGGAATATTAACAAGGGAAGCAGATGTATAAGCAGGTATATGAGCAGGATTATCAGATAAAGCAACTCTCACATCACTAACAATCTTATTATCATGAGCAGAAACTAGAGCACACCCTGAAGAAGATGAACCTGCCAGATCACCCATCACTCGTTTCTTCTTCATCTCATCTTCAACAACATCGACAAATATTCTACGACTGCCATCTTCATTAAAAGGTCTAGCCAAAATGCTCATTGCAGCATTGATTTGCACGTCCTTGGATCTATCATACCTAGAACAAAAAATAATTAAACATTAGAAAACATAATTACAAAAATAATTACACAAAACACATAAAGCAAAGTACTTACTTCTGGTAAGCATCCAAAGTTTTATGCCATGTCACGAGCATTCCAATTTCTGGTGGCACGCCAGCAAAAGAAAGACGAGAAACAAGAGATACCCGACCGCTCTTATTTGAAATTTCTGGGACATTTATAAGAGTACCCATTGCCTTTATCCACCCTCTGACTTTCTTTTCTCCAGCAGGCACCCTCTGATACCACACCTGAAATACAGAACAATATAATTAGAAAACAAATATAACTCTAAATTACTAAAATATAATACTTACCGATCCTCTTGCATTCACAATTGCATTCAGAAAGAAATGTCGAGGTTTATCATTATCCTTCGGAGGAAGATGCCTAGTATACTGCTTATAGCTCAAAACAAAATCAGATTCATGTGTCCAGATTGGAGGCCGAAAATGTTTATCATCGTATTTGGTTTCTGAGTTCTGATAATTCTTGCTGCCTCTTTCCTGATACAACAAATACTCACCATCTCCATCACTATCCAAAGTAAAATCAATATCCATCAAACCATGCATCTCTTTAGCACCCCTGATCCCAAATCTGGTAGCAATATAAAAGCACAATCTCCTCTTTACCCCCCTAGCATGGCTGATAGAATGGTCCAGGTCACTCAAAAGGTCTTGCTCAACCTGAAAAGTAATCTCAGGTGCCTTCTTATGCTTCACACCTACACCAAGCATCCTGGATCTTCTCGCAGCACCAACAAAAGCATAGGTAGCTTCCTTATACAAATCACTATGAAGAATATTAAATTTTGGCTCAGCAATTCCAGTCTGGCCAACTCTCTTTTCCTGTTTCTTCCTCAGGATTCGGCCTATAGCTCTATAAAGACAGTTCAAGCTAAAAACAGAAACATAACTCATTACAAACCTAAGATAGACAATAAAAGAACAGTATTTACAAACACAGAACCTGCCAGCAGGATAAAGCTTGTTATCAACTTTCTTGGCTTGCAACATGAATCTAACAAGCATAAAATTCAAATCTCGAGGAGGAATATCTTCAATAAGAACTGATCTCTCCAAATACTTCAGATAAGTCGATGGAAGGTCACCAGAATTTGCAAGACACTGTTTCTTGGTAAAATCCCTCCAAGAATCAAACCTCTTTCGAGCCCACTGACTAACTTTCGAAGATCCATCACGGCCACCATTTTCTGCCTCCTTTAGCAGATCAGAATCCAAAGGTAAGAAGTCCTCCTTCTCATCTGCAACATTACTAACGCTATACCACTTCTCACACTGAACTTTAGAAAGAAAAGCTTGTAACTCAGGCTCATCTTCAGATCTGACAGTAGCAGCAAGATTAAACGAATTATCTTACTCATAATTCTTCATTTCGTCACTAGACATTTCTTGAGTAAGATCAAGATCAAATGTCGGGTCATCACTCTCAACATCCTCCACTACAAGAAAAACTTAAGAAATGTTTAGAAGCCGACACCAGAACCAAAAGCATGACACACGCCATGATGAAGCACTCGATAAACCTCTCCAGAGAAACCTGCAAACAAAAGATACAACACTGTTAGAATCTTACAAAAATAACATAATATTGTAACATGCATGCTTACCATTTATCAAGATTCACGCGTCCAAACAGTTCTTGAAGATCCTAAACAAGCAAAAAGCAAGTTAAAACTTGCATGCAACAACATTCACGAAAAAAATTCAAGAAAACCTCAACACAGTCGCCAAACTTCGTCACGAAGCAGGAACAGTGGATTCAAGGGCAGCGCCAGCAAAAATCGAAAAAACTCTCAAGAAACTTCGCCAAAGTTCGCCAAAGTTCGCCAAACTTCGTCAGGCAGCAGGAACAATGGATTCAAAGGGCGGCCGCCCGAAAAAACAAAGAATACCACCAAAAAGGCAACAAATACCAAAGAAAATCGAAAAAACTTCGCGAAAAACTTCGAAAGTTCGCCAAACTTCGTCCGCGCGGCGGGAACAATGGATTCAAAGGGCGGCGCCCGAAAAAGACAAAGGCGCCAAGAAAAAAAAAGCAGCGCCTTGAAAAATCGAAAAAACTTCGCAAAAACTTCGCAAAACTTCGCGAAAGTTCGCCAAACTTCGTCAGGCCTGCTTTGCATTTCATAGGAACATTTTTTGCAAGAGCGCAGAGGCAAATGGAGAAGCAGCCACTGCGAGAAGCCAATGACTGATTACTTCTATTGTTCTGTGAAATGGAGCATGCAAACGCAGAATTAGTTTTATATCTTCTACACTGTTTCTTTTAGCATCACTACTACCGGCTAATAGTCTAGCGGCAGATCAGCCACCCGAACTGTCAGGGCCAGGTTGGAACACGACTCTTGAAATTATACCACCAATATCTGCCAAAACGTACTATATTTAAGGACCAAACATAAAATTCATCTAGCTCTTCATTATATACATACCTTGGTATATCTGTCATCAAAGACTGATACAAATACAGCTAGGAACTGTTAATCAGTGTGCCTTTATCGGATGATGTTAATCTGAAAGAAGATTACGCCAAAAAATGAGCTAAAAACCGTCTACGGCGATCTTGGCATCAGATCAAAAGAAAGAAGAAAAACTTACAGGATCAGAATTGTGGCACAAAATGTAACGAAACAGAGCCGGAAGTAGATGACCTGATCAAAAAACAGATGATCTGATCAGAAAACAGGGGATATGCGCCAATATGAGAAAACTAATGCCAGAAAAATTAGAGAATATGAAAACACCAACCTCTAAGCTCTAACCCGCAGGTGCGCAAGCCAGGTAACCTGCGCAAAAACAGCTACAGACCGGAAGATGTTATGAAGGATGGGATCCTTTTAACCATTTAGACACTAATGATGTTATCATCATGTCCACTATGGATTTGATGTGTTTGCTAGATTGTTCCATGGAAGGGAGCCTGTGCATGCATGCAGAAATAGTTTTATATCTTCTACACGGTTGATGTTGTTTCTTCTAACATCACTACAGAGTGAGAGGGCAAAATATTAGGGCTTTGAACGCATCATTCCAGATTGTGCTGACACACTGCAATACAGAGTCAAACAAACAGGTAAGGCTTTGTCGTTGCAGCAAAAAAATCAAGCACCGAACATTGGATCACGTTTGTGGCCCTGCTATCTGGGGCTTGAACCCCGGTCCGATCACGTGTGCCGATGGCTATGGCAGTGGCCTTCTCTTCCAGTTCCAGGGTCGTTCCTTTTTTTCTCCTTTCATAATTTCATACATTTTGTTTGCCCGATGACGCACGAATCATTGATGTATATTCTTGTTGATTCTTCCCAATAAGAATTAAGGATACAAGAAATTTATCGCGGCGGCCTTGCGGCCGTCGCGAACATTTCTCTTCTCCAACCCGCTGCAAAGGAAGTTTTATGCTAAGTCGAATAGATCTCAATTCTGGACATCCTTGAGATGCAAAAGAACATGCACTATTTGCATTACCTTATACGCTGAGATAGAGTTGCATAAGAACTAGAAAGTAGAACATATGATTAATTTTTATGCATTCGTGTGAGATGGAGGTTCCTTGTTGTTATGACTCAGACTCATCCCGTTTTATCTTTCCGCATAGGTGTCGAACACAAGAGGGCATTGAAAATAGTGCCAATGCCATTTCTAGTGATGCTGTGACGTCCCCTACTCGTATACGGTGCACTCACTGTATGCAAACAGGAGTTCATCCCCCATACCAGCTCCATACTGATACAGGGCCCTCCACATATCACTGTGACCGTACTGGGTCCTCAGTGGGAAGAGTGAAGGGGTCATTTTACCCCGTCTCCCTCAGGGCCTACCTAGCTGCGGAAGCGTAAACATACTTGTCAGTAACAACATTATCACATATCCACCTCGAAGGGTGGTACATCAACATCTGCATAGACAAAGATCAGCACAATACATGTGGGAGATCCTATCCAAGGCTCAGACTCGAAGGGATGACTGACGGCTTGGGTCTCCAGAGTTCCTTACAGACAGAATTCATGGCGATGGATTTGGCTGGCATATGAACATGGCATATAGGGTTGTCCACTCCATCCGCCCCTCCTGTGCACACTTTGCAGAGTAGGCTGAAAGGTGTTGGGACCCGACTGTAGCCCGCCGGATGCATAGCCGGAGGGGCTATTCCTGGGTTGCATCTCCCCAATTCCGATGGGGCAGGTAGGTATCAGTCCCTCCAGAGATCTACATGCTGACTCGAGGTGACTAGAGGGCCACTGCCCTTGTTCGACTGAACCCACTGGAAAGTGAACACCACTTCACGGGTGTCGAGCCCATGCCTTACCCGCACTCAGTGGTAAGCCATTAGACCTAGTCACAATGATCCCCGGTAGGCCTTACACACCAGAGGGATCGTTCAAGAGTCAGAACATGAACCTCCTTCTCAGCCAGTCTGGCCCCTTCATCCACAACCAGGTGAGGCTCTTGTACACAGGCCGAATCTACAGTGTGCTAGAGAGGCTAATCTAGGAACATCAACTACCAAGCTTTAGGGCCTCTACCCCCCTTCCCAATACAAGGAGTTCACAGAGATACATCATATATACATCACAGAAGAACTAAAGAACTAGATCTAATCTATATCATAGAGGTAGGTTCTTTAGTTAGTGTCTGGGATCTGAGAATCTAGATGGCTACTATGGGCAATTTAATAGGCTAAACCTACTGATACAATGACTGGAAGACGGTTTAGGCTATTAAATTGACTAAATACCTGATCCTTGGGTTGCTCCTCCTGACCTGAGTTCGACCATCCTGCTGAACTGCTTGAAGATGGAGCCAACAAGGAAAACTAATGGTGCAATTCGCTCAGACATAGCCTGGGAGGCGGTTTTGACCCTTTGAGTGAGCAAAACAGAGCTCTAAAACCCTATGGACGAAAATAGCAAGTTAGGGTTTCTCCTACCTAAATAGACAAGGGTTTAGGGCTAGGGTTTCCAATTATCCCTTTAAGCATGTGGGATAATTGGGTGTGGCCCACTTGCCTTTAATGGCTAGGTGGCATAAAGGTGTCCACATGGGAAAATGTGCACCTAGATAAATGTGCACATTGGTAAATGTGCACATTAATAAATGCACATACCTTGCTACATCTCGGCGTACACGTCAGTCGGGGTGGCGTGTACGCGTGACGAGGCAGTACAGTATACGTCCTGGGACCGTATACTATGCTGGAACGTCACATTCTCCCCACCTTGAAATGATGCTGTCCGCAGCATCGTGGGTCTCCCCACCTTGGAATTTCTCTAACCTGCAATCAACTTGATGCATACAATATAGTACTATGATACTTACACATTTATTATGATTACCTTAAAGTAATATTTTTATAACATTATTACGCCCTTAACTTATGAAATAACTTATCAATTCGTAACATCATTAAAACAGTTACTCGATAATTTCACTTATCACGACAATCAGAATTTTAACATTTCATATATATAATTATCGTTCGAGGTACTCTTCATTCCTTGCAACACATTCCAACAAAATTTGTGTTTCAAGTCTTCGTAGCTCGACCTCCTTGCCCTCCGGAGCGCTCTATTGGCCTGCAGGTCGACACTACGTTAGTACCATTTTAATTATTAATAAAAATTTTGGTTATATGGTGACCACCCCACCTATCTACATGGATGCATGGCTAATCTCCCGGCGTAGGAAGAGGGTGAATCTTCCATCGTGGCCGTGGAGACAGCTCCCTATAATGCCTATATGCCGCTCATGCCTACACCTTTAGTTGCCCAACGTGGAGGATAGGTCCTTCCTGTATGTGGGGCTGAAGGCCAGATTCCTCCTATCAACGCATATATGGGGCTAGAGGTGCTTTTCCTATTAATGCATTCCTCAATGACCTCCTTTCTCTCGAGGTCGTCTACTTCCGTGGGACAGAAGTAGACTTTCTAATCTACCTTCCACTCATCCAAGCGGAAACGCGGTCATGCCTACATTGACATTACATCACGCCCTAGAGATCACCGTAGTGGTCTCATCATCGGTAACAACGCATGCAACCCATACCTAGCATAGGTTGCATGCGTAGATTAATCTTAACTACACATAGAATTAATCTACACAAATCGACATGCCTGAGCCGATTTCTTCGGAGATGACCTTGCCGTCCTATTGCTCCATAAACTGTAGGTACTGCTTTACTAGATCTTTCTTAAGTACCCATGTCGCGTCTTCCACTGGCAAGTGTTTCCACTTGATCAAATACTGGAGAAATTCCGACCTCCTTGTTTTCTTGAAGGCTTTATCAAGAATCAATTCTGGAACTATTTCCAGCTGCTCCTCCATCATTTCCAACAACGTTGGAGTGTCCAAGACTTCGTCTGGGTTTGGAGTATGCTTCTTCAATAAACTCACGTGGAAGACCTTATGAATCTTTAGGTGTGCTGGTAGGTCCAATTTGTAGGATTGATTACCTATTCTCTTGATTATTCTGAAAGGTCCAGCCCACCTTGGAGCAAGCTTCTTACAATTTCCGATGCGGAGCTTTGCCTGCTTTACCTTGATCTTGAGCCATACATCATCTCCAACTTGGAACTCTCTGACTGTCTGATGCTTGTCGGCGATGCTCTTTTGTCGACTCCTTACTGCCAGAAGATACCCTCGAACTTCTTCCACGAGCTGCTGCATGTCGGACAACATCTGCTGCGAAACCTCTACTTTTGACACGGGATTGTGCCAAGTGTCTGGAGTTAGGCATTGATAGCCGTAATTGATCATAAACGGCGACATTTGGGATGATTCTTGCTTGGTGCTATTATAGGCAAACTCCACTAGGTGAATAAATTCTTCCCACATACCTTGCTTGTTCCAGACATAGTTTCGTAGCATATCCTCTAAAATCCTGTTGGTCCGCTCCGTTTGGCCATCCGTCTGAGGATGGTAGGCCGTGCTCATGGATAGCTTCGTCTGAATTGTCGCAAAGAGGTCTTGCCAAAAGGCACTCATGAACTTGGGGTCCCTGTCGGAGATAATCTCCCTTGGCATGCCATGGAGCCTGAAGATTTCTTTGGTGAAGAGCTTCGCTGTATCCATAGCCGTGTCTGTGGTCCTGCAAGGCCCGAAATGTGCCATCTTCGACAACTTGTCGACCACTACCATCAAGGCATTTTTCCCTCTTACTGTCCTTGGAAGCCCTGTTATGAAGTCCATGCTGATGACCTCCCACTTAGCGTTTGGCACCGCTAATGGCTCCAATGCCCCTGAAATTCGAAGCTGCTCTGCCTTCGTCTGCTGACATAGCTGACATTCTTTGATGTAGCGAGCGAACTGCTTCTTCATTCCTGGCCAATAGTAGCTGCTGTGCACTTTGAAATATGTCTTCATGAATCCCGCATGGCCAGCTATTGGACTGTTGTGCGTGTCGTGGAGGATCAATTTCCTTACACCCGATGATTCGGGCACGCACAACTTGTTCTTATGGTACAAGAGATTACCTTCCTTCTTAAAATTTTTGAAGGCTTCCCGCTCCTTATCTGTTCTTGCTTCCCTGCATAAGCTTGCCCATACTTCCTTGAAGTCCACATCTGTTGGCAAGGTTTCTTCAATCTTCTTCCCGAAGTCGCTGGAAAGCCTCGAAATTGCATTGCAATGCACTCTAGTTGTCAGGGGATGCCTTGAAAGCGCATCCGCTACCACATTGAGCTTCCCCGACTTGTAGACTATATCGAAGTCATACTCTTCGAGGAACTCCATCCACCTTCGCTGCCTCAGGTTAAGGTGTGGTTGCATGAATACATACTGGAGGCTCTGATGATCTGTGTCCAATTGGAACTTCTTTCCCAAGAGGTAGTGCCTCCAAATTCTTAATGCCCTGACAACCGCAAGCAATTCTTGATCGTGCGTCGGGTAGCGTGTTTCGGCGTCGTTCATCTTCCTGGAATCATACGCTACCACACGCTCTTCCTGCATGAGCACTGCACCTGTGGCTATCTTACTCGCATCTGTCGCCACAAGCTTATCTTTCTCTGGGTGCGGCGGGGGTTAAGAGGCGGAGGCGGTTGTTAAAGCTTCTTTCAACAATTCAAACCACTGCTTGGGCTTTCTTGTGCCAATGCTCGCCCAATCTTTCACCTTCTCTGCCCTCGTCAAGTCTGTTAGCGGGGCCGCTATCTTAGCAAAGTTCTTCACGAACTTCCTTCCCAAGAGGTAGTGCCTCCAAATTCTTAATGCCCCGACAAACCGCAAGCAATTCTTGATCGTCGTCGGGTAAGCGTGTTTTAATCGTTCATCTTCTTGGAATCATCCTACCACACGCTCTTCCCGCATGAGCCTTTGCACACAATGGCTATCTTACTGCGCCAGTAGCCACAAGCTTATCTTTCTCACGGAGTGCGGCGGGGTTAAGGCTGGGCGGTTGTTAAAGCTTCTTTCAACAATTCAAACCCCTTGGGCTTTCTTTAGCCAATGCTCTGCCAATCTTTCACCTTCTCGCCCTCGTCAAGTCTCACGTTGGCCGGGGCGCTATCTTAGCAAAGTTCTTCCACGAACTTCTGTAGTACCACCGCTAGGCTGAGAGGAAACTTCGACCTCATGGACATTCTTCGGCGCCCATCGAATCAACTGCGATCTGTCGAGATTCCTTCACGAGATCACATGACCCGGGTATTCCATCTTTTACGTTCGCGGTGGCGCCGACAACTTGGCATAACCGGTGCCTCTTCAACTTCTCCAGCACTCTCCTTAAGTGTTGTACGTGTTCTTCAAGGGATCTGCTATACACCAAAATGTCATCAAAGAACATTATCACAAAGGTGTCTAAGAACTCCCTGAAGATGTCGTTCATGAGCCTCATGAGCGTTCTTTGGGCGTTCGATAAGCCCGAAAGGCATTACCGTGAACTCATAGTGCCCGTCGCACCGCTGTTAGAAGGCGGTTTTATGAATATCTTCTTCCTTTATCCGGATCTGATGATAGCCTGACCTTAAGTCGATTTTGGAGAAGACCTTTGCCCCTTGAAGCTGATCCATCAAGTCATCCGATCTGGGGAGCGCATACTTTTGATGGTGTGCTTGTTCAACTGCCTATAGTCTATGCACATCCTCAGACTGCCATCCTTCTTCTTGACAAAAAGAATGGGCGCTCCAAATGGTGAGACACTGGGTCTAATGAAACCTAGGTCGAGCAATTCCTGCAATTGCTTCTTTAGCTCCGTCAGCTCCTGCGTCGTCATTCTGTATGGAGCCTTGCTTGTCGGCTTCGTCCCTGGTTCGAGTGTTATCTCACACTCGACTCCCCTGTAGGGAGGGAGGTGCTCGATCTCATCTGGAAAGAGATCGTGGAACTCCGTGATCAACTTAGCTATTTGCTTGGGCAACTTGCTGAGCACTTTATCTTCTTTGCTTTCTTCTGACTCGGGCTCTTCAATCTCAAGCTTGAAGATGTATGCTACCTGCTCACTCTTGATGCACTTGAACAGTCGTTTACTTGACATGCATTGCATGATGGGAACAACTTCTTTACCTGTAATCTCAATGATCTTGCCGTCAGGTATTGTGAAGGCCACCTTCCGCTTTCCACAATCAATGATGGCTCCTGCTGGTCCAAGATACTCCATTCCTATGATCAAGTCGTACTTGCCAATGCCCATTACTTCTGTCCCCATCTGGATATTAATCCCTGGCAAGTCAATGTCGAAATTGATCCTCTTGCCTGCTGTCTGCCTTACTGCTCCACTTGCTAAGACGACGGGCCTTGGCTTCGACTTCAGCGGTTTCAACTTCAACATTTCAACCATTCTGGGGGATGCAAAGTTATGGCTACTTCCTGAGTCTATCAGGACTATGAAGGACTTGGCCTTCGCCTTCCCTATTGTGGAAATTACTTTATACTGGCTCTCTGCTTGTTCTGTGTCTATTGTGGCAAAAATATGACACTCACCCTGAATATAGTCGTGGGCTGCCTCGCCGTCGTCGTCAGACGGAGTGTCCCAATCTCCCAACTCCGCTAGCGCTGCACTCATGGCGTGAGGCGGGTTCACGTCAGCCCGGTGGCTTTGGCCGAAACACACGGAAGCAAAGCCGCTTTTCTATGCACTCCTACCTCTTTTCCTTGGGCATTGCCTGCAAAAAGGACCGCACTGCTTTGGAGTAGTTTGACCTCTCCTGCTTGTCCTTGAAAGACACCTGCTTCTTCTCCTGCTGCTTCCCCTGGTTGCCACCATATGGGGCTCTAGCTGGACACGGGCTGGCTGCTCTAGGGCTATAACTCCTGTTGCCTTGCCTTTATCCCCAATATCTTGCTGCCTCACGCCGCTATTCTCAGGCCCCCCTCCCTTGCAAGCTTATTGCCTTGGACTCTGCGCTTACGATCTCGTCTTAGGGTTTATCGCCCTTACAAGCTTGCGGATCTCATCGTTCAGTCCCTCAATATAGCTCTCCACTGCATGCTTTTCACCCAACTTTGGCACATAAAGCCTTAGCCTCATGAATTCCTCTGTATATTTCTGGACTGATTTGTTTCCTGTTGCAACCTAGAATTTGGCGCATCATCTTTGGACTTGTGTTCTCTTGGGGCGTGAGTGGTGGCTTGAAAGCTTTAGCAAACTTCACGAACACGCAAGCATCCCCACAGCTTAAGCCATGTGCCTTGGCGTACCCTTCCACCAAATTCGTCTTTGCTCCTTGGGTTTCTTTGCTGTTGCCACCCTGCCTTTATCCTTGTCCTTCATACCATAGGCGTTACCATACTCACTCATTTCATCGAGCCAAGCCTCTGCCTCCATGCGACTGTTTTAAGCCTTGAGAATTGCTTTCGAGTTTCACGGCCTTCCATCACGTTTCTCAATGCTTTGAATCTACCTTCTTACAGTGTCGAGGCTTTTGTGTCCCTTTGCCGTCCATCTGTGGCGTCCCTTTGCCTTCCATCCCTACGGACCTGCACGCTCTTTCCTCTTCCTCGGTCGGTCGAGTCAGGAGCTTGAGTCGGAGGATTCCGTGCTGGTGGACCTCCTTCTCTTGCTCCTCCTCTTGTCCTTCCCCGTCTTCCTAGATGGTGCCTCTGGCCATTGGACATTGTTGTTTGGGCCACTCTCTGATTGTGCTGCTAAGAAAACCTTTATCTGCTCGAGGTCCGTTCTCATCTGCGACATTTCTTCCTCTGGGGACATTGCGCCGAATGCTTCATACAGGCTCCTTGCTGGGGGTGGTCTAGGCGGGGTCTGTTCTTCCCTAAGGTCTCGTCGTTGTCGTTCCCCTGAGCCTGTGCCTCTAGCTGCATACACAAGTAGGTCAT
The DNA here is from genome assembly GCA_021234155.1 of Isoetes taiwanensis. Classification (NCBI taxonomy): domain Eukaryota; kingdom Viridiplantae; phylum Streptophyta; class Lycopodiopsida; order Isoetales; family Isoetaceae; genus Isoetes; species Isoetes taiwanensis. Next base: position 3,888,248 of record JAJEKV010000080.1, on the reverse strand, counting down.
GGCCTTACGGTTAGCTTTACTTACTCTATTGCATTATATGTGTTTGTTGGTATAGTTGTGGAACAAAATATATCAACAAAACATTTAAAGTGCAAAAGAAATTATATTTAAATATTATATCATATCTTAATACAACGCCCCCGGGATCAAGAGTCTAACTATTCTTGATATCGCCGGTAGGATGGGTTATCTTCGAGGAACTTCTTAACTTGGGCCGTTCCTGCAAGCCCAAGTTCGGGGCGTTGGTTGATGAACCGCCACCAAAAAGCTCTCACTAATTCCTCTACCACGGTTGGAGGTATGCGTTCGATCCTTTGCCGGTCTTCCTTGCCGTCGGTAAGGTATGGCGAAGTCGAATATATCGAGTGCCACCGCTCTCTTGACTAGGACGGCATAGTCGGTGTTGGCAGCTAGCCGAGAGCATGCGGTAAACCAAAGCAAGGCCGCCGATGAGCATTAATACTCCTTCCCTGCGCCCTAGGGGTGAATTTGCGATGGATTACCGCTATTCTCCCGTCCATCGGCCGGGGGAGATAGTATCGCAGCGACACCGTCGTTGTCGCGTCGTTCTTGATTCTTAGCCTCCTCGGCCACCATCTGTGCCTTCCGGCATATTGGTCGACTTCCACCTCGGTGAGCTCTCTCGTAATCCCTAATTGTTCTTTGGAAGCTGCCGAGATCGAACTTCGCCTCTTCTCTGCGCGGGGCTGGTGTCGAAGAGCTCGGCATTAAAATGTTTGAGCTCTTGCCACGGATCCCCATCTGCTCCTGGATGGCATAGAACTCCTCTTCAGTTGGTAGCTCCCGAGCTTCCATTATCTGCCTGATGTTGATGTAGGCTTGGATGTCAGAAGTCGACTCTCCTGTGTAAGTGTCGGCTTCTCTTACTTGAAGTGGGAAGTCGGAAGCTCCCCGGACGACGAAATCATCCAGGTCTGATTGCCGCAGTTGGTGCAGCAACTCATCGAGTCGGTATTCCCGTTCCCTGCATTCGGGAAGGTTCTGGATGTCGCTGAGGAGCAGGTACTCCTCGCCGTCGATGATGATGGGGGCTAGGCTTGTGATACCTAGCCCAAGGGGTGGGGCGATCCTGAGGGTTTGCCGGCTCCGTTCGAATTCCTGCAACTCCTGCTCTGCTAACCGCTGCTCTTCTGCTGGATTGAGCTCGGCGTAGTCCTCTTCTTCTGATTCTTCGTCTCCTGCTCTTCCTTCTTGCTCCTGTTGATACTGCAAAAGGAGCTGCTCTGCTGCTGAGGAGGCTAAGGGGTCCACATCCATGGGAGGGATCGAGGTTTCCCCCATGGGGTTTTCGGCACGGTGGGAGAGAAAGATTGCTAAGGCGGCGGTATAGGAGACATACTTGGCCCTGTTAACTGTCAAGACCATGTAGTCTTGCAACCTCTGGGCCTTGTTGGTCAGGTATTTGGCAATGTTTGGAACATCACCCAAGGCTGCTTGAAGGGATTGCCTGGGAACAAAGTAGCTTGTACAAGGGGGGAGCTGTACTAATGACGGTCCTACCCTAGCTTGGAACTCGGACAGAACTTGTCTATATGCTGGGGTTGCGTGCAGAGTGGCTTGGACATCTTTCCGGAAGACTCGAAAAATGTCATTGACATCAGCCTCGGCAGCATGGGCACTGGCGTTGTACCATCGCCTGAAGTCAGCAGTTGCCATGGATCTAGGGAAGATGAAACTAACAAACGGATGCAAAAGCGCCTCAGGGAGATGGAAAATCGCCTAAAAGGTCAAGAGCAAACTTGTAGGGTGCTAGGTGAGAAATGGGGACCTATTTATAGAGAAGGGAAAAACCCTAATTTTTGGGTGACTTGAAAAACTCTTGAGCCTATGTTGAGGTCCAAATGGGAGTTGGAAGACTAATTTGAGGTTTTGAGCATGACTGGATTACCTAAGGAACCTATTGCAACAAGCTAGAGATCAATTGGATATGCTATGGTGGCAAAAATGCTGGGAGGTCTCACATGTTGCACCTCGTTCAAAAACTGGAGTTTTGTTTTTAGACCAGGCGCGACGTGTGAGACATCTGCTCTATTTTTGTCTAAACTTATCCAATTTGGTTGATCTAAGGGTCTAAACATGTTGGACTGTCGAGTTAGGCAGAATTGACCCCTTACTTGGTCGATTTGGAGGAGATTTGGACAACTTTGGGCAAGGTCTCACACGTTGCGCCTCGTTCAAAAACTGGAGTTTTGTTTTTAGACCAGGCGCGACGTGTGAGACATCTCACTATTTGCTCTAGAGATGTCCTATTTTAGTAAAACAAAAGCTATTACATGCTAACTCAACCTATTTAAGCAAGATTACACATATAATCTACTCAAAATTCTTTTGTATTAACAAAATTTTCATTATTTACAAAATTTCTAATGGGGATCTCCCTTGATTATACTGGCCAACTGCATGTCCTTCCCCATCAGGGTTACTCGCTTGGCATACACGGTGCAGGCTGTAGAGTCTTCAAAATGCTGCACTATCTTCTGCTCGGCTGCTTCCTGAAGTGCCAGCAGCATCTCTCTGTTACCCTCATGCCGGTGTTAAAGTCCTGCATCACTTCTCTGACTAGACGGGCAAAGGGGGCACGGGGTATTAAGAGGCCGTAGCTGCGCTGGAAGTGCTTGATCTCCCTCAGTGCTCTTCTCTCGGTCTCCTTCCTGCTGGCCTTCTTCTTGTCTGGCTTCTTGGGGGGCTTGGGCTTCTGTGGTGGCGGCCTTAAGGTCTGCTCCTTTGTTGGACGTCCACCTTCAACACTCCTGACCCTGTTCTCCTGGTAGTAGGAGTTGTAAGCCTCCCACTTCTTCATGTAAGCCTCGTGTTCCCTCATCTTTCTCTCGTAGATCTTGACGGGGTCCGTGACATAGGATTCTCGGGCGGTAGGTGGCTGTTTCTTCTGGCCCCCAAACCGGGATATGGAGAGGGTTTACGCACTTGATCCGGCTGCTCGGGGTCGGGGTGCTCCCCGGCCTGGGTATTGCTCTCATCCGTAGGTTTTAGAAAGAGCTTCCACCTTGGTGTTGGGGTTGAAGTCTTAGGTCGTCGAGTCGTCGTCGGAGGAGGCGGAGGCTGGTCGGTGGCGGATTCGGTGATGACGACCTTGGGGTTGGGGGTCTTTGCATGGAATAATTTAAGGGCTAAACTTAGCTATTTGGCGTTTTTTAGCGTATTTTCAAAAAAAATTGGCTAAAGTAAATGGAAAAAATTGGAAAAAAAATAATATTAGAGGAAATTTGAGATCTCATTTCATCCCCATAAGAATCCTCCAATGGAATGGCTACCCACTATTAACTGCAATTAATGCAGCACCAACAACTTCATTTCTTTGTTTTTTTCCCATAACTTTTGATCCACTTGTCAAAATGTTGCGGCGTTTGTTGCATTAGATGTGGAATGAAAAGATCTTTCCAATGATATATGGTTATGATGTATTTCAATATGGTCATATGCGTTAACCTTAAAAAAATATGATTTTTTGCTTATTTCTTATATATTTATATCGTAAAAGATGTATGAATGGGTTATCACTAGATAGATCTTGTGAAGACGAACCCATTGCTACAAAAAGTTTTTGAATCAGAGTTCTAGATCAAAAGTTATAATGAAAAAATGATACTACAGAAGTTAGTTGCAGCTGCATTAATTACAGGCTGCCACATAATACTGGAATGAGATATACTGGAGCTCTTCTCTTATTGGACAGTTTAAAAAGCTGACATGGCATTTTAAGCATCCCTTAATGGGACAAAATGTGATCTCATTTTTTCTCTAATGTAATTTTAGCTTAACTTTTTTCGGGACTTCACCAACCCTGGAGCTCTTTAGCCAAACACTAGAAAGTAAGAGCGTGAAATTTTGTAGTGTTTAGCTAAACCATAGAAACTTTTAGAATGAATTTTGGCCTAGTTTAGCTACCATCATTCTAGTTTATATGAAATATATGACTAGTAGTTTAGTTTCTAGCATTATGAATTAATTTGAGTCTTAGACTTTACTAGTTAGCATTATTTTAGAATGTTTTCACAAACAAAATGACTAAAATAAGTGGAATATATTGAAAAAAAGTATAGTAATTTGGTTTAATATTTCCTGTTGGCCACGCCATAGAAATTTTTGGGATGATGTTTGGGTTAATTTAGCTAAACGCTAGAAAGTATGAGAGGAAAAATGTATAGAGTTTAGCTAAACCACAGAAAGTTTTGGGATTAATATCGAACAAGTTTAGCTAAAGTCATTCTGGCTAATAAGAAATATGTGATTAGTAATTTATTCCCTGGGTCTTTGTTCGTGGAACCTCCTTGAGTTTTCTTTGGCCCACCACAAACTTCCCTTCTTCTTCTTCAGTTCCTCGGCTGCATTCGCCTCCTCCTCTTCCCTCTTCCTCTTCTTCTCTTCCCTCTTCCTTTCTCGGCGGCGTTCTTTTGCTTCGTGCTTTTTGATCCACGCCGCGAGGTCCTGTGCTTCGCTTGGCTCGAGCTCGGGAGTCGGCAGTCTCTTTTCTTCACTAGCCTTGGTTCTCCTTTCTCGCTCTGCTCCCTCCTCTTCCTCCTCGAGCAGCTCTGTCCCTGCATCTGAGTGCGCCTCCTCTTCTCTCTCCTGTTCTTGTATTTCCCACTCTATTTCTTCGTAGACGTCCTTGGTCTCCTCATCCATGGAAGTTGGTGACGTAACATCTTCTGGGTCCAGCTGCTGATTGAGGATGCCAATCAGCTCGGATGTGTCTTGGTCCTCCTCTAAGATGCTCTCCTCGCTCGAAGATAGTCTACCTCCCCTCTTGACGAGCCTCTCCCGAAGTACCTCGTGGATTAGGGCGTTGGGGGTTTCGCCTGGGCGAGGCTTCCTGGCAGTCTGTTTGGTTCTCGCCATGTTCGACGGCTCGTCAATCCGATGTCGGGCGCCAAAGATTGCCTTAGGGGCGGGGCGCAGATTTCTAAAGGAACGCATAAAAATGAGGGGGTCTACGCCTATTTATAGCTTGGGCAATTTTAGGTCAAAATTCAAGTTGCTCTATTTAACGTGCCAGGGCACCTATTGACTTAAAACATACACTTATTTCAGAGTTTTTATAAGCACTGGTCTCACACGTTGCACCTCGTTCAAAAACTGGAGTTTTATTTTTAGACCAGACGCGACGTGTGAGACATTGTACATTTTTGATTAATTTACATGATTGAAACATACTATTCTAACTAAATCCTACCTTAGAACTCAATTTACCATGTTACTTTTCTAAAATTCATCAAGTTTTAAGGTCTTCTTGGCCCAATGTCTCACACGCGTTCTCGTTCAAAAACCGGAGTTTTGTTTTAGACCAGTAGCGGCGTGTGAGACCACCTGCCTTAGAAGGCTTTGGCTCAACTTGTTTTTAGTCTTATTATGTTCCAATTCACTTAATCGTTACTAGCTTAGCATAAACTACAAAATGAGAAAAAAATTCCCACTTTTCTCGGGTTTGAGGATCCTATCAAGTTAGTACTATTTGGGAGCATGGTCGATGCTTTGCTCTTGGTCTCCAAGAACATTGCTCACGATACCACCGGATGGACGCCCCTACTACATATCACGGTGCACTCACCGTATGCAAACAGAGTTCATCCCCATACCCGACTCCATCTTGATCTGGGGCCCTCCACATATCATCGCGGACCGTCTTGGGTCCCCGATGGGAAGAGTGAAGGGGTCATTTTACCCCGTCTCCCTCAGGGCCTACTTAGCTGCAGAAGCGTAAACATACTTGTCAGTAACAATATCATCACATATCCACATCAACATCTGCATAGACAAAGATCAGCACAATACATGTGGGAGATCCTACCCAAGGCTCCTCACTTCGAAGGGATGGCCCGGCGGCTTGGGTCTCCCCGTCCCGCCTGCGGCATTCATTCATGGCGATGGATTTGGCTGGCATATGAACATGGCATAGGGTTGTCCACTCCAACCGCCCCTCCTGTGCACACTTTGCAGAGTAGGCTGAAAGGTGTTGGGACCCGACTGTAGCCCGCCAGATGCATAGCCAGAGGGGCTATTCCTGGGTTGCATCTCCCCAGTTCCGATGGGGCAGGTAGGTATCACTCCCTCCAGAGATCTACATGCTGACTCGAGGTGACTAGAGGGCCACTGCCCTTGTTCGACTGAACCCACTGGAAAGTGAACACCACTTCACGGGTGTCGAGCCCATGCCTTACCCGCACTCAGTGATAAGCCATTAGACCTAGTCACAATGATCCCCGGTAGGCCTTACACACCAGAGGGATCGTTCAAGAGTCAGAACATGAACCTCCTTCTCAGCCAGTCTGGCCCCTTCACCCACAACCAGGTGAGGCTCTTGTACACAGGCCGAATCTACAGTGTGCTAGGGAGGCTAATCTAGGAGCATCAACTACCAAGCTTTAGGGCCTCTACCCCCCTTCCCAATACAAGGGAGTTCACCGAGAGATACATCATCCATATACATCCGCAGGAAGAACTAAAGAACTAGATCTAATCTATATCATAGAGTTAGGTTCTTTAGTTAGTGTCTGAGGATCCGAGAATCTAGATGGCTACTATGGGCAATTTAATAGGCTAAACCCTCTTTGATACAATGGCCGGAAGACGGTTTAGGCTATTAAATTGACTAAATACCTGATCCATGGGTTGCTCCTCCTGACTTGAGTTCGACCATCATGCTAAACTGCTTGAAGATGGAGCCAACAAGGAAAACTAATGATGCAATTCGCTCAGACAGAGCCTGGGAGGCGGTTTTGACCCTTTGAGTGAGCAAAACAGAGCTCTAAAACCCTATGGACGAAAATAGCAAGTTAGGGTTTCTCCTACCTAAATAGACAAGGGTTTAGGGCTAGGGTTTCCAATTATCCCTTTAAGCATGTGGGATAATTGGGTGTGGCCCACTTGCCTTTAATGGCTAGGTGGCATAAAGGTGTCCACATGGGAAAATGTGCACCTAGATAAATGTGCACATTGGTAAATGTGCACATTAATAAATGCACATACCTTGCAAGTTGCCCCCTAGGGGCTACCCCTTTAACTACATGTCGTACCGCGTCGGTCGGGGGGCGTGCGGCGTGTGCTGCTGACGAATTGTCTGATTATACGCCCCGGGGCCGTATATCTTGGCTTTGAACGTCCTGAATGCTATATTGGCTGCAGAATATCTACATCATGTCAAATCATGCTACATACACTGGCATTCTTAGTGCAAGTTGTCGTGGAAGCCTGGTGGATGAAGGCCGTTGATATTTTCGGTCAATTGTAGAATGCCATAAAATAACACATAGCATATTTCACTATAAATGCATGGTTGAACTCCTTGGCCATGGCATGTGTTTTAGAGATGCAGAACACATATATTGATTGCCATGCTACTTGATGTTTGTAGCTGGAAGACCTTTCTTAGTCTTTGCAGGATGCTTGGCAACATTGAGCTTGCACAACGATGTTTTTATGATATTGTGCATTTGGATCCTAGTTCAGGATCTATCCTTATAAATCACTTTTTTACCGATGATGTATAGTTGTGTCATCACTGGATAGTGTTGTTGCTCTTGATTATTAATGTGTGCTTTTGCATGACCGTACGAGAATGACTTCTTGGACAGTTTCTTTCTTGAACAGAGAAAGTTCATTCAACTTCTAAGGTGTTGTAGAAGGCAGTAAATAGGCCCATTCTTTATCTAGACTGGAATATGAGTTAATCATGTCTCCATGACAACAGGTTCTTGAAGATTTTAAAGTAGCTTGCATTCCTTATACATGTTGGAGCATATCCAGGCCTGTTTGTGTTTATCACTCTAGCACACTTGCTTTTGCATGCTAAACAGTTACAGATTAGAAATGGGAGACAGTTAAATTGGAGCCATAAGAACGACTTTCCATTAGAGCTAATTTCATCTTTGAAGAAGTGTGCTATTGGACTTTTTTGGATATCATGGAAATAGTTTTTGTATGTTGCATTAGTTGCTTACTGATAATCTATAATTCTCAACAGTATTACATAGAAGTTGTTTGCCTTGATGGTGGGGATGGCGAAAGGGCTGGTGCTTATGCTCTTACACCTGCAATTCATTTAGAGATTTACCCAACTGCAATGCTGAGTGTGGTGGCAGATCAAACCATAATCAGAGCCCATACAACATTTAAGTCTAAGCTAATCTAGTTAGAACACAATACGTCGTGTTTTGCTTGAAGTTGTAAAAGAAATTTCTCGATTGTGCTTGTCTGCATGAGCACCCTTATTAAGACCTAATATTAAAATAGAATAGAATAGAATAGTTTTTTTAATGTCTAAAACGGCTATAGCACAAGTTAGCAGTGTCTTAGTGGAACTTGTATGTGCAGCAAACATTTCTGCTATGGCATTGGGCAATAAATAATTGAAACTTTAGCAATGCTCTAGATGTAGTTGTTTTTGTCTAATAAAAATTTGGCTGGCTTATTTTTTTAACAGAGTTGCTAGTTCGAGTTCCTATTCTTCACAAAGAGAAAGCAATACTTTCTGTCGTCCAAAAAAAGCCCCATACAGCCTCTGCTTCAGAAAGTAAAAGATGAGAAATGGTTCTCCTTAAATCTGCCAAGAATGAAATGGCTATAAGGGAGCTTTAAATGCATAGGAAACGCTCCATTTTCATCATCACAACTACATTAAAAAAGAATTGTTACCAGAAATTCACAGCCCTGGTTTGATTTATGAGGATATAAATGCTTACGTTCTTGAGCTCAGTTTTGCGGTCTTGATCTTTAACCCAGCATGGAAAGAAAAATGGACTTGAGGCCTTCCATCTGTTTCAAAGGTTACATTTTTAGGGCATGATGCCGAACGAAGTTACTTTAGTCAGTTCTCTAATAGCGTGCAGCCATGCTTGTCTTGTAAATGAAGTTTGTCACCTTTTTGTTTCAACGCGTCAAATTTACTTAATATCAATAAGATCAGAACATTATAGTTGTATGATCGACCTGTTTGGATGAGTAGGCTAGCTTGATGAAGCAATAAACCTGATTTGTAGCATGTCTGTTACATCAGAGATGACATCATGGATGGCCCTGCTTGGTGCCCATCACTAGATAATAGACTTATGAAGTAAACACCTTGATAGGATGGGAAACATGCGTTGCAAACAATAAAAGATGGGAAGCATGGAGTATGGAACTTAACATGAACTTTTTACATTGCTCATGATAAGAATTTCAGATATTGGCTTTTTGACACATTTGCACAAACTTCAATATTCATGAGAGCTTTATTCTGAAGCTAGATTGTGTGAAATAGCCATATCAGAGGGAAGGGTCTACACAACCCATGTATATAAGGCAATAATGTGTGCTTCGGATTGGTAAATGATTATCGTACATTGGGCCATCTAGAATTCTTTGCTTAGCTACCTGATAATACCGTTAGCTGGCAACTACAATATATGTGCAACTTATTCACTATTGTTATAACCTTTTCCACATTTCTTGCAGGTTATGTTCTCACCACTAGAGTTACTAGCGGATACATATCGCACATTGCTACAAAGAGGGAACATCAACTGATTTTCAGTGAGTACTCGCTCTAAAGATGCATGTTCATTATGGACATCTAATGGCATTCACTAGCCATAATTTTATTAATGGCATCAGTTAGTTATACTTGGAATTATGTGTGCACGTGAAGTTTGTGTATTGTACATGTAGCACGCATTGTTTTATTATAGGGATTAAGGAAAGCAGAACAACGGCCACTGCTGGATTATATTACAAAGAAAATTAGTGGGAGGCATTAATATAAGCCATATACAGTTGTCACCTTCCTCTGCTTTAATAGCTTCACCAACTACTTAAGCCATTTTTATAGCAAGCAGAGAAACTATGAAGGCAAAGGCTACTACTCTTGGAAAGAGTGCTACGCTACAGTTAGCTGTAGTAGCTACCACTATTTCAATGGTTACAGGTCTAAAGCGTGTCTTTGCTCTAGCAGAAAGTGCAAAGGATGGTGCTTTATGGAAAGAAGGTAGGTGACATTGAACATTTGCCTCAACTTTTCACTTGATACTATTACTTCTTTCTACATAAGGAGGAGCAATGGGTCGTTGCTTGTTCAGGAGATAACATATATTTGACAGTAACTATCTGGCATATGATATTATATTTCATATTTGGCTATTGCCTTCTATTACGAGCATTAAATTATTTTCTTTAGCTGGAGATTACACCAACAACAAATATCGCCACTTTTGCCGCCTTCAGCACCACACTGCGTCGCGTGCGTCGCTTTTTCGTCAAGGCTTACTGCGTGCTGCCATCATCCCATATAGCATGAGGATAATATATACCATGAAGATAGCAATATTCAATATGCAATTGTTTGTATAGTGGATGCATTCTTGTTGAAAATGTGCCACAAGTCAACTAGACTAATAGAATATTGCTTCATCTTCTTTTACAAGATTAGTATAGGAAGTTTATGTATTAGATAATTTCCGGCGGGGAGGGATTCCGCCGGAAAACATTCAGGCGCCCGCCCGGCGGCGCGACGAAACGGCGGAGTCGCGAAAGTGCGCCCCCGAGGTCGGCGTTCGCCGGCTTTTTCTGGCGGAATCCCGACCGCCGGAAATTAACAAACGTAATAAATGCCTGGGCGAATTACGTACGTACACGTGGCATCTAGCTCGGCTATGGCATCTTCTGCGGCATGGAGTGTCGCTGTGCTTGCAGTGTGATGCCTCCGTCCAATTATTGTCATTTATGCCTTATGGATCAAAACATTGTATTTCATATTTACTTCTTTGTGTTCGCATCTCTATCCATTCCAGATCAGATCTGGATCATACAAATTTAACTAACTTTCCTATGTAGCGGTGGTGTTCCCATGGTTTCTTTAATGTGGAACATTGAAAATAGTGCAAAGAGAAGTAAATTTCATGAGGTTTGTGTGAGGCAAGCCTTGAAAACGAAATCCGCTTGATGCCTTAAGCAAGGTTGTTCAATCCAATGGATAGAATCTTTCCACAAAGCTTGTGTAACCATAAGGTTCAGGAATGATCTTCTCGAAAGAAAGAAAAAAATTCTGGCAAACAAAGCCATAAAGCCGGATTTTTTTGGATCAAGGTCCATTTTGTTTTCTTATCATTGTGTTCTAGTGTTTATGATGTGCAGGTACAGTGGTGACGTGCATTTCGTCTTCTTCTTGTATCATGGGATACTTTTATAGGAGTGATTTTAAGTGTATATTTGGTAAAATTGATCGATTATCCTTCTTGTATAACAGAACAATTTCACCCGTCTTTTATGATTGCCTTCTCTTTTTCCTCCCCGCCACCCCCCCTCCTCCCTTTTTTTGGGGGAGGGGTGGTGGTGGTCCTCTGGTACCTTTTAAGTGCATATGCATTAGCCTCAAAATATCATATGAAATAAAGGCTAAAGTTCTCTCTCTTCTTTTTTTTTTTTATAATTGTCTATTGGGAGCAACCTATTGATTCCAGGGATGGTCTTCGAATGACTAAACAAGTAAAGGTTTCTCTGTTCATAAAGGCCAATTGGCCTATATTCATTATGCGTCTTAGAAAAAAAAAACTAATCAAATTAAAGCAATCCACATCTCCAAATTGTGCTTCATGACAGAACGTGATATAACCATACCACTATTTGTTTCACTTCTTTAAGTCATGAAAGAATTACATCTTTCTCTATGTTCATTTGGAGATCATTTATGAAATGAATTAAAGATCTCTATTTTTATCTTAATTCACCCAATTAATATCATTTATGCAATATGGATCTAAACATTGTCTCATATTTACTTCGTTGTACACATCTCTATCCATCCTAGAGCTGGATTAGATAAATCTAACTTTGTTATGTAGTGGTAGTGTATTCATGGCTTCTTTAATGTGGATAGCGAATTTCTTTTACAACATGGAAATAGTGCAAATAGAACTAAATTTATTGGATTCTCCGTGGTGTGGCTGTATGCAACTAATCTCAAAGAACGACGCACTAATATGCATGAATTAAATAGAATAGAATAGAATAGAATAGAATATGATTTTATCGTCTACATAAGTAAAGAGAAGCATAAGAAGAAGATGAAGGAAGCACACTCCCAGTTTCATGAATAAGCTCCACCTGCTCAGTAGTTCTAGAAGCATGCTCACTCTGGCGGAGTGATTTTGAAGTATGCTACTGCATATCAATAACATCTTGCAATTCACCAATTATGTCATACACTTCACTTTATCTTATCTGAGTTCCATTAAATTTCATCTTTATTTTTGTAGATATACCTTAAGGATCTAGTCACTGTATGACTTATTTCATCTTAATTATACCATCAACCTTTATAAACCTGACAACGGTTATGACTTATTTCATCTTAATAAACGAATTTCACTCGGAGTTTTACATTTTTATCTATCTTCATCTCGAGGTCATTTTGAAATGCATTAAAGATCTATCTATTTTATCTTACTTTATCCAATTAATATCATTTATGAAATATGTTTCTAAACATTGTATCTCGTGTTTACTTCATTGTATTCACATCTCTATCCATACCAGTTCTAGAGCTGACAGATTTAACTAACTTTGTTATGTAGTGGTGGTGTTCTCGTGGCTTCTTTAATGTGGATAGCGAATTTTGTTTGCAACATGGAAAATAGTGCAAATAGAACTAAATTTATTGGATTCCCCATGGTGTGGCCATATACAACCCATCCCGAAGGATGACGCACTAATATGCATTAACTAAAGAGTCTACATAAGTAAGAGAAGCACGATGAAGAAGAAGATGAGGGTGGCACACTCCCAGTTTGGCGAATAAACTCCACTTGCTGGGTAGTTTTAGAAGCATGCTCACTACGGCGGGCTTCGGCAGCGGCGCGTTGTTCCTCGGCTCGGCGGTGAGTGGCAGCTAACTTGTTCATGAGGTTCTCGTGGGCATGGGCGCGCATTCGCTCGATTTTGACCTGCAAGAGTGGAAGGTAGTGGTGTCAAAACATGGAACACAACCTCAAAACAACATGTGGAATAGAAAATGTGAAGGACCACCAAAAACAGCATTCTAGAATAGAAAACATGAACATTCAAAAAGGTGAACAATTGTTTTTCATAAAAGAAAGAAGAAGAAAAGCAGTGTGATGTTCTTAATGTAAATAAATGGCCAGAGTACAGCGATAAAATAGGGTTTCAGACCCGGCATGTGGAACACATTATTTTAGGGTAAGCGTTTCGATGCCGAGGACGAGGTGGAGGAGGGAGCTTAATCCGATCCGACAGATTTCTGCAACAAAACATTTTTCAAATGCTTCCGCTGCAGCACGGTCGGCAGAATGATAGCGATGTTCCTGTCTCCTTCCTGCTCCTCGATGCCAATCTTTAAAAGCAGGCACGTGATCTCACGTTCTAAGACTTCCATTCCACTTAACTACGCATAAATAATATTTCTTAAAGCCATGTAGCTCTGGGCTCGATTTGATCCTTTCCAAGTCTCTGTTCTTCGTGAAAGCAATTGGGCACCTGGATTTGGGTCGTCTAAAGCGATGGTTTGAATTTGAATTTGAATTTAAACAGAACTTTGAATACGGCAGACCAGGTCTCAAGAAATGTTCCTTTTGCCTATTAAAATATGGTTCTCTCTTTTTTCAAGGCCCTAGAGCATATTTTCCATACGTTTCACACAATGCAAGAAGAGGAAAACAACATTTCAAGTTATGTCATACCTCAATTCTCCTCATTTCTGCCTCGGCCTTTGCTTTTTCATGATTCTCCCAAGCTGCAATCTTGGCTTCATCTCTTTTATATCTGCAATCAACAACAATGTCAACTTATAACAGAATTATAGGTTCTAGTAACCTGCGAGGAAACATTAGGGTTTGGTCATACCTTGCCATATACTTGGACTTTTCAGCTTCCTCCCAAGCAATGGCCTTGCTCTCTAGCATATTCTTCTTAACCTCTTCTAAGTCTATATTCTTTAGGCTCTTGGAGGCATCTTCCTCCTCTTCTTCACGAGATGCCCAAGCTGTGATATTTGCCTTCCCAAGCTGTGCACCCAAGGCAAGAATTTCCTGCCTTGTTTTTGCATGCAATTCCTTCTCAGATAGTTCTGGTTCATTCTCATTAGTCTCAACATTGACTGCTTTCTTTTCTGTGTCATCCTTGGTGACAACAGCTACTGCTCTTCCAGGAGTCGAAGGCCTCGAAGAAACAGGGCTTCTAATAGTTGGTGTTGTGGCCCTGAGTGGGGTTCCAGTTCTTGATGGTTCCTGGCTAGCTATAGGGGTCATCTCAGTTCCCATGTCTCGCATTGAAACAGACCGCAAACCTGGAGGCGGAGCATACGGATTCGGTTCATGCGGAGAAATTGGAGTCCTCAGTGCATCATTTTTATTGAGATCAAAGGATGACTGGTTATCTGCAGGCATTGAAGTTTATGAACATTAGTAGGTCTCAATCTTCTCAAGACACATGAATGAAATACATTCAACTAGCTAGAAATTCTCCAGTAAAGATTTTTTCTCAAACCATTGCCTAGCCCTACCTAGGAAACAGGCCTCATCTTTATTGAACTCACCACCAAAAACAGGAAAATCTGAAGTCGGCTTCTCTGTTCGGAGAGCTTCAGGGGACATTCTGACGTCTTTGGTATCACTAAGGTCAATACCAACCAAATCTTCAATAGGGTAACAATCCAAGGAGCTCATTGATCTTGCTTTTGGGGCTGCACATGGGCTAGGCATGAAGGTAAACTTTGCCACATCTATTTTCTTGGTCCTCTCTGCAATAATTCTAGAAGAAGTGTCATACTCCAGGCCATCATCTGGCTTCAGTCCTGGTTTTGACAAGTTAGGCATGTCCAACATATGCTGATGAAGTGTGGACATATTGTTTGGGGCTGGTTTCACAGGGCGTCCCTGCTGTTGTGCAAGCATTGATGCTTTTCTTCCTGCATTCAGAAGAGCATGGCTAGGCAATGCCTGTGGCTGAGACACTCCATTCTTCACCTTGCTCCTATCTCCTGAAGGAGCACTTACTAGCCATTTCTCAGCATCATCCCACTTAGAAGGCGCAGGCTTCGCCATAGCGGCAACTA
Organism: Isoetes taiwanensis; assembly: GCA_021234155.1. Taxonomy (NCBI): domain Eukaryota; kingdom Viridiplantae; phylum Streptophyta; class Lycopodiopsida; order Isoetales; family Isoetaceae; genus Isoetes; species Isoetes taiwanensis. The sequence continues at coordinate 3,873,169 of JAJEKV010000080.1, read as the reverse complement.
CAGACCTATGCGCAGCTCTCTCACGATGAAAATCAAAACTGGAAACACTGGCATTCTCATAACCACTATCATAGTCATTGGGCTCATCATCAGGGCCTCTATTTCCACACAAATTTACACTAATTGGCATACCATTTGTAGCATCCATGGATCTGCCATTTGCAAGGGGTATGCCACCATGCTTTTTTCTAGTATCTGGCAGTTTCTCTACATCACAAGCATGCACTTTGACTAGTGTACCTTGGTTTTCTTTGAATTGAGAAGGGGGACCTTTTGTTGGATTTGGTTTGTCACAAGCAGGCGACATTTCTATTGAAGAAAACTTGTTGAAACCCTCACTCTCTGGAGACCAGGCATTTTCTCTGCCATTGACAAGGTCGGAGGGCATCCGTAAGTTAAATGCACCTGTAGAAAAGAGCATCCAAAGCTGAATCAAGGACAAAGAAAAACAACCAAAGACATGGTCTACAACTGCCATGCCTTATCTTTCAGACAATGAAGGATGCCATGGCCATGGCGCTATTTCAGATTTTATCTACATACCTTTTACAAGAACATCGACTCCTCCCATAGTTGCAGAAACAGATGAATGTCTTGTGTGAATTCCCTCTACATGCAACATCTTTGCACCATTTCCTGCAGAGGAAAGAAAGAGAACTAGAGATAAGAACAGTTTTTGAGACCAATGAAAAGGTTGAATGTACCTACCTTCTGGAGATGACATGCGCTTTGGACTGAGAGGAAGGACTGAAGCTGGAATCAGTGTTTTTACACCATCCATTCTTCGGGCCCTTTGTCTGTTACTCCCTTTTGTCCGATTTAACAGAGATTTACAAGGCTACCTTCCCTGGCAAGGTCCCCGGAGAGGGATCTTCGGTCTGACTACCCACTTGATCCTCGCATCACCATACCAAAGATCTGTGACCCAAGAACAAAGAAACTACAACTTTGCTGACGCCTTGGCTATAGCATGGAATGCTTTGTCTCAAACAAGTGAATCATGGGGATTACAGTTGGATTCAAATCTACAATTAAAAAAAAATCCAAGTGGCTCCCCGTATCCTGTCCTGCCCTATCCATTTGAAGCAGCAGCCCTGAATTTATCTCTGTGTCTGCAAATGCCTTGCTGATCCTGAGTAAATAACATATCCAAGCCAGCACCTGATTCTATCTGCATTTGTTGCTAAGCGATTTACTCTGTTCCATTTGTACTCTGAGAATGTATAATATGCTCGACGATTGTGCAGAGAAGAGCAACTTCTCAAAAAGTAAGGATTTAATGAGCTCGCCGGTACAGATTTAGAAACCCAAAGTTCTGAATTCGAGAAATCAATTTGCTCCCAAATGTCAATGCATTCTACAGACCATAAACCATTTGCATGGCTTGGATTTTCCAGCACCAGACAAGCAAAATGGGGCTCCTTTTCCCTTCTTTTTAATGCTTAGGCTGGAAAAGCTCGAGGTACAGGACTCGATCAACCCGATAACAGAGGCAAAACCAAAGGACGCTGAGCTTTTGTGAGGACACAGAGATGGCGTGTGTTGGAATTACCGGGTAAAAGGCAGATTACTTGCAATGAGGAAATACCCACATCAAGAAAAATGCGCTATCAGCAAAACGACATTTAACTCCGTTCCCTGCTGGTTGCAGTCGCCATCGCCCTGCTAAGAACCCGCTATAAGAATTACCAACCGTGCCATAGCTCTGTAGGCTATGGCAGAGGTTTGTGCCTGGTATTATAAATTTTGGGACCACATCAGCTATCTTTCAAAAGGACTGTTTTGACACCTCATATTTTATTGTGAGAAGACGTGGACCCCTATTTTCGTTTTTGATTTCTCATTTGCTCCCTGTTCATCATGGATGGGATTCAATAAATTTTCTAGTTGCCATTGTCGGACTATGGACCCCTCGCATGTTCCAAATTATGGCCATGTGAATGTCCTTGAAATGAAGACAAAGTTGGCTTTCCATCCATTTCAGTCTCCTTGTTGTTTAGTGAATCATGGTAGAGTAGAATAAAAATTTTGACGCATGAAATGTGTCTCATTATAGTGAATGATCATGCAAAGTAAGGTCTTCTGGCCCTTGAATTATTACAGTTCCATGCACCTTCACACTTATATGCTCTATATCTATAATGCCTTACAGTTCTATGCATGTCATGATATAGAAAACCAAACATAAAATTTACAAGTTATTGCAATTATAAGTTATAGATATATCACTAAATCCGCCTTTTATCACTAAATTCGGGACTTACATGCCTGAATCCACACAAAATATTCTAGGCATCATGACATGTACGCCCTTAGATTAAAAGCACTAGAAATGGAATACCAATTGTACAAAATACAACAAAAGTTTAGGTTTAAGACGAACAAATACACAGTGGTCCAAATATCCACTATGAATTCAACATTTAGATTTTTATATCAAATGCGAACATGTTAAAATTTGCTCCATTAGTGTTGAACTCAAGCAAGGCCACTGAGCACACGAAAAAAAGACAAACTGCTATACCATGCAGATTTTGGAACAAAAATATTGGTAGTTTATCTATAGCACATATATATTAATACAACATGCTGGTAATATTACGTTGGTAACACCGAAATGCAAAGGGCACCATTCAGCAACACAAGCTCTACTAGAATCCAAACACTCGACAGCCTGCACCAGAATGCAAGTATGCAAAGTCCCACACAATGATGCAATACACAATCCCAAAGTACAGAAAGCATATCCATGCCGCCAACCCATGGTCCAAATGCCCCACTAGCCCAAAACATTCACAAAAGAACATTCGATCCATAACAAATAGTTCCCAAACCATTATTTCAAATATAGGATGAAGCTCTTGGTAGGCACAGGCATCGACATGCCTTAAATTCAAAAGCATACATTAGAAGCTCCAGCACAAACCAAACATCTACACTCCAATATAAGGTTTCCCGAACCCCAACAAGCCGATGCAATAGAATAAAGGATTGAAATGGGGATATATATGCAAGTCGTGTGCTATTGATGCTCCAATAGCCACATAAGCAAAAACCATAAATTGCTTCAAAAAATCGGCCGAGCACTTGCGACCTGCGAACCTAAATCTGGAATGCCTACCATATTCCATACCAAGAACTATAACTCCAAAACAGCAATGTTATTGCGCCATTAGAAACGTTAGCAATCAAATACATGTCGAACCTTAGGAATTTGGCCAAAACACTAAACTGCAGCTTTTGTCGCCCGAGCAGGACCAAAGTTAAAAGGGATTAGTGTAGAGTTCCTTAGAAACCATCAAAGCTTGGACTAGTTCTCTTGAACACGAAAGCAATATAAATTTAACAAATTATTTTCCACCAGTACTATAAGTTAAAGGCTATCTCAATGGCACAAAACCTAAGATAGATCAACACGAGGTTAGATTCTTGAAGTGTCATTGGTTGTTCGAATGTAGTACTAACCAACTCGCAAATGGAAATTTGACAAATGATAGCACTTCATTGAACTGCGAGAAAGATCAATACTGAATTGAATTGAGTTTAATCGAACATTCGCTCTGACTAGTATATAATCCTAGGACCTCTGTAGTAACTATGTGTATGTCATTTTTGAATCAGATTTCATCTAGGTCTCTACGAGGTTCACATCAGGATTGCCTCTCCTTGGCGTGTCCTCATACCATGAATCCTTGATTGATGCATTCTTGCGTGTGCCATTACATCATCTCCTCTAATGCCTTGGCTACCTGTTGTAGGTCCCCTTTCTCCTTCATCATGTTTTCTAGTACTCCATCCCGTCTGATCATTGTGTGTTTCGCATGATATGATCATAAACTAGTTGTTTCACTATCATATTCTTCATCTTCTACTTTCTATAAATTACATGGTCTACATAGTCTTTTTTCTCTTTCTATCTTTCTCCACCTATCCCTTTCTATCCTTAAGTCATGGCTTCCCATCTTGTGGTTTTGTGGTTGCTTCACATCCTCTCCGTGGACGATAAAAACATATTCTATTATATTCTATTCTATTCTCTTGTTTGTATACCCAGTGTCCCACTATTCTTTCGGAGTTGAACATTCATAGAAGCAACTCTATTTTTTCTCCTTAATGAGTTGTGAGCCGACTGCCAACTGCCACTTCTGTCCATCATTAGCCATCCGGTTGGTCCATTCAGGTGTGTTTCGGAACCAATCTAATTGATCTATTATGTGGAGTATATTTGAGTCCAAAATGGCAATTCAAGGTAGCTTCTGTATACCTTGATGGCCTAGGTCTCGTATTAGGTATTTGACTGTCCTTTCTCATGCTCTCAGTTCCATTAATATCCCTATTTCATATACCGTTGTATCTGATGTCATTTTGATTCTCACTTTGAATTCTTGACCATGTAGCATGTGCAATAGCCTCTCTTATTTTTTCCAGCCCATTTTCGTCAAATTATTGCCCAAGATTTGCCCCATATAGTTGAGGGCCTCGAATAGGTGTCTTTTTTATCTCTCATGTGATTGCAAAAACCCTGCACCATGTAATAGATGGCAATTGTATGTTGAGGCCTAATACCTGCTCCTTTTGTCCACTTCCCTTGCCCCTCTTGGCCAGGTTCACATTCAGCCCTATTAGAATGCAGAAGTTCTTTAGTGCTCTATCACCATGTACATTCCTTTCACTTTTGTCGCTAGCATCTTAAGTCGTCTACATAGAACATCAGGGGCACTTTGGTATCCCCTAACTTCGGTACATGGCATTGGTTCTACTCGTACCTTCAAGTAGTCTTGCAAGGAGTCAATGTAGATTCCGAATAGGATTGGGAACAATGGCCATCTCTGTTTGAATCCTTGGCTTGATCCCCATGATTCCTCAGGTTTACATATATATTCTTATACAATCTAGAAACTGCTTGTGCAATCTCTTTAGGTGTTGAAAGCTTTTTTAACCTTTGATTAGTTTTATCTCTTGGGAACACGCTAAAGGCTTTTCTGAAGTCCACAAAGTAGCATATGACTTTTTCCTTCTCTAATCTTGCTTTTTCTATGATCATTCTCGGGTGACTAAATGATTGACTGTAAAGTAGTGTGGTCTAAGATCTGTGGGACCTCATGCTCTTATTTAGCATACTTCTGTCCACCTAGTCATTTTGGTATCTAAGATCTTTTCGAACCATTTTGCAAAACTAAGTTGACCATTATTTTCTTGTAGTTTCTTTGGTCTTCAGTTGACCCTCCATTATGTGGTGAAATTACTCTCCTGTACTGCCATCTTATAGGAAGTCTTTCTTCCACAGTTCTGCTTTATCTATTTGGACTTCTGCTTATGCTTTGAGTATTTCTACGATTAATTCATATTGATCTAGTGTCCTGTTATTGGCCATTTTTGCAAAGGCTTTTCCTATGCCCCGTGCTATTAAGGAGCATCTGTTGTCTTCCCTGAGATGGCCAGTGGATTTGTCCAGTATTATATTACAAATGTATATATTTTGGCCAAGCTATCTCTTCATTCATATTATTCCTCTTATTCCTGTTAGACCTGTTTTTCAGCTTCTTCCAAAACATTCTAGGTTCTGACTTCATTTTCCCTGTCATATCTTTCTGGAGACTTGTTATTATCTTCTTTTTTTTTCAGCCTCATCCTTTCTGTATTGCTTTTTTTGAGCCTCATATTCCTGTGTACTTTTAGCTCTCTTTACTATTGTTCTTCATTGGTTGCATTCCTCATCGAAGCATGATGATGATTTGAAAATGGTTGTTGGCTTTACTATTGAGTTGAGCATGTTACCTAACAAGCATTTCTTGTTTTTCCATTTAATCTTATCCATATCTGCTACTAATTCCTGGTTGAATCGACTACCTTCCTGACGCTAAATCTTATTTTCATTGTTTTGTTTGAAGTATTTTGTGCTGGTTTTGGTTCGGTTTCTTTGATTAAGAGTGATATAGATGTGTGTGCCTCTCTCGAACATCAGCTTTCCATTTTGATATGCAACGATTCACCACTTTTTGCATCAAAATCACATAGTCTACCATGTTTTTACTTTTTGCATTCTGAATAGTGTATTTTCCTTCGCTCTTCCGTCTCTGAGTTCCATTGCCCATGATAGCATCCATTGAGGTGCTAACATCTAGTAGGAGTTATCTTTCGTGATTCATTTGTCCTTGGTCTTCTGACACTCAATTCCAATCATTTCCCTTTTATGTCAAGTTCCCTAATGGTTCTTGAGTTTCTAGGACCCTAGCTTGTTCATGTTCTGGCATTCATATCCTATGATTATCATGGTTCTGTTGTCTTTCCATTTTATGATTATTTCATCGATTTTTATTTATGCTAGGCTATTAACAATTGGAGGAAGATACACAATGAGTAAGTGTATAGATCTAAGCTATCTTGCAATATAAACAAGCATATAAAATTTATCCATATAAATTACATCTGCCTTGTGGGCTATCATGTTATCCTGGCACTGCCTCTGCCTGCCCTATGTAGCTTGTCCTTCTAAAGAGAGGACATCCATTAAAGTTTACTTATTTCCTTGGCCAATATTTAGGAAGTGAAATCCTAGATTGACCCAATAGCGTTGTTCAAAGCTTTAGATGATACTTCATGGCCGAGACGCAAAAATCATCCCACTAGAAAGTTATTCAAGGGTGTATTCCTCGTCTTGTCACATCTCTTTGCCATTGTGATCTTACGTTTCTTCTAAATATATGATGTTATATTTCTCTGCTTTGCTCAAACATAGGCCGGCATCCCATGGGTACCCTGTGTAGCTCCAGCGCTGGAGCTTTATCAATTCCTTTCTTAGCAGTTCTTCTTTCCCTGGTCTCGTCTTCCTTGGATTTCGCTTCCCTTTAGAGGAAGTCTCCCTCTCCCCCTCCTGTTGGATCTTGTGAGGTACTCGACACCTACTTTTTTCTTCTTCCCCTGTTTCCTCCTCTTTTGGGTTTTGTATCCATTTCTAGGTTTTCTGGATCAATTGTCCCTTTGGATGTGACGTCCCCTACTCGTGTACGGTGCTCTCACCGTATACAAACAGGAGTTCTTCCCCCACACCAGCTCCATCTTTGATCTGAGGGCCCTCCACATATCACTTTGCTCCGTAACGAAGTCTCGGTGGGAAGAGTGAAGGTGTCATTCTACCCCCTCCCTCGGGGCCTACCTAGGCTAGCGGGAAGCGTAAACATACAGTCATTACACAACAGAATCCTCCATCCACCCGGAGGTGGTATATCAACATCTGCATAGACAATGGTCACACATCACATAGGGAATCCTACCCAAGGCTCGGGGACTCAAGGGAGTGGCCCGGCTTGCTTGGGTCTCGAGTTCATTGCGGGAGGCAGAATTCATGGCAATGGAGTTGGTCGGCATAAGAACATGGCATAGGGTTGTCCACTCCATCCGCCCCTCCCGTGCACACTTTGCAAAATAGGCTGAAAAGTGTCGGGACTGGCTCAGAGTCCGTCGGGATGCATAGCCGAAAAGGGGCTATTCCCGGTCTCATCCTCCCGATTCCCGATGGGGCGGGAAGGGATCACTCCTCCAGAGATCTACATGCCGACTCAAGGTGACTAGAGGGCCACCGCCTGTGATTCGATGAACCCACTGGAAAGTGTACACCACTTCACGGTGTCGAAGTCCATGCCTCACCCGCACTCAGTGGTGAGCCATTAGACCTAGTCACAATGATCCCCGGTAGGCTTTACACACCAGAGGGATCGTTCAGAGTCGACATGAACCTCCTTCTTAGCCAGTCTGGCCCCTTCACCCACAACCAGGTGTGGTTCTTGTACACAAAGCCGAATCTACAAGTGTGCTAGAGAGGCTACTCTAGGAGCATCAACTACAAGCCTTAGGGCCTCTACCCCCCTTCCCAATACAAGGAGTTCACAAAGATACATCATCCATATACATCACAGAAGAACTAAAGAACTAGATCTAATCTAGATCATAGAGTTAGGTTCTTTAGTTAGTGTCCGAGATCTAGGATCTAGATAGCTACTATGGGCAATTTAATAGTCTAAACTTACCGGGTTCTATGACTAGAAGACGGTTTAAGCTATTAAATTGACCAAATCCGATCCCCCTGGTGGCTCCTCCCGACTGAGTTCAACCATCCTGCTGAGCTGATCCGATTCAGGGGAAACCGATGGTAATTAAACTTTTGGCGTCGGGAGGTGGTTTTGGCTCACCCGGGACAGCCAAAACGAGCTCTAAAACCCTAAGGACCTTAAACTAGCAAGCTAGGGTTTTCCTACCCTAAATAGACATGGGTTTAGGGCTAGGGTTTCCAATTATCCCTTTTGGCATGTGGGATAATTGAAAGGGCCCACTGCCATTAATGGCTAGGTGGCAAAATGTGTCTACATGGAAAAGTGTGCCCACATTAATGTGCATAAGTGCACATTAATAACATGTGAACATACCTAGCAAGTTGCCCCTAGGGCTACTTACCTGGCTATCCGTCGGCGTACACGTCGGTCGGAGTGGCGTGTACGGCGTGCGATGAGGCGATGCGATTATCGTTAAGGACCGTGATACGTGGCCGAACGCCACATTCTCCCCCCACCTTGAAATGATGTTGTCCGGCAAAGCATCGTGGGTCTCCCCACCTTGGGATCTTCCTAATCTGCAATCTGCAATCAACGTGATGCATACAATATAATAGTTATACATTTACCAAGATTACCCTAAGGTAATATTTTTAGGACATTATCACGTCATTATACTATGGAATACTTATCAATTCATAACACCATTAACAAGTTATTCACTATCTTAAGTTAGACAAATTTTCAACATTTCATATCTATAATTATTGTTCGAGGTACTCTTCGTTCCTTGCAACACATTCCAACAAAATTTGTATTGCAAGTCTTCGTAGCTCGACCTCCTTGCCCTCCGGAGCGCTCTACTGGCCTGCAGGTCGACACTACGTTAGTACCATTTTAATTATTTAATAAATTTTTGGTTATATGGTGACCACCCCACCTGTCTACATGGATGCATGGCTAATCTCCGGCGTGGGAAGAGGGTGAATCTTCCATTATGGCCAGTGGAGACGGCCCTATATGCCTATATGCGCTCATGCCTACACCCTAGTTGCCCGGCGTGGAGGATAGGTCCTTCCCGTATATGGGGCGTGAAGGTCTGATTCCTCCTATCAAAGCATATATGGGGCTAGAGGTGCTTTTCCCTATCGATGCATTCCTTAATGACCTCCTTTTCTCTCCGAGGTCGCCTACTTCGTCTAGGCAAGTAGACTTTCTAATCTACCTTCCACTCGCCCAAGCGAAAACGCGGTCATGCCTACATTGGCATTACACCATGCCCTAGAGATCACCGTAGTGGTCCCATCATCGGTAACAACACATGCGACCCATACCAAGCATAGGTGGCATCGTGGAATTAATCCTAACTACACAAGAATTAACCTACACAAATCGACATGCCTGAGCGATTTCTTCTGAGATGACCTTGCCCGTCCCATTGCTCCATAAAACCGTGGGTACTTGTTTTCTAAATCCTTCTTAAGTACCCATGTCGCGTCTTCCAGCGGCAAGTGTTTCCACTTGACCAAATACTGGAGGAATTCTGATCTCCTCGTTTTCTTGAAAGCTTTATCAAGAATCAATTCTGGAACTATTTCCAGCTGCTCCTCCGTCATTTCCAACAACGTTGGAGTGTCCAAGACTTCGTCTGGGTTTGGAGTGTGCTTCTTCAACAAACTCACATGGAAGACCTTATGAATCTTTAGGTGTGCTGGCAATTCTAACTTGTAGGATTGATTACCTACTCTCTTAATTATTACGAAGGTCCATTACCTTGGAGCAAGCTTCTTGCAATTCCCGATCCTGAGCTTTGCCTGCTTCACCTTGATCTTGAGCCATACATCATCTCCAACTTTGAACTCTCTGACTGTTCGATGCTTGTCGGCGATGCTCTTTTATCGACTTCTTGCTGCTAGCAGATACCCTCGAACCTCTTCCACAAGCTGCTGCATATCGGCCAACATCTGCTGCGAAACTTCCACTTTTGACACGGGGTTGTGCCAAGTGTCTGGAGTTAGGCACTGGTAGCCGTAATTGATCATAAACGGCGACATTTGGGATGATTCCTGCTTGGTGCTATTGTATGCAAACTCCACCAAGTGAATAAATTCTTCCCACATACTTTGCTTATTCCAGACATAGTTTCGTAGCATGTCTTCTAAGATCCTATTGGTCCGCTCCGTTTGGCCATCCGTCCCGAGGATGATACGCGTGCTCATGGATAGCTTGGTCTGAATCGTCGCAAAGAGGTCTTGCCAAAATGCACTCATGAACCCGGTCCCTCCCGGATATAATCTCCCTTGGCATGCCATGAAGCCCTGAAGATCTCTTTGGTGAAGAGCTTTGCTTGTATCCATAGTCGATGTCGTGGTCTTGCAAGGCACAAAGTGTGCCATCTTCGACAACTTGCCGACCACTACCATCAAGGCATCCTTCCCTCTTACCGTCCTTGGGAGCCCTGTGATGAAATCCATGCTGATCACCTCCCACTTAGCGTTTGGCACCGCTTAGTGGCTCTAATGCCCCCGAATTCGGGGTTGCTTTCCGCCGTCTGGCTGGCATAGCTGACATTCCTTGATGTAGCGAGCTACTTGCTTCTTCATTCCTGGCCAATAATAGCTGCTGCGCACTTTGAAATATGTTTTCATGAATCGCATGGCCAGCTATTGGGCTGTTGTCGTCATGGAGGATCAACTTCCTTACCCCCGATGATTCGGTCGCACAACTTGTTCTTATGGTATAACGAGGTTGCCTTCCTTCTTATAATGCTTGAAGGCCTCCCGCTCTTTATCTGTTCTAGCCTCCCTAGAGAGGCTTGCCCATACTTCCCTGAAATCCACATCCGTTGGCAAGGACTCTTCAATCTTCTTACCAAAGTCACTGGAGAGCGTCGAAATTGCATTGCAATGGACTCTAGTTGTCGGGGGATGCCTTGAAAGCATCTGCTACCACATTGAGCTTCCCGAAGCTTGTAGACTATAACAAAGTCATATTCTTTGAGGAACTCCATCCACCTCCGCTTTGCCTCCAGTTAAAGGTGCGGTTGCGTGAATACATCTTGGGAGGCTCGATGGTGGGTATCAATTGGAACCTCCTTCCCAAGAGATAGTGCCTCCATATTCTTAATGCCGACAACCGCCAAGCAATTCCTGATCGTCGCGTTGGTGGCAGCGTCTCGCGTCGTTCATCTTCACAGAGTCATCGCTACCACCGCGCTCTTCTTGCATAAGCCTTTGCTGTAGCTATCTTACTCGCATCTGTTGCTACAAGCTTATCTTTCTCCGGGTCGGCGAGGTCAAGGCAGGGGCTGTCGTCAAAGCTTCTTTCAACAATTCAAACCCCTTTTGGGCTTTCTTGTGCCAATGCTCGCCCAATCTTTCACCTTCTCCGCCCTCGTCGGTCCTGCGTTCCGGCTGCTATCTTAGCAAAGTTCTTCACGAACTTCGAGAAAACTTCGACCTCGTGCACATTCTTGTTGTAGCCGACCCTTTGAATCACCGCTTCAATCTTGGCGGGTCCGTCGAGATGCCTTCTACTCGCTGAGATCACATGACCCGGTATTCCACCTTCTCCGATTCTTGGCGGCGCGCCGACAACTTGGCGCATAACCGGGTGCCTCTTCAACTTCTCGGCAAAGACTTCTCTCAAGTGTTGTACGTGCTCTTCAAGGGATCTGCTATACACCAAAATGTCGTCAAAGAATACAATCACAAAGGTGTCTAAAAACTCCCTGAAGATATCGTTCATGAGCCTCATGAACGTTGCGGGGGCATTTGATAAGCCGAAAGGCATTACCGTGAACTCATAGTGCCCATACCGCGTCCTGAAGGCGGTTTTATGGATATCTTCTTCCTTTATCCGAATCTGATGATAGCCTGACCTTAAGTCGATTTTGGAGAAGATCTTTGCTCCTTGAAGCTGATCCATCAAGTCGTCTGATCTTGGAAGCGCATACTTGTTCTTAATGGTGTGCTTATTCAACTGTCTATAGTCTATGCACATCCTCAGTGATCCATCCTTTTTCTTGACAAAAAGAATGGGCGCCCCAAACGGCGAGACACTAGGTCTAATGAAACCTAGGTCGAGCAGCTCCTGCAACTGCTTCTTCAGCTCCGACAACTCCTGCGTTGTCATTCTATATGGAGCCTTGCTTGTTGGCTTTGTTCCCGGTTCGAGTGCTATCTCGCACTCAACTCCCCTATAAGGAGGAAGCTGCTTGATCTCATCTGGAAAGAGATCATGGAACTCCATGATCAGCTTAGCTATTTGCTTCGGCAACTTGCTGAGCACCTTGTCTTCTTTGCTTTCTTCTAACTCCTGCTCACTAATCTCAAGCTTGAAGATGTATGCCACCCGCTCACTCTTGATGCACTTGAACAGCTGTTTAGAAGACATACACTGCATGACGGGAACAACTTCTTTACCTGTGATCTCAATGATCTTGCCGTCGGGCGTTGGGAAGGTCACCTTCCGATTTCCACAATCGATAATGGCCCCTGCTGGTCCAAGGTACTCCATACCTATGATCAAGTCGTATTTGCCAATACCCATTACTTCTGCCCCCATCTGGATTTTAATCCCTGGCAAGTCGATGTCGAAGTTGATTCTCTTACCGCCCGATGCGCCTTCTTTGCTCCACTTTGCTAAGACAACGGGCCTTGGCTTTGACTTTAGTGGTTTCAACTTCAACATTTGAACCATTCACGGGGGATGCAAAGTTATGGCTACTTCACGAGTCTATCAAGACTATGAAGGACTTGGTCTTGGCCTTCCCTCTTGTGGGAAATTACTTTATCTTCGGCTCTCTGCTCTGCTCAGTATCTATTACGGCAAAGATATGACACTCACCACTGAATGTAGTCAGCGGGGCTTCCTCGCCGTCGTCGTCAGACGAGGGTGTCCCAATCTCCCAACTTTCGCTAAGGGCCGCACTCATGGCGTATGGGCGGTTAAACGTCCTATGGCCTGGCTGGAAGCACTGAAACAAAAGCTGCTTTCTATGCACTCCTGTCTCTTTTCCTTGGGCATGGCACGCGAAAAGGAACGCGCCTTGCTTTGGGTAGTTTGACCCTTCACCGCTTATCTTTGAAGGACACACCGCTTCTTCTCTGCTTGCTTCCCGATTGCCGCTATCACGGGCTCTAGCTGGTCTGGTCGGGCCGGCCCGGGCTAAAACGCTTTGCCTTGCCTTTGTCCTTGATATCATCTTTGCCTCGCCCGCTATTACGAGGTCCTTCCTTGCAAGCTTATTGCCTTGGACTCAAACCCGATCTTTGTTCTAGGGTTTATTGCCCTTACAAAACTGCGGATCTCCTCATTCGGACCTTCAATGTAGCTTTCTCTTTGCATGCTTCTCACCTAACTTTGGGACATACACCTCAGCCTCATGAATTCCTCTGTATATTTCCGGGATTTGTTTTGTTGCCTTGCCGCAACTTTGTAGAAGCTGCTTTGCATCATCTTTGGACTTGTGCTCTTTGGAACGTAATGGCGCTTTGAAGGCTTTAGCAAACTTCACGAACACCTAGCATCCACGGCTAAGCCATGAGCTTTGGCATAACCCTTCCACCAAATGCGTCTTGCTCCTTTTCGGTTTCTTTGTTGCCACCACGCCTTTATCCTTATCCTTCATACCATAAAGCGTTGCCATATTCACTCATCTCGTCAAGCCAAGCTTGGCCTCCATGCGACCTATTCTGCTTTGAGAATTGCTCGAGGCTTCTGGCCTTCGGACATTTCCCAATGCAGAGTCCACTTTCTTCTGGTAGTCAGAGGTTCTTGTGTCCCTTTGCCGTCCGTCCGGGGCGTTCCTCTGCCTTCCATCTGTTCGGTCTTGGTTACGCTCTTCTTCTTCCTCGGAATCGGATTCGAATCGAGCTTGAGTCGAAGGAGTCCGAGCCCGGGGACCTTCCTCTCTTGCTCCTCTTCTTGTCTCTTCTGTTCTCCGAAGTGGCCCAGCGCTTGCGGCGGTTGGCGATTGCCAACCACCGAACACCTTCACATGGCGGCTAGCAAAGCCTTTATCTGCTCCAGGTCTGTCCTCATTTGCGATATTTCTTCTTCTGGGGTCATTTGTCCAAATTCTTCAAGCAGGTTCCTTGCCGGGCGTGGCCTGGGCGGACTCTGTTCTTCCATAAGTTCTCGCAGTTGACGTTCTCCTGCGTTTAGGCCTCTAGCTGCATACACAAGTGGTTCATAGCTATATGGTTAGTTTTCCTTGTTTTCTTGCATTATTTATGTTTGTTGGCATGGTTGGGGACACAAGATACATCAACAAAACATTTATAGAGCAAAGAAAATTCTATTCATATTTTATATTATGCTAATACAAAATTACAACTCTTTGCTAATCATTCTTCTTTTTGCCAGGTAAGATGGATTATCCTCTAGGAACTTTTTCACTTGGGCTGTTCCCACTGAATGGCCCAAGTTCCTAAGGACATTGGCTGAAGATCCACCCTGTAAAGCTCTCGCCAAGTCTTCTATTCTGCGGTCGGAGGTATAAGCTGCTGTCACCGCCAGTCTTGCCTGCCGCCTGTAAGGTATGGCGAAGTCGAAGACGTCGAGTGCTACCGCTCTCTTCACCCGGGATGGCATACTGTGTTGAGGGGCAACGGCGCATGCGGCCGAATCCACGAGTGCAATCGGCATCGATACTCCTTCTTCGCCTCACGGGGAACTTCCGGTGAATTACGCTAATCTACCATCCATCAGCCAGGGAGGTATGCTGCGTGGTAAATGGATTTCGCGAGGCGGGTCTTCGGCCACTCGGTATCCAGCTCACGGTAATGCGCTGCCGAAGAGTCATCACCTCCACCGTGGTGAGCTCCACGTAGTCTTCCCTTGTTGCTAAAGCCCTCACGAGGTCGGTCCCTCTCCTATCGGGGAGGTGCTTGCGGAAGAGCTTGCCGTTAGGATGTTTGAGGTCGGCGTAAGCCGAATCCCCATCTGTTCTGTAAAGCAAGAAACTCTTCCTCCGTCCGGTAGCTTGTTCTCGGCCTTTGTCTGCCTCCATAATCGCGATGCTGCTGTAGGCTTGGATGTCGGAGGTAGATTCTCCCCGTAAGTGTCGGCTTCCCTTACTTGGAGGGGGAAGTCGGATGCTCCTGGGCGATAATGAAGTCGTCTAAGTCCGTTCTTGAGGCTGGTGCGGCAACTCTTGGTCTCTCCCTTTCCCTTTCGCACTCGGGAGGTTTTGGATGTAAACTTAGGAGCAGAAACTCCTCACCTTCGACAATAATGGGAGCTAGGGTTGTGATGCCTAACCCAAGGGGTGGCGTGACTCTGAGAGTTTGCCGGCTTCTTTCGAAGTCTTGCCACTCCTGTTCTGCTTGTCGCCGCTCCTCCGCTGGGTCGAGCTCGACATAGTCTTCCTCTTCTTCTGATTCCTGTTCATCCGAGTCTTCTTCCTTCCCTTCCTGCTCCTGTTCATACTGTGTGAGGAGCCGTTGTTCTGCTGCTATGGCTAATGGGTCCACGTCCATGGGGGGAATGGAGGTTTCCCCCACGGTGTTCTCGGCACGGTGGGTAAGAAAGATTGCCAAGGCAGTGTTGAAAGAGAAGTACTTGGTCCTATTGACAGTTAGGACCATTGGCTCAGGTGTGCGCTGCGCTTTGTTTGTTAGGTATTTGGCGATGTTCGACGCCGTCTAATGCTTTCAGGGGACCGGTCTAGGAACAAAGTAGCCTACACAAGGGGGGGGAGTACTACTAGCTGGTTCTACCCTAGCTTGGAACTCGACAAGACTCTCTTGTAAGTGGGGTGGCGTGCAAAGGTTGCACGGACATCTACCTCCTTCCTGAAGATATGGAAGATTTGGTCGACGTCGGCCTCGGCAGCATGAGCGCTGGCGCTGTACCATCTGCGGAAATCAGAGGTTGCCATTGGTTAATTGCAGAAGAGGGTAACAAACAGTTGCAAGAGCGCCTCAGGGAGTTGAAATGAAATCGGCTAGCGGTCGCGGGAGCGGATTTGTAGGGTGCTATCGAGAAATGAGGGGTCTATTTATAGAAAAGGGAAAACCCTAATTTTTGGGTGACTTGGGAAATTCACGGGTTGGGTAATTCTAGTCTATCTAAGGTAAAAATGGCAATTTGAAGACTAAATGAGATGTTTGAACAGGGCTAAATTACCTCAAGGATACTATCCAACAGGTTGAAGATGATTTGGACACGTTCTGGTGAAGAAATGGTAAGAGGTCTCACAGCTTGCGCCTCGCTCCAAAACTAACCTTTAGTTCTTTGACCAGGCGCGAGCTGTGAGACATCAGTCTCATTTCGATCAAAAGGTGTCTAATTTGGGTAAACTAATGGTGTAAGGATGATGGGCTCATCAAATCAGACAGAATTGACCCCTTATTTGGTCGCTTTGGAGCTGTTTTGGTCAAGTTTGGGCGGGTCTCCACGACTTTTGCCTCGCTTCAAAACTAAAATTTAGTTTTGCGACCAGGCGCGAGCTGTGAGACATCACGTTTTTCGGCCTGCAATTGTCCTATTTCACTGCAATAAAAGCTAAAACTTATTAACTTGCTCTAATTAATCAAGTTTATGCAATTAAAGTACACAAAATTGCTCTATAATACAAAATTTTCAATTATTTACAAAAAAAGTTCTAAGGGCGTTCTCCCTTTATGCGGGTCGCAAGACTCATGTCTTGTCGCATTAGGGTTACCCGCTTGGCGTGGACATGTCTGCTGTTGAATCTTCAAAATGTTGCACTATCTTTGCCTCTACTTCTTGCATTGCTAGCGGTATAACCGTCGGACCACGAAGTCCATCTGTGGGCTGCATTACTTCTCGCACTAACCGAGCAAAAAGGGCACGGAGGATTAGAAGTCCATAGCTGCGCTGGAAGTGCCTAATCTCCCTCAACGCTCTCCTCTCCACCTCCTTCCTGTCTACCTTCTTCTTGGGTGGTGGCTTGGGGACCTTGGGCTTCGGTGGTGGCGGCTTCAAGGTCTGCTGCTTTGTCGGCCGTCCTCCTTCAACAAACGGGACCCTGTTTTCTTCGTAATACTTATTGTAGGCCTCCCATTTCTTCATGTAGGCCTCATGCTCCCTCATCTTCCTCTCGTGAATCTTTATCCTGTCGGTGACGTAGGCTTCCCGGGCAGGTCGTGGTTGCTTCTTTCTATCCCATGCCGGGTACTCAGGGGGGTTCTGCACTTGATCTTGCTGGGGTTGCTCAGGTGCTGGTTGGTCAGGCACTACCTGTTCGTCGCCCGGGTGCTTAGAAGAGCTTCCACCTGCAGCATTAGGGTTGAAGTCCTCATCCGAAGAGTCGTCGGAGGGGTTCGGAGGTTCGTCGGCTTGCCGCTCCTTGATGACGATCTTGGGGTTAGGCCTCTTCCTTGGCGGGCAGTCCTTCAGCTTCCTTGTGCTATCCACGAACTTCCCCTTCGCTTCCTTTTTCTCTTTTGCTGCCTTCTGTTCCTCTTCCTCCCTTTTCATCTTTTTGTCTTCCTTCCTCTTCTCCCGGCGTTCATATTTCCTAATGAACCTTCTAAGGTCTGCTTCCTCTGCTGGCTCCAAACCTGTCACCTGCTCTTCCTGCTCGAGGATCTCCGTGGCTGCTTCAGAATGGTCTTCTGCTCTTTCCTGCTGCCGGATCTCCCGCTCTATTTCTTCATATACCTCCCTTGTCTCCTCGTCCATAGAGGTTGGTGATGTTGCCTCGTCCTGCTCCACCTGCTGGTTGAAGACGTCGATCAGATCGGACGTGTCCTGCTCTTCGTCCGAAGGCGAACGACCCCCTCTCGCGAGCCTCTCGCGAAGCATCTGTCGAATGATCTCAGCCTCAGTGGCGCTGGTGGTTTCGCCTGGGCGACGCTTCCTGGCGGTCTGTTTGGTTCGGGCCATACTTTACGGATCATCAATCGGGTAAAAGCGCCAAAAGATCGCCTAAGTGCGGGGGGAGCGGATTTCTAGGATTGGGACGTGGAAATGAGGGGGCTCTACATCTATTTATAGCTTGGGAAGTTTTAGGTCAAAATTCAAGTTTCTCTATTTAACATGCTAAGGCACCTATTTAATTGAAATTTACACTTATTTCAGACTTTTTCTACCTATTGGTCTCACAGCTTGCGCCTCGCTCCAAAACTAAAGTTTAGTTTTTAGACCAGGCGCGAGCTGTGAGATATACATTTCTAGGTTATTTAGGTAATTAAAACATGCTATTCTAATTAATTCCTACCTTAGAACTAGCCTTTCCACATTACTTTTCTCAAATTCATCATATTTGGTGGTCTTGGCTCGATGTCTCACAGCTTGCTAAAATTTAGTTCTGCGACCAGGCGCGAGCTGTGAGACCACCTCACTTGGAAAATTTTGGGCTTATTCTTTTTAATCTTATCAAATTCCAATTCGCTTAATTGTTACTAGCTTAGCATAACTACAAAAATGAGAAAAATTTTCCCACTTTTCGAGGCTTGAGGATCCCATCAAGTCAGTACTACTGGAACATGGCCAGTGCTTTGCTCTTGGTCTCCAAGAACATTGCTCTGATACCATTGTGACGTCCCCTACTGGGTAATACGGTGCTCTCACCGTATACAAGCGAGAGTTCTTCCCCACACCAGCTCCATCGTCAGGGCCCTCCACATATCACTTGCTCCCCGTAACGAAGTCTCGGTGGGAAGAGTGAAGGTGTCATTCTACCCTGTCTCTCCCTGGGCCTACCTAGCTGCGGCGTAAACATACAGTCGGTACACAACAATGATCCTCCATCCACCCGGAGGGGTGGTATATCAACATCTGCATAGACAATGGTCAGCACATCATATAGGGAATCCTACCCAAGGCTCAGACTCAAGGGAGTGACTGGCGGCTTGGTCTCCGTCAATTCATTGCGCAATTCATGGCAATGGAGTTGGCTGGCATAAGAACATGGCATAGGGTTGTCCACTCCATCCGCCCCTCCTGTGCACACTTTGCAAAATAGGCTGAAAACTGTCGGGACCTGACTGTAGCCCGCCGGATGCATAGTCGAAAGGGCTATTCCTGGGTCTCATCCTCCCAGTTCCGATGGGGCAGGAAGGGATCACTCCCTCCGTGAGATCTACATGCTTTGACTCAAGGTGACTAGAGGGGCCACTTGCACAGATTCGACCGAACCCACCGGAAAGTGTACACCACTTCACGGGGTGTCCGAGTCCATGCCTCACCCGCTTTTCGGTGGTGAGCCATTAGACCTAGTCACAATGATCCCCGGTAGGCTTTACACACCGGAGGGATCGCTCAGAGTCGACATGAACCTCCTTCTTAGCCACCTGGCCCTTCACCCACAACGGTGTGGTTCTTGTACCGTGCCGAATCTACAAGTGTGCTAGAGAGGCTACTCTAGGAGCATCAACTACAAGCCTTAGGGCCTCTACCCCCCTTCCCAATACAAGGAGTTCACAAAGATACATCATCCATATACATCACAGAAGAACTAAAGAACTAGATCTAATCTAGATCATAGAGTTAGGTTCTTTAGTTAGTGTCTGAGATCTAAGATCTAGATAGGTACTATGGGCAATTTAATAGTCTAAACTTACTGGTTCTATGACTAGAAGACGGTTTAAGCTATTAAATTGACCAAATACCCGATCCCAGGTGGCTCCTCCCCGACTGAAGTTCAACCATCCTGCCGAAATGATCGAATCAGTGGAAACCGATGGCGCCATTAAAAGGGCGCGTCGGGAGGTGGTTTTGGCTCCTGGGACAGCCAAAACAGAGCTCTAAAACCCTAAGGACGAAACTAGCAAGCTAGGGTTTTCCTACCCTAAATAGACATGGGTTTAGGGCTAGGGTTTCCAATTATCCCTTTTTGGCATGTGGGATAATTGGAAAGGGCCCACTTGCCATTAATGGCTAGGTGGCAAAATGTGTCTACATGGAAAAGTGTGCCCACATTAATGTGCATAAGTGCACATTAATAACATGTGAACATACCTAGCAAGTTGCCCCTAGGGCTACTTACCTGGCTATCCGTCGGCGTACACGTCGGTCGGAGTGGCGTGTACGCGTGACGAGGCAGTACAGTATACGTTCTGGGACCGTATACTGTGCTGGAACGTCACATTGGATATCAGGATATGTTCTCTCTTTGCCTCAATTGACTCTTGTTGATTTGATTGAGCACCCCTAACTATTTTTGGGATTGTATACTGGAGTACTCTCATTGGTACCTGATAAGCAATGAGGTACAAAGGGGCAATGTGTTGCTCCACAATAGCTTAAAGAGAAAATTCTTAATGTATGCATAGTCTGAAAAAATGTATGTCTAAAGTCCTTCCTTCCTATGTGTTTTCTTAATGATCTAGTTGACGGGTTTTTGGAGACTCGTATGCATGAAGAGGAACCTGTATTTTTGAAAATGTTATGAAATTTCTACTCAATAGATTATGGGAGACCTGTGTTTTCTTTATGGGAGACTATGAAGATTCTTCAAGTTTTTTTAACAGTCTTTGAGGTTCCTTACTTCCCTTAGATTGTCTTAAGATTCATGCGTTTTTTAGTTTTTGGCCGAAACCTAAAAAGTCAATAATTTGTAGCCATTGGATCCGTGGCATATATTTCTTCTAGGTTTAGTGGGTTCTAGGACTAATGTGACTAGTTGTTCTAGGCACATGCCAAGGTTGCATGTGCATTGCCAAAAACAGGCCTTCGAAACCAAGGTCCACAAAGGGGGAAAAAAAGAAACCTTTTCGGCTCTATAGCCTTTTGACCACCATTAAAAAAATCAACAAAATAATTTCAGAACCTTACACAATAGCATGTAGAGTTAAAGATCACGTAATCATTTGTTCCATTACAATGAACAGGCATACTCTCTCCTTTGGGCAGGCCATCCACATGACGCGAGGAAGATCGTTCTAAATATTCCATTCCATGCCCTCGGGATTAGGCCATTGTAGAGATTAGCTAGAGAGGAACTTTGGAGGGATAGATACACCAAGTGTCACGTGTTAAATAGTTGCCTTAAATTCCATGGGGCCTAGGTAGTACAAAGTGCTAGGCTTCAAATGACAGCCACATAGCCAACTCCCCATATATAATAACTAGGCCTAGCATATGAGCTAGATATGAAGGATTGTAAGAATATATATATAGTCAATAGGCTGTACCTATAATTCCTTTTATCGAGGACCTCCCTTGATCCATAGAATGATAAGTAGTTGAAGATTTATTGCTCTTCTATACTTACAAAAATATCTTACAATAGATCCATATATGGTCGATAGGGTTCCTTTATCGAGAACTCCTGTTGTGATTCATAGAATGATTATAAGCATTGAAGATTTAATGCTCATCCATAACTGAAAAAGTATCATACTATAGATCCACAAGAACAAAATAGTCATCTAATAATGGCACTTCCCTTGCTCTAAATAATCTGCCAAGAAACGGTCATGTTTTAAAGACTAAAGTAGCCCCATGCTTGCAAGTGCTTATAAGTTTTCTAGCATTTGTTTTATGCCAATGTGTTGATAATTCAATACAAATGTCAAACAATGAAGGCTTGTATGTCATTTGGGTCTTGATCTACTGGTAGAGATTTCAAATTACTGCATTTGAAATCATGACTTCGAGTACGAGTAGTATTAATGTACTAGTAGCAGAAATTCTAAAATGCAGGCCGTAAACAACAATGCACATACTAGCAAGTTCAATATATATTTAATCCATTATTAGAAAGCCTTGAACATAGGTTTCTCATGATTTTGATAGATCTAGCGGATCGATATAAAGATTGCTTTCTTATGCATAAGCTTGAAAGATCTAGAAATTCCAAGACAAAGTGAGAGCTGCCTTGAGCTATAACAGGGAAAGACCCCCCAATGCAGACCCTCCAAACCTTCACGAGCATGGAAATCCTAGGACTATAAGAGGTTAAACATGTTGGAAAGGGTTTTAAAGCCCCAATAGAGCTGAAAATCCAACTTCCAGAAAAACTAGAGGATTCGAAAGATTATCTATCGAATAATATGGGCAACATCATGTAGAATAATGGTTGGAAGCAGCTCGAGAATAAGAGAGGCAGCCAAGGACTTTGACAGAACTCCAATAATCTTTCAAAAAAGATTCAAGCCCCCATAACTTGGCAAATTAGTTCCTCAACTTTCTCCAACGTTGACATCTTCTTCGTCAACCAGAGTTGTCTTCTAAAGGGATAGCCAGCTATTATGTTGTCCACATGCTCTCGTGCTTTGGTACGTGTTAGGAGGCTTAGGCACACGTGATCCTAACTAAGAAGCCTCCTCCTAGACTTTTATGGAATGGATAAAAGGACCTGGAGGGATCTTAGGAGGTTAGCTAATTAGTCGTGTTAATTTACTAATATACATCTCCATTTAGTGACTGCCATCTTTACCTGCTAACTGTAGCTCATTAACGTGATTCATGATTTTTCTTTTCTGAAACACAGTTATCTTGGACTGATAGTTATTCTGGACTGGAATGTCTTACTTTTAGTTTTTTATGTGACCTTCCATTAACATTTTCTTCTATTTTTTCCAGGGTTCTTATGCATTGGTGTAAGTTGTCTTTGTCTCTTTGAGAGTCTTCTAGATTATAGTTAGATTTTTTGTACATATGCCTCTATTGCTTTGTGCTCCTCTTTGATATGTCAAGGTGAGCACTCTAGATCCTGCAGTTTTCTACTCGTCTGTTGTGCTTCATGCATATTTTAGCATTTTCAATTTTTTTGTCCAGTCCTATGAAAGGGTATCTATGTTGAGCTTGACGATAGCTAAGTACGCAACACTTTAGTAGTGGCTATTTTTCATACCCTCTACATCATAAGTGTATCTACTGTAAAAAAAAGGGATATAGGTTTAAACATGCTACAAACATGCTTTTGGAACCTATCAAAGTACTTACTATTGACCCTCAACTTGGCCTAAGTGTCAAACACACGATACCAACTTGAAAGTGGGGTTCAAGTTGGGGTTAGAACCTCCAGATCACTTAAGGTGATTAGTATATAGAAGAAAAGTCCCATAGAAAATCTCGAAAGGCTAACTATTTATACCTTTCCCGTTTTTGCAAAATCGTAGCAGTTTTCAAATTGTGGTGGCTTGGAAATATTATTACTCTTGATGGTTTGATTCTGGCAAAGAATAATTGCTATGAACCAAGGAAAAACTCTTGCCAAAGCCAGAGCTCCGATCTGGCAGATATTCGAGTTCAAACTCAAGTCAATTTTTGGTCAATAAAAATCAATGAACAAAACAGTGATCTTCGAGTTTGCAATGGCATTATTGAGAACTTCCAAAGCCAAAAGATGTCAAATGATGTTGAGATGAGGGGTAA
The DNA here is from genome assembly GCA_021234155.1 of Isoetes taiwanensis. Taxonomy (NCBI): domain Eukaryota; kingdom Viridiplantae; phylum Streptophyta; class Lycopodiopsida; order Isoetales; family Isoetaceae; genus Isoetes; species Isoetes taiwanensis. The sequence goes on along the minus strand of JAJEKV010000080.1, from coordinate 3,849,824 downwards.
ATGGTCAAACTGCACTTTGAATTGCTCTAGCTGCTTTTTTTGCACTGGTTTGCCAAAAAAAGTCTAATTTTGTTGCAGACAGAATGATGAATTTTGCAATGAGTTTGCAGTGGTATTTTTGAAGAATTTCAAAGCATACAAGTGCTAAATGTTGCTTTGGATGATGGCAACCTATCAAATTTGGATTTGGGTGCATAAACTTTACTATCAAAGCGTTTTGATTTGAAAAAAAGCATTGAATGATATCAGAACATTCTTCTATCAACTTGGCAGGAAAAGTTATTGACATCAAGGTCAAATAGTTAGAATGCAACCGTGATCATGCCACTCAGATCATGAACCTAGCCAAAATCATTTAAAAATAGTAGAAGGAAGGTTTTTCAGCCTTGAGATTTTATCCCGAGCTGAGGAATGTATGTATAGCCTTGAAATCACTCTAGATCATGTTTGGCATATCGATGGAGCTTCATAAAAGCCTCTGGGTCTTCGCAAATGTTTTGCAACCACCCCCCGTATATAGAGTCTTTATTTGGGAAATCAAACATCTTAGACGCTTATTTTAGCATTACTGGGTTTCCTAGAAGCAGGAATCTGGAAATAGGTATGTTTCAGGGATTACAGGAGGAGATCTGACATGATCAAGACGTTCTCCAAGTCTTAAGATTCTTCGACCGTAGTTTTGTGGAAATGGCGCGATACAGTTTCCGTATTTTTTCTATATTCCCTTTTTTTTGATTGAAGGCTATATTTGTATTAATAAGTTATACATAGGAATACATATGTATATATGAGTACAAAAAGTCAACTTTTTTATCTTGGGAAGTGATTAACCCATTCGATCTATCTCTTAGATTCTGGAAAAAATCTAAAACTTAGATACTACATCCATAGTCATATAAGACTTAACAAAAACTTAAAACTGAGATGATCTAATATATAGTTCTATGATAAGTCTGATTTCAGATTTCTGGTTTAGCAGATCCAGATGCTTCTCCAACTTTTCTTTTGTCCTTTCTGCCCATGCCTTTGGTAGCAGAAATGAATGAGCAGAACGGGCAGCTACATGACTGACATTTAGAAGGGTTAAAACGACCTGAGTGGTCTATTGCTTCACAAATGAGTCCTCTCCTGGCGTCCAGACTTTGAATGCACGAACAGTCACAATGACAATTATCACCATGGTAATCTGTTGGTGTGGCTCCGAATTGGTCCAGCCACATGGAATTTACCCCGAGATTAATCCGATTCCACTTCAGCTTCTTTTGTGCAATGAGAATATTACCTACAGATCAAAAAAACAGAAGACAGTTAGTGAATTGAGAAAATCTCTCTTATCCAAGAGATATCATATTTGGTTTGCTTGATCACTGCAATCGGCCAGATAATCTCTTGGTCAAAAATGATTGAGTTCCTTGCTTTCCAGATCCTCCAGAGTAGAATGTAGATTCTCCAGTCCTGAGGATCATTAGGAAAGAGGATTTCAACCAGGGGGGTAGAGGACAGGTTGGGAATTTGGAATTCCTCAGCAGCTAGCTCAAGTACCCACTCAGCCCATAAACAGTTCTTGAACAAATGACTTTCATCTTCAGCTTCCTGTAAACATCTCTCACATAAGTTAGAAGCAGCCATGTTCAATCTAAATCTTTTTTACATTGGTGGCTAAAGCCTTATGCCGAGTTTGCCACATAAAGGCCTTGATTTTGGGGTTAATAGGAGAGTTCCACATGAATTTTAGATTTGCCATACATCTCTCCTCAGTGATCTCCCATTTGGTATGAATGGAGATGGTGTAGCTCCTTGTCAGGAATCTGTAAGCATTTTTAACCCTATAACCTGTGTTACCATGAACATGCCATTGGGTTTCTTGGTTATGCCACACTCCTTCATTAAGGCAACTCCTTATGGCTTGGTAGAGTCTCTCATGATCTTCACCCATGTCTGCAAGAACTGAATTTTGAAATTCTATAAAGCCCACATCATTAAACAGATGAGCAATGTGAGTGATGCCTCTATCCCGACCATTTTTGCACTTTGAATAGGAAAAAATGCATAGCCAAGCGATGTCGTGGTTATTTAGAATTAGAGAGGGGTTCCAAAAATTGTTTGATCCTTAGAAAGGCCCTCCTTCCAAGAATACATCCCGCTAATCGCTTTCCATGCTCTAATCCACTTTTAATGATTCCGGAGTATTATTAGGAACCTTGAAATCAAAGAATAAGCTTTCAGGGAGGTGCATGTTCACATTTCTCCACCCAAAGGGTTTACACTTAGCAAGGTAATGATCAATAAGCTTTGACACAGGGTGATTAATCTCATCATGGCCAGCTCTATAAATATATTTGGCTGCCAGGGCCAGCCCTTGTTTCTCAATATCCAAAACTCCAAGACCACCATGCTTCCTTTTCTTCATACATTCTTTCATGGAGACTGAACCTGTGTTCCGAGTTATTGCTACCCCCGCTAGCAATAAATCTACCTAAAATGCCTTGGAGTTTAGAAGTGACCTTTTAGGAGCTAAGAGGATAGAAGACCTGTAAACATGAGAAGAAGAAATGACCGAAGTTGGCTAAGATAGCTCTTCCATTTTTGGACGATATTTACTTGTTTAAGAGATCAGCCTTCGTGGAACTTCTCAATAATATCCCCCAAAGATTACTAGCATTAGTCCTTAAAGCAAAAGGAATACCCAAGATTTTAGATTTAGTAATTGGGGAGAGATACTCACAAATTAAGGGTTTGGGCGCTTTTTGCCCTTTTACCCGATTTCTTGCAATGAGCTTGGATTTGAGAGGGTTGATCTTACATCCCGAGCAATTACCAAAGTCTTGGAGAACAATTTGGGTGTTTGTGATGGATCTTTCTTCCATAGTGACAAAGAGAAAAGTGTCATCTGCAAAAGTGAGCATTAAGGAAAAAACATGCCTCTTGATTATCGTGAAGTTTAAGTCCCACAATTCTCTCTTCTCCTGGTCGGCTTTTTGAAAGCACAATTCAAGGCTTCCATGATTATAAGAAAAGAAAAGGGGGCTTAGAGGGCAACCTTGCTTGACTCTCTTTTATCTCAAAGAAAGGGCTGCATTCTCCATTGATCAGAACCGAGGATCTTGAGTTGTAGAGGATGGCTTGAAAAATACTTATCACTTCCTGGGAGAACCCCATCTTTTGACAACATTTGAAGAGGAAACTCCAGCTGACCGTGTCAAAAGCCTTAGTAATATCCAGTTTGAGCAGGGCAGTGTCCTGTTTAGTTTCTTTAGCCCAATGCATGCCAATGATAGCTGTGGCTACATTATCTAGAATGGACCTATCCTTTAGGTAAGCACTTTGGGTATTGGAGATGGTGAGATCCAGAATAGGTTTCAGTCTAGAGGCTATGGTAGCAGAGATGATTTTGTAAATAACATTGGTGAGGGATATGGGTCTGAAATCAGAGAAAGTTTCAGGTTCATCTATTTTAGGGATCAAGGAGATAAAGTCGGGTGTTGATTCTCAAGTAGCTAGATTCCTGAGAATTAAAAACTCATTACACACATTAGTAACCTCATTTCCAATAATATTCCAAGTTTTTTTAAAAAATTCCACTGGGAGGCCATCAGGACCCGGAGTCTTACCATTTTCCATACCTGAAACATTTGCCCACAATTCTTCATTGGTAAAAGGAGCATTCATGCTTTCATTCTGCTCATCTTGGATGGATCTCTGAATCTGAATGAAATTGTCAATATTCTCTTCCATAGTAGTAGGAGAGGTTCCCATTATTCTCTTAAAGTGATCTGTAGCAGCTTGTTTAAGATCATTGTCCTCAGAGATGGGATTGCCATTGACCTTTACACTATAGATTATTGTTGTATTATCAACCATGGTTTCTATGAGTAGAAAGTTAAAAAAATATGGCTTTAGAGACCATATAAACCATGGGAAAAAGAACTTCAAATGAAAATCTCATTTGGGAAACTTAGAATCACTTGGGATACCTTAGTCCATAAGTAATAGCTAGAAAGAACGTAATCATAAGCCACCAGGGAAACATGTGGAGGCATACGGGTAAGTGGAATAAAAAGAGAAGAAAGCTTAAGGGTGAAATGTTGTGGCAAGGAAAATAATGGACGTAAGACAAGTTATGGTCTAGTTAGCATTCTTCAACAAAGGTGACTTCTATTTTTGCTTTTAATTTTTCTCTTGGATCTATGTGATTGTATCGCCCAAACTTATATTCCCTATATTATCGTCATAGATCGTAATAACCGCCTGGGGCGAATTACTGTAATATTCTGTAACTTTTATAACCCATAAAATTTCCTTTTTTTTTTAAGCGGCGCCGTTATTTACCGCCGCCTCGTGCTCTGCTTCTTGCCTTACAGGGACCGCACCTTGTGGAACAGAGAAGCACCTTGTGGTCCATTGAAAAAGCGGAAGGAAGGAAGCGGAAGGAAGAAAGGTATTAGTTGAAACGGAAGGAAGAAAGCGGAAGGAAGCAGAAGGAAGAAAGATAGTTGAAGTGGAAGGAAGAAATCCTAAGCCATGCCATGCCGGAAGTCTGAAGAAATTCTAAGCCATGCCGGAAGAAAGAAATCCTAAGCCATGCCGGAAGTCTGAAGAAAGGCTGAAGCGTTTTCTTAAGCAACATTTTCTTAAGTTTGAGAAGTCTGAAGCATTTTCTTAAGCAGGGCTCTCTGTTCTTAAGCAGCTACTCTCTGTTCTTAAAGAAAATTTGTTTGTTTTTCTCGATTTTGCTCTGTTTCTTGTCGATCTTGCCTGTTTCTTCACACTACAAGCACACTGCAAGCACTGTCGATCTTGCCCGTTATGCGTTTCCAAATGATCTCGAGATGAATATAGATAAAGACGTAATGCTTTGCTTCCATGAGTTAAAGAAGTTAAACAAATTTGTATCGCTTTTCTTCATGAAGCACAATAGTTTTTTGGAAAATCCTTTAGAGATGTGGATTGCTTTAATTCGGTTCCTTTTTACTAACACTTATGCGGGACAACTGGTCTTTCTAGAATCATTAGGCATCTATGTATAGCATATTACTATATCATCATCCAAATGTCATCTTTCAAATCCACCGATTGCTCCCAAGAGGCAACAAAAAAGAAGAGGATTTTGGCTTTTTATTTTATCCAACATTTTGAGATGAATGCATATGCATATAACCCCACACACACACAAAAAACATTAAATAAATAAAAAATAGAGAACCCGACAAGGGAAAGGGAAGACCACAAGAGATGGTGGGGATGAGAATGACATAGCGAGATTACTTCCTCCTACAATAATAACAATCGATTAAATTAACAAAGTATGCACTCAATGGGTGCACTTTGGCTTTCAGTGCTTGCCCCTGCCATGCTTCTTAATGATCACATGAACCTCATAAACAAGTTCCTACACCAATGGACTATAGAACCTTGCATAACCCAGTAAGTAGATTTTAAAGATATGTCTCCTTTAAATACTTGTTCATGCTTCTCAATCCTTTAAATCCTTACATTCTCATATTGCCGCCTTCCGTGGTGCAATGGCCGCCTTCCAAAATGCTGACTTGTAGACAGGGAGAACCAAGGGGCTCTCCAGTGGTGGATTATCCGCTGGTTGAGGAACGGGTCCGCACTGGTTACTCATTTTTCCATCGGGGACCGGACACTTTTTCGGACGCGAGAAGTAGACTCACCACCGCCCCCCGCTCATGCATCTCCCGGGAAGCTCCCCTGCACCCACGCCTCAACACACTGGTGCCCCAGCTGCGCGCTGGACTTCGACGCCGTCGCAGGGGGACCTATGCCCACCGCTGAGCATGATCCGGCGGACCGTTGCAACTCCCCACACTTCAAGAACAATGCGCCACGGTGACTCACTCCTCGCCGACGGCCGGCAGAAAGATGCTTTGGGAGAGGCCCCACGGCAAGCCTCGTGCACCACCACCTTCCCCGCAACCCATGGTTTGATGATGAGTGTCGGGAGCTCAAACGCACACTCCCAAGCAAAGTCACCATCCCATCTCACCACCCGCGGTAGCCGGTCAATACCGCCTTTCTCAAGAACAAGAAGGCCGATACCTCGCAGAGCATCGCTGAATGATGTTTGGTCTCCGACCGCACCCCAGACATTCCGAGGAGGGTCTTGAGCAAGCCTCACCATGACCCACGGGAACATCACCTCTGAGCAATGGGTACAAAGATTTGCAACACCTGTATGACCCGGCCGGGGCGGGCACCATCCCTCCACAGATAGGCATGGCTCGTTATCACAGAGGGGATGTCATCATGGGCCTACAAATACTAGCTAATGGGAAGGCAGCAGATTTAGATGGCATGCAAAAGCAGAGCTTCCGAAATGGGCTGGCCTCCATCGGGTGCCTGCTCTCCTCGGCATTGTTCAATAAAGCATTGCGAGAAGGCTTCCCTACGCAATGGACCACTAGTAGAGTAGTGCCCATATACAAAGGGGGACCCTCAATGTCCGCCAACTACCGCACTATTATGGTCAGCTCTCTCTTTGCAAAACCGCTATCGGCATCCTTGAGCAAATGGGCCGACAATATGGGCGAGAGGAAACGGAGGTGCGAAGCTCTTACACAGGCAGGTTTTCGCCCGCATATTCCACCATTGATCATATCTTCACTCTGCGCACATTGATTGAAGATAGCAGGAATCGCCGGCGTAACACTCGCATCGTTGTTTCGCGGATTTTGCAAAGGCATTCGACCCGCGACTCCCGCAAATAAGCTATGGGACGATTATTGCGGCCGGGGGGACCCCCGACTTGCGTAATGCGCGATATAGGTCAGACGCAGGCATGCTCGTGCCGTATCACATTAGCGCAAAGACCGGTGACCAAAGAGCATTGAGTCGCGTCGGGTTGCCCCTCTCCCCCACACTCTTTGGCCTCGTACATTGATCGGTTGGAAGATTGGCTCTCTCGAGCATGGAGGTGCGGGCGCCGCATATCATGCATCACACAATCCGGCAACTCATATATCTTCCGACGATGTCAACCTCATGGCCTATACTCCGCAGGACATGCAACGCCACCGGATGCTCTTGACACTTTTGCCAATTCACCGGCATGCAAGTTAACTTGGCCAAAACTAGGGTGCTTTGCTAGTTGCATCATCCCGTCGCCAAGGCTTCCCACATTCACTTACCGTAAGGGCAGGAGGTAGAGGTGGCTCCGACCTACAAGTACTTGGGGATTGAGTTCTCAACTACCACCCATTGGGATGCGCTATCGCCAAGCGGTCACCGCGGGTTGAAAGCACTATATGCCATGCGTAACAACAGCCACAAGGCAGAGTTGTATGCCCGGGGTCACCGATCACATTTGTTTCGGGCCTTGGTTGAGCCGCCCTTTGTATGGGGCGAAGTTTGGGGTCCAAAGGATATCCCTCAACACCGGAATGACCTCGGCGGTGTAAGGCCTTCTTGGCACGGGGCCCCGGGGTGAAGTCCACAGCTCCACTCAGATCCTACTCCAGAGACAGATTTCTACCCTTCAACGGGCCGCATTGGAACGCCATATCGCTTACTTCCAAAAGGTGGTCGCTATGGCTGATACACGCTGCCCCGCCTTTGCTTTGGCCACGCGGCAATGGGTCCCCAGCGCTGAAATCCTCGCCGAAAGACAAGCGCCTCGCTGGTTCTCACGCCGGGGTGTGCAAAAACGGATGTGTCCGTGTCGACAAAGAAAGATCGCGAGGCACTTAAACTATACCTTGATGCTACTTTCCTTCGCAGGCGTGGGATGCGTGAGGCTCGACACATGTTAAGCCGCACACTATCGCCAGCAGTCAATCCTAGGCTCACAAGAGGCCCACACCAAGATTTTGTACACCCAAATACCCATGAAGAAACGCAGCTTATAGCTTCCATTCAAGACGGGGCACATCGCCCTCCGCATTGAAACAGTATGCTGGGCTCCGTGAAGCACGGAGCAAAGGCTTTGCCGCTGTTGCCACCACGGCGCTGATTGAGGATGAATGTCATGCCCTCCGCACCGCCCAAAGATTTGCCCATATCCGAGAGCGATATGTTCGATTACTAGTGCACCGGCCAGGCCGTTGCATCGGTTATTGGCTACGGCGTCAGTGTGGGTTTGTTGGGGTCATACCTCGTGAGGTTATGGATGCACGGACTGCTTGTGTCCTACGGATCGGTATTGAACTCCGCCCTATGCAATTGTAATAAGGTGCCGCCAGGGCTTATTATTACTGCTAAGGTTTTTCCTCTCGAAAACCCTTCTGGGGTCGGGGTTTTTTAATCTCAGCCGCTAATATGCTTGTCGCTTCTTTTTGTTTGGGTCCCATAGGCCAATTGGTCTCCGTGGACGCTAAAAACCTATTCTATTCTATTCTATATTGACTTTGTAGATACAAGGAATAAATGAAAGTTCAATGCCATTACTAGCTTGACAACATTATTACAAATCAGTTGTATTGGAAAATAGTTTGAATGCAAGGTTTAATAGCTACAATGCCACGAGAACATCACCACTACATAACAAATTACTTACATTTGCCAGGTTTGTAAAGGCCGATAGAAATAATGTCATATAATGGCTACATTCTTAATGTATCTTTAAGAAAGTAAAGGTGATATATAATGGAACTTAGATAAGATAAAGCAAAGTGTGTGACATAATTGATGGATTGCATTTAGTGCAGAGATCATATTGATATGCACTTGCATAGTTCAAAGTTGTGTTTTGTGTGGGATTTCTTATGTACCTATGTACTATATGTTGTATGTAATGAATGTTGCCTTTGGGTGCATTGACTAGTTTTAGCTTGCTTTAGGCATTGACTAGTTTCGATGCCTCTCCGGGTGTTTCTTAATATATACTAAAATTGGCGCCCAACAATACCGGGCATAAGGATAGGATGTAAAATCAAAAGACCTCAAAGCTGTAGTGTTAAAACAAAAGTACCACTCGCTAAAGAGATAGTTAGGCATAGCAATAGATGACTCAAATTTCTTATTCAATGGATGATATATCACCACAAAGATTTCTATTTAATGGATGATGTATCATGACAAAGATTCAAATGTATCAGTTCAAGGCATATGGGATGCCATTCCGGCGTGGACCGGTGGGGTCCCGCGACCGGCGTTAGCCGGGAGCGGGTCACCGGTGATACGATTCAATGTTTATGGGGAAACAGAAACTACTCAACTGATCAACAACATCTTAATTGTAGAACTAGATCCGATTATCATATATCTCAAACAAATACATTGAAGAACACGGTTAACCACCCAACCGGGTCCACAAGGTTATGGCAGTGCAAATGGCAACTGGCTTGGCAGACAATATCTGGATACTCCACGTAGACCATGAGCAAACAATATCTGGCTACTCCGCATAGACCATTGGGCAAAGACAATATCTGGCTTATTGGCCCTCCGGGCTAGTCTAGCTACTCCACGTAGCCACACATTATAAAAGCAATTGCAGATCTGTGAAGTCGCTATGGCAGTAATTTGTGACTCCCTGTCACCGTTTCGGCCATTACTCCCTCATATAGATGAACTAGGATATGTGCCACCCCAATTCGAAAACTAGACTCCGAGCCAGTTCCAATGAGTTAAAGGTCGCTGCAATCCGACCTCTGGTTGCCAAGATATGTCCAACTGAAGTTTCGGTTCTATTTATAGACCTCTCTGCGACTTCAGACTTTTTTTTAGCAGGCAGTTGCCTTTTTTCTTAAAATATCTCCTTGCCTTTAATTAGATTATATGACTTATCATATGGATATTATCTATGGCCTTTTTGTACAAAATAGTCCGCCCCTTTTGCTTGATCATTGGTTCCCCTTGATATCTCTCCAACCAATGGTTCTCGACCCCATCCTAGATATCACAACCTTGCCATAGTTCCACAACTTTGCCATATTTTGCCATGCCCCCATAACCCTGGCGCCATGGACCACTCCCCCGTGCTATGACTCCGTATCAGTCCATCCCTTCTCAAAAAAAGATCGTCTGCGATCGTTCAAGTACGTTCCAGTTTGGTCCATCCCTTCTCAAGGTGATTGTCCCATGTTCAACGTACACCTGGGAGTTCCTAGACCCTGTGAACTCAAGAATGGTTATATAAGCTATTGTAATTCCACAGTACCTTATACCCATTGGAACCTCCACGTTTCCATTATTTTAGATCCATTGGAACCTCCACGTTTCCATTATTTTAGATCCCTGCAAAAACTCTAGAAGCAGTTATGGATATCCGCGTACTTCCACAGTACGATATATCCTTGCACCTCCACAGTGCTTTATTATCTTTCGTACCTCCGCGGTACTACTTGATTGTATCTCCACGATACAGTATCTCCACGATACCAAACTATTGTATCTCCGCGATGCAGTATCTCCGCGATACCAAACTATTGTATCTCCGCGATACTGATGTAATTTTCGTCAGCCTATTGTGTTGCAACCACAATTACCATTCTTCAAAAATATACATCTAATGCACTCTTGTTCAAGCCTATTGTGCTGCAGACACAATTACTGATCTACCAAGAGGCATTCACAATTAGTGGACCATGTTCAGGCCTATTACGTTGCAATCGTAATTACCAATCTACCATGGGTACACACAAGAAATAAAATTTCTACTCTTTATTCCGCATAAAGAAAATCAACTTACGAACTTTACCCATAAGTCTGTCCCCTAGGAAATACTTTGAGATTCCGCATCCAAATTTTACGTCCATATCCTTGACAACTTGTACGTAAAGTGTCCTCCCCAATGCTTAACACTAAGCAAACCTGCAAATAAGGTCAAGTGTTAATATGACTTCCAAAGTCGAATATTTATACCACGGCCAACCGGCCTCTCAGATCACCACGATCTGACTCTGCAATCCCAAGCAAGATGCTTTTATTTATTCCATAATCCCCCAAAGGATCATAGGAATTTCCCCAATAATCCAAACTCGTTCTCAACAAGTCGGTCCCTATATGCTTCGAGCATTCTCCACGAAAGCACCGGGCATTTTCTTTTCTCTGCTACTGATGCCCCAGCTTCACTTGCAGCAGCAGTCGTCAAATCCTCCTTACTTGGACGCCACGCTCCAAGGATTCGCCACTTCACTCATATACTTAGCCCCAACACACTTTTTGACGAAGTTCAACCCAACTATACTTGCAGCACAAACTTGCAAGATTCTTGGTGTGTCGCAGCCTTAGAGTATAATACCACCACTGGTTCCATCTTCTTTGATTCAAATCAAAAGTAGGAATTCAAATCCCGGTGATATTTCCATAGCCCATAGATTCCCAGAAGAATCGTAAACTTCCGCTCTGATACCACTTGATACGATTCAATGTTTATGGGGAAACAGAAACTACTCAACTGATCAACAACATCTTAATTGTAGAACTAGATCCGATTATCATATATCTCAAACAAATACATTGAAGAACATGGTTAACCACCCAACCGGGTCCACAAGGTTATGGCAGTGCAAATGGCAACTGGCTTGGCAGACAATATTTGGCTACTCCGCGTAGACCATGAGCAAACAATATCTGGCTACCCCGCGTAGACCATTGGGCAAAGACAATATCTGGCTTATTGGCCCTCCGGGCTAGTCTAGCTACTCCACGTAGCCACACATTATAAAAGCAATTGCAGATCTGTGAAGTCGCTATGGCAGTAATTTGTGACTCCCTATCACCGTTTCGGCCATTACTCTCTCATACAGATGAACTAGGATATGTGCCACCCCAATTCGGAAACTAGACTCCGAGCCGGTTCCAACGACTTAAAGGTTGCTGCAATCCGATCTCTGGTTGCCGAGATATATCCAACTGAAGTTTCGGTTCTATTTATAGACCTCTCTGCGACTTCAGCCTTTTTTTTTAGCAGGCAGTTGCCTTTTTTCTCAAAATATCTCCTTGCCTTTAATTAGATTATATGACTTATCATATGGATATTATCTATGGCCTTTTTGTACAAAATAGTCCGCCCCTTTTGCTTGATCATTGATTCCCCTTGATATCTCTCCAATCAATGGTTCTCAACCCCATCCTAGATATCACAACCTTGCCATAGTTCCACAACTTTGCCATATTTTGTCATGCCCCCATAACCCTGGCGCCGTGGACCACTCTCCCGTGCTATGACTCCATATCAACCGGCCACGCCGGAATGACAGACCATATGCCTTGAACTGGAGCCAAATTTTTTTGCTTCTGGCTTCCGGCTTCAAGCGATGGTGCAACAGGGCTGTGCAAAATCTTCTTTCCGGCTTCCTCCTTCAGCGATGGCAGCGGCGATGGCAATGTTTTGCCAAGTTTTTGTTCTGGCTTCCAGCTTTCTGTTCTGCCTTCTTGTACAAGCCCTTCTTGTTCTTTGCTTCCGGTGTCCGGATTCAAGCCCTTCTTCCTGCTTCAAACCCTGCTTCCGGCTTCAAGCCCTACTTCCGGCCTTACACACTGCTTCCGGGTTCCTGTTCTGTGCTTCAAGTCTTCTTTTTTTTTTACTTCCTTTGATTCTGTTTTCTTGTTCAAGATTTCTGTGCTTCCCGCTTCTTGTTCTAGCCCTACTTCTGGCTTCTTATTCAAGCCCTACTTCCGGCCTCACACCTGCTTCCGGTTTCCTATTCTGTGCTTCAGTCTTCTATTTTTGTACTTCCTTTTGCTTCTATTTTCTTGTTCAAGTTTTCTGTGCTTTCGGCTTCTTGTTCTAGGCCTACTTCTTGTTTCTGCAGCAAAAGAAGGAGAGATTCAAAGCTGTGGATATGACGAAGCTAAGGCTACCACCATTTGACAGGCTAAACAAGCTGCGACAGGGCCGGATTCAAGTTACGGCATTGTCTAAAGAATCAATCAAAAGAAAAAGAAAACAGAGTAAACAGAGTAACTGGCTGGAAACCGGACATGCGGAATGGTCGACCCAAGATACCATTCTGCAATGGAATAGTATGCCACGTGGCATCACTAGAATAACCCAACGCCAAATTGGGCGACCCAAGTACCATATTGTTATCTGTAAACAACTTATAATAGCACACATGTGCATAGGATCAAGCCAACACATTAACTTGGATCATCTTATGTGCAAATGCAATACCAAAATGACTACTTACATGTATAAGAATCACAATGATGTTAGCGCTTGTTGAAGCAAAATATATCCCAATAATTTGCTAGGATATAAGAGGAAAGACATATGCCTTTGCTAAAGCACCAATAAGAAAAATCAATAGGAAGCCTGAAGGGAGCACTCTAGCGTTATAGTTCTTCCAATTTATTGGCATTTTAATTACGTTCCATATGTTGTAGATTGTCCAACATCTGTAAACACATCAGAATAGCAAGTTATCTATTTGATTGTACAACAAAGCTTGGAATTGATGCTAAATATTGAAAATAATAAACATGGATATTATTATATGATAGAACTTGACAAAATATAAGAGGAAATGATATTTACGAATCTATTGAAGCAGCAATAGGAAAACTATGGAGGGAGTACTCCAGCATAGAAAATTAAAATTTAGAATGATCAATAGAAACTTACATTCAGAAGTTGTTTAGTGTCCAGATTTGGGAGGGTTTGGAGATATTCCTCTGTGAGAACCCTTGTGTCCTGCAAACAACTCCTCAATGGTCACGCGAGTTTTGCAATACAAAATTGAGAAAAGGAAAAAAAGAAAACACTGATAAGAAAATAAGGGTCTTTTAAAAATCAATGAGAATACATGAAAAAGCTCCTTAAGAAGTTGAGACAACAAAATGCTTGAACTTTTTTAAAGATCTCAGTCTAATCTATTGGTATATATAGTATAATGTCCTCTATCCAAAATAGGAAAGGACCTGCCGTCTGTGGATCTTCGGTTACCTAATCCCATGATCTCTGCCATGACTCGTGTGGAATCATTATTGCCATAATGATTGGCACTGAAAGTTGGCGGGCCGTGGATTCCTTATGCCGTGGAGTCGATGTTCTCTTCTTCTTGATTGGCATGGCGTTAACTGCTGACATGGATGCCTGATCCTTTCCCTTTGGCTCTTTTCAGTACCTTAGGAATAGTCACGTGCTTTAGGGCACGGGACTAACAATCCCCCTCACCAAAGAACACTCAGAGGAGAGAAAAATGGGTACAGTATCTGGAGGAGAAAAATTTGCAAGATCCCTCGCATCATCTTGGGGTCGAACTTGATTATGATACTAAACAACCAGTTTTTGTTGCTGTTGGAGGGCATCCAGCATGGTCTGTCAAAGAGCTCGTGTGAACCCTGTTCTCACCATTTCTTCAAGAGCGTGGTGAGCAGCAGCGGGCACAAACTGATATTCACACAGCAATTATGTGATTCAACTGCTTTGATGGCCACCTATATTATCATTTGCAAGACAAAGCACTTGATTTGCATTTAGAATTTGTGAAGCATGGACGACCTTCCTCAGTAACCTCGCTCAACTATGGATCAAGAGGCACACGACGAGAAAAGGCATTGGTATATATCCCACAGGACTTCTCATTCGGGATGTAGATCCAATTCGTGGTGGTATTCAGTGTGTCACTATCCTTCTATGCATGTCTTCGGATAAAACATGGATCCCAATGAAGATTCATTGTGATGTGCATGGGAGTCCACTCAGTCCGTGTCCAGAAAGAAGAATGCCAGTCCATGGCTGGGTCGTGGAGGAGGATGCATCTGCTCATTGTGTGACTGACGTGGAACTCGGTAACCAACGCAGGATCCAACTGTTTGCATATACTTTCCCAATCTTGTGGTGGCATCACTGTCTCGAGAGGAGATAGCTCCAGTCTAGTGGAGTCGCTTTATTTTCCAGATATGTCCTGAGAGTATTCAAGGTGCCAACATATTGGAGGAACATGTGCATAGCCAATGCCATAATCACACTGTAAGTGGGCTTGCACACATGCAGAGCCTCTTGTGCCCAGAGGGTGAAATTGGAGTGAAGCTCGTACATATATTCATTGCGGAGCATTGCCGTGGTAGTGGGATCAGAAAGGTAGTGGTTGTCTAGAAGTAACAACATAGCTGCCTAATTTCCCATGGACGTATCTGAGTGGTCTTTAGAAAAGTATGCTTGAGAATGAGCCAGATAGAAATTATGTAGAACATAAGCCATTGGTTGGACTGTGCGAAAAATGAAGAACTGAAGATCTTCAACAGGAAGCAACTGGAAATTTACCAGGGCACATAGGGTGCCTCATTCTTCGATGGTGATTCCGACGAAATACCAGACAAAATCTTGTACATGAATGGCTCCTTCAGCTGAGCCGGAGGCACTGATCCATCTTATAAGGAAGAGATGCCGTCGTGGTTTTACATAATCAAGGCACCCCATAGGAAGAGAATAATCCGAGAATATGTGCTCAGCAAGAACAAAGTACATTTTAGTGTTGGCATGGGCATCTTCGACAGACTGTTCTGCTTGTTGAGTTGTTGTTTCTGATCCTGGATTTGATTGGCCTTCTCATCCACCAGGCGCTTGAGTTCTTTGAGCTTGCGATGAGCATGAGTGCTATGAGAAGGAGAGGTGCCTATAGAAGAGAGTTGAAGTTTGAGACCTGCAAGTTCTGTATCGTCGATGATTTTCCACAAGTCCCCCAAAAGTTAACTCGCATGCATAATCACGATTAAAACCAGTGCAAGAGTGATTTTTAATACATGCATTTCATAATGCCAACAAAAACTATATGTGAACCATGATATTGTAAAATCAATACTAGTTTGATCATAATCTTATATTATAAAGTTTTACCGTAAGTGTTGGATCATGCCCTGATTTAGATGGCTCAGATTATCAGATTGCATCTGAAGGCCAAGATTTATCGTATGACTTCCCACCACTGTGATTGGTTATTACTTTGATCTCTTAAGAGGAAAAGAAAAAGGAAAAGGAAAAAGAAAAGGGAGGACAAATCAGATGTGTATGATGCTTTCCGGGATTTTAAAACACAGAGGCACCTGGACAAAATCCTCAACTCTGGTTGCATCTCCCTTATTCCAAAATGTAAGGATCCCTCTTCCATTTCAGATTGGCGCCCCATTACCTTGTTGTCCTCAGTGTACAAGATCTTTACTAAAGCTTTTGCTCAGAAGCTTTGTGGCGTGCTTATGAGTCCATCTCTTCCACACAGTCAGGTTTTTTGCCTCGCCGGTTGTATCTTGAATAATGTGGCAGCAGTATATGCGGGTCTCTATTGGGCTAGAATGCATGGCTACCCCATTGTATATTTGAAGCTGGACTTTGCAAAAGCATATGACAGTGTTGACTGTAGTTTCCGGGAGCAGTGCCTTTTACGCCTTAGTTTTGGTGCTCAGTTCACAACTGACATTATGAAACTTCATTATTCTACTTGTTCTTCAGTTCTTTTTCAAGGAGAACCATCGACATTTTTTCAGGTGGGACGTGGCATTCGCCAGGGCTGTCCTTTGGCACCACTGCTTTTTACAATTGTGGCAAAGATTCTTTCTCAGGTATGCTCTCTTGTAGTGCAGGAAGACAGCAGGAAGACATCCTGCATGGTCTTCCCATGAATAATGGTTCACAAGAGATTTGTAATCAGTACGCAGATGACACTTTTTTGTTCTTAATGGCTGATGAGCAGAATTTGCAGAATGCCATTTCCTTGTTGGACAATTTCTCCTTGGCTTCTGGTATCTTTGTGGGATGGCAAAAGTGTACTGCCTTGTGAGCCCTAGACTCTCCAGTTCTTCCTCATGGGAAGGTAACTAGGCTTCTGGGCATTCCAGTTGGTATATACCTCTCATCTGGGGACGCGTGGAATGTCATTATTAAGGGGTTGAAAAAGCATTTGTTCTGGTGGTCCACGGCTAAGTTATCCATTGCTGGTCATGTAACTATGGCAAAGTCAGTTCTGAGTGGTACACATGTCTACATGGCACTACATGGCATCCATTTTGCTGGCACCCTAGACAAAGATGCAGCTCATTGTTCCTACTGCCAGAAACTTTATCTGGGGTGGCACTGAAGAAGGAGTTGATGTTAAAATTAGTTGGGCGAAGTGCATTATGCCCAAACTTTGTGGGGGGGCTGGGGATGATTCACTTTCTTCTCCAGAGCAAGGTGCTGATTTCTAAGTTCATCTAGCGGATTCTAAAGAATGTTGATAATTCTCCAGGTCTGGGTCTCATTTATCAATCTTTACAGATGTGAATTTCCTTTGGCTCTCCATCCATTAAGCCACTCCTCCCATGGGCATTATTCTATCCGCTTTCTCCATATCCTAATGCATCTCCTTTCCTCAAGGGGTTGCTAGCTGCTTGGGAGACTATGCGCACTTTGTTTCAGTTCCATCCAATGGTCCACACAGATCCTACAGCCAGTTACTGGTGGATCCCTTTGGGTGACGGCCAGGCAGATTGTCCCCTGGTCTCTTCTGTCCATCCATTGACGCAATGTCGGTGGCGAGCAGCGG
Source organism: Isoetes taiwanensis (assembly GCA_021234155.1). NCBI lineage: Eukaryota > Viridiplantae > Streptophyta > Lycopodiopsida > Isoetales > Isoetaceae > Isoetes > Isoetes taiwanensis. The sequence continues at coordinate 3,832,398 of JAJEKV010000080.1, read as the reverse complement.
GTGTGCTCACGGTGTCTGCATGGTATAATGAGACAAGATTGTTGACGTGGAATGAGTTCAAATTGAAGTTCCTCCTCCTTCGGTGGGACCGTAGCATTTGGGAAAAAAGTAGCTTCTATACTTCCTCCACACCCACAAGACGTGGCTCCCCAGCTCCGGGTGGTTCATGGCAGTGTTAAGGAGGAGCACCTGGTGCACTCGATGTATGTAGTCCTGCTTCATCCTGAAGTGTTGCCTCCATCTCCAAAGTGGCCTTTGGCTATCCCTGAGCCTCATCGAAAAGCAGTCTGGCGATGGGTATGGGATAAATTGCTCCATCCTAAGTTATCTATTTGATGGTGGCAGCTCATTCATAGATGCGTGCGGTTAAACACTATTGTTCATCGATTTCGTCCAGAAGACTCGGTGATCTTCCCTCTTTGCATGTAGAGGAATGAGACAATTGAGCATTGCTTTTTCTTGTGTCACCATGCTCAACTTTCTTGGCAGTGGCTTTTGAGCCTTTTCTATTGTGACTTGAATAGTCAGCAGGTCCTACTATCAGTCTATCCTAGTTCTTGGGACAAGTTAGCAAAGAGGGCTTTCCACTTAGCATCTGCTTGGATCATCTGGTCCATCTGGAAGAGACGAAATCTCCTCATCTTCAAAGGACAAATCTTTTCAGATACGCAAGTGCTTAGCGATGCTCGTAGTCGCATTGTAAAGGCGTACAAGTGTTCTTCCTTAAAGGAGGACGTCAAGAGTGTCATTTGGGAGAGATATCTGCAGATTCAGACTTACTCATAGCAAACAATTGTGCTCGTGGTGATATATATTCTCTGCTTTTCTATGTTATGTATGTGGTGGGGTGATATGTATTCTCTGCTTTTCTATGTTATGTATGTGGTGGGTAGTGTTGCTCTAATGGACATCTTCTCCACTGGGTTTTGAGTCCACCATGTACTCTTTGTATTCTTTTGAACAATAAAAGTCCACGTTCATCAAAAAATAAAATAAAATAATAAACTATGTATCTAAATTTGCTACTGTAACAAAGCAATTAAAATGCTTAAATCTGTATTCAGAACTTACACTAGTGTAAGGATGCATTCTATTTTGTTTAATAATCCCTCTCTTAGGTCAATCCATGTAAACATACAAGCATGCAATAGATACAAGCAAAAGTTGAGCAAAATTTGCAAGAGAATCTAAGCAAACTTTTACCAAATCTTGCATCCATAATTTTAGCACGACAACGCCGTGAACTTGACAGTGTTCTTATTTTATGGCATATTAGTATAAACTTGAATTCTATACAGAGCCTTAAGTCAATCCATGCAAAGTATACAAAAGAAGCAAAATATACAAGAGACTCTAAGAAAGCACTGAAGCTTTCATCTTCTATCCATAATTTTTACCTTCGCAACATGACAAATTTAACATTATTTTCCTTTTATATTGACCTAAACTTACATTCACTTATAGAGGAATTCTTTTATAATTGAACATTTTTGGGTTGCCCCTAGGGGGCAAACCCTCACTTACGTGGATTTGTGGCATATCCTAGGTATATGCTAGAATATACCTAGGATATGCTGACGACTGCTCGAAACCCTTTGTTGCCTATAAACTGGCGGTCTCGTGCATTCTAGATTGTGGATGTTCCAATCGGGTAACTGGCAGGGCAGACCGAATTTCCAATCTGATGCTGGGCCCTGTGCTTCATGCAAGTCCTCTGAAATATTGCTAGTTAGTGAGTCCATCTAGGGGGTCTGACCGATGGACGCCTTCCAACCGTCTAAGAGGTCTGACAGTGTTCCAAGGTCAACAGATCTAATTTGCAACAAAATGGATCGGATGCTCGTAGAGGTACGTCGTTATGCTCAGCCCAGCTCGCCTTTTGAAGGGAACATTTTGAAGACACAGCCTGACTAGGACATAGAATTGGATACAGTTGATGTAAGAAAGAGTTGTTCTTAATTCTTGTTTGAATAAAAATGATGTAGTGGAAAACCTTGTTCCAAAGATTATGGAAGGGAACTTTTGTGATGTTCTGACATCCAGGAGTATGCCTCTAAGGCTCGAGCTTGTGACTAAATTAATTGGGTATATTTTTTATGCAAGAGTTGCATTAGGATTTTGCAAATGGGCAGAGAAACAAAGGGGTTATAAGCATAATAGATAGATAGATAGATAGTATTTTTACGTCATGCCACATTGGCAGCATCCATGAGGACATATGACGGACCCCCAGAGACTTGAACACAAGATCTCTTACTTGCTAACCCAATGGACTAGCCAATAAACCGATGTAAATGTATATAATCGTCTTCTTGTTATATTGTTATAGAAATCTTTGTATGAGGATGTGCATAATATTTACAGGAAAACGTTGGTGTCTGGTTGTTCTCCAAATTGCTATACCGTAGGGATTTTGATGAGATGCCTTTGTAAAGAAGGTAAAGTGAATGAGGTGTATCACTTCCTTAATGAGAAAATGAAAGAGGGATACGATCCTGATGTGGTTGTTTACAACATTTTGATTGATGGACTTTGTAAATCTGGGAACGTTGAGGAAGCTGAAAAGTTGCTCTTAAAAATGGCTGAGAGAGGTTGTGTTCCAGATGTTGTAACATACAATACCCTTATTACCGGTTTATGCAGTGAAGGTAGATTGTCAAAAGCACAAAACCTTTTGCAGAATGGAAGAAAGAGGGTGCATTCCAAATGCTATTACCTATAATACCCTGCTACATTGGTACTACAAAGAAACTAGGGTGGATGAGGCTGTGAACTTTTTTGAGCTAGCTATTGAAAAAGGGTTTGTGCCAGACGTGATAACCTATAATGATTTGATCAATGGCCTTTGCAGAGTAAACAGAGCAGATGAGGCAAAAAAACTTTTTGAAGAAATGGTTTGTAAGGGTTGTGTTCCCAACACTATCATGTATAATGCACTCATCAATGGCCTATGTAAATCTACCAGGGTGGAAAAAGCAAAAGTGCTTTTTGACACCATGTCAGATAAAGGTTGCAATCCTAATTTTGTTACTTATAGTACCATATTTCATGGGTTTTGTAGACAAGAGAAGGCCATTGAAGCACTTGAAATATTTGAGACAATGGTTAGGGATGGGCATAAACCTAACATTATAATTTTCAATGCTCTTATTGACATGTTGTGTACATTAGAGAGGATAGACGATGCACTTAAAATGATTGAAGAGATGAAGGCAAGCAAGTGTCCTCCAGATCTCATTACGTACAACTCTATTCTTACAGGTCTCTACAGGTTAAAGCAAATGGCAGAAGCTTCTGAATTTATAAAGATTATGTCAGCAAATGGCTGCAATCCTAATGTTGTCACATATAATATATTCATAGATGGACTTTGTAAAGCCGAGAATCTAGATGGGGCAATGGTCGTCTTCCAAGAGATGGCAGAAATTGGCTGTCATCTAGATGTCAAAACATACACGTCCCTTATTGATGGATTGTCAGATGCTAGACAAGTTGATGATGCAAAATCTTTACTACAAAAGATGGCTCAGAGAAGTTGTCACCCACATATCATAATATTAAACTCATTCTTGAAGGGCCTGTGTAAAGTTGGATGAAGCTGAAGGCTTTTTTCGAGGTTATTGCTTCAAATAAGTGTCATCCCGATGTTGTGAGCTATCACTTCTATAACACTCTCTTTCTTGCTCTTTGTGAGAATGAGAGATACAGTGCAGTAGTAGACGTCTGTGAGCGGATGGTTGCGAAAGGTTTTGCTCCTAGGGCTTTAACATTTAGGGACCTTGTTGACAAGCTTTGTAAAGTGGGAAAATTAGATGAGGCACAGAAGCTGTTGGCTTTAGGAGCTCTGTTTCTAGCGTTGAGTTCCAAATGAGTTTTTGCAATACTTCTTCCATGCCGAGCACCAAAGATTTCTTCAGGCCAATTCCCATAAAGTCAGGTATCAAGTATTGTCTAGAAGTAGCAACTTGAATTGATTGTCAAAACATGACTTTGAGCTATGATTTAAGCCACTTCACCCTCCGGCTTTTAAGGTTAAGAAATTAAGGGGCATACATATTCTATGTTTTTGGCAACAGGAGCAACCCCAGCAGCAGGAAGAATGGGAAGAGGAGCCAGCAATGTGGACGAAAATGGCAAGGAGAAAGTTGTCGCAAGGAAGAAAGAGACGTAGGCAAGAGAGAAGCCAACAAAGAGGTATGAAGATAGGCGGAGGGGGAGCGTGGTTATCAGAGAACCACAACCGGATGAACCAGAGCAGGACGAGTCCGAGGAGGAAGAACTGCACCAACAAGATGGTTAGCAAAAGGCTGAAGAAGAAGAGGAGGAGAAAGCCGAAGAACAGATGAGGGCCACCCAAGAAGAGGGCCAAGGAGTATAAGATGAGCGAGAAGCCATTTAAGCTGAAGCAAGACATCGAGTCGGAGAAGACGAAGGCAGGACACAAGATTTATCTCCATCGATGGATCCGACATAATTACCAGTACTGCAAGCAGAGTGCTGAGGTTCGTCAAAGGCGGCCGACCAGGGTCGAAAAGCAAGTCTCCACCACCTTGACCCGACTCTTTGAAGAAGGTCTGCTATGGGCCGAATTCCAAGCACAGTAGAGCTTCTAAGGAGATTTGGCATTGCCCGTAATCCAAAAACATAACCCTAACCCTATTATTTCAGGAACTCTCTAACACAGCGGTGGAGCCGCGCCAGATGCTATGGCATCTTCGAAAACACCATTTCTAATGCCAGATGCGTTTGCCACACCTTTTGAATGTATGCAGGCTGCTCTTTGGTTGCAGGTGCGATAATGCATCTGCTCTTTTATGTTTTTTGTTATTTTGTCGACTTTGCTTAATTGTGGCATATTATATCTTTGTAGATATGGCGAGTTTATTGGTAGTCTATAGATCTATTATATTAGTATTCGTGGACTTGCATTTTCTATAGACCGCAGAATTGGCTGAAGAAATAATGACATCACCTTCAAATTCTGCTATTTTGCAGGTACATGGCGAACATATTGCTTGTACATCAAGATAACTTCAGAGTCATGCGCCCACACATGTTCCTTAAAGTGCCTCTCCTCGAACTTCCTCATAGTAGGCTGATGGTTCTTACTTGATCTCTCTCTATAATTAATGCTTTCACCATCCATATCAGTGTCTATGCATACATCACAATCCAAGACATTCCACAATTTTTTCGGTCTTCGTAATCCCGAACCTCCTAAGCATTTAATGTGCTAAGCACTTTGATGCACCCTAAGGAATGCGTCGCTTGATGATCTATATCAGTCAAGGTCTTGCGTTATTTGGAGAAAGTGATTCTTGGAGCCTTATTTTCTGGGTTTGTCATAATTTCTCTCCTCCCTTGTCTTTCTGGCAGCACAAATGAAAGCCTGACAGCTCTACAAGAAAATTGATTTTTCTAAAATGTAAGATGGATAGTCGTGATCCATGTTTCTACCTGAACTCTCTCCCTCTCCCTTCTTACTATTCTACCAATCCCACAAAACAACAACTTAACCTAAAACAAAAACAAAAGATAAAAATATGCAACAGACAAAGTATTACATAAATAATATCATAAAACTTACATCGCTGGCAGATAAAGTTTCCTTTTTTTCTTCTTTGCCTGCAAAGAAACATCCAGCAAATTAGACAACATACTAGTAGTTTTGCAAATTAAATAGCAAAATAAAAATTACATCAAATAAAATAAAACATACCTGTAACATGAATCGCATCAGCAACTTATTCAACCTGCCCAGAGGAAGCTTTTCAATTAGCACGGAAATAATATAATTGAACGCCTTCCTCCACTCATTGAATTTGCCCTTCGCCCACTTATTTGTACCCTTGGAACATTTGAGTCCACAAGATAATGCATCAAACAACATATCTTCGTCAAGCGGAATCGATTCGTCTTCAGGAGCATCTTCACCCCTAAATGACTTCTCCATCAGCTCTTCCAAAATTTTGTCACGTTCTTCGAGCATGGCAAAACTACTAGGAACCACGCCACAAACACTATCATTGGCATTGCCTTCGTCAGGCACAAAATTAAGTGACAGCTTTTGCTGCCATGCTGACCAGAAGAAATAAATTATAAAATGGCCTAGAGCATTTTTCCTGCTATACCTGCATGTTTAAGACATGCCAGAAATAATGTCAAAAATAATGTCTACAATTATGCCTAATTTATGCCAATCTATGCCTAAATTATAGACGACCTAAGAGATTCTGGACAGGGATGAGAAGTAAAGGCGCGGGTCAAAACAAAGGTATAGAAGCACCGCATGACCAAGAGGGAATTGATTGGGAGCAATACTTAGAAAGGTTATATAAGACGGGTGCAACACCAATAATTGTACCAAACGGAGGATAAACCGACTTGTTTCAGAAACGCTATAGAAGATATCCAACAATAAAGCTCCTGACCTATATGGCCTTACAGTGGAAATTCTAAAATGTGTGGATATATTAATCAGAGAAATAGTCATAGACATCTTCAACAATGTAGTCCACACACTGGCATAACAGAAAGACGGAAGTACAACAGAATCATACACCACAAGAGAAAGGTCAATCAGCGATGTCTGCAGTGACGTCTAGGTCACGTCTATGTGATGTCTAGCCACATGACACAGACGTGACATAGATGTCGCTGGAGACACGTCGCGTGCGACGTGGTGCTAGACATCGCATGCGACGTCTACAGACGTGACAAAGATGTGATACAGATGTGACACAGACGTGATCCACGTGGCTTAGACGTGACTCAGACATGACCCAGACATGACCATGCGACATCTGATAGACATCACATGTGACGTATACTACACGTCGCATGCGCATAAATATTTATATAACTATATTTTAATATTAGTTAAAAAATTAAATAAAATTAAAATAAAAAATACTAGACGTCGCATGCGACGTGATGCAGGAAATTTAAGAAAAAAAATGAATGAATTGCTTAGATAATTACAATATGATGTACAAGAGGCAAAAGGCATGTCACCTTTTTTTTTAATTGAAAATCATCTATTGTATTTATATTTTTAAATAATCAGAAAAGACTCGTTAAGGGGAGTATCCACCCTTTTAGCCTAGAGCTAATCTCTATCAGACTCGGTGGAGTCGCCATCCGAGTAAGTGGTTTGAGGACGAATTTCAACCATGGAATTATTGCATTGTTTCTATAGAGTAGAATGCTACATGTTATTTAGCTGTAGAAGAACAATTATCCCCTTGAAAGGTTTGTCTTTTTCACTTTGACCTTCCTGTAGCTTTTTCCATCTTTCTTCGTTCTTAAATTTCATTTTATTTATGATTCAATTCTGGAATGCCAAAGTGAATCTCATATGGTATTTCCCTTTTGTTGAATGTTCTACAAGTATTTATTTGTTGGTCAGGTTAGTCTGACATTTTTTGTTTCTTTTGTAGTGGACAATCTACATGTTCACATGCAACTGCCAAACATCAAATCTTTTCAACACGAGCTATTATTCGCAAGTATCCAGTACCCATCGCATGGACTCAGATCAAGCCACAAGTTGTGCAACAGAGAGTAGGTTAGTGGCTATCATCGCAATCCAAGTAAATACTTAGTGTAATTCACTTTGTTGTTATATGTATGCCTTTGAATTTTATCCAACATGTACTTATACGTGTAAAGCTCCACATCAATGAATCCTGTTGTCTACTCAGTTTATAGTTTCAATACCACTCCACACTCGGTCATTCTACTGAGTTAAGGTTTGGAGAATTGTATAGCTAATGGTTGTATCACCAAGGGATACCTAATGTTTTCACTGCAATATAGTGGTTGACTGACCAAGTGATACATACTTGGGAAGACAATGTAAATTGTATCTGGGAAGACAATTGAAACCATATATGCCTGTACCAACTATGACCAGCAACATCATTGGGTGCATAAAAGGTCCTATGCATTTTCTGTTAAAACACTTCCAATCCCAAGGGTATACAAGGGCTCCAGCCCACATTCAAGTTTGCATGAACAAGCACTGCTATAGAGGCAGCAATAACCTACATGACATTCTCTTGGCAACTTTGATAGTCAACCAAAACTTTGATAGTCAACCAACACAGATCCAATACGTTGTTGCAGTCCTCTAATTCATATTAGAAGTAAAAGTTGATAGTGGTCTAAGAAGAGCAAGATAAGAGTGAAACAAGTTTAGACAAACACGTTCACTATTTATGGCAATGGCTTCCAAAAAACTTTTAAGTGGCAACTAGAAACTAGCAATAGAACCCCAAGGACCTACCAAAGCTTTTCCAAACTATGCATAGTAGAACCCGAAGGACCTGCTGCAAAGCTTTTCCAAACTACGCATTTCCGTCAACTATACAACTGTACGCTTACATGCAATTGGATTTCACATTTCATTTATGTCAAAGCTTGAACTAAGAGTAGAATCCCAAGGAGCTACCAAAATTATTTCCAAACTATGCACCTTCAGTCAACTGTACACCTATATGCATTCAGATTTCATCCTTCACTTATGTTGCAAAGGGTAAATAGAGGGTGCATAGGAGGATTTACAACCTGATTTCAAATTCCATGTATTAGATAGCATCGGCTCAGTAATAATGTTGTTCGTTGAAGAATCCACATCCTATAAGTACAATATCTTCCGTGGACCTCAATATAACGTTCTTTCACATTTGATTGCATGTACAAACATTCACACTACACACGCCCATTATATCTCTCTCAACCACTCATGACTTTTTTTCCATTAGGACTTTAATAAAATTTTTAGGAAAACAATGTCGTTATTTCAATGCATAAATTATTTGTAGTAGCACACATCTTTGTCATGCTAGGTAACTCAACACACCTAGCATTGTAACTACATCTATATCTTCATCGTTCCTTACAATATGACCAGGGTTTCCCTTAAGGGGCTATTTATAGCCAAATGGCTATATTTTGAATATTTTCAAAAATGAGATACTAAATCTGAATAGGTTACTATTGAAAATAAATTATATTCTTTCGCCAAAGTTTTACCATTTTGTCCTTTTTTCTTAAATTAGCCATGCATTTTTAAGCTCAGATCTAGAGTTTCGCCTCCAGTTCCATGGATCTAAGTGTTTAGGATCATAGATTATCCCCTTAACAACATTGTAGATCAAGTAATTGTTTGCTAGCTCTAGTGGACCATAGTAGAATACTCAAAAAATCAACAACTACTCAAATTTTGCTAAACATAATAGGTTTCCTTAATCCTGTAAGTTGTATGTGAATTGACATCTAATTTATTTATTTCAATTACCACATTAACGTTGGCAAGGTTCGCCAGAGTTTCTATGAAACAGTTCAAGTCGCAAAAAGTAATCGCCTACAAAATTAATATAGAAAGCTTATGATTCGCCTCACCTTCTAAATCACGCCTATGCAGATATGGCCTTAAGGGCAACCCTGAATACGACCGTGCTTATGCCCGGCAACGCCTGGCACCATTACTAGTTATTATTGTTTTGAAGGATGACAACTTGTATTAAAATACCATAATGGAAACAGATACATTAGCAAAGGCAGGAACAAAAGCTTAGAGGATGATCATAATCCACTAGTGTAACAACTCACGTATGCTTAAGTAGGGACTTGCAAAGAAACCTTAAAAATAGGTGCCGCTTGGCAGGGGCAAGCACAAAGCAGTGATAAGCCTTTGTGATTCTATCTTTTGCATCCTGTAGGATACTAGCATCAGAAATATCCAAGCCTTAAAAATATAAATTCCTCTTTGCTTCCAGATTGACATAGTACAATGCCAAATGAAAGGCACGGCTATGCATTTTGGTCCAGGCTTCTGGGTAAATAGCCAAAAACACCTGCTGACTGGTGAATGTCAAGAGAGATAAATGTGATGATCAGTCTGGTTGAGTGTGAGCACATAAGAAGAAACAATGATCAATGGTCTCCGGCTGTTGGGCGTCCCCTACTTCATTATCGATGCCGCCGCATATACAAGCGGGAGTTCATCCCCGCACCAGCTCCACAATCGTCTGGGGCCCTCCACATATCAACTGTGACGCCTAGAGTCCATAGTGGGAAGAGTGAAGGGGTCATTTTACCCCACGTCTCCCTCGGGGCCTACCTAGGCTGCGAGCGTAAACATACGTCGGTAACATAACATCATATATCCACCTCGAAGGGTGGCACATCAACATATCTGCATAGACAAAGATCATCACAATACAAGGAAGTTCCTACCCAAGGCTCGGACTCGACAAGCTTGGGTCTCGAGGAGTTCATCAAAGACGAGAATCATGACAATGGATTGGGGCGGCATAAGAACATGGCATTGGGTTGTCCACTCCATCCGCCCCTCACATTGCACACTTTGCGAGTGGGTTGAAAAGTGTTGGGACACGGCCCGGGTGCATAGCCAAAGGGCTACTCACGGTTACATCTCCCGGGGCCGATGGGGCGGTGGGGATCCTCCCACCCGAGATCTACATGCTGACCCAAGGTGACTAGAGGGCCCTTTGCCCTTATTGACTTAACCCAATGGAAGGTGAACCCCACCTCACGGGTGTCGAGCCCATGCCATGCCCACACTTTCGGTGGCAAGCCATTAGACCTAGTCACTCACGATCCCGGTAGGCCTTACACACCCGGAGGGATCGATCAAGGGTCGGGACCACGAACCTCGTTATAAGCCGGTCTAGTCCTTCACCCACAACCCGGTGGGGCTCTTGTACAGGCCGAATTCTAGTAATGCACTAAGAGGGACTAGCTAGGGCATCATCTACTAAGCTTTAAGTCTCTACCCACCCTTCCCAATACAATGAGTCCACGGAATACAACCATCCATCATATGATCATAAATAATAAGAACTAATCTAATACATAGAGTCAATTCTTTAGTTAGAGTCAATCTCGAGTGCCTTGGCTACTAAGGGCGATTTAATAGGCTAAACCTACTTTGGTTGAAAGGCTGGAATAAGGTTTAAGCTATTCAATCGACCAAATACTGATCCCTGGTTCACTCCTCTTGATCCGAAGCGTCCATGTCTCGTTACGCCGGGATCGCGGTTTAAGGATGATCGACTAGGCTGGGGCGTCTTTGGCGAGATCATGAGGAGTTGGAATTGACTCCTCGGTGGCCGTCGGACTCGGAAGGTCCGTGGCGAAAAAGGGAATGTTAGGGTTTGGTGCCTTATGTAGGCTATCGGTTAGGTTTAGGGTTTTCCATGACCCTTGGTCTACCTTTAATGGGTTAAAGGTCTAAAAGTGCGCGCATTGCTAAGTGTTAATGCACCATTGCAAGTTGCCCCTAAGGCGTCCTTGCTTAGGTATGTCGGCGTTACCGTCGACTAGGCGGCGATAATGTGGCGTGGCCATCGCGGTATGCGGTATCGTCTTGAGACCGTATATGCGTCTTTTGGAGCGTCACATTCTCCCCACCTTGAATTGATCTTTGTCCGCGACATCGGTGGTTCCCCACCTTGGGATCTACTTATCCTGCAATCAACCTGATGCATACGATATACTTATTATTACCTTTATACATTTAATAGAATTACCTTAAGGTAATATTTACGGACATTATTGAACTATTATTCAATCAGATGCTTAATTATTAGCATGTTATTACAGCGATTACTCAAATTTTATTACATATACTATTATTCTTGAGGGTACTCTTTATTCCTTGCAACACTTTAGACAAAATTGTGTTGCAAGTCTTAAATAATCCGACCTCCTAGCCCTCCCGGGCCCTCTATTGGCTGCGAGGTCACACTATGTTAGTACCATATTTAATTATTTATAAAGTTTTGGTTATATGGTGACCACCCACCTATCTACATGGATGCATGGCTAATCTCGGTAGGAAGAGGGTGATTCTTCCATTATGGCGTGGAGGCAGTCTATATGCCTATATGCCACTCATGCCTACACCTTTAGTTGCCCAATGGAGGATAGCTCCTTCCAGGTATATGGGGCGTGAAGGCCGATTCCTCCTATCAAAACATATATGGGGCTAGAGGTGCTTTTCCTATCAATGCATTCCTCAATGACCTCCTTTTTCTCTCGAGGTCGTCTACTTCCGTGGGGACAGGGTAGACTTTGCAAGTGGCACCACGGTCATGCCTACGTTGACATTACACCGTCCTAGAGATCACCGTAGTAATCTCATCATCGGCAACAACGCATGCAACCCTAACCTCATAGGTTGCATCGTGGATTATACTAAACAAGCTATTAATCTACTCAAATCGACATGCACGGCCGATTTCTTGGAGATGACCTTCTTGCCGTCCCATTGCTCCATAAACTGTGGATACTTTTTTTTCCGGATCTCTTTTGAGTACCCATGTCGCGTCTTCCAGCGGCAAGTGTTTCCACTTGACTAAGAATTGGAGAAACTCCGATCTCCTTGTTTTCTTGAATGCTTTATCAAAAATTAGCTCACGGAACTATTTCTAAGCTTGTTCTTACATCATTTCCAACATCGTTGGAGTGTCCAAAACTTCTTACGGATTGGGGTATGCTTCTTGGCCGGACTCACGTGGAAGACTTTGTGTATCTTTAAGTGTCTTTGGTAAGTCTAGTGCGTAGGATTGGTTACCCACTCTCTTGACTATTTTGAATGGTCCAGCCCACCTTGGAGCAAGCTTCTTGCAATTTCGATCGCGAACTTAAACACTTTACCTTGATCTTGAGCCACACATTGTAAGCCAACCCGAACTCCACGGTTACGTTCGATGCTTGTGCGGCGATGCTCTTTAACGACTTCTTGCTGCTAGGAGATATCCCGCACTTCTTCTGACTGTGGCGCATGTAATTTCGGCATTTGTTGGGAGACTTCCACTTTTGACGCGGGATTGTGCCAAGTGTGCGGAGTTAGGCATTGGTAGCCGTAGTTGATCATGAGCGGCGACATTTGGGATGATTCACGCTTGGTGCTATTGTATGCAAATTCCACCAAGTGAATAAATTCCTCCCACATACCTTGCTTGTTCGGACATAGTTTGAACATGTCTTCCAATATTACGTTGACCTTTCTGTTTGCCCATCCATCATGGATGATAGGCGTGCTCATGGATAGCTTTGTTCCAATCGTTGTGAAGAGATCACGCGGAAAGCGATGAACTTCCGATCTCGGTTGGAGATAATTTCCCTTGGCATGCCATGAAGTCTGAAAATCTCTTTGGTGAAGAGCTTTTGCGTGTCCATAGGCTGTGTCAGGTGGTCTGCAAGGCACAAAATGGGCCATTTTTAGACAACTTGTCGACCACGACCATCAAGGCATCCTTGCCTCTTACCGTCCTCGGCGGTCTGTTATAAAGTCCATCTTGACTACTTCCCACTTAGCGTTTGGGACTGCTAATGGCTCAATTCTCACGGTATTGACCGTTGTTACGCCTTTGTTTGCTGGCATAGCCGACCTCCTTGATGTAGCGGGCTATATGCTTCTTCATTCGGCCAATAGTAGCTGCTCGCGCACTTTAAAATCACGTCTTCATAAATCCTGCATGGCCAGCTATTGGGCTGTTGTGGGTGTCGTGGAGGATCAACTTTCTTACTCGGATGATTAAAACTACGCTGGCTTGTCCTTATGGTATAGGAGGTTACCTTCCTTCTTAAAATTCTTGAAGGCTTCCCTCTCCTTATCTGTTCTCTAAACTTCCTTGCCGCGGGCTTGCCATACTTCCTTGAAGTCAACATCGTTGGCGAGTTTCTTCTATCTTTTTCGAAATGGCTGAAGGCGTCGAAATTGCGTTGCGGTGCACCACGGTTGTCGGTGGATGCCTTGAAAGCGCATCTGCTACCACATTAAGCTTCCGGGCTTGTAGACTATCTCAAAGTCGGTACTCTTGAGAAACTCCATCCACCTTCTGCGCCTCAGTTGAGATGTGGTTGTGTGAATCGTCTTGGAGGCTCACGGTGATCGGTGTCCAACTGGAACTTCCTCCCTAAGAGGTAATGCCTCCGATTCTCAATGCCACGACAAGCGCTAGCGGCTCTTGATCATCGTCCGGTGCTTGGCGTTTGGCGTCGTTCATTTTCCTTGAGTAAAATGCGCGCTATTACCGGCTCTTCTTGCATCAGCGCACACTGTGGCTATCTTGCTTGCGTCCGTTGCCACCAACTTGTCCTTTTAAGTGCGGCGGGGGTCAAGGCGGGGGCGGTTGTCAAAGCTTCCTTCAACAACTCAAATCCTGCTTGGGCTTTCTTGAGCCAATGGTGCCCAATTTTTACTTTCTCCGTCTTTGTTAAGTCCGTCGATTGGGGCTGCTATCTTTCTTGAAGTTCTTCCACGAACTTCTGTAATACCAATACTTAGGCCAAGGAAACTTCACCTCATGGGCGTTCTTTGGTGCGGCCATTGGATGGCTTGCTTCAATCTTGGCGGAGTGCAGTAAGATTCCTTCTGCTGAAATCACATGGCCAGGGTATTCCACCTTCTGCATTCGCAGTGACGCCGACAACTTGGCATACAATTGATGCCTCCTTAACTTCTCGAGCACCTTTACGGCGTCTTTGAGCATGCTCTTCAATGGATTTCTTGTACACGGAGAATGTAGTCGAAGAATACTATCACAAAGGTGTCCAAGTATTCTCACGAAGATGTCGTTCATGAGTCTCATGAGCGTAGCTGGGCGTGGATAGCCCAAATGGCATTACGGTGAATTCGTAATGCCCATATCTGATCTGAAAGCCGTTTTGTGGATGTCCTCTTCCTTTATTCTGATCTGGTGATAGCGATCTTAGGTCGATTTTTGGAAGACCCTTGCCCCTTGGGTTGATCCATCAAATTAAATGGGCACGGGGAGTCGTGCTTGTTCTTGATGGTGTGCTTGTTCAATTATGCGTAATCTATGCACATCCTCAAGCTTCCATCCTTCTTCTTGACAAAGAGGATGGGTGCCCCAAATGGTGAGACACTGGGCACTAAACCCTAGATCGGTAATTCTTGTAGCTTGCTTCTTTAGCTCGGTAAGTTCATGTGTGGTCATTCTATATGGGGCCTTGCTTGTCGAAGCGGTCCACGGTTCGAGTGCTATCTCACACTCTACTCCCCAGCCAGGAGGAAGCTTTTTCGATCTCATCACGGAAAGAGATCGTGGAACTCCGTAATCAAGTTGGCGATTGGCTTGGGTAACTTGGCGAGCCTTTGTCTTCCTTGCTTTCTTCGACTCTTGTTCCTCAATCTCGAGTTTGAAGATGTATGCTACTTTCTGCTCCTTATAGATTTGGCGGCTTCTTAGCGGACATACATTGCATGATGGGGGTAACTTCTTTACACAATGATCTCAATGGCTTTTCCGTCGGGCGTTAGGAAGGTCACCTTCCGCTTTCCACAATCTATGATGGCCCTTTGGACCAAGGTACTCCATTCCAGCGATCAAATTAAGTATTTGCCAATGCCCATTACTTCCGCCCCCCCATGCGGATATTAATCCACGGCAAGTCAATGTCGAAGTTGATTCTCTTCCCGGTTGTATGTCTTCTTGCCCGGCTTGCCAAGATTACGGGCCTTGGTTTGGACTTTAGGGTTTCAATTTCAACATTTCAACCATCCTCGGGGATCGCGAAGTTATGGCTACTTCCGGAGTCTATCAAGACTATGAAGGACTTGGCCTTTGCCTTCCCTCTTGTGGTGATTACTTTATCTTTGGGTCTCTGCACATTTCGTATCTATAGCGGCGAAGATGTGGCACTCACCACGATTGTAATCCGTGCCTCCTCGCCCGTCCTCGTCGGCCGAGTGTCCCATCCGCCCAACTCTGCTGGCGGCCCGAGCTCATAACAAATGGGCGGTTCATTTGTTGGTGGCCCGGCTGGAAACATCTAAAAGCAGAGCTGCTTCTCCATGCATTCCTGCCTTTTCTCTTGGGCATCGCTTTTGCAAAGAAGGACCGTCTTTGCTTTTCGGTAGTTGGATCCTTCTGTTTGTCCTTGAAGGACACACTTTCTTTCTTTCTTTGTTTCCCCACAGTTTAGCTATTATATGGGGACTTTCTTTGGGCTTGGGCTGGCTGCCCTAGGGGACTAGCTCCACATTGCTTTCCTCTATCCTGATAGTAAGGCTGCCTGCCTAGCATTTACTTACGGCCCCAATCCTTGCAAACTAATTGCCTTGGACTCAAAGCGGACCTTTGTTTTGGGGTCTATTGCCCTTCACGAGTTTTCACGAGTTCCTCGTTCAGCCCTTCTATGTAGCTTTCCTTTGCGTGTTTCTAAACTCGGTTTAGGCACATCTGATCTTAGCCTCATGAACTCTTGATTGTATACGCGCCCCGTCTTGTACCCTGGCGCAATCGTAAAGCTGGCGCATCATGTTGGACTTGTGTTCACAGGAACATAGTGTTTCTTAAAGCTTTTGAGAACTTCTTAAATGGGCATCGTCCTGCTCAACCCATGGGCTTTGGCATAGCCCTTCCACCATATCGTCGCGGCCCCTTCCGGTTGGTTTGTAAGCCACCACCACCTTTTGTCTTTGTCCTTCATGCCATAGGCATTGCCGTGCTAAGCTCATTTAGATCTAGCCATGCCTCAGCCTCTAGGCGGATCTGTTCTCGCCCAGAAAAGCGTTGAGTTTCGGGCTTTCCAAACATTGCCCGATCTTTGAGTCCACCTTCTTACGGTAATCTAGGGCCTTAGTGTCCTTACGCTGCCCGTCTCTATGGTCCGGCACCTTTTCGACCTCTTTTGGGACTCGAGTCGAGGGTTGAGCTTGATTAGGTCTGCATTGCTGGGGACCTCCTTCTCTTACTCCTTTTCTTGTCTTTCCCCGACTTTTGGGTGTCGTTTAATGGCCACGATGATGCTTGGGCTGCTAGTAGGGCCTTTATCGGTCCAGATGCATTGCATCTGCGACAACTCTTCTTCGGTGTCATGGGGCCATATCCCTCGAAGAGTTCCTTTGAAGGGTTACTGTCGGGGGAGTTTCTTCATCTCTGTTGGGCCTCTGTTTTTGCTTTCGGTGTTTTCGTTGTTCCCTTTACGCATACACAATTGGTCATGGTTTATGCGGTTAGTTTTGTTTGTTCCGTTTGCATTATATGTGTTGTTGGTATAGTTCTTGGAACAAAGTATATCAACAAAACATTTTAAAAATGCAAAAGAAGTTATATTTATATTATATAATATGTTTATTACAAAAGACTTCGGTATCAAGATTCCTAACTATTCTTGATACTTGGCCGGTGGGATGGATTATCCTCTAGGAACTTCTTCACTTGGGTTGTTCCCCTTTGAATGACCCAAGTTCCTAAGGGCGTTATTTGAAGATCCACCACGCAAAGCTCTAAGCCAAGTCTTGACTCTGCGATTGGAGGTATAAGATCTGCGGTCACCCGCCCGGTCTTCCCTGCTTTGTAGGGTATGGCGGTCGAAAACATCGGTGCTCACGGCTCTCTTCCGCGAGGATGGCATACCGGTGTTGAGGGTAGCCCGAGCATGCGACAAATCCCGAGGCCCAGCGATTAGCATCGACACTCCTTCCTAGCCCACGGGGGTGAATTTGCGGTGAATTACGCTATTCTTCAAATCCATCCCGGGGGAAGGTAATACATAGCGACACATGGATTGCGTGGCCGGGTCTCGGCTGCTTTCGGTATCCAGCTCACGGTAATGCGCGCCAAAATCATCAACCTTCACCGTGGTGAGCTCCACCCATAGTCCACGGCATTCTTTGAAGCTCTCGAGTCGAACTTCGCCTCTTCTCTCGGGGAGGTGTTGCGAAGAGCTTTACGTTAAGATGTTTGATGTCGCGTGGCGAATCCCCATCTGTTCCATTCTGTAGAGCAAGGAACTCTTCCTCCGTCGGTAGTTGGTCCGCGGCACATGCGCCTCCATAATGCGCTTTGCGTTCTTTGTAGGCTTGGATATCGGAGGTCGACTCCCCGTGTAAAGTGTCGGCTTCCCTTACGTGGAGTGGGAAGTCGGAGGTTCCTCGGGCGATGAAGTCGTCGGATCCGTTCTTGGGAGTTGGTGCGGTAACTCTTGGTCGATATTCCCTTTCCACACTTTCAGGAGGTTTTGGATGTCGCTTAGGAGCAAAATTCTTAGCCTTCGACAATGATGGGGGCTAGGCATGCTTCTTTGCAATTCTTTCCACTTCTTGTTCTTGCCACTCTTGTTACGCACTTTGTCGCCGCTCTTCCGCCCGGGTCGAGTTAAATAGTCTTCCTCCTCTTCGATTCCTCTTCTTAGAGTCTTCTTCTTTTCCTTCCTGCTCTCCGATTGTACATTATTGCGTAAGGAGCGTTGTTCTTTGCTATGGCTAATGGGTCTCGTCCATGGGGGAATGGAGGTTTCTCCCCGGTGTTTTCGGCCGATGGGTAAGAAAAATTGCCAAAGCGGTGTTGAAAGAAAGTATTTGGTCCTATTGGCCGATTAGGACCATTGGCTCGGCGTCTTATTTGCGCCTTGTTTGTGAGTACTTGGCAATGTTTGGAACATCGCCTAAAAGGCTGCTAGGGGATTGCCTAGGAACAAAGTAACCTACATAAGGTGGAAGGCTGCACTAGAGATGGCTCTACCCTAGCTTGGAATTGAGACGGGGACTCTGCTTATGGTTGGGGTTAGCGTGCAAAGTTGCTTGGACATCTACCTCCTTCGGAAGACATGGAAAATTTCATCGATGTAGGCCTCGGCATGGTTGGCTGTTGTACCATCCTGCGAATTGAGGAGGTTGCCATGAGTTCAATCTGCGGAAGAGTAGCAAATGGTTGCAAAGAAGCCTCCTGGAGGGTGGAAAATCGGCTAAGATGGCGAGGAGCAAACTTGTAGGGTCTTGTGTGTGAAATGAGGGACCTATTTATTTTTGGGTGACTTGGAAAATTCCTGGGGTTGGGCAATTCTAGTCTATACTGAGGTCAAAATGGGAATTTGAAGACTAGTTCAAGTGTTTGAACGTGGCTGGATTACCTAAAGATTGCTATACAACAGGTTGGGAATCATTCGGGCAAGTTAAGGTGAAGAAATGATAGGAGGTCTCCGCGACTTAGCCTCGCTCAAAAACTAAAGTTTAGTTTCTTGACCAGGGTAGCGGTGAGACATCGATCTCATTTGATCAAAACATGTCAATTTGGATAAACTAAGGTTGTGAGGATGATGGGCTCATCAAATCAGGTAGAATCGACCCCTTATTTGGTCGATTTGGAGCTGTTTTGGGCGAGTTTTGGGCAAGGTCTCACGACTTAAGCCTCGCTCAATAACTAAAGTTTAGTTCTTCGACCGGTAGCGGTGCATGAGACATCCGCCTTTTCGATTACGCATTGTCCTATTTTGCTGAAATAAAAGCTAAAACCTGCTAACTCGTCCTAATTAGTCAAGTTCAGGCAACTAAAGTACACAAAATTGTTCCATTTTACAAAATTTTCAATTATTTACAAAAAGGTTCTAAGGGCGTTCTCCCTTAATCGTCTAGCAAGATACATGTCTTGCCTCATAAGGGTTACTTTCGTTTGGCATGGGCGATTGCAAGATGTTGAGTCTTCAAAATGTTGCACTATAAAGCTACTTCATTTTGCTTCTTGCGGGGGGCAGCAGACATTTCATCTGTGACCCTAAAGTCAGTCCTGAAATCCTACATTACCTCTCTAACTAGTCGAGCAAAGGGGGCACGGGGAATCAGGAAGCCGTAGCTGCGCTGGAAGTGCCGAATCTCCCGTAGTGCTCTATGCTCGAGCTGCTTTTTAGTGAGCTTCTTCTGGGAAGGCTTTTTCGGGACCTTGGGCTTTGGTGGTGGGGGTCGTAGGGTTTGCTGCTTTGTGGGGTGGCCCCCTTCAATGGTCCTGACCCTGTTCTCTTGGTAGTAGGAGTTGTATGCCTCCCACTCCTTCATATAGGCCTCGTGGTCCCGCATCTTTCGCTCGTAGATTTTGATGGGGTTGGTGACGTAAGACTCTCGGGCAGGCCGGGGTTGCTTCTTCTGTCCCATTTGGTGGGAGGGGGCTTCTTTCTTGTATCTGCTTGCTCCTCCTCGGGTGCTATCTGCTCGGTCACCACCTGCTCAACAGTCGGGGGTTTGGAGGAGCCTGCTCCCTCAGTGTTGGGATTTTGATCTCCGTCAGAATCGTCCGAGAAGGCCGGGGGCTGATCAGGTGGTCGTTCGGTTATCACTATCTTAGGATTGGGCGTTTTCTTTAGCTTCCTTTTGGGCTACTCCGGCTTTGCCTTTCTTCTTCTTCAATTCCTCGGCCGCTATTGCCTCCTCCTCTTCTCTCTTCCTCTTCCTTTGTTCCCTCTTTCTTTCTCGGCGTTCATATTTCCTGATGAAAGCAGCGAGGTCTGCTTCCTCTGCCCGGCTCGAGCCTCGGCTTTCCTCTGCTCTTCTTTGCTCCTCAGCTTCTTTTTCTCGAATCGGGCTTCAACTTGTTCTTCAATGGTCGGCTCAAAGGCGTCGGCATCCTCTGTTCTTCTCGGGCCTTGGTTCTCTTTTCCCTCTGCGCTTCCTCCTCCTCTTCCTCAATTACTTCCGTCCTTCTTCGGTGTACTTCATCTGCTTCATTTTGCTTGTTGAAGGTTCTCCCTCACTTTCGAAGAAGTTGGATCGTTAGGGTTAAGGCTCTGCGGCATCGCCCGAATCGTCTTGGCATCGGCGGCGCCCGGTCGCTTTACTGGGCGGGCTTTCCTCATGATGCTGTTTGGTCCGTGCCATGTTTGGCCGGATCGTCAATCGGATCTCGGTAAAGATGCATATTAGGGGCGAGAGAGCTGGTTTCTAAAGGCGGGAATGTTCAAATGAGGGGCCTACTTCTATTTATAGCTGGTAAAATTTAGGTCAAAATTTAAGTTGCTCTATTTAGCCTGCTAAAGGTACCTATTTAATTAAATCTTACACTTATTTCAGACTTTTTCTACTTATTGGTCTCCGCAGTGTAGCCTGGCTCAAAAACTAAAGTTTAGTTTTTAGACCCGGTAGCGGTGTGAATCTCACACATCTTTAAGTAATTTAAGTAATTAAAACATGCTATTCTAATTAATTCCTATCTTAGAATTAGCTTACCACCTTAATTTTCTCAAATTAGGTCATGTTTGAGTGACCTTGGCTCGATGTCTCCACGACTTAGCCCTCGCTCAAAAACTAAAGTTTAGTTCTTTGCCCGGTAGCGTGTGAGACCACTATATTTGGCAAATTTTTGGCTTATTCTTTTTAGTCTTATTAAGTTCCAATTCACTTAACTATTACTAGCTTAGCACAACTACCAAAAATGAAAAAACAAATTTCCCACTTTTTCGAGGCTTGAAGATCCTATCAAGTTAGTACTCTTGGGAGTATGGTCGGTGCTTTGCTCTTGGTCTCCAAACATTGCTCACGATACCAGCGTCCCCTAGGAGTTCATCCCGCCCAGTATACAAGCGGGAGTTCATCCCCGCACCCGACTCCACCCGTCTGAGGGCCCTCCACATATCAGCTGTGACCGCCTAGAGTCCACGATGGGAAGAGTGAAGGGGTCATTTTACCCGTCTCCCTCGGGGCCTACCTAGGCTGCGGAAGCGTAAACATACGTCGGTAACATAACATCATATATCCACCTCGAAGGGTGGCACATCAACATCTGCATAGACAAAGATCGGCACAATACAAAGGAAGTTCCTACCCAAGGCTCGGACTCGGGGGGATGGCCCGACAAGCTTGGGTCTCGAGTTCGATCTGAGGCGAGAATCATGACAATGGATTGGGCTGGCATAAGAACATGGCATTGGGTTGTCCACTCCATCCGCCCCTCACATTGCACACTTTGCGAGTGGGTTGAAAAGTGTTGGGACACGGCCGCCCGCGGGGTGCATAGCCAAAGGGGCTACTCACGGGTTACATCTCCCGAGGCCCGATGGGGCGGTGGGGATCACTCCCACCGAGATCTACATGCTGACCCAAGGTGACTAGAGGGCCACTGCCCTTATTCGATTTAACCCAATGGAAGGTGAACCCCACCTCACGGGTGTCGAGCCCATGCCATGCCCACACTCAGTGGCAAGCCATTAGACCTAGTCACTCCCGATCCCGGTAGGGCCTTACACATCGGAGAGGGATCGATCAAGGGTCGGGACCACGAACCTCGTTATAAGCCAGTCTAGTCCCTTCACCCACAACCCGGTGGGGCTCTTGTACCAGGCCGAATTCTAGTAATGCACTAAGAGGGACTAGCTAGGAGCATCATCTACTAAGCTTTAAGTCTCTACCCACCCTTCCCAATACAATGAGTCCACAGAATACAACCATCCATCATATGATCATAAATAATAAGAACTAATCTAATACATAGAGTCAATTCTTTAGTTAGAGTCAATCTCGAGTGCCTTGGCTACTAAAGGCGATTTAATAGGCTAAACCCTCTTGGTTCGAAGGTGGAATAAGGTTTAAGCTATTCAATCGACCAAATACTGATCCATGGTTCACTCCTCTTGATCGAAGGCGTCCATGTCTCCGATTACGCCCGGGATGCGGTCGGAAGGATGATCGACTAGGGGGGGTATCTTTGGCGGTCGTGGGAGTTGGAATTGACTCCCTCGGTAGCGAATCCTTGACTCGAAAGTGCGTAGGGAAAAAAGGGAATGTTAGGGTTTGGTGCCTTATGTAGGCTATCGGTTAGGTTTAGGGTTTTCCATGACCCTTGGTCTACCTTTAATGGGTTAAAGGTCTAAAGGTGCGCGCATTGCTAAGTAATGCGCACCATTTACAAGTTGCCTCCTAGGGCGTCCTTGCTTAGGTATGTCGATACCGCGTCGACTAGGCGGCGATAATACGGCGTGGCCAGCGCAGATGCGGTATCGTCTTGAGGCCGTATATCGCTTTGGAATCGTCCACTTCGCGGCTTTACACAAAGGACCGCGATTGAGATCTGAAGGTCAAGCTGTGAAGAAACTCATTAACCCAAAAGCATCTGTGAAGAATTTGCCACCAAAGTACAGCCACCTTTGGGTGCAACAAATAATCCCTAACCCAATTCTACTTATGCTGCCAGTCAGGAGGAGGGATCTGAAGGTGCAAGTGTGCAGAAGATGGAAGGTATCAACATCTAGGAGCAACTTATACATCAAGTTCACCAGGTACCACTCTATAACTCGATCACTAACAAGCCAGATACATACATCCGCAGGTTGGGCAGCAACTTTTGGCAAAGTATCATTAACATTTTTTCGAATCGCCCTGTCCCATCGAGGTAACAAGAATTTAATCTGAAAGGACTTCCACATTAATAAGTGGGCAAACTTGTACCAGCCTTCAATCATCTGAATCTCTACAAGCTTCCGCCCCCGCTGAGTCAAAGGATGCATAATAGCACAAAGTGGGAGCTGATTCTCTAGAGGAATCCACGAACAAAAAAAAGAGGAGAAGCACTAGGAAAGGGAAGGCTCCAGGGCAATAGAGGTTTAAATGCAGCCTTATCGAAAGGGGCAGGATGCGCAAGTGCTTGCTTGATTAACCTTAGACAAGTGAGGCAAGAGAACTCGTGAGAATTCTCCATATAAACTTAGAGATCAAAACCTGACTTTGTAAGCGAAAATGCCCAAGCCACCAGGAAACTTTGATAACATGTTTAGACCAAACAACTTTTACCACAGCTGCTCTTCAAGGTTTCTCTTATGGGACGATATTTGCTAAAATATATTTAAGAATTTCTTCAAATTTTCATACGAATGTACGTAATTAATGTAATTTTTCTATTTTCGCCCACTTTTTTATGGTGGAGGCTACCGCCGAGCCTGAAGTCGGATAGGAAACTATAGGGGACTTTCTAATATTCGCCTAGATTTCTCTTCTGATCTTCTTATTCTACATTAATTTTCCTATTGTTGTTAATAATCGCTTTTTAAAAATGGGATTCCAATTTGATAGAATAGAATAGATTAGATAGAGCTCAACGCTATAGAATAGAATAGAATAGAATAGAATAGAATAGAATAGAATAGAATAGAATAGAATAGAATAGAATAGAATAGATTAGATAGAATAGATAGAACTCAACGCTTTTCTTCTATGGCCTTTCTTTCCCTATCTTGCAAACCGCCAGACATGGTGCTTGCAGAGCTCACTGGAATTCTAAATTAATGCAGGTCTTTGAATCTTTCGTATGTATGACTTTTATCAAGCTTTTTCCTTTGTGTTTGTTCCTACAATTGTGTATTTTGGGAACATTTTTCATGGCTTAAGATCGTGTCAGGTTTTGCTTTCCAAGTACAAGTTTCCAGAGCATTTTCCTCTAATGGTATTATCTCAAAATCTACATTACTATGATGTAGAAACTGCGCATATTAGATTTCTGGTGTCTTGTGAAGATAGGTCCAGATAGGTGCCTTTGCAAAATCTCTGGAGAAAGTGCATAGGTCAATGCTTTCATAATGTTCGAAGGGACTATTCTGGTCTCACGGTAAAGAACTTACATAACCAAAATTTACAAAACTGGATCATCTAGGTGGAGAACACTGGGATGATCTCGGCTCATTCAAGCAACTATAAGTAGGAATGTTTCTTAACCTTCATAGTGCAGAACAATATTAACATATTTTTCTATTTTGCACATTCTTAGTGTATTTTCTTATTTTGCACAATGTGTAATTCACTCTGCAGGTTATCACAACGAAAAAGGTGCTCCAATACCCTATAAAATACCCCGCAAAAATGCCTATAAAATCCCCCTTTTCTATTAAATAATGGGGGATAAAATGTATTTTTGGAATCGGGGTATTTGGCCACAATCCCCCTTTTCCTCATTTGTATGATAATACCCTGTTACGCTGGTGTCGCAATCCCCCAATCAAAAAATGTGAATTCATACCCTGTTATAATTCGTAAGATAATACCCTATTCAAGTAATACCTTATTACAAATCATACCCTATTATCATTTGCAAAATAATACCCCATTTCAAATAATACCCCATTCCAAATAATTCCCTGTTTCAAATAATACCCCATTACAAATAATTCCCTGTTTCAAATAATACCCCATTCCGAATAATTCGTTGTTTCAAATAATACCCCATTCCAAATAATTCCCTGTTTCAAATAATACCCCATTCCAAATAACATACCCTGTTTCAAATACATACCCTGTTATCTTTCTATTCTATTCTATTCTATTCTATTCTTTCGTAAGATAATACCTTATTACATCATTCATAAGAAAATACCCTGTTATCATTTGTAAGTTAATACCCATTTCAGAAACAAGTTGATAAGTAACAACTTGAGCAGAGTTAATCAGTAACAAATTGATGAAAAATGTTATTATTTCAAAAACAACAGTAACAAACTAATCAGATTTCAAGAAACAAATTTGACACACAAAATTCTGCTTGACCAGGCTGTTTCCTAACAGTTTCCTAGGAGTTAACTGAGAATTCTTGCTCAATAAGTACTCTACCACTAAGTCCAACTTCTGGGCTTGTGTAGTTCTTCTAGTACCTATGAACGTTCGCTGTCTTGCTTTGTTCTTCTCTGCCATGAACTTGTTCAGTTGAGAATACATTTGATCCACATTCGAGATTTTCAGGAGGAACATCCTCTTTTTCCTTCAAACTGTGAAAAAGCAACATATTAAAAAGAATGCAAGCATGCTTACTGAATTTTAAATTTTAAGACTAACTAAATATTAATCACATTGAAAGATGTTTTTTACCCAGGTGTTCACGTGAATTACATGGTTCTCTTGAGAAGACACATTATTCTCCTCTTCTTCCTCTGAAATGAACAAATAAAAGCAAGTCATTCCACTTGAATCAAGAATAAGTGGAAACTTAAAGATAAAAAATAAGTGACCCTTGGTGCAGCATCACGTTGCAACCAATATTGTTTTTTTCCATGCCAGTGATGCAGAAAGAGCAAGCGAGCTGATGGGTACTTTATTGAGTGCACTAGAAGTTACACAGCAGGTCCAAAATGGATAAGCCCAGAACTATTACTACTGTAAGCTGAATATTCATGTCATTTAAGGATCTGTCCCCAAGAGAGATGTGGGCTTATATGTAAATTCAGTTGAATCTCAAACTGCTAGTCCATGATTCCAATGGAGGGTGCAAAATACATGGGGACAGATGAAAGGGTCCCAATGGAGGGGTGCAGTGCACTAAGACGGATGAAGATGGAGGATTCAGTGGTGTGCCCATTTATAATTTGAAACCATGATCAAAATAAGAAAAACCTATCTGACTTAATGGGCCAGTGGCTCAGCAGTAGAGTACGTGGCTCGCAAGCCAGTTTTCCAACAATTTCCAAATTCTCCAACTCATGGCTTCACCCAGACAATTTGCCTTTGTGACTGATCTTCTAACTGAAAATTACAATTAGAAATGGGTTATGCAGGCTGCCCATGCCACAGAAATATTCATGACTCTCCGAGAAACGTAAGTCCAGCCACAACGGAATGAATTTATCCTAATCTATCTTTACGTGTTCAAAGGTTACGTAAACCTCCAATTCAAGCATGTGTCCAAACTTTAATTAGTTAATGCCACTTCATCTACGTAGAATTTATATACGCACCTAAAATGAGCATCTCACACAAGCAAACCTTCAAAGCAGAAAGAAGGCTGACAAAATTCCCAAAATCGGCACTACAAAAAGTTCAAGGAAATAAGAATTTCTCCATAGCCGTGCACGAAATAAACTAAGACTTGGCCTCAAAAACCATACAGACGTTAATAATCTTTCTTTCTTTCAACTTAAAGAGAAAAGACAGCCATCTATACACTGCAAACTTAGTAGGTGAAACCTAGGTGCATAGATACCTTGTCCCGGATTCGATTAAATGATTCCATGGCATCTCCGTTGAACAAATGAGGACTTGTAGTATACCTAACGATAAAAAATGCAAACTCAACATATCCACCACAAAAATAGCTGGCATACCAAAGTTAAAAAGAAAATCACATTTGCATACAAATATGCACCCGCAAGAGAGCCGAAGAGCGTGTCGCAATTGGTTGACGGTTTAAAGTTGTACGATGGCCTCTTTTCCCAACCCAACGTTCATGCAGAACCGGCTGGTCAATGATCCCAGGAACCTGTAAAGAAGCTACGTGCTAAGTCAAAATGAGCACAATTTCATGTTTGCCTCAGAAGATTTGTAAATTTGCAGTAGAAACTGGAAGAATTCTAATATGTATGGCTGGCCCATACAGCATGTTCCTATCTATTCTAACCAGCTGAGACCTGCTGCATGCAAGGCAAATATGTACTTTCCATCATATACTAGTTAGCTTGAATATGAGATATTATCTCATACACTAGTTAGCTTGGAATATGAGGTGTTGTCTTCCTAGAAAGCATAAAATTATGCCCAACTGATCCATGAACAATGCATAAATTTTGAAGCACATTATGTCTATAAAGGCATTTGTGCAGGCCTTTGGAACATCTCCACGACTAAATTCTGGATATTTCTAGCACTTGGCCTTGCTCTTCTGACAACAGCCTGGAGTGACTTCTGGAGGGTGATTGAGACTTATGGAACTCCCTTATGCAGCAAGGCAATTAGAGTCCCAAAGACTGGCTTCCCTGCAAACGCCCAAAGCTGGTTCGTATGAATTACAAATCCCAAAGTCTCAAAGCCCAAAGTTGGTTCGTATGAATTGCAAACGCCCAAATTCCAGATCCTTTCACCATTGAATAGGCCGTTTCTTATCTTCCCATGGATCCATGTTTAGTTTTGCTAGATCTTATAGATGATCCATAAGCATTCAGTTGTGCACCAATCCAGAATATAACTCGTCCTATGAAGAGCCACCGTTCTATGCACCTGTTATATGCAAATATTAATCATAAGGTGCCGCAATGCTGTCTTGTAGCAGAGCCAAACCACGCCGATCCCTTGATAGAACCTAAGCCGATTCAAGACAACTATCTGTCTGCCGACACTTGCCACAACCGTTTAAGGTTAAAAACATTTGGTACTCTCCGCCATAGCCTCTTGCAACTTGGTCTACATGACTTGAATACTGGACTTCCGCCGGAGTAAGCGTCAGAGGGAAACCTACACAATCAAACCCTAAAGTAGAGTTGCTCGTTGGCTACATGTCGAGCAATATGAAAATACAGTTTAAGGGAAATGCATACATCGAGGAACCATACTAAATACAGTGGACAACAAGAAATGGTATGTGCGCCCCCTGACTTTTGACTTTTGCTACGTGAAACGGGAGTTCCCGTAAATGGTAACTTCGTCCGAAACGTAGTTACCGGTAGCACCTATATTGGGAACTTTGTTGGAAGTTCCCGAAACTCTTGACCCTTGGGAACGGAGTTCGGAACAGGAACCAAGTTCTGGTAGCTATGCCCCTTGACAGACTAGGTAGAACCACAACACTTCCAAACATGTGAATAACCCCTAAACCTTCAAATCAAACCTTCAACATAAGCATTCCTTCCCATTCCACCAACCTTGTTGTGCATGCAAGCTTGCTGAACTTGAGGCAGCAATCATACCCGTTCCTGCCAAAATCACCAAGCAAGCAGCTTAAATATTTTAAATGTAACATCATAGCTACACTTTATTTGCCCATTTCCCTGAACTTTGGCATTTATTCATAGCACGTAGAGGCATGATTACAAGACCCATGAACTTTAATCCCTACATCAATGTGCTACATCTACTAACTAGCAACGGACTTAACTAGTCTGTAACTATGTAGCAGCCTCGATTAACACACAATGAGAGGCCGAAGTTACCAACACTTCTAGCAACATCCAAGTTGCACCAGGTACTATATGCCCACCGCACGTATCTGGAAGCAAAGCACAAGCTAACCATAAAGCATAAGGGATATATTCTACACGTACTAGTAATTAAAACAACCACAAGCTAAGCATACAAATGCCCCATACGTGATGTTGTAAATAACAAGTCACATGAAGAGAAACACTTGGTGGAGCCATTAAACAGGAATGCTAATATATGAAGCAGGCAGTGTAGCAAAGACAATAAGATGGGATTGTGAAAGCACATAAAGAGGCAATGGCAAAACGAAGCGCTAAAATCTCTGAAAGATAGAAGCAACAAGTGTATCTACATGCTGTGTTCTAGCGATTGCATGCTTCTTGGGTAGACCAAAGACAATAATCCATTCCGGAAAAGCCATCAATGATTCTTCCTCTACCATGCAGACCATCGAGACGACTGCATCGCAGTCCTGCTTAACAACACAAACACAATATACTTCAAAATACTTCAAAAATTCAACGAGTCTTTGCCTTTAAATTTACTTTTAATTGAATACCCTTTTGCTTGAAAAAACCTGGTAATTATTGCAATTCTCTGTTTTTCTAGTAATTCGCCTTCCTCCGATTCCTCTTTTATTTAAAGGTACCCCAATCCATTCATAAATTTCCTTTTGAACCAGTCCCCCATTCTTGAAAATACCCCAATCCATTCGCAAATTCCCTTTTTGAACCAGTCCCCTTTCCTTGAAAATACCTCAATACATTTGCAAATTCCCTTTTGACCAATCCCCCTTTCTTGTAAATACCCTGATGTGCATTTGCGATCTCCTATTTCTACTAATTCCCCCCATTAGGATATACCTTTTTGTTCAAGAATCTCCCGTTTCTACTAATTTCCCCTTGTACGATATACACCTTTTGTTCAAGAATTCCCCGTTGCTTGAAAATACCCCGTACGATATATACCTTTTCTTCAAGAATTCCCCATTGCAAAGAAAATAACCCATTGTTCTCAAGCCCCCCAGTTCCTTAAGGGGGAATTTTCCGGGGGATACGAGCACCTTTTTTGTTGTGTATGTATTGCATATCATTTCTTATTTTGCACAACAATGCATAAATTTTCTTGTGCAAATTACGTATACAAAATATTAATATTTTGTATTTGAAACTCCCTATTTCATTCACATTTACGTTCACTTGAGAAGCTATTGTACCTTATTGTATACATGCAGAAGAGTGTTGGCATCTTTCCTTATTTAGCTTGTAGAACTATTTTAAGTGACGGTATATTTATGGTGATGGCTGTGCTTGCAGTATGTGTAGTGAACATGTTTGTAGTCCAGGTCACAGATTGAGAGAGGCATCCTTAGTAGCTGCAAAAAGGTCCATGTGTTTTGCTTCAAAACTCGTACTAGTGTGGCTTTGTTCTTTGTCTTTTCGACATGTTACATCTAAAACAGGACCTTGGAATGATGACATCGCTATGTATCTGCATTTACATAGCCAACAAGCTAGATAACAAAGTCTACAGATGAGATAACAAAGAGTATGCTTCTTTGCAATCCAATCTCAGTATCAATCATGGAATGACTAACACTTACCACAACTCAACTCAGATCCAGAGAATGAGATGCATGAGTAGGATCATTCTGCATTTCATCATGAACATAACAGTGATAGATACCCTATTCATTGAGGTGTAGCCAGAAATTTGCATTCCATGTTGAGCATAGCATGAGGTCTTCATTGTGCTGAACTAATTGTCCGGTTATTTATGTGATGAAGACAAAAGAACTTCAGCCACCCAAATCAATCATGTGAAGCCTTTGAACCAATTCTTGCTTTGTACGAAGAAGGTGGTAGGGATTACTGCTATTAATATTGAGTTCATCATTATACCAAAGACTGATAGCTGCACCATTCTCTTAGCTGATCTGATTTCAACGAGCATGAATTGTCTGCATATATCATATGGCTTGCGCATCTTCAATGGTTACAAGAAGATTGTTCTATTTGATTGGGATCATCATATTAGACAGTAGTATTGTGATGTGAGCAGTATCTTATATGTGAATATCGGATTACAGATGTATTGCAC
The DNA here is from genome assembly GCA_021234155.1 of Isoetes taiwanensis. Lineage (NCBI taxonomy): Eukaryota > Viridiplantae > Streptophyta > Lycopodiopsida > Isoetales > Isoetaceae > Isoetes > Isoetes taiwanensis. The sequence continues at coordinate 3,801,647 of JAJEKV010000080.1, read as the reverse complement.
TTGGAACCATATATTTCTAACGTGGAGTGCTAAGTGCTGATTTTTTGTTTTGGATTTTATTTCCTATGTTTGGGTATGAAGTTAGGGTGCAATGATTGTTGTGGTCACCTTGAGCTTAAATGTTCTAACTATTCGCATACTACCACCTATTTGTAGTTATATTATTGATGTATGCTAAGTGTGGGAGCTTAAATGAGGCAAATACATATTCGAAATTTTGGAAAATCAGAGCATCAGCTTGGAAGACTTTGAATCCATATATGGTCTAGATATTAAAAATCCGGTTGATATATTTGCCATGTTGGGTGTAATTTGTTATAGCACATTAAAATTAGTAGTATTTTTGGTAATTAAATTGCCGTTAATTAATTATATTCTTTTTTGCTATATGCGCATGGTCATGTTACAGCCATAAAGTTGGCATGTTAAAGCCATGAAAACTTGGAAAAATAAATAAATTCCAGAAAAAGTCTGGCTGGGCAGCAGAAAGGCCGGGAGAAATGTGTCGGAAAGGATACGGTGGGGCGCACATGTAGCAGAAGCTTTAATTTTAATTTTGCTTCAGTTTTCTGCACACAACAAGTACAGTCTATCCGTCCTGGCTTTGCACGGCTTTCTTGGACAGCTTGCAGCAGAATTATCTTTGGGCATAAGCATGCTACACTGTATCAAAAAAAGTACCATTTAGGAACCATAAAACTACCTAAAAAAGTACCCAACACTGGGTACTGGGTATTTATAATATCTCAATAACTACAAATGTTAAATTGAATGCATTCATTTTGGCCTCCAATAGTATTGTCTCTATCTTAACCTTGAACATTGATATGCTTTTGACATTTTATATTGAACTTTTGAATTAGTTTTGACCAAAAGAACAAGAAAATAGTACCCAGTCCAAAAGTACCTAGTGCAGGTACTTTGGCAGGTTCCAAAAATGGCAGGGTGTAGCATGCATATGCCCCTTTAGCATTCTTTTATTTAGCAAGTGGGCGTTTCGAGAGGATGGAGCATTCGATTCCTGTGTCAGTCAAACTTGATTAAACGAGACGGATGGGGTGGGCTCGCTCAGAACAGAAGAAAAAGATAGATAGATAGATAGATAGATAGATAGATAGATAGATAGATAGATAGATAGATAGATAGATAGATAGATAGATAGATAGATAGATAGATAGATAGATAGATAGATAGATAGATAGATAGATAGATAGATAGATAGATAGATAGATAGATAGATAGATAGATAGTATTTTAACGTCACGCCACTAGGCATTTAATAATTGCCAATTTGGCAGATCATTTACTGCTATGTCGTTGAGAAGAGATGGGTCGATTATATCGGCTAGACCAGATCTTCCTCCACGTAAAAACTATTACTACATTTCATTTCATTCTGCCTTCTTTGCCAATCATGTTCAGGGCTCGAAATTATAGCAAAAAGATATTTTCGGTGTTTTATCAAAGTCATTTCTATAAAACAATTTGGGGATTTCGGTGAACTACACATAATTCATGTACTTTAGGTAGTCTTAAATCTAAGCAAGCATTTTTATTAGCTACAACCAATTCTAAATTCGGACCGTGGACAAAGATACCTCTTAAATCAAGTTTACTTATTGAGCGAAATAATAGGACGGCTGATTTTCCATCCCATATACTGAATAGGCTCCCCATTTCCACGTAGATTTTCCATTCAATTTTTACATGACATTCCAACCTTTACCCTGCATTCTACATGTTTACCAACATTCCGCCTATGGAATTATATAACATAAAGTTTTTCACATAACAAAAATATCCATATCATTCTTGTATAGGGGACTTCTTTTAAGGGTTCCTTCTAAGAGTCCATTAGGTTAACAATTAAGAATCTTGTGTTCAAGTCTCTAGAGGTCTATTATACGTCCTTATGGATGCCGCCAAAAAAAATACTATCTATCTATCTAATCCCTTACCTTTTCTAGTGAGATCTTTGTTTGAAATAATTCAGGATAGAGAAAAGGCCTTGCTTCTTGTTGGCCGCTACATCTCATGAGAGATGGGGTGTAGTAAGATGGCAAACTAGAAATGACAAAAGTATGTTCTTTGCAGAGTCGCTTATCTAAAAAAAGGGCAACAATGAAAACAGATCAACTATTTCGTACAACAGGTGTCTACGTTGGATCTTTTCATTTGCATTTGAGAAAACTATAAACATATGACCATATGACCATCTACTAGAACACTTTAAAAGATGGCTTTTAGAGGCATATGTCTATCTATCTATTGTCTGTCTGTCTGCCTGCCTACCTGCCTTTCTGTCTATCTATCTCATTCATTTTTATTTTTAATGGTTACAATCAAATCAAAGGGCTCTAATAGAGATATAGAGGAAGTAGGCAAATTCGTAATCCTCTCTCCTCAAAGAAAAAGTGATAAGAACATACAACAGAGCTTGTTTAAAAGAGTTTATGTCATCTGACAACATCATTGGCTCCACAAGCTCAAACTAAGGCATTTATAATGATTCGGCATTGGGTTCTATAATTGCTCTCCTCTCACAGTGCAATATTGTTAAGAAAGCATAAGGGCATATACAAAAGATGAAGGCCAAGAACTTTCATATACCTAAACTTTCTTATCAAGATATACTATTAGATCTGGCCTTTTTAGAAACATCTTGATATCACATAATTTAACGATTACTTGTAGCAATTTCTTACACCTGATTAGATGAGGATGTTTCATACAATTTGAAAAAGTTCCCTTGAACTACATATAAATGCCACTATATTTTGCTTCCTATTATCAGATAGCAATAAAAGCCACTTCTTAAGAGGGAGCCATGCCAACTAAAGCAAATAATACCCATCTCCAATCCCTATGGCATAGAGGAGTTATACTATCTGAATCATTAATAAGGCATGGAAAGCAGGATAAATTGAATGCACGGATGCTGGATTTATCCTACAGTGGTAATTGGTAACTTGGTCTGATGCATGTTAGAGATGTAAATAACCTTATACCTTATACCTTATGTGGATTTATTCTTGTACTTAGATCTATTCCAGCTTTGAGACCTGGTGGTTTTGCACTAAACCTTGTTTTCTACTGCTATTCATTTGGATAACTCCATCGATTGCCCCACCTTTTGATGCAGCGGATGTTTGAAGAGCTAGATCATCTGAGGAAAGCTCCGGGCTCTGGCCCTAATTCTGCCATGGGTGCACATTTTCAAGCACTCATAAATCAAAGTCTTCCAGTTCCTAGTACTATGTTCACATACGGAAGCACCTCTATGTCTAGAGCTTCCAGTAAGATTCCCTCCAAGATAACAGCGATTCGTGACCTTCTGGAGGAGAACTCTCGACAGCAGAATGTCAACATTCAAGAAGAAGCATGCAGCCCTTTCCTATGAAGGATCCAATTGCTATCTCCTCCTCCCATCACTCTGCCAAGGATACTCCATTGGATCCTCATCAACAGCCATGGATTTCCATCCCGCAACAAGTTCATCACTAGCCTCCTCTACTTTTTCGGCAGGCTCTATATGAGTATGAGCAACAAGTTGCTGGATGCATTTTGCAGTTATAGGAATCTCGATACAAGCTTATGAATGGTATCGAGGATCACTTGGATTCCTCTAATGTCCTCAAAAAGGAACTCCTGGATCTATCCACTCAGAAACGTCATTTTGAGGAGCAGCTTCGAGAAAAACACAGTACTATTCTCGCCACGCGAGAAGAGTTAAAGAAGGCTCAAGATGTCCTAGCTCAATTGGAGGCAATCCACGCTCCATTATAGGTACATGTCCAAACCCTCCAAGACCAACTCACAGCTAAAGATCAGCTCCTTCAAGATACTTTAGCCCTCTATGGTAGACTTCAAGAAGAATCCAAAGATCTGAAAGGTGTCACCACGCACCAACAGCTACGCATCATGGAATTAGAAGGCTTGGTCATGGCCAAATACAGGTCAAGTTCTTGGAAAATCTAGCTACAAAATTCTATCAAGCAGAACACAAGGCCCCCAAAATTGAATCAGTATGACTTTTTGTATTGATTTATTTGTGAAAACCAAAACATAAAATCAATATGCATTTGTGGGCCAAAAAGTTTACAAACCATATCTAGTTATACAATAAGGTTCATCAATACGGTTCCATGACGTGATAAATGAACGTTATTTTTTGGCATGGTACCAAAACATGATAGTTGTAGTTGGTCTTTATAATAGCTTAAAGTATATGATGTGTACTAATGGTTAATGTGTCAAGTTTAGTGGAATGATCTTTGATTATATTTATCTTTCTTGGCATGTGGACATGGTAATTTTAAGTGCCTATATTAACAACTTAAAATATATAATATGTCATAATGCTTAATATATCAAGTTTAGTGGGATGATATTTGATCACATTTATCTCTCCCTCGTATATGCACATAGTATTGATAGTGGTGATTAACAAAATGATGAGTTATATTTTAATAACTGATACATTTTAGCAACTTGCACTTGAAATATAACCATGTGGGATTTGAACCCACAATTTACTATGTGTTTTACAATGATCAGATCAAACAAGTCAAATGGAGCAATTCAGATGCCAAAGTGCCTTAAGAAAGTAGCATACCTATTGCACTTTCAAGATGGAAAGGAAAGAGGTTGCTGTAAGAAAGGAGCATACATATTGCAGTTTCAAAATGGAAAGGAAAGAAGTTACCTAATGTGATATGTAAGAAGTCATCCTACTTGACCCTTGATGAAGACATAAATAACCATAGAAAAGGACATGTTATAATACAAGTTAGAAGATGAAGAATAAACGGCTGAAGATGACAATTGCTATCTCCAGTTTGAAAATGAAATTTGATCTTTAGCATTCTGCAAAATAGATAGAAACAAACTAGTAATAAAATTGCCATGTAATCATGCAACAAACCAGGAGCTCAAAGTAAATAAGCAACGAAACAAACTACATTGTAAAAAATGTGGCAGCTTGGGGTTACCTGGTAGAGATGCCTCAGACAATGTGCTTTATCCTGATTGTCTTTGGGATTTCAAAGCAAAAGATTGCAAAGATCAGCTAGCAGCTGTGGCACATCGTATACAGTTGCCTAAGCTTGAGCATGTCATGCATGAAATAATGCCACGATACAGATTTTCGTAGAAATAAATCGCCAAATTGCTAAAGTATTTGTAAGATAGCCAAGCTTCATTCTTTGGCATCTGCAATAGAAAACTAGGCTTCAGTACCACAATGTAAATTTATTTCTTTTTAGATCTGGATTTTCTTACATCATTCAGAGCAAACAACTTATCGAAATGGTTGAAAGTCATGGGCAGCGCCATTGGTCATGAGATGTAATTTTGTAATAAGAGCGGTCGCATCTCGTTGAGAAGTAAGTAATTTTTAATTTTAACTGTAGTTTTTGTTTTTCTTGTGTGCTTTTAGGTATCTTATTAGTCATTCTCACAGGTATGATAGGAACCTTGATTTGAAGATCGATGCATGTATGGATCTAGTCTCATACCCAACCCAATTAATGCTGATGGCACGTCAAGATCTTACACGAATGTGCTCTCTCGTAAGTGCACTTGACTTCACATTTCTTATTTTGTCTATTTCCCCCTTTTTTTTACACAGGCTGGTCAAAATCAATTCAGGTATTTGCAAGGTTTCCAAAAATTGACTTAGTGGCAGTGGTTATAGGGTTGCACTTGGTGAGAGGTTTCCAAAAATTGACTTAGTGGCAGTGGTTATAGGGTTGCACTTGGTGAGTTGGAGAAGAATGTAGCTGTGCAGGGATCATCTTAAGGAGTTTTGTGAGCTGCAGACATGGTGCAATAGGAAAATATCTTACCTATATTTGTGGCTCCATAATCAAATGCTCAGTCAAGTGACGTGCAACATGTTTTTATCGTTGATAATTCTAGTCAGATTGTCTGTGGCGATGGTAAAGCACAAGTGGGATTAGCAAAATCTGGTGCTATAGCTTATTCTAACTTGGTCGAGGCCCGGGGGGTTCACATAGAGTATGGGGTATGAAACATGTGAGTGCACCAAATGGGTTTTTTTATCGCCTCTCTCGTACCGTATACCTAAGAAAAATATAAGATTTTTATAGTTTAAATGCGGTACGGATACCAGATGGGGTGTGGTGGCGCCAATCTTAGACTCTTCGTATACTGTAAGGGTCCGTCAATTTTTTTTTTGGCTATTGGGGATTATGTCGTGGAGTCTTAGTTCAAGGTCTATATGTATGAATGCCAAAGCTGTATTTTTTAAGTTTCGTTTCGTTAACTTATAAAATTTCAATGCTCTTATGAAACTACTTACGTTGATTTGGATTTTGGACGAAATGCACAGGCTCTAAGAACGAAATGAATTGACCAGGAATTCTAGGGTTGGGCTCTCAAGACGAAATGGGGACAAAATGCATTAATCAGGAATTTTAAGGTTTGCCATGTCGTTGCTTTTTTAATTTCAAAGGTTTGCTTTCTTTGATTTTACATTGATTGTTGACGTAAATACATAATCACTATGGCAAATGGAGATGGTCGTTGAATATGCCTCACCTTGGCCCTGTCTGTTAGCGCTGTCTTGATTTTTACTGTGAAGAATCACTTTCTTACTTCAGATTTGCAGTATATAGGGGACCAAATTCGTGGTCCAGACTTTATGTGTTTAATTAGAGATGGGCTCCGCCCCCTTGAGCAGTTTATATAGGCTTGCTTTTAGCACTGATAGGAGTTCCAAAGCTAAAGCACAGTATTCTTATTAATATAAATGCTTTTCTGCCAATTCTGATCTAAGCAGATTTTGTCCTTTTCTGATCTAAGCAGATTTTGTCCTTTTCCGATCTGAGCAGAAACCAATATGCAAAGCTACTCTTGTAAGCCAACTAAATGGCAACCCTTGGCTCTCAAAGGATAGATTGACAAGAGTGAAAAATCGGGTCATTTCTACTGAATGCAAGAAGAAGTTGAATGCCACAACTTTGCTTGGAATTGGATCCGACTGTGCAGTGTTCTTTGAAGTTGAAAAAAAGACACAAGCCATGGCACTTAGAAGTAAGAGTGCAAAAGGTTCAAAGGTATTATATGAAAAGGTTTGGTACTTGGGTAGGGTATTAAGTATGAGAAGGAAGATGGGAAATACGTGGAGGGAGACACGAGAGCCTATTGACTTAGCCGATCGACCTTCTTATCATGTTGAGGTTAACTTAGCCTGGTACAATGCGCATGAAAATAGGAAGACCGAACGCACTTGGTTCACATATGATTTGACAGATAACCAAGTCATTGCCCTTGAGTCTATCATTGCACTTGCTTGTTTAACATATGATCCAGCCACAACTAGGTATACATTAGACGAGAATGATTGATTGCAGTTTGAAAAATTTGTGAATGATGAGTTGAAAGGTATCTTTTCAATTTGTGTACAATTTGTATTGTGATTATACTATAGTAAAATTGACTTTTGGATACTCACCTTTGGTCTTTCTTTATTTTGATGACAGAGCATAAGGGAAAAGGAAGACTTCTTTGAGAAGTTATTTTGGCTGCTTCATCTATTTCACATTATAAGATTAATTATAGGCTAGCTTATGAAGAGCTAAGACATCTAGACATAGTGAATTTCATGTTTTAATTTTAAACAACTAAGTTGACATCGAGTTTACTTATTAATGAACTCACAATATATTGAATCGACTTCAACTCATGCTAATCAAATTACATTTTGGTATGGATAATATACTTCAGGTTGTTTACATAATAAGTATTGATACTATGGTAATATATATTATATAGATATACAAAAAAAAAAAATAGAGATATCGTATATGTATGGAAGGGGTTGTCAAGTTAAAGTGTTTTGGGCAGGTAATTATATGATATGGGCTGCATATGGCACTGGGTTTTTCATATGGAACTGTCGTATACTATGGGTTTTTTTGCAACCTAAGGAATGCACATGGCATATATACCTATAATAGAGGTGAACCCCCCGGGGGTCGAGGACGAATATGACGAGGATTTCTATAATCGCTTAGTGTAGAATGCCAGAGAGTGTACGAGCACTTGGAAAGTACCAATGACACGTTATGTGTAATTCTGGAACGTTCATAGGTTGTACTTTTAATCGTGGTACTGATGCAAATCAGCTTTTACATGTTATTTCTGCAGTCATTATGAGATAGGTTATAAATTCTGGATTTTCTGAGTTGTAACTCAAGGAACTTATTGATTTGGGAGGATCTTTTGGATTCAATGAACTTTTGGATTTGGCATTGGATACATTTCTGATTTTGGAACTATTGGATTTTCAGATATATAATAATAGGAGTTCAAATGTTGGATTTTCTGGTATTTATATGCGTTTGAGTTGAACTCGTAATGATATAGTTTGCCCAATTCATTTGGTATTGGGGAAGGGTATTTTGTGAGTGGTCAGCACTAAGATTGTGGTATGGTATTGTATGGAAAAGGGTATAAAATTAAACAAGACGCTATATAATACTTGTAATTAAAGAAATATAAGCGTAATATATAATTAATGTGTATAAGCTATGGGGAGCATCTGTGTGTTAAGAATTCATGTGCAAAAATTGCACTCAAGACAATTTTTGAAGAAAATTTTTGAAACTGGTTGAAAAACATTCCCAGTGGACGTCAAGTTCCGCCTCTTAATTTGGACAAAATTTCGCCGTAATCTCAAGCTGGTGGTTATTAAGCAATCTTTAATTTTCAATATAGTTCTTTGTTCACATTTAGTTAAATTTTCTAACCTAGCACAGAATGGTCTGAACCATCGTTGAGCTGATAATTTAAAAGATGTTCGCATCGCGCTCAAGCCCAGTGGTTCTCGCTATGGAATGTGCAGGCACACAGATGTGGACCGATGCATATACACCAAGGAACGCTACCTTGAAGCGTGCGGATGCTTGCTTCATGGCCAAGCTTTGGGATCACGAGGCCATCACATGTCAAGGTGGCAAATTATCGGCAAAGAGGTTAATCCCATGCTCACGAGGGGCCCACACCACTACACGCACACCAATCTACCCATGGCCGCGGGGTGATTGCTTCCATTCGCCGCGAGGTGCACACCACCTCGCATTGAGGCGGGGGAGATGGATTCGGGGCAGCGTGAGGGCGTAGTCTGTCAGTCATTGAGGATGAAAGTCGCCCTCCGGGCACTGTCCGTGTCTGCGAGCATATCCGAGGCTCGGCAAGCTCGGTTAGTTGTGCCCCATCCGGGCCTTGCATGAGCCATCGAGCCGCGGCTTAGTAGGCTTGTTGGGATCATTACCTCAGGGAGGTAATGGATCTGACTTCGGTTATGCCCCACAGTCCGGCATTAACCTCGGTTGTTATAAGCTAATGCGGTATGTCAAGATCCTTATTCTTTGCTAAGGTTTTCCTTCCAAAACCTTGAGTGGGGGTTTTAATCACGGTAGTAATACGCCTGCTGCTCTCTCTTTGTACTTGGGTCCCATAGGCCAGTTGGTCTCCGTGGACGATAAAATCATATTGGGACCCTCAGATCATGGAAGATTCTATGGAATCTTCCACATCTAAGGTCAACATCCCAGCGAAACTAAACAGCACATCCCTCTGCGCTCCATCACTGCAACATCTCTTCAAAATGGGTTACCCGTGACAGACCCACACCCACAAGAATCTAGATCGTGTTTCAATAGCCAACTTTCTAATTCTGGCCACATCAAATCCCCTTCTTCGACCATTCACACAAAAACCTGTGCAAATAACTCTTGATTTTAAACACCTCAAAAAACAGCACTAAGCACCTCAATCTAGGTATTTACACGAACTAAAATACAATACTCCCCAATAATCATATGCCCAACCAATGCGTGAATACCCTCTCACAATACGAAAAGTTTATGTTAAAAGACTTAGTGCAGTCTAGAATAAAAGAGTTAACGCAGTCTTAAATAAAAAAATATTAACGTGAACCAAACCTAACTAGTGTTGTGAACCTAAAACCTCAAAAAACTTCAACAAAATACTAAACTACCGGTGCGAAGGTGCCCCAGTTTGCCAGTCTTATCATATTTAGAATAGACCATGCTTAGATGCATTGCATACTCCAGTTACTGGTTTCTGATGTTAGCATTTAACATTCTAGTGGAATCAGGGGGCACATGAAACATACAATTATGGTATATGATGATAAAATTAAAAAGGAATATGACTACAATCATAGATACATTCCCCTGAACAGCAGAAGTAAGACGGGCCTAGTTTGGCTGCTTAAAATGTAAGCAATCATCAGCAGCCTTATGAAAAAGCTCCCTCACTTGTAACAATTCTCTTTCTGTTAGGACAGAAAATAAGTAACTGATTAACACACGAAATTGCAAACTTTTGACAACAAAAGAAGACGTGCAGAGACAAATTACTAAAAGAACAGACCAAAAATTTCTGGGCAAGCCTTCCCCACAATGCGATATAACTTTCCTAACAAAGCCAGTTATACTAAATGATGGATTTTACGAGTGACCATGTTAGTTTCAAATATGCCCTTCTTTTACATATTATATGTTCCATATAGTATCTATCATCTATCTTTGAGCTATTCAAATACGAACAGCATCCCACATTAGAACAGCAGCACAAAAAATGCCTGTATGAAGCGTAGTCAGGCTTCTGGCTCACAAAAATCAAAACATGAATACTGTCAGGGAAAAAAAATGGAATAATCAATTCAATGGGAAACTCATGTAAGCATTTAAATCTGATCATCGTGTAGATTTTTTGGAGCCTGTCCAACAGCACAGGTGTTGCAGCAGTGTGGCAGTGCAAACCTTGCAAAAACTCTGCAGACATTTACTCCCACCAATTTATATATGAAATCTTGCTCTGACTAGAAAGCTATTTTCGATTCTTTAGATGGCATCATATGCATAACAGCCACTACATTGGCCAAATCTCCTGTGAATCATCTCCACAAATCATTAACTTCTCATCCTACTAAAGCATCTGAAACCCATATCAGGCTTCATCTCTTTCTAAGCCTTTGTCGCTATCACCATGCAAATCTTCCTATAGGCATTCCTTGCAGCCAGAAAAGGGCCCGCATAATGATTATGGTAAAGAAGTAGTTGCTTCATTTCATCAGAAGTTTACAATATTAGCCAGAAATTGCTGCTATTAGCCATGTGAAAGAGACTTTTGGAGGGGCGTGGGGAAATTGAGCCTTATAGGAGCTGCTAATCTTAGCGCAGCTTGTTAAAGTAAAAATGCCAAACAAGGAAGTCTCGCAACATTCATGCATGTTACCATATTATGCATCCTACGTAGACAGAACATGCTTATTCCATCTCAAACTTCTCCAAGGATTTAGCACTAAATTCTGGCACAGAGGATCTCCTCTTAACCATTTTCAATAGAGTATGGACTCTGAAGTAGAATCCCTAATCATCCCATAACAACTGCAACCCCTTGTCATCCCATACAAACTTCCTTAAGCCACCCCATAGCGGAGAGAAATTGATCCTTCTTCTGCAGTAGAAGTTCAATTAAATTGCCGAGAAAACTTTGAAGCCAACCATTTAAGTCCATCCACCATTCCACATATTTACTCCCCATGTGACTATGGAATCAGATCAAGGCATCGCACAAGCACATTTGAACAGTATGTTTCCTAAGATGCAACAATGCTTCAAAGTAAAGCAGCCAGCACATCGTTTCAACCTTTAAATGATTGTTTCTTTGGCTGCTAGATGGACTATTGAAACATTTCATTTCTCTTTCATACATGTCATATCTTTCACCCTGAAGGCAATCAATGTAAGATGTCCAAAAAAACTACAATTTTGTATGGTACTTTTTATTGATGTTCTGCAATATTAGGTTCTCTCCACTCACTTTCTCATAGTTTTTGAATTAAGGGACATCCCTCTGGCCAGAAAAACCCTGCTACTTTTGCTGGTAGATCAAAAAACCTTCCCACTTATATATCTAAATCATATCTGCATCTTAAACTCTAGTAGATTGGACAATGTGAAACAAATGGACGTCATCTTTCTTATTTTATCCCACATAACCTGGAAGTTTGTTGATCTTTGGTCATGTCAAACATTCCCATCGACTGAGGTAATGTGAGTTAGGCATAAGTCAGCAAATGTATGTCTTCTTATGATAGAAAAACGTTGCATCCATTGCCTCCCTACAGGATATTACTTTGCGAGAAACTTCTGTTGCATGTTTACTTTTACCCAGTCCTATGCTATGCCCCTATCATGTATTATGTATCAAAGCTCATCCTATTAACCATCTTTTATAGATGCATACCAGCCCTTTGCCATAACATTCTATGCCAAATAAGACAAACTCTATTGCTTCCTATTTCCTGAACTTTGGTAAAACAGTTTAAAGTTCTCCCTATTGAAATGATCCCTGTTTCAGCTATATCATTCCATGACTCCTAATCGTGTGAGCAAGAGAAAGAGAACCGGATTTAATATGAGCCTGGCACTATGGGTTTTTTTTTGGGGTGGGGGGGAGGGAGGGGGGGTGGTGGGGGGACCTGCTGCGTCCAATTCTTGCTGCAACTCTTTGCCAACTTCGTCATTTTCAGCCTGCCAGAGAATGGACCATATAACTTATCATCCATTCAAGCTTCCAAAAATGAACAAATTTACCATACAGCATACCTGTAATTGTGCAATACGCTTTAATTGTGCTTCCTCTCCACCTTCCATGGGAGGCAGTGCAGCTATAAGGGCATCAAGCTGAAACATAGCTCTGATTAAATGAGCACAAAAATGTTCTAGGTGTCAGGAATGCTACTAGTTTAAAATCGAAGTTGTTACACAGGATCACCCACCTGTTTGGCTGCCTGAAGAAGTGCAGATGCCATAGCCTGGGGCTGTTCTGCAAAAGCTGCAGCTGCATCAGCTGCTGGAACTGGAGGCTCTGGATAGTTTTGAGAAAGGCGGCCTGAAGGCGCATCCCGCTGCAGGCTACCCACTGTGTTAAAGGCCATGAACGCCATTTTGTTTACTTGCTCCTGCAACTGTGTTATGATATCCATCCCCCGAGCTCTCTGTTTGGGCGGAATCACACCAGGGCTACAAAAACAAACGTGGGCCGTTAAGGCCAAAATCCGTTACCCTATTTTATTCAATCGTGGTATTTATCAACCAGTGTCATGCGCTCAAATTATATACGCCCGAATTGGGTTAGGGTCCCAAGAATGGAAACCTCCCAAATTTTCTCTTATGGAAACCTCCCCAGCTTTAGCCAAAGCCTGGGGAGGTTTCCAATCTTGGGAACCTGGGGAGGTTTCCATAAAATTCCAAAAATATATTGATTTTTCTTTTACGACGGCAGTAAATTTATTGTCTATGGCATCGCTCAGAATATCTTTGGCGCTCATTTTTGCTCGTGGATATGGCGGTCGGTGGGGCGGCCATCATGGCCTTCGTCATAGCCAGAAGCTATTGGATCTTCAAGCAAGCTGAATGCAGCATCGTTAGATTATGGTAAAACATTGGAATATCTCTGGAAATCGATTTAGGGCTTCTTGAAAATCGATTTAGGGCATGAGATGACTTAGGGCCAAGTCGCCACTACCTGATGCTTCAATCTACCAGAGGGTTTGCTCCAAGCATGTCAGGCTTTCCACCAGACTGTAGCCAGCACCGATTCAATGGCAAATACACCGATTCAATGGCTTAGAAACTTGCCGGAAGGGCTTTCGTTAAGATCAAAAGCTCGGATTCGCCATTGGCGACCTTGCAATCATCATTTTTTGCTTGGTTTAAAAAGGTGTTGGTTTAAGCATTTGGAAAGAAATGTTTTTTGCCCTTTCAATGTTTCATCCACGAGCATGAGTCGGGGCGCGGAAGAACCGGACTACTGCCGGGTTCTTAATCTACGATTTATTATTTATCCGCTTGAATATTTTTGTTTCTTCATGTGAAGTTCGGATAACATTCTTGGCTAGGTCCAGTTCATTTTCATTCATGCATAAGCTGATAGCACTCTACTCTTTAAGTAGTTTCGGAAGATATATTCTTCCTTTGATTTTTCTTAAGTTTTCGAGTTTTTTATTCTTATTGTGTTCACCATTCAAGAGCCCGTCCCGAGTTTTTCAATGTTAGCAATGAGGTTTGGAGATTCTTAGTGTTTGGATACGCTTTAAAATAATTTTTGGGAGCTATAATGTAATACTTTGTGGAGCGGATAATGTGCAAACAAACCCGATGTTTTCTTTTGCAGTAACTTATTATTTTTCCATTGGAAAAAGGAACACCATTTGAAGAAGACCAAGGGCAATACAAAGAGTCGACTTGGTGGGAGCAACTTGATCATGGTCGTCGGTTTACCACGAAATAAGAAGTTTTTGACTATAGTGCCAATCGTCTTTGTAAGTTGGAAATTATACCTTTAAGTTCTAACATTTTAGCTTGTGGACTCCGTTTTGTCTTTGCTTTTTTTGTCGTAGTCAAAAGTACTTATGTTATTTGTGTTAATATTCTCGAGATATCTTATAGCAATACATGCTACTGATTACCACAAGCCTACCTTTTTCTTCAACACCGGTGCATTTATGGTGCTCCTCATTGCAAAGCTTCAAGCATGCACTGAGTTAGGATTACGGGAATCAATGCTGATTAGAACACATGAAGTATGTCTTTCTTGGTCAGAACTATGTATATACTATGTGTTTACACAATTGAAAAGTTAACTCTCATGTTAAGGTATCTCATGCCATGGCGGTTTTGTAAATTGAATTAGCTTTTTAAGATTTGTATATATCGGCATTTTTTCCTTTTACATTCATGTTATAACTGAGCTTCATTGACCCATAAATGAGAGACGAGAAAAAATTATCGTGTGGTATATCAATGTTCAAAATTAGGGCGAAAGATGAGTTACCGCGACTTTTCTCTAGTTGCATCACGGACCATTGACCAAATGGATATATGCGATTGGGATCCACTTAAACCTTGTTATTTCAAACGCATTGGTTGATATATGTATACCAACCGTAGAGATGCTCATAAAGTGTTATCAACTTGCCAAACCAAGTTGGCCCCCCAAGATGTGACCAAAATACCGCTTGTAATTAAGGAGTTCTCGGGGAAAGGTTCCCTTATTTTAGGTCTTAAGCGAATCGTTTCAATTCATGTGGTTCAAGTTCAAAAAACTTGCTTGCAGCATATTTCCTCACCTCTATAATGAGATGTGCAGAGCAAGCATTCCTGCCCATGCCATCAAATCTGCTTCAAAGGGCTTGCCATTTTTCAAGACTTATACTTCATGCAGCCATCTGAGGTTGTAAGGGAACTACATTGTTCTAAATGCTGTCCATTCAACCAATGAAAACAAAATGGATGCATCCTTCATTCATTAGATCAACATGACTACACATAGAAAGGAGGAGAGAAACATTTTAAGACTTATATATCCCTGAACTGTAGTTGCTTGAACACCAATTGGCTCATCACCATGCTGAGCGTAGCTGTTATTGTTATGATGCAGAAAATTGTCTCCCTTGGGACATTTAATCACAATTTTCTTCGTCCACCAGGTATAGAAGCCCATGTTTGGACATGCATATCATTATACAAGAAATTTATCGCGGCCGCCGCCGCGAACATTTCTCTTTATCAAACATATTAATTCTGGACATGTGATATTTAAAGATCTAAAGCAATGCCTACGCTTGAAGATTTTGAACCGCCATATGTGGCAGGACATCCAAAAGCACACAAGCATTCATTTATAAAATTACCTCGATGAAATTAGCTCAAGAGATATAGTAAACATGTGGTTACGACATGTGGCTACGACATGTGGTTACGACATGTGGCTCTGTTATGATGGGAATCACGACGAGCATGAATGAATTGGTTGAAGGGAAGAACTTCGTGGGGACGATTTACTTGAAGAAAAACGCTTGGATGAATTCGTTGATGAAAGAAGAACTCAAAGAGACGATTTGCTTCAAGAAATGGCTCACTTGATGAAAGAAGAACTCAAATACACGATTTGCTTCAAGAAATAGCTCACTTGATGAAAGAAGAACTCAAATACACGATTTGCTTCAAGAAATAGCTCACTTTGAAATTTTATAGACATTTTGTGGAAACCTCCCCTAGTTTCTTTGGAAAGTTGGGGAGGTTTCTATAAAATATTTAAAAAAATAAAAAATATTCATTAATGTTGGCAACCACCGATGGACTGCAACGGACGAGGACCGAGATGCACGGGGGCTAGTCTTGGTCTTCGTGCAAATTTAGAGAGCCTTTTTTTTTTTTTTTTTTTTTTTTTTGAAACCTCCCCCACCTTTCCACGAAACCTCCCCATTTTTTCTTAATTGGAAACCTCCCGTGTCATGCAAGAAAGGGGGGAGGTTTCCACGAAAGGTGGGGAGGCCCATGGAAACCTCCCCGTTTTCTAATATGGAGAAAGTTGGGGAGGTTTTCAAAGTCGGGAGGTTTCAGGAAAGGTGGGGAGGTTTCCAGGGAAAGTTGGGGAGGTTTCCAGGGAAAGTTAGGGAGGTTTCCAGGGAAAATTGGGGAGGTTTCCAGGGAAAGTTGGGGAGGTTTCCATTGGAGCCCAACCCAAATCGGGCGTAGAAAAAACCATCGAGTGTCATGTTTGAACCAAAAAAAATACACTAGGTTTTTTGTGGACAACGAATTTTTTAGTGAGTGTCATGTTAAAACCTGGTTCAAACATGACAGTGGTTGATAAATACCACGATTGTAGTTTATTAGCAGCGTTGACTAACCTGAGGAGCCCTTTTTAGCTACTCTAAAATTGAAGAACTAGCTCCAAGCAATGCCATAATGGAAGTAAACGGATGCTTATTTGGTGCAACATCTCAACATTCTCACTCTTTGTAATTTAGGGCAATTTCATAAATGAAACTGGTATTACTTCGCTCAATCCAAAATTTTTGTTGACATTATTGTCTGAAGATTGTGATCTAATCATTCCTCTATACTTAATCCAGACGATAAAAATGGGGGCTATGATGCTGGTCGAAATGATGTTTATATAAAAGGTTGAAATTGCCACTAAAAGATCTGTGGCATCTCTAGTTTTCTTACAGTTCATTTGATAGATGACAAGTATTTTTGTGGCATGTATCATTGTTTCATATTATATCTCTATCATCTGGAATATAAGTGGATATTGCTTTGCCAAAAGCATCTTTGTAGCATAGTTCTCTTTAAGCATAGTGCTCCATTCTGAAATTTGACAGCTGAATGAAATATTTTTGTGTTCTCAGGAGGTCTTTGAATCAGATCGTGCTTGCTATGCCGTTATTGTTTGAACACTATGGTTGCTAGTAGGAAACAAGTAATTAAAATTGTTATCCATGTTGTCGGACTGACAGCTTTCATGCCATGGCCAAGGTTGGCAATGGCTATCACACGTGTTGGTTTATAACTGGTTTTCTACGCCATATTGAGCCAGCTATATTGATATGGCATTATTTAGAGCTGTTGGATATTCAATTTCCTAGATCCATGAACATGCAATTGAAGAGACAAAAAGATGCAAATTTATTATATTCATACCATCAATATATGAGGTTATTGAATCCGTCCTTGTATGCTGGATGATTATGGGAATATTATTTGTACAATTTTAAATTATATTGCTACAAATGCTGCAAAACATTGTGTCCATTTTTTTCATAATGTCACAAATGTGAGGATACGTTGTTCTATAAGGTCAAACAAAGGTACGTCGGTATGTATATCTATTAAATTAACTGACTTTGAGATTTTTCAACTTCCACAATCTTCACTACAATCTAGGTCTAGGCTTCCATTGTTTGCATAATGCTTCGTATCATGATTAATAACCAACATCAAATCATGGCTAACATGTTTATTGCTTGATCACCTTGTTAAAATCTTTGCAGTTCCTTTACTTTAGTATTTTATGGCCCCGGATTTTACCTTGCTAGTTCTTTCTTTTTTGGTTCTTTTCACAGGCGCTTGTTTGGCCAGTTCGGCACTGCGATCTTGGAAAGCAATAAAAGAAAATAAAGCAAAGGCAAACCAAGACTTGATCATAGAAACACCCACTCAGTAAGAATAGTGTTGAACTCCCAAAAGTCTTGTTAAAGCCTTGAATCTGACTTGTTCATCATCAAATCAACCCGTAATAACCTGGCAAAAGCTCTAAATCTATCTATGAAGGCTTAAATCAGCTTAAAAAGCCTTCAATAGACCCAAATCAGCTTGAAACCTTGTTAAAGTCTTGAATCTGACTTGTTCCTCACGAAATCAGCCTATAATAACGAGGTGCACCCTGGACTACCACAATCGTCGGATTCGTCGATCCTACGACCCAGATCTTATGTTGGGGCCTGTGAGCACCTCTCGTTTCGCTTATAGTCAGTTATGATTGGAGGCGCCTATGATTTTGAAATATGAAATGCGCTTTCGCCTAAGGTTTTGAGGGAATATCGAACCTCTATACGACTTTGCCTAAGATTTTAGAATATGAAATACAAGGGCTCGCACCTCTAAATAACTCAATGTCCTAATAAGATTACTTTAACCAATATACCTAGTAAGCTAATGTGATTATTTTTTATCTTGAGTTTATGTTTTTTTTTTTCTTTTTAATTTATATAACAAGCCATTTAATTGTTTTAGGGATATATAGTCTATGGTTTCAGGAATTGTTATTTTTTATATCCATATCATATCCCCTCGGAACCCCCTATTATTTTGCTACATATTAACCTAAATAGCTTCAAAGTTGTCCCTGCAGACACCCCGCTTGAGCATTCTTCACATTCATTCCCTTGCACATTAGAGAAGAGAGTCTTGTTGTAAGTTAGGTAGTGAAGTATCCTTTGATATTTGCGTTATTGACTTCTTGTGTTTTCTGTAGGTGTAACTAAGTGTGACGCTCCACGAACCTATACGATGCTCCCATCATATAAATATGGGAGATTTTCCTTCCATGGCGACTCCATCACCACGGAAAGGCCCTCCATCTGAGTCGGACCACTTGTGATGGTCAAGTGTCTCGGTGAAGGACACGGAGGTGTCATTCGTCCCATGCCTTCTATGGGAATCCTATATAGTGGAAGCGTACATACATGTTAGCACCTAGCAATAATACAAATAAATAGTATACCACCACGAAGGATGGCCCAATAACAATGCAATAGAATACCAACATATTTAAAGAAATGCACCATAAATATAGGCTCTACCCTAGGCTCAGACTCGAGGGGGTCGACTGATGGTCAAGGCTTCTGGATAACAACAGATAGACGTATACCATGGTGTTGGCTAGCATAGAACAATGGCTAGGGTAGTCCACTCCATCCGCCCCTCCTGTGCACACTTTGCAGATAGTTTAAGTCATGCTATGACGTGGTTGTAGCCTTCTGGAGACGTAATCCCATGAAGTCACCTTATGAGACTACTCTGGATTACATCTCCCCGATCCGACGAGGCAGGAAAGGGATGAATCCCCTCCAGAATCACAATGGTTCCATGGGTGTGCTAGAGGATACGCGCCACCTTGGTGCACACGCATCCACGTCCCTATAGGCACGTATCCTGCGGCCCAGGGGGTGTCAGACCCATACCCGGCCCACACTTAGTGTCCGACTATAAGCCTAGTACATTGTAGGAGCCCCAATAGCCACGCTCAGTAAGGCTCCGCCCCCACTTCACCAGTTGTGACCGTTATTTGGTATTGAACCACATCATAGCATCTACACCCATACAACACAAGAGGAACAAAAAGACACAGGAGGAACAGAAAGAGAGCATTCATATCTGATACATCCTTCATAATCTCATAGAATATAAAATAGAGAGACTAATCATCCATCTAACAAGCAAGGGTTAGTTCCTAACTAGAATCTCAAGCTAACTAAGCCTACTTACCGGTATCTGAGCTAGATCTTCTATCTCTTATGTTCTCCATGCCTTGCTGGTTGAATAAGCTCTTGCTTCTTCTCCAATTGCCCCCAAATCAAATTGGGGCAAATTGGGGTGGAAGCCCTAATTTGGGTGATCCAAAGTTAGCAGCTCTCCCTTGCCCAATCGATTTGGGCCAAGTGTTAATGCTAATACTTATTATTAAGTAATTTAGCCTTTTAAATATTAGGTTAAGCCCTAAATTCGAATTAGGGTTTAGAGTTAAGTTTCCACCTTAATATTTAATGAGTTAACATAGCTAATCTTAGCTTATGAATAATTAATACACCATTAATTATTCATAGTGGCGTATCATGTATTTATATCTAAAAAGGCATATAAATACGCGAAATGTCACATTCTCCCCTCCTTAAAAATGATGTTGTCCTCAGCATCTAGACAAGTCTACAAGAATTACGGGTTACGCCGTGGCAACACATCATATATTACAAGGAAAAGATGGTGGAATTATAAGTTGCACAGAGATTATCATCTCCAAGGTGATCAAAGTCGAAAATGATGTGTAATGTGCAATTCATAAGTCTGAAATGATTCATGAACGTTATTATGTGTTCATGAAAAGAGTTCAATATGCAAGTGCTATCTCATAGTGAGAATTATAAAGCTTGAAACATGCGAGAACATGAAGCTAATGGTGGCATTAATAATGTCGAAAGACTCATAAAAAGATGACACATGTTGCGGAGCAACCGTTTTTGATGCATGGGAGTAGCTGGTATTGTAATGTGGATTGACTCGAGTAAACTGCACTCTTAGAAAATAAAAGTGCGAGTTTAAGGAAACAAGGTATATTGTATAAAACAATGAGATCCTGAGGTTTTAGCTTAGGTGTGACTTAAGCATGACCTATGGAAAAGCAACCGATTTGGTGATATGGAAGCGGATATAGCTCCATACATAATGGTGGGGGCAGTCATACGTCTGCTCCTAAAGTTGAGCTAGGTAAAGTTTGACTAGAGGGTGATGTTTAAGTGGATTATTAAATATCCCATGAGTACATAGGGAATGTCAAGTCGACGTTGGTATAAGAAGGAAAACCATTCTGTAATCCTTGACTAGCTAAGTGACCTCGTCTATCAAGGATAGTCACGTGGAATATATATGAGAGCTCGGGTAGAAGTGCTAAATGTTGGAAACAAGGAGTGGTAAGGTATCCTTATTTTGGATCCATACTAGAGAGAATTGCTAGCATGATGTTTGTGATCCCATTGGCTCCGTTGGCTCACTGGAAGTTAAGCGACGCAGAAAGGTATACTTAATAATGACGAGGATTGATTTGTTACGTGGCAGATATATTGCCATTCAACATAAAAGGATATTAGATATAGCACCACAGAGTTGAGGGAGAAGTGGTGTATGATTAATCTGCCATAGAATACATTAGAGAGATATTATAGTAATGTGGAAACTGTGTTATAAATATCCAGCTTATGAAAGGGAGATCACTTTAGAAGTGTAGGTTTCGACAATGGTGGTCAAGGTATAGCACGTTTATGCTATAGAATCTAGAAGATTAATGGCGTATAACGATGCAAATCCATAAACTACAAATTATAAAATTACGCATAAGTTACATTTCGTAAGGAGGCTGACATTCCTAAGGCATGCAATATAGATGCAAGGGATGTATGAATAAGATGAGAATGTAACCACGTGGATACGCTTAATGACGTTGGTCAAATGCATGGCCATCATGCATGGTACAAGTTAAGGGAATGGACGCATAGTGTGGAACGTAGTTTCTACACAAGGTCAAGAGAATCGAGGTTGAAATGAATGAAGGTGAGAATAAACATTCTATAAGACTGTTGGAATAGAAGACGACAATTGCTAGCGGAGGGCGCAATCGTCTGAAAGCTGCAAGGTATGCTAGAGCTTTAGTGAACGATATGATCATCGGAAGCTGGCCTCCAATGAATGATGCATCAGGGAGGCAAACAATATACCCACACGACAATGGTCACCAAGGGAGAGCTTGAAAGTTCTTGTGAACAACATTTCAAATATAGGGAATTTGAAGAGACACTTTGAATAATCCAAAGTGTGGAAAATGAACAAGGTAGATGCCCAATGAACATCTCACCAAGGAGAATGTGCTCTGGACTTGGTAATGTGTATGTATCTCGAGGAGTAGCTCCTCATTCGTATATGTGTACTAGGACCATTTAATGGTGAAGCATAACAATAAAAGACCATATGTGATATGTTGCCACCGAGTAACCCCTATTTCTTGTAGACTTGTCTAGATGCTGAGGACAACATCATTTTTAAGGAGGGGAGAATGTGACGTTCCACGTATTTATATGCCTTTTTAGGTATAAATACATGACACATCACTAGGAATAATTAGTGGTGTATTAATTATTCATAAGCTAAGATTAGCTATGTTAACTCATTAAATATTAAGGTGGAAACCTAACCCTAAACTCTAATTCGAATTTAGGGCTTAACCTAATATTAAAAAGGCTAAATTACTTAATAAAATAAGTAATTTAGCATTAACACTTGGCCCAAATCGATTGGGCAAGGGAGAGCTGCTAACTTTGGATCACCCAAATTTTGGTTTCCACCCCAATTTGCCCCAATTATATTCGGGGGCAATTGGAGAAGGAGGAAGAGCTTATTCAACCAGCAAAGCATGGAGAACCTGAGAGATGGAAGATCTTGCTTAGATATCGGTTAGTAGGCTTAGTTAGCTTGAGATTCTAGTTAGGAACTAACCCTTGCTTGTTAGATGGATGATTAGTCTCTCTATTTTATGTTCTAAATGAGATTATGATGGATGTATCAGATATGAATGCTCTCTTTCTGTTCCTCCTGTGTTGTATGGGTAAAAAGGGGATAGAGAACTAAAGGCCATCTAGGATTAGATATGCTCCTAGCTAGAACCCCTTAAATCCCATTAGATGTGGCCGGTGTACAAGAGCCCACCGGGCTGTAGATGCCATGATGTGGTTCAACACCAAATAACGGTCAGAACTGGTGAAGTGGGGGCGGAGCCTTGCTGAGCGTGGCTATTGGGGCTCCTACAGTATACTAGGCTTATAGTCGGTCACTAAGTGTGGGCCGGGTATGGGTCTGACACCCCCTGGGTCGCAGGATACGTACCTATAGAGACGTCCTGGACTCGATATAGATTTAGGGGGGTATGTCGGGTACAGATGCGTGTGCACTAGGGTGGCACGTATCATCTAGCACACCCATGAAACCATTGTAATTCTGGAGGGAATTCATCCATTTTCTGCCTCGTCGGACCGGGGAGATGTAACCCAGAGTAGTCTCATAGGGTGACTCCATTAGATTATGTCTCTTGTAGGCCACAACCCCGCCATAGCATGATTCAGCCTATGTGCAAAGTGTGCACAGGAGGGGCGGATGGAGTGGACTACCCTAGCCATTGTTCTATGCCAGCCAACATCATGTTATACTTCTGTCTGCTATTATCCGGAGGCCCTGACCGTCAGTCGACCCCTTTGAGTCTGGGCCTGGGGTAGAAACCTCATTTATAGTGCATTTCCTATGTATATTATTGTCATATTGTTGTTCGTATCGATGATGCATGGGCCACCCTTCGTGGTGGTATATTATTTATTTGTATTGTTACAAGGTGCTAACATATATGTACGCTTCCGTTGTATAGGATTCCCATAGAAGGCATAGGACGAATGACACCTCCCTGTCCTTCACCCGGACACTTGCCCATCACAAGTGGTCCGAGTCAGACGGAGGGCTTTTCCGTGGTGATCGAGTCGCCATGGGAGGGGAAGCTCCCCGAACCTATAAGATGCTCCCCATCGTATAAATACGGGGAGCGTCACATTAAGCTCCGGATAGTGTTCTTGATGGAAATGGGTTGTTTGATCCCTTCATCAATCTTGATACAGATTCCGATCCAAAATTGGTAGAAGATGGGCATGCTTGTATGGTCATGGACTAATTGGCCAAAAGTCTGAGTGCTTCCATGTGCATGTGGATGTGGATCTGCTTTCAAAAGAGGTGCTGACGGGAATTTGAGATGTGAAGGAGAGTTTATGCAGTGGTCTTCAAAGATTGCAGGGCGTTCTTTAATGTCTGGAGATGGAGGACATGAAAATATCATTAACGCAGCGTCAACATTTTCATGGACATAATAACCTCCTCAGAGGCATACTGATCCGCCATGTCAATGCTCTTGATTGCATGGTAGCTAAACATTCTGGGACTATGAAGGCATGAATAGCAATAGTTTGTAGTTGTTCTTGTATTGTGATGGCTTGATTTTCAAGTTTCCAGTTGTACATGTTTTTCCTAGCTTCATTGTCAAGCTTCCTTCTCACCTTCATGGCAGTTTCATGGCTTCTGTTACAAGTTCCATTGTGACGTTGTGTAGCTCATGAAGAGCTTGCGTTGTCAAATATTTGGGTTGTCATTGTAAAATATTTGGACTGTAATATATTTGAACGTACATTTTTCCTTGTATTTTTGTATTTGGGACATCTATATTTCTTTAACATTCGATGGTTTGGTGGCAGTGTATTTCAGTATAATCCAATGGTTAATTACAAAAAAATGGAAAAAGGATCACTTAGACATAAGGTATCACTTAGACATAAGATATCCTGATATAAAGAGCAGGCGTCAATTGGTTAAAAACCAACAACTATAAATAAGTAGCACTAGACATGGGTGAAAATACATTTACTCTTGCTTTGGTGAAACCTTCGTGGTATCGCCGTTCCCGTAGAATCACCAACCCTCCTGAAACGGGATCCATTCCAAAGGCCCCGTTTTGAATACCTGACAATGTCAGGTACTTTCCAATAGACCTTCCGGTGGAATCACAAATGTTATATACTGTCGGAAAGAATCACACCATATTTTATTCCATCAAACCGGGTAGAATATGTACTTTCCAATAGACCTTCCGGTGGAATCACAACTATTATATACTGCCGGAAAGAATCACACCATATTTTATTCCATCAAACCGTCTGGAATATCCCACCTGGTAGAATATCCCAATAAAAATATTTTAGCACGTAGAATCGCTATCACTAATTTCCCTTTTGGCTATGGTGGGCAGCCATGGTTGCTGTGAGTCTAGGATGGATTATGGTGCACTGGAGATCCATCTGGGTTCAACCATGTGCCTTCCACTATTTTTTCCCTTCTTTCCCCTGTTTCCTCCTTTGTCAAGATTTAAGGTCAGATTTGAAGATTTAAGGCATTCAATTATTTGTGGAAGATCAATGGGTCAATTTTGTAAGAAATAATACAAAACTTTGCGGAATACATCAGTAAAATTTCATGTTCTGTTGTGTTTGTTTTCTTGTATTTTAAATCAGGCACAACTTGCAAGCATTGCAACCCATTCAAATATTTTGCAAATTTGATTCCTCCTTTCCTTTCTAGATTCATCCTTTTTAAACCTCTTTGATCTAAACAATACTAATTTATATCTGTTTAATTCCTCTTTTATTTTTACTGTTCTGGTCAATCCCCAAAACCCAATGCTTTGATCCACACATAACAACCATTGACATTAACAACCAACACATAACTACCATTGACATTAATTAACACAACCATTGGGTCCAACATATTTAAATTAAAATCCCCCTTGAACCCCCTTTGGTTTGGGTGCATATTCACACGGGGGTGACTCCGGGCAACAAGAGCTGTTGGATAGGCATATTCACCCCTTATTCCTTAATCTACACCGTACGTAAAGTTCCTCGTTTGTGGGGTATGCAAGTACAAAATTTGCTATACTGTATAACAAAATTCGCAAAATACTATAAGATTTCAAGCGAAATACTATATAGTGTTGATTTTGTACGTGCAAAATACAATTATATGAGGGCTCTCGCTGCCCTACATCACCCCCCGTGTTAATATGCACCCAAACCAAAGGGGGTTCAAGGGGGATTTTAATTTAAATATGTTGGACCCAATGGTTGTGTTAATTAATGTCAATGGTAGTTATGTGTTAGTTGTTAATGTCAATGGTTGTTATGTGTTGGTTGTTATGTGTTGGGGGATTTAATTTTTATATGCTGGATGTTAATGGTTTGTGTCGCAAAAAAAAAAAATTTTGGCCCCTTCGGGGCCTTAGGGACGTCCCCCCAGTGTAACAAAAATTTTAGAATTCAAACCAGAAAAAAACTAGAATTCATTTGAGGCTTTCATCACCTGTAGCTTTTGAATTTCATCATAATAAAACAAATAGAACATAAGTAAAAGTTACCATAAAGATAGAGCGGATTGATCCCATTATTCTGAAAGTCATAAAGTTTGCAACACCCATACACAAACATTTTTCAACTAGAATTTAACAGCAGCCTTTGGCCTCCATAGATTCTTGTGGTGAGAAACCAAAGTGGGAAACTTTTCTGCTTGTTAGCACAAGGATCTAGAAGCCTTGGAATTTGCTTAATAACTGCCTCAAAATTTAAAAATGCATGGTAATTTTTTGCAACCTTCATTCGGAATGAGCCATAAAACAATATCCAATAGCGCAATCCTGTATTAATCAGCTGGTAGGATGTGAAAGCCTACCAAACCCGGCCGAAAAATTGCTGTTTTAGCATAGGTAACTTAACCAAACATATCCATATCATACATTATCAAAAAGATCTCGGAGAGAGCTTTCCAACGCAATAAAAATCATCTCAAACAGAGCCCTGGATCAAAAATTATGATAAGAAATGTGTTGCCGGTGGGAAAACTGCAACTACATGCGCCCTTCAAGCCCTTCATGTGCCCATTATGCACCACACACACAAAAAGAGGGCTTTTGTTGTGAGCCATTAGCTGTTGACCATTATGCACCACACGCACAAAAAGAGGGCTTTTGTTGTGAGCCATTGGTTGTTGACCATTATGCACCACACGCAGAAAAAATGGGTTGTTGTTGTGAGCCATTGGTTGTTGACCATTGGAAAAAAAAGGCTAAAATCAATGGCTCAGAAATGGTGCACTCTAGATGTACGCATTAGTACATCCATTTGAATACATCACGAAATCATAGGAAAACCTTAGTGAAAAGCGTACAAAAACACAAAGAAAACCCCCTGTTATTATGCTACATATTCTAAGCTATTTTAGTAAGGGTTTAATCTCAAAGTTAGAGTTATGGTCAACTTTTATTGCATTCTTGGCATCCCAAAACTATGTATACAGCCATTTCCATGATCTATACACCTTGGTTTTTTTGCAATGGAATACTTTACTCATGCAGGAGCCCTTCTAGGATTAAGCAGCTCAACTTGAAGCTTGAGTCATGCTGCTTCAAGTTCGGCTACGGCTGTTGGGATGGAAGAAGATGGCAGAGAACCTCCTGGAAGAATAGGGAATGCATTGATAAAAAAAATTGAATTTTTTAGAAGTATATTCCACCGGGCAGGATTGCGATAGTGATTCCATCCGGCAGGATATTTCGAGAGGTGATTCCTTCGGGAAATATTCGTTAGTGGTGATTCTGCCGGAAGGGATTTTTTGGGATAGCCAGGATGGCCTCAACAGACCAATGGTTGAGATCCACCAGAAAGTACCTCACGGTGTTAGGTACTCGAAGCAAATTCCTATAACGGAATTGGTTGGTGTCAACGGACCAATGGTTGAGATCTGCCTGAAAGTACCTCACGGTGTTTACCTGAAACAAATTTCTAGAACGGAATTGGTTGGTGATTTTACAGGAAGGGCGATCCTCCCAAAGTATCACCAAAACAAGGGTAAAAAGTATTTTCTTCCAGAGGGTACGCCATCCACGCCGCTTTCCAAATTGAGGACGTGGAAATCCTATTTGTACATGTAGAGATGTCCTAATGCCGACATGGAAAGCACAATACGATCCTCCTTTATTTCATATGAGGGATGCCTGGACAACGGCAGCGGCTGCGTAGAGGATTGGCAACCAGATTCTGCGCCGTGCATTGAGTCATCTCTGGCATCCGTTGAGGCATCTCTGCTGCCCTGTGTTCTAGTTTAGGAAAGCCCCAGCATCTTTTGTTTCATCCATTGAGGCTTCTCCGGCGTCCATCAACAATGTTGTAGTTTAGGAATGCTTCAAGATAAAAAGGAGTACAAGGAGCATATTCATGTTCTTATGGCTACTATAGTAAACTATATTCTATCTACATTGGATATCTGCTACAACAAGTAAAAGGCTGCAAATGAAGGCAAATGTTTAAAGGGCTTTTAAGCTTAGGAATACCTTAATGGTTGAAAAACCATTGCTTGTTTAAAAGGTATACTTAATGGTTTAGAAACCATTGGATTATTAAAATGGTGAGCACCCCTAATATCGGGGGATGCCACCTTGCTGCTGGCACGACAGCCCGAATGGGCTGGGCGGCAGTCCGGACCTGCGATCCGGCAAACCCATCTGATTTCTGGGTGGTCGCCACGTGGCCTTGCCACGTTGGCAACAGATTAGATTAGGGAGCAGGCAGCCGGGTTGAACAGATATAGGAGGGCGGTCTGTTGCAGACCAAAGGAGGCCGGAAGACAAAAGGAGGCGTTTCTGCTGCAAGAGGGTGGACGGATTTGGAGAAGCATCAGGCAATAATTGCTACTGGGGTAGCAAGGAAGGCTCTGGTTGCAGGTAAGCCACGAATTGGCTGAATCCGTTTGGGATGGCAGAGCCATGGTGGTAGTCGGTTGTATAACTATAGCCTTAAATAATTACCTGTGCAAATAGAGAGGTTCCAGCATGGTTTTGGCAGAGGACCTCTCTGAAAGAATAAAGGGCTTGCCTTAGAATGATGCTTGTGATGTCTCCCTTGAACCACTGAACCACGCCTTGAGAAACCTTGTAGAATGATCTGGAGCTAATTCCAGGCTATGGGCTTGGCTGCCCTGAACAAGTGTCAGGATTGGCTATGGCTGGTGATTACTGGCATAGCTTAAGAGCCAAGAGACTACAAGGCTGGGCCTCCGAAATAAGTCATCCCTCCTGTGTATAAGCTTATGCTTATTTATAGATGTCTTGTGAGTGCTGGTGAGGTAGGCTAATGGTATTGGTATGGGACAATATCATGTGCATGCCGACAGTCCAGTGAAAGCAGAGCATCCATTGTGGAGCTAAGCTCCACTGCTACAGTATCTTATAGGTACTGGGGAGCACAATAAGTGCTGCCCAAGGGAGTTTTATGCAGGGCATTGTTACACGTGAGTGTGGCTTGTCTAAATAAGAATGAGAGGTACTTGTGAGGTAAAGCTTGTCACTGGTATGGGACGGTGGCATGTGGAACCAACAATCTCGTAGCCTGAGTTCTTATGATGCCTGCAGTTTCTCCCTTATATTGGATCCACCAGCGCGGGGGTTCTAGACGACGTACTGTCTAGATCTGGTGGGGTGTGTCTGCTTGGCAGACGCTATGGTGCGTGTGGTGGATTCCATATGTGTGTTCTTGCAGTCCGTCGGGCGTTGCTTCGTGTTGACACTATCAGATAACTCTTATGCATGTTGCTAACACGTGGAAGCTTGTGCAGGCTGTTTGATAGCTGGCGGAGCGTACATGTGCATTTAGTTATCTTATGTTGTCTACTTGTTATCTGTATACGTGGCTTTCATGTATATAGCCTCGTGGGAGGCAGTACTTGTTCTGTGTACTCTGATGGTTTGATGTGAATACAAACCGAAATTTTTGGTACTAAAATTTTGGTTCAATATGATCAGGTATCGAGCCTAAGTTGCGCTTGGACCTTTGGGTAGCTGAGATGGAGCACGGCGAGACTAGTGCAGCGCATTACATCGTTGTGCGGCGCAGCTGACTTCTATGGAGGAGGAACCCGGTGTACGCGAGGGCTAGTCAGCCAGCGTCACGTGAAACCCGCGCGAAGAACCCGGAGACCATGCACGGCGGGGGCGAGGATTTGCTAGGTGTGCAGCAGAGCCTTAAGGCTATATTGGACACTCAGACTGCTATGAGAACTGTTTTGGGGACCCTTGCTGGCACGGATGGCCTAGAGAAGTCTGCGGAGAAGGGGAAGTCTCCCGCAGTTGTGGTTGTGGACCCGGATGTACCTGGAGCTAGTGCTGCTGTGGAGCAGTCACTGAAGAGTTCCGGATTGAGCAAGGAGGACATCTGCAGTCTCGAGCGCACAAAGATCCCGGATTGGGATGGGAAAGGCACTGCTGAGGAGGCGATGGCTTGGATTGACAAGCTAGAGACCTTTTTTGAGGCTACCAATAAAGGTGACAAGACGCGGTTGTTTATTGCGCAGATGCGGCTGAAATCGGACGCCTATAGTTGGTGGAATGGTCCTACCATGAGGAAAGAGGTGAATACCTGGTCCGATTTCAGGAAATACTTTATTGGGGAGTATGCACCTCAGCATGACGCTCGTGATGCGCTTGAGAAGTTGCGGCACCGTAGCGCATTGTTCTCTCTCGCTTATATCAATAAGGTACGGGGTTATATCCACGTGGTTGGAGACTTGTCCGAGGCTCGGCAGGTTGATTTCTTCCTAGGTGGCCTATCCAGTGTTACTCTCAAGAAGCAGATAATCGGGTTGAAGCCCGAGGATTTTAAGAGGGCAACGATGTTGGCTCGTCAGCTTGGGGAAGAGGATGAGTCCTTTAAGAGGATGTATCGGAAGTTCTCAAAGAAGAAAAACAGGTTTTTCAAGAAAGTCTGAGCATCCTAAGCCTAAGTCTGCAGGTGGAGAGTCCAAGAAGCGTAAGGCGGACTCTAAGTCCGGGTGGTCTCGTGAAGGGGATTTTCTCGCTATAGGTGTGGGGGCCCACGGCACATTAGTCGTGAATGCTCTCACCACGTAATAAAAAGCCGATAACAAGAAAGCAAACGCGGACTTAAAAGGCTGAAGAAGTATTGGAATCTAAGACGGTTTCAGCCATTGCCATGGAAGAGCTGTGCGCGCTGGATAAGCCCGCAAGCAAAGACATCATGGACATGTTTGCTGGACGTGTTATTAGATTCTTGGGCAGAATCATGGGCCAAAACGTTGTTGTGTTATTGGATTGTGGCTCTTCTGACATGTTTGTATCTTCTAAGTTGGTGGAAGAACTGCACTTACCTTGTGTAAAGACTAATAAGTACAAGGTAGATGGGCCTTTTGTAACGATTCTCGTGCGTGGATCGTAAAAGTCGTTGGGGTGCCCTTGTGTATTCAAGGATACCAGGAAAAGCTTGATTTTGACCTCTTGGATGTTGGCCAGTATGATGTGGTGCTGGGGATAACATGGTTGCAGCGGATTAAGCCTACTGCAATAGATTGGAACACTCACCAGGTGACGCTGAAGCACGATGGACGAGATCTATCTGCCGCGGGGAGTCCTTTGACTAAGCTTCCAAGATCGCGGTCGCCGCTTGTGTCAAGAAACCGGTACGTAAATCTTCCAATCAATGTTTTCTTCTATTTATTGATGAATGTTATCCTGCTGTTGAGTTGTCATATGAGTGCTGATAGTGAGGTCATAGAGAATTCAAAAGGCCAAAAAGAGTTGCGTGGATCTCAAGTATCCCAATTTTCGTGGATGTGTTCCGAGGAACCGCCTCAAGGCCTTCCACCTAGTAGAGAGATTGAACATGAGATTGATTTAGAGCCTGGATCCAAACCTGTGTTTCGTAGCCCTTATAGATTGTCCATATTGGAGCAAGAGGAGGTAAAGAAGCAGGTTCATGAGCTGTTAGCCAAAGGGTTTGTGAGACCTAGCAAATCCCCCTATGGTGCTCCTGTCATTCTAGTCAAGAAAAAGGACGGATCAATGCGGATGTGCATTGATTATCGTGCCTTGAATAAGATCACGATCAAGAATAGGTATCCTTTGCCTAGGATTGACGAGATCATGGATAGGTTAACAGGAGCTAAATACTTTTCTAAGTTGGATTTGCGCAGTGGTTATCACCAAATAAGGGTGAAGGAGTCGATGTACATAAGACTGCCTTCAAGACCACCTTTGGTCATTTTGAATTTTTGGTGATGCCTTTTGGACTAACAAATGCTCCTGCTACTTTTTCCAGAATGATGAATGAGGTTTTTGCAGGATGTCTTGATACTTTTGTTGAAGTATTTTTAGATGATATCCTGGTGTATAGCAAAACCTTGGATGAGCATTTGAATCATTTGTGTTCTGTGTTAACTCTGCTTAGACAGCATAAGTTGTATGCAAAAATGTCAAAGTGTGAATTTTTGAAAGCACAGGTGGAATATTTGGGCCACATTGTATCTGCTGAAGGTGTAGCTGTGGATCCCAAGAAACCGGAGGCAATTCAGTCTTGGCCTGTGCCAAAGAATGTATCTGAGTTGCGTAGTTTCTTGGGATTGGCCAGCTATTATCGCAGATTTGTCTGGAGGTTTGCCAAGATTGCAGCTGCTTTGACTATGTTGTTGAAAACTAATGTCCAGTGGCAATGGACGGGAAAGCAGCAGCAGGCAATGGATATGTTGAAGAGGTTGCTGACTTCAGCGCCTATTCTGTTGATTCCAGACATGAGTAAACCTTATGAGGTTTACATGGATGCATGTGGTTATGCCATTGGTGTTGTTCTCATGCAGGATGGTAGAGTAGTGGCATACGAAAGTCGCCAACTCAATGCTGCTGAGAAGAATTATTCCACCTATGAGCAGGAGTTACTGGCAATGGTTCATGCGCTCAAAGTCTGGAAGCATTATCTCCGTAATAAGTGTGAGTTTGTGGTCTACACTGATCATAAACCATTGAAATTCCTGCAAAGCCAGGCCGAGGTAAGTCCAAGGCAAGCAAGATGGTTGGACTTTCTTTCTCAATTTCATTTTCATGTTGAACATCTTCCCGGGAAAAAGAATCCTGTTGCTGATGCTCTTTTTAGGGTTCGGGAAGTAAATGTGATGGTTCAACATGAAATTGCTTTGGTGTCACAGATTTGACAAGCATATGACTTGGATATTTTGAGTATGCAGCATCTATCCAAGTTACCTGATGCTTGGGATATCCAGAATGGACTCTGGTATCATAAGGGACGTATTTATGTTCCTGCTGTGGACACTTTGAGAAAGCAATTATTGAGCGAATTCCACGATGCACCTTATGCTGGGCATGGAGGTGAGTGGAAAACTTATGAATCGCTCAAGAGAATGTTTTACTGGCCTAGCTTGAAAGAGGATGTGCAGGACTATGTAAAAGTCTGTGAAACTTGTCAGCAGGTTAAAGCGGGTCGAGGCAAGACTCCAGGGTTATTGCAACCTCTGCCTGTGCCAGAGGAGAGGTGGAGTGAAATCTCTATGGATTTCATTGTGAAGTTGCCTCGTACTGTGCATCACTATACGCAGATACTTGTCATTGTGGATAGGTTGACGAAGTATGCACGCTTTATACCTCTGACAAAGAATGATGATGGCTTGGCAGTGGCCAAGGCTAATATGCAGCATATATTTCCTATTTTTGGATTACCCAAAGCTATTGTAAGCGATCGAGATGTGAAATTCACTGGGAATTTCTGGCGTGAATTGTTCTCTGCATTGAAATGCACTCTTCAGTTCTCTAGTGGAGATCATCCGAAAACGGATGGGCAAACTGAAAGAGTGAATCAGATTCTAGAGGATATGCTGAGATCTTATGTGGCCACTCAGCAATCCAGATGGGAGGACTATTTGCCAATTGTGGAGTTTGCTTACAATAATGGGTTCCAACATAGCATCAAAACTAGCCCATTTGTGGCTATGTTTTGGAGAAATCCCAGAGGACCTGTATCACTTGGTTTTGATGGGCTGAAAACTGATGCTGCTATAAGTATGCTTGAAGGCATGGATGTGACACTTGGGTTGTGTCAATTGCATATGAGACAGGCCCAGGATCGGGCAAGGGCACGTGCCAATTTGTCAAGATCGAGCTGCATGAGGGTCAGATGGTGTACCTTCGTGTAGTCTTTCCTGCAAATCTAAAAAGAAAAGCAACATTGCCATTGCTTGCAGGAAAGAAACCAAAGCTCTCCCCAAGATACAGTGGTCCTTATAAAATTTTGAAGAAATATAGTGATGTTGCCTTCAAGTTGCAGCTCCCACCGAATGTGGACATTCATCCAGTTTTCCATGTGAGCTAGTTTACACCAGCTCGGGGAAAGTCATGCCCGAATTGTGCGTTCGGAACACATGGTGGAGTTAAATAGAATCCCTATCCCAGAAAAAATATTGAATTCCTGGATAGTGCGGATCCGCCAAAGAGACCAGATGGAATTTCTGGTGAAGTGGAAGCATAGACCGCCCTCGCAGGCTTACATGGGAGAGTCGTCGTTTCATGACTCAATATCCGGATGTTATGGCTCAATGGTCTGGAGCCGATTCTTGAGGACAAGAATCCCAGGGGGGGAGTAATGTTACGCCCAAAATATTTTTGCAGACCATTGTAAATAAATTGCATGCATGTGGTGGTGGGCGAACAAACTGAATTAATGTGTTTGGCCTTAGAGTTGTGGTCGCATGTTGTTCCCTAGTCTAACTAGTTGAGGTGCACCTCGATAAACCTTAGACTAGGGGCACAACCGCATGTCGAGTTAATAGACATGGTTGCAATTTGCCTTGGGACATTATTATGTATTAATAATGGAAGAAGGCAAATGTTTAAAGGGCTTTTAAGCTTAGGAATACCTTAATGGTTGAAAAACCATTGCTTGTTTAAAAGGTATACTTAATGGTTTAGAAACCATTGGATTATTAAAATGGTGAGCACCCCTAATATCGGGGGATGCCACCTTGCTGCTGGCAAGACGATTGTTCCAATGGGTCGGGCGGCAACCCGGACTGCGATCCGCAAACCCATCTCGATTGGGGTGGTCGCCACGCGGCCTTGCCACGCTGGCAAATGTGACAGATTAGGGAGCAAAACCGGGTTGAACAGATATAGAGGGCGGCCGCTGCGCACCAAAGGAGGCCTAAGACAAAAGGAGGCGTTCGCCACAGAAGAGGGTGGACGGATTTGGAGAAGCATCAAGCAATAATTGCTACTGGGGTAGCAAGGAAGGCTCTGGTTGCAGGTAAGCCACCAATTGGTCAATCCGCTTGGGATGGCAGAGCCATGGTGGTAGTCGGTTGTATAACTATAGCCTTAAATAATTACTCAGGTAAATAGAGAGGTTCCAGCATGGTTTTGGCAGAGGACCTCCCTGAAAGAATAAAGGGCTTGCCTTAGAATGATGCTTGTGATGTCTCCCTTGAACCACTGAACCACGTCTTGAGAAACCTTGTAGAATGATCTGGAGCTAATTCCAGGCTGTGGGCTTGGCTGCCCTGAACAAGTGTCAGGATTGGCTATGGCTGGTGATTACTAGCGTAGCTTAAGAGCCAAGAGACTACAAGGCTGGGCCTCTGAAATAAGTCATCCCTCCTTTGTATAAGCTTATGCTTATTTATAGATGCCTTGTGAGTGCTGGTGAGGTAGGCTAATGGTATTGGTATGGGACAATATCATGTGCATGCCGACAGTCCAGTGAAAGCAGAGCATCCATTGTGGAGCTAAGCTCCACTGCTACAGTATCTTAGTGGTACTGGGGAGCACAATAAGTGCTGCCCAAGGGAGTTTTATGCAGGGCATTGTTACACGTGAGTGTGGCTTGTCTAAATAAGAATGAGAGGTGCTTGTGAGGTAAAGCTTGTCACTGGTATGGGACGGTGGCATGTGGAACCAACAGTCTCGTAGCCTGAGTTCTTATAATGCCTGCAGTTTCTCCCTTATATTGGATCCACCAGCGCGGGGGTTCTAGACGACGTACTGTCTAGATCTGGTGGGGTGTGTCTGCTTGGCAGACGCTATGGTGCGTGTGGTGGATTCCATAT
Source organism: Isoetes taiwanensis (assembly GCA_021234155.1). Lineage (NCBI taxonomy): Eukaryota > Viridiplantae > Streptophyta > Lycopodiopsida > Isoetales > Isoetaceae > Isoetes > Isoetes taiwanensis. The sequence goes on along the minus strand of JAJEKV010000080.1, from coordinate 3,765,936 downwards.
GTGTGTTCTTGCAGTCCGTCAGTCGTTGCTTCGTGTTCACACTATCAGGTAACTCTTATGCATGTTGCTAACACGTGGAAGCTTGTGCAGGCTGTTTGATAGCTGGCAGAGCGTACGTGTACATTTAGTTATCTTATGTTGTCTACTTGTAATCTGTATACGTGGCTTTCATGTATATAGCCTCGTGGGAGGCAGTACTTGTTCTGTGTACTCTGATGGTTTGATGTGAATACAAATCGAAATTTTTGGTACTAAAATTTTGGTTCGTAACATATATGCAGATTGTTGCTACAATATTTTTGCTACGATTTTTCTTTGTCTAAATACTTTTATTCTTGCTATCAAAATCTCTGCTATGTATCTTCATGCTCTGATTCCTTTCTTTGAATGCTATGAATTCTTTCTTAGTGAATGCTATGAATGCTTGGATTGATGCTTTCTTAATTGTTATGAATGCTTTCTCAAATGCTATAGATGCTGGGATTGATGCTTTCTTTTATGCTTTTTTTAGATTCTGGTTTTTGTTGTTCTATCATAACATTCATTTCTATTTTCTATTTAGCAGATTAGTGCATATCATGCTTGTCACGAGATCAAGGTTGGATACTAATAATACTAATGTCACAAATCCAGTTCGAGTTCAAAGGAAGAGAGTGAATGTCCTTCATTCCAGAAAAAAGAGTTTACACAATAGTAATCCAAGATCTCAACAATATGCTCCAAGAAAGATGAGTAGAGGGGGCTGATCACTTGAAAGCATGCTCGAAGTCCTTGAAATGTTAGATAGCAAAGAGATACTAACTAATTTGGGAAGCTGCAAGGCGATTTGATATTCCTGAATCGCTTATTAAAAATTGGATGAGGGGCAAGTATGACAAGAAAGCTGGCCAAGAACCTAAGTGTTTGAGTAGTGAGCAGGGATTGGAGCTGAAAAAATGGGCTTTGGACAGAGTAGCAGCAGGCATGGGAGTAACAAAAGAAGAATTCAAGATAAAAGCATTAGAAATGGGTGAAAGCAATGCATATACATTGTGGGCAAATGGTAAGCCGGGAGATAAATAGTGGAAATTATTCAAGAAGAGGCATCCTGACATTGCATTAAGATCCACTGAGACTTTGGATCCACTGGCAAGGGCACCAGCAATGAATCCTGTAACACTTGGGCACTTCTACACAACATTAGGAGTTTATGGACACTTTAAATTTGATCCTAACCATATATGGAATGCTGACAAAAATGGTATTCAAGCAGGAAAAATTAGTAGTTTAAGAGTTATAACTAAGAAAGGAAGTAGGGTTGTCCATGAGATGGTAATGAGAAACCGAGAATGAGTGACTGTTTTAGCTTGCTGCAATGCTTCAGGTAGTGCTATTCCTAGCTACTATATTTTCAAAGGCGCTAGGTGAGAGCAAATCATGTTGCTAACTGTGAGGTTGGAGCTGGTATGTCAGTTCAGCCTGAAGCTTGGATGACTACTGAATTATTCATGGTTTGGTTAAGAGAACATTTTAAATCTAATGTAGCTGGAGGCGTTGATGAAAATAACCCCCATCTTATCATTTTAGATGGACATGGAAGCCATGTAGATGATCTTCTAGCCAGATCTTTTGGAATCCATCTTGTGATTCTACCTCCCCATACTTCCCATAAAATGCAGCCACTTGATGTGGCAATCTTTGGACCATTCAAGCAATATTTTAGACATAACAGGGCTGCATACACAAATGATAATGGAACTGTGGAGCCAAATAAGGCACAATTAGTAGGTACATGTATGTCGATTTGATATCTAGCTTCTCTTTTTCTTAGTTGACATTATTATTTTTGTGCAGGCTTGATCTCTAATGCATTGTCCACGACTCTTACACCAGAGAAGATTAGAGCTGGCTTTAAAGCCACTAGAATTTGGCCATTAAATCCCGCTATTATAAATGGGTTTATTACTCCTGCATTTTCTACAACAGGTCATATTATAGTTGGTTTAAAGTTGTTGGAATTTGGCCAATAAATCCATTGTCATAGATGGATTTCATGCTCCTGTATTCTCAAGAATAAGTATTGTAAGAACAGGTATTGTAAGACATTGATCCTCCTTTAGGGCCATATGATCATGAGCAACACTTGGAGGATGCATATGTGCCAAGGTAGAGGTTACGCATATAAAGTACTGATTTGTTTTAGAGTTTGGGGCAATTATCTTTATGAAGAAATTCGTTTCAACATTTTCTCTCAATATTTGAAGAATTCAAGGACTAGAAATATTGATGAATGTGGCAACCGCGAGTCAAGTTGGTCCAAGCAATGTGCAAAGCAGGTTAGTTGTTGTCTTTATCAAATTGTAGATTTTTAGTTTATAAATAAACTAATGTTTTGTTTTAATTGGCAGATAACAGTAACAATTCAGATTCTTTTATTGATAATATATTGCACATATACCTGAGAATCCAGATGCATCAGAAAATCTAGTGTTAGTCCTGTGCCTCCTGGTACAGGACTATTCATGCATACGACAGACCAGGTCAAGCTCAAGGATCCTCGGTCGACCACGGTCACCATCAAAAAAGCTCGCCAGAAGACCAAGCGGCCACGCCACGCAAGCCCATCAAAGAGGCGCCCGCCGGACAAGTGGCCGGCCCGTCGCACCGCCAGCGTCGGCGTCGCCATGATTCTAGGCACTTCAAGAGGCACCGCCCATTCTCCTCCAGAATCGCCTCCTTCCGTGAGTCGGCACCGAGATCGGTCCGAGTGTCTATATTGGGCCCAAGGCCATTGTACTATATATATGACTAGAGCTCGCATTACGAGTTCTAGATGAGTTTTGAGTCTTGTCTCCTTTCGGTTCTTCTCTCTATTCGCGAGCTCATGTATGTTCATCATTGATATCAAGGAAGCTTATCATTTTCCTCTCATTTGTTACTGTTTTCTTCTTCTTCTTCTTCTCTTCTTGCAAATCCGCGTGACATAGTCCCCTCGGACTCTCTGTTAGATCCACGGGTCCTCCACAGGAGGTCGCTGCCTTCCGAGGAGTTCCCCGAACGCCGCCGGGCCGCCGGGTTCGATTCCATCCTACTTTCTTCGTCGCCATGTGCGTCCGAAATTTCACGCGGAAGGAGAACTCCTTTCTCGAACGGCCTCTAAGCTTGGAGCCATCATCGTCGGAAACTGTTCGCGACATGTATGGATCGCTTATGACATAGAGGAGGCCATCTTCTGGTCTAGGGCTCGCCCGGTCCACCAACCCCTCGTGTCTGTCGGCCCCGGTTCCCCCCTAGCGTGCAAACATTGCTCACAACCTCAGTCACCTCATCACTATCGGGGAGCCCTATCGCTCAACCTTCTCAACCGTACTTTCATACACCCAACATGCCTACATCCATCATTCTTCAGGCCATAATGCCTCTTCCTTCACAACCATCATCTCCCGGGTGGGCAAGGATATCCACAAGTCTCTTTTAGCCTACCCCAGAATATCCTTTCCTACATTTCCCCTTTCCCTTCCATTTTACAACCTTACAGATCTCAAAACCAATGCTCAAGCAACTTCAGTTCCTCAACCGCAGTCACCCCTTCATCAGGGTCCTTCAGGCACCATGCCACATCCAACTCAACCTCAATATCCTCACTATACTGTTCCTGTCCAGCCAAGCACTTTCACATCTACCTTTCAGACTTTGAAACTGACTTATCCCACCTTTGGCAACACGAAAGGCAAACCCTTAGACCAAAGTGCTCAGGCCCACATGGAAGAATTTGAGGCTCTAGCTGTCCTAAATGGTCATGCGCAACCTCAACTGAAATTCCACATCTTTTCCACCACCCTGCGTGGCTCTCCTCATCAATGGCTCATGTCCAACAAAAGCCATTGGAAACAAGACTGGTCAGAAATGCGAACTGCTTTTCTGTCTCATTATGGGACCACGGATGATGATCAACTTCATCTCAAGCAACTCAATGAACTTCAACAAGAGCCCACGGAGTCTCCGCCTCGATTTTTCTTGGATCGACTTCACATTCTCGCTAAGTAAGCTCAAGGAGTACCCCTACCGGCAGTTTTTTGGTCCTGTTTCTCCAAGGACTTCCTCCCGCTATTCGACTCATGATCAATACACTGCGTCCCAAGACTTTGGAGCAGGCTATCGACCTTGTCAATCACTGATCAATGTTTCCTCGGGCGTGGCTCTTCAAAGAGCTCCGCTCATTCCACCTCATGGTTCCACAGGGACGGTATTCACCTCAACACGCTAATCCACAATGCCTTGATCGGATCACGGTGCCATATTTGCAAATACCAAGGCCATTTGGCAAATGAGTGCAACTCCACCAATGGCCGCCTCATTGCAAGCGATGCAACATGTGCAATCATGCCCACCTTAAGAGTGCACTCGCACTCATCCCACACCGTTCCAAACAAAATGGTTTATCAAGTGCAAACCACACCTCGCAACAATCGCACTATCAGCCCACCGCCCGGTGCAACCCACTCAACTCTATCGACAACATGGGGGCAACAACGGGGACCCAACCCACGTACTCCTTTTGATCCTTCTAAAGCTTCGGTGTTATCACTTTCAAGAATGGGGTCATACCACCACGGCAGGTCCTCAACTTCCACAAGTTCGGTATAGCTTCGGCACAAATCGTAACCACATCGGTCCGCTCCGCGGCTTACCAACTCGGATTGCTAATGGCAAACAAGGCCCGGACCAGTTCTTAAGAAGCCACCAAGAGCCTCGGCAATCACGCTATCAACCAGCTCCAAACAAATCAACCTAGGTTGGATCAACAAGCACAGAGGAAATTTTTCGTGCACTTAATCCTCCAGTCCGGTAGTCAAATTGGGTTGGTTTAGTTTCACGCCGCACCGAGGGCATCACGTCCCTTGACCATTATTCAGAATGGCGCATAACTCCGCCTTTCTGCGATTGACACCATTCCTCATGAGGGACGAAAAAAAAGGTTCACTTTGCACCTCGACTTGGAAAAAGCTCATGCCACATGTCATGCCAAAAGTTCAAAAGCATTTTGAACCTCATGCAAGCCGGCCAGGCCGCACATTGGCAAATGTTCATGCCACCACCGTAGAGCTCAACAAAGACAAGATACACCTTCCACATCTCAACCTCCACGCCTCTGGGGCGTATCCCAATATTGCTGCAGAGGTTGACTTACTCAAAGAAGTTCTTTGCTTCACTACCACGCACTCCAACACCAAGTGGAACCAAAGCAGATCCTTTTTCTCATGTGCCTCTAGAACTCCAAGAGGAGCTAGCCAAGATCAAAATTCCTTTAAGCTTGGCAACCATTTTGAAACTCATCCTGCTCTCAAGGACCGGTTACCACTCCCAACCTGCTTTAGTTGGGGCCTGTGGCTACCTCTACACCCCTTGGTCCATGCCGCGGTGGGTAATCGAAGAAGTCAACCATGTTCAAATAGATGGAGGTAAGCGCAGCCAATCTCATCACGGATAAACTCCGCCAAACAAATGGGCATCACACAACTCTTTAGGTGCCCCATATGACATCAAGTTGGCTAATGGCCAAATCACGCGACCTCAAAGGCGTCACACCTCTTCTTCACATCAACATGGTGATCTCCGGCTTCCCCATGGAATTTGGAGTTTGGAAGGCTGGCGAAGATCCGGTGACTATGAAATGTTGGTCGTGAGACCTTTTTCTCCATGGGAGCCAAAAGTATCCATTCTTGGGCCACGGACCCGGTTAGTCATCAGCGATGGTCACCTCAATGCCACCATGGACTTGCAAGCGAGGCGGGGATCATTTACATTGAACATCACGGAACCCTCTCTCTCCGGAACCACGGTTAAGAAGCTCGAGAATATTTATCAAGTTCGGGCTCCACTGCGAGTCGCCTCTGTCATCCTACCCCGAATATCGTCCTTGGGGAGAAATGACTCTTGATCGGGACCCGGTATGGGCGCTTTGCTTGACCCTTACGGCTCCTTGCAATCGAATCCAGCGTGTTGATCACTTTTGGATCTTTGAACCTCCACGCAACTCTGTTGATGTACGGCTGTCATGAAGCAACCTCTGGCTGGGATAAACTTCGGTAACCCCTCTTTTCACCCGCCAAAGTGCCACGCATCGGTTATGCTCCAACCTCCTGCACACATTGTCGGGATCTTGAAGTAATACCCCATATTAGGACTCGAGTCGAGATCGTGGAGAGTAGACGGCGCAATCAACTTTGTTAAGCATTAACGCCGATCTTCGGCCCTTATCGTGCCGGGGCGGTCAATTTATTCAAAAATTCAAACACATTTTAAGCACAGATTCTGAGGAGATCTTGGGGAATCAACAAAGCTTGGGGGCACCACCATTCCTACCAAATCGATGCCGCGACCGGTTTAGCGGCGGTACCCAAGCTCAACCTAATTCACGAGTATTGATCGTCCAGAAGGAAATTGACAAACTCCTTTCACGGGTTTACGATCTATGAGGTCAAACATTACGAATGGGTGAGCCGTCATTTGCCCTCAAACACAATGGTAAGGTCGGCGTGCATTGTGGACTCTAGGAAGCTAATCCCGGGCCCGCGGGCGTGATCATTTTCCACTTCAACCGGACCGGGTTACGGAAGGTGGCTGGACAGGATGTACTCCTTCATGGATGGTTTTAAGCTGTCGGATCTCGATCAAAGGCCGATCAACTCAAGACTACTTTCACCACCCCAGGTAGAGTGCTTTTGCCACCAAAGGTGGTTCCTTTTGGATTATCAAACTCTCCATCAGCGTTTCCAGCATCATGCTCTCGGTTTTCATGTGATTTCATGAAGGAAAATCCCTTCTGCAAGTTTTCAGATTGAGCTTCTCGCCTCTGAGTTCCATGGTGACCATTTGGATAAGTGGAACTTCGTCTTCGGAAATGTGATGAGTCGGCGTAGTCTCAATTAGAAATGCGCAGCTTTTCGTCACCTCACGGTGTTACGTTGAGCCATGTTGTCGATGGCGAGGTATCACCAGATCTGCCAAAATGATTTATTGTGCTCAAGGAACAAGCACCAGCCAATATCAAGGAGACCGCATCTTTCACGGGTAAGGTCAATTATTCCTCCACCTTCATGCACGGACTAGCGACCATTAGGATCCATTCATAAACTCCGCGGGTGGCAGATCCACGGGCTTGGAATTCCGAGGCGGATGTAGCAATTTGAAGCTTTTGCTTACTTTCGAGGCACGGTTCTTGTTCCTCCTCAATGGGTTAAAGCCCTTTCATGTTCATGTCGATGTCTCGGCGTTTGCTATTGAACAGATTTGTTCTTTCTCAAGAATATGATCGCCAGCAAACCAAATCCTTCGCTTATTGAAAACTCAATTCTGGCGCCTGATACGCCCTTGGGCGTAAAGCTTTGGGTCTCATTTTCTGTGTCAGCTTCCGTCCGCTACCTTTTAGGCGGTCAAATCAAGTTCTTTAATGGACCAAGCACTCCTTTATTTGATCAACAAGTCCAGCCCGCGGAGCGCGTGCTTTCGTTAAGGTCCTTCTTCTCAAGAATTTTATCGCGCTGAAATTGTTCGCCAAAGTGAAGCCGTCTCATGTAGATCCGGATTATCTTTCAGCATCCTACGGATGATCCCTCTATTTGGAGTCTCGAGCGCCTTTCACGATGCTTTCGGCTCTCTTTTTTAATCAGCAGCACCACATTGGTTCCGCGGTTTTCATGATACCTCCTCCGCGAGATTGCTCTTCCACCGGGCAGGCGGCTCTCTCACCTTAGCGTGAAATCGTAGCATCAATTTCTCAGGAAGTCGTGACTACCACCATGGTTCAGGACATCTCTACAAAGGGTAAGGACACCATCAACCGTGGCGTGTTCTGCCTCATGAAGTTCGGATATTGTTCGAGAAGCGTAAAAGGGCTAGGTGGGTAGTCATTTCATGGTGACACCGGTACGCCAAAATCCTTCTGAAACTGGAGTACATTATTGGCCCACGCTCTTCAAAGATGCTTTCCATACGCGCCCGCCCGCATTATTGGCGCTTACCCGATGGAGTGGGGCCTCCCTTGACGTGGCGGCTCTTCCCTTGACTAGGTCATGCGCTTCCCTTGACAAATGGGAATGGACTTTGTGGGACCTATAGATCCTGTAGCGGCACGCAGTGCGTTGTCGGTTCTCGCGACTCAGCTACCAAATGGTGAGGCTTGTACTTCAGGACAACAACTATGACAAGCGATACTAAGTCCTCTATCAACAAATTATGCCAGCGATTGGTACGAATTTTGAATTACGTTGATGCGTGGTGTCCGACTCATCAATCATACTATGGGGCGTGGATTATCTCGACATCATCGCGAGCACACCTTACTATCCTCAAAGGTAATGGGTTGGCGAGAAAGCACCAACAAAACTTCGGTCACCATTCTCAAGAGAATTTGTGGCCAGCTTCCATACGGTGGCAAATAAAACTTCCCTCTTTGTTCTTTGGGCCCTGCAATGCTTGTTTCAAGATTGCTACGGTCCACCTCCTTTTAAAATTGGTTTATGGTCGGGGAAGCTCTCGTGCGTTTGAATACATCCTTCCAACACTCGTTTCAAGCTCTTGCTCATAATCCACTGTGCACTCAAAGAAAGGGTCTATCAATTAGAGCGGAGTTGGATGAACTTGAAGGGATGCTTATATTACGTGTTCTTCATGGACTAGCGGTTACCAAAAATCTTTACATGACAAGCGTCACGAAGACAAAACATTCAAAGAAGGAGATTTGGTTCTTCTTTATGATTCAGTACAAAAATTTTTAGGGTAAACTCAAGTTTTAGATTGGCAGCCTTATCAAATTGTTCAAGTGGTTAGATTGACGTTTTCCAATGGCGAGTTAGATGGCACTCCATTACCTACATTGGTTAATGGTTTTCGTCTCAAACATTTCATCCACCGCAGGCGACAATCAACAAAGCGGTCTGATTCAAGCAAACACCACGAGAGAAATTGACTAGAAAGGCGGCATATTATATTATAGTGGATATTTTTACAAAATGCGAGGCCTTGACTATTTCCGCTATAGGCCTTTGCCCTATATACAAGCAGACTCGAGCCCTATCTACTAAAAAACCTAAGAGGAAAAACCCTCTACTTTCGGGTTGAATGGCGAGGTGATCTTGAAGAGATGGTAGAGGTTAGCGCGAGGATCCCGGCCGAAGGTCTTGAGAACCACCTCCATCGATTGGTCGCCCCGATTGGGGTGTTGATACATCCGGCACACCGGCGAATCCGTTCTCCGCGCCCACGATTGTGGCGGTAGCGAGATCGGACAATTCATCTTGCGGGTAATCCACTCTGACGGTTAAATTGGGCATAGTGCGATCCCTCGTTGATTTCAAACGGCAGCTGACCATCTTTGGCGCCATCGGATGCAACCGTTTTACTCGGTTTGTCTTATATAATGGCGAGACTCCTTGTCGGCGTGGACCAATCGGGGAATTAAGCCAGCGTGTTTTACTTGATGCAAGAGCTCTTTCTAAAGCGAGAATCTTTTCTCAGCCTTAAATCGCGGGGTACTCTCGACACATTCGTTTTCATGATATCCGCCCGAGTTGCACGCATTAAATGCCCTTGCTTCTTTTCATACCGTCAACGAATTAATATGCTTGTCCTTTGGCCACATCACATCCGATCCTTCTCTCGCGTCTCATCCTCTCCGCAGTTCATTGCTTCTCCCTTCGTTTTTGAGGACTTAGCCAAGTACACTCAATTACACTCCTTGGCATCTTCGACTTTGGCACCATCAAGCGGCTCGATTTCACCCTTTTCATACCTCTTAAGCCTCGGTTATTAAGCCCTAAAACCTTTTAAGTTCCTACTGTAGCCGCCGTCCTCGTGCCCGGCTTCGTCCTCAGCCTTTGAATCACTCTTACGTTTACGCCGTCGTTACCATGGCTGCACGAGATTTTCTACACTTCAAACTCGCTCGAGGATCGACTCTTTTTTGGTCGTATCCTTCTTAGCGCTCCCACCTTAGTGAAGCCCTTGTTGGCTTAAAATAAAGTCATTTGGTGACAAGCTTTACGAATTCTCTCAAATGGAACTTAGGCTCCCAATCGACCAGCCCAGAAGCGGTTCATCGCCAATATCGTTAACGGCCAGAATGGATACACCGCGTGGTTGATGGCACCACCACCCGGTGACTCAACATTTGATTTACGGTATTTCATATTCCCTTACAAACCCGAACATCATGATCGCCATCACGGGATCTAGATGTCCGCGATTTAGTGCACCTCCCTTATCATGCCAATGTGCATCGTCGATTAATATCGACAAGCCTCCGCGGAAACCTTTATTATTCGGTTTACTGTGGGCGCCAAGTTCCTGGGTATTCTATCAAGAACACCCATATCAATAAGCCTTTCTATAACATGGTCATCAGCGCTACACACTCAACCACCATGAATTGGCCCCAATTGATGTTCTCGTCTTCTCAAAGAAGTGGACCGCCGAGGTGCCACTTCCATTCTGAGATTTTGTGGGAGGCCACCTTCAAGCCCTCATCGATCATTACTTCCCTCCACACCGCGAATTCTCATAATTCCACTCGGTTGGTCCCTTCCTGAGACTAGAGTTGGCACTTCCGCCCTTCTTCCCCTTTGGTCATGTCCAAAATCCGCGCACCCATGTCGCTGTCTCCTCCTCGGCTACACCATCAGAGTTCACACCATCTTTCCCCAAACATCACAAACTGAGACTAGCGGCCCGTCCACCACCACAACACCCTGGAAATGGGTTGTTGTATCGGTATCGGCGGGATGCTCATTTGTTCTCAAGTTAAAGAATCCCAAGGCGGCTCTTATGAGCGGGGTTCAAATGGCTAGAGGCCTACGATGCGGTGCAAAGGACCTTCAAATTTGCCCTTGTCAAGTTGTAGCTTTTGGAGGCCAAACTTCAAGACAACCGCAGACTCTTACAGGGCTCATCTGGATCTCAAAAGTGCGGGATCAAATCGACCAACTGCGGATCAGACTCGGCTCCAATCGAAGTCCGAATTTATTGGAGCTATGGATCAAAGAAGCTCTCACGGGTACCAGGGCGGATATTATGACTCAGCCTTGTACTCAGAACTTTGTGAAATTTCAGCACTCAAGTTCAAAACCTTCTGAGGCGGGGCCTTTCAGTGCCTCGCCAATGAGCAAACCTACGGACCTCTCGGCTCACCTCTTCCAAGATCCCTGACTACCCAGGGTCGCGAAGCGAGGAAGATTCTTGATGGCCGAGGAGTTAGGTGCTTAGTCTCAATACTCCGGGCAATCCTCCTCCCAGGTCAACACTTCTCAGAAGGTCCGGTGACCAATCCGCTGCTGCTAGAAAGGACAACAAGATCGTGATCTTGAACAACATTGCCGATAGTATTCCAGTCTATTTGATGAGGCTCAAAGCAAAACTTGGCTGACCCATCGCCATTATTAGGGAATGTAGCACGGCTTCGGTCCTTCACGCTATCCGCGATTATGTAGTTTGCTCGCCGCCCACCTCTTCCTTTTCAGTGGCATGCGACGAGATGGACACAATGGATATTCCCCGAACGCTACTGATTTTCGCCCGGTTGGCGAACTCTCCGTGAAGACAAAGGGGTTATCTTTTGTGCCCTTGCAGTCTTGATCTCTGCTGTGCCGATCAGTTTATCACCTTGAGTTATTTATTACATAGGCACATATTTCATGATTTCTCCGTTGATGCAGGGCACTAGGATAGACCCACGCCCGTACTTTTGAGGTATTACGGTGCAATGGTTTAGCGCGGGATAGCAATCCATATCTTAGCGATCGTACTCGGACCCACCTCTTCATCAGGGTACATGCGACTTAATCATTATCTCGGCAAGCGAATGGCTACCATGAGATAAGAATTATCTAGGACATCCAGGATCTTATGCACAAATTTATATCACGACACCTCGCGGTTATAATCAATTCTGAGGCTCGTTGGATAGCAAAGGCCGGTCCCACGGGGATAGGATAGCCCTCACATCAACTCTCAACTCTACACTTCCTCTTTAGGATCGTTGGTGTCAAGCTCTTGATGGGATCTTATCCAGTCAATTGGGAGACAGCTCGGCTTATGCATACGGGCATGGCTCCTTCTCCCTAATAGCTTCCCACAGGCGTACCTCGCCCCAGGTTCTGACTTTCCCGATTAGGCGCCTCCCCTTTTGGACCAAAGGTCATGGATGGTCATCTTGGGATGGACTCCACCTGGATCTCGGCCGGATCTCGGTGGGATCCCGCGTTTACTGTTAGCTTTATCACATTGGGAAGAAGGTGCCACTCACGGATACCACCACCGAATTGGATCTATATTGCTAATGGCGTAGTTGCTTGCTTGGCCGTGGATCGCGCTTCATGGTCTTATTTACCTTCTTAGCGAATGCCACCACCTCACACGATCCTTGATCCATCTTCAGCGAGGTTTTGTGCTGCTCTCAAATGCATTTTGCTCGGCTCCTTAAATGTCCCATTTTTCCAGCGCAATCCGAATGCCGATTAACCGATTACCTTTACCTCCAGACCTGCCTCCTCATGGAATGTCGGTACATTTCTTGAGGGCGCCCATCTTTGCCCTTGAAGACGCTGATGCGATCGCTTTTCTTATTGATGCGAGATCACGCCCCTTGGCCACAACCTCCTCCTGCTCTTCAAACACGAGGATCTCGGTAGCGATTACCATAATGGTGCAGCGTCCTGCTCCGTGAGGATCACTCAGGCGGATGGCTTCGCCCTCGGAAACCCTTCCTCCTTTTCTTCACTCGAGTGGCGGTTTTGGTGGGAAGTGTTAGTCCACTGTGTGCCTCTGGTACGGGGACTATTCATCTATCTGACAGACCAGGTCAAGCTCAAGGATCCTCTCCCGGTCAGCCACCCGGGTCAGCCGTAAAAGCTCGTGAAGACCAGCCCGTGAGACCAGCAGTCAAAGCCCATCAAGAACCGGACAAGTGTGACGATGCCAGCGTCGGCGTCGGCGCGATTCTAGGCACTTCAGAGCGCATACATTCCTTTCATCGGGGCCTCCTTCGGGGTGACGCAGGAATCGGTGAGTGTCATATTGGGCCCAGGCCATTGTACTATATATGGCGGCTAGAGCTGCGCACTTGGGTTCTAGATGAGTTTTGAGTCTTGTCCTTCCAGTTCTTCTCTGTTGAGCTCATGTATATTCATCATTGATATCGAGGGAAACATCATTTTCCTCTCATTTTGTTCTGTTTTTCTTTCGCTGCTTCCTCTTCTTGCAAATCCGTGTTGGGACTCTCACATTAGATCCACGGGTCCTCCACCAGTGTCTTCGGGGAGTTCAGAACGGACCCCAAACATCTAGTTACACATAACAGCGGAAATCCATCTAGCATAGTGACGTCTGCCGTCGTCTAATACAACTACATCTATATCACGAAAATCATCAAATGCATTGCATTACTCACTACAGGGATGCGATGCGACATCAAACGGCGTCAGCGTCGTCGATGAAACGTCCGGATCGTCATTGGTTGGTCGGCGACATCGTCGTTCAACGGCGACAACGTCGTTCGGCGTCGTTCAACGGCGGTCATCGAGTGACGTGTGGTTTACTGGCGATGGCATGGATGCTGGCGCCAAAGGCTGGCGGAGCTGCGTGTCAAACCGCGTCGGTAGCGTCAGGTTCAGCGGCGTTTCCATGAAGCTGACGTCGGCCTTGGCGTCGTGAAATGGTGATTGCAAAATTTGGCGACTGCTGTCTAGGCAGCCGATGCCATTGATTGAACGTGACGTTACTGTATTGGCGTGTCCGTCTTACTGGTGGCATGGTCTTTGGTGCCAAATTTCGCGGCCTAGCGTCAAGGCCAGCGTCGGTCTCTTGGTCGTTGAAACGGCGTTCATATTGGCGATGTCACGTAAACCTATGCGTGGCGTGAATGTGGTGGTAGCTGCTAGCGTCAAGATACGTCGACTTAAACGTCGTTTAACGGCGTGACCTGGAAGAATTTTTTTTTTGCCAAGTAAAAGCCTAACCCTAACCCTAACCTACATCCGTTGCCATTTGGTCCATCGATCAAGCTGTTTATTCTTATTTTTTGAGTGTTCTTCCCTATCTTGCTATAATGGTCGGCCGGTTGAAGACCATGGCGATATGTTCCTTCTAGCGGTAATCCTCCTCCTCAAAGGGAAGACAACTCCGGCCAACCGCTTCTCCGTTGAGAACCTCCCTTCACCATCGTGGCAGATGAGTGAAAGACTTCGATTGCACTAACATCGGCGTTCCATGCGGGGAGCAGTGGTAGAATAGCTCATAGAAAGGCCAAACAAAGAGAAAGCGACATTAATGGTCGCGGATAATGATGCAAATGGTTGCATCAAGCATCGCGATCTCGAGAATGGACATAAGTAATGTATAAACATGAATGAAACAATAAGTTTTTTATCTATTTGTGTTGTCGTTGTATAAGCTTATTTTATGAATGAGACAATGGGTATTTTTATTTATTTGTGTTATTTGTATTGTATGTTGTTTTACGTTATGTTAAACAATCCTGATTGGAGTGGTTCGCGGCGTTATGATCATTTGGCGATGCGTTAAGCGGCGTCATGATCATCTGACTGATAACATATGAGGGGGCATCGGGCGAGCAAAGGCGATGTGGCATCACCTAGGTGTCGGGCGGCGTCGGCTTAGGCGTCGGTCGCCAGCGTCACAGGGCGTCGATGTAACGTCAAATATGGCGGGAACCGGTAAACCAGATTATTACTTATTATTTTCACTCGTTTGTTTGGGATTTTTTGCGTAGTGGGTCTTCATAAGGTAAGATCTCTGCTTTAATCTTTGTGTATTTAGAGTTAAACACCTCAAATGCTAATAGATTAGAAGATTGGGTCTTGAAGTATGTTAAAACTTGAGGGATGTGATCAAAGATGCTTGGTCGGTTCCATCCCGAATGGAAGACTAAATGTCGGGTTTATGCACCTCCAGAGCGAAGTTTCAATCTTCATAGATTACAAAAGATTTGAAGGTTCGTGAATATAAGTCTTGAATTGACTCCATTTCAAATGGAAAGGACTAGATGTATGGGTTCGGGCGCACCCTTCAATCAAATGCTTTCTAAATATGTAAGCGTTGTATGAATCTGAGATCTTAGAATAAACATTTGATAAAATCATGAAAAACATGTATATTATAATTATTATATATTATTACATGGTTTTTATTAATATTTTTTATTGTTTACTAGAAAAACAACATGGACCCGAGCGTCGGAAGAATTTGAGCGTGAAGTGAGACGAGAAGCTTTGAGAAAGTTGGCGACTTGGCATAAGAATGTTACCCCAACAATTGCCACAAATAGTCAATTAGACCCGGTGGGCCCTAGTCTTCCTAGAGGTTTGGGGTGGTGTGCATGGAAATGAATGCGTAGATGTATGTACCATAAACATGTTTGAATGATTAGTTAACTTTATATCTTGATGTTACTTTTGCGGTTGGCACTTGTGAGTTTATATTCACGGTTGTTTGATGTGCAAAGGACAAATAAAGCCGGATGAGAAGAAGCTGTCTCGACCATGTTGAGAAATATGGTGAATGCAGGCAAATCCGATTAACAGACTTTTATGTGGGGTATTCAACGGCAATTATACACCCAGATCTTATGAGCGATAATCAGCTACTCTCTCGCTATTACTTGAATGCGATGTCTTAGCAGTTTGCTTGTATTTTGTTAGGAAGAAATTGAGAATGAAGTGAGCTTTCGAGGCGTTATATAGATTTTTGGGGTTATGTTGTCATTGGAAGTAGATGATGTTGATACTATGAATCTCGTTCATAGAAAACCCTACAAGCCATCAACTTCCTCAAAGAGTATCCCATTCTACATTGATAGAACTTCTAGATGGAGTGCAATGGTAGTTGCCAAGATGGAGGGCGTAGTATGTAAAGTGGAATGTACTAGATCATGTGGAAATAATCTTCCACCTTCACTAGTCATTTGGTCCGACCCTTCTGAGGATAAAAGATCGTAGAAATTCAATGCATGGCCTAGAGGCAAGCCAATTATTTATGGGGAGTAATTTACATATTGGGGTAGAAGTGATTACATGATTAAAATAATTAAGTCCCATTCTTTGGCACAGGATTATATATTATGACTAGTGTGAAAGTCAAGATGGTCTATTTGTTCCTTTAATGCCATATGTGGAGTCACGAATATACTTCAGTTACTTAATAAATTGAGTAAGCATCGATGGCTATGCTCATCTATGGCCTAAATTCAAATGTCTACGAACAATATCAAGCCCGGTGACCTCATAAACTTCACATATATTGATGAGTAGATCCCTGAGTTGCATGGAAACCTTTAGCTGCTTTATTAATAGCTCTATCGAGAATCTATTTACCAATTGTGAATTGTGAAATGACAAGAACCAAGAAGATTTTTTAAGTAGTAAAATTAGGGAGATATATCATGGTTTTATGCTATAAAACTTTGTGTATTGGTGATGAATTGTTCATTGAATATGAATCTGTTGAATATCTGGGAGGTCAACTGATGATGTATCAAATTACTCATATAATTTTTGTGGAATGCACCATTTTCTTCTTCTTCTTGAATTCTTCTTCTTCTTCTCTTGGAATGAGATTGCACATATTGAGATAAATGTGTATTATATCTTCAATATGCTTTGATTATGACATAAAATTTTTACCATTTAGATTCGTTATTAAATGTAAAAATTTAACAAATACGAATCTCAATGTATGTATCAATCATATATTTAGACTTTAATCGGCGTCTTGGTAGGCAAGTGGATATGAATACATCAAAGCGTCTTGAATTGAAGCGACATCAAAGTCATTCTTGGATGGCGAAATTAGAATACATTAGGCGGTATGGGTACAAACATGGGCACAGCATAATGAAGAGTACAATGATGTGAGATGAAGCAGGGAATACGATGATGAAGATGATGACAATGATATAGACGTGACTTCATGGAAGTTGAGAATCCATAGCCGACATGTTAGATGCATTGGCCCAATCTTACGACAAGCGACCTAGATAATGATATAAATACTCCTAACGATGGTCATGAAGATCCGTTTTATTGGAGAAGCATAAAGCATTATATCAGTGCAAGCATATCTAGATTGGCGACATCTTTATTGATATTATTAAACCTTCAAGCCAAATTCAAATGGAGCAATGCGGTCATTACGGCTGTTAGAGTAAATTACAATTGCAATCCACTTGACTTTATTGAATTTGTAGTTGAATGTATGCGATGAAATTACATTTTTTATAAAGTTGTGCAAGAGAAAATACTCCCACAAGGGAACACTATGCCCAAAAGTATGCTGAAATAAAAATATATTGGCGTCTCTTGGTTTAGGCTACCATAAGATTCCGCGGCTTGTCAAATGATTGCATGGTATATTATCAGGATGACATCTACAAGAACAAACATGCCTAAATGTAGTGCCTCTAGGTACAATCGGATGCAAAGGGAAAGAGCGAAGATCCTAGATGAAGGTGGTTCGCTACTCCATTGATCCCTACGCATAAGGCTATTGTTTTACGATGTGAATCTCTAACTGCTCATGGGTTGGTGTCAAAAGCTAATGCGTCAGTGACAATGTGCCTCGCGTGGTTAGTAGCGCAAGCAATGGAAGCATATTGATGAAACATGGCGAGATTTGGAAGAGCCCGCGAAATCTCAGATTAGGGTTGACAGCGGATGAATTGGTAATCCTTATGGGCCGATCAATCGGCCAGCGTGGTCAACTTGGCGATGGTGTTGATCAACTATAATTACCGTGGTTACTCATGAAGACTAGCCATTTTAATGGTAGTACTAATGTAGTTCGAGGACCCGAAGCTAGGAAAGTCTAGATCCATATCGAAAATAGTTATTGATGAGCTTTGACATTGTGGAGTGAAGGTATTGAAGTTCACGATGTCTCAAAGAAACCGTCTTTGACGAATTACCTTGAGCAATCTTAATGTGGACAACGGCGGTGGCCTGGTTTTGTATGAACTCTTGGACTCAGAATTAATGCGGATATGCGGCATGTCACTTGTGGGTTTGAACAGTTGAATACCGGCCCAGGTCAGCGGCATTGCACAAAATGTCTGGCCTGAAACTTCAAGAGATATGCGCCAATGGAAAATGGAAACCCGATCACATTAAGGTCCAAGAGAAAACATTGCGAAGAGCCTCCCAAAAGGTTGACAATGAAATTGGGGTAACATGTGGGATCTTGCGTGAAGGAAATAAAGGTTAGGGAATGAAGTGGAAGCATCCTTCTTCCTTCTACCTATTGGGCCAATTGAAGATCCATCATCTTAACCCAGTCCATACACATCTTTAAAAGCGTTTTGATCTATTTGGGAAGCATCACTTGGGGCCCGTGGAACCACCGAGATCTGCGGCCACGAGAAGATCTACAAAATTTGGATCAAATCTAAAGCATGGTTAAATGTGAAGAATAAGATACAAGTGGATTGGATGGTGCCTAGAAAATGTAGGAAACTTGGATTCGGCCGATCAAGGCAATAAAGACTCAGGCAGGATATATGCATTGGTGCGTAATTGTTTCTCCTATGAGGGAGTTAAGCTGGGTTGAAATCTCATGATTGGCATGAATTAATATTGCGGTTTATTTATACCTATTGATACGAGGGAATTAGATCTGTGGAAAGCGGTCCACTACATGCAATATGTCTCCTATCGAGGTTTTTTCGAGGTTAAATGCAGTTTACAGAAAACACTCGTCTTTGAACTCTCCTTAACTTTTTCTTTCTTAAATGATATTTAGATGGATTACAAAGGAAGAATCTGGAAACAAATGAAATTGCGGACATGCGAACTAAAATTCGTTGAGGCATGACATGCTAGAGAAAGAATTCCCAACAAGTTTTACGGACATACAAACTCACTTACTAGTGCATTTAGTGAATGATAAGAGCTTGCGGGCACAACAAATCCTAGATGGATGTTTTATAAGAGCAGCTTTTGAAGGTCCCTCAAGGACTTACGTCGAAAACAGAGCGGAGAGTTGCATGGCGAGGGTTGGTTATACCGAGTCATTATTCTATGTCACCAGAGTTCTTGGCGATCTACACCCCAATGCTACGATTATGGACCGGTAGAACCTCAACTATAATTGGAGAAGTTCAGAAGAGATACGAAGAAATTGTTCACTAGAGAGCAGGGCAAAGTCAATAGGTTTCTCATCTACAACTCCCTCCCCATGGAGAGAATGGATAAAAAATCTGAGGAAAGAAAAAATAAAAAGAGATAAGGGAGAAGAAAGGCGCTATCGACAAAGAATGCATAAACAACCACTTCGGATCATCTAGGGTCTGCCAAATTAGGATAAACAATAAATGGCTGCTCGAACAACTAGAGATGTAAGACAGCGTGTGAACATGTTTCTTGAAGAATTTGCATATGCTAAGTATCACTGTAAGTGCAACAACAATTCACGGTTCTAGTTAGTTATTTTTGAACATTTGTTCCTTTACTTTGTAGTATAATTTCCTTGTCCATCAATATGGTCTTACGGTGCTCACTTTGGCGACAAAGTGTGGATCATAGCAAAGCACTTATATGATTGTAATTTATATCAAGCAGAAGTTTAGTACAGTTTACTTGTTGGTAGTCACGGACCAAACCCAATCGAGGCAATGTTGGAATGGATTGGTACTATAAAGACTATCATGGAGGTTGATATCGGTAGTGCATTCAAAACAATGTTGTTTGATGCGAATGGTTTGATCTTGTATTACTGGTGCTCATGCCACGATACGCAAAGATGCGAGTGGCTTTGTATTCTAGATTCCAACTGCATTAGGTATAAGTGGTCAAGACACACTCGTGAGGGTTGAGCAATATTGAACAAAATCATGTTTACTTGGATGCAATAAAAATTTCTATATGTCATTAACAAAGGAACTAATGTAATAGGGGGTTTGTAGGTCACCTTAGTTTCGGATCCTTTGCAAGATGTTGGTGGTTAAGTAGTTCCATATGAGGCTTCGCTCATAGCATATTTGAAGGTGAAGAAAGAGATAAATGATCCGAATAGGAGGTTGGGGGAGTTGGGAATATTGTCATGATAGAACTACCATCGATTGAACCTTCATTACTTTATTATGATTATTATATTTTTCTTCCCACATATGAATAAGAAAATACTTTGGCATCGCAATTTGTGTATGCACAAACCATATTAGGCAACATTAGTATTGCAACGGAAGTTATCATAGACATTTATGCCGAAGTTAATTGGATTTAGCATCCTAAGTATAGACCATGGCTTGCAAAGCCCGTCCAGGGAGAGTTCTATACAGGTTGAGTACCGCTTTATGTTTAATTAATCATAAAATGTAGATTCCCTTCAAAATGCAAGATTCATATGCAAAAATCATATATGTATTCCCTTCAAAATACAAAATTCATATAAAAACCCATACACAATTCAAATACACAAAACAAAGTGGATGCCGATTGCACATCTAGTGGTATATGCTCGACATCGATTCTTGATCCACCATGAGGCTCGAAGGTGCTTTCGGCGGTGATTTCCCTCACCAGAGTCGAGAACAAGCCTCGAGAGCATGGAATCAAGCCCTCCGTGGTGTCACATTTCTAGAAGATTCATGTCTGAGCGCCCGCATGCCACGGGTTGGTGCAGGTGCAACTTTTGAAAGTAGGGCTTGACAAATGTTTCCCTTCCCAGGCCCTATCCTCTAGCATGGGCCAAACTGCTGAGCTCACCATGTGCATTTCTTAGACACTTTCGAGCTGTATTGAGGAAGGTTAGGCCTCCCGATGTCTGGCGAGGTCTTTCTACCCTATCACGCGGCTTTGTCATGGCTTGCTTGAACTCCGGCCTTTCTTAGGTTAGGTTGATCTCTAGCCACTCGGTGGAAGGTTGGTGCTCAGTGGCTGCCGCGACCTGCAGTGCGGCATCAGCGGGCATGCATCGGAGAAGCTGACCATGGCGGATGTAGGTGAGGAGCTCCGTGAAGGAGGAGGAGGAGGAAAATTTGGAAGTAGCGGCAGAGGGCGAGGAGGCCCGGCGGAGGCGGAGGACTAATAGGGCAACATGGCATCTCGGTATACGAAAACAAAACAAATTTAAAGTGCAGCGTCGTTATAGCCCGTGCTTGTCGTTAGGCGTGGTTAACTGACCTTTAAGCGTCGTTAAGCGGCGATCTATCGTCTTAAAAGCGGCGTCTCTGTTCTTTACTAAGAGTCATCGGTAAAACTTTCATTTTTCCCATTTTCTTTTTATGATTTGAGTATTCGCGAGCGATCCGCCGGATCCTAGTTTTCATTCTGCGGTTATTGTGAGTTTTTTCTTTATTGCTTTTTGGGATACGCTTGGCCATGGAAGGTATGCTTGACGGCAGACGGTCGAGGAGGAGATGAGGATTCAAGAAGCGAGAGATATGGAACTGTCTTCTAAGTAAGGCTACACTCTGTAGTTTATACACTTTATTGTATTTATCTATTTTCCTAATCTATAGCTTGGTGTAGGGCCCGTCGAGGGGCATGAGGAAGGAAGAGTCTCAGTAGACCCCCTCCTCCACTCGAAGATGAGACTGAAACGATCCATGGGATGAAAGTGTTAAAAGAAGTATGTGATTGGTGAGAAGACGACCAAATTGCTAGGAACCGGTGGTACCTAGCATGATGAGGGTACTTCTTGAAAGATGGTCGGGGTTTGGAA
The DNA here is from genome assembly GCA_021234155.1 of Isoetes taiwanensis. Taxonomy (NCBI): domain Eukaryota; kingdom Viridiplantae; phylum Streptophyta; class Lycopodiopsida; order Isoetales; family Isoetaceae; genus Isoetes; species Isoetes taiwanensis. The sequence continues at coordinate 3,744,231 of JAJEKV010000080.1, read as the reverse complement.
GCACCACGGGGAAACTTGATATTAACATGATACTATGCGACATATGCATGGCTGGCCTTGAGGACATGCGACATGGAGCTATGGTTCAAAGGGGATGGACAAGTGGAGGGACTTCACGATAGAAACCATAAGCCAAAGCTCGGAGGAGTATCTTTGAATTGTTCAAGTGATCTTTTGTTCAATAAACCTATGTTTTGTACATTGTTATATTTTCTGGGGTACAATCTAGCATTGATACATATGCATGAACATGATGAAGGATTCTTGAAGATATTTTGCATTGCTTACATTGGATGCTCGCTATGCTTGGTTCGATTTGCCATTTGAACTGGCGAGGAGTTTTAGACATTTAGAGCTTGAATTTGGCAGGAACCGACCGAGATTATTTGTAGTTTGGACTCTCCTGGTAAGCTCTTACAAATGGGACACTTCCATGTTCTAAATCTTTCAAATGCACATTCTTAGAAGTTTGTGATGGACGGTCGGCTTGGATTTTCTCCAACTTTGTGATAGAAATGACCACTAAATTTATGTTTCTTTGTGGCTTGAAGTCCGTGCATCTTCAAATCTTCCAAATCAACTTCGGTTACTTTCGCAGCGAAATTTTTTAAACGATTCTAATGCTAACCCTTTGACCTAGACCTTCTCCAAAATTTGAGGGTAAGGCGTGTCTTTGGAGATGAATTAGGGATCCGGTGGCAAAAATCAGAATTTATTTTACGTGCAATGCGTGAGTATGATCCCCAATGCGTGTGTTGCCCTTTACCAAAAGCCCCAGACTTCTAATTGCCACATCGGAGAGGGCGGTCCAAACTCCGTTCCGTCGGTTCCCCTTGCTGTCGTTCGGCAGAAGCTTCACCATTACGTTCCAAGCTACCTTGGACTAGGACTGCGGCCCCAAAGCGTAAACCCTTCTAGGCTTTGACGCTCCACGGGGTTTACGTTTGAACCCTCTCCTTATCCCGGTCAGTAGGGACCCTAGCGGCGTGTCTGAAGTGGAGTTGGGGTGTGGCGCTTGGGCTATGGACCCTAAAATCCCTCGGTTGCTTTCCCAAATTTCCTCTCCCTAAGGCCACGGGAAGAGCGGGCAACCTAAGCTCGGGAATCCTTGTCGGTGACCACGAGCGGAGGATCAGCAGCGGTCGGATAAGGGAAACTGGAGCTCCGGGAGGTGGTCATTGGCGATGCGACCCGGGGGCCCGGCGCGGGGAAGAGGCGCCTGGGAACTTTTGAATCCCAGCCTCACGGGGTCGGACTCTCCCCTCTTGTAGGGATCCACCGCGAGTCAGCCTCGTTTGAGCAGGGGAAGGGTGCGGCTCGGTTACTTACAGGGCTGCCCCGGCAGTTCACGCTAACCCGCTGACCTGAACCTTCTCCAGAAAATTCCGAAAATTGGAAAGTGTGCTGGAGATGAATTAGGAGGGATCGGCAAAAACGAATTTATTTTTAGGTAATGCATTAATTCTTGGGGTACGAATGTCTTGCCCACTTTGCAAAGCGCCCCCGGCTACTTGCCACATGGAGGAGGAAGGCCCAAACTCCCGCTCCGTCCCAGTTCCCTTGCTCATATTCCTCGGCTCTTTGCTTCTCGGCCAGGTCCCAAATTACGGGGCGGGGCCGGCCCCAAAGCGTAACCGCTTCTAGAGGCACGGCAACCCACCCAGGGTTCACGTTTGAGGCCCTCTCCTTGTCGAATTAGTAGGGATCTTCGTAGTGTCTTGAAGGAAGTGGAGTTGGGGTGGTGGCCTTGAGGCCTTGAGACCCTAAAATCCCTCGGAGGCTGCTTGCCCCAAATTTCTCTCCAAGGCCACAGGGGCCGGGCCCGGAAGGCGACCTCGCTCTCGGGAATGCAGCGTCTGACTCTGCCAATGGACTCAGGGCATTCGACATTGCCACAGGGACCAGGATTCCCGTGTGACCACCCGAACTCGAAAGCCAAAGTAGCTCACTTCCATCACACCTTTCGTAGTCAATTGGCCCTGGATGTGTCACGGAGATCCTCTTGTCGTGGAGGCGTGAGTGTTTCCTTCTTCGCCAAAACCGGCCGTGTAACTTGCTCCTAGGGTAATTTATTCCGGACGATTTGGCGGGTCTATTTGCCATTCAGGAGCATCCACAGTGCAGAGCGACAAAACATTACTTGCGGTTTCTCACAGAAGTAGACATAAGGGCCGCCCAGCCGGTTGACAAGTTCTCGGACCCGATCGGGGGAATCTTTTGGACCGCTTCGAAGAGGGCCTGACGGAGGATCAGCGATTGGGATAGAGCCACGGAGCTCAGGAGGTGGTCGTGGCGTCTTGACCAGGCCTTGTTGCCGGGAAGGCTACCTGAACTTTTTAGATCAGCCTCACAGGGTCAGGACTCTCCCCCCTCTTGTGAGGATCCGCAAGGTCTGGCCTCGTTTGACTTGGGAAGAGGTGCGGCTCGGTTGCCACAGCGGGCTGCCAAGCCGTTCTGCCTTAACCCGCTGACCCTAGACCTTCTCAGAAAATTCGAAAATTGGTAGTGTCTCCTTTGGAGATGAATTAGGGATCAATGGCAAAAGCCGAATTTATTTTCGTGCAATGCATTAATTACTTGAATTCACGAATGTCTTGCCAACAAAGCCCCCAGGCTTCTACTTGCCACATCGGAGGAGGAAGGCCCAAACTCGCTCAGTGGGTTCCCCTTGCTCATTATTCTGGAGCTGCGCGCTTCGGCGGGTCCCAAGTTACCTTGAACCGGGGACTTCGGCCCCAAAGCGTAAACCCTTCTAGGGGCCTTTGTAGCCGGGGTTTCGTTTGGAGGCCCTCTCCTTATCCCGGATTAGTAGGGACCTTGCGTCGTGTCTTGAAGTGGGTTAGCGGTGTTGGCCTTGAGTAGCGGACCCTAAAATCCCTCCGGTGCTTGCTTCATTCCTCTCCCAAGGCCACGAGGGCCGGACCGAGGCGACCTCAGAAGCTCGAATCAGCGATCTGACTCACCTTGGACTTCGAACATCGACATTGCCACAGGGACCAAGTTAGTGGCGAGGAACTCAAGAAGCGCCAAAGTAGCTCCTTGCATCACTTTCGTGATCAATTGGCTAAGGATGTGCATCGCGGGATCTTGTCGTGGGCGGCGTGAAAGTGTTCCTTCTTTACATAGAAACCGGCAGGTGTAACTTGCTCCTAGGGTAATTTTGCATTAGGACGATTTGGCGGGTCTATTTATAATGGAGCATCCCGATTGATGCGAGCGATAAAGCAGTCGGTTTCCACAAAGGCCAGACATCCAGGGGCCGCCCAGCGGTTGACAAGTTCTCGGGCCGATCTAGAATCTTTTGGACCTTCTAGAAGAGGGCCCACGAGCGGAGGATCAGGATAGAGGCAAGACTCAGGGAGGTGGTCATTAAGCGTCGCGACCGGCGCGGAAGGAGCTGCCTGGGGAACTTTTGGATCCAGCCCCTCACGGGAGGTGGGACTCTCCCTCTGTGAGGATCCACCGCAAGGTCCACGGCCTCGTTTGACTTAGGGAAGAGGTGCGGCTTCAGTTTATACTGCAACGAGTACGCCAGGCGTTCTAATGCTAACCCTTTGACCTAGACCTTCTCAGAAATTCGAAGTGCGTGTCTTTGGGGCTAGATAGGGATCCGTGGCAAAAAGCGGAATTTATTTTTAGTGCAATGCATTAATTAAATTCACGAATGTCTTGCTGCCCACCAGCGCCCAGACTTCTACTTGCCACATCGGAGGAGGAAAAGGTTAAACTCAAGCTCAAAATCCGGTTCCTTGCTCCGTATTCATTGCGCTACCGGCCGGGGTCCCGAAGTCACGGCGGACCGGACTGACCCCCAAAAGCGTAAACCCTTCTAGGCATGGCCACGGGGAGGTTTCACGTTTGGGCTCCCTCTCATGTCAGTGGGTTGGGACCTTAGCGTAAATCAATCTTGAAATGGAGTTAGGGTGTTGGCCTTGAGCGGACCCTAAAATCCCTCAGGGCTGCTTGCCCCAAATTTCCTCTCCCCAAGGCCACAGGGGACGGATGAGGCGACCTCCGGCTCTCCGGAGTCCTTGATCTGACTCGCCAATGGACTGGAAGCGTCGACGTTGCCACAGGGACCAAGTTAGTGGCAGAAGACCACCGAACTCCAAAGAAGCGTAAAGTAGCTCACTTCCATCACACTCGTAGTCAATTGGCCTACAGGATGTGCATGCGGGATCTTTTAGCCGTGGAGGCGTGAGTGTTTCCTTCTTCGCAAAACCGGCCAGGTGTAACTTGCTTCCTAGGGTAATTTAGCCATTCGGACCCGTTTAGCGGGGGTCTATTTGCCATTCAGGAGCATCCCGGTGCCGAGCGACAAAGCAGTCGCGGTTTCTCTGAGACATCCCGGGGCGCCCAGCGGTTGACAAGTTCTCGGACGATCGGAATCTTTGAGACTGCTTCGAAGAGGGGCCTGAGCGGAGGATCAACGGTCGGATAGAGCGAGACTCGAGGAGGTGGTCGATGGCGTCTTGACCAGGGGGAAGCTGTGCCCGGGGAAGAGTTTGCCTCGGGAACTTTGGATCCGCCTCGGGGTGGGACTCTCCCCTCTTGTGAGGATCCACGCAGGTCGGCTCGTTTGACTTGGGGAAAGGTGCGGCTCGGTTTGCCACGCAGCGGGCTGCCCACAAACCGTTCTATCTGCTCCTTTGGCCTAGACCTTCTCGAATTCCGAAGAGATTAGGTAGTGTCTTTGGAGATAGATTAGGGATCCGTGGCGAATTTATTTTTACGTGCAGTAATTAAATTCACGAATCATCTTGCCAAAACGCAAAGCCCCAATTCTACTTGCCACATCGGAGGAGGAAAGGCCAAACTCAGCTCCGTCGGTTCCCCTTGCTCCGTATTCACCAGTGGCGCTACCGGCCCGAGTCCCAAATTACATGAGACCGGGGACTTCGGCCCCAAAGCGATAAACCCTTCTAGAGCACAGCAGCCGCAGGGTTTCGTTGGAGAGCCCTCTCCTTATCCCGGTCGGCGGGACCTTCGCGTGTCTTGAAAGTATGAGTTAGGGTGTTGGCCTTGACCTTGACCCTAAAATCGGGCTGCTTGCCCCAAATTCCTCTCCCAAGGCCACGAGGACGGGCCAGAGGCGACCTCACGGCTCAGGAATCGCGATCGACTCGCGATGGACTGAAGCGTCGACATTGCCACAGGGACCAGGATTCGGGTGGCGACCACCGAACTCCAAAGAAGCGCCAAGTAGCTCACTTCCATCACACTCGTAGTCGAATTGGCCTAGGATGTGCATCGGGATCTTGTCGTGGAGGCGTGAAGTGTTTTCCTTCTTTATAAAACCCGATAGTGTAACTTGCTCCTAAATTCAATTTGCTCGATAGGACGATTGGCGGGGTCTATTTGCCATTAAGACATCCCGTTACGACGACAAAGCAGTCGCGGTTTCCCTGGTAGACATCGGGGCCTTAGCCGGTTTGACAAGTTCTCGGACGATCGGAATCTTTTAGACCTTCGAAGGGCCACGAGCGGAGGATCAGCAGTGGGATAGGGGGCCAGAGACTCGGGGAGGGTGGTCGATAAGCGTCTGACCAGGAATTGTTGCCGGGGAAGAGCTGCCTACAGAACTTTGAATCCAGCCTCACGGGGTCAGGACTCTCCCTCTTGAGGATCCTGCCAAAGATCTGGCTCGTTTGACTTGGAAGGTGCCGGCTCGGTTGCCACAGCGGGCTGCCGTAGTTCTAATCTTAACCGACCTAGACCTTCTCAGAAAATTCGAAAATTAGGTGTCTTTGGAGATGAATTAGGGATCGGCCCGGCAAAAGCGAATTTATTTTCGTGCAATGCATTGGTTAAATTCGAATGTCTTGCCCAGCTGCAAAGCCCAGGCTACACTTGCCACGCCGGGAGGAGGAAAGACCCAAACTCCTTCCGGTGGCGGTTCCCCTTATAAAGTATTCATTTAGCGCTTCGGCAGTCCCAATGCAGCAGACCGGGGACTACGGCCCCCCAAAGCGTAAACGCTAGAGCACGGCAGCCCGGGGTTCACGTTTGGAGGCCCTCTCCTTGTCGGTCGGTAGGGACAGGTGTCTTGAAGATGGAGTTGGGGTGTTGGCCTTGAGCCTTGACCCTAAAATCCTCGGGTAACGCCCAAATTTCCTCTCCCAAGGCCACGAAGGGGACGGACGAGGCGACCTCGGCTCGAATCGCGATCTGGCTTTGCCAATGGACCGGAGCGTCGACATTGCCACGAGGGACCAAGTTAAAGTGGCGAAGACCACCCGAACTCAAGCGCCAAAGTAACTCACTTCCATCTTTTTCGTAGTCGAACTGGCCTAGGATGTGCATCGCGGGAATCTTGTCGTGGGCGTGAGTGTTTCCTTCTTTATGAAGCCGGCCAGGTGTAACTTGCTCCCTAGGGTAATTTAAGCCATTCCGGACAATTGCGGGGTCTGGCTACGCCATTCAGGAGCATCCCCGATGCCGACGACAAAGCAGTGCGGTTTCCTCTGGTAGACTGTCGGGCCGGTTTGACAAGTTCTCCGGACGATCAGATCTTTTGGACCCAGCCTTCAGAAGGGTGGCCCCGAGCGGAGGATCAGCGGTGGGATAGAGGAGCCGTGGGGCTCGGGAGGGTGGTCGTGCGTCGCGACCCGGAGGGCTGGCCCGAGGAAGGCACCTCGGGGAACTTTGGATTCGCCTCACAGGGGTCCCAGGCTCTCCCCTCTTGTGAGGGATCCACCTGCAAGGTCACGGCCTCGTTTGACTTGGGGAAGGGTGCCATTTCGGTTGCTACACCCAGCGGGCTGCCCAGGCGGATTCCCCGCCCTTAACCCTTTGACCCTAGACCTTCTCCAGAAAATTCCGAAGAATTGGTAGGTGTCTTTGGAGATGAATTAGGGATCCGGCAAGCCAGGTGCTTTAGATGCCGATGCATTAGTGCGAATTTCTGAGATGTCTTGCCAGCAAAAGCCCCAGGCTTCCGCCTTACGCCGGAGGGAGGAAAGACCCAAACTCGCTCAGAGTCGGTTCCCTTGCTCCGTATTCTCGAGCTGCTGCTTCTCGGCCAGTCCCAGTGCAGCAGGACGGGACTTCGGCCCCAAAAGCGTAAACCCTTCTAGAGGCTGGCAGCCCACGGGGTTCTTTGGAGAGCCCTTCGAGATTATTGCGGGACCTTAGCGTGTCTTGAGATGGAGTTGGGGTGTTGGCCAGGCGCCGGACCCTAAATTCCTCCGGTGCTTGCTAATTCCTCTCCCAAGGCCACAGGAATGACAGGCGACCTCAGCTCTGGGAATCGCTGATCGACTCGCCAATGGACTCGGAAGCGTCGACATTGCCACAGGGACAAGTTCCCGTCTTGAAGACCACAGGAACTCAAGAAGCGCCAAAGTAGCTCACTTCCATCACACTCGTAGTCAATTGGCCTGGGATGTGCATGCGGGATCTTGTCGTGGAAGTGAGTGTTTCCTTCTTCGCCAAAACCGGTAGTGTAACCTCCCTAGGGTAATTTTAGCCATTTTGGACGATTTGGCGGTGTCTATTACCATTCAGACATCGATGCGGAAACGACAAAACATTCTTACGGTTTCTGGTAGACATCCCGGGGCGCCCAGCCCGGTTTGACAAGTTCTCGGGACCCGATCTGAATCTTTGGACCTTCAGAAGAGGGCCCACGAGCGGAGGATCCAGCGGTGGGATAGAGGCAAGACTCAGGGAGGGTGGTGATTAAGCGTCTTTGACCGAGAGCTGCCCGAGGAGAAGAGGCGCCTCGGGAACTTTGGATCCGCCTCACGGGGTCGGGACTCTCCCCTCTTGAGGGATCTGCCAAGGTCTGGCCTCGTTTGACTTGGGGAAGGGTGCCCGGCTCGGTTGCGCAGCGGGCTGCCGGCCAGATTCTAATCTTAACCTTTGACCCTAGACCTTCTCAGAAATTCCGAAGAATTGGGCGGGTAATGGAGATGAATTAGGGATCCCGGCGGCAAGAGCAGATTTATTTTAGGTCTGATGCATTAATTAAATTCTGAGATGTCTTGCCAGCGCAAAAGCCCCCAGAGCTTCTACTTGCCACATCGGGGAGGAGGAAGGCCAAACTCCCGCTCAGAGTCAGTTCCCCTTACTCAGAGTATTCTCGGTTCTTTGCTTCGGCCAGGTCCCAAGTGCAACAGGGACTTCGGCCCCAGCGGATAAACCCTTCTAGAGCACAGCAGCCCACAAGGTTTTGGATTTGAGGAGAACCCTCTCCTTGTCCGGTGTTGGGACCTTGCTTGTGAGTGTCTTGAAGTGGAGTTAGGTGTTAGCTGTGAGGCTTGGGACCTAAAATCCCCTCTCGGGAGGCTACTTAAATTTCCTCTCCCCAAAGGCCACGGAGACCCGGACGGGCAACCTCAGCTCTCACGGGAATGTGATCGACTCACTTGATGGATTTCGAGCGTCGACATTGCCACACAGGGACCAAGTTAGTGGCCAGAAGACCACGAACTCAAGCGCCAAAGTAGCTCCTTCCATCCCACCGTAGTTAGTGGCCTAGAGTGTGCATGCGGGATCTTGTCGTGGAGGCGTGAGTGACTCCTTCTTCATAAGCCCAGGCTGAGTGTAACTTGCTCCCTAGGAGTAATTTAGCCATTCAGGACTGATTTAGCGAGAGTCTATTTACCGATGGGAACATCCGATTGCGACGACAAAGCAGTCACGGTTTCTAAAGTGAGCATCGGGGCATGCATGGTGGTTTGACAAGTTCTCCGGTGCGTCTGGAATCTTTGGACCTTCGAAGGGCCACAGGCGAGAGATCAGCGGTCGGATGGGGAGCAGGAGCTCCCCGGGAGGTGTCGATGGCGTGCAGCCAGGCTTGGCCCCGAGGAAGGAGCTGCCTCGGGAGGCAGATCCCAGCCTCACGGGTCCGGACTCTCCCTCTTGTAGGGGATCCTGCAAGGTCCTTTCGTTTGACTTAGGGGAAGGTCATAGGCTGGGGTTGCTACACCAGCGGGCTGCCCGGCCAGTTCCTATCTTAACCAGCGACCTAGACCTTCTCAGAAAATTCTTGGTAGTGTCTTTGGAGATGAATTAGGGATCCGTGGCAAAAGCAGAATTTATTTTAGGTACAATGCATTAATTAAATTCTGAATGTCTTGCCAACTGCAAAAGCCCAGGCTTCTACTTGCCACATCGGAGGAGGAAGGCCCAAACTCAGCTCAGTCCAGGTTCCCTTACTTTCAGTATTCTCATTGCTTTGCTTCTCGGCGAGTCCCAAATTACAGCGAGACCCGGGACTACGGCCCCAAAGCGTAAACCCTTCGAGCTGGCAGCCCACGGGGTTTCACGTTTGAGGAAAACCCTCTCCTTGTCGATTAGTAGGAACTAGCGTAGATGTCTTGAAGATGGAGTTGGGGTGTTGGCGCTTGAGGCCTTGGACCCTAAAATTCTCCGGGCTGCCCCAAATTTCCTCTCCCAAGGCCACAGGGGCCGGTTGAGGCTGACCTCGCTCTCGAATCAGCGATCTGACTCACATGATAGTTCGAGCGATGCGACATTGCCACAGGACCAAGTTCGTGGCCCGAACCACCCGAACTCAAGCCATGCAAAGTAGCTCACTTCCATGCACTTTCGTAGTCGATTGGCCTAGGATGTGCATGCGGGATCTTGTCCGTGGAAAGCGTGAGTGTTCCTTCTTTATAAAGCCCGTAGGTGTAACTTGCTCCCTAGGGTGTTCATAAATGGGACCCGATTGGCGGTGTCTGGCTACCATTAGGAGCATCCCCGATGCCCGAGCGACAAAACGATGCCCGGTTTCTACAAAGGTATCCCGGGGCATGCATGGTTGACAAATTCTCCGGACCGTCGGAATCTTTTGGACCTTCTAGAAGAGGGGCCCTGAGCGGAGGATCAGCGGTCGGATAGAGGCAAGACTCCGAGGAGGTGGTCGATGGCGGTGCGACCGGGGGCTTGGCCGCGGGGAAGAGGCTGCCGGGGCACGGGATCCGCCTCACGGGGTCCGGGACTCTCCCCTCTTGTGAGGATCTGCAAGGTCCTAGCCTCGTTGACTTGGGAAGAGGTGCGGCTCGGTTGCCACAGCAGAGGGCGCCCGGCCGTTCCCTATCTTAACCACGGCCTAGACCTTCTCCAGAAAATTCCGAAAATTGGGCCGTGTCTTTGGGAGATGAATTAAAGGTGCTGGCAAAAACGGGAATTTATTTTAGGTGCAATGCATTAGTTCGCGAATTCACGAATGTCTTGCCAACGCGCCCCAGGCTTCTACTTGCCACATCGGGAGGGAGGAAAGCCCAAACTCCGCTCCGTCCCGGTTCCCCTTGCTCATTATTCTCGGGCTGCTGCTTCCGGCGGGTCCCAAGTGCAGCAGACCCGGGCTTCGGCCCCCAGCGTAAACGCTTCTAGAGGCAGCAGCCACAGGGGTTTCACGTTTGGAAGCCCTCCTTATCGGTCAGTAGGGACCTTACTTGTAGGTGTCTTGAGAGAATGAGTTAGGGTGTATGGGCCTTGGACCTAAAATCCTCAGGACTGCTTGCCCCAAATTTCCTCTCCCAAGGCCACGGGGACGGACAGGCTGACCTCAAGCTCAGAATCAGCGTCTGACTTTGCCAATGGACTCAGGCGATGGGCATTGCCACAGGGGACCAAGTTCAGGTGGCCCGGAAGACCACGGAGACTCCAAGAGCCAAAGTAGCTCACTTCCATCACACTCGTGGTCCAGTTGGCCTAGGATGTGCATCTCGGGGATCTTGTCGTGGAGGCGTGAGTGTTTTCCTTCTTTTCATAAAAACCGGCCAGTGTAACTTGCTCCTAGGAGTAATTTCGCCATTCAGGACAATTTGGCGGGGTCTATTTGCCATTAGGGCATCCCAGGATGCCCGACGACAGCAGTCGCGGTTTCTACAAAGTGAGCTTGTCGGGGCTGTGATTTGATAAGTTCTCTGGACGATCACGGAATCTTTTGGTCCTTCAGAAGGGCCTGACGGAGGATCAGCAGTCGGATAGAGAGTAGGAGCTCAGGAGAATTAGTCGATAAGCGTCGACCGGGTGGAAGCTGTGCCGGAAGAGTGCCTGGGAACTTTGGATCCAGCCTCACGGGGTCCGACTCTCCCTCTTGTGAGGGATCCACGCAAGGTCAGCTCGTTTGACTTGGGGAAGGGTGCGGCTGGGTTATACAGCGAGTACGCCCCTGGCCGTTCTATAACCCTTTGACCTAGACCTTCTCCTAAAATTCGAAAATTGGTAGTGTCGGAGATGAATTAGGGATCGGCTTAGCCGAATTTATTTTCGTGCAATGCATTAGTGCGATTCTGAATGTCTTGCCAACACCGCCCCAGGCTTCTACTTGCCACATCGGGAGGAGAAGGCCCAAACTCCGCTCCGTCCCGGTTCCCCTTGCTCGTATTCTGCATTGCGCTACCGGCCGGTCCCAAGTGCAGCAGACCGGGACTCGGCCCCAAAACGTAAACCTTCTAGAGCACAGCAGCCCACCGGGGTTTCGTTTGAGGCCCTCTCATTATCGGTCGGTAGGGACCTTGGAAATGTCTTGAGAATGGAGTTGGGGTGTTGGCGGGCCAGCGGACCCTAAATTCCCTCCGTTGCGCTAAATTTCCCTCTCCCAGGCCACGAGGCCGGACTGAGCGTCCTCAGCTCTCGAGAATCGCGATCGACTCTGCCAACTTTCAGGCGTCGACGTGCCACAGGGACCAAGTTCCATGGCGAAGACCACTAGAACTCAAGCGCCAAAGTAGCTCACTTCCATCACACTGCGTAGTCAATTGGTTTGGATGTGCATCGCGAGGGATCTTGTCGTGGGCGTAGTGTTTCCTTCTTTACCATAAGCAGGCCAAGTACCTTGCTCCCTAGGAGTAGTTTCGCCGTCCGGACGATTTAGCGGTCTATTGCCATTCCGGGAGCATCCCACGGTGCGAGCGACAAAACGTGCGGTTTCTACAAGTAGGTATCGGGGCCAGCGGTTTGACAAGTTCTCCCGGACCCGTCACAGATCTTTTGGACCTTCCGAAGGGGCCGAGCGGAGGAGATCCAGCGGTGGGATAGAGGCAAGAGACTCAGGAGGGTGGTCGTGGCGTCGACCAGGCCCGGCGGAAAGAGAGCACCTCGGGGCACTGGATCAGCCTCACGGGGTGGGATCTCCCCTCTTGTGAGGGATCACACCAGATCTGGCCTCGTTTGACTTGAGGAAGGGTGCCATTTCGGTTGCCGCAGGGCTGCCCGGCCCGTTCTAATGCTAACCCTTTGACCTAGACCTTCTCGAAAATTAGAAATTGGTAGTGTCTTTGGAGATGAATTAGGGATCCGTGGCAAAAAGCGGAATTTATTTTAGTGCAATGCATTAGTGCAATTCACGAATGTGTACCCTTTATAGCCCCCAGGCTTCTACTTGCCCACATCCGGGGAGGAGGAAGGAAGGCCCAAACTCCGGCTCGTCGGTTCCCCTTGCTCCCGTGTTCACCATTGTTGCTTCTCGGCCAGTCCCAAGTGCAACAGGGCCGAGGTTCGGCCCCAAGCGTAAACCTTCTAGAGCACAGCAGCCCGCGGGGTTCGTTTGGAGGCCCTCTCCTTGTCGGTCAGTAGGGACCTTAGCCCGTCTTGAAGATGGAGTTAGGTGTTGGCCAGCGGGCGGACCCTAAAATCCCTGGAGGCTGCTTGCCCCAAATTTCCTCTCCCAAGTTCCACAGGGCCGGACGAGGCGACCTCCGGCTCTCGAGATGTGATCGACTTGCCAATGGATGACGATAGGCATTTGCCACAGGGACCAAGTTAAAGGTGGCGGAAGACCACCCGAACTCCAAGAGCGCCAAAGTGGCTCACTTCCATCACACTCGTAGTCAATTGGCCTAGGATATTGCATGCGGGATCTCTTGCAGCCGTGGAGGCGTAAGGTGTTTCCTTCTTTAGCAAAAGCCGGTAGTGCTCCCTAGAATTAATTTAGCCATTAGGACAATTGTGAAGTCTATTTGCCGTCCAGGAGCATCCCGGTGCAGAGCGACAAAGCAGTCACGGTTTCTACAAAGGCCAGGCAACCGGGGCCATGAGTTTGACAAGTTCTCGGGGCCGTCTTGGAATCTTTTGGACCTTCAGAAGAGGGGCCACACGAGCGGAGGATCAGCAGTCGGATAGAGGCAGGGCTCCCAGGAGGTGGTCGATAGCGTGCAGCCAGGAAGCCCGGCGAGAAGAGACTGCCTCGGGGAACTTTGGATCCGCCTCACAGGGTCAAGCTCTCTTGTAGGGATGCAAAGGTCTGGCCTCGTTTGACTTGGGAAGGAGTGCGGCTCGGTTACAGCGGGCTGCCCGACGTTCCTACGCTAACTGCTGACCTAAGACCTTCTCAGAAAATTCCGAGAAAGGGTGGGCCGTGTGGAGATGAATTAGGGATCTATTTGTCCAGCAAGACTGGCATTTAATGCATTAATTACTTAGAATTCTGAGAATGTCTTGCCAGCGCAAAAGCCCCAGGCTTCTACTTGCCACATCCGGAGGAGGAGGAAAGGCTAAACTTCCTTCGTCAGTTCCTTGCCATTCTGAGGCTGCTGCTTCTGACCCAGGAGTCCCAAATTACCATGAGACCGGTTCCGGCCTAAAGCGTAAACCCTTCTAGAGCAGCCCACGAGGTTTTACTGCGTTTTGGAAACCCTCTCACTGTCCCGGTCGGTAAGACCTTGTCTTGAAAGTGGAGTTGGGGTGTTGTGAGGCCCAGCGGACCCTAAAATTCCTCCGGGGCTGCCCACCCCAAATTTCCTCTCCCAAGGCCACGGGAATGAGGCGACCTCATCTCTCGAATCGCCCGATCTGACTCACCTTAATGGATTTCGAGCGTCGACATTGCCACAGGGACCAGGATTCCGTGTGAAGACCACAGGAGCTCCAGAAAGCATCAAAGTAGCTCGCTTCCATCACACTTTCGTAGTCAATTGGCCTAGGATGTGCATGCGGGATCTTGTCGTGGAGAGTGAGTGTTTTCCCTTCTTTTATAAAACCCGGCCAGGTGTAACTTGCTCCTAAATTGTTCGCCATTGATTGATTGGCAGTGTCTATTTAACCATTAGGAGCATCCACGTGCGGCGATAAGCAATACCCGGTTTCTACAAAGGCTATCGGGGCGCCCTTGATTTGACAAGTTCTCAGGACCGATCACGGAATCTTTGGACCTTCAGGGGCCACGAGCGGAGGATCAGGTCGGATAGGGAACCGGGCTCACGGGAAGGTGGTGATTAAGCGTCGACCGAGGGCGCGAGGAAGGCACTTTTCGGGGAACTTTTTGAATCCCAGCCTCTGGGGTCGGACTCTCCCCTCTTGTGAGGGATCCACAGGTCACGGCCTCGTTTGACTTGAGGAAAGGGTGCGGCTCGGTTGCCACCCAGCGGGCTGCCGGCCGGATTCTATCACTAACCCACTGACCTAGACCTTCTCAGAAAATTCCGAAAATTGGTAGTGTCTTTGCGGAGATGAATTAGGGATCGGCAAAGCGAATTTATTTTAGAGTACGAAATGCATTAATTAATTCTGAATGTCTTGCCAGCTGCAAAAGCCCCTGGGCTTACTTTGCCACATCCGGAGGAAGGCCCAAACTCCGCTCGCGTCGGTTCCCTTGCTCAGGTATTCTCGGTACAGCTACCGGCCCGAGTCCCAAGAGTGCAGCCGGACCAGGACTGGAAGCCCCAAAGCGTAAACCCTTCTAGGCACGGCAGCCACCGGGGTTTCGTTGGAGGCCCTCTCCTTGTCGGTCGGTAGGTGTCTTGAAGAATGGAGTTGGGGTGTTGGCGCCCGAGGCGGACCCTAAATCCTCGGTACTTGCCCCAAATTTCCCTCTCCCAAGGCCACGGGGGCGGACCAGGCAGCCTCGGCTCTCAGTCCTTGATCGACTCGCCAATGGACTCGAGCGTCGACATTGCCACAGGGACCAAGTTAGTGGCGAGAAGACCACCGAACTCAAGAAGCGTAAAGTAGCTCACTTCCATCACATAAGTAGTTAATTGGCCTAGGATGTGTGCATGCGGGATGCGTAGTGGAGTGAGTGTTTCCTTCTTTAATAAAACCCGGCCAGGTGTAACTTGCTCCCTAGGTAATTTACCGTATTCCGGACGATTTAGGCGGGGTCTACCATTTGCCATTCAGAGACATCGGTGTGAGCGATAAACAGTCTTGGTTTCTACAAAGTAGGCAACCGAGGCCAGCGGTTTGACAAGTTCTCCGGACCCGATCGGAATCTTTGGACCTTCAGAAGAGGGCCTGACGGAGGATCAACGGTCCGGATAGAGGCAGGGCTCAGGAGATGGTCGTAAGCGATGCAGCCGAGGCCCAGCTGCGGGGAAAAGAGTACCTGAGGCGTTTTGGATCAGCCTCACGGGGGTCCAGGACTCTCCCTCTTGTAGGGATCCTGCCAGATCACAGCCTCGTTTGACTTGGGGAAGGGTGCGGCTTCGGTTGCCACCAGCGAGAACGCCCGAACCGTTCTAATGCTAACCCTTTGACCCTAGACCTTCTCCAGAAAATTCTTGGTAGTGTCTTCCGGAGATGAATTAGGGATCGGCAAGCAGATTTATTTTCGTGCAATGCATTAATTGCGAATTCTGAATGTCTTGCCTTTGCAAAGCGCCCTGGAGCTTCTGCCACATCGGAGGAGGAAAGGCCCAAACTCCATTCAGAGTCGGTTCCTTGCTTTCAAGTATTCTAGAACAACACCGGCGGGTCCAAATTACCTTGGACCAGGGCTTCGACCCCCAAAGCGTAAACCCTTCTAGGCAGCAGCCACGGGGTTCACGTTTGAGAACCCTCCTTGTCGGTCGGCGGAACCTTGGTGTCTTGAAGTGGAGTTGGGGGTGTTGGCTGTGAGCCGGACCTAAATTCCTCGGTGCCCCAAATTTCCTCTCCCAAAGGCCACGAGGAATGATGGCCGACCTCAGCTCTCGAATGTGATCGACTCTGCCAATGGACTCGAGCGTCGACATTGCCACAGGGACCAAGTTCAGTGGCCAGACCACGGGAACTCCAAAATGAAGTAGCTCACTTCCATCACACTCGTGGTCAATTGGCCTAGGATATTGCATGCGGGATCTTGTCGTGGGCGTGAGTGTTTCCTTCTTTCATACAAAACCGGCCGTGTAACTTGCTCCCTGGGTAATTTACGTATTCGATTTGGCGGTGTCTATTTGCCATTCAGGAACATCCGGTCTGGTGACAAAACAATGCAGTTTCTAGACATCGCGGGGCCTTGCATGGTTTAATAAAGTTCTCGGACCCGATCGGAATCTTTGGACCTTCGAAGGGCCCACGAGCGGAGAGAATCAGCAGTCGGATAGAGGCAGAGACTCCGGAAGGTGGTCATTAGCGTGCAGCCAGGGGCTGCCAGGAAGAAATTTGCCTCGGGAACTTTGAATCGCCTCACGGGGTGGGACTCTCCCCTCTTGTGAGGATCCACGCAAGATCGGCCTCGTTTGACTTGAAGGAAGGTGCCCATTTCGGTTGCCGCACAGCAGGCTGCCCGACGTTCCTATCTAACCCTTTGACCTAGACCTTCTCGAAAATTCGAAGAAATTGGAGCCGTGTGCTGGAGATGAATTAGGATCCGTAAAAGCAGGAATTTATTTTAGGTCACAATGCATTAGTTTAGAGATTCTGAATGTCCTTGCTGCAAAGCGTGACTTCTACTTGCACCCACATCCGGGGAGGAGGAAAAGGCCCAAACTCCAGCTCGAGTCGGATTCCCCTTGCTCCGTATTCGTTGCTTCGGCGAGTCCCAAATTACCTTGAACCGGGACTCGGCCCCAAAGCGTCAAAACCGCTACAGAGCACGGCAGCCCACGGGGTTTTACGTTTGGGAAAACCCTCTCCTTAGCCGGTCGGCCGGGACCTTCGCGGCAGGTAATCTTGAAGATGGAGTTAGGTGTTGGCGCCAAGCGCAGACCCTAAATCCCTCGGGAAGTGCCCCAAATTTCCTCTCCCCAAGGCCACGGGGCGGACGGGCGACCTCCGCTCTCACGGGTCGCTGATCTGACTTTGCCGATGGACTCGAGCGTCGACATTGCCACAGGGACCAAGTTAAAAGTGGCCGAACCACGGGAACTCGAAGCGCCAAAGTGGCTCACTTCCATCACATAAATTGATCAATTGGCCTAGGATGTGCATGCGGGGATCTTGTCATTAGATGGTGTTTCCTTCTTCGCCGAAGCAAGCCAGGTGTAACTTGCTCCTAGAATTAATTTAGCCATTCCGGTTTCAATTTAGTAGGGTCTATTTTATTCCAGGAGCATCTACGATGCCCGACGACAAAAGCAGTCTTGAGTTTCTACAAAGTAGACATCGGGGCCTTGTAGTTTGACAAGTTCTCCGGACGATCGGAATCTTTTGGACCTTCTAGAAGAGGGGGCCACGAGCGGAGGATCAGCGGTCGGATAGAGAGCCGGGAGCTCAGGAGGAGGTGGTCGATGGCGATGCAGCCCGGGTGGGCTGCCGGAGAAGGCACCTCGGGGAACTTTTGGATCCGCCTCACGGGGTCAGAGCTCTCCCCCTCTTGTGAGGGATCCTGCAAGGTCTGGCCTCGTTTGGCTTGGGGAAAGTGCGGCTCGATTGCCACGCCCCGGCCGTTCTAACGCTAACCCTTTGACCCTAGACCTTCTCCTAAAATTCCGAAGAATTGGGCCGTGTCTTTGGAGATGAATTAAGGGATCCATTGGCAAAGCAGATTTGTTACCGTGCAATGCATTAGTGCGAATTCTGAATGTCTTGCCAGCTGCAAAACCCCCGACTTCTGCCCACATCCGGAGGAGGAAAGGCCAAGCTTCAGCCGTCGGTTCCCCTTGCTCAGTGTTCGTTGCTGCTTCGGCCCGAGTCCCAAGTGCAGCGGACGGGGACTTCGGCCCCCAAAGCGTAAACCCTTCTAGAGGCACGGCAGCCCACAGGGGTTTACGTTTGAGCCCTCTCCTTGTCCCGGTCAGTAGGGACCTTTAGCGTGTCTTGAAGTGGAGTTGGGGTGTTGGCCTTGGTAGCGGACCTAAAGTCCCTCGGGAATGGCCCCAAATTTCCCTCTCCCAGGCCCACGGGGCCGGGCCAGGCCGACCTCAAGCTCCTCGGAGTCGCGATCCCGAGCCTCTGCCAATAGCTTCCCGGAGAGCGTGGCAATTTGCCCACGGGGACCAAGTTGCGTGTGAAGACCACCGAACTCAAAGCCAAAGTAAACACTTCCATCACACTTTCGTAGTGATTGTTTGCGGATGGCATGCGGGATCTTGTCGTGGAGGCGTGAGTGTTTCCTTCTTCATAAAACCGGCGTATAACTTGCTCCCTAGGGTGTTCGCCATTCAAGGACGATTTAGGCGGTCTGGCTATGATCCGGAGCATCGATTAGAGCGACAAAACAACTAGCGGTTTCTACAAAGTAGGCATCGGGGCCGTGATTTTGACAAGGATTCTCGGGGCCGTCACGGAATCTTTTGGACCTTCAGAAGAGACCCACGGAGGATCAGCGATTGGGATGGGGAGGCAGGGCTCAGGGAGGGTGGTCATTGGCGTGCGACCCAGGGGGCTGGCCCGAGGAAGGGCTGCCGGGGAACTTTGGATCCGCCTCACGGGGTCAGGACTCTCCCCTCTTGTAGGGATCCTGCAAGATCACGGCCTCGTTTGACTTGGGAAAGGGTGCCGACTCGGTTGCCACAGCGGGCTGCCGGCCAAATTCTAATACCTTGCTGACCTAGACCTTCTCTCCAGAAAATTAGAAAGAAATTGGGCCGTGTCTTTGGAGATGGTCTGGGGATCCGTGGCAAAGCGAATTTATTTTACGTGCAATGCATTAATTGCGAATTCGAGATGTCTTGCCAGCATAGCCCCAGACTTCTACTTGCCACAGCCGGGGAGGAGGAAGGCCCAACTCCGCTCGTCCCGGTTCCTTGCTCATTATTCTGGAGTGGCGCTTCTCGGCCAGTCCCAATTCTGGAGACGGGACTCGGCCTAGCGTAAACCCTTCTAGAGCGGCCCACGGGGTTCGTTCCGGAGGCCCTCCTTGTCGGTCGGTAGGGACCTTGCGTAGTGTCTTGAGATGGAGTTGGGGTGTTGGCGCGAGCCTTGGACCCTAAAATCCTCCGGGAGGCGTTGCTTGCCCCAATTTCCCACTCTCCCAAGTTCCCTAAGGACGGACCCAGGCGACCTCCATCTCGAGGTCAGCGATCGACTTTGCCAATGGACTCGAGCGATGGAGGCATTGCCACAGGGACCAAGTTCCCGTGTGACCCGCAGAACTCAAGAGCCAAAGTAGCTCACTTCCATCACACTCGTAGTCAATTGGCCTAGGATGGCATGCGGGAATCTTGCGTGGGCGTGGAGTGTTTCCTTCTTGCATAAAACCGTGGTGGCTTGCTCCTAGGGTAATTTAAGCCGTGCGGACAATTTGGCGGGGGAGTCTATTTGCCATTTAGGGGCATCCGGTGCCGAGCGACAAAAGCAGTCGCGGTTTCCTACAAAGTAGACATCGGGGGCCATGCAGCGGTTTGACAAAGTTCTCGGACCCGATCTGGAATCTTTTGGACCTTCGAAGAGGACTGAGCGGAGGATCAACTGATTGGGATAGAATGTCAGACTCGGGAGGTGGTCATTAAGCGTCGCGACCAGGGGCTGCGAGGGAAGAACGCCTCGGGAACTTTTGAATCCGCCTCACAGAGTCCCAGGCTCTCCCCTCTTGGGGGATCACAGATCTGGCCTCGTTTGACTTGGGGGAAGGGTGCGGCTCGGTTGCCACCTGGCAGGCTGCCGACCGTTCTGTAACCAGCTGACCTAGACCTTCTCAGAAATTCCGAAGAATTGGGCCGTGTCTTTGAGATGAATTAGGGATCCCATTTGTCAAAAACGAATTTATTTTAGTGCAATGCATTGTTCGCAATTCTGAGAATGTCTTGCTGCCAAAGCCCCCAGACTTCTACTTGCCACGCCGGGGAGGAGGAAGGCCCAAACTCAGCTCGCGTCGGTTCCCCTTGCTCAGGTATTCACCGGCTGCTGCTTCTCGGCCAGGTCCCAAATTACATGAGACCGAGGGACTTCGGCCCCAAAGCGTAAACCCTTCTAGAGGCACAGCAGCCGGGGTTTCACGTTTAGACCCTCTCATATGTCGGGTCGGCGGGACCTTGCGGGTAATCTTAGTGAGTTAGGTGTTGGCCTTGACCGTGGATCCTAAATTCCTCAGGGCTGCCCAAATTTCCTCTCCCAAAGGCCACGAAGAGTTGGACCCGGAAGAACTCAGCTCTCGAGTCATGATCGACTCGCCAATGGACTCGAGCGTTGACATTGCCACAGGGACCAAGTTCGATGTGAAGGGCCGGAACTCCAAAGCGCCGTGGCTCCTTCCATCACACTTTCGTGAATCAATTGGCTAGGATGTGCATGCGAGATCACGTAAGTGGAAGGCGTGAGTGTTTCCTTCTTTAAAGCGAAGCTATGTAACTTGCTCCTAGGGTAATTTAGCCATTAGGATGATTGGCGGGGGTCTATTACTCATTCAAGACATCCCGGTGCCGAGCGATATAAAACATTCTTACGGTTTCTACAAGTAGGTATCGGGGCCTTGAGTTTGACAAAGTTCTCAGGACCCGATCACGAATCTTTGGACCTTCAGAAGAGGGCCACAGACGGAGGATCCAGCGGTCGGATAGAGGCAGGAGCTCAGGAGAATTGGTCATTAGCGTCTTTGACCCAGGCAGCCCGAGGAAGAACACCGGGGAACTTTTGGATCCGCCTCACAGAGTCCAGGACTCTCCCTTGTGAGGATCCACCGCAAGGTCACAGCCTCGTTTGACTTGGGGAAGGGTGCCGGCTTCCGGTTAGCCACCTTGAGCTTGCAGGCATTCATCACTAACCTTTGACCTAGACCTTCTCAGAAAATTCGAAGAATTGGGCCATGTCTTTGGAGATGAATTAGGGATCGGCGCTTCCGAATTTATTTTTAGGTGCAATGCATTAATTACTTGAATTCTGAATGTCTTACCCTTTACCAAAAGCCCAGAGCTTCTACTTGCCACATGTCGGAGGAGGAAGGCCCAAACTTCATTCCGTCAGTTCCACGCGCCAGTATTCGTGCGCTTCTCGGCCCGAGTCCAAGTGTAACAGACCGGGGCTTCAGCCCCAAAGCGTAAACCCTTCTAGAGCACGGCAGCCACGGGGTTTACGTTTGGGCTCCCTCTCCTTATCGGTCGGCCGGGACCTTCGCAGGTAATCTTAAGTGGAGTTGGGGTGTTGGCCTTGGGCGGACCCTAAAATCCCCTCCGGAGGCCTGCTTGCCCCAAATTTCCTCCCCAGGCCACAGGGAGACTGAGGCAGGCGACCTCAGCTCTCAGGAATCAGCGATCGACTTCATAATGGACTGGGCGTGACATTGCCACAGGGACCAAAGTTAAAGAGTGGCCAGAAGACCACCCGAACTCCAAGAAGCGCCAAAGTAGCTCACTTCCATCACACTGCGTAGTCAATTGGCCTAGGATGTGCATGCGGGGATCATCTTGTCGTGGAGAGCGTGAGAGTGTTTCCTTCTTTTACATAAAACCGTAGATGTAACTTGCTCCTAGTTTATACATTCCAGGACGATTTGGCGGGGTCTATTTACCGACCAGAACATCCCCGTGTCGACGACAAAGCAGTCACGGTTTCTACAAGGCCCGACGCTCGGGGCCTTCCCCGTGATTTGACAAAGTTCTCGGACCCGTCACGGGAATCTTTGGACCTTCAGAAGGGCCCAGACGGAGGATCAGCGGTGGGATAGAGCGAGACTCGGGAGGAGTGGTCATTAAGCGTCGACCGGGGAAGCGCGCTACTGAAGAAGAAACGCCTCGGGAACACAGATCCCGCCCTCACGGGGTCAGGACTCTCCCCTCTTGTGAGGATCCACCGCAGGTCTGGCCTCGTTTGACTTGGGGAAGGGGTGCGGCTGGTTGCCACACTGCTTGGGCTGCCGGCCAGTTCCCCTATCTTAACCTGACCTAGACCTTCCATAGAAAATTAGGGTGGGCCGTCTTTGGGGAGATGAATTAGGGATCCCGGTGGCAAAAAGCGAATTTATTTTAGGTACTGAAATGCATTAGTGCGAATTCACGAATGTCTTGCCATAGCCCCCAGAGCTTCTGCCCTTACATCGGAGGAGAAGGCCCAAACTCCGCTCCGTCGGTTCCCCTTGCTCAGGTATTCTCATTGCTGCTTCGGCCCGAGTCCCAAATTAACAGACCGGGACTTCGGCCCCAAAGCGTAAACCCTTCTAGAGCACGGCAGCCCACGGGGTTTCGTTTGGAGGCCCTCTCCTTGTCCGGATGGGGGACCTTGCTTAGTGTCTTTGAAGTGGAGTTGGGGTGTTGGCCCGAGGCCAGCCGGACCCTAAAATCCCTGGGAGGCTGCTTGCTAAATTTCCTCTCCCAAGGCCACGAGGACGAGGCTGGGCGACCTCCGCTCTCAGGAATCGCCGATCGGCTACGCGATGGACCGAGCGTCGACGCATTGCCACGGGACAATGGGATTCATTGGCGAAGACCACCCGAGCGTAAGAAGCGCCAAAGTAGCTCACTTCCATCACACTATTAGTCCAATTGGCCTAGGATGTGCATGCGGGATCTTGTCATGGGCGTGAGTGTTAACAATACGTAAAGATTATTCTCTGCATGATTCGCGTTCATCTAAACAGATAACCGAGAACGGGCCATGTGCCATGGGGTTGGAAGTGTTTGAGCAGAAAATGCATAGGACCTTTCAGCCTTAGCGATGTTCTTTGGTCATGGGTGTGCAGAATGGATATTTTTTTTTTTTTTAGTGAGAATGATTTTTTCAAATTAAAATACGCTATAAAGTGTTGGAAGCAGCTACTTGGTGAGTTTACCAAATCTAATGAGGAAAATATCAAGTTAGGATGGCGGTCAAACGAGAATGTTTAGTCAAGTCTAGTCAAACAGTAACTCTTGTGAAGTCTTATCAAAATACTTGAGATATATAGATTGAGGGCATTGTCCGAACATTTTGAGGAAACAAGCATTCGACAAAATAAGTTAGATCCTTAGAGGAGCTCCTGCGATGTCAATCCGTGAGCATGTCTGCTAACAACGCACAAAGAAACCAATAAAAGCTATTTTTCAGGAAGGCAATCATCAATGTATAGATCATGGGGATGGAAGTAGGATGTTTTCGATTAATCCAGGGTTGTACAGCACTTTTAGGAAGGTTGGTTATGGGGTTGAGGTGAGTGCGGTTCCATGACATAAGAATGGAAGCCATCCATAAATTGTCCTTGTTAATGCGTAAAAGTCACCAGCAGACCGCGAGAAGAATAAAGGGTGCCATAAGCGTAGGCTAACATTACCGTGAGTGTCTTAATTACATCACACTGTATCTAACGTAACAGTGAATTCTACGTCGGTTGATTAATGAACTTAGAACATATAAACCATTGCATGACTTTGTATGGCATCATCTGCTTTAGTCGCTGTCGCCATGCGTTTTGGTATCCCGCGATCATCTCTCCCCGGTACATTCGCGGTTGTGGGAAGCGTAGTGAACTGTACCTATGTCCCCATAGAGTTTCGCTTCCACCTATCATCCTCCTGTCAGATTTTATTTCTCGATGACCTGCAAAGCTCCATGTACCCTCGAGCAAGAGTTTAGTTAGAATTTTATTAGCCAGAAAAGATTGGAATTGAACAAATTAGAAATACCCTTAGAAAAATACCAATTGGTTCAGTACTGTCATAGTTAGCGGGCAGATTTTTGCCAAATATTTTGTTGCATAACTCAACATCATATTTAAAATGAATCTTGAGTCCGAGTTTGCAGAGAACATGACCCGAGACATCTATTTCAAAGAACTTCCGGATGTTCATAAAGCTAAATAGATAATAGCGTATTTAGTATATGGATTATTGGATTGGAAATAGCCCGAATGATGGAGTTTACGTCATGAATCCCCTAAAATGTGTGCTCCGAGCCATAAAAATATATACGGGTTTGGGTAGGAAAATATGCTATACTTTTACATTGTTGCAATTTAAAGGGAGACGCGGGAGAAAATGTTCAGTTCCTCTTAGAAAAGGTTTCAGGAGCAAGAAACACTTTTGTTTGCAATCAAGGATGAAAGAAAGAGAGATTTTATTTGGAGAATAGAATTCCAAACATTAGAATGTAAAGAAGTTTTGAAGTCAACAATATTCAAGTTCAAGAGTAAAAGGCAGTTAGCAATGCACTAGCATTTTGATTTAGATAGTCATAGATGAAACAGCTATCTAGAGCTTGTTGTAGAAACAATCCGGATCTTGTATTATGAGCTACCGGAAGGAGTTTTATCTCCATGACATTCTTTATGAAGATATATCTTTTTGTGATGCATTTGTACCATTAATTTTCCTTTTAGAGGTCCAGTAATCCATGTCTGTTGTTGTACCATAGATCCTGTAGTAATAGTGATAGTGAGGAGAGTCCACCTTTTATAAATGCGAGAGTTGCTTGAGAGCAAGAACATGATTAGGGTGATCTTTAAAATAGGAGGAGACCAAAAACAAGG
Organism: Isoetes taiwanensis; assembly: GCA_021234155.1. Taxonomy (NCBI): domain Eukaryota; kingdom Viridiplantae; phylum Streptophyta; class Lycopodiopsida; order Isoetales; family Isoetaceae; genus Isoetes; species Isoetes taiwanensis. The sequence continues at coordinate 3,719,762 of JAJEKV010000080.1, read as the reverse complement.
CATTGCAAGGTGGTGAATTGACTTGGGCATAGGAGAATGTGTTTCCAAGCTTTAATAAAATTTCTCATCAAAGGGAAGTGTTTGGAGCAATGTGGAGTTTACAAAATCTTGAATCGGGAAGATCATGAGTCACAGAGATGGATGCCCAATGAGTTGCTCCACAAACCAATAATTAATAAAATAAAGGCGACACTTAGGAATCCATTGATAACTTTCGATGAATTTACAGTAAGGCTTGAGCTTGCTTATGAAAATTTTACAGTTGAGGTCCACCCTCTTTCTTTTTCCTTGCAATAGTATCAGTGCTTAACACAGTTATTTCCATTCAAATGAACTGCTATGATTCTTTTCAATTTGCTTATAAATAGGCGAGGAGCGCAGGCGAGATGAGAAGTAAACATGTGAGCTAGCAAGCCACGGCATTGGCAATTACAACTCTCGGCCAGAGATATACTATTCCTATAAATATGGAAGCAGCGCAGTTTTGTCAACAATAGGGGATCCAGCAAACCAGAGATTTGCATTCAAAAGGATAGAGGCATACCAAAGCAATTTAGTGGCTTGATTAGTACTAATGACATTAATTCTGCGTTGTTGAGGGTTTTGGAATATATCAGTATGATGCTACATTTGTACCAAATTTAATTGAGATCGGATAGGCACTTGAAGTCTTTGACAATATTTCAAAATCTGCAGAGAGATATTGTTAAAGGTCATTCTTGAGAAAAGTAGAAGGTGTCATCGACATATTGGAAGCATACTTAGAGAATTAAACATGGGGCTTTAAGCCAATGAATTTCACCATTACGATGAAACCTTATTTCTTTAGTCCCGGTAATTGATGTGATGATGAAAAGGTGTTAGGAGCAAGAGGACAGCATGCCAACTCCTTTAGTGAAGAAGAAAGTGGGGAACCATTGATAAGAATAGCGAGGAGTTGGATCTTTGATTTAGCCCCCATAATTAGTTTAATCGAGATCGGTCAATCCAAGTTTGAGCACTTGTAAAGTGTGAAATCCCAATTAATAGTATCAAAAGCCTTTTTTAAAATCAAGTTTAAGAAGTATCTGATCACGATTTGAGACTTTGTTCCAGTAAAGCCCCTCATGAAGCCACGTTTTCAGGATAGGCCTTTAGGCAAGAAAGGCGTTGATTCCGGACTTATGACCTTTGCGGATGATCTTTAATCCTTGATGCCGGTATCTTAGCACGATTTTGTAGGAGGCGTGGATTAGAGAGATTCAGCCTCCCAATGGAGAATTACCAAGTTTTATCCACTTTGGAATTAGAATTGATAAACCACTAAATAGATGGATCTGAGATGGCTTGAGTTCCAAAACCTTTGATAGAAACCATTAAGTCAAGCGATTATATATCGGAAGTGAAAGGGTAAATTCCGGGGAAGCCATCGGCCCGGTGATTTACCATGCTTGAAGCTCTTTAGGTAGCTAAAACTTCCTCTCAAGGTAAAATTTTGTTTCTGAAAGAATCCATTTTAGGATGAAATTCAAAGGAGGAATATTGTTTGATCAACCGTAAGATCCATGAAAATTCCTAGCTTTTGTTATCACCAGATATGTCATACGGTATTTCTGGGTGAGCGGCTTGGAATACTTGAGGAGAAAAATTAGATAGCATATACTCGGTTGACAAAATAGAACCAACAGTGGCGAGTCACTTGATAATAGTATTTACGAGGCGTAGATTTGAAAACACCTATGCAAAGAATTTGGAGCAACTGAATCCCATTTCGGTAGTATATTTAATCTTGCACTTAACTGGCAGCCTTTTGCTTGAGCTCTTCAATGATTTTGATCTGCCTTTCAATATCTTCTTCTGAATATGCAAAGAAGCACTAAGAGGATTGTTTTGAAACCATTTAGTATCCCTCATTTTGGAGAAGCATGTTTTCTGACCATTTTAGATTTATGGAGAATTGGAGACCAAGATTTGGTCAAGATTTATGATTTAATCTTGGAAGTAAAAAATCTTTCCTTAGAATTATGATGTGACTTGGGGCATGCTGGAATGGGAATGTTTTGAATTGATCAACAAAGGCCTCGAGTTGAGGGAGGCGGTGTTGAACTTATGAAGATATTTCGAAGCTCTTGGGAGAGAATTTGATGATTAATTTTCAAAGGGTTGATGGTCTGAAATGGAGTGATTCATCGGCGGATATAACATGGAAAGGCATTATCCGAGGAAATTTGAGCTGGAAGCATTCGGTGGAAATCTGTCACAAAGGCCTTGATGGAGCTCTTGACTCACCCTTTCTTATTAGACCAAAGGTATTTGGGTAGAAGAGGGAATAAGAATGAATGGTGCTCATCCATAAGATTATTCCAATTGGCACCTAGCCATGGCATATTAATCCTTGTTTCGAGCTTTTGATCGAGGGAAGGGGTATTGTTATTAGAAATCACCTGCCGAATCCAATCTGAAACAACGATTCTTAATCAATTGTTCATTACCAACCTTGAGAGAGCTTCTCTATCTTTAGGAAGGATGGATTGAAGCATAGATGTTGATAAAGACCAAAAATAATTATCTGGACCTTAAAAATGGACACTTATATTATTAGTGGGAATCGTATCAGAATCATTTTCAACCGACGGTCATACAGTACTGCCAGGATAAATTAGCTTCCTCCCAGTGAATACTTGGGGATATCAATCACCTAAGATTAACTCTCATTTAAGGTTTATGCTTGGAAAATTTCAACATGAAGCTTTGTAGGCCTTAAAAGGTAGGGAAATAGCTTTCTTCTTCCTCTTCGTTTTTAACTGACCCTCTTAAATTCCAGGAAACAATCTTCATTAGGCTAGAATTGAGGCGGTGTGGCGAGAAATTATAGTCTTTGTTCCCTTTTCACACTTTTTCTTTTGTTTACTTCTTGTGTTGCTAAGAACGTTTTGGGAGCAGAGACAATGGTTTTTCACCTTTTAGGATCTTGGAAAGATTCCTTTTGAGATTCTTTCGTCGATACCCCTCCGCTAAGTACGATAAAACGGATAATGTATCATCACTTTCTATAGAATCTGATGAGATGTGGACAATTGTGGATAAATTTGTCTTCCCAAGTATGTATCGCATTCCGATCCAGCCTCTCTTGCGATTGAAAACATTATATCCTTGGTGATACAACCATTACTTCACAATTCTCCCGAGCGCCAAGCTCGATGCAGAAGGCGACCCGAGGTGTGGAGTGGTATTGAAACTATAAATTGAGTAGACAACATGATTCAAGGTGATGTGGAGCTACACCTATAAGTACATGTAAAAATTACGAGGCATACATATGACAGCAAGTGAATTACCTCGATATTTACGGATGGCGATGATAGCCTTCTTTTTAGAAATTTTTCAACCTACTCTGTTGCACAACTTGTGGCTTGATCGAGTCCATGCGATGAATGCGGCTTCTTCGCGAGAATATTATCTCGTGTTAGAAAAAGATTTGATGTTTGGCGGTATGTGAACATGGGTGTCAATTTCAAAAGAAACAAAAATGTCTCAGATGACACGACCAACAAATAAATACTTGGCAAAACATTGAACAAGGAAATACCATAAATTCACTTTGGCATTCAATTTGAATCATAAATAAAATGAAATTTAAGAGCGAAGAAAGATGGACAAAGCTACAAGTCAAAGTGAAAAGAGCGAAGACCTTTCAAAGGGATAATTGTTGCTACAGCTAAATATATCACGGCATTACACTCTATAAAACATATGCAATATGCCATGGGTTGAAAGGTGTCCTCAAAACCCACTTTACTTTCGGATGGCGACTCCATAGAGTTTAATGAGAGATTAACTCTATACTAAAAGGGTGGATACTCCCCTTAACGAGTCTTTGTGATTATTTGAAAATATAAAATACAATACATGATTTTCAATTAAAACAAGGTCTTTGCGCCACGAGGGGTTGCCTCGGTGGCTAGAGAGTGTTTTATAGTTTGTTGTTTGGCTCATGTGAGTCTTTTTGTTTTAATGGAACTGTGAATGCCACGTAGAGATTAATCATTTCTTAGCCAAGAAGATTTGGCCTTTGCTATTTAGACAATTAGTCTCTGCATGGGCGTTGGAATTATAAGTTCAACTCATATGCTTGGTTACTAAAACTCGTTTGTCTTAGACATTGACATTGCCGTCATCTATTAACCTAATAGCATGCCATTTTAAAGCTAATGGCGTTTTAGCTTGCCGATAGTACATACGGGTTTGTATACTTGTCCAACAATGGTGATAGAATATGTATATGCTAATAATTTTAGACTTTTTGAATGTATGGCAAATTCTTAGGAATGATTATGAAATTAGGAAGAGCTTAAAATTACTAGCATGAGGTAGAAGTGTGTGAACAGCTTGGGCATCATTACGAGAAGATGTATTAGCAGCTTGGTATGCATTTTGACGACTATATAGACCTCATCTAGAAGTTGTCCTATCTTGACTCCTCCTTATTCAAGTTTATCTACAAGCAGGCCATTAAGGTCACAATGGAGCATAGCCCTATATTTTATACCACTTTCTCTTGGTTCATCCCAGGAAGGAAATGAAAGTGAAATACTCATCTTTTCTTAAATGTACTGCACCTCTTCATAACCACGGGGCATCGCAAATTGGCCAAATACTTCTCCAAGTGCACGTATCAATGGGCTGCTTGTAAATGGGATCAAAAACTCCATGACCAAAGAAAGTGGTAATAGAATCCATGGCTCCTAATTCTTGAAGACTACATGAAACTTCCGGCGAAAGTAGCTCCTGTTTCAAATGAGCAATCAGGAAAAGATTTACCGTGGTAGTGCCGATTAATTTGGTTTGCAATGGTAATGACCTGGCAGCCGCCAGTTCACGATAACAACGAGTTTGAGTGGCATATCCTAGGAGATGTTTCCACCAGCATATACTTAAGGTGCTGAAAAGCCCACCCTGAGCAAGGGTTGCCCCTTATGGGCAACCGAAACAAATATCGTGTTCGTGACAAAACAAAGCTAGGTTTATAGCACCCTTGCCTTTATTCTATGCTCAATCTCAATAGCTTCTCTCGATTGCGAGGCAAAAGCGTTTTCTTTTTGAGATGTTGGTTTACCAACTAGATTCGAACTCCGCTCGTCAAATTGAAGGTTTTATTCGGCGGTTGAGTATCCACTTATACTTGGGAATTACACCGATACCATGCATTATAGTTGCCATAAGAAATGCTTCCTTTTTCCTTTGGGTGTGTGTGTTTTTGTTTGTTTGTAAATGTAAAAGACGAAGCCAATGTTTGAATACCTTTCTATGTACAAGTCTTTTCCCCAGAGTTGAATGCGAAATCCGGTACGCATTGATTTGCTAGAGTAATCAATCGCATAATATTATTTCCTAAAGGGGAAAATTTTCATGCTTTCATTATTTCTTCAGTGAGAAAATGCGTATCCACGATTTAGCTCACTAAATGCTAGAATTAACTTTCATTACATATACGCCATAATTGAAAGTTCCTTGCCATCACGGAGGATCGATATATCCCATACAACTGCACATATCAACAGTTTGTCGACCATCGCAGTATCCTTGCAAGGAAACACAACCACTTACTAAGATTTCTTCATCCCAGGTATGGAAATAATGAGATGTCTTTCAATGATCCATCTAAACGCCTGTTATTTGAGGATGAAAGCGAGGTCAACAACAACTAAGAGAAAGAAGAAGAAAAAAACCGGCCATTCCCACAAAGTATAGGTTTCCTGAGAACCGGGAAGACATGAGAACATACTTAGTGGAAAAACCCACTTGAAAGTGTTTCCTTGATAGTATCGAGAAGTCTTTGAGATCTTGCAACGATTGATCATAAAGACCTTGAAGGCTGAAAAAAGCCTGCAGTCCCTTACGGGACATTGGGGCCGTCTACTTGCCTCTTTATACTGCAGTAGATGTGATGGACCTTCAGCGGTAAGCCTTGTTGATAAAGCCCGGAGCTTCATATCTATCGTATAATATAGACCAGCGACTTTGTAAAATTTTGTGTTGAAGAATACATTAACAAACTTTGTAATTGATTTGATGAGTATGTGATTATGCGTAATGCAAAGTTTATTTGAAAATCATACTTGAGGGATCATTTTCGGAGGCAAAGTGGTATTTACTTGTGGATGCAAGGTGAGGCTAAGTTAACTTTTTCCTTGGTAGAAACGATTGGTCATGTCTAGCCAAGAGGCAAAGACTTGCAAAATACCTTGTCTAGAATTAGCATGTACAAAGGTTCCGCAGGTTGGCCCATCATATGATGTTGAGAACCACATTCCTAGCGATTACTCAAACTTGCATATCTCATTTTTTAAAATGACAAACGGCACAGAGGCGGGGCTGTTTTATTACAAATAAGTTAAACCCACAACTCAATTTGGCCCATTTCGGCAGAGTTCATGAAAACAACTATGTGGATCGGCTAAAGTCAATAAACATCTTGTGAGTGAGAAATTTTAATCTTCTTTGTAGAGATTGCTTTCTGCCATCTGCGATAAACGGAGTCTAAGCCCTGTCGATGCAAGAGGAGGTTAAAATCTGCAATGTGTGAGCTCGAGAAACACAACTATCACATCATCATTCACGATGGTGAAAAGTTCAATATTAGAAGACAATGTTTTGCCATGCTATCCATTCTTGGCTACCCATGAAGCTTTTATATCTTTCTTTGTAAAAGTTTGATGAAAAGAAAATCTAACCATACCTTAGGAAAAAGATTTTGACACGGCAACCGGTGTTGGAGATGCTGCCTTGGAATTCCATAAGCCTTCAAGCAATGGTAGCACACGATAGTTAGGAACATAAAGCGATGCAGGAAGCTAAGGGTTGACATGCTTAGAAGTGAAGTTGGGCTTTCATTACCGCGATGCACGCCAATGAGAGCGCTGCATTCGAAGCGATGATTAGCAAAATAGAAGAACTATTGATAGAGTTTGGCATGGGTGATGAAGCAGGCACCGAGGGCAATGGGGTAAATGAAGGCGGGATTACAAATAGAGGATATCCAGCCAGCAATTTACAATGATTTGCCCATTGGAATATCATAGCGAAAAAGTATGCATTGCTATTGCCAACCATATGATCGCTTACTTTCGAAACAAATATTTCTATCTGACATTAAGACATAACATTTGCGTTAAGATGTCGTACCATAAAAACTCACAAATTCCCAACCACACCATGCTTTCTTAGCATACGTATTCTGATAGAGAGTACTAGATCGTAGGCATTACTCACATGCGTAATTTTTCCATGCTTGTGGAAGAACCATACTCATAGGGTGGGCCAGTTAAAAAGCCTTGAATTACCGTTTTCCCAAATCGTTGAAGATACAAATAAGGATGCAGAATTTCCCCTAATCATGATGAAGAAAAAATTACCTAATGACATGGCGACACACGCACTCAATACCTCCAACTCCCCCATCCGCATTTCAGGAATTGTAAATTTGTAGTGTGGAGATACGATTTTAACAACACTATCGAGGATAAGAAACCCATCTTTATTGAACACTACCGGACCAGAGTAACAAGGGGATTTTCGCGGGTTTACATTTTCCACATTCTAGGTGAGGTTTGTATCGGAAAACACAAAAATATACTTTAGAAGCGAGATGCAAAAAAGAGTTATTCAAACCAGAATTCTTTCATCTTGGTGCTTTGGGTCTTCTTTACGGTACAAATCTTTCTTGGAATGCTTAATGGTAATGGATCCCAAAGACCACGCTAAAATGGTTGGAGGGCTTAGCCTCTTGCAGTCGCCATGGCAGGATGCTCCCACCAAATCAGGTGGCTCCTAATATTTAGGCATAGCGGCTCTTCCTCATGTTTTTGTCTATGGCATTACAAATCCGAACTGGCCATTTCTAGGCATTCGTTTAGGCACCTCACAAAAGCGGATCCGGCCAATTTATGTAAGAAGATGAGGAAGAAGATGTCTGATGTTGCTTTGGCACTTCGGTAAGGTGGTCGGAGCAAAACGAGGTTATCGATTTCCCAAAGTGGATCCCAACAATGACCCTTTGCCGGTTTACCGCGGGATAGCGGTTTTAGCGTTCGTGGCGTCACGGCATATCTTGGCATATGCGGAATATGCCATAAACCCCATCAACAAAGGCTTGCCCCTAGGAGCAACCCAGGTGACTTATGCCTTTTTTCTTGTATCATATTGTAATTATCTAAGCAATTCATTTCATTTTTTCTTTTTCTTTTTTATTTCTTGCATCCGCGTCGCATCTGCGGCGTCTAAAAATTATTACATTTTAATTTTATTTATTTTTTAACTAATAATAAAATATATGTATATAATATTTATCGCATCGCGATGTATGAAGTATCGTCATGTGATGTCTACGGGCGTCATGTGGCGATCTACCGTCATGCGGTATCTGGATCATGTTTGAGTCCGTGGAGTCACGTGCTGTCAACGTGCGATATGGCATGCGACGTCTAGCACCAAATCGCATGCGGCGATGTCTCAACGATGTCTATGTCGATACGTATTATGCGTGCCAGTCATAGGCGTGACGAACGTCGCTTCTGAGGATGTCGGATTGACCTTTCTCTTGTTGGTGTATGATTCATTTGTACTTCCATACCTACGGTATCGCGTTAGTATTGGACGCTACATTGTTGAAGATGTCAGGCTGTTTCTCCTATTAATGTATCCGCACATTTAGAAGCCTTCCAACTGTAAGGCCATATAGATCGGGAGCTTTGTTGTTGGAATCTTCTATAAGCGTTATCATGACCTCATTTGAAACAAATTTGAACGTTACATCCTCTCCGTTTGGTACAATTATTGGTGTTGCACCCATCTTATATAACCTTTCCAAGTGTTATACGAAATCAATTTACTTTCACGGTCATCGCGGTCTTCTATACCTTTGTTTTGACCAGCTCTTTTACTTCTCATCCTTGTCGGGAATCTCTTAGATTTCTGTTTAGGCATAGATGAAACTTCAAATTAGACATAATTATGGCGTTATTTTTTGGTATTATTTTGCATGTCTTAAACATTTCAACTTATATTTCTTGCAAGTGATTCTTGCAAAAGCGAGGTATAGGAAAATGCTCTAGGTAGATGTTATAGTTTATTTCTTCTAGTCGGCATGGCGAAGATACAAAGATGTCGCAATTTTTATTGCACGGCGAGCGGCGGTGCTGATGATATTGTTTGTGGCATGGTTCCTATTGAACGCTTGAAGAACTTGACTACCGACTTTTGGAAGAAGTGATGGAGAGATGGTGAGGGATGAAGATGCACGAAGATGAATTGATTCCTTGTGGCGTTGTAATTGTTTGGCGCATTATCTTTGTGGACCCAAATGTTTCGGGGCGCAAATAAGTGGAAGAACCCATTCAATGAGTGGAGGAAGTTCAATTATCATGTTTTAGTGCTAATTGAAAAGCTACTCTGAAGGCCCGAGGGATTGAATATGAGTTCTTGATGCGATTCATATTCACGGGTATGTTTATTTTTATTTGATGTAATTTTTATTGTCTATTTAATTTGCAAAACTACTAGTATGTTATCTAATTTGCTGGATGTTTCTTTGCGGGCAAAGAAGAAAAAGCGAAACTTTATCTGCCAGTGTAAAGTTATATGATATTCTTTATGTAATGCGCGCATGCATTTGCATCTTTTTGTTTTGTTTTAGGTTAAGTTGTTGTTTTGTGGGATTGGTAGAATGGTAGAGGAGGAGAGGAGAGTTCGAGGTAAAACATGGATCACGACAAAGGTTCGTAATAGAAACATGGCTTTCATTTCACTTGAGAAAGACAAAGGGGAGGAGGAGAGAAATTGTGACCAACCCGAGGAAAATAAGGCCCCAAAATCACTTTCTTTAAAAGAGCAGCGAGACCTTAGGCGTCTCTGAGGATCATCAAGTGGCGCATTCATTAGGGTGCATCGGTGCTAGCATTGTAGGAGGTTTGGGATACGAAGGCCAGGAATGGCAGATTGATGTATGCATGAACAGCGATATGGATGGTGAAAGCATTAATTGCAGAGAATCAGTAGAACCATCGGCCTACGCTGAGGAAGTTAGGTGGAGAGCACTTCAAGAGCTTATCGCATGGCGGTGAAGTTATCTTGATGTACAAAGCATTATGTTAAGCCATGTACCTACAAAGCGAGAATTTGAAGGTGATGTCATTATTTCTTGACCAATTCAGCGGCCTATAGAAAATGCAAACGATCTGGTATCATGTAAATTTTTTGCTTTTTAGATCACGGTATTTTCGCACACCCGAGCAAACAACTTATCGAAGGCCGTTGAAAGTCATGACATCATTGGTCATGAGATGTAATTTTGTAATAAAATTATCTCATTGAAGTAAAGTTTTAATTTTAAGCTGTAGTTTTGTCTTTTGTTGTGTGATATCTTATTAGTTATTCTTATAGGTATGATAGGAACCTTGATTTGAAGATGTCGATGCATACCATGGATCAGTCTCTACCCAACCCATTAATGTTGATGGCACGTCAGATCTTACACGAAGTCGTATTAAGTGCACTTGACTTCACATTTCTTATTTTATGCCCCCCTTTTTCACCGCGAGGCTGGTCAAAATCAATTCGGTATTTCGCGATAGAGGTTTCAAAATTTGACGTGGCGGTGGTTATAGGGTTGCACCTTGGCGTGAGGCGTTTCTAAAAATTTGAGTGGCGATGGTTATAGGGTTGCACTTAGTGAGTTGGAGAAAGAGTATGGCTATGAAGGGATGATCTTGGGAACTGTGGCTATGAGACATGGTGCAATAGGAAAATATCTTACCTATATTTATAGCTCCATAATCAAATGCTTTCGGTCAGTGGCCATATTTTTATGGATTGATAATTCTAGTCAGTTACGTGGTGGTAAGCACAAAGTGGAATTAGCAAAATCTAGTGTTATAGCTTATTCCTAACTTGGTGGGGGCGAAATTATGGCCGAGGATTTCTATAATGTAGTGTGGAATCTTGGGAGAGTGTCGAGCACTTGGAAAGTACCAATGACACGTTATGAATAGTGCAGAGCGTTCATAGGTTGTACTTATGTCATTGAAAATGTGATGCAAATCAGCTTTACATGTTATTTACTGCTGATCATTATGAGATAGGTTATAAATTGGATTTTCCCGGAAGGTTGTAACTCAAGGAACTTATTGATTTGGGAGGATCTTTTGGATTCAATGAACTTTTGGATTTGGCATTGGATACAAATTGATTTGGAACTATTGGATTTTTCAGACATATAATAATAGGAGTTTCAAATGTTGGATTTTCTATGCTTGAATATTTATATCGTTTGAGTTGGGAAACTTGTACAATGATATAGTTTGCCCAATTAGTTTGCAGTATTTAGGGGAAGGAAATTATTTAGCACGATGAAATTGACACTAAGATTTTTAGTAGTAATGTATGAAAAATTTATCTTTAGCTAGTTTTTGTGACAGCTTAAATGGCTTAAAAATAGGTGCAATATGGGTTGAAGTGACCATGCATAAAAGCGAGGAAAAAGGCGCATTACCGAGTTGGTAAACCATGTGGTGTTGGAAGGCGTGGTAGAGTGGGCGTGGTGGCGAATTGCATCTTAGGAAGGCCTAGAGGCAAGGCTCTTGCGGTTTTTAGAAATGGTGTACAATCCCTCGCGAAGATTAAAGCTTTGAACAAAGGCTTTGAAAAGAGGTCTAAAATTTGTTGGATCTAGAAAGCCCGGCCAAAAGCACTCCACAACGTGTGGCTGAAGCAAAATCAACGTTCTTCCGCGATGGTTTGAAGAAAAAAGGCGCTTAAGAAAGTTTAATGTTGCATGCTTAAGATCTTCAAAGATCATGAAGTAATTATGTATGTTTACCATGTATGTACTGTGATTCTGCGAGCATTAATTTCGCGAAGCAAAAGCGGCGAGTTTACATCACGAATCAGTCCGGTAGTTTGCATCATCTAGATAAAGGCGTCACGCATCTCCATCGATTTCTTGCTTGCAGTATTAGGCTGGATAGAATGAAGCGAGAGGCTAGGATTCGATTATCGCGGTTGAAATTGAAGCATTGGTGAGAAACGCTCGAGGTTAGAAGCATGAGGCTCTACATTTTACCACAGTCTATATTTTACACACACAGGCGAGGTCTCTGAATTTTGCATCACGGTAGCCCGCAGTCAATCCGTGGGGCAACTGTTTAAACAACTATTTTAGAGGGATACCGAGGGGGTTAGATTTACTAGCGAAGGTTTTTTTTCTTCTTTGCGTTTGTGGATTTTGCGCTATGAATAATGCATCAATATTTTTGACCATACAAAATTAATACACCATAAAATCTTATTTTATCATTTCCATCAAAATGATGTGAGCCGCAATCTGAAAAATTTACCACCAAAATATTACGCGGATCGCGGAAATAAAAATTTAACAAGGCGCTATAATAGCAGCAATTAAAAGAAATATAGTAATATATAATTGATGTGGTGTAAGATGTGGGAGCATAATCACGTGCGTTAAATTCATGTACATTGCACTCAAAGAAATTTTTGAAGAATTTTTAAGCTGGTGCACAAAACTTATTCCGTGAGACGTCAAGTTCCGCCTCTTAATTGGACAAAATTTCCCTTGATATTAATCTCAACCGGTGGATTTATTAATGCGTCGCGCAATTTTCAATATAGTTCTTTGTTCTCGGTACAGTTAGATTTTTGGCATAGCATAGAATGGTACGAACCATCGTTGAGCTGATAATTTAAAAGGAGAATATTTAGCATCAGCATCTCTCTCTATGGTTCACTACAACACATCCCTCTGGCTCCATCCGTAACATCTATTTCAAAATGGTGCAGGTAATGACCCACATCACAAGAATCGGCATGGATGCTAGATGCGATGTTTACAATAGCCGACTTTTTGCACCCTCATTCACTTGCGGGGACAAGATGTAGAGGGTAAACCGACCCTACAAAGAAGTACTTGAGTTAGGGTTACTCAACGCTACCACCATTGGGGATCGCCGCTCGAGGTTCTTGCAGGAATACGTAGGGGTTGGAAAAGCACTACATGCCATAGAACCGAAAGCCGAGGCGAGAGTTGTATGCTGGGGCCACTAGTCCGCACTTATTTCAGACCTTAATTCGAGCGGTCGCGCTTTAGCGAAGTGTGAAGTCCGGAATGATATCGCCAATCGCAGGGGCGGCCACCGAGCATGTCGCGAAGGCCTTCTTAGCCACGAGAGCCCTTGGTGAAGTCCACTGATTCCCTTGAATCCTACTCAGAGCAGGCTTTCCACCCTTCAGCGGTACGCATTGGAAGCGCCATATCATTTACTTTCGGAGAACAATTAAGCTGCCGATACTACGTTTACCCAACCTTTAGCCATGGCAATGAGATTTTGCTTGCGAGAAGTCTGGCGGAAGGACAAGCAAGCTCGGTGGTTCTCCATGACCCCGGGGTGTGCGAGGGCAAGCAGTCGTGCATGTAAGGATAAAGAAAGATCGAGGCACTTAAAGTGCCCTGATGCGCGCCTTACTTGAAACAGGATGGATGCTGCATTAAACTGGCACGCTTATCGGCAAGTCAAATCCCACCGATGCGAAATTTTACCGGTCGCCTTTTATTACCATGAAAGGCGCGGAACTTGCAAAATTCCATTAGCGCGAGGTGCACATACTCGCGTATTGAAGCGGACGTTGAGCAGCGGAAGCGAGAGCAAAGGCTTTACCCGATGTTACGCCACCGAGCGTGAGGATAGATCATCTGCGTTGCCCTCGGATATGCCCGGCATTTGCCCATATCAAAGGCGTTATATTCGTTACTAGTGCACGGCCGGCGTTACATCGATTTGACCTAAAGCGTGGTGGTTTATTCCGGGTTATACCTCGGGGAGTTTATGGATGCCACGAACTTCAGTTGTATCCCTCTGGAGGCCGGTATTGAGCATCCTATACAATTATGTATACGGCGCTTCGCCTGTATTGCTAAAGGTTTTTCCACAAAGAAAACCGCAAAGGCGGGGTTTTTAATCGTAATACGTGTCGCTTCTTTGCTCTCGCGCTGGTGCCGGGATACCGCTTCAAAGCTGGGATGTGCGAATGGACGCTATTGTTCGGCCGTAGTCATGCCTGAGCGTCGACGCAAAGGCAATGTTTTGAAACAAAATGAAGTGTTTGCTTCCGACCATATGGACCGGGATTCTTTTGGGCGAATGAACTAAGCGGGCGCTCGGGCATATAACAAATTTTGCAATGGTCCCGAGAAGAAATCGTTGCTTAGCCCAGCTAAATAGCCCTTGCGACATTACGTTAGAGAATATGCCGAGGCGAGGCGATTTCACGGCGGACCTTGGCTCGGGCTGCTGACCTTACTGGTGGCACGTACCTATATCAAAAAGCAGCACTAAGCACCTCAATCTAGGTATTTACGAACTAAAATACAATACTCTCCAATAATCATATGCCAACCAATGCGTGAATACCCTCACAATACGAAAAGGATTCGCCAAAGTTTATGTTAAAAGACTTGGTGCAGTCTCGAATATACTGCCGATCTTAAATAAAAAAATATTAACGTAGACAAACCTAAGTGTTGGGAACCTAAAACCTCAAAACTTCAACAAAATACTAAACTACCGGTCGAAGGTACCCAGTTTACCAGTCTTATCATTTAGAATAGACCATGCTTAGATGCATTGCATACTCCAGTTACTGGTTCCTTTAACATTCTAGTGCAATCAGGGGCACATGGAACGCCCTGGTGATTATGGTATATGATAAAAATTAAAGGCTACGATAGCGTGGTACGCTTTCTGGGCGGCGGAGTTGGGACGGAACGCTTCGTTGCGACGTGAAAGCGAAACGATAATCGGCGAAAGGCTCTACTCAAAGCGTAACAAATTCTGGTGGACGCGGACAAAGCCGACTGGTCGCGCGGTACCGAAGCGGTGACAATTGCTGAACGGAATACCGGAATTTTCGTGCGAGCTATGCTGATGACGAACATAAACGACGGATTGCTTATGGATGAACGGGTTGAAATATCGTTGGAAGAAACGACGTAAAGCGCTAAACTGCGCCATTACGCCAGCGGAATTCCATGATACATCAATATCTTTGGAGCTGTTCGAATACGACATGGCAGGAAAGCGGAAATGGGGCGCATATGGCTGCGCAAAGTCAAAAGGCAGATTGTACAGGAATAGAATGGGTAGTGGGAACTCATTGCGGTAAATCTGAATATCTACCGGACGCAGACTGTAAACGAAATTCGGGTGTTTTGCGAGCAGGATGGAATGCGAACGCTTGCAAAACTCACGCCGGTGAATCGCTTGCTCTGACTAAGAAGGCTATTTTCGATTCTTTAGGTTGACGTCATATGTACGCTAACAACCACTACGGTGGCCAAATCCGTCATCTCTGCAAATCATTAACTTCTCATCCTACTAAGCAGCATCTAGAAACCCATATCAGGCTTCATCTCTTTCTAAGCCTTTGTCGCTATCACATACAAATCTTCTATAGGCATTTGCCACGGCTGGGGCGCATAATATTGATTTATGGTAAAAAGTAGTTGCTTCATTTCATCAGAAGTTTACAATGTACATAATTACCTAATACATGTTGAAGAACTTTGGAGGGGCATTAGGAGATTGAGCCTTATAAGACGTATAATCTTAAGCACTTAACTTGTTAAATAAAATGCAAACAAGGAAGTCTCGCCAACATTCATGCATGTTACCATATTATGCATCCTACGTAAACAGAGCATGCTTATTCCATCTCAAACTTCTCCAAGTTTGCTTACACTAAATTCTGGCACAGAAGGATCTCTTCTTAGCCCATTTTCGATAGAGTATGGACTCTGAAGTAGAATCCTAATCATCCATAGCAACTTCACGACCCCTTGTCATCCCAGCACGACTTCCTTAACCACCCATAGTGGAGAGAAATTGATCCTTCTTCTGCAGTAGAGTTCAGTTAATTGCCGAGAAAACTTTGAAGCCAACCATTTAAGTCCATCCACCATTCCACATATTTACTCCCCATGTGACTATGGGAGATCAGATCAAGGCATCGCACAAGCACATTTAAGACAGTATGTTTCCTAAGATGCAAGAATATGCTTCAAAGTAAAAGGAGCCAACTTGCTCGTTTCAACCTTTAAATGATTGTTTCTTTGGCTGCTAGATGAACTATTAAGGCATTTCATTTCTCTCTTCATACCAGGTCATATCTTTCACCCGCAGAAGGCAATCAATGTAGATGTCCCAAAACTACAATTTTTGTATGGTACCTTTTTTATTGATGTTCTGCAATATTAGATTCCTCCACTCCTTATGGTTTTGCGATTGAGGACGTCCTGGCGAAAAACCCTGCTACTTTTGCTGAGTAGATCAAAAATAACCGCTTATATATCTAAATCCATGTCTGCGTCTTCTGCGTATTGAAGCTCTATAGTAAGGGTGGATATTGGCGAAATAAATGGACGATCATCTTTCTTATTTTATCCACATAGCCTGGAAGTTGAACGGTCGCTTTGGTCATATTGAGACGTTTCACATGGAGCAGAATTAATGTAAAGGTTGGGCGCAATTCAGCGATAGCGTAAATAGCTATTATGATAGAAAAGAAAGGTTGCGTCCGTTTGCCTCCTACGGATCGCTTGCGAGAAAACTTCTGTTGCAAAATGTTTACTTTACCCAGGTCCACTATGCTATGCCCTATCATGTATTATGTATCGAAGCTCATCCTATTGACATCTTTTATAGATTGCGTAAATACTACGCGTAACGTTCTATACCGATAAGACGAAGCTCTATTTGTACCTGGCACCTGAACTTTATTGGTTTAGAAGCTCCCTATTAGGTGATCCTGTTTCAGCATATCATTCCGCGACGCCCTAATCGTGTAGGTAGAGAAGAGAACCAGGTTTAATATAGACCGCAGCACTGTGGTTTTGGGGTGGGGAGGAGGGTGGTGGGGGACGCTGCGTCAATTCTTGCTGCAACTCTTTGCCAACTTCGTCATTTCAATACCGCCAGAGATAGGGATACATATAACCATCAGAACTGAAGCTTCCAAAATGAACAATTCCGACCATACGAAAGCGCACCGTAATTGTGCAATACGCTTTAATTATTTCTCTCACGCTTCATGGGAGGCGTTGCAATATAAAGGGCATCAGGCTGAAACATAATCCTGATTATTGAGCTTTAAAATGTTCTAGGTAAAGATGCTACTAGTTTAAAATCCGGTTGGCTGGGATCACCCACCTGTTTGGCTGCCTGAAGTGCAGATGCCATAGCCTGGGGCTGTTCTGCCAAAAGCTGCAGCTACATTGGCTGCTGGAACTGGAAGCTCTGGATAGTTTGAAGGCGGCCTGAAGGCGCATCCGCTGCAGGCTACCCACTTTGTGTTAAAGGCCATGAACGCCATTTTGTTTACTTGCTCCTGCAACTGTGTTATGATATCCATCCCAGGGCTCCTCTCTGTTTGGGCGGAATCACACTAGGGCTACAAAACAAGCGTGGGCCGTTTAGGCACTCACCCTATTAGCCACTTTGACTGCCCGAGGTGCGCTTTTTGAGCTACTCTAAAATTGAAGAGAACTAGCTCTTCTCAGTCTTTTGCCAATTTAGGGCAATTTCATAAATGAAACTGGTATTACTTCGCTCAATCCAAAATTTTGCTGTTGACATTGTGTATTTTGAGAGTTCCAAAGTGATCTAATCATTCCTCTATATGATCCAGACGATAAAAAGTAGGG
Source organism: Isoetes taiwanensis (assembly GCA_021234155.1). Taxonomy (NCBI): domain Eukaryota; kingdom Viridiplantae; phylum Streptophyta; class Lycopodiopsida; order Isoetales; family Isoetaceae; genus Isoetes; species Isoetes taiwanensis. The sequence continues at coordinate 3,702,016 of JAJEKV010000080.1, read as the reverse complement.
TATGATGCTGAGTCGAAATGATGTTTATATATAAAGGTTAGTACTACTAAAAAGGTAAAGTAAATAGTTTTCTTACAGTTCATTTCATGGAGGTGGCGGTAAACATGGCATGCCTGCTGTTTCATATTATATCTCTATCATCTCGCATACAAGTGGATATTGCTTTGAAAACATCTTTGTATGGATTCTCTTTAAGCATAGTGCTCTACGAAATTTGTGGTGGGCCAAGTATATTTTTTGTGTTCGGGAGGTCTTTTATGAATCGAATGGTACTTTACTATGTAGTTGTGTTTGAACACTATGGTTGCTAGTAGAGCAGTAATTAAACTTGTTATCCATGTTCTTACGTTGTGACTTTTCATGCCATGGCCAAGGTTGGCAATGGCTATACAAATTGGTTTATAACTAGTTTCTGTACCGCTATTGAGCCGACTATATTGATATGGTATTTGGAAAACTGTTGGATATTCAGTTTGCAGATCGTAGATCGCTGCAATTGAAGAGACAAAAGATGCAAATTTATTATATTCATACCATTAATATATGAGGTTACATTTGAATCAGATCACATGGATGGAATTGTAGAATATTATTTACCAATTTTAAATTATATTGCTACAAAACGCAGCTTATTGTGTCCATTTTTTTCATAATATGCAAATGTGAGGATACGTTGTTCTATAAGGTCAAACAAAGGTACGTGGTATGTATATTAAATTAAGCGACTTTGAGATTTTTCAACACACCGTCATACCACAATCTAGGTCCTAAAGCTTTCCGAACATAATGGCGGTATCATGATTAATAACCAACATCAAATTATGACTAACATGTTTGTAGCCCGATCACCTTGTTAAAATCTTTGCGGTTCCTTTGCTTTAGTATTTTATTTGATTTTATCTTGCTAGTTATTTCTTTTTGGTTTCTTTTCACGGTGCTGTTTGGCGGTTCGGCGATCTTGGAAATAATGCAATCGAGAAATAAAGAAAGAGCAAAGAGCAAACCAAGATTTGATCAAACAAACATACCCTTCGATAACAACAGTGTTGAACTCCCAAAAGTCTTGTTAAAGCCTTGGATCCCAGTTGTTCATCACATCAAATGAACCCAAATAACTTGGGCAGCTCCTGATCCTCTAGGAAGGCTTAAATCGGCTTAAAAGCCTTCCAATGAATACAAATCAGCTTGAAACCTTGTTAAAGTCTTGAATCCTTTGTTCCTCATGATCCAGCCCACTTGTATAGCCTAAATGAAACCAAATTTGCTCACCAGACTTTTAGCCCGAGCCTTCTTCACATTCATTCCCACTTGCATTAGAGAAGTGTTGGGAAGTTAGGTAGTGAAGTATGGTTGATATTTCGTTATTGACTTCTTGTACATGAACTACGTAGAGTGTAACTAGGTACATTCCGAACCTATACAATGTACATCGCGCCGTCAGCGGAGGTTTCCTTCATGGCGACTCCATCACCCGCGGAAAGGCCCTCCATCCCGAGTCCGGACCACTTGTGATGATCAAGTTTACGGAATGAGGACTGCGGAGGTGTCATTAGATCCCATGCTATATGGGAATCCTATATAGTGGAAAGCGTGCACATGTTAACACGGCAATAATACAAATAAATAATATACCACCAGAAGGATGGCCCACAACCATCAATAAGAATAACAATAGAATACCAACATATTAAAAGAAATGCACCATAAATGCGCCGATACCACTGCGGGCTCGGACCGAGGGATTATTTGATGGTCAAGGCTTACGGACAACGGATAGGCATTATAACATGAAAGTTGGCTAGCAGACAATGGCTAGGAGTAGTCCTCCATCAGCCCTTCACAGCCGCACACTGCGGATAGTTTAAATCATCTTCGCCGGCGGTTTGTAGCCTTCTGGATCGTAATCCCATGAAATCACCTTATGGAGACTACTCACGGATTACATCTCCCGTCAGAGCTGGTGGGAAAGGGGTTGATCCCCTCGGAATCACAATGGTTCCATGGGTGTGCTAGAGGATCGTGTCACTTTGGTGCACGCACATCCGTACCCAACTTACACTCCCCTAAATCTATGCTCAGTACGGGACATCCCACAGTGTATCCTGCGACCGAGGATGTCGGACCATGCCGGCCCACACTTAGTGTGGGCTATAAGCCTAGTACATTGTAGGAGCCCCAATATACGCTCGATGGGAAACGCCCCACTTCTGATTGACCATTATTTGGTGTTGAACCACATCATAGCATCTACAAACGTAGGCTCTTGTACCGCGAATTAAGCATCTAGTTTAAGGGTTCTAGTTAGAAGTATATCTAATCTAGATTGGCGTTTAGATCTCTACCCCCTTTTACCCATGCAGCGGGAGGAGCGAAGAGAGCATTCATATATGATACATCCTTCACTTAAAATCTCATAAACATAAAATAGAGACTAATCATCATCCTAACAGTAGAGGGTTAGTTCCTACTTCACAGAATCTCAAGCTAACTAAGCCTATACCCGATATACGAGGCTAGATCTTCCATCCTCTTAGGTTCTCCATGCCTGTCTTGGTTGGACCAATGCGCTTCTTCCCCCAAATCTGGTAGGGCAAATTGGGGTGAAGCTAATTTAGGTGATCAAAGTTAGCAGCTCTCCCTTGCCCAATCGATTTGGGCCAAGTGTTAATGCTAAATGCGTATTAAGTAATTTAGCCTTTTAATATTAGGTTAAGCCCTAAATTCGAATTAGGAGGGTTTAGAGTTAGGTTTCCACCTTAATATTTAATGAGTTAACAGCAGCTAATCTTGAGCATGATAAGTATGCATTAATTATTCATGGTAGTATCATATATTTATATACTAAAAGCATATAAACATGCGAATGTACATTCTCTCCTTCTTAAAAATGATGTTATTATGACATCTAGACAAGTCTACAAAATTCACGAGATTCACGGTGGCAACACATCATATATTACAAGGAAAAGCTGGTGGGGTTATAAGTTGCACGAGACTATCATCACCAAGGTGATCAAAGTAAAAATGATGTGTAATGTGCAATTCATAAGTCGAAATGATTCATGAACGTTAGTATGTGTTCATGAAAATAGTTTCTAATATGCAAGTGCTATCTCGCTGGTAGAAATTATAAAAGCTTGATACATGCGAGAGCATGAAGCTAATGGTGGCATTAATAATGTCGAGAAAGACTCATAAAAAGAATGACACACATATTGCGTGCTTAGCAGATTTTGATGCATGGGAGTAGGCGGTATTATGTGTGGATTGACTCGAGTAAAACTGCACTCTTAGAAATAAAAGTCACGAGGTTTAAGGAATCACGGGTACATTGTAAACAATGAGATCAAGAGGTTTTAAGCTTAGGTGTGACATGGAAAACAATCGATTTGGTGATATGGAAGTGGATATAAGCTCCATACATAATGGTGGGGGCGATCATCGTGGCTCCTAAAGCTGAAGCTAGTAGGATTCCGAGCTAGAGGGGTGATGTCTGGCGAAATATTAAATATCCAGTGCAAGGGAATGTCAAGGCTGACGTTGGTATAAGAAGGAAAACCATTGCATGTCCTTATTTAGCTAAGTGACCGGGTTCAATGAGGATGAAAATTACGTGTAGAAATTTCGGGTAGAAGTGCTAAGTGTGAGAGCTTAGGGGTGGTAGGTATGCTTGTTTTAGGATCCTCTGAGAATTGCTAGCATGATGTTCCCGTGATCCATTTGGCTCCATTGGCTCCACTTTGGAAGTTAAGCGACCTGAGAAAAGGTATACTAATGGCCGAGGATGATTTTGTTATGTGGCGGAATATATTGCCATTCAACATAAGAATATTGAATACTCAGCACCGGAGTTGAGGGAGAGAAGGTAGTGCATATGAGTATCTATACATAGAGCCATTGAGAATAGAATGAGAATGGAGAATGAGGGAGCCAGAATGGGAATTGTAGAGATTATAGTAATGTGGAAAGTTGTAAATATCCACAACTTATGAAAGGAATCACTTTGAAGTGTAGATTTCGACAATGGTGAGTCAAGGAATGCTGGCACATTTATGCTATAGAATCTAGAAGATTAACAAAGCCACTACTTTAAAAAGCGAGTCCACATGTTGTTTTTGGTATGTGCATAAAGAGCAACATCAAAAACTATAATGTTGTTTTGTAGGTTGTAAAGCAGCGATATGGTTTTTAGTCAATTTTGCACATGTAATAGTTTTCTTGCAAAAAATCTACGTAGGAGTACGTAAATTATACATTAGTTCTCAATGAAACAGAAATCCACATATTTGAACTGGCTGTTTTTCCAAAAACCACTTCAAAACTGGCAGAGAAATTTATGACTTTGCTAGAAACTATATGCTTAGGGTTCAAGCGGTTTTAATTATATTTGTTTTAGTGTTTGGTTTTCTCCCAAAAATGATATAATGAACATAAAAAGGATGTGGTTTTGTAACTATTTTTCAGTATTGTTTGACATAAAATCAATACATGTATATGTAGATATAAATAATATTTAAGGTGTTGTTTTCAGAGACAAAACATGGCGCACCATTTGTAGATGGTGTAGTTTTCTAGATGCAAAGCTATTTGCTCAATTTGTATCTAGATGAAGGTATTAACTCAATTTGCCTTTTTACACCTTTCAGAGCATTGTTTAAAGTATCAAAAGAAATTTCAATGGCTATTAAAAGCTATTGCTACAAACTTATCAAATTTCAATGGTTTATTAAAAGCAAATTCAATGGTTATTTAAAAGCTCTTTGTTCCGTGGGATTGACCCAAACTTCTTCATGGCGGTGTTTGACCATACTAATTGATTCACCATCTGGTAGAAACCACAAGCACTCATCATTCCGGTATTCTGGTACTGACCTAAAGTCACCTTTCAGTTCCATCCCCAGTTCAATCATCTTCAAAACTTTTCTTCTTGGAAAGAGCGAGTTTCAAATTAACAGGTGTGATGGCGCAATTTATGGTACCATGATGATAAAAATCAATGGTCATAGACTTTCACCCGGCTTGCCTATTGAAGAGATAGAGAAGCGAGATGAGAAGTAAAATCTATGATGCTCTGAGGCCTACCTTCTTGGCAATCTACTTTTTTCTTTTTAGAGCATCATGAACTTCAGTAGTGGGGCTTTGAAGAGCTAAGCAAAAGGAGTACCCAATTTGAGCAAACATATCAAGATTCACAATTGTGATTTTGGATGGACAACGTATAGTGTAAAAGCCCCGCTCAAAAGAAGAAGATAAGAAGAAAATGTTAAGGCATAACATTTGACCTTGTTGAAGAACCATTGGACCTGTTTGAAATGAGATAAAAGCAAAACTAGCGAAACATCGAGCTGTTTTGGAAGAAGCCCAATCGAAACACATTTCTTACCATCAGGCTTCTGTTTGAAAAAGCTAGCCCTCTAACATGAAAGCATATTCTTCACAAAATCTCTGACATTTTACGGGCAAGAATCGGCAAAGCTCCATCCTTGAGCGGTAGCGAGGAAACAGGGCCTCGGGACTTTGAGAGAAAGCCGGGGATGGTTTCATCTTAAGCGAATTTGGCACTGAGAGAAGATGTACGCTTTGAAGCGGAGGCACGGCGAAGCGGGAGAAGCGAATCGAGCCCAAAATAAAAAGAAACGCGTAGGTCTAATACGAGTACATTGTCAACCGTTAATTCAATAGGATCGCCAAGGCACAGATCCGCGATCACCGGCCGCTCATCTAAAGCCGTTTGATTTTGATGGGATACAATTATACCATGGCACCTTTTTGAATTGCACCATTGATAAAGCTCTATGGTTTTAGAACTCTAAATCTACCATATATGAATAGCGAGTGCATTATATAATAGGGGCAACCACATATGCGTTTTCCATTTCCATAAGGAGGTGAAATTGTACTTTCAATTGGCGGCGGAGGAAACGAGAGAGCCGATTTTAGATATTTCCACTCACGGGCCTTCAATCCTTACGAGAGATTATTTCGGAGATGGGGAGCCTCTCTTACATTTAACGCGGATTAGAAGAACTGCGAGCTTCAAAACATTATGCATGTATTGCCCCATTATTGGCACCCGTCATGTATCATCCCATCATACATACCACCATGATGCCCCTTTTTCTCCATGGGCATCAATGATGTTATTCAAACTTCGGTTATATTTCATACGGATATATTTCATCTTTAAAACATACAAATAAATGCGTGCATTTTATGACTCTGCTTGACCATGCTTCAAGATCTCAATACCTTTATCTAGAGTACGACATGCTCACTAGATTTTACATATATCCTAATATGAGTATTTGTCGGTTTTGTATAGAAACTCAAAATTCCTATGATGTTTTTCTAGATAGGGTGACTTCGAAACAAAAATAAAGATTATAGCAGGAAGTGGGGAGATAACACATATTTTGTTGCCTTTTGCTTAAGTGGCATGTTTGGGCCTATGTGGCATGTTTGAGCCACCTGTCAATTTAGTCATGTCATGTTTAAGCCTAGAGGCATGTTTAGCCCACATGTCACGATCATGGCCAATGCTTTAAACCATGTGTCCATGTTTGAGCCACAGGGGCATGCTTGACCTACGCATATGCATTGAACCTATGTAGCTTGTTTTGAATCTATGTGGCATGCCAGGCAAAGGTGGCATGTTCTAGCTAGAGGGCACAACATTTCAACCATGAAAACATCTGAAGTCATATTTCATCCTTCAAAAAAAATCATTTGAAGAGCATTTTTATGACCACAATGAGATGTTTGAGACTAGAACCTTTGGGAGACTGGTGGCATGGTGGATGCTAGGAGCACATCGTTTGAACCATAAAAACATGTTGAACTTTGGCATTAGCATCGGCCTCTTGAAGAATGTTGCTAGGAAAATTTCGCGAGAATGTTTTTTAGGGTCATCTCAAAGGGGCTTGGCCTCTTACGGAGAGTGAGGTAGTGGCGCGAAGTCGACCTTCTTCGACTTGGGGAAGGTGCGAGCTCTTCTATCAAATATCAATCGAGGAGAGAGGAGGGAGGAGGGAGGGAGAGAGATGAAATGACATAGAAATGTGTGCGTGTGTGAGAGAGAGAGAGAGAGAGAGAGAGGAGGGAGGGAGAGATGAAATGACATGAAATGTGCGTGTCGCGTGAGATAGATAGATAGATAGTAGTTTAACGTCCGCCACTACATTGCTTTCGGTTGGGCCACTTCTGCTACATTGCGTCACATTTGGGATTTGACTTCCCAACTGATGTAGAGAGTCGCGATTACGTGGGTCGTTCGAGACCACATTGCTAAGGAGCAATTATTATTTACTAGACCAAATGCCGAGAGAGAGAGAGAGAGAGAGAGAGAGAGAGAGATGTGTTTTATGTCGTAGCACAAGCCCGGTATCCCCTTGGACACTCTACGACCTCCCTCTTCAAGGAGCACAACCCTGAGTGCAGGGGCCAAGGTCCCTGGGATGCCAAGATCCTAGTGAGGTTGAACAGAGACCTTTCAAATGTGCTGAGCCAGTGGGGCTTCGCTTCTACGACCAGCATTCAATGGAGAGAGAGAGAGAGAGAGAGAGAGAGAGAGAGAGAGATGTAGGAGCCTAGGTTTGCATGTTGGAGGTGGCATGTTTGAGCCATCTTGGGAGGATAGATCAGAAACTCCATTGTGGAGTTCTCAACTTGGTTTTGCATCTTCAAACTCGACTTCCTCCATGCGTCTCAAGTGCAAACAACCAAACTACAGTCCTCAAAATGTAAACCCTTTTAAGAATCTAGCAACACCTGCAGGGGTTTATGTTTAGGAGCCATCATGGTAGGATTGACCCGGACCTCACACCATGTCATCAAGTAGAGGGATGATGTTTACATCGAGAAGATGGACCTTTACAAACCCAGAAAACATTTTGTACCAATGTCCTCTCCCTATGGCCCGATAACTCTACAAACTTTGGAACTATGAATTGAAATAACAGTGACTTAGAGCGTCGACATTACCTCACGGGGACCAAGTTTTAATCTTGTAGAGGCCCTCCTTCTCAAAGAGACACGATACTCATGTCCAATACATTTTGTGATCGAATTGGCTAGGAGATGGCTCACCGGAATACTATATTTTTTGTTGTCCTGATTGACCCATATAGCTTGATTTCAGCGCATAATTTTGTCATTGAATGATGTGGCGGTAGTGCCATTTGGGGCTTCATGCTACGAGCGGCCAATGCGGGTTTTACCCACAAGACATTTCGTGGTTTGACCGAGTTCTCAGAACTATCGCGAGGTTTTTGAACTGCTCCAAAGCAAAGGTTCTTGAGCCGGTGAGATTCAATGGTTGGATAGAGGCGAGCTCACGGGAGAGGTATTAGCATCTGGCATTGCGAGGCAGTACACCAGGAAAGGATGCCTGGAGGCGATCCTTAGGAGTCCATCTCACAGGGCTTGGCCTCTCCCCTCGTGGTGGCCTGCGAAGTCCTGACCTTGTTTGATTTGAGAAGGTCACAGAGCTCCTGAGGGGAGAGAGAGAGGGGAGAGGGAGAGGGACAGCCGGGTTGCTTAAGGCAACCAAGGTGGCGTAGTTCATATGCATGCTTGATATATGGATATGGTGTGTTAGAACCATGATTCTGAAACACGGCGTTTGGTAGGTAATCCCGACCTGGCAGTTCACGGGAAATCAAGTGGTGAACCTGACCGGCCGTGTTTTTGGTCTTGTCTGGAACCAGCGGCGTGCGTTGCGGTACGTAGTATAAGCAACAGCAGTGTTTGGTAAAAAGCCACGCAACTATAAGCCCATGTTGTCCATCCTGCCCGGGCTTTCGTCGGCGCTATCTTCTGTCCGGTTAGTCGGGGTTTTTACTTACGATTGATGTTGGTTAGTATTATTGGGTGGCAAGCACTCATCCTTTACGTACGGCTTCTCTAGCAACAATTAGATCACGTGCACACATGTAGAGCCCTAAGCGAGGCAGATTTTTACTGAGACATGTAGAGCTCTAGCAAGCACATATGTCTAACAAGCAAGCTCCATCGTGACATATCAAAATATAATGGAGTTGGATACGAATGAGGCTCAAAAAGCAATTTGGAAACTTGTTCATGGGGATGTGTTTAGACCACCAACAAATGCAGGGTTGCTTTGTGTGTATATATGCAATGCGAGTGCAGTTCTTTGGGATGTCGATTGGTTACCATGATATTTGCATTGTTAGGGTTTTTTCACCATGTCCGAATCAGCGGTGGTCCATTATTTGCAATGCTCTTGTTATGGAGTTTTATGGAGCTTTGTTTGATGGTTATGCCTCTTCAAAGTACGTATAAAGCATTTAAAGGGCGGTGGAAGATACCTGCTTGAAGAGGCGTATTTATGTTCCACGGAACTATGTTCATTATTTTCTTTATCCTCGATTGTCTCATGCAGGGGAGAATCGTCGATTCTTTGTGCCATTTGGAACCATCGCGCACTACGCGTGTGTTTGGCATCTACATTGCCATTGGTCTCATTGGAAGCTACTTTGGCTACAGCCAGCCATTGAAAGATCTGATGCATTACCAACAAAAATTTCGGACAAATTCATGGCGGGCACGGTATATCACATTATGTTCTCTGTCCTTATTGGAGGGATATTTCCATTTCATCTTTGTCTTTGTCGAAACAATTACATTACGACATCAATATAGGTACCGGTTCTAACCCATCTTTGCTTCCTTTTATAGTCTTTCCATAGGCTATTTCGATTCTTATTTCGGTTGTGCTTAGTGAGGGTTTACCGGTGGTGGAGGCCTATCGACGCTCCGGAGTTCAAATTACTTAACATATGGATAGTAATTGCTTGAGACACAAATACATTTTTGTTTTAGAAATTTAAAGTATCTTTTGAATATTCCGTGTGTTGCTCGGGTTTAAGGTATTCCCAAGATTTGTAGTTTAGTTTTTCTAAAATTTAAGGGGCGTTGCGTTTCCGTGAAAGTAGTGTTTATTATTTATGGTTAGAACCGAGGTTTATGGGAAATCGAATTTTTGTGCAAATTATGCAAAAAGGCATCAATTACATTAGGATCTCTAAAGCAAAATGTGGTTGCACCGGTCGAATATCTCGAGCTCTGCTGTTTTTTCAAATGACTTTTTGGAGCTTGACAGCCGGAGAAAAAGTTGTTGTGAGATGTGGGAAAACATTTGGCTAATTTGGATCACCTTGGCATGTGGGACTAGGTGGCATGTTTGAACGCGTTGGCATGTTGGAACTAGGTGGCATGTTTGAAGTACGTTGTATTGGAACCCTACCATTGGCATGTTGGAGCCACTTGGTATGTTTGAGCCACCTTGGCATGTTTGGGTACTAGGTGGCATCAACAGCACAGAAACTTCCAGCGTGGCATGTGCTTACATGGCATGTTTGAGACACCTTGGCATGTTGGTGCCTGGGTGGCATGTGAACCACCTTGGCATGTTGGAGCCTAGGTGGCATGTTGGGCTGCGTGACATGTTTGAGCCACCTTGGATCTAACCCGTTGAAATTTTCTGAATGAACAATGATATAGTACATTCCCAAGCTTAAACACAAACAATATTCAGAGATTGGTGGTGCTTTTCTTCCAGAACCAACGGCCCCTCTTTCTACCATCAATGACCATATCGATTGTCGAGGTTTGGATCCATTGTTCTACCTTTTCCTTTTTCTTTTGGAAAAGCCAAAAGAGCATATTTTGGTTTACAATATTTTGGCCGAGTTAGAAATATGCCAAGTCATTATGTAGGTATACCACCTCTTCCAAATAAGCGCCATGTCACCATGAAAATCTATCTTACTAGAAAATTTGTTGATGTTAAAGTTTTCTGTATATATGGCGGTTTTGCCATGTCATCATTACCCTTGCCACCTCATACGTATTATTCTTGCCATGTATGGAAGCTTGGAGGTTTTTGCAGAAACAACCATTGCTGCGAACCTTTTAACTTGCCTTATTTTCTTACTACAGTATTGTGATATTTTGACACATAGCATGCAGCGACAAGTAATTGGTAGTAGCCGGATAAGTGAGGCATGATAATATAAGTAGTGCTTGCAAAATAGAAGCTATAATCGCAAACTACACCACTTCAAAAATCATACTTCCCATGTAAAAACAATCATTTTAAACTACACCTACTTATAAACCACACCTCAAAAAACTATATTTCCTTAAAAACTACACCTTATAAACTAAACCTCAAAAACAACACCTCAACTTAAAAATCCACCCACTTAGAGCTTTCTCCCTTAAAAATGCTACTTAAAAACTACATACATATAATCCACACCTCAAAAATGCATACTTCCTAAACATACTTCCAGCAAAAATAGCTACTTAAAAACTACACCTAGTTATAAACCACACCGCCAACCACATTCTTTAAAAAACAATCACTTAAAAACTATATCTACTTATAAACCACACACCTCAAAAACTATACTTACTTTAAAGATAGCTACTTAAAACTACACCCTAGTTATATAAACCACACCTCAAAGAAACTATACTTCCTTAAAAAAATAAACTTCTTAAAAACTACACGATTTATAAGCTGCAAGCTTGACGATCACTAAGCGACCACTTAAAACACACCCCTTATAAACCACCTTAAAAAACCACACTTCTTTAAAAATAGCTATTTAAAAATTACACCCACTTATAAACTACACACTCCAAAAAAGCAACAACATGAGATTTTGAAATAAAATCCACGCACTTGAAACCATACCTCCTTAAAAAACAACTACTTAAAACTACACCTCATTATAAACCACCTCAACTATACTTACATAAAACAACTACTTAAAAACTACTTAATTATAAACCACACTAAAAAACAACATCTTTTAAAAACATACCCTTTCAAAAATATGACACTTCCTTTAAAAAACCACACCTCAAAAAGAAAAGACCACACTTTGAACAACGACATGCGGTCTTTTTTTACTGTTGTTTTTAAGGAGTGTGGACAATTGGAGTGGTTGCATGATAATGATGCGGATCCATAAATTACGATTACGCCGTGCATAAGTTGCATTTACGTAAGAACTTTGGCGTTCCTAAGGCATGCAATATAGATGCAAGGGATGTATAGTAAAATGAGAATGTAACCACGTGGATAGGCTTAATGATGTTGGTCGAATACGCCCAGCTACCATCATGCATGAGTACAAGTTAAGGGAATGGGCGCTACAATAGTGTGGGCGTAGTTTCTACACAAGGTCAGAAGAATCGAGGTTGAAATGAGCGTGAATGGCATTACATAAGACGTTGGAATGAAGGCAATTGCTAGCAAAGGGTGCAATGCGTGCGAAGTTGCAAAGACATCTTTGGAGCTTTTAGTGAACAATATGATCATCGGTGGCCTCCAATGAATGATGCATTAGGGAGGCAAACAATATACCCACTACGACAATGGTCATCAAGGGAGGCAAGTTCTTGTGAACAACATTTCAAATATAGAGGAGATTTGAAGGGGCACTTTGGATAATCCAAAGTGTATGGAAAATGAACTGAATGGGTGCTGACTGAACATCTCACGAGGAGAATGTGCTGGACTTGGTAATGTGTATGTATCTCGAATCTCCTGCGTTAGGTATATGTGTACTAGGACCATTGTGGTTGAGCATAACAATAGAAGACCATATGATGCATTTGCCCGCGGGGTAACCCCTATTTCTTGTATGTAGACTTGTCTGAATCAGGGGACAACATCATTTTAAGGAGGAGAATGTGACATTCCATGTATTTATATGCCTTTTTAGGTAAATACGTACGTCACTAGGAATGTGAATTGTATTAATTATTGAAGCTAAGATTAGCTATGTTAACTCATTAAATATTAAAAGGTATGGAAACCTAACCCTTCAATTTAAGTCTAGGGCATAACCTAATATTAAAAAGGCTAAATTACTTAACAATAAGTAATCTAGCATTAACACTTAGCCCAAATGATTGGGCAAGGAAACTACTAACTTTGGATCTACTTAAATTTTGGTTTCCACCCCAATTTGCCCCAATTCTATTATTATTTAGAACAATTGGAGAAGGAGGAAAAGAGCTTATTCAACGAGCATAGAGAACTGAGAGATGGAAGATCTAGCTTAGATGTCAGTTGGTAAACATTTGCAGAGATTCTAGTTAGGAACTAACCCTTGCTTGTTAGATGGATGATTAATCTCTCTATTTTATGTTCTAGATGAATTATGATGGATGTATAGGATATGAATGCTCTCTTTACGTACCTCTCTGTGTTGTATGGGTAAAAGGGGATAGAGAACTAAAGACCATCTAGGATTAGATATGCTCCTAGCTAGAACCCCTTAAATCCCATTCAGAATGCGGCGCAGTAATGAGAGCCACCAGTACATAGATGCCATGATGTAGTTCAACACCAAATAGTCCTGGCTGGTGAAATTAGAGAGCCTTCTTTGGCGTGTGTAAGGCTTCTCGGGTACGCTAGGCTTATAGTCGGTCCGTAAGTGTGGGCGGGTATGGTCGACACCCACAGGTGCGTAGGATCGTGCTATAGAGCGTCCTGGATTTCGGTATAGATTTAGGGGTATGGTCTGGTGCATGCACCGAGGTGTACGTATCATCTAACACCTCATGAAACCATTGTAATTACGGAGGGGAATTCATCCATTTTACCTCGTCGGTTGGGGAGATGTATTTGAGTAGTCTCATAGAGGTGACTCCATTGGGTCATATGTCTCTTGTAGGCCTATGCGCCATAGCATGATTAGGCCTATGTGCAAAGTGTCACCCGGGAGGGTGGATAGAGTGGACTACTAGCCATTTGTTCTATGCCGACCAACACCATGTTATACTTCTATCTGGTACATTATCAGGAGGCCACGTAGTCGGTCAGCGCTGAGTGAGCCTGGGGTAGAAACCTCATTTATAGTGCATTTCCTATGTATAATATTAGTGTCATATTATTTGCATTATTGATGATGCATAAGTGACGCCGTCTTTGGTATATTATTTATTTGTATTGTTACAAGGTGCTAACATATATATGCAGCTTTTCATTGTATAGGATTATAGAGGCATAGGAAGGAAGGAAGGAAGGGCGAATGACACCTCATTGTCCTTCACTGGGACACTTGCCCATGCCAAGTGAATTAAATTAAAATGAGGGCTTTTCCATGGTGATAGATTAAGCCATGGGAGGAAGCTCCCAGAACCTATAAGATGCTCCCCATCATATAAATATGGGGAACATCACGTCTAAACTTCCGGTCGTGTTCTTGATGGAAATGGTTGTTTTGATCCTTCATCGAATCTTGATCTGATCTTGATCCAAAATTGGTAGAAGATGGGCGTACTTGTATGGTCATGGACTAGTGTAAAGTGAGTGCTCCATGTGCGTAATGGATGTGGATCTGGCACAAAGAGGTCTTGCGGCGGGAATTTGAGATGTGAAGGAGAGTTTATCGCGATTGGTCTTCACCAAGATTGCGAGTTATTTAGTAATGGAGATGGAGGGACATGAAAATATCATTAATGCAACATCAACGTTTTCTGTGGATAATAACTATAAATTAGGAGCATCGCGTCCGCCATGTCAATGCTCTTGATTGCATGGCTGACTAAATAATGCAGGACTATGAAGGCATGAATAGCAATAGTTTGTGAGTGGATTCTTGTATTGTGATGGCTTGATTTTCAAGTTCCAGTTGTACATGTTTCTGGCTTCATTGTCAAACTCTTACTCACCTTGTACGGGTTCATGGCCACATTACAAGTTCCATTGTGTAGCTCATGAAGAGCTTACGTTGTCAAATATTTGGTTGTGGTTGTAAAATATTTGAATTTGTAATATATTTGAATGTACACATTTTTCCTTGTATTTGTGTATTTGGGACATCTATATTTCTTTAACATTAGATGGTTTGGTGGCGGTGTATTTGGTATAATCCCTAATGGTTAATTACAAAAAATGGAAAAGGATTACTTAGACATAAGGTGTCTGATATAAAAAATGACATTAATTGGTTAAAAACCAAAAGCATAAATAGTAGCACAGAACATGGGTGAAAACATTTACTCTTGTTTTGGTGACGCCATTGATATCAGCGAGTCAGTAGAATCACCAACCCATACGAAGCGGATCCATTCAAAAGGCCCCATTTTGGATGCGACAATGTGGTGCACCAATAGACCTTCTGTGGAATCCTGGCTGTTAGATAAGTAGGAAAGAATCACACCATATTTTATTCCATCAAGCCCGAAATGCGGAATATTCCACCAGTAGAATATCCCAATACAAAATATTTTTATAGCGTGAATCACTATCACTAATTTTCCCTTTTAGTATGGTGTGAATGGTTCTAACTGCTTGAGTCCTAGGATGGACTATGGTGCCAGAAGAGATCCATAAAGGTTCAACCATGTGCCTTCCACTATTACTCCCCTTCTTCCACCTATTTCTCCTTTAGTAAAGATTTAAGGTCAGATTTGAAAATTTAAGGCATTCAATTATTTGCTTGGAAGATCAGCGGGTCAATTTTGTAGAAATAATACAAAACTTTGTGGAATACGCCGGTAACATTTCATGTTCTATTACGATTTGTTTCTTGTATTTTAAATCGGGCACAACTTGCAATGGCATGGCATTGCAAAACCCATTCAAATATTTTGCAAATTTGATTCCTCCTTTCCTTTCCGATTCATCCTTTTTAAATCTATTTAGTCTAAACAATACTTCATTTCCTGTAAGAACATTTCCTCTTTTATTTGCCCATTACGCTCCCAAAGACCAAATGTTTTGATCCAAATTTCAAGAATTATAGATTTACTAATCACCGGATCAGCATAATAATCAGCAATCTAAGCTATTTTAGTAAGCCATAGAGTTTTTAATTCAAATTGGGCCTTTTCCATTGCTTGAGGATGATCCAAGTAAGTGCATGCGTCCATTCAGAGTCATCTCTACGGCATCAGATTGGGGCATCTCTGTTGCCACAATGTGTGTTCTGGATTTAGGAAAAACAAAATCTTTTTTGTTTAGATCCATTGAGGCTTCTCGTCCATCAGCGGTGTTGTAGTTTGGGAAGGCTTCAAGATAAACAAAGAGTACAAGGAGCAAATTCATGTTCTTATGGATACTATAGTAAACTATATTCTATACACATTGGATATATACGCTACAACAGTAAAAGTGCAAATTTTTTGGCTGCAAATCTTTATTAGAGTTATATAGATCCCTTTGCTACTACAAAGGTAAGTAATTTTATCATCTTCTTGCATTTTGTTGTTAAACTCTTGCTTTGATATATTGATTCTTTATCTATATATGCAGTTGTTGCTACAATATTTTTACTCACGGTGCTGCTTTATGCAGAGAATACTTCTATTCTTTGCTATCAAAATCTACTCGCATCTTCGTACTCTGATTCCTTTCTTTGAATACTATGAATTCTTTCTTAGTGAATGCTATGAATGCTTTATTAAGTATGATATTTGCTTGGATTGATGCTTTCTTAATTGTGTAGATACTCAAGTACTGCAAAATCAGGATTGATGCTTATTTATGCTTTTTTTTTTAGATTCTAGTTCCTTCTTGTTCTATCATAGCATTCATTTCTGGCACCTGTACAGCAGTTAGTGCATATCATGCACATCCGCGAGATCAAGGTTAGATACCAATAATACTGGCCATGCAGTAGTTCGAGTTCAAGGAAAAAGAGTGAATATCCCTCATTCCAGGAGAAAAAAGTTTACACAATAGTAATCCGAGGAGCCTCAACAACACTTCCAAGAAAGATGATTGGAGGGCTGGTCACTTGAGAAAACTTATCTTTCGAAGTTCTTGAAATGTTAGATAACAAAGAGGTCACTAACTATTTTGGGAAAATTTGCAAAGCGGAGTTTGATATTCTTAGATAAACATTAAAATTGGATGAGAGGCAGTACTTAATATGAAATTTGACAGAACCTAAGTGTTTGTGATGTAGTGGCCAGAATTGGGTACGAAAAAAGTAGGCTTTTGGACATGGTAGAAGGCATGGGAGTAACAAAGAAGAATTCAAGATAAAAACCTCGAGAAATGGGTGAAAGCAATGCATATATACATTGTGGGGCCGTGGTGTGAGGGGAGATAAATGAGTGCGATTATTCAGAATAGGCATCTGAAGCGTTGCTAAGATCCTTTGAGGACTTTGGACAGGGGAGTAGCGTGAGGGCATGGGGTAACAAAGAACAATTCAAAATAAAGAAGCATCAATGGGTGAAAGTTAGTGATGGGAGATAAATAGTGAGAGGTAGTAAGAAGAGCATCCACGACATTTTTCAAAGTCCTTTGAGACTTTGGTCCTGGGGAACACCGACAATGAATCTGTAACACTTGGGCACTTCTACACAATAATGGGAGGGGTTTATGGAAACTTTAAATTTGATCCTAATCTATGCATGGAATCTTCATGTGGTATTCAAGCGAGAGGAAAAATTAGTAGTTTAAGGTGCTGAAAGTAGGAAGTTTATTACTTGAGATGGTAATGAAGCGAGAATGGTAATTTGTTTTGCTTGTAATGCTTGGTGGTACTGTTTCTCGCTCATATTTTCAAAGCTAGGATTTAGAGAGCAAATCATGTTTTAACTTTCTGAGGTTAGGTGGTATTTATATGTCGAGTTCCATTTTGACTTGGATGACCTCTTTTGAATTATTTTAAAGAGAACATTTTAATCCAAATGTATGCGGAGGTGTTGATGAAAATAACCCCCATCTTATCATTTTAGATGGACGTGATGTAGATGATGCGTAACATCCTTCTAGCGGATCTTTTTGGAATCCATCTTGTGATTCACACTCCACTCACTTCCCAGCCACTTAATGTAGCAATCTTTGGACCATTTAAGCAATATTTTAGACATATGGGGCTGCATACTGGTAATGGAACTATGGAGCCAAATAAGGCTGGTGGTAGGTACATGTGTATGTCGATTTGATATCTAGCTTCTCTCTTTTTCTTAGTTGACATTATTGTGCGTGTTTGACATTCTCTAATGCATTGTCCACGGCTCTTTACACGGAGAAGATTAGAGTACGGCTGAGCCACTAGAATGGGCATTAAATCTTGCTATTATAAATGGGACATTACTCTGCGTTTTCAGGTCGGATGGCTGGTTTAAAGTTGTTGGAATTTGGCCATTAAATCCGGTTGTCGCTATAGATGGATTTCATGCTCTGGCATATTCTCAAGAATAGGTATTGTAAGAACATGTATTGTAAGACGACCGTTCCTTCTTCTTTGGGGCCATATGATCACTTGAGCAACACTTGGAGGATGCATATGTGCAGGTAGAGGTTACATAGCAAAAGTCTTTGATTTATAGTTTGGGGCAATTATCTTTTATAGAAATTGGTTTCAACTTATTTTCTCTGTACTTGAAGAATTCAAAGGACTAGAAATATTGATGAATGTAAGCGTACTTGAGTCGAGTTGGTCCAAAGCGATATTACTAAAACGAAGCGGGTTAGTTATTTGTCTTTATCAAATTAAGATTTTTAGTTTATAAATAAAACTGTGTGACATTTTAATTGGAATACTTGTTAACAATTGATTCTTTTTATTAGATAATATTTACGTATGCACAAGTCCTAGTGCACATGTATCGAGAAAATCTAGTTACACATAGCTGCTTTGGAAATCCATCTAAGCATCTATACACAGGCTTCTACGTCTAATACAACTACATCTATATCGAAAATCATCAAATTGCATTACATTACACTAGTAATGGATTTGGATTAGAATGGAGCAGAAAAGGCTAGAAAAGATGGTGAGAGAAGAGGCACAAAGAAGGCAGGAGGTTGAATGGGAAGCTAACGGTAGAAGATTGAGGAACATCTTATATGGTAACGGCCAGGCTTCAAATTCCTTTATAATAGGCCAGAAATTTGATATGGTACATGAATGAGAGAAGAAGATTTTGCTATAATTGAAAGTAGAAGACGACCAGTTTGCACAGGCCCGGCGTGAACCATCAGAATCATGAAGTGTCTTGCACTATTCCTAATGTTCTCGGAGGAACAAACTAGTATGTGTGGTAAGTATGTTATTCTGCATTGCATTTTTGCTCAACTATTGTCTTTAGGTTATTCATAAATGCTAAAAATAGTTTGCATTTTCAGGTACGATCAACAGAGAACTTTGAGATTGCATTGCAACAATCAATTAGTGGCTCACACTTAGGTTTGATTGTTTGAGATATAATTCAAGACAGTTGTAAATATTCAAAGATATTCAGCAAAAGACAATTTGATGAGATCAGTTTCAATGAGTGTGACTCTTTTTACTGTTCAATTTTGGTTGTTGCCTTAGTCTTAGATAGGTAATTCAAAGCCCTTTTGGATGAGGGATGAATGGATGTTGGACAAGGGCTTTACTTTATCCCTCAATTGCTACCCTTGTAGCCGATATGGGTGCCACCTTAGTTCTGGTGGTACTTGTACCCTCACCACTTTGAAGATATGTATGTTGAGGTGGCAGTGCCAGCTTGGGATTTCACAAGGTTTGTTATATGAAGCATCAGCTTAGAAGGGTGGCCTATGTAACAGCCATGTAGGTAATGGCACACCTCCCCTAATCAGACTAAGCCCAAATCAAATGTAGCCGACAGAATGACAGATACAAGGCAACTCCGAAACACTGTTCAAAATTGGGCGGGCATATACACTGTTCAAAATTGGGCATATACAACAACTAGTGAACACATGGTGGTTTGTTAGGATCCGGCAGCGCCCATGGGGGCCGCTGCAGAGGCGGGCCTTACCAGCCCGTACACCAGCTGGCCCCTACTTTGTCAACCTTCCAATCCATCGTTTAGCTCATCGAGCTTTTTCTGGAGGTTTCCTGACAAGATTCTTCATAAGGGACTTATCAAGGACTTTGCTGCATCAGATGCATCTCCAGGATCTGGGCTAGCTAACTTCAGGTCAATTTTGTTAAATTTGCTTAGAAATGACAAATATTCATCTGGTATTTTTGTTGGGTCAGATAAGCGCATTATAGAGGATATGGATTGAGATTTGAGGAACATGTCCATTATGATTCAACTGGATGATCCAATTTGAGGGAAGTTGTGACAAATGCTGGCTGTTTTGGTCCAGTAAACTTGGATTGGACTGTAGATCAGTTACAATTTGCCCAGTTTTATGTCAAAATGAAAAGCTGTATAATGAGCACTCTCTTAATTCCGATGTACCTGAAAGATCACAATTAGGGTCCTTCAATGGTGATATTGCAGAGCAGTTGCACTCCAGGGTTGGATTGGGTAATGATAAAAAGAATGGAGATGGATTAGAGATGCAGAAGTCAGGCACTCAGGAAGAAATGAACCAAAAGGAATATAAAGATTTAGTTCTGAAAGACAAGCCAATAAGCTTTGGGAAGGGCAGTCAGGCTATCGCAGGAGCTCTGGCTGGAGTTTCTGTGAGCTTGTGCCTGCATCCTATTGATACTGTGAAAGCAGTCCTACAATCACGGAATGGAGGCTCTAATTGTTCAGTTTTCAGAACCATAACGTCGACTCTTACTCAACGGGGTATATTCTTGCCTAGGGTAGATGTTATGTAAGAGAATGAATATTTTCTTCTGAAAGTTTTAGTCTTTGTATGTATGATCCATTAAGTTGCTATAGTAGTCTCATAAAGTGTAATTACAGGTATATTGGGTTTGTATAGAGGTCTAGGGATTAAAATGGCATCCTCTGCTCCAATATCGGCAATATATACATTTAGTTATGAGTCAGTCAAGGGTGCGCTTTTACCACGTATACCAAAGGTGGGAACTTTTGGGAACTCAATATTTGTGGTGAGATATAGCATATGCTTGTCAGCTTCATAACCTGTAATTTTCATTCCATTAACAAGTATCATATTTATGGACTGCAGAAAAAAATTGAACCTAAATTGTTCAGGCCCTCTGCATTTGAAGACCTATTTTATGCACTTTTTTCTACACTAATGTGAACTGAATAAAGAAAGAGTCCTTTAGTAGGTGCAATGCAATTGAAAGTGATGATTCATTTATGTAAGCTTTAGCAGAATGTTGGCAGTAAAAGTTAACCCCCAACACTGCAATCTTTATTGTCTCAGATGGAGTAATTAGTGCAAACTTGTTCGGTGCTGCATTTACTGACAGTTTCACCTGCAATTATTCTAGATACAGATATTTAAAATTACTAAACTAGTAAATTTTTCCAGGAGTATCATGCATTGGCACATTGTGTCTCAGGTGGTTGTGCAAGCGTTGCAACATCATTTGTATATACGCCAAGTGAATGCGTGAAACTACAAATGCAAGTTGGAAGACAGTATCGGAATAGCTTGTAAGATACACAACACACGACTGTTGAGTGTACAATAGCAGCATCAACTTCCATTTTGGAGGTCTGAGTTGCACTTTTCTCTGTGGCCATGTGCATTTGCAGATTTGCATTGGCTGGCATTCTAAAGGAAGGGGGCGTATCAACACTGTATGCGGGATGGGTTGCTGTTTTGCTTCGCAATGTTCCTCAGTCCATGATTAAGGTCCCTTTTCTTCCACCCCTCTTTCTACTGGAAACATTTGGAGAAACTCTCAATGTCACCCACTCAAGGCTCCATGGATGTAGTTCTTTATTAATGGTCTATTCACTTGTGCTTTGGGAGATCAGCAATCTTTGATCTTTACAAATACTGCAGGTAATATGGTCTCGTAGACCTTATGGGCCTTGATAGATGTTAGTGGAATCTTTCTTTCAACAACCACCTCCATCAAGGTGGCCATTTCAGTTAGATTCCTGAAGTAGTGGTTCTGACGGGCATTTTGATGCCACTAGAGATTTCACTAAGCTTTGGGGGGCCTAGTATTGTTGGGAATGAGAGGTTCAACACTCTGCTGTTGGAAATTCTCGTGGCTTCTAGATGTTGCAGAACGACTTGTAAATTGAGGGGTGCAAGTTGCTTTGTCTTGGCAGGTACAGAAGGTTTGGGTTATAGACTGCTATGAAACGTGCTGTGAATGTTTTGACTCTTGCGGATTAGTTAGGCTAATGTGGCTACATGATTATTCTGCATCATGCAACCCCCTTGCAGTCCATTAATACAAACAGTGTACTCTAGACAATGAGACACTTGGGTCAGGTTCCTGGAGTAATCAATTTTCTCTGTATAACATGATCGAAGAGTTGAAAGAGATTTCAGCACCATATTCTTCTTGGTTTGGGGACATCTTTAGTCGTGCCCCCCGGGCTGGAAAAGAGTGATAAGAAAAGAAGAGAAGAAAAATATGTGTTCCCATAAATCAATAGCGAGTTCTTTACCCATCAGGTAAAGCCAAAAGATTATTCCAAAAATATGACAAAATCAGGCAAGATTCATCTTGGTCATTGAGGATACTGTGGTTAGTTTGACAGAGTCAGCTACCGTATAAGACAGTCTTCAAAATAATATAATTTTCTCTTCTCATTGCTTCATGAGAGATTGATAGTGCATTTTCTTCCCCGAGCAATGGCAGTTATGATGAACAATGCTTCAGCCTTGCCTTGGGTAATTGGACTGCGAATATCTTGTAGTAAAGTCTTCTTACCCTTTGAAGCCTTTAATAGCACCAAACTGTTCAAAGATTCATATATGAAATTTTCTCTTGCAGTTCATTTGCATTAATGTTAAAAGTATTGCCATTTTATTCCATTGCTTCATAATCGCATTGGTCCAGCTAAAGGTGTCTTTGTATGGATGAGGACATGCTTGCTATATTTATGGCTTGGAACCAAAACGTTTATAGCTGGAAGAAATCTGCCAAGGAGGGGCTTGCAAGTATAGTGGCAAGACCTCACAGAAGCTTGATTAATGCTGATGAAAAGATGCTGCAACTTTAAATGTCTAAAGTGGTTGGAAGAACAGAGAGCTTGATTTGTGATTTCTGGATACCAAAAATAATGTCAGGCAGAAAGATTTGCTAAAGCAAAAAACTAAACGCTGGGGTGGTGCATGGTTTGGTTAATCGAATTTATCATTTCCACTGTACCCAAATATCATCAATGTATCCTTGCTATTATCACCCGCTTTCTTCAATATTGCATATTCTACAAATTCTCTTAGTCTTTTTTTTTCGGACTGAAATCTAAACTTCGCTATTTAACGTTAGGCTGATGGAACAGTCGATTGTTGCCGAGGACCGAAGCCAAATGGTTTTTGTGACCAAATTTTAAGTGATTGTAAACAATCATTATTGTTTATAAAAGCAAGTCAGGAGGGGTGAAGGATCTCAAGTTATATGGCATAGAACAGATAAGCTATTGTAAGCATGGCCCATCGAGGAGACCTTTATTAGTCCTTCACTCAAGCATGCTTTTGAAGTCATAATATTATCTAACCACTTTGATATTCATTTTGTTATTCAGGTATTTTTAATGTATACCCAATATATGCTGATGGCGACCAGTAATCTGACATGGCTTTTTTGCTGTAATATTCTAGTTTACTTTTATGTAAGCCTACAGAAGGTTCAACTACTCAAAGAAGAACCACATGATGGATGTTCAACAGAGCTGCAAAGGGTCAGTCTATTTGCAATGCAATGTTATTAATGTCAGCTGCACAACGACCTAGTTCTAATCTTCATTTGATTTTGCAGCTTGCAATTGGTGGTATTGCAGGTTCAACTGCAGCATTATTCACAAATCCTTTTGATGTCGTTAAAACAAGAATACAAACTCAGGTTTGTCATCTAAAAAGTTTATGAAGGATCCATGTAGTTCGTATTGCTCGCGTGATTTATATATGTATTTGTTATCTTTGTGGTCAGACATTAGGATCCCCTTATAAGTATAAAGGAGTGTTTGATGCAATGCAGCGGATAAGCTCAAAAGAGGGTTTGAAGACACTATATCGGTGAGATTCTGGTGGCGTTATGTGCTTGGTCCGCACTTTCTGCTTTTGTTGATCGCCATTTAGAACAGTGGCTTTTCTGCAGGGGTCTCGTGCCACGACTGGTAATATATATGTCACAAGGCGCACTCTTTTTTGCATCTTATGAGTTTTTTAAAGATCTGTTTTCGGAGGATTTTGAAGCATCAAAACGCTTTGACTGACGCGGTTAGATAGCGGTTTTCCACTTAAGAAATACACCTGATTGCTTTTGTCTTGAATGCTATAGTCTGTTCTATGGGTGTGGTGATCCTCTGGTTTGGACAGAGTTTCGAACCTGGTGGTGTGTCTAAACCATCTTACAATTATGTGTATTCTTGTAATTACACTATTTTTGAATGCCCCATGCCTTTTCATGATTGTGTGTTCGGAGAATCCGGGCTAAATAATGTTTTTGCCGATTGGAAATTATAGCTTTCTGGTGGAGTTAGTGCATGGTATGAAACTTTTGATAAGGATAATACGATTTTTTGATTGAAATATTCGATTATTTAGATGTTCCTGCCCTGAAAGAAAACTATGTACTCTCCTCGAAGTATCATGGCTTTGAATGTTTTATCCAAGTAACGAATATCAATTAAAATTACAAGAAATTTATCACGGCGGCCAAGGCCGCCGCGAACAAATCTCTTCCAACCCCCTGTCTATATTGAAGTGAGTCAAACAAAAAAATTTATTCACAGTACCCATGTCCTACAAACTCACTTAGTGTTTAGAATTTTGTTTGGCAGTAGAATAGTTATAGAAGGTCTAGAATAGTTATAGAAGATCTAGTTGTGTGCGTTGTGTTATAGTTTAGATGCGAGGCGGATCTAAATGCTTTGTGTGTGTGCAGTTAGAATAGTATTTGACTTACTTTTTAAATTTAAATGCTTTGTATGCTCAATTACAATGGTATTTGATTACTTTACAAAGGTCTTAGTTCAAAAGAATCAATCTAGCTAGGTCAAATGCCTGAATTCATGGAAACGAACCCAAAGAAGATGGATGACCTTGTAGCTAGAAATGTGACCTTGTAGCAATGATGTTTGATTCCTTCACAAAGTAATTATGCATAGGATACTGCTCCTTGTTTGAAAGATTCCAAAAGGTGTCTGTTTAAGCACATGACCATGACATCAACATATGCCAATGAGCTTGGGAGTACCAAGTGGCGTGCAACATAGTTTACAGGTAAGTTTGGTCTTCCCATGGCTTTCACCATAATGATGCTTTAACCATATCTTTATAGGTAAGGATGTTAGGATGCTGGAGACAATGATGTTGAGTTTGCTTCCCATGGCTTTCACCATAACGATGCTGAGCGGTCTAATCAAAGGGAAGGAAACAAAAAGTAGTTAAAAAACATGGGCGAAAAAGTGAGCGTGGAAAGTGGGTGAATACAAGCAAGATCTCTTTGCGCTTTGAGGGTTGCCCTCCGGTGCTTTTGAGAGGGTGTTTTATAGTTTTGTTCGTTGTTTGCGTTGGTATTTTTGTTTTGTCAGGTAGATGTGAATGCTACAAAGCGGGATGTCATTTCTTAGTCCAAGAAGATTTGGCAGCCCTTTGCAATTTAGCCAATTAGTCTACATGGATGTCGAAATTATAGAAGCAACTCACACTTGTACTAAACTCGTTTGCCCTTATATTGCCTTCATCCATTAACCCCTAATAGCATGCCATTTTTTGGAAGCTAATACATGACATTTTAAAGCTCTTAGATAGTACATAGGTTATGCCCTTGGCCAAGAAATGGTGATAGAATATGTAAAGGGTAATTTTAGACTTTTGGATAGAATGTGTGTAAATGCAGCGCGATAAATTTCTTGTATAAATAATAAAAGGTGGTACCACCTGAAAGGAAAGACCCAAAGCAAAATTACATCTAATCACTTGATCTATGTAATGCCTTCCCATTAATCACAAACAATATATACCTTTACCAACAATGTGAATGCAAGCAAAAACACCAATGACAGCAAAATCTTTAAAAGCAACCTTAACAAATCACACCAGTCCTTGTTAGCCATAATGCTAGTATTATAGCATCCAGATAGGTTAGAGGCATGGATCTAGTCCTTGTTAGCCATAATGCTATTGTAGTATCCAGAACACTTGTTCCCCTATATATGTTAAAAGTTGGGGGCATGGATGAACGTGTGCTTACATGACCAAGGACTATCGTGTAGGGTGTGACTATATAAACTTGAATTGTTGTTTTTAAATACTTATAGTAGCACGAAAGTTTTGAATGAGCGAAAAAAAATGCACAGAATCAACACATAATCACAAACTGGAGTTTCCATTCACTTTTATTTGCACAAATTATTTGTTTACACATTAGGTCGTTATCAATGGGACCACTAAACAAATATCAAACGTCACAGTTTCAAACTAGTAACTCATTCTTTGAACACTACTCTTTAAGACATTGCTAGACCTCTGATAATGAATGGTCGCTCAATTCTGAACGGTTATACACTTCTACCTCTGACCACACATGCACTCCCTATTAAACCATTTTCTACGAAAAGGCATCAATTTGAAATGAATCAATATGAAAACTCTTGAATTATGAGTAAATCAGCTAACCACAGAAGCAGACCAATATGCGACTCTGACTTCCAGGGAATAAGAAAGGGGAAAATGACGTGATTTTTACAAGCATGAGCTTAGGTAATTCAAGCTGTTTGATGGCAAACAAGAATGCGTATACTTATAAGATGAGCCACCTTTTAAGGCAAAACAGATACTTGAGACTCATTATGTTCTATATTCCATCCATGCGACTAAATAAGCTGAAGGCACCTCCTTGATGGCAAGATTAGGTACATACAAGTGATCGAGGTTGAGGAAGGAGCTTTCGGATTCTTGGGTCAAACTTCTCAACTTTGTAAAAAGTCAATTCAAAATGCCATAATTCAAAGTGCATTGAGAATGACATAACCAAGACCTTTCAAAGATGTTCGAGAACGCAGCCTTTTCATATGTGGCGCCACTTGGGTAACAACGGAGACCTTTGGGCATATTTCTATAGTTATCGACAACATAAGTAGTCGGCACGGACAAAGCATATTTGAACCCCTCATGTAAAATGATGTTGAACATTAAGATTATCATTACCTCCTTGGGAGTGTCAGAAACGAGGAAGCCTTGCTAAAGCTTCATCCAAGGCACAAGTCTTTCACGGTGCTTTTCATGTACTCTTAGCATAAGATCAATTTAACTTTTCCATCTTGTAGATCATTGTCAACATCTTGACTATCATCACTTGAATAACTACTTGGATATTAGGCTGTTGTTGTTTGACAACTACGAGATAATCTCCTTACTTTCTTTTCATATTACGCTTTATTTAGGGGTTTTGAAGTTCTCTACCATGCCACCACCATAGAATAACTTTCGATATTTTTATATGACATAAAATACAACCAAAGTTTTGATCTTGAGTTGTGTCTAACCTTAATTCTACTTGTCTACGGCATGGTGCACTAGAGATAGATTTCCATTGAATATTTTTGCTCTAGAAAGTTCGATCCATATCTAGTCCCTGCTGATATTACTCGCGGCTTCCACTCCCTTCAGATCCAGACCTAGCAGTTAAAATTTATGTTATTCATAGTTTGGCTTGCAAATGTATTCATGACTCATGATATTTGGGGAGATTTAAATAGATTGGATTTTCATTTTTTAAGACTGGCTTACTTTGAAGTTGTTTTGTAGCTTCATCCGCATTTAGCTTCTTTTGGAGCAAAGCCAATCCCAACAAGTAATGTGCACACATGATTGAAATTAAATCGGCGATTGGCGGTCAAGCCGAGGACAAAGAATGAAATAAGACGACCTTTACACTACCTCAAGCTCCAAAGGTACCTACAATCAAACTTCCACATATTCCCCAATCCTACATTTTCTAATCGGCAATGCTTGTTTTGGCATCATCACACATTTAATAAGAATATATGGCTCTTTAGAGTCTTTTCTGCCACTCCTCACAGTAGAAGCTTTCTGTTTACACATCCAGTGTAATTTGCTATATCGGAACACAAGGTAATTACACGAAACCAAACACACAATCAGCCAAGAGATTGATGAGCAAAAATTTCAATGAGCAAATTAGTTTGCACAACTTGACCATGAGCAAGCATTACGGACTCTGATTGATGGGCAAGGCTAGAATAGCGGATACAACCATTTCGTCACATGCGCAAGGCATCACAGGGATTATATAAAGATATTTCTACGGGTATTCTTGGAGTTAGATGTTTTTACATTGCCTTAACACAGGTTGGGCTTTGAAATTATACATCATCCTACACATGAAAACACAGGCATAATGCGTCTATTTGGCCTCTTCAAACCAATGCTTCCACCTTTTTTGCCTATAAGTCATAAAATAACTTAAATTGAAAAAACATCATTGTAAAACAAATAAAGCTACCATGGAATGGACCTTACGGTGTAACTAGAAGAGATAGCAGCATCATTACTCTCACCGAGACGATGAGTTTTATAAAATCTTAACAAAAAATCGGTTAAACATATATCAATTTCCTAAGTAAATCTGAGGACCTTAAATAGTGATTTAAAATTCAGTATCAAACATACTTCACCAATCCACGGCAATGCAACACGATCTCGATCAAAGTAATGAACGATGGGTAAGAAGGTATAAACCATATTATAGGCCCACCTTGTGAACATATGTTGAGCATCTACGGCTAAAATCTTCATCTTACGCCACAACAAAATAACTTTCACGAGAGCTAATACTCTTCGCCATGGTTTTCTATGTGCCCAAATATCATAATGTTCCATGCTTGATCAATGAGTCTTGCACCATCCACGAATACCAAAATGAGGATCCGGCATACTACGGACTTGGCATAAATATCCATCAAATTATCCCTTACAAAGGCCAATACTTGGAAAGTTGTGAATGAATCGATAAAACTTTTTCCAAGTTATGCATTTTCACAATTTTTTCCTTCCATTGCTTGACTACTTCCCTTTACACAAGCGCATACTTCACATACCTTGAGTGCGGCAATATAAGCTGATGCATCACGATGTGATATCTTTATCTTGCATGTGTGTAAAAATTCGAAGGAGCAAAGTCTCGTTTCCTATCTCAACATATCCAAATATCCTTCGCATTCCATGTCATCTACAGAGAACAATAGGGCATCTTGTCAAAAATCATCCGAGCATGGGCTGTACACCAACTATAACATACATATGCACTAGGTTGGATTTGCCATAAACATGTCAATGATGTCTATTCTTTGCAAGTTGATTATGGCACATACCCTTTCGAAACTGTCTCTCTACCACCAAATCCAGCCCCTAGATTTTGCACAAAACACAATGCTTGTATTTAAGAAGCATGGGCTACATATCCTCTTCCCACCTCCACAAAGTTAAGCCTTCCAAAATTTTTTCTAGATTCTCTATCTTTGATATATTTATTTTTAGGATCTCAGGAACTGCATCATCCTGAGAACAAAATCTTAGTAGTTGTAGGCGCAAATCCACGCTAATATCTTTCATCCTATTTTGGTCGGCTGATATTTTACTGATTAATAGCTTATAAATCACGGTCAAAACCATCCAATGCACGATTTGCATCAACATTTTACTGGTAGCATATCACCCGGAATTTATCTTTGGGAAGATCCCGGACATCAAAAATAGTCGTATGCATTTCAAATGCTTGATCAAACTGGAATTCATAGTAGCGATGAATTCTGACATCCTATTCTACTTTATCAATAATCGCATTTCACGAATCCAGTCTTTACCTCGTCTTGTTTCTTGCTGATTATACGGGAAAAAAAAAAAAAAAAGCCCCTTAAATTGCTTTGCATACTCTCTCAATGGAGCAAGTCACGGTGTTCGAAAGGCTTTTGACTCCATCCATTGTCTTGCATTTCCTTACACACACATTACAAGGGCTTTTCAATCTCATTACACCATAGTTAAGTCGTTGAGATGATGAGACAACTTTATCTTGTTAGAATATTTAAAGCTAGTTCTTCAAGTCCATTCCTGAACATTTTGTGGCACTTGTGATAGGTATAAAGCAATTGGAATCCATACCGACTTCTAAACTAAGTACAAATTCATATGAAGAGTTGATTAGGTACCTTAAATTCCACATGTCCAAAACAATCTCAATTCCCTACCAAAAATAACGCTTGGTGAAAATCCCAGCTGGTGCTGGTAGTGCAGGGTAGCATACGCTGGGTGCAGTATAGGGAGAGTGGTCGTTGATTAGGTAATGCTTGCCAGCAACGGAAGGTTTGCCTCTCGATTGCTTAGCGGTTTTCTAGGCCCAGGTACGTCCAACAGCGAGAGAGCCCTTTGCCATTTACACACAATGTGGTTTGGGCGATTCATTATATCTGGTATATCTTTGGCATATGCCATGGAATGCCTGACCCAACGAGCAGAGGACTTTGCCGTGGCAGCAAAAAGTCCTAATATGACTATACTTTGGTTTCCTAAAGTTTTACACCTGATCACTTGGATGAAGTGGCATCCTATTGCCCCTGTAGATACATGTATGGTAGTTATGGAAAATTTGCCAATCGTCTAAAGCCTATCTTAAATAGGATTATTAGAAGAGAACAATTAACTTTCCTCCCATGTAGGTATATCCTAGACAACTATGGTTGTTCAGAGAAGGATACGTAAGTGCGGATCCATAAGGCAAAATTATTATACTTGGTCAAGATATGGACTTTAGGAGAGCCTATGATTCTCTTGATGGGTAAGTGAGTCCATAAGGATTCCCTAAGCGGTTTATCGATATATCAATGGGAATGAATAAACTTTTTGCGCTCCGATCTTGGTAAATGGAGGCAACCACGGCCTTTTTGATCTTAGGAAAGGTATAAGACAAGGCTGCCCGCTTGGTCCCTGCCACTTCTTAATTATGGTGAACCTTCTCACAAAGATGGTCAACCACAAAGTTTTGGAAGGGGGTCTCAATGGTTTTAATGCTTGCCAGTCAAGGAGGAGAGAAACTTACAATTACTTCCACAATATCACGGATAACCTGATTATGTTTCTCAATTTTACAATGATGGAAGCTTTCAGTCTTTTCGTGAGATATTGACTAATTTTGAGATTATATCTGGTATTGGACTCAACACGAATAAGTGTACAATGCTTTGGGCTTTTGAGGGGGACATTGACTCCCGTGGTTGTGGATTGGGCTTTCCAGTCATAGCTGCTGGAAAAACAATGAAGCTCTTAGGTTTGCCACTTGCTCTTTCAGACAGCATTGAGGGCCTTTGGCTCACGGTTGGAATAAGTGGGAAAGGTTGGACTATGTAGTGCGCGCTGGGGTTTATGGCGGTAGGAGTAATAGCTGCTAATGTTGCGCTAGCTAGCTCCCATGTATATTTCTTGTTAGCACTTGTAGCCCAGAAAGGAATATAGAAACCATAGAAACAAATACAGGTCATCTAAAGAAAGTTCATATGGGGGGTATGGCTGATATTGCATGGTCAGAGCTATGTAGGGACAAAGCAGGATGGAACTACTTGGCTGTGAAGGTCCTTCTAAGCGGGGCGCTCGAAACCCTATAGCAGTTAAATTTAATGGCAGAAATCTACAAGGAATACATCTCTGCTTTGCTATTGTTAAGCATTGGTTTGATCTATACAGATTCAAAGTGGCCATACTCTCCTAGGATGAATTAGGTGTCACTGCAACTTTAAGGTGGATGGCACTTCTCAATGATGAAGAAGATCCTCCGTAGCGGAAGAATTACAAGCAGTGTGTTCTTAACAGAAATTTGAAGAATAGTATTTTTGGAACATCGGTCTTTGGAAGGATAACTCCACTTTGGCATTAGTCCACCTTCGCATTTTTAAGAAATGGAGAACCCATGGGATTCTAAACTTACGACATCTATGGAATAATGGTATGTGGATTTCATGGACCAAATTCTGATTTTAGTGCAAAGGGTAGGACAAGGAGACAGAAGGATACTTAAGAGAATTCTGGATACAATTAAGTTTTTCTCTGGGGTTGATAGTCCCAAGGAAAAATGGTCTTGTTCACGTAAAGAGACATATAGTATAGATACCGAGCTCTTTGTGATAATTCTCCCCTTAAAGCTGAAACTTGGCTTCAGGTAGATGGATAGATAGATAGATAGATAATATTTTAACGTGGCTAAGCTTCGCGTAGAAAATTGATGGAAAACATTATGATCTAGGAGAATACAATTCTTTAGATAGATAGCTCTTCAAGGAGGCCTCAATACCAAAGAGAAACTGGTTCGTAGGGGAATTTTGACTGAAGATCAGTGCCCTCTCGATGCCAGGCTGATTCTCTCTCACATATCTTCTTTTGTACTAATATTATGGAGTTTTGGCATCAAGGATATGTCCTATTATGGGACTAGATATCTGCCAACTCGGATGGCCCGGTGTTATATTGATTTCAGACACATGCCCCATTGTTGCCTCTCTGTTCAATGTGGCCCTTTGGTGGGTTATATGAAGACATCATTGTGATGTGGATCTTGGTGGCCAAGGCATCTCTATTAAGAAGCTTAAGAAATTCTTTAACATGGAAGTGGCTTTAATGGCCTTTGTCTCACCATGGGAAGAGGGGGATGAACTACCATAAGGGACTGGACAGAATTGGCAAGATTGAAGGGTTCTATAGCTACTTTAAATGCCATCGAATAAGCTCTGAGGACCTAGTTCCAAGTGCTGAGATGGATGGTCTCTCTACCATCACGCTATTGTAGAAAGGGGAGTTCCTAAAGTACGCATAGCAATGATGCATAGGGATCCATAATATTGGTACTAATTTGTTCTATCTATCCACTGCGGTGGACTGCTTATACTTTATATCTTTATTAATCAAAATAATAATACTCTTACCCTCAAAAAAAAAAATTCTAAAGGAGTATACTGCACAACATGCACATATGTGGCCTTGTTTGGACAGGGAATAATAGAGTAGAATCTAAGCAATCTAAATTACATATGAGAGAGATTTTTTTTTTTAATGTTGATGAATAAAGTTTGACACCCTTCCAAAGAAAAGAACTTTACATAATGTTAAATATATTCTATATTTTTCATGTCGGTGTGCTTCAAGCCATCACTTTCTATTCAAATCTAAAATGCTAGTGTTCATGAGGTAGCTAGCTCAACCTTCTTTACTTATACCGTTGTGCATTTGTTGTTTAATCATTTAAGGTCTTCTTGAATTGCTAATTGCAACTAATATCAAGCAACTCCAAAATATAATTCCATGCAAAATCACTTCATGTGTTGTATCCTTCTCACACAAAATGATTTATCTCAAACAAAACCCATAAATGCAATAAAGGAACTATGATGAGCACATGGCACATCATCTCAACAATCTAGCTGCATCTAGGTTGGTTGAAGGTTGCAAGACCCTCGCCACTCTTGTCACAGTACAAAACTATGATATCCAAATGGCAACCGGATGTGCAATGGCATTTCATTTATAAAAGCTAAAACACGGCCCTACATTATTATATGACTTTATAAAAATTGACCCCCAGAAAAGTAAATTAAACCATTAGATTTGAAAACTACCACGATTAAATCCTTCTCACTATTTTTTTTTAATATAATAAAGTATAAAGTATTAATCGCGGCGGGATTACCAAAGGTTCAATTGCTAATTGACATGCTTACATCATTCCATATTTTAAATATGGGATTTCCCTTTAACTACTTTTGTTCAACATGATCAACCCCATTCGTCTTTTGGATTATGCCTATAACTACCGATTCTCCATGACTTTGATGTGAGAATTCAATGAGCCGTGTTTGAATTGTGCGTGTCATGTTCACAGTAGTTTTGCAGGAATGAAGCGTGCATTTAGCTCATCCTTTGGAAAATATCTAAATGGAGACAAAATACTGACCACAAGTTAACACATGACGTGGAAAGTGAGTTGCGACAGATCATGCCATTGAAACGTAAGTGGCATAATAAGTGATACAAAAACATATCACGAGCACTCAATGGCTTGAGGGCACCTTGAGGTTATTTCCAGATCATCCCATTGAAACATAAATGGTAGGGGAATAGGTGATACAAAATATCACGGGCACCCATCGGTTTGAGGGCACCTTTTATTTCCAGACAAAGAATATGGAAAATCAATGGTTAGGTTGTCAGCCCTTTATAGAAAGAACACCTTTACATTCAAGCCATGGATATATGCTGCCATGATTTATGGAGAAAAAATCTTTACTTTCAAGCCTTGTATTGTTTACTCTCAAACCCAGATTATAAAAGCAGGGCTATCTAGATTTCAGACTGTAGTGGCATACTTTAAGAGGTTGCAACGTCACTGTTATATGGATTGCATAGTCCTTTCTAGCCATGTACATTGTTTACTCTCAAACCCACATTATAAAACCAAGGACTGTCTAGATTTCAGACTGTAGTGGCATAGTTTAAGAGGCTGCAACGTCATTGTTATTTGGATTGCATCAGTTCTTATCTGACATTTTCTAGTGCACTTTAGAATTTCCCAATCCTGAGTTACAATGACCTCTGTTACAATGACGTTGGGGTGGAGCACCTAGTCCCTCATTTTTGGGCCGGTCCCATTCCAAGGAATGGTGCAACATTGCAATTCTGACAGTCATTTCCCAAGTGCATTTCAACTCCTCATTTACAATAGGGACAATGAATGGGATATACACATAAAGTATTGCACCATACTCAATATAATAAAATAAAATTGATTTTTTGGAATGGGTACACAAAAATAAAAGAAAACTGTATCCGTAAGATCAGACCCTTGATTTCGACGGCTGCGCATTCTTAATTGGAAAACTATCAAGGTCCCAGGAACTTTCAGTTCAACAAGTATAAAGAACAGAAAGCGAGGAGAAAAAAAAACGTGAGAAATTTTCCTATCCAATGCATGTTTTTTGTGGGTAACTGGTAGAATAAAAGCTCAAATTGGGAAGATCAGCTCCAAATCGAACGCCATGACAAGAGATGAAGTAGTCCTTTCTCCGGCAGAGGAAGACCTGCTTTGGCGCTACCATAGCCATGAAATGGAGGCAAATCAATGCGGATCTATTGTGTTCCAACGGATAAATGCCCCTGTGCATGTGGTAGGCTTGAACCCTTTTATTTCTTCAATACTGCTTTAGCAATAGCGGCCCCCAGTTCATTGCATGTTAGAAATTGCCTGGTAGATTTTGTGCCTTTTTCTTTGGTTTCTTGCCAATGCCGGAGATTAATCTGCTTGTAAAGATTGATGGGCTTCTATTTCTTGCCTACGTAGTTTGCAGGACAAAAGAAGTCCATTCACAGAGTTTTTCCTTTTTTTGTATAGGGTTTTGTCTAACCTGTTCTGTGGTTTTTCCTAGGTTTGGTCTCTTGTGAGGAAGTTCGATCAGCCTCAGACTTATAAAAGGTTTATTCAGAGTTGTACAGTTAGTGGAGATGGAACGGTCGGAAGCATAAGGGATGTGAATGTTATTTCTGGATTACCTGCCACTACAAGCACTGAAAGGCTGGAGGTCCTTGATGATAATGAACATATTCTTAGTTATAGAATACTTGGAGGAGATCACAGGCTCAAGGTAAAATAACTTTGTTTCAAAATGGCTACTACTAATCTGGAAATAGTGTTTGAGATGCCATTGATTAGGTCTTAATCAATACCTTGCGTGATTGCTTAGAAATGGCCAGTGCTGATTTATATTTCTAATGTTATGTTTCTTTTCATGGAGACTATGCTGTAAGCTAAGTAACTACAAAAAAACCATATATGAGAATTATGCTTGAATGTGCTGTGAGCTAGGTAGATGTAAATAATCATACATGAGCCTGTTTGAGTGCTGTTGCTGTGTTTTCTGCATGTAGAAAGGGTTGAATATAATTGTAAGGTCCACAAAAGTGATTTGTGATTTTATTTTTTTGTGTAGAATTACTGGTCTATAATCACATTGCATCCACGGAGTCAGGGACCAAATCAAGATACTTTAGTCATTGAATCATATGTGGTGGATGTTCCAGAGGGCAATACAAAGGACGATACATGTTTCTTTGTGGAAACAGTAATTAAATATAACCTCAAGACCCTGGCAGATCTTTGTCAGCAGCTTGTCCTGCAGAACGAAACCAGGAGGCTGAGCTTGGGTGCATGATCACATTACATGCAAGAGTGTTTGAAGCATAGGGAACAATACCACAATGAAGACAACTGTTACTAGTACATGCAAAATGGTATACTCCTGGAACAGGTTTTGCTTCCCAGGAACTAGATTGTACATTAGCCCACTTATGTCTACAAATGTCAAGTTGAAGCATAGAAAACAATACTGTAATGAAGAAAGTGTTAGTAGTACATGCCAAACCTGGAACAGGTTTTGCTTCTTAGGAACCAGATTGTACATTAGTCCACTTATGTCTACAAATGTCAATAATACTTTTTGTCTTTTGATTGTACGCCGTTGTGAATGCTTGCATTTTATGGAATGGTTGAGGCCATTATAATAGATGTAAAGAGGCTAAAATTATCCTTGAAGTCAAGAGACTGATGATACTACCTTAGGAGAGAAATATCCCAGGCTTCCCTGAAAGGAAACATTCTTATCAGACCATGAATAATGGTCTTGTAATATTTATGCACAATTTCAATGTAATTCAAGCATAATTTCATTTAGACAAATTTAATCATTAAATGGTACCAATGTAGAAAGCAAGATAGCTTTCATTTGGAGCATGGACGGACGGATCTGGATGAGGTCAGGCCCAGGTCCAAAAGTAATCGCCGGGATTACTTTTCAAATGAGGTTCTTAACCTCAGCCACTCAGGTTCTTAGCTCTTGAGAACATCGGAATAGCACACCAGACCTTCAGGAAACCTGAAGGTTTTTTGCCATGGGAAAGCACCCTTAATGCATCGGCCATGCTTGCCTGAATTAACATATTATGTCCATTTAGGGCGTAGCAGGAGAATAGAAACAAGAAAAACAAAACAAACAAGGTCTTTGCGCCTGCAGGAGGTTGCAGTGGTGGCTTTGTGAGGGTGTATGCGCTTGGTTTATTTTGTTGTTTTTATTTGAGAAATCAAAGACACGCAGTCTGGGAAGCGGTGAAGAACACAATGCCATGTAATAGGAAGATTCATAAATTACAAGATGAAATTTGATCTCCGTCGTTGGAAACATCTTATGTGTGGAAAGAGAAGAGGTGGAACACCGAGCAACAAATTCGGGGATAGACACAAGGCATGCAGCGGCCAGTTGTCGAAACTATTCTACCATGTCGCATCAGCGAAAAGAAAATCAATATTAAGACACTAACCTCCCAATTTTGCTTAGCATCCTTTAGTATCCATGATGTTCTCTCCACATTATATAGAAAGCCATGACAAATTAGGCGGCACGGATACAACCCATGTAAGAAATGGGCCGAAAACTCTTACGCACAGCATACGGCATCACTCTATGAAATCAAAACATCATAAAGAACACCGGGGCGACATCTTGGAGAAGGTGAATCCTCTAGCCAAATGGTCTTGTATAAAGTCATGGGAAAATACTGGGACAAGCACCACCCACCTGATTGGAACCAACGAATAATTACTGCGCTACAGAATATAATCATCCACAGGGTGATCCTACATGAAACCCAAAAAGTGCTACTATAAAAGAATGTACACGCAGCACTATAATGCGCTCTTGATCTAGGATAAGCTGTGGTGGTTTTCCAATTTACAAAGGCAGTGCCCAACATGGAGCGGGTTTTCTTATAAGCGAAGTGACTTTCACCTAGTCGAGAGCTTGACGTGAAAAGCGAGAAAAAACCCATCTTTATCTTCCTGCTTAAGCGGCTGATTAGAAGCGATGGATCATCTCTACTTGACGTGAGCTCGACTCTTGCATTAGTTAGTCCTAAATAAGCGCTCTTTCTTGCCTTTCCTTACTTCTTGTAATCCCAATTTTAGGAAAGAATACCTGATTCTGCTGCAAAGCCGAGTTCCTTTCATGTTAGTCAAGCGATGATAAGCGCCTATTATGCTGTTTGAAGGGAGCTTCGACTTCTAATGTACTTAGAGACTCTGTTAGGAAGAGGAAGAAAATATTATTTGATTAAGAAGCAGAAAAGGTCACCCAGATGAACTGTATACATTTGTGCAATAGACCAAGGTATGATCTGCGCCTTGAATCTTTGTGAAATTTAGATTACGGACTATTATTAAATCGGACAATTTTGAGCACAATCCCGGCGTTGCTTAACGGGAGGCAAGAAGACGAGGACTCAAACAGCAATTTCAAGCCGATTCACAAGCGAACATAGTTAATCCCCTTTTGAGACTTACTGCACAAATTGTGTGGAGCAATGAGGAGAAAATTTGAGAGCGTAGCGAGCTGGGACAAATTATTGGGCGGTGGGAACGAGGAAGCGCTACGCGGGGAGAAGCCATACCCAGGATCCACAAAATTTAGCGACGCCACGAGGAAAGAATCCCTATTTAGCAAATTTACACCGGACCAATCTTGTGGTGAAATCCGAAACCCCGGGCCATCTCCCGGGGCCGAGCTATCTTTAGCTCTTGCAATTTGATAACGCCATATTCATCAAATCCCGTGGCGATGCGGTTATCGATCACACACGCGCTCCAAGAACAGCGGCGTAGCGGTTTACCTCAACATCGGGTTTTTAGCGATCACCGGCATATCCACAGAGATATTCTAGGATATACCTAGGATATGCCAAAAGCCCACATAAACAAGGGTTTGCCCCCCTAGGGGCAACCCAAAAAAAGGACAAATGAAAACATGTATATAGCGCCTAGTCAACTTCTAGTCGTCAATCATAGTCGTCGGTCTTAGTCATGTGCACTTTTTTAACCATGTCTAAAGTAACAAAATAAGGTCAATCATGTGCCATTTACATGCTCGCATCAAAATGTATAGTGCCATCTATAATTGGCACTTTCTCAATATCTTTTTGTACCACTAAACATAGAGATAAAAATAGAGGGTGGTGATGTCTATTTGATCGAACGTGGAACAATGGGACATTGACAACTTCCACTTTGTATTATGTTCAAAGCGTTTGTAAAATGTCAAAACCAATTTCTTCATGTGTTCCTGTATGTGGAAGGGACTTGAGGTGGATGTCCAAATTTTTGTTTGACAACAACATCATTTTCTAACTTACATGCAAGTACAAAGTTGAGATTGAGCATGTTGATGTGCAAGGGTAGTGATCCACTATCAAAGCCTCGCAAGTCGACAAGAAGTATCTTGTAGAATTTTTAGTGTTTGTTCTCACATCTTAATCAATGCTCTCCACGCACGTCTTTAATTTTGAGATGTCCATATGTCAAAAGAAAGGAAAGATTTACTATTTAGCTGCCTTGTTTCGTTTTTGTGTTTGTGTTTGTGTTTGTGTTTGTGTTTGTGTTTGTGTTTGTGTTGTTGAATAAGTGTAAGGAGTAATGGTTTGTGTTGTGAAAAACATAATATAGAACATAATGTGTGGATGTAGTGGAGTTCATATAGTTTAGAGCATTCCTAGGATGGCTCCTATGATACAACCAAGTGGCCCAAGTGGTGTTCTCATACCAGGTCTAATCCATTCACCCAAATTAGCAAAATAAAAGATAGGCAGTCTATGCTCCTGGATCATAATAATGTTAGTAGACTCTCGGCTAAGGCAATAAATCCCTTTGATCTCTTAATTGGGACCCTTGAGTGCCCTCAGGGTTTGATTAAGATCTCATAGAGTGAGGGAAGGATGTTAGTCGCAATACGTCTAGTGCAAAGGACTATTAAGTACAACGGACCCGGACCAAGGACAGGCGTCAAATCGAGTCTGATGCGATGCGTCAAAGCCATGAAGACCCGCTGGAAAAGTGACTAAAGAAAAGCCAGCAGAGACGGATGGCGGCGGTCGGCGTCAGTATTGATTGAAGGCGTTGAGAACGCGTAGTAATTTCTACAAGTCGGGCCTCAGCCGGTGATCGGCCGCTTGAGATCTATCGAATTATCTATATTGGGCCAAAGGCCATTGTACTATATATGAGTAGAGCGCTAGCATTTGAAGGCTAGATGAGTTTTGTTCTTGTCTCCCATCATTTTTCTCTCTCTCGATTCGCGAGGAATCATGTATTCGATTGATATCAAAGTTCTCTTCACACACTTGTGTTTTACTGTTGTCTTTTTGTTTTCCCTTTCTTGTTCTTACGCGTCCCATTGACCTCAGTCTCTCGCATTTTGATCCGAAGGTTATAGAGGAGGCGCGCGGGATTCACGAACGGACCCCAAACAGCATGCAGATTCGCAGATGCGATCTCTTTCTTTCTTCTTCTTTCCACCATGTACTTCGTGGTTTCACTCTGAAGAACTTCTTTACTTAAGCATTGCGGCTAAGCTTGGAGCTCCATCAGCGTCCTTGAGAATTTTGTTGGGACATAGCCATGACAATGCTTATGACATTGAGGAGGTCGTGTAAAACTCAAGAGGCTTCATTCGGCACCACACTCCTCGCTCATTCGACCGGTCTCCCCCGTGTATGCGGCGTATTCTCAGCCTCAGGCCTTCTGTACTATTCGGCCGCTCATTATTTCCGGTTTCAGAAGCACCTGCATTACCTGCTGCTGGGGCTGCACCCCCTCTGCGCCCAGCCATCTTCTCCTCCTGTAGGGATGGAGCTGCCACCAAGTTTCCTTTGGCGTCCCCTTGCCATGTTCAGTTCCAGGCTTCCCCATCTTTCAGCATGCTCTTCTGTCTACCAACTCCCAGTCCTAAGAGCCCTATTGGGGAGGGCTCCCATGGTCCTTCACCACGGGGAAGTTCCTTTCTCACGGCCCTCCGGTTTTAACACATACCACCTCTCATTACCGGTTGTTCACGAGATCGGCTATGTTCCTCCAGCGTATACACAGCCATGCACCGGTTCGCCTTCATCTCCTACTCTGGTGGAGGCTGACTTATTCCACTTTTGGCAGCAAGGCAAACCTGCGGATCAGTGCTCAAGCTCACATGGAGGAATTTGGGGCCTTGAGAAGCTCTTCTCGATGGTCATGCTCAACCTCAACTCAAGTTTCATCTTTTTAAACAGCGGCTAGGTGCCTCATCAATGGCTCATATTATGAAAGCCAACTGGAAACAGTTAATTACGAGGAAATGGCGGCATTTCGCTGCTAAATTTATGGCACCCGCGGATGATGATCAACTCCTGCTCAAGCAACTCAATGATCTCAGCGGCAACCCGCAGCGAATGCTGGCGTGATTTTCTTGAGACCCTGCTGTGCATCCTCGCCGAGCTCCGAGGTACACCCGCATGGCTTGATTCTTATGCGGTTTACAGGGCCTTCCTACTGCCGGTAGTCTCATGTGGTACTGCGTCAAGTCTTTGGGCGGCCCGATTAGATGGTCAATCCCCTTTCGGTCAGCGTCTCCTGCGGTGTGTTGCCCTCCGCAGAACTTACCTTTCGTACCCGTCGCGGTTCCTCAGTGCCATTCGGCCTCAACAAACCGTCCACAGCGGCTCACCGGATGCGGTGCCATCTTTGTAAATATCCAAAAGGACATTTTGGCGATGAATGCGACTCGCTGGTGGACCCCCTCATTTGCAAGCGATGCAACATGTGCAATCATGCGGAAGAATGCGCTGTTCTCATCCACACCCTTGATGAGAAAATGGTTTTTCAAGTGCAAACCCGCCTTAGCAACAACAACCATATCACGCCTCCAGCAATTTCAAGGCTCAACAACCTCAGCGATTATCAACAAACTCAACAACCTCAGTGATCCACGGGGACAAGGCTCGTGCCTTTTGATCCTTCCAAGAACCGGTGTTACCATTGTCACCGAATGGGGTCGCCTGCAAATCACGGCGTTACTTACTCAGCTTTCCCAAGTTCAAGTACAACTTTGGAACGAATCAACACATACATCCCGTATAGCCAGATGTAAAAGGTAAAATTATCCTTGAAGTCAAGAGACTATGATGATACTACCTTAGGAGAGAAATATCCAGGCTTTCCTGGAAGGAAACATTCTTATCAGACCATGAATAATGGTCTTGTAATGAGATTATTTATGCACAATTTCAATGTAGTTCAAGCATAATTTCATTTAGACAAATCTAATCATCAAATGGTACCAACGTAGAAAGCAAGATAGCTTTCATTTGGAGCATTTTGGGTTTACCAAGTGAAGCCATGCTTAGTGCATTGGCCATGCGTGCCTGAATTAACATATTATGTTCATTGGGGCATGTTTTAGAAAAGGAGGCCAATGCTATACAGATACACAGGTTTTTCTTGCCTTTTCTCAGTATTTCAGAGAATTTATATGTTTCTACTATTAGGCAGAAACTTTTAGGGGGCACGAATGAAACATCTCAGATATCATCTTTACATCATCTAGTTTACTAGGTGGGCAAAACTATGTATAGAGCATTCAAGATATATATTTGTAGCATCGATTTTTGTCTCCGGTAGTATTCTACTAGCTAGGAAGATGTTGATTTTGATCCGTAGTACTAGTTAGTTGGAAGAAGATGTTGAGGAAAATATATAAGTACTTAAGCTTCAAGTATTACATTAGATCCATAAGGGATCCTTTGTACTTCAAGGTTATCTGATCCTTATGGGATCTCTACGATATAATTCTTCCTATGCGAATAAAAAAAATTTTCTTACCTTCCAAAAACAAAGAAAAGGAAAAGAAAAAAAAGGGGGGACAAGTAAACATGTATATAGCTGATAAACTTCTGAGTAAATGAAGTCATAGTCATTAGGTCTT
This sequence comes from Isoetes taiwanensis, assembly GCA_021234155.1. Lineage (NCBI taxonomy): Eukaryota > Viridiplantae > Streptophyta > Lycopodiopsida > Isoetales > Isoetaceae > Isoetes > Isoetes taiwanensis. Next base: position 3,659,320 of record JAJEKV010000080.1, on the reverse strand, counting down.
AGTCATGTGCACTTTTTACGCATGTCTAAAGTAACAAAATAAGGTCAATCATGTGCCATTTACATGCTCGCATCAAAATGTATAGTGCCATCTATAATTGGCACTTTCTCAATATCTTTTTGTACCACTAAACATAGAGATAAAGATAGAATGAGAATGAGAATGAGAATGGTTTTATAGATCACTTTGAGACCAATGGGCCTATGGGACCTGAGGGTAGCGCAAACTTGTATTATTAGGGTTAAAACCCTGCATACGAAGGGTTCGAGGAAAAACCGTGGCGAGTAATAAGAATCTTGTCAAGCGTACAAGTATACATCAATGTATATATACCATGTCAAGTGTGTGCTAGAGGGACATAGCTGATCTCGCCATGTCCATAACCTCTGAAGGTATGATCGGCCGTCACCGGATCTTTGTGCTCAATGTCACATGTAATGGCTGGCGGGGCACGACCGCTTCGGCATAAGCGCGTCGAATTTGATCATATCTTTGGGCAACCGGGGTATGAGATTCATCCTCAATGACTCTCCCATTTGGCTGACGTGTGAGCACAATCTGGCGTGGCTCCGCAATCCATCTGCCCGTCTCAATTGAAGATGATGTGCCTGTCGCGAATGGAGGCAATGAGTCTGCTTGCCTTTTCATGGGCAGAATTAGATGCATAAGTAGCATTAAAGACCTCACGTTCAATGTAAAATTTATGTGGCGTGATAGTGTCTTTGTCTGACATATTCGAGCATTTGGCATCCCAAGCTTGCTTTAAGGAAGCAAGCGTCGAATATTACCTCCAAGCTATGGCGATGCACTTTCTGTTGCATATGTATGCACACGTGCTCGCACATTCCGTCTAGCCAACCATTGGGCTCTCTTTTCCCTCAGAAGTGAGCCTTGGTAGCTGCGTATGCCATGATATAAGCTAGTTTAGGTAGGCATACATCCATATTGACCACCTTAGAAAATAGACAATGTATGTGGCGTCAAAGGGCCACTACTGAAGAGAGCAAGAATCCACATCTCCTACTTGTTAGGAATTTGATATGGGGTATGGACTTCACCCACTGATGCTCGTACTAAGAAGGCTTCTGGACTACGCTCCAGTCATTCAAGTAACGGTGACCTCTTTGGGCCCCATGCTGCGTATAAAAGGGCCGGGCTCTACTAAGACAACCCGAGCGGGTGTGGTGATGGGCCCAAATCGCTAACTATCTGGCTATTGCATTGCATATAGGTGCCTTCCACAAGTCCCTAAATGGCCAGGTATGGATGTGTCGAGTGCATAGTAGAGGAAACTCCCTCCCAAATACTTGTATGTGGATGCAACTTCCACATTGGCCTTGGTGGCGGAAGGGAGGACCCTGGAAGCTAGCGTGAAGATGATATAGAAACCACCCCTTAGTCTTGGCGGGTTAGCCCAGCATGTATCGGTCGCTTGTGGGAATAATGTCCAAGGCATGGGGTCGCCGTTGCATGTCTGGCGGTGTATAAGCTAGGAGGTCCACACATCCTTCGGCATATATTAAACATGGTATGATGGTGAAGAAAGGTGACTCCGCTATTTATTCATGAGCGACCTCTCCCGTTGATCAATGCAAAGCACAAACAATGTTAGGGGAGAGGGGCATCCACGGCGGAATACTACTATCAAATGGTTGGCTTATGCGCTTACTGCCGTCCGAGCATCTTTCATATACTTTAGCCATATCTCTTGCGTGCGCAAATCTGGTGCGGACGCACGGGCGGATTAACAGGTTGGTTGATGAAACGGCGGGGTCTCCACAAAGCAACAATATAGATCACGGCAGTTCCTGGCTGTCTTCAATCGAAGTGCAGTGCGTCCAATGGTTGAGTCGCAGGTCACGAATCTGCACAGGTGAGGGCCCGCACCTCTGGCGCCTACCTTGGCCGAATCAGCTGCTGCTCGAAGTCGGCAAGCGGTTTGCAAAACAAGAACTGGCCATGATTGTTGATGGTGGTACAGGCGTTAATGGGTCACTGCCTTATAGATAGAACAACTACGCTATTGGTCCCCTTTGCGGCGGGAAGCCTTCACAGCAGCCGTGAACAAAGGCGGTCAGCCTGAGAGTATTATGGGCCGGCCACGCCCCGCCAAACAATTACCTTTGCATACCATCAAGTCTGGGGCTTTCCATTGGCAAGGCGTTGTAAGCCTTGTTCCGCGTCCAGGAATTTGGGCCTTCTTTTTTCAAAGGGGTAATGCTTGCATGTGCATCTGAGATTAGTATAAAATTTGTTGCAAGTATTGCCTCCTTTCGGAGTAGTATTCCTGTACATCTTGGCTTTCCTAAGACATACGGAAGGTCTTGGGAATTGACGTTCGAGGAGGTAAAACATTTTCCCTTTGATGTATTTGCAATGTACGGCTTTCTTGGTGCTGTCGTGCATGTGATAAGCGGGGCTACGTGACTTAAGCGGAGCAGCGTTTGTGTTCCTTGCACTCTGCATCAAACCATTGATTACGTGGGAAGGTGGTGGTGATGTCTATTCACTTTGTATTATGTTCAAAGAGTTTGTAAAAAGTCAAAACCAACTTCTTCATGTGGAAGGGACTTGAGGTGGATGTCTAAATTTTTGTTTAACAACAACATCATTTTCTAACTTACATGCAAGTACAAAGTTGAGATTGAGCATGTTGATGTGCAAGGGTAGTGATCCACTGTCAAAACCTCGCAAGTCGACAAGAAGTATCTTGTAGAATTTTTAGTGTTTGTGAGATGTCTTTAATTGTGAGATGTCCATATGTCGAAAGGAAGCAAAGGTTTATTATTTAGCTGCCTTGTTTTGTATTTGTATTTGTATTTGTTTTGTTTTGTTTTATTTTGTTTGGGTGAATAAGTGTAAGGAGTAATGGTTTGTGTTGTGAAAAACATAATATAGAACATAATGCGTGGATGTAGTGGAGTTCATATAGTGTAGGGCATTATAGGATGCAGGTCCTGTAGTATTACAACAGTGGCCCAAGTGAATTGTTCTCATTGAACTTTGTAAAAGAATTATTTGGCTGGGGTACAGTTCTACCATATTAAAGGTGGGAACTTTTTTGAAAAACTTGAAATACGGAATCTTGAGCCCAGACAATCGTCGAGTGTGACAAAACTAAAGTACAAGATAAAGATGATTTATCCGCCCTTTGTCCATGCAAAAGTGAGAAAGAAGCTGGCGTACTTCTCATCGGGATGAAAACCCAGCCCTTTGGAGTTTCGAGGAAACACTAATGAGAAATGATGCGTCAGCAGCTCTTGAAGGATCTTGGCTAACATATGTTCCACAGAGAGTGAGTTGATACACCAACATTAGCCCGACAATGAAAAATTTGCAAAATGACACGGCAATGGAAAATGTCGAGGAAGGAGAATGACATGTTACAGAAAGTTAGAAAGCAGGGCATAGGCATGTGCCAAAGCGTAATACTCGGGAATATATAATAACTTTTCGGAGGCTCTAGGGTACTTGGCAGAGGAAGAGGCTATGATAACCAATGTCGGGGAGCTTAGTCCCAGCGAAAAGAATATCACGGGGAAAGAACAATAGATTAGTGCTTTACCTCCGGAGGATTCTGATTACCCACTTGTAGGGAAAATGAATAAATATTAATACCAGGAAGGCCTACATTCACGTTGAGGAAAAAGAAACTATCGCGGAACAAAGTTGTTTGTCTGAGCCACAACATAGAAGAACAACCTGCGAGTGAAAAATGAATAATAAATATCTTTGTCACCGGAGACTCTAGAGCCATAGAGGAAAGAACTACGCTAAAAAATTGGAACAAGCCGGAGCCACAGCATAAAATAGATAAACGGCAAATACACTAAAACACACTGCGAACCGGTCGGATACTTGTGAGAGGAGAGAGTGCTGAAAAAGGGTGTGGAAACAAAAGAAAAATAAAAGCTTCGAGAGAATCTTAGATATGGTGAAAAGAGGAATGGCGGTATAAAATAGGAGATCACGGTAGAGGCGTCCATATCTAAGAAATGTCCCGGAGTTCTATTCTTATGCTTAATAGAATTGTGGATTAGTTTAGGAGGAATTTAATAAGTAGTTTAAGCGTTTGCGGATGTATTTTCTACATGTCACATACTTTTTGCATTAAATTTCTAGCATTTCATGCATATAGATCCTTTTGGGTAACATGGGAATTTTTAAGCTTAAGATCTTGGGGTTCAAACATTGTGTATCAACGTAAAGGTATTTAGAACATTGAAATACCGTAGCATTTACATGTGAATGTTAGGTGGTTAAATGTGAAACGTGTCATTTTTGAAGTTACTAGAAAACATGTGCCACTTTGAAAATGTATCACAATTATCTCCAACGTTGAGAAGGAATAGGGATGTCTTTTAGTAAATCGCTTGGGAAATTATACCCTACCATGATTTAAGAAGCTACATTCATGCATTATTAATTGGTGGCAATAATAACATGGAGATGGTAAAAGCTCTAGCCAAAAGGTTTAATTAGAATCTATACAATGCACTTGTACCACAAAATGCAAGCAACTAATTAGAATGTAAGAATATAGAGTTTGATTGATTAGTCGTAGGAAATAGTAACTTTGGTCCCTATTGATCGTATACGTAACAATTGCTTGCATTTGCATCTTCATTTAAAAATGATAAACCTTACAAAAAACACTACAAATTATTCATAAATTGTGCCTAGAGCATTGCTCCCAATCCGTATAATTGCATTTGACTTGGATGCTTTACAGCCTGACACATTGATAAATATCGCAACAATATAAGATGAAAATATAGATTCGTAATATATATCAAAATAATATTCATCTACTTCTGCAACTATATTTTGGTTCACATTTCCCTTTAAGATACAACAAGATCATTAGAAACCGCAAAAACATTGCCTGGATGATCAAAGTGGTAAACACCATATTTGCAATTTGCAGATGCTGCAAAATATTGTGCCAGTGCCCTCGCTCCGAGAACAACCTATCTATGCCCCCAATGTGGTGGACGAAATGGTGGAGTGGTTTTTTGCCTTCATTCGAAATGAAAGAAGCTATGCGTACGGTAAGGTGCTTATTTCTAAGTTCATATGATGGATTCTAAATAATGCTGATAATTCCCCAAGGTTGCGTCTCATTCACCAGTCTTTACAGATGTGCATTTCCGTTGGCTCTTCATCCATTAAGCCACTCCTCCCATGGGCATTATTCTATCCACTTTCTCCATATGCTAATGCCTCTGCTTTCCTCGAGGGTTATTCAGTTGCTTGGGAGGCATGCACACTTTTGCCAGTTCCATCGGAAGTGGCCCACCACCGAGATCCTACAACGATTCTTTGGTGGATCACTTTTGGGTGGCGTGACCGGAGTAGATTATCCCCTAATAGTCTCTTATGTCCATCCATTGGCCTTGTCGATGGCGGCAGCCAGTATGCTCGCCGATATCTACATGGTATAATGAGACAAGATTCGGCGTGGAGCGAGTTGATTGAAGTTCCTCACTCGCCGTTGGGGCCGTGGAATTTGGGAAAAGGTAAAACACTCTTCCTCCCACATCCACGGAGGTGGCTCCCAATGGAAGTAGTTCATGCAGTGTTAGGGGAGGAGCACACGGGTGCATGATGCTGTGGTCTGCTTCATCTGGAGAGATGTTGCCTCCATCGCCAAAGTGGCCTTTAGTTATCCTGGCCTCATGTGGGCGATGCAGTGATGGGTATGGGATAAGTGCTCCATCTTAAGCTATCTATCTTGTAGTGCTTGAGATCATTCATAAGATAGATGGTAAAACTATTTTAATTACATTTCCATAAGATTTGGAAGTCAGAAGTCTGCAGCAGATATGCCCCCTCTCTTGCATCGCGGGAGAATGAGACAATTGAGCCTTTGCTTTTCTTGTGTCACCATGTTAGACTTGCTTGGCGGTGGCTTTGAGTCTTTTCAAGTGTATTTGAATAGTCAGCGAGTCCTGGTAGCCGATCCTATCCTGGATTCTTAGGACAAGTTGGCAAGAGAGTTTCACTTAGCATGCTGCTTGGGTCATAGGTCCATCTGGAAGAGGCGAAATCTCCTCGTCTTCAAGGAATGGTCTTTTCGGTCCATCTACGTGCTTAGTGATGCTGCGTGAGTAAAGCATTGTAAAAGCGTATAAGTGTTCTTCATATGACTGGCGTCAAAGGTGTCATTTGGGATCGATATCTTGGTCAGGAGCTTATTCATAAGCAGTTGTGCTGCGTGGTGATATATATTCTACGCTTTTACGTGTTATATGTATGTGGTGGGTAGTGTTTGCTCTAGTGGACATTTCTCCCATAGGTTTTGATCCCCATGTACTCTTTGTAGCACTGAGTAATAAAGGTCCACGTTCATGAAAAATACTTTACACTTGAAAACTTCGATATAGCTCTAAGAAATAGATTTAACACTTGATGCTGACCATTAAAGGTGCCTAAGGGCACAAGGGAACCATGCACTAGCTCCTTGTCAGTCTTTTCCAACATAAAGTAGGTGCTCAAGTGAGTGACATGCTTAGAGATAGACTAGCCTAGCCTCCTTCAAATAACAACCACATGTTTTACAAAGAATTCTGAATTCAAAGGATGACGTTTGTATTGATATTATGAGTCATATAATTATAGCAATACAAGTGATGTGATAATTGACATTATTATAGCACTTGTGCTGTTATTATGAATGATTATATTATAGCAATACATGCTATAACTGACACGATTATAGCACCACAAGGACAAACGCATGATATTATAACTGCAGTTATAGATGATGCTACAAATAATACTATTACGCCACCACAATGCTATAAAATATGATACTACAACTGTTGTTATTTGTGATGCTACAAGTGACGATATAAATGACGCGATATCATCAACAGCTACCGCACTTATTGTATCAAAATTTAAAAAAATTGAAAGTGTAATTTTAAGTAAATAAATGATGAAACTAATAACTTAGATTGCTTATTCTCTTGTGATGAAAGTCTATGTAGGTTCAATTGGCCATAAGTACCCCATAAATTCTCAACTTTTTGTGCTTCAACCTTACCCATAAATTATGCAAGCTAACCTAATCAATTAATTTTGTCTTATAGAGAATCATACAAGTAAAGTATATGTGAAAGATGAGATCAAAATTTTTAAGATGTTTCAGTAGTGATTTTTAACTTCGGTCATTTAGATAAATGATGAGTACGCTCCACTGAAAGTTAAATCATTAGCATAGTTCACTTCTCATATGTTTGATTGAGTTCTACATTTTGTCTCAATTGCTCAATGAGTACAACTCTTGATAAGGACTTGCTTTTTCTAAGAGAATTTGGGTACCTTGCCATGCAATGTGCAAAAAGTTTTGTGTAGGATATAGCTCTTAGCAAAGTTAATTGGCACCAACCATTTTGGTGGTAATCATGTTTTGTCATGTGGTATGTGGCGCGGGCGTCTGGCAGCTACTCTCTCATAGTTTTCATGTCATTGGAAAATTGCCACTCCCAACGTTACAACATCTATAGATATATTTAAGTTGCAGCGAACATCACATTACAATTCACATTGCAATACAACATCGTAGAAAAAAGTTTTATCTTTTGATGCATAAATTGTATCCTATAATCCAACCCATTTGTTTTGCTAAGCGGCATAGCAACACTAGGTTATTGTATGGGATCTATCACCATTCTACCACCTAAGTAACATTCACCTTAGCACATGCCTATCTTCTTTTATTTTACTCGCCATTAGGCGTCATTATGTCGAAGCATCTCTAATTTACAAAAACCCGATCACATTTGCAGACATCCATCCTTGATACTTCCATTTGGAAATAACAAATTACGCAGCAAGCGCGATCTTAGGAACTTTAACGAGGACATGATTCTAAGCCAGGCGGAGGTTATACCACTTATAACAGCATCAAAATTACAACTATATTTGTATCTTGACATACTGGGGATCTCAATGAACTTTAATTTCTTGCTAATCCAAAAGAGTCAATAAATATAGATCTTTATCATTCATAAGTACAAACAAATCTAGAAAACCATAATATTAGGATTTAAAACATTTTGATATTAGAAACATGCTATCACACTTGATCATATAATTTACACTTGGAATATTTATATATAGAAAATTGCATATCTGTGTATATGTATTGCGAGAAAATCTTCCTAATGGAGCGAGCTTACTTGAAGTCTTAAGTAAGCGATTACCATAAGCTAAAGCATAAACATGGAGCAAGAAACACAGTTGCACACTGCGATGTGACCAAAAATTAGCCTAAGAAGGGTAACCGTAGCGGCAATAGCAGCAATTAAGCATTAGGTTTCTTAGGTTATCCCTTCACCATGTTTAAGTGCACATAACATAGAGCATGTCAAAGCACAATAAAAGGTTAAGCGACTATATTACAATGGTTGCTCCATTAATATCCTGTTCTGTCTGGAGTATATCCAGTTCCATTTTCCTATTGGAATTCAAAACCTTGGACATAACATTTAGCATTCAAATTATATCTACAAAACTATGCGGAGATGCTAATATCAGGTATTTCTCACATAAATGCAAGCTAATTATATTAAGGTTCATAAAATCGTTAGGTACCCATCCACTAGAAATGCACTTGCAAACATCAAGTGATTACGAGTCTCTGAGTTTACCAATAGCGCATGTATGTAACTTCGATAGGGTCATCATATCTAATTATGTTGAGCGAGGTTAAAGACGGGAGCAGATCCAAGCTTCGTGAATCATAGATACTTTCGACATATAGTTTTAGATTATTGTGGCGAGGAGTTCACATCCCGAGGATCTATTCTGCGCGAGCATAGTACGTATACCCTTATCCAACTAGACCAAAAAATAAACATGATCTATTTTTTTTTTTTGAGAGCGGTGAGTGGTTTTATATTATATAGAAAGAAATTACAATGCTTCATTCTGACAAAGAACTACCTACAGGGAGTAGACTCGGCATCTTCATTCCCTTAAGCTGCGAAACTTATTAAAAGCTCTAATAGCAAATCTCTTGCGTGAAACGCGGGGAATGTCTCCACGCCGGAACCGGAAAGCTGCAAGATGGTCGGGGAAGAGCCAATGGCTCGAAATAGTCATTGGCTGAGAAACACACAAATAACACGAATTCTTTGAAGTAGAAAGAAGATATGCGTCCTTAGACGCTATAGGAGCTTGACCAAATGCCAATACGAGCAGGGCATGCTCGATTACACGAAGGAAGCACATGCTGAACATACTTGATGTCAGCATGCTAATTCCATATGGAAAGCCAAGGTAATTTGGCATCGATTTACCAAATTTTCACCCAAATTTAGAATATTTGGTGGCTTCTCAAGCTTAGCAGTGCTTAAAAGAAACCTGGAATATACATTGCTCAAATCTTTATGCATAGCTTAGGTGCCTTAAGCATTTAGATTTACATTTTGCCGCCATATATCTAATTATCACTTGCTTACCTCTTCAATATAAATCAATAATTAGGATTCATACTTAGCTCGACAAAACATATCTTTCTAATCATCATTTGCGAAGCGGATCTTCTGCTAGTAAGAAGAGTGAAGAGATAATATGCCAAATAGGAATTATTCAAGAAATTCCATTGGATCCGGAGGTTTCAACATAAAATTACATGATGTCACATCTCCACAACACGAATCTGCTTTGAAACTATTCTTCTCTTCACCTTATAGGCCGGTGTCCCAATTGGGCAAACCATTTAGTATCTTGAAAGGAGATGGAAATATTAAAAACATCAAAGAAGAGAACCGCGTTTGTGGTTACACATTTCCCAAAAGATCAGTTATATGCTTGAGAGAGGAGAAAATGCGATTTATGCAGTCTTTTTCGAAATTTTTGAAATGGATTGTCGCCTTACTAGCACTTTTCCTGTCTGCGAGGCACGGGATGGAAGTGGCCAGTCTTAGGATTGGAGAGAGGCGACTCTATATATACGCGTATAACCCCGTAGAAGCTGCGCCAAGAACATTAACCGTCATCTATTCATCCCCTTATCAACATGATACATTCTCTAAGGAGAGGAATAATTAACTCCACATGGGTCCATTAAGTAAAGCGGCGATTATTTCTAGTCTGAGCCCAGAGGCCATTGTCTTATATTCAAACATTTTAACACGATTCGCGCCAGCAAGATGTAACTACAAAATATTAACTCATCCAGAGACGCAAAGCTGCGCATAATCAAATAAGGAAAAAGATCACGAGAACCGACCGTACCAGAGCTGGGATTTTGGCTCCATTGGGAATCCGTTGTGTTATTTAGCCCTTTGCTCATTCGGTCTGCCATTTTGGAATTAAACACCTGCTTGTTGCAAGGGTTCACCTTCAATCTCTTTACGGTGGCAAGCTTTCGAGCGATAGAAAATGCAAGCATTCACACTCACATACACAAGATCGGAATAGCACTCTTGCAATTTCCACATGAATAGCTTCATCTATGCCCAGCGTACCCAAGCGTCGGCAATCATGTGGATTGCGGGAAACAACACTCTGCTGCCGTCTTACATGAGCGGCTTTGATAAGCTCAAACCCTGGGGTCGTTCTTTTGGAAACCTAGAAAGTGTTTTAGGTTTTCAAAGAGATATTGAATATATCTAAAATAATCCATCGACCTGCCCATTCCCTTACAATAAAAGGTATAACCATATTGTATCATTACTAACGTGTATTTCCATTGTGTTAGAAGGGATATGTTTCCACCTTTAACTGTAATCATACTTCAAACCTCATGATAATATGATAGAAATACAAGGCCATATAATAAAAATAGCATGGCATTGCATAAGACGAAACATAGTATTTGCATTGTCTGAGTCATCTTGCATCATTAAAGCGTAAGACATCTAATTATATTGTGCTAGGGATATGCTTCCCTCCTTTACCCGAGCAACACATACACCTCGCTTAATCTTTGCGGGCCTCATGGTATTGATCCAAACATGATCAATAATAAAAATCCTTCCTCGGCCGTTGTCGCGGGGACCATTACTAGTTGGGATTTTTATCCAAATCCACAACTACAATTTTACGGGCCGGAGTCACGGGACCTTTAACGTAATGCAAATCACAACCCTCACAATGCTTCCTTATGCACTTTTTCTTTATGTACTTCTTGGCCTGAGCAAATGGTTCCTACTTCTTACCTCAATGATTTATGCAATTATGTATAATATTCCATAGTTTGTCTGGCGAGTCAAAATACTTATAGTAGCTTCGTTCCACTTGCTTAGCTGGTATGCAGCCTTAAGTATATTTAGGAATATGATATGGCAGATTCGAGGGGAGCGTTGTTCTCCTACTTGAGGTTCGATGGAACACTCTGCGTCTACGGGACATAATTTACCACCATTGCACAAACCAAGAATCACAGGATATGATCCTATTCCATGGCAAATGCCAAAATCACGGAATATGATTTATCGTGGCGAATGCCAGCCTAACCCAGTTATCTTGTGACGCATGGTAAGTTGGTTTACTCGACGGCGGTTCCTCCATCTATTTTTCAAAACATAGGTGATACATTAGAATAAGTTTTTCTGTAATAATATTTACATTTCAGCACTTTTATTTAGTAACTTGGTAAGCTGCAACCATCTTCATAATTGGGTAGGCGATCTTCAAATCGCATCTAGATGGTTTAGAAGGTACGAATGCAAATCTAACAAATAATCCCACAATGGCATGTTGAGATTCTTGTTCTGAAGCACTTACACTTAAAATATAGGCAATGTGTAAGCCCACATCCTTTTGAGAAAGAAATATCTCTTGGTTCATTAGGATATACCATATGGCCTTTCTGTAAATATCTGAGATGGAAGGATTCTTGTGCATACTTCACATGAAAAGGACATGTCAAAAGATCGAGGTCGGGTTATAAAAAGGTAAAATGTTTTGTCAGTCACGGTATTTGTAGCTTTTAGCTTGTACAATCTCTTCTGATACTGCAAAGGCAATCCATGTCTCCGGACTTATGTGGGTGCTAAAATGCCCCAAAATTAAAGCTTTTTCAAGTAAGCGTAAGTCATATCACTGCGCAAAATCCATCTACGAGCGCTCAATTAAAATTGGAAAGCAGAAGAAATTACCTAAGGTGAGATTAGGTACATTTTCTATTTCTGCCGGTTACACATTGCGGTCTGGATGGGTTGCGGCTGACAACGGTGCTCGTATATCAAAGAAATGCGGCTCCATCAGAGTCTTTGTCGAGAATAAACAATCTTCTTCTCTTTGCTCCACGGAGATTCATCTTCTTCAAAGAGTTATCCATTAGCTACCTCAAGTCGCGAAGCCCAATCATAAACATCACAGGTGTTTCATCTTCACAGCATGTTCTTTGAGTGCAATTTTGCTCATGTTGTTTGTATACTTCGAATTGCTCCTTTGCATTTTGTTATATTCAAAATTGCTCCTCTCCATAATAGCAGTTTGAACCCGACCATTGAACCCTAAATAAGTGATGATTGGCGACCTCGTTTTAATCCTTTAAATTGGACTCCTTAAATGTGATGTAATCATGAATCTCCTTGTTGTATTCTGATGCGAGGCAGCAATTGTTTGTCTGTAAAATTAGAGACTGCTTTCGCATTCATGATACTTAAGAACTAAGTTCTTTGATCCATTGGTTGAGCTCTTCATCGAGGTATCAACCTATAAATTTATCATCAAAGTATAAGCATAAATTTGCTAACAACACATACAGTCTCTAGTAAAACTAGAAAGCTGGATTAAAAAGAAAAACCCGATCTGTTACGGACATCCATGCTGATAATACTTCCATTTGGAAATAAAATGCGCGCTTTGGCGATCTTAGGAACTGCGGGGACATGATTCTAAGCCAGAAACGGGTTATACCCTTATAACATCAAAATTACAGCTATATTTGTATCTGCACGACCTTGGGATCTCCAATGAACTTTAATTTCTTGCTAATCCAAAGTGTCAGTAAATATAGAGATTTATCATTCATAAGTACAAACGAATCTAGAAAACCATAATATTACGATTTAGGCGTTTTCAATGAAACATGCTATCGCCAATCCTTATAATTTACATATGAGAATATTTATATATGAAATTGCATGTCATTGTATCTTGTGCGAGAAAATCTTCTAATGGAAGCGACTTACTTGAAGTCTTAAGTAAAGCGATTACCATAAGCTAAGAAACATCAAAGCATGGAGCAAGAAACACGGTTACAATTAAACCCGACCAAAAATTAGCCTAAGAAGGGTAATAATGGCGTAGCAGCGGGTAAGCGTGGGTTTCAGGTTATCTTCACCATGTTTAAAAAGATGCACCATAACATAGAGCATGTCAAAACACGATAAAGGTTAGAAAGCGACTATATTACAATGGTTGCTCCATTAATATCCTGGTATTCTTAATACGGAGTATATAGGTTCCATTTCCTATTGGAATTCAAGGCAACCCGGACCTTAACATTTAGCATTCAAATTATATCACCTACAAAACTATGCGGGATGCTAATATCGATATTTCTCACATAAATGCAAGCTAGTATATTAAGGTTCATAAAATCGTTAGTACCCACATCCACTAGAAATCTGCCAAACATCAAGTGATTACGAGTCTGAGTTTACAATAGCATGTATGTAACTTCGGTAAGATTACATCATATCTAATTATGTTGAGCGGGTTAAAAGACAGGCTTACAGTCCAACCAGTAGATCATAGATACTTTCGGCATATAGTTTTAGATTGTGTAAGCGGGAGTTCCACATGGAATCTATTCCTGCACCAAACACATCCCAAAATCACGGCTATACTTATATCATTTAGACCAAAAACTAAACATGATCTATTCTCCTAGGGAGGAATAATTAACTCCACATGGCCAGGTCCATTAAGTAAAGCAGCCAATTATTTCATAAAAGTCTGACCGGAAAGAGGCCATTGATGTATATTCCAAACATTTAACCACGGTATTACCTTATCAAGATGTAACTTCTAAAATATTAACTCATCCAAGACATAAGCACACGCGCATAATCAAATAAGGAAAAAGATCTTGAACCGGCCATGCAAACTGAATAGTTTGGCTCCATTGGGAATCGTTGTGTTATTTAGCCCTTTGCTCCATTCGATTGCCATTTTAGATCCAGCCTCCTTGTTGCAGGATTTCACCTTCAATCTCTTTACGGTAGCAGAAGCTCGAGCGGTAAGAAAATGCAAGCCACTCCACACATACCTGAGATGGAGCCTAGCACTCTTGCAATTTCCACGCATGAATAGCTTCATCTATACCCAATAGGAGCGTACCAAAGCGTCGGCAATCATGACCGGATTACCCGAGAAACAACACCTTTCCTAGCTGTAGTCTTACGTAGGCGGCTTTGATAAACAAACCTAGGGTAGTTCTTTGGAAACCCTGAGAATATTTTAGGTTTTCAAGAGATATTGAATATATCTAAAATAATCAAAATCAACCACCATTTACTTTCTAAATAAAAGGTATAACCATATTGTATCATTCTTAACGATATGTTTCCATTGTGTTAGAAGGATATGTTTCCACCTTTAACTACTTAATCATACTTCCAAACCTCATGGTAATATGATAGAAATACAAGGCCATATAATAAAAATAACATGGCATTGCATAATAAGACAAACTTATAGCGGCTTGCATTGAGAAATCACCGGGTCATCTTTGCATCATTAAACATAAGACATCTAATTATATTGTGCTGGGATATGCTTCCCTCCTTCTTAAACATACATACACCTCATAATGCTGCGGGCCTCAGGTATTGATCAAACATGATCAATAATTTAAAAAAGGAAAAAAGCACATCTATTCTCAAAGTATGAGTACAACATAAGTATTTCTTGCAAATCATATCTTGTACATTGATACGCATTGGACAGGTTTACTTTTCACTGTACATGCCGGATGCAATATTACTTGCACTCATGGTTACAATTTCATCCCTAATATTAGAGGTTAACACGGAAGTCTAAAGGTTAATAGACCCAGGGAGTCTCACGGTGTGTGTGGTCTTACAGCTTTCAAGTCACGAATCGAGGCTTCGAGCTTCTACGATCCTTAGTCTCTCCAGATGTCCAGGTAGAAATTATTACAAGCTGTGCGTGCATTACCACTGTGTGCATCCTTTGTATACATAAATCTTCATCGTATGCTCACCCAAACATTAAAACTCATAAATACTACCTCTTCAAATTATAGACTTCGTCTGACCAGCCATTCTAAGGCCTACAAGGCCAGTTCAAATCTGAAAGCGCATGCTCTCTTCTATATCCACATTTTGCTAAAGCAGAAACTAGCGGCTGCACTATAACAGTTTTATAAAATGCATCTTATCGCGACCCAAATGGGCAAAGATGAGCGGCCTGAATTTCGATCGAGGGTCCTCTCTTCTATTAGCTTTGTGGTTCCAGCAGATTAATGACCGCCGTTTTGACTACTCTGCTCAACTATGAGTGGAAACCGATACGCCTAGCGGCTTCTGCTATAGTGCTCGGCTATACCCACCACGACGTCTGCTTCCACTTAGCTATGGCTCGACTATGTTGCTCTCCTTCCATGCATGCCCGACCTCTGCTTCCCCACTTAGGCTATAGTGACTAATATACAGAGCATTTTGAAGCTATATCATGGACAATATTAAACTCAAAACCTGCGTCATTCCGAGGGTTTCAAATTATTTAAGGGCTTGATCCGCCCTTAGCATCTACCGGAAGAGCTTGAAAGTAACATTTTAGCGAGGATAATAGTTCTACTTCTTTAAACAATTTAGGCTAAAACACTGCTTGAGCTTGTAAACAGAGCCCAGGAGATGTCCTCAATAAACTTGATGACAAAGCGTAGGCGATGTTCATCTTCTAGAAGGTATTCATGGATTGTGTTTCTTTGGGAGTCGCGAGGTAAAGTATTTAGATACATTAGATGTATATGACAATTCTTTTCTTGCTGGCGGCGTGTTTCTTGCGAACGGAAGTTGATAAAGCCTTAAGGCATGGAAACAAATCTTTGGTGATCGGAGACCATACGCTGATCATTTATGCTGAATATAATAGACCTCATGAACTGCGATCTTTGAATCTTTTTTAAATGACTAATGCGGATATGAAATTTGCCTATTTTGCATCAATGGCCATGCTCCACGGATCCGCGAGATAGCTGACCTTCATTTTTGAAGAATACTAAAAGCAAAAGATAGGATTTGAGGTTTTTCTTTAAAATTTGAGTAATTAGGAAATTCAATGCAAATATTTTGATGTTGTTTATTTGTTATGTCTGAGAACCCTCTGAGAATCAAAGAAATTTTTCTTTGGAGGATTGATTTGTGAACCAGAACATGTCCATCTAATATAAACTAGACACGGCACGTGTTTGAGTAAAACCATACAAGCAGGGCTTCCTCTTGCATTTGGGACATGGATCTTTCAATGCAAATGTAGATCCTTTAATTTTTATTCAAGATGCTTCTCTTCTTATTTTGTAGACAAGGTTAAACTCGAAAGCGGATAGCATGAACAAGGGAAAAGCCAGCTTTGGAGGATCGTTTGTGATCTCATTTAATTTATTTATTCTTTGTTTCTAGAACTTGATTAATAAAACAACTTGTCTTCTTGTATTCTTTTATTCAATGGTGAAACTTAGATTCATAAACAGCCTTGTTTTCTTACTCTTTATTTCAATAACTTAACAATTTTATTATAGATGTAAGTGTTAAATTTTCAATGGCGGATGAGGAAGTGGTTTAGTTGAGTAGAATAGAATACATCTGAAAGAGTCTTTGGATTTTTTGTTAAAATATGTAATGCCTTCAATGCTATGAAACACCACCTTCTTTTGGTGTGCTATATTAATGTTTGTTTGTTTAAAAGCTTCTTGCCATGTGGCAACATTTATTAGCATATTATTAGTATGCCGTGTTAAAATTCATTGGTTAAAGTATGCCACGTGTTAGAACTTCATTGGTTAAAAGACACATTAGAAAACAACACCCTCTTTTCTGTATTATTTATAATAATATTTTTACATGTCCTTATTTTAAGAAAACAATAGTTAATAGCATAAAAAAAGAAACAATACTTTACCCTTTAGAACTACATGTTGGAGGAAAAAATATCAACACACATAAAATGTGGAAAACATTTTAGTAACAACTATTTTAAAGCAATACATGTGGGTTTTCTTGAATATTATATAATATCCTTTTTTGGGGAAAACAATATCAACCCAAAACTACAAGTGAGAAGAAAAAAAAATAATACACATTGAAAAGGAAAAACATTGTCTTTTCAGGTTTTCAGATATTACTAGTATTAAAACTAATATTGTACTAATATTTGTAATTTAGCTTTTCACATGGTATTATGAGACCTAAGCATGTATTGCGAGAAGATAAACAATGCGTGGTTCCACTAAAAAATACCGTTGACTCAGGCAAATCACAAAAACTATGTCAACTTTTCTGCAGTAGGGTACTACGCCAAAGACCATAGTGATTTCTACCAAAATGCACCCTTTGATACCAAATCCAGGGGATCATGGCGGGCCACATGGGCTTTTGAGGCCATTTTGGTGTTTTTGGCATAAAACAACACTTCCTACAACTAAAAAACAATTGTCGACCAAAATTGGGGTGATGTGTTTAATGTTAACAAATATGTCATATATTTGGAATATGAGAGTCACAAAGGATAAAGGGATCTAGTAAGTAAAAATTTCAAGACATGCGATTATTGCATATATCACGATCGTGAAACCTGAGCATGTTTTCTTAGCTAGCGATGTAGTTGCCAACATTGAAGAATAACAAAATATGGCGTAGTTAGGAAAATCTAAGACTTATTCAAAGGTTTTTTAGACTTATCTCTATATTCATAATGATTTGAAATATTGGAGTGCTTGATCTTTGATTATTTCCTTAATCATACCCGCTATACAATAAATAGTGATGAGAAGGAACCATTAGCGAGAAAATGAATTGTTCTTTGGTATTTATTAAGTTAGTATCGATACATAATTGCAAATGACTTTGGACAACAACAACTACATGCGTCGGTATTCCTTGAGCTATTTCATGGAATTGGGGAGGTCTTTTACCTTCCAACCATGAATTCTTGATTGAACGTATCCACCGCATTGTCGTTGTTCACTTGGATTGTAACAGCATCCATTGTATTGATCTTTGAAACTTTTCTTAACCCTAGTGAGTATGGCTACCATTGGATGTGAACTTCGAAGACACTCTTTTTAGTCCATCCTTTGTTGTCCCGGATTAGTCAATCGCGCACCTAGCCAAAATAGAGTCTCTTTCATATCCTTCGGGCCTCCTATTAGAAACATACCTTCCATAATGTCTTTTTAGGTTTAAATTCCTCTTTTTGGTTTACCACTTGCGGAGCCACAATACACCTCATGATGTTCTTCTTCATTGTCAGTCATCATAATAGGAGCACCTTCTACATGTTGATGGGTATCCCTTGTGAAGGAGGCCAAAATCCATCTTATGGCAGGAATTTCTTCTTTGGAGATTCACAGCGTAGTTTACTATGACATTTTCCCAATATGCCAATAGCTTGGATGCACTACTTCTTGATAATTGGAGTGTCTAAAACATCCATTTAACCCTATCTTCTAAAATCTATATATTTTGAAATGCAGTCATATTTTTCCTCTTCCCTCATATATGTTCATTTGGGGGAGCACGGTCTGGGATTCACCATGGAACGTATTTTGCCTACCAGCATCATCTTTTTTAAAAAGTTCAATACCATCTTCAGGCTCCCATATTGCCTCCTTAGGGTGCACCTTATACTGCATTCTAGGATCTCCTTTATCACACAAATTTCTTAAAATTAGGGACTTCTTGTATGAGATATGGAACATTCTAGCAGATACACATGCTGAAGATTTTGGAAGGATGAGTGGAAGAATTCTAGTGAATGACTGAAATTTGTTGTGCACTATTACTTATATACAAATTTAAGTGTCAATTAAAAGATTCTATATTGTTATTAATAGTATCCTCTTTCTTATTTTACCTAATTTTATTTCAAAGAAAACGTAAACCCTAAATGTTTTCATACCTTCAGCCGTATTTGATGAACTGATTCCTGTATGACTTGAGAAATCGTGGCATGGATTACCTAAACAAGGTTGAGGATCTTCATATTGCTTACTGGAGCTTCGATGGGAAGAGATTCATGGAGCACTTCAACACTGCTGGATGTTCTAAGTTCTCCAATGTATTGGTGTTTCCAGCGGTGTTGCAGAAGCTGCAAGATCCAAGTGCACAAGGCAGAATTGTCAATCACTACCAGAAGCCCCCGAAACTCATCAACCATCTCATTGACATGTTTTCACATCAAGGAGATTGGATCCTTGATGCTTTCTCAGGCTCTGGAACTACTATACCTTGTGCGCAGATGTATTGTTGTGGACATAGACAAGGAGGTTGTGCAATTCATTAAGATGAGATTGGTTGCTCTACCTACTCTTCTTAGTGAGAATCAAGATTTAAAGCCAAATCTTCATCTCATTTTGCCAAGATGACATCAGAAATACAATGTCCTCTTACAAGCTCCATAAAAGATGAGTCCACTTTTGCAGAGCTAAAAGAAGTAGATCTGCAAAAGTGGACTTTTTTTTTTCTGGCTCTTTTTTAGGTATTTCGACCCTAAAATAGGGCCTCGAAATTGAAATTTAGGCCACTTTTTTCTTCAAGCACTAAAAAATAACATGAATTTAGAAAAAAAAAAAATTGACTTTTTGGCCGATCAGTGCAACTACAGGTCATTAGTGCAATTGATCCGTCACCTTGTTTAGCTCTCATGATTACTACTGAACACAAAGGTGAAGAAGAGCAGGCTACTTGAAAAGGAGAAAATGATAGATTGGAGCCAGCCTTCTTCGAGCAGGGCAAATGAGGAACATTATGATGTTGACCTATGACTTGTTGTTTGATAATTATTTATTGATAACATTATTTTAACTACCTAAAGTGCTATATTAAAAAAGGTTAATGAAATTTTTGTTATTTTTTCTTCTTAAATCTGATGGTTTTGATGTTTAGGTAATACTAACATTTGTAAAGGTAGCCTTTTTCAAATGCATTTGTATTGAAGGGCCCGGTCGGTCTGAAATTATGGATATAAAATCTGATGCGCATGCTTGATCTTTTGTGCTTAAACTATATGCGGTCTATAGCCAGGACCTGTCTTTGTAATTCTTCCTATCTTTTAATAAAAGAATTTTCTTTCAGCTAAAAAAAAAGCATTTGTATTATATGAACATGCAGATGTTAGCTCCCGAGGTAAGATCACAGGGCTTTGAATGAATTGTTGAAATTTGTGTGGGCGGGGGATGATGAAGGCCGGTTGTTAAAGGTGGCTTGGTGGAATGTCTCGCCCGGGGTGAGGGGCTTAGCCATTCTGGATTTAGTACATGAGTAGGTGTTGGTCTCAAGTTTGTTTGGAACGTGCAAGGATGGAGCATCTTCTCTGGAGTGCTTGGCCCATTGTTGTGCAGTCTCTTAGCCATTGTGTGGTTTGGGGTATGTGCATGTAGGTTACTTGCTTAGACTGTTGTATGGTCGGCCTTTCCCACATGCATCCCCTTTCTCTGCAGGGTATTGTGGACTTGGGATCACATGTGTCGTGTACTCGTCAGCTAGATTATCGTCGGTTTGTCATTGCTCCTCCTTTCATTTGGTTTCTCCTACCCCTTCTTTGTACTTGCCCTAGGCATGCAGTGCATGCTTTCGGTGTGAGCTTGGATTGGGCGAGCTCTTTGTGCTCACCTTGGAGGATTGGTATTGCGGGGTGGTCAGCTAGCCGTGGGAGTTCTTCGGTACCAAGCTTTGCGCTGGGGCGATGGCCAGAACTATAAAGGCTGATGGTAGGGGGTGTCCTTCACATATACCTATAGTCCCTCGAGGATGATGTGGTAGTGCAGGGTTTGGAAGGTTCATCCGGGATGTTGTGTCTTCTTGTTTTGTGGGCTTGTTGAACATACGAGAACCCTCAATCTAACACTCTGAAGAGGCTCAAAGCATCCTATCACGTTAGGGCTCCACCCGGTGAGTACGCCCCTCTCATCATACCACTGAGTCGCTAATCCTTGGGGTGAGAGATGACTCTTGGTCGGAACCCGGTGTAGTTGCTCTCTTGGACCCTTACGGCTCCTTGCAATGAATTCAGCGTCTTGATCATTTTTTACCCGACCACGGAAGTTCGCGCCAGGCTTCGTGGATGTTCATGTCTTTGTCATAGGCAACCTCTGCTTGATGATGCTCGGCCTCTTTTCTTCACTACTCGAAATGCGCACCTCTGTCATGCTCCAACCTCCTGCTCATGTCGTTGAGGATACGGAGGTTGTCCCTATATTCAAACTCTTGAGGTGGAAATCGTGGACATTGGTAACAATCAACGGTCCGTCACATTTTGCCAATCTTCCACACCCAATTATAAAATACGCCGTCATCTTGTTCAAAAATTCAAACATATCTTTTGCTTGGAGCTATAAGACAGCCGGAATTATCAAAAAGAGTTAGGGGGCCCGGCCATTCCCACTAAACTGATGCCGCGCCCAACCTGCTTAGCAGCTTGATGTCGGCTCCAGCCCCAACTATCGTGACCATATCCAAAGCTAAAATTGACAAACTCTGGCCCAGCTGGCCTAATTTATGAGTCAAACATTAGAGTGGGTGAGCCCCATTGTCATTGCTCTCAAGCATAATGGAAGATCGGGTTTGCGTGGACTACTCGAAGAAAATTAAATCGGGCCACGGGCAGGATCACTTCCCAGCACTTCACCAGAGACGGATTAAGAGGTATTTACAGTCAGGATATACTTTTCATGGATGGCACGAGGGGGTACAATCAAATTTCTATCAAGCGGACGATCAACTCAAAACCACCTTCAACTTGTGGTAGGTACGCGCCTAAGGTGGTTCCCTTTGGATTCCCTCTCCATCCACATTTCCAGCGCATCATGCTTTACATCTTTCATGACTATGAAATCGCTTCCTCCAAATTTTTCAAGATGATTTCTGCGACCTCACGGCTCTCGAGGATGATCACTTTGGAGAAGTTGGAAACTTGTCTTTCAAAATGTGATGATGCAGTGTCGATCTCGATCACGAAGTGCACTTTTGTGTGTCACCTCAAGGGAGTTCTTTTGGGTCGTTTAGTAAAGGCATCACCATGGATCACCGCAAAAGAGAATTAGTTGATTGTGTGTTGAGGCTCCGCTTCCCTCAACATCAAAGAGACCGCTCCTTCTTAGGTAAGGTCAATTATTATGCCACCTTCATTCCTGGACTCGCGCAATTGCTGATCCCATTCATAAACTCACGGGCGTTGTCCTCTTGGACTTGGGAGATCCCAGTGAGGCTGACCTTCTAGCGACTAAAGCATTTGCTTATATACCGAGCCACGGTCCTTGTTCCTCCTCAATGGGACAAACCTTTTCATATTCATGTCGATGTCACAAGCTTTTGCCATTAGTCTTTGTTCTTTCCGCGAGGCCTATGATGAGCACGGATAAACCCATGTATGCTAGCGGAAACTCAATCTACTTGAGCATAATTATTACATATGAACGCGGCTTTAGGCTTAGTTTTTTACGTGTCCACCCAGATTTAAGATCACTTTATTTGTTGAAGCGGCAAGATCAATTTCTTAGAACGATCGTAAGCTGCATACTACTTGATCAACAAGGCCGCCCGCAGTTACGTATTGCTTGTTGGATCCTATACACCCAAGAAGTTCGCTCCCGCCGAGGAAATATCTACAAGGCGGGCAAATCTCATGTGGTACGATTATCTCTGCGCGTACATCCCACCTGGATGGTAGTCCGGGGTGGTTTAAGTGTTTTCAGGGCCTTAAATTTATTCTTAATCCATTCGCCTCATTGGTTTCACAACTTTCCAGCGATTATCTCACCACTCGCGGGTGCTCTTCCATCAGGGGATCCGCAGCTCTCTCGAGGAAGAAGCTTCACTCCGCGCCCGTCGTCGGTTTCTCATTGGTCGTGAAGTACACACCATGGTTGCGGGCCATGCGGTACAAACATGGCAAAGAACATGGTCCTCGCGTCGATGTGTTCTTCTTCCTCACGGGGGTGCGATATCGTTAAAACCATGCGAAGGGCTTGGTGGTGGTCGACCCCGGTGGTGACACCGACACGCATAAAATTCGTTTGGCGGGTATTTACGGCCACGCTCGCCCGAGGATGCCGCGATCATGCCTTGCGTGTGTGATATGCGTGATGTAGGTCGGCCACGGCTCGTGGCGCTCTACCTTTGGATGATGCGCCCGCATACTCCCAGCCTTCAACAAGTAGGGCATGAACTTTATGGGACCCATGGATCCTCTACTTGAGCACACGCGTGCAGCTATGTTGTGTACAGTTCTCCTTGATTATGCTACTACTAAATGAAGCTGAAGGCACATGCCCTCAGGATAACTACTAGCACTTGATGCGACCAAAGGAAGTACTTTACCTTGATCATCCATACGTTTGGTTGTCTACGAACTAGTCGGTGTCGAGGGCCCGGCGGATTATTTACATATACATCCGCGAGAAAAGCCGCGCCTTACTATCCTCCAAAGGGAATGGTTTGGCTGAAAGCACTAACAAGACTCTCATCACTATCACAGAAAATACTGTAATGCTTCTGAAGGCAGTTAGCAGGAACAAATTACCTCTTTGTTCTCACGGGCTTACAACGCAGTTTTAAAATTACCCACTGGCCACACTCCTTTCAAGTTAGTCTATAGCCAGAACCATGCCCTTTGGTTTTATCATTCCGACTCGCCGTTTCCAAGCTGGCTACATCACATAATCCACTGCGGCGCAAGGAGCAGGTTTATCAGCTTTCGAACAGTTGGATGAACTTGGGAAGATGCTTATATTGCATTGTTACTCAGATAGGATTTGAGAGGAAATCATGGCATGACAAACATCTCAAGAAGCCAAAATGTTTAAAGAATTTGATTTGGTTCTACTCTATAACTCTAGATACAAAAATTTTTAGACGATTTAAAGTTTTACGATGAAGCGGTCGTGTCAGTTATTCAAGTGGTACAACCCGGTGTTTTCAAACTGGCAGAGTTAGATGGCACCCCATTACTATACGGTTAATGGTTTTCATCAAGCAGTTCCATCACGGATGACACAACAATTCATTGAGGAAGATCAGCAAACACATTAGGACTCACGAACCGCAGGTGAGTAGAAGCATATTTATATTATATTTATCAGAAAACAAATGTGGGCATTGCCCACATATACTGCTTAAGCTATAATTTGAGCCCTATTTACAAAATCCTACATTAAAAGGGACCCCTATAGGGTTGGGGAATGAGGTCTACGAGAGGGATAATGGTAGAGGCACTACTCGTGGTCAGTGAGAAGGTGGATCACCACCCCTCCATTGGGTTTGTATGGAGGATGGGATGCTTTCCCGACCATCCCGGTAGCACCGACCATCCATGGGGATACGCGGTTGTGGAGCTTCCACGAGGTCGAGCATTCATTTTAAGCGATTATCCACTTTCGTTACAATTAAGCGGCATAGTGCACTCGAGATCCATCTTAGCCAAGCTGATGTCTTACGCTGCATGCTGTTAAGCTTTTATAGCGAACGCCCTAAAAGCTGCATCAATGTGGACCAGAAGAATTTGCTAGCGTGGTTACATGCGAAAAGTACAATTTCTAATTTTTAGATTCCCCTATCCACACCGCAAATCTAGTCAGGTACCTACGCCATTCATTTTATGATGACCACCTCCTGTTGCATCAATTTATTTATTCTTTTCATCTCTTCACAGCGTCTGTCATTATTACTTTCATTACCTTGCAACCGTACTGGTACGTATATCGGTAGTTCATTCTTGTTCATCTCGAGAAATGGATTCCTTTGCTCCTCCTTCTGGTTTGGGGACTTATGTAAAATTTTGCCTCCCAATAAGCCCCTCTACGCATGCGCCACGGCATCATCCATGACTCCCGCTTCTTCTCCTCAAATAGCCTTCCACAGTACCTTGGCGCCCTAAACCTTTTAGCATCTCTTTAAGTCCTCCGCTCCTCAGCCCTCGGTCTCCTTTCTTCTCTTTGCTCATACATGCACGCTTCCCTAAGTTCCTACTCTGAGTCAGGTCCCGGGGATCAGGATCTTTTGAATCAGGTGATTTTTCTACTCACTCTCTGAGATCCCTTGGAATGTCCTGATCGTGAAGTTGCGAATGCACAAGATTATTGAGTTCTCGGCGGGAACTCCTGGCGCTAAATCCACTCAACTCAGCCAATTTGTTGCTCATCTAGTGAAGACCAGCATGAGGCTATCTCCGCGAAGTTGATCCTCGCATCCTCTCCACCTTAGGCCCTTACGGCGGTATTTCATTGCCATCCATACCATCCTTCTTTAGCGGAAACGCTCTACGAGGATCCAGGTTGTTACCCGGTATGGCCAAACTGCTTATCAAGGCTACCACTCATAAGCTCACCAACATCTTAAAACCACGCAGAGCTTTGTCAAGTTTACGTGGCGCCAAGTTCACTGGTTACTCAATAAGAACATCCACGTCAACAAGCCTTCTTTCATCTTTATGATCCCATTCCTCTTCACACCATCTTGAGATTAGCCTCAAATTTTGTTCTATAAGGCTATGCACTATAGA
Source organism: Isoetes taiwanensis (assembly GCA_021234155.1). Classification (NCBI taxonomy): domain Eukaryota; kingdom Viridiplantae; phylum Streptophyta; class Lycopodiopsida; order Isoetales; family Isoetaceae; genus Isoetes; species Isoetes taiwanensis. Next base: position 3,633,610 of record JAJEKV010000080.1, on the reverse strand, counting down.
CTTGATAGAATCCGTCATTCTTGCCTGCAGGGTTAGAATGCTATGGGTGCTCACATGCAAGCCCTCGGTGACCATTGTCTTCTGTTCGATCAGGCTCCCCACAAATTTGGGCCGGTTCTCGATTCTCCACTCAACCTTCAGAAATATCATTTACGCTATGAAAAATCTCAAGAAGAAAATTCCGTCCTTACCCATCTTCTTCCCCTCCTGCGTCGACAACAACAGAACCTATCATCAATGTTCCCTCATCACGGTCCAGATGGCATTCCTGATTCTCGGCCGTTTCTCGGGAATACGGATTCCATCTGTCCCGTCGTCATTGCCTCTTCAACCCACACCAGCCCCACTTCCGCCATGCCCTTTATCAATACAGCGGGATGTCCAAGAGTGTACTCAAACTTGGGATTCTCAAGAAAATTTTATGAATAGGATCCAACATTAAAATGGATTCCACGGATGCACTTCCGCAGTGACTGCTTGAACGCGGTCAGTTGATCTCTTGAAGAGCAGTCTCAGGACTAAACGCATGCCATGTTACAAGCGTGAGGCTCTCAAAGCGAGAAGAAGAGCGGACTGCCGCATTGCGGATCAGCGAGGCCGGTTAAGGACCACCATTCAGAATTTCTTGTTCAGCTGGGATAAAGATAAGCTCCTTACGGACCTGGGGCCATGGCACCTGGATCTCTCCACATGTGGTACAATGGTCGGTTACAGCGGCAGACGGGATGCGCATATCTCTTCTTGAAGGCCAAGTATCAGCACTTCAAACTTCGATTCACACCTTCTGATTTCCGGGTTGCAGAACCTCGGAAGCAGAAACTCATTGAGCTCTCACTCGGGCTCCTTCAGCATCTCATGCCGCGCACCCACACGAAGATTACGTGACCCGATCCACGACTCCTCATAGACAAGGATCACAAAATCTATGACACGGAGCATGTCAATCCCGGGCTCTCAGTCATTGAAGCCACCCGAGTCAACATGAGGTCTATATATGCAGGTAGCTATAGCGATTCAAGGGATTATTTCACTCCCACTCGATTACTGGACTATATTTGTCTCACGGCTGACATATTTTCCTTCTCAAGTGGTATTACCTTTAATGGCAAAATTCATGAGCCCCTTAGCGGTCTGGAATCTTCTCACCATCTACTTAGATGCCATTGAGGGATAAAGGACTCCTCTGTGCTCTCTCTTGGTTTTGGCCTCCTCACCTATGAGATCACAGATTTTTCATTTACACTTTGATGCGGCCGGGTACTACATCCTTCACTTGATTTCTATTTGGGCGATACTTTGGACAAGTTCAGCGATGGACCCAGCGGGTCTTGAGGAGGCAATGAGCATGCTCAATGGTTCTTGCTGGGGAAACAAATATTTCTTGGCGGGGATGAGGATGAGGGTATTCGAATTTACTACTTGAAATCATACACTTGCAACATCTTGGAGCTACAATACCACGTGTGTATATCACGGACAGCCTGCTGTCCCCTGAGAATGGGTTTCACCACTGTACATAGTATGCTCACTTCCTCACGATTGGGAGCAATGGTGCAAACATCGAAGCCACGATGCAACCCCAACTAGATAATCATCCGTATGCATCTTTGGGGCGCCACCATGGCGGCGATATCCCATACATTTGGTGTCTCCCCTTTTGGACCAAGTTCATGGATGACGCGCTGGCCGGACTCACATCACATTTCCACGGATCTCAGTGGGATCCCCCACTTCTCACATCATTACATTTTGGCTGGCGGTATTACCTTGCATTACACCGGGGAATTGGATCTATATCCCCAACGAAAAGGTTGGCGCTCTATGCAGGGTCTCTCCTTTCGGTTCATAGAATGTCATACCTCCGGATCCTTAAGCCGATACGTCAACGAGTTTTGTGCTGCTTTCTGAAGTGCCTACTGTATGTTAAACACGAAAGAGGCCAGGTTTTAATATTGCAACCCTAATGCGGTGCAGGTGCTTTTGACGCCAGTTTGTCTTTTGATGGAATTTATGTATATATGTGAGCTCATATGCCCATGAGACATGATGCGTGTGGATTTCTAATTGGCGCTCATCCAGGCAATGGCCTCCAACACTCACGGGAAGCCCTCCCGCGGGCTGGCGGGAGCTTATCGTCATACCATTACGACGCGCCCCCGCAGCCAGAACAAAATGATTTTGAAGTTCTTTGGATTTCCGCCTCCTTTAAAGTGGAATTCCTCCTTTTCTCTCCCACGAGGTAGCCGTTTGGTGGGAAGTGTTAGTCATATGCGTCTGATACTGGAACTATTCATGCACAACCTGCAGACCTAAGGTAGGAACAAGGCCTTGAATCAGGTCAAGGTCAAGGTCAAGGTCAAGGTCAAGCATCAGGTATGGCTTGCCGAAGACCGCGCGAAACCCACGAAGGCCGCCAAGAAGAGGCAGAGAGCAGGATAAGTGGCCTTTGCGGATGCGATTGACACTTTCAGTAGCGATTTCGGGCACTAAAGAGCCACCGAAATTCACAATCAGAGCGTCAAAGGTTGGTAGCGAAGCATGCAACCACCTATTTTGGCCCAAGGCCATTGTACTATATATATGAGTAGAGTTAGAACTTCGGTTTCTAGATGAGTTTAGGCCTTATCTCTAGTCTTTCGTTTCGAGAGAGCTCATACCTCATTTTATCAAGGAAGAAAATCATTATCTTGTTGTTTCTTGGTTCATTCTTTTGTTTCTCTCTTCTAGTTCTTTTGCAAATCCAGCGTGACACTTTCGTTGGATTCCTCTGTTTGATCAAGAGATTCCTCTGAATTTTGTCTTGAGAGGTCGATCGGGCCTAAACAGTACATTTACTTTAGCTTTCATTTACTTGTTTTACCCAGGTGCGGGTAGATGCTAAGCGCCATGGTGACCAAGGTTATAGATGGGAACGTACCAAAGATAAATGTCCTCAATGCTTCGAGCCGGCTTTGGCAACAATTTTACTCAAGTAGCAATAAGCGGTCGAATGATTGTTTACCTTGAAGAATGCTTACGATGGAGAGTCTTTTATTTATTATGTTCCATCAACATCATGACAGAGCCCATTTGATTATGTGTAGCCAAAGAAAATTTAGATATAGAGAGTTTTTAGCGAGAATAGTGCGAGCTCACGGCCATGCGTTTGTGCCATTTGGTGCTCTGTTTGTCAAACACTATGCAGTTTATCTTAACATATATAGTGATTGCCCATTTCTATTTGATGCTAATATTTTTTCCCGGAAAAACACGAGAGAACTGCGATATGCAATAAAAAAGAAATGAATGAAATTAAAAAAATAAGCGTCCTTTCTTTCTGCCGTAATGCGGCCTGCAACAAGCAATCAAAGCACCGATTCGGCCACCGCTCAGCGGCTGGACTCATCACGAAGGCTCATCCTTCTATTTCCACGAAGCCAGGAAAGGATCAAGGCATTCTTCTCGCAAGGAACCCTTCCTCTGCCGTAATCAACCAGTTTTTCCTTGGCAACAAATTTTCTTTGGCGGCACGGTTGAGTTCTAACACATAGCGGAAACGGGATCTTTGGCTGACAAACCCGGTCCCGGTATGACAAGTCAAGACAAGCTTGGTTGTTTGAACTTACATTTACTTTGGCTTTCATTTACGCGTTTTAAGTGCGGTAGATGCTAGCACCAAAAAGCGAAGCTGACCAAAGGTTATAGATGGTTGTACAAAGAGATAAATACCTCAATGCTTTGAGCCATTTGGCAACAATTTATAAGCTAGCAATAAGCCCGGCCGAATGATTGTTTACCTTGAGAGCTCTTGGTGGAGAGTCTTTTATTATTCTGTTCCATCAACATCATAGACACCAAGACCCATTTGATTATGTACTATTCCGAAAGGTAGATATAGAAGTTTTTTGGCCGGAATGATGCGGTAAGCGCCAGCTGTATGCCATTTGGTGCTCTGTTTGTAAATAAAGTGCAGAGATTAAAACAGAACATTGTTCAAGCGCACAAGTAAAGATGCCTTTAGATGCAAACATGGTCAAATTGATGTTTACAATTGGCTTGACATCACGGATCGGTGACGATTTGAGGATATATATAAACGGTTTTGTATTTGCCAGAAAGGGCATCTTGGAAGGAAAATGAAATGGCTATAATTAATGGCCAAATAAATACCCATAAATCATCACACAAAGGCGGATCGGATCAAGCACATACGGATCCAATTCTCATGTTTTCGATCTACTGCGCAAAATATTCTGATAGAAACGTCATAATTCTTGCGCATTCATGGATTTAATGGATGCGTGCGGATTTTTGGGGCCTAAGAAAAATACCGGAAACTTCTTTTACATTTGTGGCCTCTGTTTGGGTTTTGTAGGGGCCCGAGCGGCGAGGTTTACAAGCAACCATTGGCGAGAGTTTACAAATACTGCTTTAGATTATGCGGCACAAGTTGACCTTGATGCTTTGAATTTCCGCGCCTCTAGTGGCGGATAGAGCTTCGGATATGAAGAGCGGATAGAATGGTAGGGTACGATGCGGAATCACTCTTATATTCATCGTATTAATGCCATCAGAAGTTTGGATGCATCGCAGGAGCTGGATTGGGTGGTTTTGGAGGTTGAGCCCGGATAGAATCACGACTGCCTCCGCTTTGCGTACCATGCATTTTTCTTCCTTTGCAATGGTTTACTGTATTTGCTGCCATTCTCATTGTAATTTTATGCGTACATATATCACGATTGGCTTAAGTATCTGGGGGTGTGAGGAGTATGTTAATGGACCCTAGATTTAACTATTTGTAGGAATATGCCAAAATCCAATAGACAACAAAACAATAAGAGGTAGGTAGTGACTTCAAACTATTCATATATTAATCCGCAAAACAATCAATCTTAAGTTATTGCCTCTAGTCACCAAAACAAATGAACATAGAAAGGACAAAAATATGATTGCTTTTATGTTTCCTGTTTGAGTCATTGTACTAGATTATGTACTAGGTAATTGGCTTGAGGAGGGCCATTCTGCTAGTAAAGGCTTCGTCTGACGAGGCGGTGCCAAAATGGTAAGTGGTTTAAAATATCGAACCAAACTGTGCAAAATAGATCCCAAATGTGACAGGTAATGGAGGAGAAACATAAATATTGGGTTTTGGGTAGCTAGATGGAGAAACATAAATATTGGATTTTGGTAGCTAGATGGTTAGTAGCTGTTGGGATTGATCTTCTATCAACGATATTGAATGTCAATAATGCCTTTCTTATAACTCTAGAACTTAACATATTAATTGGTTGAAGTTTAGGTTATTAAATTTAGTGCAGTAATCCTTTTCAAAAATTCTCCTTTATTTGCGTGGGTTCCCTGTTTGAGTCTCTAGTTGCAATTTTGATGCACTATGCTCCATGGTGATATTTTGGCTTATTGTGCTGAATTTACCATTGATTATTTAACCATTGAGTTTACATTAAATATGATTGATAGGAATGACCCAGTCTTCATTCTGGGACATGGGAGACAAACAAATTTAATCTCAATTCATTATATGATTAGAGGTGTCGATCGTTAATTTGCATTGTCTAGCATTGCAAAGCACCCGAGTCAGTTTGAAAAAAGAAATCCTCAATGCGTTTCGCTCCCTTGATTCGAGAGAATTATATCACACAATGTTCGGCTTTGCACAATTTCCAAAACCATAAATGTGCTGAGTAAGAGAAATGTTAGCGGCGGCCTTGGCCGTCCATGTCAGCCCATTTTCATTGGAATTTTTTTTTTCACCTCTAGGTGAGTTTATGCCATATAGGCATATTATGTATATTCTTGGAAGGTTTTTGTGGTGGGAGGCCATAGAGACCCGGTTGAGGAATCTTTTAAGCTTGTCATTTCCAGTCTGTGGCCCCGAGGATTTTGAGGCGAAAAATATGACAAATTGCAATAGTCTCGATTGAACACATAGTGCGACTCAATTTTTTCTACCCCTCCTCCCGCGGAAAGTTGCAGTAGTGCAAAGCAGCCAAATCCAACCATTGTCGAACAAAGGAAATAAATAGGGGAAAAAATAAAGCATCTAGAACTCATCGCAAACTGACCATAAAATAGAGTATGTGAACCAAAATAGAGTATGATGGACTCTTTCATCATAGATAGCCCCAAACTCGGGCTGTGGAGCTTGGAGATAGAACAGCTGAAGAATTGAACCTCAGGAGAGGCAAAGGCGGCCTCGCCAAAGCCACAAACCAGCTAACTTTGCATACCGAAGCTTGGCTGCGGACTTGGAGGATTCTAGAAAGCTGTTTACAAAACAAAGCTGTAAGCGCCTGTGGTCGGGTTTAATAAAGGCGGCTCTTGCAAATAAAAATTAGGCGGTGGCGGGCAAGACTCAACTTTTAAGCAAGACACAAGATCCTAGCGCTGGGAATGAAGGCATAAGGTAAAAGTCATTTCCTAAATTTGGAAGGGTTCATTTGCTTCGTCGAGGGTATGGTAAAAAGCATCAATGATATGCTCATCGATGGAAGCGTATTTACCAAGCGTGTAGCATGTTTCTGAACCGTAGCGTGCCGTGACGCCACATTATGAGAGGGTCACCAATTCATTCTATATGCTCCTTGAAATGTTGAAAGAAGTGGTCATTAAAATAAATACATGCCATGTTTAATGACTACAAATTTGAGGAAGAATCACGATAGTTAATTTATCTTTTATCTTTGAACACCCAATGTGAGTAAAAGGCAACAACATACCTTAAGCTTTCGAGTTGAGAACCACATAGCGTGTGTCCATGAGTGATCTGCCGACATTTGGGACCTATTGGCAAAGTTAGATTTGAGTCCTAGAGTGCGTTATGGTTGCCCTTCTCATACTCCCTCTTGGAAGCCAACTATGTAGTAGACCCCACGCTTTAGCGTCTACATGTTCAAGTTCTATGCTACCTCTAGGATAAAAGAAAATCGACCTTTGCCATGGCAAAAGTTGTATCAAACACACATGCAAGGTGAACGTGAAAAGGTTGACTAGTTGCCCGTAGCAAATCGAGTTTTAGTTGGATTTGTCCCTAAATTAGAATTGGATCCTTTGGACTCATCATAAGTCAAAACCCCATTCAAGCTTGCTAAGAAGTGGCCACAATGGAGAACATGTCATTTTCGTTGTGTCCCTATGTCACGAAGGAAAAATTTAGGGTTAGCACATTCGTGTGGTGGATATCCATTTTTCTTTTGGAGGATTTCTTGGGCCAATGAGCTACCTTTTGAATAGTGGGATTAGCAGGCGGAGTTGTTTTGATACCTCGATACTTAAACCCCTACTAAAAATGCGGGACTTGTTTCAAAGCCTTCTGCCTCTGGGGAAATGGTGAGCGGGGTTAGTTAAGGATTAGAGACCCAAGAGGAGGGCAAAAACCCTCCCATGCACATTTAAACCAGCCCACGTTGTGATGGCTTTCGAACAAAGCTGGATAACGCGATAGCTCAAGGGGTTCATTTGCTTGTGGATGTTCACAGGGGTGAAATTTCAAATACAAGTCAATCCTTGTAAGGGTTCTATATTTAGGGCCCGAAGCCTGGTGTCATAAAAGAAACTAAGTGCAGAGATGGTGGTCAATGATATATGAAAAAATGTCGAGATACATTTTTTATGACAAGATGTACGGCTTGTTTTGCATTTTCCTTAAATATAGTAAGTCTAAACTATTGAATTTAAAGTGAAACCGCGTTGTTCCTAAGTTGTTGCCTACCAAAGTTACTTATTTGAACATCTAAAAATTTTAATGCTAGATGATACAATGGATATAGATATTGTTTAGTCTAAAATTTTTCATCGTTCAAGATCAATGTCTTCTTGAATTTTTAAATTTTTTGGTTTGGCTAAGTCATATGTAGGAATGAGGATGGAGAAGGTATCATGGATTCACCACCATATTTTCTATCCATACATCAAAGGAGTAAATTGCTATTCATTTTGGTTTTATTATCAAGTAGGAGTGATAAGCCGTGGCGACCCTCTATCAAAATAACAAATAGAGTACAACATTCTTGAATGACCTCTTATAGCATGTTACGGTGAAAACCTACATTCTTAGATGATACATTGCACACCTTAAAAACTCCGTTGTGGAGCTTGTGGTTCTTTGGAATTTGGATTTTCAAACCCCTCTTTAGCTATGGTGGATAGTGGGCATAAGAGGCTGAGATGCCATAGTAGGCTCAAATCTCGTAGAAAATGCACCATCGCTGAAGCCTAAAACCTCTTGAGCACCATAAGCTGAAGCACAAACTTTGAATCAAAGCTGAATCCGAGGTTGCTTGTGAGAGTGAAGTCTGAATCCATCAAAATGGGCTTAAATCCAATTTCATTACTTTGCTTGTCTTGGTGGTGGTGGCATTGGCAGGAAATACATACAAAGCGGAATGGCCTCCCTCTTGCCATTCCACATCACATCTCTGAGGATTTAATAGGGCTAGGAATATCAAAGTGCTTATTCCTCAACATTATTTATAGTTTTACATTGGATACAAGCCCTTATCATAATGGGAAATGATACATGTTGGTAGTGAAAGAATTTGACTAGTTGCTCGAGAGCGATCTTGATATAAAAGTTGCTTAAGGCTGCTACACTAGATATAATGGTAGGAAGCAAAAGAAACAAAGCATAAGACGCCATACGAAAATTAAAAAAAGTCAATGAAAATAATATAAGTTTATAATTACAATTACAATTGAGGATCACACTCTCAAAATTAGATATAATAGTCAGATTACTAGTTAGCGTAAAAAACTATGCTCAGAAGTCAGTAGCTGACATTAAGGATTGAAACAAGTATATTAAACAACCACATAAACCAATATAATAGATTGCTTACAAGCATAGTAAATACACATAGCACACTTGCAAAATCAAACATGGTTTTCAAAGGCAGAGATTAAAACTAGTTAAGAAACTATATATATGATGGTGATAATTAATATGTAAAATCATCTTAATTGTAATATTGACAATGCAGCTTAGAACCACCTCTAAACTAGTAATAATTTTTAAGAAACTCTTACATTAGATATAAAATTAGTATAAGAACTATGATCATACTAGTAGTGATTATGAAAGCCATATGGTTTCTTGACATTACGAGTTACATGTAGTAAAACCACTCCTATACGATTTCCATCATAATTATGAATGCAAGTTAATTTTGGGGCCTTATTGAAATTGTCACATAGATTTACGTGCTTTCTTTATGCTTGAGTTCCAGTCAACAGAGTGTTGCTTTTAACTTGCTGAATATGGGTCTTATACTCAGGATATTAAACCAGATTTAGTGGAACTCTAGTTTGCAATATGGTTATTATATGCACCAGCTTGTAAAGAAGAAAACACTGCAAGACATATCTTGTCTTGAAAATTAACCCCTCTTGTTTGAAATATAGGCTGAGGTTTTTTTTCTTTCTTCTTTTTTTCTTTCTCCAGGGCTTTAGACCCTTTCAATAAAAATTGATTCTCTCCATGGGCCTCTCAAGCTGTTGTGTGCTGTAAAGGTAACAACATCATATTATCTAAACGGGGTATGACATGCTTGTAAATTACACAAGCAATGGTTATTACTGCAAAAGTACAACAAAACCTCATGAGGAGTAATATTTTAATTCAAGCCCAAATAAAGCTTCCAAGTTGACAGATAAAATAGTATTTAACCATCAATTTATTAAATCACTAGATTGCATGTGAAGAATGCCTTGCGGAAACATAAATAAAATCAAGATTCTAATAGACATGGCTGATCAATTTGTGTTTTTTTTTTTTTTTGAAGAACGACAAACTTTATTGAAACACCAAGCCAAAAAGCCCGGATACAAAATCTTGATGGGAATAAAATTTAAGAGGATAGTCATGATCGAATAGAACCATGACCCATGCATATTAAGACCAACCGCACTCAAGAAATATCAAGGCTATTAAACCTTGGCGGGGAGCAAGCGAAAGAAGAACAATGAAGTAGGCCTTAGTGATTCTGGCTTGTGCGTCAGGGAGACTATTGCAGGAGAATATCCAAACTACTGAAAGATACGATCTTCTGCTTCCAGATGGACCACAACAACCATCCTGATGCCAAATAAAATGTGACTCAGCACCTTATTCCAAGTAGCGGGATAAATAGCCATAAAGCACTTCTTGACTTGTCAATGTCTGAAAGAAGCGACCAAGACCAAACATCTTGGAGATGATCACATAAAAAGAAACAATGCTCGGTCTGCCGTCCTTTGCTTGCACGGTGGTCGACACTCGAGGATCAAATCGTGGACAAACGCACATTCACGAGGGCATCGTAGAGAATCGCACCATACAACCACCTTAGGATGGAGTAGTTTATCCCAGGTCCAAGTCCACATCGTCTCCAACTAGGAGGTGAAATTTGAAGCACCACTTAGTGGATAAGCGGAAGGATATCACCATTGACAAGCAGCTTATACATAGAGTTCACAAGCCTATGCTCGTGAACACTCTGGTGGGGAACCCACATGCACCCTTCGATAGCCTCTGGAGCAACCAATGGCAGAGTACTAGCAACCTTTTGCTGCATGATTGTGGCAATTTGTGTTATTATGTAATTCCGTTGCTCTATCAGGATGGCTTTGAAAGAAATAAGAAAGGAATAAGGAACATGTAGTTTATCATCTCAACTGCTACGAGTCCACTGATTCATACTGCTCCACATTTGTCAGCAGCTTCATGAAAATGTTCATATTTCCATGTACGAGGGTAAGCACTTCTCCACATATCTATATATGTAGTCGATAGTCCTTTGCTTTTTCTTCCAAACCACCATAGTCAATCAACCCTATTTATGTGGATAGTTCTCAAAGAATATAAACACATTAAAAATCTTGTTTAGACTTGGAGAATAATACCTATTGCTCAGATGGAATATCAAGGCCCATAATGTGATCCTTTGGTTGCAAAAGTCCAGTATAAATGGCAAAATTTGTTGAAGCTCAGGAGATAGTTGCACATTTACTCGTCATTCTTATGGCCTAAGATGGAATGCATCAAGGGTAAAACAAAAATAATTGCTATAGACAATATCTAATGATAGATTCATAAACATGGTTTAGAATATTCAAGAGAGTATCTGCACGGTTAGCTATTGTTAAGCTCTTGATGTTTTAGCATAGTTGAATATTGAAATGGGAGAGATAGCATATGCATATGAAAGATTAAGCAACAGAGCACAGGGAATATATCAGCCATAGACAAACTGAGATAGATCCAGTACCTGCAGCAAGTAGAACATGAAGTTTCTAAACCATGGCCAGTTGACTATGTGTGGAATATACATTTAATCAATCCAATACGAAAAACAACAAATATAATTGCAAAGACATGTTCCATAGCCCTAGACATCTTTCCATCAAGTTGAAATTGAATTCAGATAATAAGAAATTCAGATAATTCAGATAATTCTCTTTTAGCCTCCGTCATCCGTGTATGATTTTCTCTTAGGTCCAGCAGTTAGGCACCACCATAGGTTGCAAAGTTTGAAGCCTCATCTTCAGAGTTAAAGTGTGGCCTTCAAGCTGAAATAGACATCGGAGTGCATAGCTGGCTGGAGGCGGGGATCTCGAGGGATAGTATTTGGAAGCTTGATTAAAGAGCTCCATGCCCATTTCAATCTTCTAAAAACTCAACAAAAAGCCCAGATATCATGGATCGATGCGGGGCCGGTGAAATCTTTAGGGCTTTTGAGAACAAGATAAAAATAGATCGATTTTTTTTAGAAGTCGATGACAAAAGATATTCTCTTAACACTCTTGACAAATTGACACCTCGACCTTTGCTCACCTCCAAAATGTGATCAAGTCAGTCATTCTTCCCATAAGCATTGCGGCCCTAAAGAATGGAGTTTTAAGAACAACCATGGATGAGCTCAAGTTGAGAGCTAATAAATGTTATCGAAACTTCATTGCGGGCGGGTTGGAAACGAGTCCTGATTTTGCTACATATTCATGAGGTGCACCTGGACTACCGGTCGTCGGATCACATCCAATCCTCTGGCCCGGTATGTGGAGCCTCTGGACACCTCGTTTGATTATGCTCAATTATGATTGAGGGCATATATGATTTTAAGATGTCAAATGCGAGTTTGCCTAAGGTTTTGATAGTATGTGGAGCCTCTGCTCTGATTTGCTTAAGCTTTTAGAATATGAAATCTTGATTAGAACCTCTACCAAAATAATTCCAATGTCCTAATAAGACTACTTTAACCAATCTAACCGGTGAGCTAATGAGCTGTTTTTATCTTGGAAATCCATGTTTTTATAATAGCCATTGAATTGCTTTTTTGGGATATGGTCTATGGATTTCAAAAATTATATCATATCAAATCCCACTGGAATACATTATTTTTGCTACATATTCAAGATGGTTGAAAGATGGTAAAACTTTCCAAATGTGCCGATAAATGGAATGAGATTTCAAATTACATTCACGGGCTGCTATTCTGATCGTTGTCACTCTAAAGAGCATAAAGCAAAATTTGGTATTAGTGAGATGCCTTCTCAAGTTCAAATGGTACACCAAATGTATTGATAGCAGTTATTTTATTCTGAGGAAAGTGTACATGCTGACTGCACGAATTCAAGAATGCTAACCTCCGAGATCAAGTACAAGGAAAAAGAAAATAAAGTGCAGGTCGAGGTTAGATTAAGGCGTGAGACAAAGATAAAAGTAGCATCTCTTACTCGTGCTGGGCAAAATTACTGTTCCAAAATTTGGAGAAATACATTCCTATGCATGTACTAATGGGATCTTGAGGAAATTTAGTTCAAGCCAAAGTTGATATCCGCGACATTTTAAGATCTTTCCACCATTAGGACCACTCAGCCTCCAAATATTTTCCTTGTGGGGCCTTATCTTCCATTTTCCCAATTCTGTCCTGCTCCTAAAGCGAAGTCAAGTTCACATCACTAAAGCCCACCATTGTGCAAAATTGCCTCCATTACGGCCCGGATACAAAACTTTTCAAGTCATCTGCCAAGACAATTATCATGCCAAGAATATGCTCAAAAGAGAATTAGAAGTTTTGGTAAACACTTGGTATACATTATGAAGTGGTTTCACGGTTTCATTCGGGGACCGATCTAATATCTCCATTATTACACGGGCCAAATTCCCAGACTTGCCCCCCATCCCTATGGGCGTAATCACCTTCGGACATTTAGCGAAATCATCTCGGCCAGTCTTAGACATGGGTATTCCCAAACCAATTTCCCTTACGTGCAGCCTCTCCAAATCCATTTCCTCTGATTGGACTCCTCGGTGAACATCAAGATCGCATTCTAAGCTTCATAAATTAGGATCAATTCTGACAATGTCCCTACTCGCTAAAATGAGATAAGCTGAAAGTGACTAAGAAGGAAGTAATGTGGTTCAATGCGAAATTTAAACAAGTAGCTGGGTACAAGTCTTCCAAGAATCATTGTACCCTTCACGATCGAAGAAGATGATCAATCCGCAGCGGCGGTAACAAGGCATTTAACATTAGCCGTCCTTATCGAAGATCATAGTTTGAGTCTAAAACCCTCAGCTCTATTATGCATATACGATCTTTTAAATTTTAGACCCATTGAGACCCATTCCTTCAAATATTATGAATCTTTTCAACATTAAAGAACATGATTAGAGTTTTGGTTAAGATCATAACCATGACAATTAGAATGATCAAAACCAAATTATCGCCAGGCCCGAAGCGGTTTAGCGGAAAAGAGCAATGTCACCATTCTTGAGATCTCCTCAGGAGCAAGATTGGACTCAAGTCATCGACCAAAGGAAAAGAGACACCAATCCAGAATGATGGGAGCCGTGAAGACCCGATCGAGGAAAATTCCCGAGGAGCATCTCTCTCCTTATAAATCTCCCTCAATTTATAATGAATAGCTCTCTTAACATAATTACGGAATCTTCAAGGTATTAATGGTTCGATAAAAAGGGATAGACTTAGAGTTGCCTCTCCTCCTGAATACGATTTCCTTCTTTGCAAGAGCACAAATTGCATGATGTGATTTCGAAGCTCAAGATAGCGGAGGACCCTCCCTCTGGCATGGAATAGGCCCTTCTGCCTAATAAATAGCTCACGGTGGGTATTTGTTTATTTGGAAAAAGAATCTCAACATCAGTCGATGTAGTTAATGACAACTTAAATGGATAAATGATTCTTGTTTCAAGATGGACAACCTCAGTTAGCCATCATGGCTTATGCTTATAATAGCCCGGCCCGAGAGAGCAGTCATTTGGAACAAGATCATAAGTAGTCGAGATATCTGAGGTTGATGAAATTATAATGGGAGGGGACTTCAATATGGTCACTCCACGGTTTATGAATTTCAGGCCTCTCTCCTGAGATGAAAATAACTCATGGTCTAACTTGATTTCTCTTAACAATCTTATTTTAGCTAGAACATCCCTGATGAGTTTAGTGGGTGATCGTAGGATTAATCAGTCTGTTGCCTTCATGATAGGTACACCTGATGAAAATCCTGCGGAATTTAAGTGAAAGAGTTATTAATCACGAAGGCTATAATCTGGCTGATCCACTTCCCGACTCATTATCATTCGAGACAAATGGTAGTGCGCAGCAAGAGAAATTCCTACTTCAAATTAAGCTCGACTTATTAATCACTTAGATTTTAAGGATATTACGGAGGTGATCGAATTCTCTTGTGTTAAACCCATGGCGACTATGGTTGGATGACACGGTGGTGCCGTCTTGCTAAGCTCATTAAAATAGCTCAAAATGCGGGAAAAGAGATTCACAATGTAAAGCAACCCACTTGATTAATCTTAGAAGTCTTCTAACTTCCAAATCTTTGGCGGAGAGTATACTTGAGAGTGTCTTGAGAAAGTTGAAGGAGGAATTAAGGATTCTTTGCTGGTTGGAGACTAAAATCAAGATAACCCGAGCTAAAAAGAAGATGAAAGGGCACGCCAATATTTCTTTGTCAAAACCAAAGGCTGATCAAAGAAATAAAATTGAAGAGGTCTTGGTCAATGGTATTAAAATTAATGGAGATGATAATCACGAGATTGCTGCTACCAGCCATTTTACTAACGTTATGACGTGCGAAAATTAATAACCAGCGGGAAGCGAAAACTTCATCAAATGCCTGGAAGAAAAGTTACTCGAATCGAACATAGCCTTAACCGGCCTTTTTCCATTGGTGAACTTCGGCAAAGTGGTTAATAGTATGAAGAATGGTAAATCCCGGGGACCGAGATGGCTTTCCATTTCAAGATTTTTCAAAGCAACACAGGACATCTTGGGATCGCATTAAGATATTTGCTAATGAATTTATTTTAAGAAAGAAGATTGATGATAGAATCAATACCCGGCTTTATCTCTCACGATCCCAAAACTCACAGGCCCATCTCCTTTTAGTTCTGAGACCTGGCTACCACAACTAATGTCATATACAAGATTATTTGGTGCTATTACCGAGCAGAAGGAGATTTTTAAACAATATTATCGGTCCAGTGTCGGCTTACTTGAAAGGAAGAATATTACGGATAATGTTGCCGCTTCTTTGCTCTTGGCCTCGAGATGGGCAAAAGATTCCAATCAAGGGTGCTCTTTTGGCTTCGACATCCTAAAGCATTACGTCACAGTCAATTGGAATTTTCTTAAAATTTCTTTGCCGAAACTTCGGTTTCGGCACTAGCTCAATCAACCTCTTCCACGTAATTCTCAACAACTCCTCTTCCTGGGTTTTAATTAATGGAATGCAGCCCTTCTTCCAACATTAAAGAGGAGTCAAAAGCGAGTTGCCCCACAGCCCCTTCCTTTATTATTGTCATGGAAGCCCTCCGCGAAATTCTTGAGAAAGCCAAAGAGGAGGGAAGCATACTTGAGGGTTTATATCTCCTACAAATGATATAGTGATCAATTCTTAAATGGGCATTTTCTGCGGATGTCGCACATCCTCTTATCCATGGATCTTGATTCGTCTAAATCATACTAAGGATATCCTAAATGACTTTGGTAACTTTTGGATGCAAGATTAATCACCTTAAATCTAAGATTACCTCCCATAACTGGATCACGGGAACTCCAATGACCACTCTCCTTGATTTGCAGTTTCAACCCCCAAATACTCATTCTAAATTGCTTGGCATTCCTTTTGCTATTACGTTCAAATCACGGCGGATAATCATTGAGAAATTTTACCACAAAAGTTGATACTCTCAACTCCAAATTCCTTTCATGAGTGGGCAATTCTTGAACTTCGGTTATAGCCTCAACCCATGTTTATCAATCCTCCTTCATCCTTGCTCCTAAATATGTTTACAAAAAGCTGCGAAATTGTCCTTGGAAGATTCATCTCACAATGGCGATATGAAGATCTTTGGACTCTGTCTCAATGGAAGAATCTTTGCAAGCCTAAGTCTATGGGAGGTTGAGAATTATCAATATTATTGAAGAAGCATGCCACAGCCCTTGGCGCAAAATACTTTCAGATCTATTCTGAGATAGATCCGACATCGGTTTGCGTCCTCTCAAGCACTGTCCTCAAATGTAAGCCATCACGGTTGGAACATCAAAATGTTACTTCGGTCTGCAGCCTTTTGAGTTTGGATCCCAACAATTGTCCTCCTTGATAAGGAAATGGATAATGGCTTGGAAGGCGAGGTAAAGGGATGTATTCATGGGAGAAAGGAATTTCTCTTTCTCAACATATTTTACTACGGAATCCATACCTTCTTTCGGAGATATGACTCCCATTGTCTCATTAGAAACTCCGGACCAAGCTAAATTGTAGAAAAGGTTTGATCACAATCTCGGATCACGTTTGATGCTAGCGGTCCTATTCAGCACAGTTCTTCACGACGTCCGGTATGAATGATGGCAATGAGATCTCTTTATAATGCCATTTCAAATTATATCTCTCAAAGTGGTGGAACAATAGCAATATCACTTGGCATTATAAGGAAATTCATTTTTAAAGTAAAAGGAGGCTTATAAATATCTTATGAAAGATCAAAGAGATGAGTGTACACCTCAAATGGGGAATTTCGGAGGCAATGCATAAAAGCCAATCTTATCCATCTTTGGAAGTCCCCGATTAATCCGAAAATCAAGGCATTCATTTGGCATTGTGGCATAAAGATAAATACAAACATCAAGCACTTCGAGTACATGATTTTCAAATACTAATACGCCTAGATGTCTCGTGTCTGAGAAAATGAAGACCATCTTTTTAGATCTTGCTTGGTCCAAATGGACAATTGAAGGATCTCCTCCCGGAGGCCTTCTTTGCTTAATCTCTCTCGCGAGAGTCCTGGCTGATTTTTCTCCCCGGCTCTACGGACATTGGAGTTTTATGTCCTTCTATGGAGAATGCGGAAGGCGAGAAATAAATTGGTTTTGCAATGATTATATGGCCTCGAGGCCATCCTCTCAAACAAAATTATGATGTGTGTCTTGGATTCATAAAGTCTACTTATAAGTTCATCTTTTTAGGAAAATTCTTTCTTATGAAGCGAGCCGGATCTCCTTCCCAAATAAGAAATATGAAGACATTCAAAGTGGAAGCTGAATTTACGTGAGGCTGCTCCCTTCATCACTTTGAAGAAGATTAGTGCACTTGCTTTCGTGTGCCTCGGCCCGGACTGAAGAGAGGAATTCATCACAATCCAGCTGGGGTAGGGGAAAGTACAATTTTGCAAAATCGAGATCATGCCCATGCCTATCTGCCAGATGACAGTAGTCCACGAAAGGACGGACCAACTGGATGGCGGATTTACTCCTACGGATAGAACTTGATGTTGAGGATCAAATCCGGGATTGAAGACATCTTAAAACATTATAAAACTCTGTCCTCTTATTTGAGAGTTTTTGGCTTTGGATTTATAACTTTAAACTGACTATACTTATAGTTATTTCCTTCCTTGTTTGACATCTTTGGGTGTCATAGAATTTTAGTTAAACCCCCACTTTCCGGATTCACTTTCATGGAGGTTTTTTTTTGGGTGGACACTCCCCATACAAGTAGTCATTTTTGTTCTCCTTTATAATATAAATATAATACCATCCTTCAATCTAAAAAAAGAAAATAAGGTTTTTATCTTTATTCAACTTCAAAAACTACAATGCAACTGGAATGCGTATTGACAGGAATCCC
The DNA here is from genome assembly GCA_021234155.1 of Isoetes taiwanensis. Classification (NCBI taxonomy): domain Eukaryota; kingdom Viridiplantae; phylum Streptophyta; class Lycopodiopsida; order Isoetales; family Isoetaceae; genus Isoetes; species Isoetes taiwanensis. The sequence continues at coordinate 3,615,472 of JAJEKV010000080.1, read as the reverse complement.
TGTCATAGTATCATGGCTGGAATTATCACCTACCCGTTCAAGCTTAGATTAGTGTTTATGGGAATTCCTATTTGCACGACTATTTGAGAACCATGAAGCAAAAAAGGTATACTATATTGGTCATGTATTTATGCAACTTACTAGTGTTTTATTTATGATATTTGCTGTTACTTAGTGTCAACACATAACAACCATTGACATTAACAATCAACACATAACTACCATTGACATTCATTAACACAACCATTGGGTCCAACACATTTAAATTAAAATCCCCTTAAACCCCTTTGGTTTGGGTGCATATTCACGGTGACTCAGGGAACAATTGGATAGGCATATTAAGCCTCTTATTCCTTAATCTATACGTTACATAAAGTTCCTCGTTTGTAGGGTATGCAAGTACAAAATTTGCTATACTATATAACAAGATTAAGCAAAATACTATAAGATTTCAAGCAAAATACTATATGGTGTTGATTTGATACGTGCAAAATACAATTATGAAGGCTGCCCTCGTCACCCACAGTGTGAATATGCACCCAAACCAAAGGGGTTTAAGGATTTAATTTAAATGTGTTGGACCCAATGGTTGTGTTGAATATCAATAGTGAATATCAATGAATGATATATCAATAATTGATATGTCGATTGAGTATATATATGTGTTGAGGGATTTAATTTTTATGAAATTTGGATGTTAATGGTTTGTGTTGCAAAAATTTTTTGGCCTTCGGGGCCTTAGGGGCGATCCCCGGACGACAAAAACTTTCAAATTCCAAAGCGAAAAAGCCATTCATTTGAGGCTTTCATCACTGTAGCTTTTAGTTGATCACAATAAACAAATAGAACATAAAGAGTAAAATTTACCATAAAGATGAAGCGATTGATCCTTATTAAAGAAGTCATAAGTTTGCAACACAAAGAAAACCCCACATTATTATGCTACATATTGTTGCTTCGCTTCTAGCTTCTTCTCTTTCACAATGACACCATTGTTTATCAATCCATATGATTTTGGATGCTCCATCTGAAAGCAAAAGGTAATGCATGATTCACCTTACCGGTTTTGATTCAGTTCCAAACCTACAATCTAAATGCATTCTTGTGGCCTTTGTTTGGTGATCTCGTAGGCATGGAAATTGGAATAATCATACATTTATTATTATAAGAATCCATTTGTTGATTGAAGCTAAAAGTGGCTACTAACAGAATAACATTAATTAGGAATTAGAATATAGATATGATTTACTTCTTGCCACCCATCAACTCTTAGAGTTGAGTGTGAGTCAAATCATGCTTATCATAAACTTTAGAAGACAAAATGAACAATCATTGAGGGAATATCCAAGAGTTGGAAGCAAGCGAGGGCCTAAGCTTGGAATCTGCGGCCGTCTTAGGAAGGAAACAAAGGGGTTCTGACACTACATTGTAGAATGGAAACCAATACCTTGTAAAAAAAACATGCTAGCGAAGAAACATTAAAAGCAAATACCTTTGAAGTGTGAGCCAAAAAATCCATCTAAGTGGTAGTAAAATCCACTCTAGGCAATAGAATCCAAGAGGGCAAGTACACATGCATATGCACACATGCACATACATGCACATGCACATGCACTTGCACTTACTTGCACTTGCACTTGCGCGCGCATGCACAATACACATGCATGCACACACATGCACATGCATGTGTGCACATGCAATGCATACACATGCGTAGTGTTCATGCACAAACACATATCGCGAGAGAAAAGACAACAACCCTGGTTTGTTCCCACCAGCGAAAATCAGCGGCCCATAAATGGTGCACTCTAGAAATGCTATTTAATACATCTCATGAATACAACAAAGCGAAATCATAGAAAAACCATGTGAAAAAAGTATTATAAAAATCTAAAAAGTAACCCCACGATATTGTGCCATGTTGTTTTAATCCGGACAATAGCAACTCTGCTGCACTCTTTGTATTGGGTCCCATAGACCGTTGGGTCTCCATGGACGCTAAAAGCCCTTCTATTCTATTCCATTCTTCATCACTGGTGTTTGATATCTAACTAATTAAGCACTTCCAACACTATAATTGATCAACTCACAACTTTAAGTGGGCTTCCATGGAAGTATTCCAACACGTAAGACTTTACACTTAAAGTAGTAATAGACACCCTTTAGTATAAACTCGTTAACGTTCAGCACTTCCCACGCTCGATATTGTAACGATTTTAAAGTAACTTGTGTCTTCAGTGCAACACTTCAGATTCGACACTTGAGCAATTTATTGGATATGCGCTCCAGTGTTAACTTGCCAACAAAAAAATACCTCAACACTTGAGCACTTTAACACTTCAAATGCTAGACTTTTTTTAAGCATCTCTATGCAATTCCTATCTTTAATGGTAGCCATTAATCTAATACTAAGGACCGGCAAGACTTTCATTATCCACTTCAGCACTTGCAACACCTTTTAACACAGTTAGAGGAAATGACACATTTCATACGAACCGCATTAGAGAGGAAACATTAAAATAGGCTCTTGTATTTTTCTCTTACTTTATATATCTGTAGTATTCAGTGTTTTGACAATATCATCCACATAATATTAGAATGCATGTCTTATCTCATCGAGTTAATTGGATTCATTCAACTGCAAACCAAAGCAAAAAAAACAGAAAAATCCAAAATGCAATTCAAACAGATATGTTGGGTTTCAACAGTAAGCAATAGACGATTATGGAAGGATAATGAAATGGGGACAAATGAAGCTATGTACCCCCCTCCCCCACCCCACAATATAGAAATCTTACAGCTAAATACAGCTAGCAATTAGCCAGAGTGGTTCGGACAAAACTAAACTATGTTGTGATTTAGCTATTATTCAATGTGTACCTACATTGAACCAGCCGAGCAGGCATTTTACTTTGGATTTGTTTACTTGATGCAAGTGTACTTGATTACGGTAATTTATCTTTGTTGTGAGAACTTTGCTTAAAACCTTCCCTAGTTAGTGATACGCATTGGCATTGTCCTGACAATCCACTTGGGGATCTAAGCAATTGATACAACTTCTAAGTGCATTGATTACCTTGGATTGATGAAGTTGAACGCGCGCTTGAATGTGGATGTAGAAATACCTCCGGTACATTTCTTTGCTCACGGCTTTAGTTGATGGATTTGAAGACATGGACTGCTTTGAATGCATACCTCATTATTTCATGGTTATGCGAGAAGGTCATTTTGTCGGACGGCTTGCTGATTAATGCTGATACGGTTGCTGCTTTATCTCACGGATCCAATACATGGAACCATTCATGAAATTGATAAGGAGGGTGATGTATGGCCTTATTACCAGAAGGTACTACCACGAATCTGACAACTTTGTGGAGTTGGGTCGCTCTTCATTGAGTATATATCATCGTAATGGAATTACTTTTGCATTGTCTGTTACCCATATGGTGGGAAGAATCGGTAGGATGCAGCATGAGCTGCAGGTTCCTAACTTGGCCCCAGGTGGGATTGAACCTCGCGAGGAAGGGAAGGGCTTAGGAACCTAGAGGGAAGGTTACTAGGGGAAGGTTACTAGAGACATACTACCGTGGTCTCTAGTAACCTTTGCCTATCTATCATACATATTGTGTTTGGAAGTTGGTATATGATATTGTGTTAATATGTTTTCCTAAGTATTTCATGTAGTGTACAAACATATGTATGATACAGGACACTACATGTATATAACCCATAAAGGTCTAGAATAAAAAATTTCCGGTTTACTAAACATTTTACTTATGATTGAAATTGCTTTCTTTGAGTCTTCTTTGGAGGCTTGAGGCTATTGCAACTATCGAGGGCATTACTCACGGGATGGGTTCACCCTTCAATTAACCCGGTTGTAAGTCGTCTTATTAAAAACATTGTATTTGGAACAAAATGAGGAGTCCATGTTATTTGATGTAGTCTTTTACGTCTCAAAATCACAGTGCCTAGTGTGACATTGACACAATGTCAGATATAAAGCGGCCGACCTTGATTCATGTTGATAAGTGGTGCTATTTGAGCGACTTAAAGGACATGTATTGCTGGTCTTGGCGTCTAATCGCGATATTTTTGTTTACAAGGCTGAAATGCAGCTAAAGTTCTATGTTTACGTGATCCGGGCATTTCCAAATTCCTTTTGATTTAGGCCACAATCACGGAGTTAATCGTGTTGCACCTTTCAAAACATGATGCATGGGCAACATTAATTTGGCATCCATTCATTTTACATAATATCACATGATGTCATATTAGTTCTTATTGAATAAAAATAGAAGTTCATATAAATAATGGAGATTTACTCACGAGTGTAAACAAAAGAAATGGTCCAAACTTAGTTTCCTAATTGAGAATTTCCCGGGTAGACATTATAGTGCATTTAATTAGGCGGGTTAGGAATGTTATAATAGCCTTGAGACAAAGCGGAGCTAGGAACCAAAGACAATACAAAATAGAAACATTCATTTGAAATATATATAAATCCTTCCGTCACTTTGGTATCACATTATCAAGGAATAGATTTCATGGATTCCGTATTTCTTGCCTTTTAGCTATTGGTGGATTAACATGACTAATCCTTGAATTGTTTAGTTGATTTTTTAAAGCCATTATTACTTGGGCTTCCCATTTGTACAGTTGGTAGAGAATGTTAAGCGCGGCGCCGCAATAAATTTCTTGTATTTTAGATTATGTGACGTTTGCATTGAGTATTATGACAGTACAAGTAAAAGTGATGGAAGATGGAATCCAGTAATAAGAAAACTATACAAATTCTAGTGCATGTTCCGGTTTGGATATTAAATGTAGGAAGCTTCCTGATGAATATTGTAAATTCCAAATGCTCTGAAACTTAGTAGGAGTTTTTTTTTTTTTTTGAAGGATAAAGAATTTTTCCATTTATGGAGTAAACTATTACGACCTTATAGCGGATTAGACACCCTCTGAACAAGAAGTTTGAAGAGGGATAGCTACAAAGCCCTTTTTAGAATGAAACTAGATGCCTTCTTCTTAAGGTGGTAGCTTGATGAGCGTCTCCCAAACAAGGGAAACATCACCTTCGACCACACACTTGAACTTTCCTAAGCTTCTCTGAGCATATGCGATATTTGTGTGGTACGTAGTATATGCATCTTTGCCTAGAGTGAAAGAAGTGCGCCTTTTCCATATGACCCGCAATGCCCTATGATCACGACAATATGAAAGCTGCGTTTTGAGGCCATTCTCTTTGGATATCTACCTGGGAGATCATTGGTCCCCGATTGTATTGTTGAACATATCCATGCACCACGACCACACAACTTGCAGTCGATTACTCTACTAAGCTTGTGTTCGAGACTCTTCATCCATCTTGCACAATGGACATAGAGGGCTCCGTCAGCTGAATTTGGATACCATACGTTTACCATAGGAACCCTATGAATTACTTGCCATAAAAAGAATTCCCTTTCGAGAGGAGAAGTTTTATCCATACACCCCTCAAATTTCCTTCAGCGTGTGTGGTGACTTGCACATTCCATTGGTACAGTGGCGATAAAGTACCTTTGTCTTCAGATGTATATGTTGATTTCACAAATGGCCATGCAAAGATTGTTCGAGAACCCAAGGTTTCTTACCATTATATTTATGGTTTGGAAGACTTCGCAATACACATTTCCCACATTGTTTGTACCGTTATTACAGGCCGAATTACTGCTTGAATACCATCCATTACCGTTAACTATTACCTTCATACCACATTGCACACGAACCAATGCCCGCGGTGATCCATCTTCTCACCACTCTGATGTCGGCTAAAAAGGGCCAAGGACCATTCTTGTGCGGTAGTTGGTGGAATCCACCATGGTGGAGTAGTACTCATTGCTGGTCGCGATATTCAATGTGAGCTTTTTCACCACGTCCATAGCGGAATGAGACCTCTTAAGAGCGGTGAGCTACTCGAACTTGGTTCCAAACCATAAAATAGAGACCATGGAAGAGATACTTGTCGCGATGCTGGCATGTGTGCGGGAGAAACATATGGCACTGCTATGAGTTGGAGGCACGGTGACTTCGTTTTCTCCTCTAAAATATTCCATGAATTTGGCTACTAGTATTTTTGCTTTGTAATTCAGTCAATCTGCCTATTCCCCTTCTTCCTTATCTCTCTTACATTTCCACCATGCTATTTTCACTAGTGCTCCTTCTCGTTGCCTCCCACACGAAGTTTCTAATTGTCCTTCCATTTTCAACACTGCGGGTGGGGCTATGAGGTGAACATAGATGTCGTCTTTACTTACGGCTATGCTTCCTTCTTCACTATCACCTTGACCCGTTGATAGTTTTAGACTTGCGCAATTCGGATGTACGTAATCCTAATATCATCTCATCCCATACTTTTGTGAGGGTACTTTAATTCCTTTGGGATTCCAAGAAGGTTAAATACTCCCGGCTTTTATGATTTTCCACGGAGGTGCTCTAAACACTGGGATGTGGTCCTTCCCGACCCATTGTGCGAGCATTTCTTCGATTGATGAGACATCCACGAGGCCAGAGAAAGTATCTAATGGCCGGCGGCATTCTGGGTGCTCTCTCTGCTACTAGAAACAAAAAGAGTCATCTGCGTATTGATTGCATATGCTGCTTTGAGATCCATCCCCATTTGAAGACCTTCTACTAGATCATCCCTTGAGGCTGTAGAAATAGGCGTGAAAAAAAGCTTACTGGCTGCTATGTTAAAATAGAGGCTGAATGGGCATCCTGTCTAATGCCTCTTTAGATTGTGAACATGGAGAGGACTCCCATTGAGAAAACGAGGCCGATCGCGGGTAAGTAATCTCTTAACACTTCGGTAAAAATTCCCGCGCCTTTAATTTTAAACATTTTATATAAAAGCTCCACGATACTCATTATGCCTTAATAAAATCCAACTTGATGCAAGCTACTTTTTGACTGCGTGTTTTTAGCCCAATACATACCCTCAAAGGCTGCTTGCTACATTGTCGCGAGAATGTTCCTTCACGGGAGAAACATTTGGGCCGGGAGATAGTTTACGCAAGTATAGGCTTTATTTTCTCGCCATTCCTTCTTTGTTATCTTATGGAATGCCGGCGGCAATGTGATGGAGTCTCAGTCATTGATGATACGTGGAGTCTTTTCGCTGGAATCAAAGCGATACAACACGTATTTAGCTTTGGATCCGGGTGGTGCTTGTTGGAAGTGTATAAGGCGAGAATACGCCAGTTTAATCCATTTCCCAATAAACTGAAAAACTCTGTGGAATCAGATCCATCCCGGACCTTCTCTTTGTCGGTGATGGTATGCGATACAAATCATCTATAGATAATTAAGGCTCTCAACATTTGGTGTTGCTCATTTATTTATGGTAGACACCTTAGAACCACTAACTCTTCAGAGCTGCGTCACCAGGCGGCCTCGCTTCTCCGCAGAAGAAGCTTTGAAAGTGTCGTGAAGAAACTTATAGAAGCCCATCACAACTTTTTAGTATCGGTATCATCAAGTGTAATGCTAGATAGCGTTGTTGATATCTCTTACCTTGCGCGTATAAAGAAAACTTGAAACATTTATCACGCTTGCCTAAATAGGGTCGGCTTGCCTTATACGCTCTCGGCCGATCTTAGTCTCCTCGACTTTTTAATCATCCATTAATTTTTCTCTTATGTACCATCATTAGGACCGGCGCTCGAGGGTTGTCAATTGGTATAATTTGTCAGATCTCTCTCCTCCTGTGCTTTCTCTCCCCACAGTTTAGCAAATTGTTAATATTTGCTGAATGCTTGCCGTTAAAGGCCTTCATGCTTGAGTCTTTTATAAATGCAGCTTGCCGTTCTTTGCATTTGCGATGCGCCGGGCTCTTTTCCGGATACTTGATATTCATTTGGCAGCCGGGGCTTTTTCCACCATTCACGGCATGAAATTACGGGGATTATGATCCCGGATATAAGCATTGTCGGTCGCGGTTTACTCTCTGAAGAGTTGGGGAAGTGGCCCGGTACGTAATTCCGCATGCCCTGTCATGTCTAGGCGTAAGCTCTACCACCATCCCCGCAACCATTGCACCATATTAATGAAATAGCTATCCCCTCGACTCAATAAATCCGCGTCTATCAATTTTATCATCTTGCCAAAACCATTTAACAATGTCGGATGTTGCACCACGTCACGTCTTCGATGTCTCCACCATATTAAAATGGCGGGCTAACCATGTATGTGATTACCAAGACTTTGATTTTATGTCTAAAGGAGGCCCATGGTGCACCTCTTCCCCTAGGATTGTTATCTTGGCGTAAATATTTAAAATTCCCCATGATTGATTGTTATAACGCCCGCGAATGATGGACCACCTTCCAAATCCTATCCGACATAGATGTTGTCACCTTAGCAGTGTTTTATGCGATTAGATTACACCGCACTAGATTTTTTCAGCTTCTTGAGACAATTCCAGCATACTCATTCCTATTATTTTCGCCGGGACATCAGCTTCCTCCTTCTTACTGTGTTCTTGAAAACATGAAGTATCAGCGTTCACTCTCTTTGAGTGGAAACATTTGCTTTTAAACTCAGAAGACTTTACTCCTCGATATTCCGATCACGATTTTGAAATTCATTATGAGTTTTAAAGAGTATGGCCAACACCTCTATTTTCCACATCTAGTTTCCTTCAGTAGCAACTCACACCACTAGCGGGGTTGCTCAAAGAGGAGCTGAGGCTTTTCTTTTCATCTCACCCATCTTTATTTCATACGTTTGCATCCATCTTATTCTTGCCTATTAAAATGGGTATCCAACATTCCGATCGGCTGTATCTGTTGACCCTTGAAGTTATCCTTGTGTATCACCAAAGCCATTTTGGGTGCCGCATCACGTGTAACTTTGCTGTTGTACCAGCTCCCCTTCTCGATTTGCCTCAGTGATATATTTGAATAGCAGCGACAATGGTATGGAACCTCTGTAGTTTTAAAGGCCCTTTGTCACGAACTTCTGGCAATATTTCTACCAGCTCTTTATGCTTTGTGTTTGGAGGCTACCACTTGCCACTTGAACCTCCCCGATTAAGGATGTCCTCTTTGGATTTTGGTCTATTATGGTATTTTCAAACATATTTTACCGGGGAATGGGTGAGGGGTAGGGAGATGGCAGTTGTTTCTAAATTAGGTGTAAATGGAGGGTGGCCGATTACGCTGGAGAGGTTGAGTGTCCTTGACTAATTTCTTTGTAGCACCAGCCCGTAGCAACGGGTTCTGCTCTCTATCTTTGGCCACAGGTGTGACATCTTTGGCACTTATTGTGTGGTCACGACTTGATTAGCGCTACAGCTCTAAGTTGAGGAACATCCTCATATTTCCCATCCATTTATGAGCTTAAGTAAAAATTTAAAGCAACACATTCCGGCTTTTCACTTGTCGCACTCCTTTACAGGATATGTGGATTTCTTTGGGATAGCAACCTGAGATTCTGGAAACGCCATGGTGGAATATGACCATTATGAGCCTAGTGTGTTAGCAATAGACTTTAGAACCTATAGAACCTTAAGTCACGGTGGTAGATCTTCTATTTCCAAACCAACGAGTTTGTTAGCGAGAGGTTTGTTTAGGAAAGCTTTGATACCGACGTCTGAGACTAAAGTCTCACATAAAGAGATGCAGCTGCTTCGGGCAACTAGCCTATCACATTGCTTCCTGATCAAACATAATAAGAAGAAGTTGTTGCCCAATGCCTTAAAGCGTTGGTGTTGGGGCAAAACTAACCTCTTCAAGTGTGTTGATAGCCCGCGTTAAGCAATAAATGCCGGAGTCAAGCCCCTGTAAAGCCTGGCGTAGCGAGATCAAAGAAGCTTTCTAAATACTTTTTATGCACCTGGTGATTAATTTACGCCTTTGGAAAATTATCTTCTGCCTCCACAACTCTGTTGGTGCCAATGGCCATTCTGGTTTAGTGCTTCTAATTTACTGTCCCATCTCAACCATTTGGGCCTCTGTGACTCTTGTGCTTCTATTCTTATCTTGAATTGGATTTACGAATCCACTCGAAAATCTGAAACATTACTACTCTCCGCTGAATCTGTCCTTTCCCTTGGCCCGGAAGCTTTGGATGACCACCTATGCTTCTGGCTGCCTTTTTACGCCTAATAAGCATCTACCCTCTGCATCGGTTTGATGCAACGCACCTGCCTGTGCCCTTCCTAAGTATACTTCTTTTATCCTTTCTCTGAGTTATCACATTTGGTGTAAGTGTTTAGTCACACCAAATGCAGTTCTTTTTACTGCCGTATGCATGTGTTGTTATGGTTTTCAATATATTTGTCTGTCACGTTTCGCGTTTTATTTTTGATAACTTAGCGGTGGATTAGACTTACATAGCGACTTGTTTGATGTCAATTCTTTGTATTGCCTTGTATTTTCTAGAATTTATGCTCGGTGTTCCTTTGCTGGTATAGATTATACCAGGCGCGTCTGAATTCTTCCTTAGCTCGCGGTTTATCACCAACTATCTTTCTTCTCTTCGCTCCGCCCTTTGTTATCTACATTGCCTCTTCCATCGCCGATCCGTCAAATGCAGATTAGCAAGCACTATTTGTGTGGCTATGTTGTAATGCTCATGTCGGCAATGCCTACCCGGATAGTCTGCTTTTAAGCCTATGCTGCTTGCCCCAATGGCATTTATACAAAGGTCGAAGCCACGGCTCCTTCTCTGGATGCTAAATTCTCAACACCCACATATGCCTGGCGATTTCTCGACATCCATCTGCTTTACGCTGTAAAGAGGCCGGACCTGGCTTTGTGTTGTAGCTCCATGGAAACGCTTCATTTTCCTCCCAGCAGACTGTTACATGGTGCAACTGCATTTGCCCTTTGCTCCTATCTTAGGAGTCCCCTTTGCCGCGGGTCTTGCACGCCATAGCTCCATCATTGATCCTTCACTTTGCGTTTCGAGTTGCAACAAACCTCTCTCTCCCGGTTAAGGGCTTTGCGGAGATGCGGATTAGAACCGCTACGCAGGATTTTTGCTGGTCGCGGGGCCATAGGGCCCCACAATCAGAAACGGAAGCTCTTGCTGGCGCCTCTGGCGGTGCCCAGGCGTGCCATTCTACATCCTTCCCGCGTCAGGTATGAGCCCTTAGTAGGAGTTTTCTTAGAAGGGAAAAAAGTTTCCCCCAACACTTTCGTTGACCCGGTTGTTTGGTTAAGTGATAGGGAACCCATGGGTAGGAAGCGGGCTTGAAATCCGGTTAAGTCTACGAGAAAAATTGCCTTCAAGCGAAGCAAACTGCTTTGGAACTTCTGAGACTTGAGCGGAAACCGTTCCATTATAAATTAACAGTGAAATGCCGCCGATTCCAAAATTTTGAAGGTAAACTAGTTTAGAATCAATCAATTTGGATGGGCCCCTACTATGCTTTGGCTTTTGGCGATAATCTCTCGCTCTCTTTGCTTTTTGGGGTCCTTCCTATTCTTTAAGCCCGATGAGCCCTCACGAACTCATTGCCCTGCTTTCATTAATGGGTCACCATCACTAGCATTTTAAAATGGGGTGGAAGTCTAACTCCTATTAGCCTAATAAAATTCACCGACACCTATAAATTTTCTAGAAATTTGCTACTTTGTTATTGATAGCATAGCATGTAGGTCGCCCGGTGTTGTTTTTCTTGGAACCACGCCGAAACTGACCAAAACTAAAAGCGAAAATTAGGAATATGCAGGAAATTAAGGGCTTCTTCAGTCTTTTCGAGAAGCTTAGGAGGGGTTTTCCGGCAAAGAAGCGCTGGCGGCTCCCCGCTCGACCTCGGGCAGGGAAACCTGATGAGACCGTGGCACCCGGTGGGGCCGAAAAAATCCACATTCATTTTGTTTCGGCCCGATTTTTTTTCTTTCTTTCTCTCTCAGAGCCTTTTTGGTGTTTGGATATTCTTTGGAGGAAGCGATATTTTGGACTAATCCCAGTAGCTAGTTTTGATGGTAGAACATGAATCCTTAAACTTCTATTATTCCTCATCTTTTCTTTTTCTTATTCTGATTTGAAGGCAATGAAGAGTTTTGGCCGATTTTTTGGCCCGGTAATTAAAATGTTTTGGCTTGCACATTTGAGCTCATATTTTCCTTGTTCTTGTTTTTCTCAATGTTTAATCCATTTTTGCGGGTTCTTTGCTTTGGTTCGCGGTCAATCTTGGAACACTACTCTTGTGCTAGTTTTGTTTCTGGCTGATCATTCTAAAAGGTATTATTTATGTTATTTTAAGCGTCTTAGTTTTACGTTTATTAATTTGTTTTCTTTGCTATTGTTTGTTTATATTTTGTGAGGATCTTGTAGATAAAGTCGATAGTTTTTGTCCGGGTTATGGCTGGCTCTCACACAATCGTCGCTTGAAGCCAGTACTCTAAATTCCAAAATTGTAAGTTTAATCATACGTGTTCAAGAAAAGCGTGATGAAGAAAAAAGATCTACAACGGAAAAGGGCTTGAAAAACCTACTCTCAAAGCATTAGGGCGAGAAAAGAGGCGCAAAATTTGGGCCCGAGAATGATCTTGCCCAAAACGAGGGCTCCATCTTTATACTTTATGTTTTGGCGAGAACCACGGCATTACGCGTGGTTTGGAGTTTTGAGGAAAATTTGGAATCTCATGTGCGAAATTGGTATTCGCGAGAAGAACCTCTGAAGAAACATCCACAAAATCCTCGTAGGAGAGGCCTTTTCCTTTCACCTTTGAAGAAGAAAGCTTGCTATTTTCTTTATTAGCATGATAAAATTTAGCAAAAGGCTGTGTATAACAACGGCCCTAGTGGTTTACGAGGAAGGAACCTATAAGGCGGACGCTTGGCGTGTACGCTATCTCACCACCCAACCAGGCCCTCAGCTATGACCACGGTACCCCGAGCTCTCCCCAGAGCTACTATATAGCATACCGCGCCCTTTGAGATTCCATCTTTGGACCAAAGCCCTCTTTGGATGCAGGCCCCTTTTGGACTAAAGGCCCTCTTTGGCCTAAAGCCATCTTTGGACTCCGATCCTTAGCACCCAATATTGCTTGGTACCGTTGACAAACCCCTTAGATGGAACAAATAACTTTATTGACCACCTCCGGATTGTCCATGGTTTACGGTGAAAGCGTGGAGAACCTCAACTCGATACATTGCATAAATAATGCCTTCCGGAATTTACTAGTAAACTTTGTATCTTGTCCGGATACAATAATCTTTGTGACCATGTAACCTAAATATCTCTTTGATAAAAAGCGTAAAGCGCACTATAAAGCGTCCTTGCTCCAGAACAAGGAATAAAATGAAATTGCTTAGTTAAACAATCAACAATTGTCAAATAGCCGGTGTTCTTGAAGCCCGGGAGGAAGACCAACAATAAAATCCATAGTGATCTGTTCCCCACTTTACTCGAGGAATAGAGCGGGATAAAGAGGAACACCATGAGGTTTCTTGTTAAGCTTTCTTTATGGATTGACAAGTAACACAATGCGAATATGAACCGAAACATCTCTCGTAATCCGGGCCAAATGAAAGTATGGTTCAAGCTGCCAAAGTTACTTTACGCCAGATGACCACGCGTAAATTCATCATGGACTTCTTTAAGAATAAGTGATGAAAATTAGAACAATGCATAGCTTTGGACCTTTATCTGAGAACCCATTAGCGATCTTATATCCATATGCATTGCCATTTTGAGCTAACAACCAAATATCCTTATAATCGAGTCGATTGGCATACAATGGCTTCATTTCCTCGAATGGTTGGATTGTGCTATAGAAACAAAGCGCATAGCGTCTGCTTAAACTGTCGGCTACAACATTCTCTTTACAGGCGATAATCCTTTGAGAAATCATATTCTTGCATAAAAGCGGCCATTTCAAAGCTGCCTTTCCGATAATATTTCGTGGTAATGTGCCTAATGCTTTGTCGGTCAAAATATGGGCTGTTGACCCTATAAGATAGTGTCATACACTTTCAAAGCATGAATGACTGACTAGAAATTCCTTATCGCAAACACTATATCTACTTTCGCGTGTCGAGAAAACTTCCGGCTTTCATAAAAGCAATAGGATGACCATCTGCATCAAAACAGCGCCAAAGCCATACCACTTGCATCAACACATAACAAGAAAGATGGAATGAAACTTTGTAAGCGAGCGGGAGAAGTTAACCATGGCATCTTTAAAACTTGGAAAACAAACTGATGATTGGATTCAAATTTGGAAAGGAGCGTCTTTTAGTAGCAACAAATATAAATCTGGCGAAGCTAAGCGAGCAAAGTCGTACAAACTTCCTATAATACTTGCACTAAAGCCCAAAAGAGCCTTAATCACGACAAGCAAATGCGTCTGGGCAATCCACAATTTGCTTGTACCTTCTTTAGGATCAACTTTAAGACCCTCGAGCAAACAATATGACCCAAATATTCAGAACACCGATTGGAAAAATATACTTTTGCGGTTAAAATTAATAGACTCCTCCATGCTTGGAAGCCGGAAAAACCTCATGGAAATGCAAGTAATGGTCTTCCCTCGGACTTACTAAAACTAATATGTCATCAAAGAACACGACAACATAAACCCATGCACATCAAATATTAAGCCCATTTAATACCATACAAAAGAAAGGCTGGCGCGTTGCGTCAAATGGCGCGACTAAAAACTCATAATGTCAGAGTTTATACTGCTTAGCAGATCGTGACGTCTTGAGCATAACGCCCAAGTTACCCAATCTGCGACTTAAGATCAAAGGCGGCTAAAAGCGTGGCAAAGCACCAGCAGGTTAGTCGAGCAAATCATCCGCCCTTGGTAGCGGCAGGATTTCTTTATAGTTATCTTATTCAATGGCGATAATCATACACATCATGGGGAATTATCTTTTTCTTAACCAGCAAAGGCAGGGCACCAAAGGGTGAAGAGCTATGGCCGGATCAATCGGCAAAACGCTCATCAGGCGGCGCCTAATCTCAACTTGTTGGCCATGCATTTCTCAGATAAGGAGCAGATTGGAGTTCTTTCCGGGAAGAAAGATCAATCCACAGTAGTCCTCAGCGTTGGGGTGGCAAAGTTTGTGGAATTTCATTTGAAGAACATCATCAAAATAATGCAAAAATTTGTTTGGCGCTCATTTAATGGGGATACTTCTAACTTAGGCGAAACCACCAAATACACAAAGGCCAGTTTCATTACTTGAGAGCGTTTAAAGCTGGCCACCATGGCCCCAATGGGAATAGGGGATACAATATCATCCTTCTGGAAAACTTGAAGGTCTTTTTTACCCCTTCAAGGATAACATAACAATACCGGCTTTCAATCTATAAGAGGATTAATAGCCTTATGCCATGGCATGCCTAGAATATCCATACCTCCAAGGTCGGAAAAACCATGGCGTTTCTGAGATATATCACACCCAATTGAAATTCAACATCCTTGACCATAAATGAAGAAGGCGGAGCAACATTCAAAGGCTGACTGTTCTACATCACTTGATAAAAGGAATAGAAGTTAATTTGAGTTCTTTCATAAGCGGCGAGAAATAAAATCAAACTCCTTTGCTGGGATCGAATAGGACATGTACTTTTTGATCTTGAATAGTAGCCCAAAATAAAGTAAAGTTACTATTCTCCAGCAGCAGAATCCATATCAGGTGCCGGGACCGTATACCTTCTTCCTTTTCCATCTCCATGACGAAGCTACTTTCTTACTTTTATCCTCTTTCTTAGTCGGTTGGTAAGGTGTAGCTTCCTTCGTTCCCTTCTTCTTTTCAAATAAGTAGGGCATTCATAAAACATGATGAGTTGAATAACAAACCAGGCACTTATTTTCGCATAAGCGGCTTCTTGCGTGCTTGATCGATTCCTTTTGGCTCTTTGGCCCCAGCAGCGGGTTCATTATCGCAGCGTCGTATGCGGCCGTTTGAATGGCGGACCACAGAATAAATCCATTGATTTATCCGAAAACACCAGCCTCTTTCATAGAAACTTTGAGTACATTGAGCGATGTGGCCCGGTAAAGGGCCAAACCTTCCTCCTCTACTTTCTCGCCATCTTCACGAGCTCACCAAAGATTGGCAACTTGGTCGGGCTTTGCGTACTTAGCGATGCACCCCACCCATGAGTTTTAGGACTTCGGCATCATTTTACTAAAAGTGGGGGCCCTTTCTTTAAAACTTCGTCGCGTAACGTCGAGAGCAGTTTTCCATGTTTTGTTGGGTCAACTTATTCCCATTCAGCGGTAAGATCAGCGCTCCCAATTATGACCCAAAAGCGATTTTTGATTTGCTTTTCAAATTCCGCCAGGTAACAATAGGTTGATGTTGGTTCTTGCGGTCTTCAGGCGCAGTCCTTTACCAACCCATCGAGATGGCTTCGATAAAATGCTCTGGCTGGTGTCCTCGTCATCATAGTCTTAGCAAAATAATTCAAATCCGAAACCCGCAGCGAATAATTCATCCCAGCATCACTGGTAAGCGTGGAATACTTTTGAATTCAATTTTGACGTGGCACCGTTTTGATGCCACTCGTGGGCCTAGCGACTTCTTGCAATTCATCCCTGGCTCATGGAAATCAATTCTTAAACATTTCCTTAGTCGAGCCTCGGTACCAAGTTTTTCTCTCATGGCCCGAATTATCATGCTCTAACTCAAAAGTTTTTCCTTAGGCTCTTCATCTTCCAAGTTAACATTGGCGGAGGCAGAGCCGCCGAGCTTGTTGCTCGATACCATAAAGGCGGACACTTGGCGTGGCAGCTATCTCACCATAACCCGCGAGCCTAATTGTTGTTTGGAAATACAGAGCTACTATAGCATGCATGCTGAATTATCTTTGGACCAAAGCCCTCTTTGGACCATAGGCCCCCTTTTGGACTAAAAGGCCCTCTTTGGCCTAAAGCCATCTTTGGACTCCACGTCCTTGCTATAGCAACCCTATGAGCATGTGGAAACTCTATTGGCCAGGCGTGGCTGATGATAATTAAGATCGTTTGTTTGATGTGCGGGGAGGAGCAAGATCGTCCTCATAGTTTACAAAAGTTTGTTTGATGGAATCCCAGACCTCATAGGTCGATTAAAGCGAATGGCTGACTCTAGGACCCCCAAAGCGTGATGTTCCTTGAAAATCGAGCTTCAACTTCATAACTTCGATGTTGGCTCTTCTATAACCTGTTGTTGGTAGTGTTTTATTCGCGAAATGGAAGTGTTAAAGCATTGATGAAGCGGTGTAGCCTTCGCGATTAGTCGAAGAGCGGCAACAAAAGGGGCAACATTTGGCAACAAGTAGGAGTAAAGCGAGGAATGGAGGCCATGAAGGTTACGGAAGGTGTTTTCTTCTTTTGATTTTCATTTGCTCCTTTTCTCCTATCATGAATTTTGCCTCTACAGAAACATCGTTCCGCATTTCTGAGTTTGTTAAGATTCTTAAGAAGGTAACATATGGAGAAAATAAAGATGTAAAAGAAATGAGCATTTCTGAATTTGCTAAGAAGTTAAAAGAAGATGGACGTATAACAGAAGCTTGCCTTCGATTAGATGATGAACACAGTAGAAGGCTTGAGATCCTTAAAAGGAAAGGCGTAATTTAGAGATTAAGTCTATGTGATGAAAGCCCAGGCCTTGATTTAGACATCAAACAATTTTTTGAAGCTCTTGGGAGTGGAAAGTGTAGCCTTTGCTCACTCAAACTTGTGAATTGTAAAATTTCTGACAGCATCAATATGATGGTAGAAGGATTAAACCGATGCAGGCTAAGAGAGCTCACCTTAAGGAATGATTTAATACATGCAACGATTAGTACGCATGGTCACCTATTAGAGGAATTTGAGGAAGACACACGAGTGGTCCACCACATGCATGCCATGTTTCAGAATCCAGGGTGTCAAGGGATGAAAGAGCTCATAACACGCGTCCCCATGTTGCGATTCTTTACTGGTGTAAGACTAGATGCTGCTACAATTAAAGGTGTAGCTGAGGCCATAAGGGAAGGGTATTGTGTGCTTGAGACATTGAAGCTTCAATCTGTAGGCCAGATTTTTGGAAGGAGTAATTTGAAGGACCTTAAAATTTCTGAATGAAATTTTAGGTGAACCCTGAATTAGCGCCGCCAGGTCTGCTCAAATTTCATTCAAAACCTGGTATAATTCTCAAACTATCTACCTTAAAATTTAGCTCGTTCTTGAGCTCTGATGCAGCCCAATATTTAGAGTTCGATCAGCAGAATTTCTGATACAATCTCTGTCTATGGCCGCCAGAAGCGCTGGTTCTGTCTATGTGGCCAGTAAACCCTGGTTCTGGTATGGATCTAACTGCATAAGCAATGCCTATGGAGTAGCCAGATCAAGGAAGCAACGCCTGGAGGATGGAGTATGCATACCTTAAAACCGAAGCAGAGATTGAGTTGCATACCTTAAAATCGGAAGCAGGTATTGCTTACAGGTGGTTTGTTTCCGGCGTTTTGCATCCTGGCCTATCCTGGCTTGCATCAGAAACAGGAATGAAAGAATGAGGGAAACAAGAGTAAACGGAGATGAAGAATGGAAGTGAGATGCAGAAACAGAGTAAACGTGGCCGCGAAGCAGGAGTTGTGCAGAAACACTAGAAGGCGGCGCCGCTAAAAACACCGCCACGTTCAATAGAAAATTTCTTTTGATAAAATCTTGTCGAAATAAGGTGAAATTTTAAAGGTGGATTAAAATTTCGTACACGCCAGATAAAGTATTTATGCCGTTGTTAAGGCCATTGGTACGCGCGTCACTCAATTGCGATCTCTTGACCTTTCATGATACGGTATAGGTAACTTGAGGGAGCCAGCAATACTGCCCAAGCTATTATGAGAGGGTTTTGTCCTTCCCTGGAGGAACTGTGTCTTCGATGCTGTGGGATAAAAGTTGAAGGTATTTGTAGCCTTGGTGAGGCCATTGGTAGCACAGTCACTATGTTGCGATCCCTTGATCTTTCCTGGAACGATGTAGGTGAAAGGGGTTCAAACAGTCTTGCCGAGGCCATAACGAAAGGTGCTTGTGTGCTCCGCGAACTATATCTTGAAGAGGCAGAGATAGGGAGTGAAGGTATTTGCAGTATTGCGAAGGCCCTCACAAATGAAAGTGATCACGATGATGATTCAAATGAAAGTGATTATGATTCAAATGAAAGTGATCATGATAAATGCCCGGAAATTAAGATGCCAATTATAGAAATTAAGAGAAGCACTCAAGAGCAAGCACTGTAGGTTGAGGA
Source organism: Isoetes taiwanensis (assembly GCA_021234155.1). Lineage (NCBI taxonomy): Eukaryota > Viridiplantae > Streptophyta > Lycopodiopsida > Isoetales > Isoetaceae > Isoetes > Isoetes taiwanensis. The sequence goes on along the minus strand of JAJEKV010000080.1, from coordinate 3,596,248 downwards.
AACTAATTCTTAATTCGTGTGGAATCGAGGACACGGACATGGATATCATTGTGGATGGCTTGTCTCATACTCATTGCAACCTACAAAATCTCGACATTGGAAACAATCGAATAGAGGATAAGGGAGTCCAAAAGCTCGCTAATGCTCTCCAAACTGGACAATGTTCGTTGCAAAACTTAGACTTGTCGGGCAATCCTATAAGATGGAATGGTGTTAAACAGCTTGGCGACGCCCTTCAGAATGCCAAATCTAGGGGAATACTCAAGATAAAAGCCCTACAGATGATTTATTTCGATGAATTTAATCTTGTAGAAAAACTCGACTCATGTGAAGGTTTCTGGGAAGATGATATATCATTTGCAAAACCACAAAACGAGTCCAGGGGTCTCTCAAATAAGGGGAAGTTGCCCAAACAGATAAAGAAAGAGGATGTGCCCTACGAGGAATTCATATCTGTGTGGGATGTACAATACTCGGCTTCCGGAAAAGATGCATTTCGATAAAGTAAACAGGTCGTTGAGAGACAAGCTTGAACAACTGGTGCAGCAGGTTTATCAACATCAACAATATGAAGTGAGGAAACAATTCTATATGGCATTTGCCTACGAGAATTGTAAGATGGCTCTTGCTAATCCTGGTTAGTACAAAGTAAATTGGGCAGATTTTTCCAGTCAAGCACTCAAATATTCGAAAAAGCATAAAGGGCGACCCAAGAGAACTGACGACAATACTTACAAAAAGAAAGCACGGATTTGAAGTAACCCAAAGTTAGAAACTTGTCAACGATTCCCTATTTCTTTATGCCAAGTTAAAGTTGGTACGAAGTTCAGTTCGTTTTTTTATTGTCTGGAAGAGGATCTGTTCCATGGCAGCTTACATTTTGAAGGGTTCCAGATATCATTGGCATTGTATCACAAGTATATGTTGTGAACAAAATGCAATTTGATTGGGTCACCTTTGACATTCCTTGCATCATTTCATGGAACTTAGGAAAAAGTATAGACATTTCCTCTATTACCATACATCATTTATATATCCTAAACACATTTTTTCAGGATGGATTTTTACAACGAAATTTTGTTGACTTATTTGTTCTCCAGCCACAAAAACTATGGTGAAAGACATCCCAGTTAAGAAGGAACACACGACATGAGGAGGATATGATGGAAGGACTGTTACTATCCTCTCTAAACTTTGTATGAAATTCAGTTGCATCCAGATGCAAATGACTAAGCTTATGAACATTTTAGATATTAGCAATATTGTTTTTAGCTTATTTCTAATGGATGAGATATTAACAATTCTTTTTTCAGCTTACTTCTAATGGGAAGATGATTGCTTTTTTGTTTACTTTGAAAGGCCATGAGGCCATATAGAAGCAAGCTCAATGTTTCTTTCGCAATGGCTTTTTCTAGGCATTAAAATTGTGCAGCCTAATGTGCCATGCCAAAATCTTCGTACTTTGGCTCTTGGACGTTGGCAAGCATTATAAATGTGAGAGCACAAATGATGGGAATGCTTTATATCTTGCATCTAGTGGATGCAACAATAGGAAGCTCGTGTTTGGTTTGTCCTTCTCATGCACAATCTAAAGAATAGTTCTTGCCCTAATTCACCTAAATGGGCAATTTGTCTTTGTATAATAAATACCATGTAGGCCATGTGAATTTCTATAAACTTAGATTTGTATCATTTAAATCTCAATGCGTTAAAAAAGGGAACTCCTTTTGAATACATGACTTGAACATTGTGATCACTTACGATTACTTGCGTAGCAAGAGTAACAAGGTTATTGTAAAACCTATTAGTATGATTGATATCACATTCAATTAATAATCACTAGACATGCGTTGCACAACATTTGAACATCAGGTTCCTTTCCGCTTTTACCACCAACAAAATATTAGCCCAAAAATTATGCGACAAAAGCCCGGTAGCAGGCACTTTTTTTTTTTCTAGTTTATATAGAGTATAAATATAAGCTATCAACACTACATATAAAATTACTTGCTCCACCTTTCGGTTCCAAAAATAAACAAAAAAGTCAAAAATTCAAAATGTCAGTTGGAAGCGGATATTGATTCAGGGCGAAACCCTACCTTGAATAAGCGATCTTTGTGAGCAGCCTCAAGCATGGCAGGCTGACTCACTCTGCTTGGATGCACACGCCGGACACAGGAAAATCGGCTTAGGCCCAGGAAGGATGGAAAATATTGTAACCTAAAGCACCAGTGTTGGCATTCAAATTTATAGCATATTAATCTAGTTTAGAGTTATCGAGTCGAATTAGGGCTTTTGAATTAGAGGCGGCATTTGATGCGGTTATGCCATTGCTCTTGGAGTGGGATCAAAGAGCCCTAATGCATTAATACCATTGGTCTCGGAGCTTTAAAGAAATGGTAGCGGCAGTGATTGCCTCTATTTCTTGCACACAATAGAATCACGAGAAGATCTACTTGAGGGGCAACTTTGTAGAACACCTCAGAGCAATTGGAGTCGCCTCCATATTATCAGAAAACCTTGCTCTCCTATTTTTGCATCTAGACGCGGATTTTTTCCTGTGAATTTGATCTACTTGGGCCAAATTATTTTACTCGCGGGGAATATAAATCCCGCTAACGTGTTATCATAATAATAGAAAGGAAAAGTGCTTTCAAAAGCAGTAACAAAGAACAAACCATCTTTGCATCTTGCTGAAGCACATTAGGCAAAGGCACAATGGATCTGCCTCATGTCGTTATCCACATAGAATTGTTAAGATATTTCAAATTTACAGGCTTTGTGATATTACTGTTAGTGGGTTGATGGGGATGCGGACCCACGGAGAATTAGAGGCGGGGAATTTGGAGCCCTTTCGCCATAGCCATGCTTTTGCTTACTTCGGTTTACGTCACTATTGGGATTTTCATGTCGGTGGGGTCTTCATGTCCTGACAACATACTAAGACAATCGGTCGCTCTCTCAATTACAAACAATATGTTACTAGTTTGGAAGGACACTAAAGTGGTATGTATTGTTTGTGATTACTTGCCATTTAATGGATAGGTGCACCTTCTTCTGGTTAGCTCGGAGTCTGAATTTATTGAGACAAACTATGGGATTCCTTAGACTACTCAGTTTGGTTATAGTTGTTTTTGGGCATGATGTGATTTGACATTTCTGCTACTTATCACGGCATAAAAAAGCATAGTAATTCATTTTTTGGGGCTTTGTGCAACAAACACATGAAGTTATCAAGCTTAGTATCCTCATTTGCAAAGAATCTTCTTTTTTAGTTGCCATGTTGACATGCCTCCTATGCAAAAATTATGCTCTTGTGTGTCAATCAATTATATGTGAGGTTGTGCAAGATAAGATAAGATAAGATAAAATAAGATAAAAATGTTAACATCCATGGACAACCTAAGATAAAATAAGATAAAAATGTTAACATCCACAGAGATCTTTGGACTATGGGATAGGCTAAAATGTAGCAAAAGAAGTAAAAAATCATATAACATCTAAGAATTGCAAGCCAATTATGCAAATGTTCATTGATCTTACATCTTTATAGTTTTGATCACCATAAACAATTTTGTCAAATGTAAAAGCATATAGCGGGTGTACATTTGACAAAATTGTTATATTGATCAAACAAAAAGTAACAAGATCAATAATTGACTGCATATTAACTTACTATTCTTAGATATTCCTATATTTTACTTCTTTAACTGACCTATCCTCCCAGATCTACGATGAATGTTAACGACACATCATGACCACATCTTAGGTCCATGAATGTTATTTTAATATTTATCTCTTGCATATTCTCACATATAATCAATTGACACACAAGCATAATTTTACATAGAGAGCATCTATGTTTTATTAAATTCTTTGAAATGAAAAGTACTTAACGACTCAACTAAATATTGTTCGTGCACAAGCTTAAAAATAGATTACCGCTAACTTTATGCCGTGATAAGCGAAATCGTCACATCATGGCAAAAACAACTTATAACAAACTAATGATCTAAATCCCGCCAGTTTGTCTCGGCGATTTCCGGCTGCCGAAAGAACATATCCCATTAAATATTTAGTATCACAAGCGATACATGCCGCAGTATCGCTAAACTAATGGCTATTGATGAAGCGACCGTCTTATTATGTTGCCGGTTTATTACCGTACATATCAATAACGGCGTCTTCCAGTAGCTGCGCATGGCTATGGCTTCAATGCACGAAGATATGATCGCATCACGATCGACAATTCGCGAAATACAAAAACCCAGCGAAAATTCGAACAGTCTCGTGGATAACGAACAATCGAATTTTAGGCAATCTTCATAGCGATGTCGGTATGTGTTCTTGTTACCGGCCGGCAACAATTTCGTTTACGTTGTGCATATGAAAAGAAGGATATATTCGGCAATAATTTGTCGGATAAACAAAGCCATTCGAGATCGCAAAATAGGGAAACTGGTGGATATGGAAGGCGACCGGTTCTTGCGGAGGTCATCTTAATTGCGATGAATATTCTCGGTCAGTATGTGAAATAGAGCAAACCTTTAATCGCTCTCTTCGAACAATATTTTATACGGTATAGAGTAACGTCGACCGTAATGGCATAAATCGGCATCAATCTTGATTCAATCAAAAAGCAGTCTACGTATCTAAATTGGTGTCAATGCTTCACAAATTGAATGCCAGCACTGAACCTTCTTTAATATTCTTGTGTCTCGACAACTTATTTCCAGTCAATGACTCATCGAAATCTTCGACCCAAGCTCGTTGAAAACTACTATTCAAGTGAAGTGATTCAAATGCGGACATTGGGGCTGGACTTTGTTATTTTAGAGACGGAAAGATGAACAATAATTTACTATGTAGATATCATCGATCATATGGATAATTTATCACTGATGTATCGTAGAAATGCAACTAGTCATGATAGGTTGGAATTCGTTGTTGGCTCATCTTTGCTTCAAGCCTTGAGATATGCCACGTGCTACAATGGTTCTTCTCGAGATTGATTTAGTATACCAAATGCTCATAGAAGGACTACAACTTTGGTTCTATCCTTTTATGTATTGCAAAACATTACACACCTCATGCAACACTTTCACTGATATTAAATTGTTTATTTTCAGCCTTTGCTTATGCCTTCTCGAACAACATTAAGCAACAATGACCCGGAATAAACAACCTAAAGAGCAACAAATGTTGAAATTGGGCCACTATAATTGTTAGTCTATATTTTTATGCCCGCGTGTGATTGGCTATTTGATTTAGCCTAAAATATACTATGTATTTTTGGAGTTGAGCCTTGAAAGGATGTTGTAGGGCGCTGGCCTTACCACAACAAAGCATTCGCGGCGCTAAGAATGCTAACATATATATGTACTAGAGTAGCTAATAACAAGTTGATCATTTCAATAAGTTAAGTCCCTTATATTCATGTGTGATCTTGCGAGGTTAGTTCAGGTTAGATCGCCTTGGCATGATCTTTGAGGACAACATTATCCTGGGGGATGTGACATTCGGGAAATATATGCAATAAATGCATTATGTTTTCTAGGCTACGTCACCATGCTATCATTGTATATACACCATAGTAAGTGGAGGGAGCATGGCCAAGTTAATTACATAACTTAGCCAATCTTAGGCAAGGAGCCATTTCCTCTGGGCTCAACTATTGGTACCAGCCATGGAAACACCCATTGGAGCCGCATTGGGAGACATAGAACCCTAGCCTATAAGTATCCTAACCTAATCCGGGGCCACTTTTTGGCTCCACCCACCTGTGTTCTTCACGAGGAACTCCATTTGATCCTCCTGCCATTAGATTTCTTGGAGTACAGCTTAGGTCGATAGCCCCGCGACAATACGGCTCATCAAAGGAGGAGGAACTACTGGAAGCTCATTACCAAGTCATGGAGACTCGAGGTTAGAGGAAGTTCATTATTAGGCAATTATTCATAGTAGTTTCATAGGTAGATCATGCGGAAACCTAGGATTCGAATGGAGACTAGTATCTTCCTTGTTAGTAGGTCTTGCTAGAACCCTCCGGTGCTGGGTTTGGAACCCTAGTATTGAACCCTAGCATGCAGAAGTTAGATGCATGCGATTAGGATTAAACATATCTTCATTATAGATCATTTTATGTTGATGTACGATGTTGGTTGATCTTATTTTGCACCTATTATTATGCGGCCTATGCATAGGAACCCACCCGGCTACAGGGGCTATGGAATGACTTAGCACTATACAACGAGGCTAGTGGCAATATAATGGGTTCTAATGGGCTGTGTACATGTCGTTGTAGTCGGCATGTACTATTGCCGTGGTATTATACTATACATATGTATACCATATATTATGCTGGAACATCACATTTGATCGAATAAATGGAGCAATAGAGGCTCTAAGATGATGTGGGAACTGTTTCACCATGTCATTTTTTGTTTTACTTGCATGTTTAAGACTATGCAAGCTTTTTTTGAAATGGTGCTGAGTTTCATAGCCACTGTTTTCCCCCTTGTGCGATATTTCTCAACTTCTTCCAAATTATATATACTAAGAGAGAATTGGAATATTTATCAAATAAATAATAGAAATGCTTAATACTCACTCTTACTTCATCTGCTTCTTGTTGTGCTTTCAACTCAAGCTCGGATGGAGGTGGAGCATTTGGCACCAAATCATATTTCATTTTGTGATCTCGTCTCGTGGTAAACATTCTTTGGCTAATGCATTACTTGCACCAACAATTGTCGTAATGACTTGCAAGTCGCTCCAATGGATCATATCTCAACACCAAGTTTTAGCTTCCTGACTTTTTCTTGATTAGGAAGATGAAGAAGTTTCCTTTCTATGGGCAAAAATGAATATCTAAGAAATTAAATGGATGCCCAATTGAAAAGATAGATAGATAGATAGATAGATAGATAGATAGATAGATAGATAGATAGATAGATAGATAGATAGATAGATGATTTGCCCAATGCTACTATACTGCTGTGAGAAGAAACACAAAATGACCAAATATAGTCGCTCGCCCTCTTACGAGAATATCGATCCTACCCGATTGTGGATCGATGCGCATTCGTGATGAGGGACTGTAGATATCACATACACAAAGTACCCGGCCCAGAAAGAAGAACTCACGCTCCCCTCACGGATCTAGGGGCGTGGTAACTATAGCTCTTTGGTGAAGCTTCCGGAGTTTGGGAAGCGTGTGTCACGAGAAGAAGATGAGCGCTAGCATCCATGGCATCTAGAAAGATCCTCTAGGACTCCCGTGGCTACCACGGCTATAGCTCCTCCCCTCGTTCCGGGTCTAATTCAATGACAGAAAGATATTGGCGCCATTAAAGAGAAGTTGTAGAGTAGGATAGCAACCGAGATTGCCAGCGCCCATGGCGTCGGGAAAGACCATCTCGAACTCCACGTGCCTAGATCCGCTTGAGGGAGTGAAAAAGGTCTGAGGGTCCATGGGGTGAGGGCTGACATCGCATTGGTTAAAAACAAGAAGCGAGGCACGACCTAAGAAAACCAACATAGAGCACACTTCTCATATTATAAACAAACCCAGCTAACAAATTATAAAACGCAAAAGATTATAAGAACAATGCAGAGCAGGGTGACCGAAGGTAGAAGTCCATTCTGCACCTAATTTGAAGCTGACAATTTGCACAACCACACTTGCACGCTAGTTACCTTCTGTAAAAAGTGGAGAACAAGGAGAAAACAAGCCAATTCAAGGAGCAGGCCAAGGATTAAATTGAATTCAACACCACATGGTTCAAAGGTCAAAGTGGACATAAGCAGGGGAGGAAAGTCTAGGGCGAAGCAGGTTGAAACGATGTCGAAGATGAAATCCCGATCGGGAATGGAATAAAGGGTGGATGTCGAGATATAAAAGTTTTACATATATCGAGATGGATATATGTCCATATCAACAAAAAACAATGACAATAATAACATTCAAAGCATAGTAGAACTATGGAAAAATGAGAATCCCGCGAATCATAGTAACAAACTATAGCCTAGGAACACAAGAAGAATTTCCCAAACCGAAACAACAAATAACGAGAGCAGGGACACCATCCAAATCCATAGATTCATAATATATCGTCAGAAAATATTTCTATCACTCGGTAACCACCATAATCCCAAAGCAAAGATGAAAATATAGAAGTATAAGTCACAAAGATAGTGGAAATCGGACTCTACAAACAATAATTCACCCAAACCACTTTCACTAATTTATCTAACACAAGTCGCAAGAAAGACTTAGGAAGAAAATGATAACAAGAATTAGAATAAAAAACATATGGAGGGAAGCCGAGGAGAGCAACGTTATGAAATATTGCCAAATTGTAATGCTAGATGGATGTAAACCAAACCCAAATGGAAATGCACGCTTTTACTGAAGATAGTTCTGCTAGAAAAATGAAATGGTTAAGATAAATTGCGTGGCGAACGCAGATTCTATAATCCATTAATTAATAAGGTGTAGATAATGTCGGTCGGGGCGTTACACAAAAAATTTGAGGCCAATGAAAATGGTGACCCGGTGTGCTACGCGGGTATTCGTGTATGGCCTATGAGGTAGCGCATATCCGAGGCCAGGCTGCGTTATAAATATGCTGCTCCCCAGTCCGGTTTGCTAAAGCCAAAGGCGAGGGGCCTAGAATGGAGCATGAGAATGCCGGCGAGGAAACCCGCTTGAAGAAGCTTTTAGAGAAGGCTGCTTTTCGCGAAGCCCAATTTCCCACATCTCAATGGCCCGAGGGCCCCAACTACATCCATAGAGCCACAACCGGAGGCTGAAGGGGCTATATGCATTTTTCTTGATCTTTGAAATCATATTTCCAGCATTTTGTACACGAAATGCAAACAATGCTTTTTAAGCCTCAGCGGCTCGTTGCTCCTCTTGCTACTTTGATCCAGTGAAAACCTTTATCAACAATCAGCCTAAGATACTTATACACACTTGCAATTTCTATAGTTTTTTTCCACCTTTATATAGTACTATGCAAGGTGATCCACTTCAATTGGCCCCAAAATGATGATTCTCATTTTATTCATATTTTACCATACCTTTTACATGTAAAAATTTGTGCCAAAGGTATCCTAAGTGCTACGCATTCCCCAACATCTAGACAAAATCCAATATCATCTCCCATACAACGGGGTAATATAACAAATCCACTCAAAGGGCCTTTTTGCTCCTCCATTTAAAGGCTATCATTCCTCTAACTTCGTTTATAAATAGCCCAAATAAAGTCCGGAACAATGGGCAGGCTTGCTTTTACCCCAATATTGCTATCCACTAAGCTCACGGCATTTTTTCAAAAGGAAAGCGATAATTGAACCCATACCTTATCATATAAGCGTCTTGGCCAAGTTGATATTCAGTAGGGACTCAAGTTTGTCCATCATTTTTGAGAGATTACTCCTTTGCACCTTATTAAATGCCTTTTGTGAAATCAACAAATAATGCAAACATAGGTTTTCTTACTTATGGCGAGAGTCCATCAAAGCTCACGAAGGTGACTAGATGATCTCTAGGTGGATTTTTTCGATGGAATCAACGGCCCTTAGCTCTAACCTTAGATTCCCTCCATTGACCACTAATTTTTAATCATCAAGCATGGTAGCAACTTTGAATATAAGCTACTAATCATTATCATTCTATGAATATTTGGGTCGGTTCATCACTGCTTTATGCAGCGGTTTGACTCTATTTATCTCGCCATGATTGGGGAATTCCTCATGTAATGATGCATTAAACATCGAGACAAGCACATTAACAGCGAAGAGCACGCCCATTTAAACATTTCTGGCTGTTAGCCCCAAGGCCATCTGCCGCTTTTTCCATTAGAAAACTTTTTGGGGTCCTTTAAGGACATCCTCAGCGATAAATACAAATTATTAAACTTAGCGCATGCCAGTGGCTCTCATCCATTGCCTGCACATGATAAAGCTCTTGCACAGCTTCCACAAATCATCCACATCAAGCATCGCATTCATTGGTTTCTTAGGCTTGAGCCTTAGCCAAAACTTCTTGGGATCTGAAAAACCAACTCCGTTACCATATCTTCAACTTTTTCAAAAAATGCTTTCTTTTTGGATTTTATCAATTTGCATATACTCTTTCTTAACCGTCATTTTATTTGCTCCCTTAGCTGACTTGAATTCATGTCTCTTTTGCTTACATTCTGTGTCAGAACCATCCGTTACATGAAGCCCAATAATCTTCTATGCGGAAACAAAGCCCGCTTTCAGTTCATTTTGCAGTACTAGAGAAGTCAATTGTTCACTTATCCCAAATGCATCAAGTGGCCATTCACTGCGCAATTTTATCCTCACAAACTTTTCCATGCATCTGACTTTAAACACAGACATAGAAATTTTCTTATTTTGCATGGGGATATCATTATCGTCACGGAATCCTTGCATGTATTTCTACAAGCAAAAGGGACGTAATGCGGAATCGATGCGTATATCCCCTATATATCCTTGCAATACTATCGACAAAAATCGATAACTTGCAATTATAAAGTCCACTACACTCGCATCTTTCACGGGTACATTTTTCCACGAACCGGATATTTTTCGCGACACCATTATACAATACCAAATTGAGTCCACTGCACATGTTTAGTAAATGGTATCCTTGCGGTTTAGGCCAACAAGATTTATCTGCAGATATATGGTTCCATCCACTGATAGCTAGCTCCTGGAATAATCCAACATTTCCATCCAGATAGGATCTCCACTTGGGCTACTAATACCTGCTTGCTTATTTGCTATGCGACCATTAAAATCGCCAAGTAAAAGGATATTTCCATGCGGGCATTAGCTCTATTATGTCCTATTCCAAATGAAAGAAAGGATCATCCCTATCAAGATTTTCTGTATCATAGGTAGGCGATTCCCTTGGCGGGAAATAGCAGCCTGCAACATATGTCTTTCCTTTTTTTACCAGGTAATTCAATCGAGATATATTGTTTAGAGGCCTTGTGTTTAAGAACTGACACTATTTGTAAAAATTCATTTCAAACATAACATGCAATGCCTCCAAATCCCCTGAGTCTTCATCCTTTTACATTCCAAACAGAATACATACAAGTGAACCCTACAATGTCCGGCAGTCCTTTTTCTTCATGCTCACATGTCTCCAAGAAGAAAATAACATCAAAATCCAGCAAAACATCATCCATAGTTAAAATGTTAGTAGCAGTTAGTGTATTTACATTCCAAGATCCTACCCTGATGGTCTCAAATCCCTAGCTATATGTTACTATCACATTACCATTGCACCAAAAAGTCTTTTTCCCTTGTTGCCTTGCCTGCTTGAGTATTTGAACCTGTTCTTTATGTTTTTGAAACTGCTCTTTAGTAAGATCATCGTTAATCCATACATTTTGCCCTTCCAAAGAAGCTCTCTTTTTCAAAATATTGAGTTTGTTGTCTCTACTGTTAAATTTAACCACCACATGCCTTGTCCATGATCCTTTTCTGCCCACACGAAATGCATCAACAATGCCTGCATCTACTACTTCCAGATTCTGCTGGAAGAATTGCACCACGGCCTGCTTTGTATCCTCTTTTCCTTCTTCTGGAAGTCCTACCAGCCTAATGTTCAATGCCCTTGACTTCAGTTCCCGATCTTCCATAAAATCTACCAGCTGTTGCTTCATCTCTGCTACAGAGTCTTGTTTATCATATCCGTCTCCTTCGTCACCACTACTATCTGTTGGATTGATGATTTATTTCTTGGATTGATGGTTTTGACTGTCACATTGACATGGAGGGTACACCTACAACATTTGAGGATACATTTGAGTGTGATGATGAAGAGAATCCTAGCTTTGAGAACAAGGAGAACACCCCACTATATCCCCTCAAAATGTTACAGGATCAAACGAAAGAAGCCCTAGATCAGAAGCATATGCACAAGAAGGAGTTACTGGTAAGCCAAGCTAAAAAAAAGGAGCAAAAAATCTGTTGATGAAAATATAGCTGCAGGAATAAATAAAATGGTTTATTGTGTGGCTAGATCAGAGGCTTTGAAGCTTGAATTCTTGGAAAGGTCAGATGCTAGAAAATATGAGCTAATTGCAAAAGTTGAGGAGATGAGACAAGCCAACTCGAAAATGATCATTCAAACTGTTGCTACAATGACGAAGTCAATGTGTAAAATGACAAAAACTACACTGGTGCAAATTGGAATGTTTGCCATGAATAAAAAACAATCTGACCATCAGGAAGGACAATATCAATAACACTAAATGGTAATAGAGGTTTCATTGAATTCCTTTTAGCTATTCTAATGCGTATTATGGTATTATGGTTTTGGATGCAGGATGTAACAGGGTCTTTTCTTTGTTCAAGGCGTTTCCACTTCTTGTATCTCTGTGAAGAAATATTTCTGTATTTTACATTTGAAATTCCAGTTCTTCTACTTTGTTACGTACGTGGCAACAAGACTTTGCATATTTCATTTCCAGTTTACTTTTGAATTTGTTCTGTAAAATTACCTAAACTTAGAGGGCCTCCCATGCAACAACAGTTGGCTCTAGACATTGAAGTTTTGTTTGCAAGGGCCTGCAATATTTGGCTCTAGATAGTGAAGTTTTTTGGTATGAATTTTATGTGTTGCATGCAGAATCTGGTTCTATTTTCATAGATATAAATTGCAGAATTTGGGACACTTGCCATAAACCATCATGTTTTCAGTTCTTTTCCATTTAACATGCAGTTGGTTATCTGATGTGCTTCAATTACCAAAGCGCAATACTCCAAAGATCATAAGATAATATCGGAGATGGCAATCCATATCTCCAAAATACATAACTAATACAATTCAATTCTCCGGTTCCTCCTCGCTTTTCCGGCCGACAATAGAAAAAATTGATGTTCGTAGATTAAACAATATTGTCCAGGGTTGTTAAGGGGTGAGAGAGAGAGTGGGAGAAGGACACATCTCTCGACCTCTCTCACTTTATATATAAAAAATTATCTCACGCCTCTATAGGGTGAGAGAGAAAAAAAAATTCTAGCGTGAAAAAGCTGGGGGCGAGGAGGGCGGGGGGAAGGAGTGTCTTTTATTGCATCTATGGAGACCATCGGGTCTACTAGATAATTACAAAATATTCTTATATTCGTAAACATTTTCTGATATACTATCAGATATAACTACACCAGTGCTCTCTGTACATATTATTTCATCAAAATCATCAAACACCAATACCTAATCTTTTTGTAACCTCTTCTCGCTGTTGTTGCACATCTAAAATAAACATCCCAACCACCTGGGTAGGTAAGCAAAAGAACTCTACTAGGGTTTGAGTTCGTATTCTGAATTTAGATCTGAGTCTATGATAAGCTGGATAGTGTAGTAGTACATGCATTTCATCTTCCATCTCCTTTAGATTGCACATCTTGCACCATCTAAGCACATGTGGAATTCCCTTCCATCTTCCAACCTCAACTTCCAAGTGATGGGAACTCATTCTCATTCTGCAGATTGCATGATGAAGCCTCATTGATATATAATCATTTAAATATGTACCCTCCTGTAGAGTAGAATTCATATGATCTCTATAATGAGTCATCTTAGTTCTGGGGTTATGCCACATTTTCTGTCTCATGCTCTGTGCAACCCATCCGCATATAGCATCAGTGTGTAGGTCCAAATCTTTTATACATATAGCCCATTTTAAAAGCCACTTTTTAGCATCAGCATACCAAGCTTTATGAGAGGTTTCCTTTAGAGCCAAGTGAGGCAAGCTATCTTTTTCAAATATTCAAGCAACTTGCATAAGGCTTCACCCTCTAAGGATAACATATTTAATTCATCAACAACATCTCATAAGGAGTCTGTGTCTTGGCTCCCAATTCGAGAGAGATAAGGAGGGAGGGAGAGGGGGGAGGGGAGAGAGATGCCTTGGCCACATGCTGACTTAGAGAGGATGAGAGAGAATACGAGAGAATACGAGAGGTGAGAGATTATGAGAGATGGGTGAGAGTGGAAAAATCCAACTCTCACCTTGAGAGATGATTCGCCCTTAACAGCCGTTGGGAGCGTTTCCATTAACCACCAACTTAACAACCCCCTAAAATTATGTTGCCTGAAAATCATCACCGAAAACTTTCCCTCATCGAAATTATGAGGTGCCATTTTCCCCTGTTTCTTGATCTTCAATGCTGCACAAATCCTTGAATTCCCACTAATTCTTCGATCTGCCTTGCTGATTTGCGGTGTAGAGGTATTTCTTAGCTTGTTCAATCCTTATTAATTCAAAATTCGATTCAATCTTACATTGTTCTGATATCAAATTCTATTAGAACAGATATTGTTTCTTGGTTGCTTAGCTTGAATTCTATAAAGTCCAATGTTTAAGGCAACTAGATTGCCTTGCCAACAAGTAGAAAATCCTTTGTACCTCCTCACATTGAGAAAATGGCTCCAAAAGAGGACAGGGCAGGTTTCAATAAATGTGGACTTCAAGACAAATTCTGAGCCAATTCCAACAACAAAAGAGCCAAAGGAGAGGAGATGTAAGCGGGTTCTCAGCGAAATTCAAGCATCTACCATTATTGTGAGTGAATCTTCTCAGCCCGAGAACTCAATGACTCTTGTTGTTCAAGAAAAAGAAAATCCCAAGAAAATTGACATAAAGAATAGGAAGACTCCAGTCTAATGGACAGATCAGGGCATTTCCACCTTTCTGAACTCCTGAATGAGATGAAATTAGTTATTAATGGTAGTCCGGATCTTTCTAATACACAGTGAAGAGAAATTCTAGTGAAATTACAGCCAATTGTTGGTGGATTAGTGGAAGTCAGGCAACTGAAGAACAAATGGGATAAACTTCAGGCGAAATTCAAGGATGAGAAAGAGGCTTCTAGTCATACGAGTTCAGAGCCTTCAAATTGGCAGTGGTATGAAAGAATGGAAGAAGTCAAGTATGGAGTGACATCAGATAACCCCATTCCAGGGGCTGGGGATGATGGGGACTTTGGGAATGAAGCTTTTGAGGTAGCAGATTTGCACACTAACTTTTTTGACAGTTTCTATGAAATTGTTGGATTTGATGCTGCTTTTGATGATCCTTTTGAGAGTACTGAAGACACTCCCAATGTCAATGTCAACATAGATAATTCAGGAAGCCCCATAATGCATGAAATGCCAAACAATCGAACTCCAACAGGTAACAACATAGATTCCTCCAGCCCTAGATCTGCAACATGCAATCAACCTGGAGTATGTGGAACGTCTACTGGAAGAAAAAAGTCCAGGTTGCAGATTGATGAAGACATTTTTATTGGAATTTCACAAATGGCAAGCACTTTTGGAGACACTGAAGTGAAGAAATTGGATTTCATGAACGAAGAATCTCTGCAAAGAAATTGGAATTAGTAAGGGAATTGAAGACGATTTGATCTGCAAATAGTTTGAAGATTGCTGAATCTATGGCAGCAATGACTCAGAGTATATGTCAGATGACAAAGGACGCACTTCTTGAAATTGCCAAACTGGCAGCCAGCATTCATTGAATTGGCTGAGGGTAATGACAGCATAAGATATATCCGGTCGAGTACAAACCATGAGGTACATGAGACTGCCAATGAGTGAACGGAAAGGAAGATCAGGGGAGGAATTTGGAGGAAGAGTGTCATCAAACAAGTGAAGATGGGGATCCATGGGAGTAGCAGCAGGTTTTGCATCAGTCATATGGAATCGTGCAAGAATAGCTTGAGTATATAAGTGCTGATGGATATGAAGAACTCTATGAGGTCGATTGTAGCATCTATGTGCAATAAGGCCACAGTATCATAATCAATGCTTGACACGGGAAACATGCAAGGCCTATCATAAATAAGCCTATTAGTGTGGGCAGCAGGTGGGGTTGGCAAGCCAGCAGATGGACCAGAAGATGTAGATGTGCTGATGAAAAGGGAAGAATGGAGAAAAAGGGGGTATAAGAGGGGAGAAACTCTAACCAATTAGAAATGACGAATAGAATTGTCAACCTGCATAAGAAACTAGAAGAGTGGGGATATTATAGCAATCACATTGGTACGAATGGCTACAACCGCAAAATTGAATCCCTGTCATAAGGCCCACAAACTTTCAGTCTCAAAGTTATAATCTCACAATCAACCATACTAGTACGCAGACTACAATTTAACACACCAACCACTGGCACGAGGGCCACAAAACACATCATCCACTGGCACAAGGGCCACCATACACCAACCATACATTGGCAAGAGGCCATAAACTCACAAACAACCCCCAAAGCAAAGGAAGTGCTAGTATGAAAAGCTACTGGAATGAAGAGGAACTTACGCCAAAGTCCATATGGTACAAGAACCTAAGGCTAGGAACTCATAAATGTGATAAAACAAGAAGTAACGTGAGGGGTGGCCGGGTGGGAAAGTAGACTGAGGAAAGAATAAACAAGAGGAGAACGCAGATGAGCTGATGAAGAAGAGAAGGGAAGAAACGACATCTATAAGTGCGAAAACCCTAACTACCAAGAGGATCTAACTAACTATATGTGGCAATGGTTTCGAGAATCACATTTATCTTCTTATCGTGATACGAAGATAAATTCAATTCTCAAAACCAGCAAGAAAGAAGAGAGAGACTGAAGGAAAAGCCCCATCTGGGTGTCTCCACTAAAACAACACAATGTACAATATGCTGAAAAACAGAGGCAGCAAGTCTGTAGGCCTGTAAGTAAGGGACAGAAAAGTTTGCAAGTGATTACAAATCAATAGGCCCCAAACCCAAGGAACAAGAATAGTTTTTATAGATATTATTGTTTAGAATGGAAAGCACAACAATTCAGGAGCAAGACTGCAGGCCTGTGAGTAAGAGACAGAAAGGTGTGCAAGGGATCTCATATCAATAGGCCCTAAACCCAAGGAGCAAGAATAACTGTTAAAGAAACTATTCTTTGAAAGGAGAATACAATAATTCCAACTAAATAGAATGCCCATGGCCACCTGCCTTAAGAATTTTAACACGAGAAATTCAATCTAACATCTGCAATAGCCACTAACTTGGTAACACATCAATGAATTATTGGTTAGGCTTATATATTCAAGTAGGGACCAAACAAGCAATACCACCTCAACATTTCATCAAGTACAATGGTATGATAGGAATGACAATCTCTTCAAAACACATAACTCATGGTCACCCATCATGGCATTCCAAAAGCATTCCAAATAAAACGCTTACAAGTAGCAAGAAAAGTTCATCCAAACAACATCACAAATTGCAAGGCAAATGCGAGGAAGGGATAATGTGGATCATATTTAGTAAACATAAAGAAGGAAAAACTTGGAGACATAAAGTATATGAAAAACCTAGCTAGAATGTAAAGGTATAAATCATGGCAAGAAAAATATCATCGAACAAAGCCAAGGTATCCAGAAGGGTATCACCCCAGGTTTATAGTTGTACAAAATACTGGAATGACCAGAGGATACAAGAAACTCCACATGGCAAATGCAATCTCTGTTCAAATATGGCAATTTGTCCCAATCAAGATTTTCTGTTTTGTAAAAGGAAATCAAGCAAGGAAAACAAAGGATAATACCACCTAAGGTTGTAAAATTCTAGAACATACAGCGCCATCTGAGGATAAATCTCCATCACATCAACATGCCCAATACACAGTCTTGTAGCCATCTATCAGAGGAGGAAGGAACTTCTCTGAAACACCATAAGAAGGCTTAGACAAATCTAACACAGAGCTCTGTTGTTGATCAATTTCTTGCACGCTAGCCAAAACAAACTATCCATAGCTTAAAAATAGGTTGAAGAAAGTATCTGTAAGCTAGGCATAGGATCGAGTATGAAATCATTGGCACATATGGCAGACTCTCTTGCTATCTATCAACTAAAATACCAACAATTCCATCTCTTCTTCAAAGAGGAGTCCAAAGCCATGTCATCATAAAAGGAATTATCAAATATCAGGAAACTTTCCAACAGGACATATTGTTCTATGTGGTCTTTCCAAAATACCTGCACAAATACTTGAGCAAGTGCAATCTCCTCCTTCGCCTCCACCATGTTGCAAAAGCTATAGAAAGTAGAGGAAATTGGAGAAAATAACTCATAGTAAGATACGCTCGTAAATAACCAAGAGATATATGTCTTAAGAAGCCATGGTCGCGGTAAAGCTAGGTTAAGAAAATGCACAGCTATAAAGGTATGATTATCACTTTCCTACATTCTGTTATTTCAAATAAGCCCTTTTGTAACTGTCTCAAATTGGTTAACTGTCTTAATATTCAATGATTGGTACTTCAATCTAGGCATATAGATATCGTAGCATATATCATTAAATGATAGTCTTGCCAATTTATCCCATTTAAAGATCCCTGCTACGCACAAGCCATTCATAAAAGAAATGGCACCAAAGCGTCCAAGGAGTTCTCTCAGCCCCATGTCTTCCATGTCTTCATCCGAAGAATACTCCCTTGAGGAGTATTCTGACCCTGTGGATTCTTCTCAGAATCAGAGGAAACTTATTACTCTGATTATTCTTCTTGGCCCCCAAAAACAATCAATTTAGTTTTAGTCAAATTCACCTTCATGCCCTTATTGTCACAAAAGAGAAACAAAGCGTCTAAATGCTTCTGCATGCCTGCCACTGACCTGGATAGAATAACTATATCATCTGCGTACAAAAACATGCGCAACGTATAGCATCCCAGGACCATACCATCTCCTCCAAGTTGTTCCACCCAATCTTTAAGCTGGTCTATAAATAGTCCAAATAAAGTAGGGGACATAGGGCAGCCTTGTTTAACCCCCATATTACTGCTCACCTCATCTGAACGTACACCACAATAAGGAAATGAAAACTGTACCAATACTTTTTCATATAACATCTTGACAGCATTTCTCAATTCCTCAGGTATCCCAAGCATCTCCATCCGCTCCCAAAGATTCCCCCTGTGTATAGTGTCAAATGCTTTTGTAAAATCCACAAAAAGTGCATATAATGGTTTTCTAGTTCCTATGACTGAGTCTATCAAAGCACGCAAAGTGATCAAATGATCTGTCGTTGATCTTCCAAATACCTGGCAGCTTCCAACTTAGGATTCATTTGTTGCCTGTATAATATCATTTTCGTTTTTGGTTGTGATTGGATGGAGTTTGATGTATCAGAGTCAAAGTCAAGCCCAAAGTCCATATAGAATCGTGGGAGTTGGTGATGAAAAAGAAAGCCTTTCACCACTTGTTAATTTGAAGGAGCAACCTTACCAAAGATCGACACTAAAAGGGGCTCAAGCAGAAGAGATTGCAGAAAAGCCTTAAAAAAGGTTTCCACAATGATTACCCCTTGCAGGAACTATAGAGCCCCCCCACAACGACAATGAGGAAAAAAGGTTCCATATATAACTTATATTGACTATGCAATGCAAAGTAGTCAAAACCAGTACTCCATATAATTATAGGAAGGGACTCACAATGGACACAATGGGTAAGGGGATCGCAAAGGACATGAAAAACCTTTGATGGTTGAGGTTGAGGCCAAGGTCAGGTTGAAGTGTGGTGGTGAAATTGGAATAGAAGGAAAAAGGGAAGCAAAAGTATTAGGTTAGATATATAAAAAAAAAAGATGAAGTCACTAGAAGACGAATAGGGGTAGGTACCAGTCAAGTTCCAATGAAACAAGCGAGGAATGAAATAAGCTTACATTTATATAAGTCCTATAGGAAGAGGAGACAATAAAATTTACCTATTGCAGAAATTGAACATTGTTCAAGTTAGCAAACTTTACTGAGAAAGACCATACAAAACTATGACAAAATTACGGTGCAAAATTAGAACTCATCTCCATCAGCGCTACCACACCGGATCCCATCAGAACTCTGAAGTTAAGCGTGCTTGGGCCGCAATAGTACTGGGATGGGTGACCTCCCGGGAAGTCCCGATGCTCCACCCAATCACCACACATTGGTCTCCGTGGACGGTAAAAATCATATTCTATTCTATTCTATCCTATTCTATTCAACTTTAATCCCAACAATGAAACAACAACCCCTTCAAATGGTTACTAAAGCCCGGCAACGCTGGGCACAGTAATTAGTATCTATATAATTTAATAAATTTCTTACTTGTAAAATTTTCTTCATGAAATTCACGAATATTGTCTGTATATATATTTTGTAACTATTAAATTATACATTATATATAGTATATTATTATGATATACAATAAAAGTTTGTAATTATCAAATCTTCATAATAATATTCAAATTAATAATATTCAAATTGTCACTTCAATTCAAAATTTGTTGACAATTATCACTACGATTTGAGATTTTATATTCATGAAAAGATTTTATACAGTATACCAAAACCTCGATATACTTATTGCAATTAGATCTTCAGCTAGAGAGTTTTATAACTATCAAGGAGAGAGGTGTTGTTGCTTAACTATAAAAGGAAAGTTAGATGCATGGGCTCAGTTTGAATTGATGACATTCTTCCTCTTCCTATTCCACATTTAAAGGAAAATGCCATCTCAAACTGTACAGGTTAGATTCCTTCCTTCAATAAGATCAAAGAAGTTTTGATGGCCCTCAATAAGTTTTTCCTCGAACTTACTGCATGAGGAAGGAACCAGTGGTTAGTGCTGGTGGCAAAATGGGAGTTGATGCTCCCTAAACGTTCGACCATGTATCGATCTCTCAATCTTTTGCTTACCACAAAAGAGACAATAATGGTGAGAGTGACAATAATGAAGCATAGGGGAAAAGTGCCAACCCACACAAACAAACAACACACAATATTGACAAATTACAACTTCACAATACTACTACCTGGCAAGATTGCATGGTCGAGATGACGAGTTGGAGCAGATCAAGGGTCGAGAAGAACTTCCATTCACAAAATAAGAAACAAACCGTACTCACCAGGATAGACAACGTTTGAGACACAAGCACAAAAGTCAAACATAGATTGAAGCTAGACATTTGGGCCTGCATATCCCGGAATGAAGCACGATGATCTCCTTCAAAACATTGGAGATAATCTCCTTTAAAACATTGGATTGCTTTAAGGCATGTTCTACGAAGAAACCAACCAAAAAAGTGGCTAAAAACTCATTTTTTCTTTTAATACCTGGCTGATACAACAGCTACAATAAGGGGGTGGATTCTTGCAGAACTGTTTTGCTCGCCAAGAATCAGACAGAAAACCAGAAGAAAATTGATGAAAAAGAAGGAAATAGGCTAAGAAGTTCTGGATCTCAGGTCTCAGGCTGAGCTGAAAAGAGAAGAGAAATCTATGCAGAAAGAAGTAAAGTATAATACGAAGTAAAACAAAGAGATAATCGTGCTTCGTTCCAGGCTATGCGCCCCCAACTGCCTTCAGACTTGAGAAATGGGAGATAGAGGCCAAATTATTTTAGCACAAAGAGAAAAGAATACCACACTTCGCAATCACATGGATATTTAACTTGGCCCCACTCCAATAATTTACCCTTTGTACAACACATAGCACCATCCAACACTATGCACATGACCCTCTTACATTCTCTTTCATATAAAAATAAGTAAGAACCATTATTTTTATACTACTCTTCAACAGTAAGATAATAACTACTCTCTCCTAATCATGATATACAGAGCGCACTACATTAAGCCAAATCCCAGGAGCTAAGAAATGGTATTAGCATGTATAATTAAACTAGCTGCAATCTCAGACTCAGATGCGGATCTGAAGGAAGGGCTGTAAACAAGACCACATTACGACTCCTTCTTCTAGTATCAAATCCCGTATCTCCTTTGCATGTGCTTGCTTGGTCCACATAGTCTTGTCCTTTAGTTAGTGTATTGTTGCACACATTTGTCCTTAACAGTGGTCTCTATACATTGAAACCACTTGGTCCAAAAAAGGCTTGTGAAAGCCCTTATTGTACACAACATGTGATGTGAACTAACATTTTAAAGTTGGCAGATACACTGTATGCCCTTTCAATCTCCACCATAGTGTGATTGTGGGAAATTTATATTGCCCCTTTACTCTAGCCAGATGTTAGTGTCAACCTCAATGCAATAGGGTGGCATTCTCTCGCTATCCATGTCCAACAGCATAAACTATTCATATCTCCATGACTGCTGACAACAGGATTCATGGGCAATAGGTGCGTTCGGGCATGTCAGAGGATTAGAGCACATGGCAGTGAGGTTCGAATTCCTCCTAGCCCGCTCCTTTGAAAAGCAACATTCATGTTACTTCTTGTCCACATGCTAGTGCCTTGCCCCACTAGCAACTAATAACAAAACTTTAGAGAGAAGAAAAATGTGACCCACTCATTAAAGCTGGCAACCATTTTCATACTATAGGAAACTTCATATTTGTGTCAACTTGATCAGTATCTGATTTTCTTTCACCCTTCGAAATAAATACCCTCCTGTTTGCATCAGCGTTCCATTGGCCAAAAATTGGCCGGAACTGCATGAACATCGGATGCAGATCTTTGTTGAAGGTTTAAAATAAACCGCAGGAACAGTGTAGTCGTGTTTCAGAACTCTATCGGCCGCATTATCCCTGCAGGCATTCCCTGTTAGATTAATCTGAGACGGCCCAATGTTGGTCCGATCTAGAAGAATTACTGTGCCGCTGCATGCATTGTTGATACTTATGCCTGCATTCTTAACGATTATGTCTGGACTGCAACTAAGAGCAACCAAATTCTTGGGCATTTCCTTTCTCCAATTACTAAAATCTAAGGCCATTATCACACGCAGTCTGATTCCAAGTAAATCTACACAATGTATCCGATCTATTCTGCCCAGCAATTCCTGGTTAAACAGAGAACTGTAGCACCTCCCCTGCTTTTGTCGCCAAAAAGAAGCTTCTTTGGACAAACCACTAAAGAATACGTACGTGGCTCTAGTTAGTTAGATTACTAACCTTTAATAACGAGTTTTGGCTCATACGGGAGGCATACGGAGCGCAGTAAATATCGGACGCTGACATGTTATACCCACGGGCATATCCGTGGTATATCCGTGTGTTTGACATGTTATAGCCACGCCCAAAAAAATTACACCGCGTTTTTGTGGACTTAGCGGATTTTTTTGCCATTTAAGGATGGGATGTCAGCGTCCGACATTTACCGCGATGGCATACGGGACATCAGTCCACCCTGCCTTTTGCATCTTGTTGTGGTTGTTTAATACGAGATGATGTTTTTGTGAAAAATAAAAAAGCAAAAAAAAACAACCTTACCTAACCAACACAACAACAAAATTTGAACTTTTTGGGTTGCCGGGCAAGCCTTCGCTCACGTGGATTTTGGGCATATTCCAAGGATATGCTCGTATATGCCTAGGATATTCCAAAAACAGCTTCAAACCTACTAGCGCCCTTGAACTGTCGGTCATCCTCATTAGTGTGCGAGGCTCTTTTTACCGTGTAACCAAAACAAGATAGGATATGGCAGATACTATAGAGGCTGTGAGGTTTTTTGAGAGCATCATGCTTTGGAGGAAATGTGTGGCCAAAAATATTGTGGCTGTGGCTGTTGGGTACGGGAAGCCCTGTGCAGAAGCCAACAAACAATTGAGGCGGCCATTTTGTGAAGCATAGTTTTGTGAATCTTATGCAGGCTGGCCAGTCCAGAGCTAAGGTTTTCTGTGTAGAGCTTGGGCTGTTCTTTCGAAGGCTTGTGAGGCTTGTTTTGTTGCTTTTACTCAGATTTGCGGGAGGCCTTAGCAAATCTGTTATGGCAAGGCAAAGAAGATATCCATACTTGGTTATAAGGTCCAATTATTTATCTTACAAGAAATTCATTGCAGTGGCCAAGCACGCCCACAAACATTTCTCTTTCCTAGATCATTATTGGGGAATTTTTGTTAGGTCGAAACGGAGCAAAAAAAACTAGTCAAAGATTTCCTTACCAGAAATCCCTTGAGTTTCTCTGAGTATCTCAAGATTGCTAGGCCCCAATTGTTTGCACATCGAACATCATCGAATATGCAATTACCTGATTCTGCAGGTTTGAGAACCCTAGGTATCACTAGAGTCTAGAACTATAGCAAAGCAACCTACAAAGGTGAACTATCCTTCAATAATTTTTATTGAATATAATAATTGTTTTTGTTTGGCGTTCCATCACATGCAAGATTTAAGTTCTTTGCTCAGCAATTTGTTTCCTTGAAGAATTGCTAAGTGGAATCACACATGTGAAAGTTAGCATAGAAGTCCTTATGCTCCATACTTACTATGAATGTAGACCTTATAGAATATGATGCGTCTACTTGATCTTCCTTCACGAGCATTGAGTTAAATAGTTTGGTTGTTTGTACCCAATATCAATTGTTAGATATATGTACATACCAAGTAACATAAGATTAACGTTAGCATTTATAAAAATAAGAATCGCACCAGCCTGTTCCAGTCGGATCTGAGGCATGATTCTTCGAATTTAAGGCATATTTACTTTTTAAGATCTGCTATGAGCTGCTCAATAGATATCATGCATGAGATTGAACCTATTTCAAGATTTTTCAGTTTGTCATGCTCCAAGATTTTTCGCTTCATGTTCTTCAATCCATGGTTCAATCACCACAAAAAAGCTCTTTCTTTTTTGTAAAACTGCTAGACAAAAATGTGTTGCAAATGGACATAGAAAAATCCTTTGATGATGTGGCAAGGGAGGCAACGAAAATAAAGGACCAAGATATATGTAATAGAAAAGATAAAGGCAGCGACTGTTTTTTACACAAATCAACAGATTTTCATGATGTTAAAGAGGCTGCCAAGTTTCCAGCATATAAGGGGTTTTGCTAAAATAATTACAAATCAAATTTTGTTTGCGAATCAAGTTCTGTTTTCCAAAACACTTGCAAATCAAGTTTTGTTTGCTTCCACTACAAAAGCTTTCTCTGCAAATAGGGCTTTCTATTTTTCCCTTGCTTTTGCTTCCTCTATTTTGCAAAATTTAAGCCTTTTTCCATGGAACGGCCCCTTGCTCGGTCTTGAATCCATGCTCAAGTCTTGCTTTAGGCCATATCTGGCACTGTCGAGCAAGCACACATGGAGTTAAACCACTTTGAGCTTAAATCCCTAACGGCCCACCACAACAAAAGATGCTATGGTGTTTAACTGTAATTTTTATTTTGTATGTCTTATCCTGGGCCCTTTACATGAAATCGAAGCAAAAACTGGAGCAATTGATCACAATTAAGGAACGGGCGAATTCGGTCCTTGATTTCAATCAAATGTTTAAGAAGAAGATGAAGAACAGAAAAACAAAAGGGACCTTTTCTTCATGACAGTTGATTGATAGGGATGCACAATAAAGACCCCGCTCTTCTGGGTTTTCAAGGAAAACACTAATGAGAAACAATTGCCAACACTCTCAAGAAATGTGTGCAACACCCGAACTAGAATATAGATAACTTGAAATTCGTCGTGCCAAACAAATAGTTGAAGCACCCAACAGGGCTCGACCGCTAGCATACGTTCAGCTGAGAATTCTTCAAAAATTAGGATGGCCAAGCTCTCCAAGGGCAAAGCATAATTCTTCGTATTGTAACAACCCAGATACTCCAAAAAGTAACCTGCATAATCAAGGCTGAAAAAGAAAATGACCCATCAGAGAGTTAAACATCTAGCACATCAGTACAATATAGTATCAAAAGAAATATTGCTCGGAGGCTCCAGCGCCGCCAAGAAAGAAATAATAGCCAACTAATTGGGACCATCCGCCGAATGATCAACGCAGGGAAAACATCCGAATAGTGTTGCCTCGGAGGCTATATTGCCGAGCTGGAAGAAAATGAAAATTACGTTTCGGAGGCCATAGCCATGCCGAGGAAAAATGAAATGATAAGTAGGCCTCAAAGGCTACAGCGTCATGCCAAGAACATATGCACTTTAAACGAAGATAAAAGAAAACATGGAGGATATCGGGGCCTGCAGGGCGGCCTGAGAAGTATAGAAAAATAGACAGGCAAAAGGATGGCAAACCAACTAACAGGAAATGGAGCAACTTCGACAACGGAATATAACACGAGACGTGGGAAATTGGGCATAGAGAGCGATCCGATGAGTTCTTGGCGCCTTCACGGCTAGGGCGGCGGCAGGGAAAGGGGCCGCCCCTAATCCTTGCTTTCGGCACTGCAGTGGCTGCAAATTTCTTCTGCTCCAAGATCTGATGGCTAGCATAAGGGTTTTGGCATCTTGGTTTTCCAGATTCTGCCTCCATCTGCTTCCTTTTCTGGTTTCTTGGAGTCTCTTCATGGCGGCCTCTCCAGCCTTCTCAGATAATCCACTAACGTGGATCTTTACTCTGATGCTTCCGGTTCTAGGTAAGCATTGTGTTTTTCCATAGATCAAACAGAGACTAGTCTGGTCAGCAACCCATTCGTTTCTTTCTTGCCCTTTCTTGAAAGGCATAAATTATTTGGGGCTGGGCTGGCCGTTGCTTCCTCTTTTTCCTTTGTGGATGCACACCGAAATGGCTCAGATTGCCTATAAGGTTGAGTAATTAAGATGCAGGGCTATGAGAGAAGATGCTTCAAATTTCTAGTTAATTGGCAGCTTTATTCTTTCCTCAGGTCTGTAATGCCAGAAGCCTTTCCCTTCCTCTTGCTCTTTCCTACTAGCGGAAAGGTGTAGATTTGTTTCTTGAAAAAGAAGAAGAATAGATTAGCCTGACTCTTCAATGCCGAGCTAGGGATCTTCAATGCAGGATGAGGCTTGATTTTATTGGACTGTTTGAGATGCCGAGCTAGGGAATTTTTTTGAGCAGGATGAAGCTTATATATCTTGAGCCGGACTTTAGGGAGGAGTCTGGTAGCTGGGCTTTGGGGTCTAGTACAGGCTAACTGCTTCATATCCCGACAATGCAGCATTTCTGATGGTTACATTCATTCTAGGCCGACTGCATATATCCTGACAATGCAGCATCTTTCCTGGTACAATCAGTATTGGTTAATTTGCAGAATGGGTTATTTGGAGCTGTGTTAGCTTCCTTGAGCAATGCGGGAGATTGCTCATGTTTTCTTCATTCCTTTCTCTGTTCGTCTCTACTCTTGCAAGAGGTGGTTCATAGAGCATTCAAGGTATATTCGTAGCTTGAGGAAAATTTATATTTGTCTCCTGTAGTATTCCTCTAGCTGGGAAGATGTTGATTCTGTCCTGTAGTACTAGTTAGTTGGAAGAAGAGGTTGAGAAAAATTATGAGTACCAAGCTTCAAATAGTATATTTGATCCACATGGGATCCTCTGTACTTCAAGGTTATTTGATCCTTGCGGGATCTTTCTGATGTAATTCTTCCTATCTTAATATAAATTTATCTTACCTTCAAAAAAAACCCAGCCTGAACTAGTAAACCTAGACCAGACATCTGCCTCAGTCAATCCCTTGGCAGTATTATCATCCTACTACCAGTATGAGCATTTCTGGCATAGTATCCTTTTACCTATACTTTCATAGTCATTCATTATAGCTTCAGCATTTTTTTTCGAAATGATAATAGAATCATATAATTTCAACATCAGTGCAAGTAGCAATTCAAACTTGAGAATTATAGTATATATGAGAATGAAAAACAATGATCATTATTTATTGCAGCCTAAGCCATTTGTCAATAGCACATTTGTGTCTATAAAGTGAGTACATACCCATTTTGATCAGCATATAACTGTTATTAACTTATAAGAGTAGAAACATAAAGGTGAACTCAACCTTAAGCAATTCCAAGCCTCCTAAAAGCAACCATTTGGCCAGCCTGAACATCAGGTTTAAACTTGTCCTTTGCAATAAGCATCAAGTTGTTCAACATCTATATCTGGAGACTAATAATGTAGCAAATAGCATTTTAATTACAAGTTTGCTCTTTTCTAGAACAGACTCTTGTTAGAAAGCATATCTATCATAATAATAGTTTAAAAAAACCCGTTTATGTGCTGCCTTTGTCATTGTAAACTCCATAGTAACGAGCTTCCGCAAAAAAAGTGAGCAATATCTCCAATATTCTTCCAGCCAAATCCAACTACAAAAGCAAAGGGAACAATGGGAAGAAAATCCCGTACCTGCAGCCAATCAGTACCCTGTTAGCGTGAAAACGGTATCAGGGCAAGGGCCAAAAGGTACATTGGGATTTTCAGTTCATCACTGATTACCCATTGTGCCTTTTGCCCTTCTAGCCAAATTTAACTACAAGAATAGAAGGAGAAATTTTATGCAACTGCTCAAACGAATGTAAATTCTGTAACACATAAATTGCTGCTGTTATCTATGCATTTATATCAGAGCACTGCATGCTACGGTTCTACATATCAACCCCAGCAACAATACATGTCTGGTTTTTTGTTTTTGTCTGCAATACTCTTGTCCAGGAAGAATATGCTATTATTCTAAAGAGCATAAATTGCTCTTGCAACACCTGTATTAAAGTGACAGTATTTGCCTGCTAGAATTCTAACGAACAACTTCTAAAAATAAGAAACTAGAAGTTCTTATTTAATGAATCAAATACATTCCATGTATATTGTGGAAGAATGAATTCAAAAATATATCATAAAAACCTGAATATAATCCGAAGGCTATGAAGGATGTGATCATCTGTATCGTCCTCCAAGCATGTGCAGAATGAAGTGAGCATCTATAAATTACTCCAGGTGTATGCAATGTACTCCAGACTTTCTGTTTTGGAGCTCTATTACCAACGGCATCTGCTGGGTCCTCTTAATATTTCGAAATGAAGTCCAGCAGTAAATAATATATGGAAAGTCCATCAAGCTTCTACATGGCCCTCCGAGCATTTTGAAATGGAGTTCTGCTATAGATTCATCTGCCAAAGCCATGGGATCAGACGAAATTTCGTTCAAGCTTGCTTGGCTCTACATCTGAAGATATGAAGCTATGGAGCCGGGCTCAGCAAATTAAGGGACTTTCAGGTATCGACTCCCAGAACAGAGCATTACCATATCTATTTTTTCCATCTGGCAATCAGAGGTAGCCGCTCACGAGCATACATATTAGGGCAACTCAAAAAAAGGCCCTAAACTATCTGTACCCTAATTATTTACCTTTGTATTTTTCAAAAGAAAAATAGAGAGCTTATATCTAAGCAATTGGCAATAGGAAATCCACGTTCCATAGACTTCTTGATATTAAAAGTTGCATGCAACACTTGCATGTGATCTCTACATGTCCAACATGCATTTTAGAACAACATGCATTTTAGAAAAAGATGCATGCATATGCTTTAACATAATATAAATATTAGATGAAGCATTTCACTTGTGTAAGTTATTATTTGACTTTCATAACAATATCCCCTATCAAGGAATTTAGAATAAGCAAATATAGCTTCATACAGGACCTTTGTCCTTGAATATATCCAAAGGGGAACCAAAAGTCTGAGGTGCATATTGCTCAGTTGCTCAGCCAAACATGCCTTGCACAGCTAGGGAAATTGCCATCATTGCTGGACACGTGGATTTATCATTCAATTTCATGTCAAAGAGAGACACATGGACTATGGCCCTTGAAGAATGCACCCAATAGTGAATCTCAAATAAAAAAAACCCTACCACCTACCGTGGAATGAGGGTAAACACACCTTGATAGTACCAATCTGTGACCATGGGGAGAGCCAACCCCCACTGCCACAGCAGGGGTTAAGCCTCATCCCATAATTTAAAGCTTAAGAAAATGTAAACTTATAACATACCTTGATTATTGAGTTTTCAGATATTGCAGCACCACTGTGCTGTCATATTGACAAATTTGTATAGCCAACTGGCATAAGTATAGTAGGCCTAGTGGCCAACACTATCTTTGTTTGTTCTTGCAAGTTATTGCAATGGAATTATGCTACTCCATGTTGGAGGTATAATCTCATATTCTCATCCTTACGTGTATCCTGTATGTGGTATGACTTCATACTCGTCCTCTTCATGACATGCATCCTGCATAAGTATATCATAACGAAAATGTAACTCTGTAAATCAGTATTTAAATCAAAATTTTGTCAACCAAAAATATCAATGCATCCAGCCATATACTTTACTTTTCCTAAGTTGCAGCTTAGGACAGCGTAAATGCTCATACAACTAGCCAATAGGTAGAGGACAACACCGGATATCTCCAGTGTGATGAAGTATCTAAAAAAAACCCAGCCTGAACTAGTAAACCTAGACCGCATCCGGCCCTCACCAATCCCTTGGCAAAGATTATCATCCTACTACCAATATGAGCATTTCGGCATAGTATCCTTTTACCTATACTTTCATAGTCATTCATTATAGCTTCAAATTTTTTTTCAAATGATAATAGAATCATATAATTTCAACATCGCAAGTAGCAATTCAAACTTGAGAATTATAGTATATATGAGAATGAAAACAATGATCATTATTTATTGCAGCCTAAGCCATTTGTCAATAGCACATTTGTGTCTATAAAGTGAGTACATACCCATTTTGATCAAAGATATAACTCAAGTATTAACTTATAAGAGTAGAAACATAAAGGTGAACTCAACCTTAAGCAATTCCAAGCCTCCTAAAAGCAACCATTTGGCCAGCCTTAACATCAGGTTTAAACTTGTCCTTTGCAATAAGCATCAAGTTGTTCAACATCTATATCCGAGACTAATAATGTAGCAAATAGCATTTTAATTACAAGTTTGCTCTTTTTCTAGAACAGACTCTTGTTAGAAAGCATATCTATCATAATAATAGTTTAAAAAACCGCTTATGTGCTGCCTTTGTCATTGTAAACTCCATAGTAACGAAGCTTCCGCAAAAAAAGAGCAATATCTCCAATATTCTTCCAGCCCAAATCCAACTACAAAAGCAAAGGGAACAATGGGAAGAAAATCCCGCACTGCAGCCAATCAAGACCATCAAGAAAAGCGGAAAATCCATCATTAGGGCAAGGGCCAAAAGGTACATTGAGATTTTCAGTTCATCACTGATTACCCATTGTGCCTTTTGCCCTTCTAGCCAAATTTAACTACAAGAATAGAAGGAGAAATTTTATGCAACTGCTCAAACGAATGTAAATTCTGTAACACATAAATTGCTGCTGTTATCTATGCATTTATATCAGAGCACTGCATGCTAGAGCACTGCATGCTACGGTTCTACATATCAACCCCAGCAACAATACATGTCTGGTTTTTTGTTTTTGTCTGCAATACTCTTGTCCAGGAAGAATATGCTATTATTCTAAAGAGCATAAATTGCTCTTGCAACACCTGTATTAAAGTGACAGTATTTGCCTGCTAGAATTCTAACGAACAACTTCTAAAAATAAGAAACTAGAAGTTCTTATTTAATGAATCAAATACATTCCATGTATATTGTGGAAGAATGAATTCAAAAATATATATCATAAAAACCTGAATATAATCCGAAGGCTATGAAGGATGTGATCATCTGTATCGTCCTCCAAGCATGTGCAGAATGAAGTGAGCATCTATAAATTACTCCAGGTGTATGCAATGTACTCCAGACTTTCTGTTTTGGAGCTCTATTACCAACGGCATCTGCTGGGTCCTCTTAATATTTCGAAATGAAGTCCAGCAGTAAATAATATATGGAAAGTCCATCAAGCTTCTACATGGCCCTCCGAGCATTTTGAAATGGAGTTCTGCTATAGATTCATCTGCCAAAGCCATGGGATCAGACGAAATTTCGTTCAAGCTTGCTTGGCTCTACATCTGAAGATATGAAGCTATGGAGCCGGGCTCAGCAAATTAAGGGACTTTCAGGTATCGACTCCCAGAACAGAGCATTACCATATCTATTTTTTCCATCTGGCAATCAGAGGTAGCCGCTCACGAGCATACATATTAGGGCAACTCAAAAAGGCCCTAAACTATCTCAGTACCCTAATTATTTACCTTTTGTATTTTTCAAAAGAAAAATAGAGAGCTTATATCTAAGCAATTGGCAATAGGAAATCCACGTTCCATAGACTTCTTGATATTAAAAGTTGCATGCAACACTTGCATGTGATCTCTACATGTCCAACATGCATTTTAGAACAACATGCATTTTAGAAAAAGATGCATGCATATGCTTTAACATAATATAAATATTAGATGAAGCATTTCACTTGTGTAAGTTATTATTTAACTTTCATAACAATATCCCCTATCAAGGAATTTAGAATAAGCAAATATAGCTTCATACAGGACCTTTGTCCTTGAATATATCCAAAGGGGAACCAAAAGTCTGAGGTGCATATTGCTCAGTTGCTCAGCCAAACATGCCTTGCACAGCTAGGGAAATTGCCATCATTGCTGGACACGTGGATTTATCATTCAATTTCATGTCAAAGAGAGACACATGGACTATGGCCCTTGAAGAATGCACCCAATAGTGAATCTCAAAAAAAAAAAAAAAAAAAAAAAAAAAAAAAATTGGGCATAGATATGGCATGACCAACAAGCTCAAGTGTGACAGAAGGAGAGGGGGGCAAGAAACTTGCGGACGCAATGAACAAGTACAGAATGAGCTCGAATTTGGCTTTCTACCTCGTGGATATATTTGTACCCAAGGTAGGCTTAGTCTGTGACTACTGTGTCAATAGTAGGGTTGGGCGTGAAGCTCTAGCCAATGGCAGAAAAGTTCAAAGTTGGGTGGCCACTGAGCAGCAAAAAGAGCTTTTGGAGCTGTATTATCCCGATGTGGAGAAGCATCATCTGACATATCAAGGGAAGCAAGCATAGAGGGAGAATCGGCAAGGTCAAAAGGATGCAAAGAAGAAGGAAAGAAAGAAGAATGAGGCAGAGCAAGAGTCTGATGAGGAGGATGCAGGGAATGGCACTTCGGAAGAAACTATCTCTGATGAAGAGTCTGCTTCTGAAGAAAGTGAAACTGATCGTTATCTATGTTTACCTCATTTGCTTTTTTGGATCCTTTGCTTCTTTTCTTCCAATACTTTGTCTTTGGGCGCTTTTTGACTATTTGCATCCGCATGAGCTTGCTATTAGCGTTTTCGTGCTCGTTTGCTTCATTTGCACCTTTTTGTTCTTGTCCCGGTTGGGCGTTAGCCCTTTAGTGTTTTGAGCCTCGTTTGCCCCGCTAGGCCCAACTTTCTCATTTGCTCTTATATACTCTCGAACTATCACACTTTTCCTTTCTCTATTCTCTCATCTGACCCCTTTTTATTCCATCAAGTCCTGATCTAGTTTATTTATTTTCACATGCCCATGTTATCTATGTTTCATAGGACATTTCTTCACTCCGCCCTCAATAAATCTGCTTCATATTTCGTGAACTTTCTTATAGAATGTCTTGTCTTTAGCATCGGTATTGTTATGTCGCCTCATACTATCTTAGTTTTCTCATACGCATATACACTTGATTGTTGTCATTGGTCTGCATTTGTGGTTACTTCATTTTTTTAGTTGCCCCACGTATTCCAGTGTTCCTTTTTTCTCCGAGGTGTGTATTTGGGCTATCCCTTGATATGTATGACCCCTTAGAGATCGTGACCCCATCCTCTACCACCTTGGGGGTGTCATGTAGGCATATGACCCAAAAATAGTGATGTAACAATCCCACATTATATGTACAAAGCGTGGGAAGTGCGACATCACCGTCAAATTACCTACGCTTGCAAGTTTAGGCTGGTAAGTGGGAATATCCAAGCATATACTAGGATATATTCAGAATATTCCCACCCACCAACAACATCGAGGGTTTTCCCTTAGGGGCAACCCAAACAAGGTGCTGCGCACGGAGGGTTGCCCTCCATGGCCGGAGGGTGAAGTGGCTTAAATCATAGTTCAAAGTCATATTTTGACAGTCAATTCAAAACCATAACCCCGAACATTTAGAAACGAAATCCTCTGTAGCCAACGAACTACCTTTATCTTCCAAAATGTAGCTAAAGAGTTTAGCAACCTGTGAAATAAAGAACACACGAATTTCAGAACTATAAAATATACGGGGCTATTTGGGAAAATATTTAAAATTTAAGGGCATTTTGGGAATTTTAAAAATACGAAGGGCTTTTTGGGAATTAAGTCAAGGAAGGGAGCCCCTGAGAAATCGGTGCAACCACATGCATGTAATAGCCGTGGCAAGATCTTCTTTGGTCGTGAAATCGAGACCAACCATAATGAGCACATTGTCATTGAAATTCAACGAAAATACCGACTTCTAATGCTTAATGGCGTAACCCATGCACCCGGAAGGAAGCTCAAAATGGAAGTTCGTCACGAGTCCTAAATCCTCGACCCATACATCGTGGTCATTATGCACTCTCATCCTTACGATAATATTCTCAACAATGGCAACAATCCAAAAGGACTTGAAAATATGTAAAGAACCATCATTCCCTTAAACAATGCAACTTCGGGCAAACACAAATTTCCAAGGCAAAACCCAATGACGAGGAATGGGAATAATTTGAGGCGCCGGGATGCTTATTTGCCTCAAATTTTGCCTCATATCTAACAATCTTTGAGAATATATGGATGCACAAATGACGTGATCGACTTGCTAACCTCCCCTTGAGATAGGCTTCGGATGGAAGATGGGAAGGCCTTAACACTCAACTAGATCACCTCCTTTAAAACATAAGACACCCGATATTCACCAAGTGTAATAACCGGTTCAAACTACAATAGCAATACCAATATGGCCATTTATTAAGATTTGTTGCCTCAATTCCTTGCCTACTTATTGTCCCACAACCAAAATGTTACTATTATAATAGATCTTAAATGTCTCTTGAGACCATAAAAGACCTTAATGTCCACTAAGAACATAGGGTTGGGAAAACAATTCATTTACCAACATAAACTCAAGTTACCAACATTTACATTTTCTATTTCTACTATGCTTTATCTACCTCCCTTTTTCAAGGATAGATCTTCATTGCGGGACACAAATGTGGAAAGAAATCGATTAATTTCAAGTCGAACTTTCAACGAGGGAATCGAGTCAGCGGTGACAATTGAAAGGGCAACACGACGAACTATTATCTCCATAATAAAGTGGATATGGTAATGTACCGCATAATTATTGAGCCTTTGCCAATCAATCTACACCTTGATGTGCTATAGGTGATAAAGTAGTAATAACAATATGCCCTTCAAAACATCCTAACCCGAAAACAACAATTTCAAATGTCATTTAACTTTGCCCAAGGCTTGAGGCAAATTTGTATCAAAATGATTCCGTGCTTTGCCTAGATAGAGATGGGAACTAATAAAGGATGTACACGGACTTCATACACAAAGGGCCAAAGTTGAGGCAACTGTATCCCAATCTTAAATTTCGTACGTCGACATTAAAATATCAAATTCTTACATACCATGTACACACATAGTTCTTATTTCATATAACTCAGAAGGATATTAAAGACCCCACATACAACCGATGGAATAATATTCAAACTCAATGTACAACCATGATTCAGTCATATACCTCATTAAATGAGAAAACCCCTTGACCTTAACAAAAGAATAAAAAATCTTAATTTCAACCTGAAATAGCAGGAATATATTAAAGCCCATTTTAGACAGGAAAAGTTTCAACACAATTTACCATAAAGTTAAATAACTTCAACACGCATTGTTTCATCAATGCACCGGCCCCCCTTGCTGATGATCCAGCACCCATATTTACATGGATTCCCACGTTAAATTCTCACCTAAAAAGAGCCTCCAATGGGTTTTCATTCATTCACATTTACATATTAGTTAGAACTTAAAAAAATGCCGTTAAAAGGAGGTGAATTATAAAGGGCAAGCCCAAGGAAAAGGTTTGCACTACATGTGTCGTGTACATAGTACAAACTTTGTTATGGCAATAAACATCAATCATACCGTTTCTTTAGCCAATCTTCAGGAATCTAATTAGCTCAGTGGGATTGAACGTTCATGTAGATTAGGTGAATTATAAAGTTTATAGCTTGCAAACATGTAAAAAACAAGCTTCAAGAGACATGATATTACATGATTACATATTGTATCTCGAGCATGCAGGCTGCAAAGATTACGCCTTGAAACGTCCTTGGGATGAGATCTTGCAAGTGCCTCTCAAAGATCCGGATCACTATGATTCTCAAATGGATCCAAGTTGAATCAGCCAGTTCTTGGAGAATGAAAAAAGTCTAAGCCAACACCTTGCGGCAAGTAGAAAATATCCATTACCGCATATTTTACAATATCGAGAAAAGAACTGGATTGTTTCAAGCCCGCCGTCTTGTGTCATTTAGAGCAAATTTTGCAATGTCACAACCATCAATAAGTATTTGGCCCCTTCATCAATAAGTATTTGGCCCGCTTGAGGCACCACAACACAATTAAAGTATTAAATGGGCTTGATTTCCTCGCGACCGGCGGACCCCGGCAACACCAAGTTTCTCATTTGATTTTACATTCTTGAAAGACTATGAAGAACCAAGGGAGTTCAGCCCCATAGCACATGAACACATTCTTGAACTCAATATTTCCCCGAAAGGGGCGAGCTTGAAAATATACAAACTGAATATCGGTGAGCTTTAATTGCGTTAAACCTTTGCTCGCTTAACTAGCAAGTCAAGGACTCTTTGTCAACAAAGATGTTCTTCCGAGTCTATAGTTCAATAGCTTGCAAATAATAATCTACACTTTAGTGACATTACGTGTAAATATTCACAAAGTATAATGATTTCAACGACAAACCTTTATACGAGTTTTACGAGTACAATAAAGAAGAATCAAAGACAATACCAAGAAAGGAAAAGTTCTGCTCCAAGTTTTACCCAGTTCCAAGGCAAGCTCAAATAACTTGAAACAATTATAGAAAAATGAAGGCAAACTGCTTTTCTTCCTAAATGCTGCAAAAAGAAACCAAAGGATTAGTCATCATGTCTTTATTATAGATGGACGATTCCCAATTTAGATCTACCACGGCAAACCAAAAGCTCTATTGCGTTTACAGTATAATAACACATATCTACAAAGATTTGCCAAATGCTCTAAAGCAGTACCTACAACATCAATATGCAGAGTTAAATAGTTAGATCAATGTACGCATAATAGAAATGGCCAAATTGCAACAGTATGATCAAAGCACAGATTAATCAAGCTATGGCAATGCAAAAGAGATGTTGGACTTTGTATCTGCAGATTAAAGTCCTCAGAACACATACAATTCCTCAAATGCAGACATGTTTCTAAATCCGAACGGGAACAAATCATTCTTGTTAGCAATAACAAATGCAACAAGAGCTCAAATAAAATATAGCACGAGATTATCTGCAGAAAACATGCTACATTGCAAACATTTGATTTCAATACATTCACTTGGTGCAGTACTGCATCTTTTGTCTAGATTATATAAGAACTATTAAGCTCAACAAAGATAAAAAATGCATCTTGCACTGGTTGATCCTATCCATGATATTTGCAGCCAGAAGCTCCTCTAGATAGACATGCATATGCTTCTAACTCCTGAGCCACAGCACATAACTCAGATCAACAAAGCTTATACTAAGACAATTGAATAAAAAAAAAATAGATCAAAACACAAATTGAAGACCAAAAAAATACCCACATGTGAAAGAGCGTTGGAATTCTACTCTGATCAAAAGCTAAGCAACTTGCAGATCAGAAAAAACCCTTATCTCATACAGAGAACTCAAAAACATGTTAAGGAGCTATACTACCTTTAGGGAACTTGCCAAGGAACATGAAATGAACCTCGGCAAATAAAACCCAAAAAATCTAAGCATAGCTCTAATTTGACCTATCTGAACCAATGCTTGAAGTTCTGACGGCGAACTTAATCCAAGATTTTAGCATTAGTACTGCATAATTGCACTGCCAGCAGACATTCGAAATCACATGGTAAAGAAGAACACGAAAACCGGATGGATGGATAACACAAAATGGAACTAAGCGGGGAATAAATCCACCATTCTAGTCTCGATGCAGAGAATAACTTAACACCAGAAATCTGAGGCATAAAGTCATCACAACTACCGCTCTAGTATACGAGTTCTGACACCAAACATTCTGGAAGAAGAAAAAAGTCACGCATCTATTTACCACAAACTTAGTACCTGATTCCATGAATCTAAATCCTATCCAAATTCGTGACATTGATCAAAAATCACTAGCAATATCTTAAGCCCTTCCAGATAAGTAAACAAAAACTCAAGCTGACTTTGCCATCAAATCCAATATGTAGCATAATAACAGGGGGTTTTCTTTGTGTTTTTGTACGCTTTTCACAAAGGTTTTCCTAAGATTTCATGGTGTATTCGAATAGATGTACTAATGCGTACATCTAGAGTGCACCATTTCTCAGTCGTTGATTTAGCTTTTTTTTTTTTCCAATAGTCCAACATCCAAGGGCTCACAACAAAAAGCCCTTTTTTTTAATTTTAGTTGCCATTTCCAGTTTTGCATGCAAGCATCGTGCCATCATGTTTTAGGGTTATTTTAGGGTTAGGAAGAAAGAAGGCAAGAATTGAAAGCAATACAATGCTGCAGGGTTCGAACATGCTGAGAATCAGCAGCTTGGATGAAGGCCATGAATGTTTCAACTCTATGAGCCATCTATGAGCTTGTATGGTTGATCTGATTGGACGTGCGGGACAGCTAGGTGAAGCTCGGAATCTTATTGATACAATGCCTTGTGAACCAGATCTGATAATCTGGAGAGCCTTTCTGAGTGCTTGTGCCATCTATGGAGATACTGGGTCAGCTGAATGTGCGATGGAAGCAGTTATGAAGCTGGACCATCCTAACTTGGCAGCAGCTGTGGCTTTGTTGGCAAATACATATGTCGCATCTGGCAGGTTGAATGCATATGATTCAGGTTAATCACAGGTAAATGTTAAGAGATCCTTCTATTTTTCATGGTGGCAGAGGGTTTTTTCGTTTCACCCAATTATGTAAAATGTGGGAAAGAAACTTCATTATGAGGAGCTGCATACAAATTCTGAGCCATTTTCAACTAAATAATCTGAGGGGAAAAATCTTCAATACAAGGAATCCGTTAAATATGTTTGATATCCATAGCAAAGGGTCTGGGTCAGAGAATCACCAGCTTGGATTGTATAGATAAGAAAATTTGCACGCCGCCCTTTGAACCTATTGTTTTGGCAAGCACAGGGGAACGGAATTGTCACATTTTGCCCTGAAACAAGACTATCATGTGTAGACAGATTATTAGCCTGAGCAATCCACCGTATATGTCTGATGCGATGCTGAGTAGAGTGTCCATATCTTTCGCTTTGTATGTAACAGAGCTTGCTTTTCGAATGCCATGTTCACAGCTGCAAGGAATTGGTATGTTGATCAATTGATTCTGTTCTATGACTGTTTCTGATGGCAGCCGCACCTAAGCCATGGATGTTGATCATAGGCAGAGTATTTGTTGGCAGAGTATTTGTAGGCAGAAGCATCACCTGCCAGAAAGAGAGGAGCTCTTGTTAGCTTGAATGTGCTGATGATCACTGGAGGCCAATTTGTATCATATCTGATTAACCTTGCATTTACAAAGGTGCTTATGCTTTGCATCTATGTTTTCTAAGGTCCATCTTAGCGTTGTTATTTTTTCCCACGCTCCAGGTACTTGAAGATGGATGCTTGGTGCTGCAGGTTTACCTTCTATCTTGCAGGGACTTTTGATGCTCTTTTTACCAGAATCACCAAGATGGCTTTATAGAAATGTAATGTTTTACAATAGATTCCATGCCCTTAGCATTGTGAATTACAACATGCTGGTCTTGTTATGTTAATGTTTACGAAGCCATTTGGTTTGTCATATGCTAGACTAGTTTTTGGCTACTATTAAGGGGCTTTCTCTTGTTATTGCAGATTTTTCAGCAATTCGTCGGAATCAATACAGTTATGTACTATAGTCCATCCACAGTAGAGCAAGCTGGATTTGCATCACATAGAACAGCATTATTGTTATCCTTAATAGTGGCAGGTATCGACGCTCTTGGAACTATTGTTAGCATAGTTCTTATCGACAGATGTGGCAGGCGAAAGCTTGCCCTCTCAAACTTAATTGGTGTTGCTCTTTCCTTCATCATTCTAACTACAGTATTTCATCTAACTACTTTGAACTCCCCCCTTGTGAGCAATGGTTTAAGTCGAGAATCTAGATATACATGCCCAGACTACTTGACGTCTACATGGTCCTCATGGAGTTGCACAGCTTGTTTGAAAGCTAGTTGTGGAAGAATTTGAGTATACTAAAAGAAATGTAGGTTTAGGTATTCAGTCAAGACAAATTGAGCGCGTTGTTGCAACAATGCTATTTTAGAATGATTTCAACACAATTTGAGCGCATTGTTACAATGTTGTCATTTTGGAGCCTATAAATTATGCAATTTAAAATATATGATTTGCAATAACACATCAATCATTTTGTACTTTTATTTTATTTTGATTTTTATATTTTGTTTTTTTTTGTTGGCCCGAAGGGCCAAAAAATTTTTGTAATATAACAACCAACATAACTACTATGAACATTAATTAACACAAACCATTACATTAGACATGTTTAAAATTAAATT
Organism: Isoetes taiwanensis; assembly: GCA_021234155.1. NCBI lineage: Eukaryota > Viridiplantae > Streptophyta > Lycopodiopsida > Isoetales > Isoetaceae > Isoetes > Isoetes taiwanensis. Next base: position 3,555,705 of record JAJEKV010000080.1, on the reverse strand, counting down.
CCCCCTTAAACCCCCTTTTGTTTGGGTGCATATTCACACGGGGGGTGACTCCGGGCAACGAGAGCTGTTGGATAGGCATATTCACCCCTTATTCCTTAATCTACACCGTACACAAAGTTCCTCGTTTGTGGGGTATGGATGTATAGAATTTGTTATACTGTATAACAAGATTTGCAAAATACTATAAGATTTCAGGCAATATACTACATGGTGTTGATTTTGTACGTGCAAAACATCATTACAGGGGCTCTCGCTGCCCTACGTCACCCCCCGTGTGAATATGCACCCAAACAAAAGGGGGTTTAAGGGGGAATTTAATTTTAAACATGTCTAATGTAATGGTTTGTGTTAATTAATGTTCATAGTAGTTATGTTGGTTGTTATATTACACCCTAGAAAAAAAATGAAATGAAAGGTATACTTGCAAATCTCTTCAAATGCTTTACATGGCCTTTCCCGTCAATGGCAATCACGGAAGCCAATAGATGGGAAGATGGGATGACCGCTTGGATTGCTAATGCAAAAAATAGACTGAAAAATAAGCCTAACACTTACCAAGCTGGGAGTATGAAAGCCCCAAAGATGAAGAACAGAGTGCTTTTTGGCATCGTGCAAAGTTTGAATTTTTGGCATGGTGTATATCCACAAGCAAACGCTCCTCACATCAGCATTGAAGGTTTGGCAAATTTGCACACAACTGTAGAAGCCAGATCGGTTCTTCTGGCGCCTGCACACACACTCAAAATACTTGCCATCTGCCCAAGATACCTCTCCGGTTAGCCGGTTTCGAGAGCGGCTGCCCACCAACAGAAGTGACCGAGCATTTACAGCCAATCATAAGTTTTTTGCAGACACCAGCATATCCTAGGGATATTCTAGCATATACCTAGGATATGCCAAAAGCCCACATAAACAAGGGTTTGCCCCCCTAGGGGCAACCCAAAAGTGACATAGCTAGTTGAAGCATTTAGTGGAAAGACTTGACCGAAAATGATGTGTGCAATCTCATTACTAGAAAAAGAGTCTATCATCTTAATATCTTAAAAAAAAAAAACAAGGCATGGAGGACAATTTTTCTAAATCGGTGATTCAGAAGACATGGTGCTTATGACACGTCTGTACTCTAGATACGAGCTATAGAGAGTGTACATATAGTCGCTGCTACACATAAATCAACTAAAACTCAAAGAGATATTTGTTCAGTGAGGTATCATACCAAGATGCTAGACTATGAGAACATGTCTCAAATTCATCTTGTTTGATCTAAAAAATGGATGAGTTTGCTCTGGCACAAGGTAGTTCTAACACTTCCTACACTTAGATTTCAACCAGAAGATGAGATTTTAACTAGTTCTTTGTGCTTCATTGAAACAAACATAATGGGATGCATGTAAAGACAAATACAAGGCCATAACTACTGATTATGGCAGATGAGTGCCATAGACAATTTCCAGCCTTTGGATCTAGGAATATTCCCATGGATATTCCCTCCCGAATCATCGTATTACCACACCTAAGCATCATATGGGGCCAAATACTTAGGTGGCTCTATATTTAAGGGGTTTGACAACCATTGAATATAACTCTAATATTAGGTTAAGTTAATAAGCTTAAATTAGGTTGTAACCCCTTAAAAATAGGGACATGCCATATAAAGCAATGAAAGGATAAGGATCCTATATTAGTATCGAGCAGCCTGTGCCACAAGATTAAAGGCTTGCCTACAATATAGAGTTCCCTCGGCAGCGCCTATAATAACTGTCACAAAAGCCCCTTATATTATTTCTTATGATTGTATTTCATACATGGGATGCTCTGTCTCCACTACATCAGCCTGCCAGCTGCAAGTAGAAGCACACAAAAGATACAACATGGGGGATTCGAACCCCCTGTGCACCTCCAAGCAACTTGTCTGCCCTTAAAGGGCAGGGGACTATTTCCCATGCACCTTCTAATGCAAACAGACAAATCATGTAGGCTTTAAAGCTTTGTTTTTCATATCATCATCATCATAATATCATCATAATCCTGGTAGTAATACGTCTGCTGCTCTCTCTTTGTACTTGGGTCCCATAGGCCAGTTGGTCTCCGTGGACGATAAAATCATATTCTATTCTATTCTATTCTACTTATTATTCTTGCTCCATATTGATCATGCCCCTGTATTTCATTTCTTACCTATCCAATCCACATACTTATGCATTACCTTTGAATAACCAGTTCTCTGGTGCAAGAATCAGTAAAGGCCAACATAGATGTCATGGATATTCTTCTTCTATTCTGTTCTTCCATACCACAACATTATTTGCCTTATTCCTACTCATAACATCATCACGAATTTTTCCAATTTGCATATCATGTACAATTTAAATTTTCATAAAGGACACACCATTCAGGCTTCTTTTCTATTGCGTCCATACTCCAGAAACCCAAAGGCTTTTTTCATTAAGAAATCATACAGTACATTACTTATAAGAAAATGTGAATGTCATACTTTACATGCCTCCACCAGAATAATCTGTAACAGAGTTTTACCAAGAATGCAGGGGTTTCTACATTTGTACCAAACACATACTGCCATATTAACCAGCTCCAAATGTAATCTATGAATCTACTGAAGATGTGGCTCTCCATCAAGCCAAAAAAAAAAAAAAAATTAGAAGATTGAAAGGGCCTTTAGAAATCCATGCCTAGGAGCTTCTCAAGGAGTTATAGACGACATAAAAACCGGGGGGGTTATAGCATAGACTATTTTACCCAGAATTGCCATCAAATGTAGACAATAACACCAATTTTACATTTAAAATCCGCCCCCCTACATCAAGCCTTCGGATCTCTTTGCTCAACCCTAACAAAGTGTAGTATGAAATACAGGTTTCACAAAAATTCCCACATGCTCTATTTTCATACTACAATATACCACTTTATTATTTTATTTTATTTTAGGGTAAGAATGAATTTTTTAATTAATAATGATAGAGTACAAGAAGTCCACCACAATGGACAGATAGAAAGAATTAACACTAATATTATGGATACCTATGCATCATGCTATGTGTACCTTAGGAACTCCCATTTCCACTTTAGCATGATGGTAGAGAGACCATACATACTTAGTTACTCAGATAGTTTCCTCTACTTGTCCCAACATTTGGGACTACGTCCTCAAAACTCATCAAGTAACATTTAAAGTAACCTTTCAATCTTGCCAATTCTGTCCAGGCCCTTATGATAGCTCATCCCCATCTTCCTATGGTGAGGCAAAGCCATTAGAGCCACTTCCATAGTAATTCCCCTTTCTTTTCTTTTTTTTGAGGGTAAGAAAATTTTGATTAATATAAAAACAATACACGACCTTCTTGTGGGCTCCACAATAGGCCAAATAGGAAGTATACAATGCTCTTGTTCGCCAGATAGAAAGAATTGTCACAAAAAATACACGCACGGACGACATGGCCTTCTTCCCAGCTATTGTAGGTACTATAGAAGGTAATAGCACTTGTAGAGTGCAATCAAAAAATTATTCCTCAAGATCCTGAAGAACGCAGCCGAAGGAATACCTAGAAGAATAAGATAGGTCACTACAGGTCGCTCTGGACTGTATGAGAACGTTTGAAGATCTGCCTTCTTCTCCTACTAGCAGCTCTTCCAGAAACACACTCCACTACCAAGAAGTCTAACCCGCAAGATTTCAAGCAGAAGTAGAGTTGTACTAGGCAAGATTGCCAACTGTCTTCCCACTAGCAAGGTACTATAGGCATTTCTCCAAGAGCTCCCTCCAATACTAGAGCAATCCGCTACTCCACTTGTATAACTGCCTCAACCTCTTTTCTGCAATAGAGGTACTATAGACCAGGCTACTCTTTTCATGTAGAGCCTCAAGGCAAAGAAACATATATTTAACAGTTCTAAATACTACAGGAGAAAGCCAATCACAATTCTAATGGAAATTTTCCAGAGAAGTCTCCAGCAAGATGCTGCAGCCCCACAGATCCATGGCAGCCTTTTCATGACAAATAGGAGTTACAGTGTACAAAATATATGTTTCAATAATATCTGTCTACTGAAGCACACCCCCGGAAGATTTGAAGACATTACCATTTAAACAATATATGTGTTGCAGCTACAAGAGACACAGGTCTCTCGTCCTGTACATCTTGCTTTACCAATCTGACGTGGACGGATCACCATGTCATCCTCTCTAGCTAGGATAGAGAAGGGGAAAAACCCCATAGGCAATACCAAGCAAGCAACACACAAGAGCCAAAATAAGCCATTTTATGTCCCCTCCTGTCATGGTAATAGCCAAGAAAAGGCATGCTGCAGTGAGTGCAGACACAACCAAAGTGATTGCGGCCTTCAGGTTGCAGTGAATGCAACAGAAAATCGAAACTCTCTCCAACACCAAATAGAAATGAACATAAGGCTACTTAGGAGATGACCAAGAGACCATAACCGTGACTGCAATAAGTGCAGGCCTGGTTCACAGCTGAAGCCATATCCAATGAGCAGAATAAATGTCCTATCGAGATCTGAAAAATCAAGCCTAAATACCATCTATGTGCTCTAGTATCAGCCAAGAAAACAAGCTGACTACTAGCCTAACTCTTCCTAAATACGAAAACACAGATGGCAAATGCTTAAAATAGTCTCCTACTAGATCAAGTGCTGATGCTAAAAGAGGGAGTTGGAAGTAGCGGCCATACCCCATCCTATCCTGCAACTGTCATAGTAGAAATGGAGATAGAAAACTCTACCTTCTGCCAAGGCTTCCGAAAGAGGGCAGAAGCAGCGAGGATACTCTTCCAGCTATTAGACATGCACGCACCGTTGAGAATTGTTCAGAACATTTTCTCTTCAGAACTGCCCAAAGTGATTCTTTAATTTCTCAATAGAGATGCTTTTAGTCCCCCCCCCCAAGAGCCACATCACACCGATGTCTTCCTATAATCCAACAGGTCACATTGACCAAAGAGCAACAAGGGAGCATGTATCCGAGATCAGTATATAGCACCACACCACCCAAATTGGGGTATCTCTGATCCCAGGATAGGACAAATCCAATGCCAAAACTCAATAATCTTAGGACAAAAAAAGATATGTGAAGGAAATTCACTAGGCTGGCATCCAGAGGGCACTAGTCTTCCGTCAAAATTCCTCTAAGGACCAGCTTCTCTGGTGTGTTGAGACCTCCTTGAAGAGCTGTCCACCTAAAGAATTGTATTCTTCTAGAGCATAAGGTTTTTCATGAATTTGCTAGGAGAAGCTTAGCCACTATTCCTGCCCTTTGCACTACAAGTCTGATAATGCCAAAGGGAGACCATATTTTTCCCAAACACCGGTGTTCCAAAATATACTAATTCTCCAACATCTTTAGGTACAACCACGGGGAAACACACTGTTTGTACTTCCTTCCAAGCATGAAGAATTCTCCTCATCAATAGAAAAGTGCCAGGAGCTACCTTGAAGTTATAAAACAGGGCACCTAATTCATCCCTCGGGAGAGACGGCTTGCTTTGGATCTTGCATAAATCAAACCACTGCTTAATAAATATCAAATCAGGAGATGTATCTCCTTGTAAAATTCGCCAGACAAATTTGGCCGCTAAGGCTTGAGCCTGCTTAAAAGGATGCCATCCTTATTATCTCTACACAACTCGGACCATGCAACATCATCCATACCCCTCCATATGAATTTTCTAATGATGACTTGTATCTAGTTGTATACTCCTTCCTGGGCTACAAGTACTGATGAAAAATGCAAATGACAGCTCTCTAACACGACATTAGCAATTGCTACTCTCCTTGCCACAGATAAGCCCCTAGCAGACCACAAACCTTCTTCCTTAGTTTGTCTAATGAGGGTCCAATGGCCCTTCATGCTATTTGAAAGAGCAAGTGGCAAACCTAAGAGCTTTTACTGGATCTCCAGCAGCTATGACTAGGAAGCTCAATTTTTAAGCACAGGGGTCAATGTCTCCATCTAAACCCCAGAGAAGTATACTCTTGTTGGCGTTGAATCCAAAACTAGGAACATGAAGGTGTCATCCGCGTATTGCATAATTGTAAGTCTTTCTCCTTGACCTGGCAGAACCAAGCTACTGAGGCCCCCTTACAAAGCTTTGAGGTTAACTGTCATTGTGAAAAGATTCGCCATAATTATAAAGAGGTAGGGAGCAAGTAGGAAACATTGGCGTATACCTTTCCTAGATCAAAAAGATCAGAAGGCTCACCATTTATCAAGACTGATGCTGAGGCAAGTTTATTCATTGCCATTGAGATATCAATAAACTTCTTATGGAATCCCATGGGACACATCACCTATTGCAAATTGTCCCCCCCAAGAGAATCATAGACTTTTCTGAAGTCCATCTTGACCAATACACGGTTCTGCATGTGGTTCGGCACCAGTGCATCTCTTCCCTAGCAGCTAGATATTATCTAGGATATACCTACCTGGAAGGAAAGCTGATTACTCCCTACCAATAACCTTGTTTAAGATAGGCTTTAAACGATTGGCAATTCCTTTTATAAATACCTTATATAAGATATTTGTTAGTGCAATAGGTTGCGACTCTTCAAGTGACTGGGGTCTAGAGGCTTTTGGGATCAAAGTAATGAAGTCTGCAGCTAGTGTAGGATGTAATATGCAAGAGGACCAAGCCTCCCTAATAGCTTTCACAAAGTCACAACCAAGGTCATCCCAAAACTCCCCAAAAAATTTAAGAGGAAAGCCATCAAGGCCAGGAGACTTACCAGAAGCCGAAGAGCATAATATTTCATATATCTCTTCTCCTTCCAGTTGATGCAGTAGAGTCTGATTGTCACCCACTGTAATCTTATCATTCCAATCAATCTTGGTCAACCACTGAGAGATTTGAGACTGATAGAAGGGCAGAAGAGGGTCTTCTTTGAATTGAGCTTGGAAGCTCTCTCTAACAAACGTTTTGATACTCCTCGGATCAAAAAGTGTACTTTGGTGACTATCCTTCATTGATGTGATACTATTTTCTGATAGTCTGTCCCCTGCCATTCTAAAAAAGCACCTAGAATTTTCAAGGTTTGACTCAGGTACCATTTGGTTTTAGAGCACACAACAGCCCCTCTAGCTTCCCCCTCCTCAATGGCCTTGGCTTTTCCTTCCAACTCCTCCTTTGTAGATTATTTGTCTCTATTACAGGGATCTAGTAGCAACTCCTGTTTGACTATCTTTAGGAGGTTATACACATCATCTTTCTCTTTTCTGAATTCCAAAGACCTATTTTTGCCCCACTTCTTGATCAACACCTTCATCAAACTAAGTTTTTTTACCCACGTCGTCATAAAAGAGAGGCATTCTGTATTAGATAGGGAGGTCCAAGAAAGTCTTAAATGGTCTGCAAAATCCTTCTTTTCCTAGTAAGGAGGTGTTAAACTTGAAAGGCACATTATCTCGTCTTCTTTGAGTAGGGATATTCTCCATGACTAGCTTTTGTGGCACATGATCTGAATGTGAGAAAGCAAGCTCTCCTTCCATATCGCATCTATCCAAGAAGGAGTATGTCCTGTTGACCATATAGAATCTGTCTAACAAACAGTATACACTGTCATGCCCTTTTTGCTTATTAGACCATGAGAATGTAGCATTTGATGGAGGAATCAAGGAGAAGCCAACATTATATAAGAGAGAGTTCTATGCAATTTTCTCCCCTGTAGCAAGTTCCTGTGTAGCCCAATTTTTTGGTCTCAAACATCAGTCATATTTAGATCCCCTCCAAGGATTTAATTGTCAAACTCCCCCTTCTTGATGAGTTATCTAATGCTCAATCTCTCCACATAATTGCCCTTTCTGTAGGTATATTAGAGGCATAGACATTGAAGAGTCCCCATACACAATCCTTTGTTTCAAAAAGAACCACCTGCCACCTCCTACAACTTCCTAGAAATTGATACTTTTCTACTTGTACCTTCCACAGAATGCATGTGCCACCTTTAGTACCATTAGCAGCACAACTGTATGAGGAGTAATTACTACCAATCCAAATAGATTTGTCCTTAAAGTCTGGAAGCCTATGTTCCTGCAAAAGGATGACATCTGCCTTCAGAGATCTGATAGCTGCTAAAACATGACCGTGCTTAAGGATCCCCTTGATGCCTCGCAAATTCCAAGAGACAATAATCATAGATGGAAAATTGTAAAAATTCCTGCTCTATTGTTACCAGCAAAAATAACATTAGTGCTCTCCAAACATTTATTTCCTAAAAAAGAAGCAACAGCATGAACTATAGAAGATTGCTCACACCAGGTAGAGGAGACTCTGGTAATAGGAATTGCAGAACATATTCTTGTGTAGTTATTCCTGACTAGTACACAGAAATATACTATCTTTCTTTTCCTTCCTTTCTGTACCTGTAAATTCATGCTATCAGCGCGACTCCATTTGCATACAGCTTTGTATTTTATCATTTGTTGGATAAATGTTCTTTCCGCTGGATCCATGGTTCCACTTCAATAGCTTTATTTTGAGAAGTTTTTCTAGCCATATTCAAATTTTTACCCCCAGTAGCTTGGACAAGAGCATTTAAAGAGTCAATATCTCCATATCGCAATCTGCCCATTTAGTCACTTGTTTATAAAACTCGGACATCTCCTCATTGCATGGCCCATGCTTCTGTTTTTGTTGACCAATTCCTATTGTATTTTTCACAGTCCAAAGGTTTAGATGGTTTCCCCTTTCTTGCCTGTGACTTGAGCCTTCCATTGCCCTTACTATACACCTCTTGCCAACCCTCCTGCTCCTGGGTTTGATCACCTGCTAGTTTCCCTTGATTGCTTTTCTCATATAAAATAATCTCACTGCCACAATTAGCAATATTAACATTGTTTACCAAAGACATGGAATGAACTTGCTTATTTACCCCATTACTATTGTAGGACGCATCCCTTCTGTTTGGTTAATTTTGCTTATTCTCGTCAAATCACTATTGATGTCACTCTTTTGATCTTCTCCAGCATGGATACTATTCTTCATAGTTCGCGTGTTCTAACCTCCTCTTGAATGGATTCCGAACTGATTCGGACCTCTCGTCCATTTGAGGCGTGTGCTTTATCACCTGCTTTAGGGGCTACATCTCTGTCTCACTTCTTACATTCACTTTTAGTGTTCACATTCTCTTGATTGTTGTTAAGAGCATCTTGGACCTCCAAAATGAACTTGGAGAACATTCTCTTTAACTCCAGTCCATTTAGGAGCTTCAGATTAAAATGATAGGGGATGCTCCCACTTTTCACTAATATTTCACTAGGGATAGGCAAGCTTGCTGAGATTGCTGCACAGATCCTCATGCCTCGCAAAATAGAATGGGAGATATATGTTCCAAGGCCATTGGCTATTGCTATTAGGAATTCCAAAACCAATATATCAACAGAGAATTTCTCAATTTCAAACCAACATGGTAGCTTAACTCCAACTGCCTTATCCGGGGTGAAGCCAGATACTGATATAGGATGTGCCCTCCAGCAAAATAGTCCACAGCTCTACAAACCATCTTTTCAACTGCATCCTTTTCATCAAATAAGATAAGAAAGAAATTCTCACCAAAGGGCTTTAATAGATTGATACTGAGTAAGGCCCAAGTACTTCAGGTGCCATGTTAGGCCTCTTATGGTTGATCTCTACACATTGGATTAGGGACTTCAGCTTCATTGAGTAAGCATTGCGTTATTTTTGCAAGCATTCGCCATTTCCAATATTACACCTTTAAGAATATTTACTGCATCTTGAACTCTTTTTACTTTTAGACACTCCGGGGCCTTTTGCTTCATCCATTCACTAAACCTGGGCCTTGAAATTCTTTCTATGGTATTGCTCTGCCTCCAAGCAGATGAGCTACTACTCTGAACATTCTTCTCTGCACTCAAGTACTCTCTTCACTTGCATTCCCTTCACTTGCAAAAGTTTGTTTTTCATGGAGTATGGCCGCATTCCCAGATTGAGGATTTACTAATGATGTCAAAACATTAACTCATGCATTAACTTTTGTATGCATGATCTAGGTGCAAAATCTCTGATTTGCACTCCATCAAAATTGTTCCCATCCACGATGAAAATTTGAAGAAGAGGAGATGAAGGAACTGGCTGGAAAGATGATCTACGTGGCCCCGCCTTATGCTTCTAATAATGAGATGGATTCGCCTTTGCAGCTAATGAAGCTTGATCCCTGTGTTTGCCAGCAACTATCGCATCAACTTGAGCTGCAGATTTTCATCGTAACTTTGCCAGCTTATTGTGTAATGGACCACTCACACGATCATTTTTTTGCCCAGTGCTGAAACAGCGCAGGGCCCAAATTCAGCGGCTTAGCTTTTTCCACTCAGCATTGCACCGTCCACGGCGGGCGAGCTGAGGTACATATTTTTGCCTGGCTGAGGCAACGCTTAATCAGTTGGGCCTCATCAACAAGCACAAAATGCTGTTTACATGCTGACAAATCTGGGTAGTTTTTCAAATCCTGGACCAATTGATTTGATTTCGACACCACAGAGTCTTGAAATCACAGAGATTGGATATCTAAAATCATAGAAATCACAGAGCCTTCAAATCATAGAGCTGGGATTTCGAAAATAACAGAGCCTTCAAATTACAGAGCTTGAATTTTTGAAAAATCACAGAGCCTTCAATCGAATCTGATTAACAAAACTTAAGAGACTGACTGGGATTCAAGACTCCCATAGATCATCTTATTTTTGAAGCGGCATGGATGGAGTCCAGGAAATTAGAGGCAGAAGCATGATGATGAAGGATTCTTGCTGAAGGATGATGCCATGTCAGTGAGAGGAGGCAACACCAGTGGGGAGTATTTTCATGTAAATGGCTGCTGATCCCATCCGTTCCGCACGGGGCAGCAGCCCTTCCGCCACCACAAAATCGATTTGCCATGTGAGTGTTATGAAACATAATTGTGCGGAAAATTGTATATATTAGAGATAATCCAAAGAGCCTGGATTATAGCTTTACATAGTGTATGAAGAGGCATGAGTTGCATCTCTTCATGAATGGATACATTCCACATTGGACGATTTTTTTTTTTTTGAAGGACGAACAAAAAAGTTTATTACTCAGCAAGAATAAGTACAAAATGAATATTTCTCATCTAGTTGTATAAGCACAAGAGGGTGCTGCTGGAACACGAGCCTGCAACACCATGTGCTTACTCCATACTAGATAAGTAAAAGGAGAAAAGGCTCGCAAAGAGGCTAACCACATTGAACACGTAGCGTAATCCGATGTGACTACTTTGGAATCTCGGGGAGAGTTTGGCATGGGCGATGGCGTGTACAAGCACAATATCATTTGTGTTTATTCAGGGAGATTAATCTTTATTCATTACTGTTAATACTCTTCATGAACAAACCTTTATATGATCTTCTTCTTGAGAATTTTGTGCGGCTTCTTATCTTGGGGTCTTCATTGCTCCTTTCTTTACTTGCAGCTTCATTATAAACATTACCACCATAACGTGGTCTTCATTACTATGGGTGCCACCAAGTGTGGGCGTATTCCCAAAATATAAGTTAGACGCCACTAGGGTTGTGGACTTACACCCTTAACTTTGTAAGTCGCAATACTTGAACTTATTCAAGTCTTTGGAAGTTTACAAGATCAAACTTCTAGAATAACTCCAACTACTCTTCACATATAATATGGGTGTGCCATGTGCTTATGGCTTTCCCTAACTTCTCCCCCTTTTGATCTTGGGAACTTCCAACAAGATCTAGGTTGAGAGTTGTAGGCCTTGAGTGAACGTTTTCAAGGACCTAGAAGAGTTAGTGGCCTATGGAGTACCACTTAGAGGTGGCTTTAACCTCATATAGATGACCACTAATACGTGGGTTTATGCATCCAAATTATTATGGATGGCTTTTATTACTTTTGCAGAATTGAACAACTTAGCTGGAGTTTGATGACTCCATATGCTCTTGAGCTCCAGTTGTGGTGGCTTCAAAGAGATGATAATATTCGTCATCATTTGCCAAATCTTCGTCAGAATTTGTACTTATGCTTGAGTAATCGTCATAAGACTCATTTGCCAGAATAGATGAGTCACTTGAAATTTCTATAATAGAAATTGGAGATGCAGCACTATCATTATTTCTGTTAGGAATTGGAGTGTCGTCATCAGAAGTGGTCTCAATGGGACTCTCATTAATCCGGGGACCATTCAAGGAACAGGGCCCCTGGATGGTGTAAAATGTACACCGGTTGCTGAAGCTCTTGTTGATGCTTAGAGCAACAATATGAGTTTAAGTCCAGGTTTGGAGTATGTGAATTTAGTTCACAATCCATGATTTTAACTCTTTTAATAGAAGTTTTAAAGAGTTACGCATAATCATAAATAAATTCTGAGAATACTTCACCTTTCGCTTTGGAGGAGGTGAGTACTTTGAACATCCTTGGGAGTTCGAAGATTGATTGGAATTACTTTCTTCAGCAGGTCTTTTGCCTTTGTCCATTATAATCAGCACCAAAAGAAAACTTTTAATGATTATCTTGCTTGTAATATGCTCCAAAATCAGAATGATTTTCTGCTATAAGATAGGAGTCTTGAGGAGATGATCCGGCTCTTTAAGAGCAATTTTGAGAAAACAGAAAGAGGTTGGGGCGATTTGTGGATTTGGAGCAGAATAGATGAAATCGTGTTGGAAGCAAGACTGGGAGGCCGAAATGATATGTCTGTTAGGGCGCACCGTTTGGTGTCTGTCCACGTGGCACGTTTGTGCCAAAAAATTTTGTCTGGGCGATGTCTTTGGGTTGTCGCGGCCGCCCATATCCGTTACTGGTCTGGTCAAAAGCCAGATCTTCGACAGAGCCAGAAATGGCTGAATGGCATACAAACAGGTACGACTGGATTCAAAGAAACAAGAAGATTTTATTTTTTGCTTCCTTCTGCTGCCGTTTGACAGCAAGAGTGAAAACGATGCCTCCAGAGATAGGTAAATCCGGATCTCTTTGCTTGCGTGCAAATCTTTTGGGTTGCATGGCCTGCCTTGCTCCGTTTGATAAAACCAGAGGGTTTGATTCTCTTCTGCTGTCATTGTTCAAGAGGAGTGGCAAATCCTTATTGCCCTCCATAGGAATCCGAGAACTCAGATTTTACCCATTTTGCAATTTCCTTTGCATAAAGGAATTATGGGTCTGAATGCTTCATGAATCTCTGCAATTGCCTTAGAGGCATCTCTCTTGGAGATCTTTCATGCAAATTTTATGCATATTCCTCAGTGTCTTGTTCATTGGAATAACCGTTGAGCATTGTTTGATGGCTACAGCATAATTTTCGGTCTTCATAGCCTTCTTTGCTAAGACCATGGGAGGAATTTGGCAGGGGGGTGCCAATTCAGAATTCTTGTACAGAAGCCGTTATAAATTTGCTTCAATGAGCAATATCATGGCAGCATAATCTCGCTGCTTTATGTGCTTGCTTAAAATTTAGAGGAAAAAAAATTAAGATTTGAATAAACCTTAATTTCTTCCGGATTGTGTGTCCAGGATCGCTTGATGACTTTTGCTCGGGTCGCTTGGGCTGCTCTAAAAGGCAGCCCTGGATTTCTTTAGCCTTTTAACGAGGCTCTGATACCATGTTATGAAATAGAATTGTGCGGAAAATTGTATATATTAGAGATAATCCGAAGAGCCTGGATTATGGCTTTACATAGTGTATGAAGAGTGAGTTGCATCTCTTCATGAATGGACATATTCCACATCATCATGTCCTTTGGCATGGATCGATGACGTGTACAAGCACAATATCATTTGTGTTTATTCAGGGAGATTAATCTTTATTCATTACTGTTAATAGTGAGTCCATATAAAGCCCCATTCTTCCATTTGCTTCCTCCAAAGTTACCCCCTTCCATCTCAATATCCATGGCATCAATAACCCCTTCCCTTGTATGCAACTCACCAGTAGAACCGATTCCATCAGCAGAAACGGCCTTGCTTGGGGCAAAGGCTCCAAATTCTAAATTTGATTTGCTGTGAGCTTGAAGTGATGGAATCCATTTGTTGGAATCTCTCGAAACTCTCCCAAATCCAGGGGGTGATTTGCTTAGAGCCGACTTACTCAAAGCTTCTGGGGCATTGCTGCAGTTTAGCTTCCCCTTTGCAGCACTCAGTGGAGGTCCTGTACCCCGATACGGTTCCACAATCTGGGTTTGCACTGTTGCAGCTAGAAAATGGGGCTTATGCAGACAGATAGCTAGAAATTGGGGCCTTTGCAGACAGATTCTTGTTCAATGCCGCGGGTGAAGATAAAGTTATCCCGGTTTTGGTGCTTCCGCGGCAAAGATATCCCTTCCGTTGGAATCACCAAAATCCCGCAATAACTGCACAGTCACGCTGACTGCGTCTGCCCCTTAACCATTTTTTTGCTCAGATCTTTGAGCTTGAATACCTCGGCTGATCGAGCTCTAAATCGATTCGAATCACTTCTATGTTAGTTGCAATGAGACGGATTAGAGGTGAAAATCCATACAAACCAAAAATCAGATCGAGTGCCTCCGGATTCAGCCAGCTTCAAAAGGGCAAAAAAATTGCCCTCAAAATGCGCGGTTACTGCGTTACTGCGCAGTTTGGACGAGTGATTCCGCGGGACAGAATTTTTTTGTGGCGATTCCGCTGGAAGGGATATCTCTGCCGCAGAATCACCAAAACCGGGGTAACTTTATCTTCACCCCTGTAGCATTGGGGTGAAGATAAAGTTAATCAACCAAAACTGGGGTAACTTTATCTTCACCCCAATGCTGCAGGCAACCCTCAACGAATTCAAGGAGCATCTTTTGTACCCTGCAAGCAAACTGAAATACTGTTGCTGCTTGCTGGCCCAGAGAAGCCCCTGGGCCCCCAACAATCTCGCATGCGACACACTGCAAAGTCTCGGGCCCCTCTCTGCCATCCCGCTATTTTCCCCTACCTTGAATGCGGCCACGATAGCCGCCTCTATTTTCGACATTCTGAATTCTAATACACCACTTTGGTAGGGTGAAAATATTCTTACCCTAGTTTTGGCGATTCCATCGCGGTGAATACTCTCCCGCGGAATCACTAACCCTCCGGAAACGGGATCCGTTCCGGAGGCCCCGTTATTCGTACCTGACAGCATCAGGTGTACCTTCTGATGGATCTCAGCCATCCGTTTACAGGGTCCATCCTGGCCGTCCGTTTTATACCTTCCGGCAGAATCACCTCTGCAAAATACCGCCTGATGGAAATCACTGCCCGGCGGAATCATCATCTGGAATATCCCAGTAAAAATTCAAATTTTTGACCGTTATGTTCTTCTGGAAGGTTTTTCAGCTAGTGCTGGCTATGGCGGCTTGCTCTCGTGATAGATGGCGATTGAACAGGCTAGGGTTGAGGAGATCCGGCAACATGGCTATGGCGGAAAACAGGGGGCGTCCTTCCTTCTCTTATTTTTTTTATATTGTTGCCTATGCTGTTGGATTTAGGCCTAAGCAGCTATTTTGTGCTTCATTTTTGAAGCTTTCGGCTATGGCGGCAGTACTCAATGAAAGTCTAAGCAGCTGGTCGCTGGAAGGGAACTTGCATGAAATAGGGCCTTTTGGTTACCAAACTGCCTTTTCTTGTATTTGGTACCGGCCAAATTTTCATGCTTACCAAACTGCCTTTTCTTTGCATTAGGCTGCTGTTCTTCTTCTTCAAGAATGGTGCCACCGGGCATCCATTTGCGATAGCCCTTTTTAGCTCCTTTGGAAGAAACACCATCCGGCTGAGGAATTACTCTGCGAGAGCCTGGCTTGGAGCCAAGGCCGTCCTTCAAAGAGGATTTCGAAAAAGAATGGTGCAGAGGCAAAGCATTTGGGCTTAAGAACATGGGCGTGGATTGAATCGATGGCTCCCTTGACGGACTCCGCACAAAATACACTGGATGCCTGGGGGACTGAGGCGGCGAAGCCCCCATACTTGTGCCGTCGGAATCAAATGAAGCTCGCATTTTGCCATATGATCTCGTCATTTTGCCCGGATCTGCCCCTCTTCACAAACCACCGCCTCTACCTTCAAATGCTGCACAAATCCGTGTTTGAATTTCTGTTTGTGTTGAATCTAAAGAAATGGGTTTCTATTCCATTTTTTTGGCATGTTTTTTGTTCTTGCTTTAAAACGGGCATGTTTGTTGTTTCTTGTTCTTGCTTTGAAGCAGCCCATGGCATTGCCGATAATAGCAAGGGTTCAAATCCCAAACCAGAAATGTTCTGGGCAGAGCATAACAATACATGCACACACAAAATGAAGTAGCCCAGCTTGTTTTTTTCAACCATTGGTTTAGTATTAATTTTTTTCATGATCTTCAAGTAACATAGGCTTTGCTTAAACCATCCTCAACCATTTTTTATGGAATCAGGCATAAACTTCTGCTGGGATTGAACCATCTGCCAATTTTTCCTCCCTGCCTGTAGTTATTACAGATTCAAAGGTCTCCAGGTGATTCCTTTTCGAGGAATAATATGCGGTGATTCCACGGGAGAGAATATTATCGCGGTGATTCTACGGGGGAGAATATTTATGCGGTGATTCCACGGGGGAGAATATTATCGTACGTGGTGATTCCACAGTGGAGAATATTATGGTATATGGTGATTCCACCTCGAAGGATCAATTCCATGTGATTCCGTCGCGTAGAATAAAAGGATGGTGATTCCATCCAGTGGTATTTTGTAGATGTGATGTGATTCCGCCGGAAGGTATAGAATGGAGCCTGTCAGGTATGAATAACGGGGCAGGTACAGATAACGGGGCAGGAGGGTACAGATAATGGGGCAGGAGGGTCCGCGATTCCGCGGGAGAGTATTCACCGCGATGGAATCACCAAAACTAGGGTAAGAATATTTTCACCCCACCACTTTAACCATCCAAACCTTAGGTAATATACGGTTTGGTGAACATGCAAACCATTACATCGCACAAGAGAAATATTAAACCCTATTGCATTAAAATATCCTCCTCTAGGTGACGTACG
Organism: Isoetes taiwanensis; assembly: GCA_021234155.1. Taxonomy (NCBI): domain Eukaryota; kingdom Viridiplantae; phylum Streptophyta; class Lycopodiopsida; order Isoetales; family Isoetaceae; genus Isoetes; species Isoetes taiwanensis. The sequence goes on along the minus strand of JAJEKV010000080.1, from coordinate 3,538,692 downwards.
TGGCATAGAAAACCCCCTTCAACAAAGGAAAGCGAAGCGAGCTCTAGCTATGGCGACACACTTACTAGAAGTCCGTTTGCCCGCCGGAGTTCACAGTCTGCTAGGCATACAAGGCTGTTCCGCATGCTCGGAGGATCGAGATTGGTATTTGGCCCAGAAGCCGAAGAGCATAATATTTTAAATATCTCTTCTCCCTCCAGTTGATGTAGTAGAGTCGGATTGTCACCCGCAGTAATCTTATCATTCCAATCAATCTTGGTCAACCACTGAGAGATTTGAGACTGATAGGAGGGCGGAAGAGGGTCTTCTTTGAATTGAGCTTTGAAGCTCTCCCTAACAAACGTTTTGATACTCTTCGGATCAACAAGTGTATTTTGGTGACTATCCTTCATTGATGTGATACTATTTTCTGCTAGTCTGGCCCCTGCCATTCTAAAAAAGCACCTAGAATTCTCATGGTTTGACTCAGTGTACCATTTGGTTTTAGAGCAAACAACAGCCCCTCTAGCTTCCTCCTCCTCAATGGCCTTGGCTTTTCCTTCCAACTCCTCCTCTATAGATTGCTTGTCTCTATTATGGGGATCTAGTAGCAACTCCTGTTTGACTATCCTTAGGAGGTTATACACATCATCTTTCTCTTTTCTGAATTCCAAAGACCTATTTTTGCCCCACTTCTTGATCCACACCTTCATCAAGCTAAGTTTTTTTACCCACGCCTTCATAGAAGGGAGGCATTCCGTATTAGATAGGGAGTCCAAGAAGGTCCTAAATGGTCTGCAGAATCCTTCTTTTCCTAGTAAGGAGGTGTTAAACTTGAAAGGCACATTACCTCTTCTTCTTTGAGTAGGGATATTCTCCAAGACTAGCTTTTGTGGCACATGATCTGAATGTGAGAAAGCAAGCTCTCCTTCCACATAGCATCTATCCATGAAGGAGGCTGTCCTATTGGCCATATAGAATCTGTCTAACAAACAATATACCCTGTCATGCCCTTTCTGCTTATTAGACCATGAGAATGTAGCATTCGATGGAGGAATTAAGGAGAAGCCAACATTATTTAAGAGAGAGTTCCATGCAATTTTCTCCTCTTGTAGCAAGTTCCTGTGTAGCCCAATTTTTTGGTCCCAAACATCAGTCATATTTAGATCCCCTCCAAGGATCCAATTGTCAACTCCCCCTCCTTGTTGAGTTATCCAGTGCTTAATCTCTCTCCATATTGCCCTTTTCTGTAGGTACATTAGAAGCATAGATATTGAGGAGTCCCCATACACAATCCTTTGTTTCAAAAATAACCACCTGCCATCTCCCACAGCTTCCTACAAATTGATACTTTTCTACTTGTCCCTTCCACAAAATGCATGTGCCACCTTTAGTACCATTAGCAGCACAAGTGTAAGAGGAGTAATTACTACCAACTCAACTACCAATAGATTTGGCCTCAAAATCTGGAAGCCTATTTCCTGCAAGATGACATCTACCTTCAAAGATCTGATAGCTGCTAAAACATGACCACCATTAAGGACCTCCTTGGTGCCTCACAAATTCCAAGAGACAATAATCATAGATAGAAAATTGTGAAAATTCCTGCTCTATTGTTACCAGCAAAGATAACACCAGTGCTTCCCAACATTTGTTTCCAAAAAAAGAACCAGCAGTGTGATCTATAGAAGGTCACTCATACTAGGCAGAGGAGACTCTGGTAATAGGAATTGCAGAACACATTCTTGTATAGTTATTCCTAACTAGTATATAGAAATACACTATCTTCCTTTTCCTTCCTTGCTGTTCCTGTAAATTCGTGCTACCAAGGCGACTCTATTTGCACACAGCTTTGTGTTCTGTCATTTGTTGGATAAATGTTTTTTCCTCTGGACCCGTGCTTCCACTTCAATAGCTTTATTCCGAGAAGTTTTTCTAGCCATATTCAAAGTTATACCCCCAATAGCTTGGAAAAGAGCATTTAGAGAGTCAATATCCTCCATAACACAATCTTCCAATTTAGTTACTTGTTCATTTCCAAACTCAAACATCTCCTCATCAAATGGCCCATGCTCCTGTGTTTGTTTACCAATTCCTATTGTATTTTCGCAATCCAAAGATTTAGCTGGTTTTCCCTTTCTTGCCTGTGACTTGAGCCTTCCATTGCCTTTACTAAGCACCTCGTGCCAACCCTCATGCTCTTGGGTTTGATCATCTGCTAGTTCCCCTTGATTGCTCTCCTCATATAAAATAATCTCACTACCACAATTAGCAATACTAACATTGTTTACCAAAGACCGGGAACTTGCTTATTTACCCTTTACTATTGTAGGACGCATCCCCCTTTTGTTTGGTTCACCAAATCACTATTGACTTCTCCAGCATGGATATTGTTCCTCATAGCCTGTGTGATTCCAGCCTCCTCCTGAACAGATTCCGAATTGATTCAGACCTCTTGTCTATTTGATGCGAGTGTTTTACCTGCTTTAGGGGCCACATCTCCGTCTCCCTCCTTACATTCACTTTTAGTGTCCACATTCTCTTGATTGTTGTTAGGAGCATCGGGGACGTCCAAAATCAACTTGGGGAACATTCTTTTTAACTCCAGTCCATTTAGGAGCTTCAGTTTAAAATGATAGAAGATGCTCCCACTCTTCACTAATAGTTCACTAGGGATAGACAAGCTTGCTGAGATTGCTGCACAGATCCTTGGGCCTCGCAAAATAGAATGGGAGATATATATTCCCTGGCCATTGGCTATTGCTATTAGGAATTCCAAAACCAATATATCAACAGAGAATTTCTCAATTTCAAACCAACATGGTAGCTTAACTCCAACTGCCTTATCCGGGGTGAAGCCAGATACTGATATAGGATGTGCCCTCCAGCAAAATAGTCCACAGCTCTACAAACCATCTTTTCAACTGCATCCTTTTCATCAAATAAGATAAGAAAGAAATTCTCACCAAAGGGCTTTAATAGATTGATACTGAGTAAGGCCCAAGTACTTCAGGTGCCATGTTAGGCCTCTTATGGTTGATCTCTACACATTGGATTAGGGACTTCAGCTTCATTGAGTAAGCATTGCGTTATTTTTGCAAGCATTCGCCATTTCCAATATTACCTGCTTTAAGAATATTTACTGCATCTTGAACTCTTTTACTTTTTAGACACTCCAGGGCCTTTTGCTTCATCCATTCACTAAACCTGGGCCTTGATATTCTTTCTATGGTATTGCTCTGCCTCCAAGCAGATGAGCTACTACTCTGAACATTCTTCTCTGCACTCAAGTACTCTCTTCACTTGCATTCCCTTCACTTGCAAAAGTTTGTTTTTCATGGAGTATGGCCGCATTCCCAGATTGAGGATTTACTAATGATGTCAAAACATTAACTCATGCATTAACTTTTGTATGCATGATCTAGGTGCAAAATCTCTGATTTGCACTCCATCAAAATTGTTCCCATCCACAATGAAAATTTGAAGAAGAGGAGATGAAGGAACTGGCTGGAAAGATGATCTACGTGGCCCCGCCTTATGCTTCTAATAATGAGATGGATTCGCCTTTGCAGCTAATGAAGCTTGATCCCTGTGTTTGCCAGCAACTATCGCATCAACTTGAGCTGCAGATTTTCATCGTAACTTTGCCAGCTTATTGTGTAATGGACCACTCACACGATCATTTTTTTGCCCAGTGCTGAAACAGCGCAGGGCCCAAATTCAGCGGCTTAGCTTTTTCCACTCAGCATTGCACCGTCCACGGCGGGCGAGCTGAGGTACATATTTTTGCCTGGCTGAGGCAACGCTTAATCAGTTGGGCCTCATCAACAAGCACAAAATGCTGTTTACATGCTGACAAATCTGGGTAGTTTTTCAAATCCTGGACCAATTGATTTGATTTCGAAACCACAGAGTCTTGAAATCACAGAGATTGGATATCTAAAATCATAGAAATCACAGAGCCTTCAAATCATAGAGCTGGGATTTCGAAAATAACAGAGCCTTCAAATTACAGAGCTTGAATTTTTGAAAAATCACAGAGCCTTCAATCGAATCTGATTAACAAAACTTAAGAGACTGACTGGGATTCAAGACTCCCATAGATCATCTTATTTTTGAAGCGGCATGGATGGAGTCCAGGAAATTAGAGGCAGAAGCATGATGATGAAGGATTCTTGCTGAAGGATGATGCCATGTCAGTGAGAGGAGGCAACACCAGTGGGGAGTATTTTCATGTAAATGGCTGCTGATCCCATCCGTTCCGCACGGGGCAGCAGCTCTTCCGCCACCACAAAATCGATTTGCCATGTGAGTGTTATGAAACATAATTGTGCGGAAAATTGTATATATTAGAGATAATCCAAAGAGCCTGGATTATAGCTTTACATAGTGTATGAAGAGGCATGAGTTGCATCTCTTCATGAATGGATACATTCCACATTGGACGATTTTTTTTTTTTTTGAAGGACGAACAAAAAAGTTTATTACTCAGCAAGAATAAGTACAAAATGAATATTTCTCATCTAGTTGTATAAGCACAAGAGGGTGCTGCTGGAACACGAGCCTGCAACACCATGTGCTTACTCCATACTAGATAAGTAAAAGGAGAAAAGGCTCTGCTTAAGAGGCTAACCACATTGAACCTGTAACAGCGTCAAATCCGATGTGACTACTGGAATCTCAGGAGAGTTTGGCATGGACGATGACGTGTACAAGCACAATATCATTTGTGTTTATTCAGGGAGATTAATCTTTATTCATTACTGTTAATACTCTTCATGAACAAACCTTTATATGATCTTCTTCTTGAGAATTTTGTGCGGCTTCTTATCTTGGGGTCTTCATTGCTCCTTTCTTTACTTGCAGCTTCATTATAAACATTACCACCATAACGTGGTCTTCATTACTATGGGTGCCACCAAGTGTGGGCGTATTCCCAAAATATAAGTTAGACGCCACTAGGGTTGTGGACTTACACCCTTAACTTTGTAAGCTGCAATACTTGAACTTATTCAAGTCTTTGGAAGTTTACAAGATCAAACTTCTAGAATAACTCCAACTACTCTTCACATATAATATGGGTGTGCCATGTGCTTATGGCTTTCCCTAACTTCTCCCCCTTTTGATCTTGGGAACTTCCAACAAGATCTAGGTTGAGAGTTATAGGCCTTGAGTGAACGTTTTCAAGGACCTAGAAGAGTTAGTGGCCTATGGAGTACCACTTAGAGGTGGCTTTAACCTCATATAGATGACCACTAATACGTGGGTTTATGCATCCAAATTATTATGGATGGCTTTTATTACTTTTGCAGAATTGAACAACTTAGCTGGAGTTTGATGACTCCATATGCTCTTGAGCTCCAGTTGTGGTGGCTTCAAAGAGATGATAATATTCGTCATCATTTGCCAAATCTTCGTCAGAATTTGAAGTACTTATGCTTGAGTAATCGTCATAAGACTCATTTGCCAGAATAGATGAGTCACTTGAAATTTCTATAATAGAAATTGGAGATGCAGCACTATCATTATTTCTGTTAGGAATTGGAGTGTCGTCATCAGAAGTGGTCTCAATGGGACTCTCATTAATCCGGGGACCATTCAAGGAACAGGGCCCCTGGATGGTGTAAAATGTACACCGGTTGCTGAAGCTCTTGTTGATGCTTAGAGCAACAATATGAGTTTAAGTCCAGGTTTGGAGTATGTGAATTTAGTTCACAATCCATGATTTTAACTCTTTTAATAGAAGTTTTAAAGAGTTCTGGCATAATCATAAATAAATTCTGAGAATACTTCACCTTTCGCTTTGGAGGAGGTGAGTACTTTGAACATCCTTGGGAGTTCGAAGATTGATTGGAATTACTTTCTTCAGCAGGTCTTTTGCCTTTGTCCATTATAATCAGCACCAAAAGAAAACTTTTAATGATTATCTTGCTTGTAATATGCTCCAAAATCAGAATGATTTTCTGCTATAAGATAGGAGTCTTGAGGAGATGATCCGGCTCTTTAAGAGCAATTTTGAGAAAACAGAAAGAGGTTGGGGCGATTTGTGGATTTGGAGCAGAATAGATGAAATCGTGTTGGAAGCAAGACTGGGAGGCCGAAATGATATGTCTGTTAGGGCGCACCGTTTGGTGTCTGTCCACGTGGCACGTTTGTGCCAAAAAATTTTGTCTGGGCGATGTCTTTGGGTTGTCGCGGCCGCCCATATCCGTTACTGGTCTGGTCAAAAGCCAAATCTTCGACAGAGCCAGAAATGGCTGAATGGCATACAAACAGGTACGACTGGATTCAAAGAAACAAGAAGATTTTATTTTTTGCTTCCTTCTGCTGCCGTTTGACAGCAAGAGTGAAAACGATGCCTCCAGAGATAGGTAAATCCGGATCTCTTTGCTTGCGTGCAAATCTTTTGGGTTGCATGGCCTGCCTTGCTCCGTTTGATAAAACCAGAGGGTTTGATTCTCTTCTGCTGTCATTGTTCAAGAGGAGTGGCAAATCCTTATTGCCCTCCATAGGAATCCGAGAACTCAGATTTTACCCATTTTGCAATTTCCTTTGCATAAAGGAATTATGGGTCTGAATGCTTCATGAATCTCTGCAATTGCCTTAGAGGCATCTCTCTTGGAGATCTTTCATGCAAATTTTATGCATATTCCTCAGTGTCTTGTTCATTGGAATAACCGTTGAGCATTGTTTGATGGCTACAGCATAATTTTCGGTCTTCATAGCCTTCTTTGCTAAGACCATGGGAGGAATTTGGCAGGGGGGTGCCAATTCAGAATTCTTGTACAGAAGCCGTTATAAATTTGCTTCAATGAGCAATATCATGGCAGCATAATCTCGCTGCTTTATGTGCTTGCTTAAAATTTAGAGGAAAAAAAATTAAGATTTGAATAAACCTTAATTTCTTCCGAATTGTGTGTCCAGGATCGCTTGATGACTTTTGCTCGGGTCGCTTGGGCTGCTCTAAAAGGCAGCCCTAGATTTCTTTAGCCTTTTAACGAGGCTCTGATACCATGTTATGAAATAGAATTGTGCGGAAAATTGTATATATTAGAGATAATCCGAAGAGCCTGGATTATGGCTTTACATAGTGTATGAAGAGTGAGTTGCATCTCTTCATGAATGGACATATTCCACATCATCATGTCCTTTGGCATGGATCGATGACGTGTACAAGCACAATATCATTTGTGTTTATTCAGGAGATTAATCTTTATTCATTATCAAGTATAATAGTGAGTCCATATAAAGCCCCATTCTTCCATTTGCTTCCTCCAAAGTTACCCCCTTCCATCTCAATATCCATGGCATCAATAACCCCTTCCCTTGTATGCAACTCACCAGTAGAACCGATTCCATCAGCAGAAACGGCCTTGCTTGGGGCAAAGGCTCCAAATTCTAAATTTGATTTGCTGTGAGCTTGAAGTGATGGAATCCATTTGTTGGAATCTCTAAACTCTCCCAAATCCAGGGGTGATTTGCTTAGAGCCGACTTTTGTCAAAGCTTCTGGGGCATTGCTTGCAGGTTTAGCTTCCCCTTTGCAAAGACTCATTGGAGGTCCCTGTACCCGATAACGGTTCCACAATAACTGGGTTTGCACTTTGTTGCAGCTAGAAAATGGGGCTTATGCGCATGATAGCTAGAAATTGGGGCCTTTGCGTATTAATTCTTGTTCAATGCAATACTTGAAGATAAAGTTACCCCCGGTTTGGTGCTTCCGCGGCAAAGATATCCCTTCCGTTGGAATCACCAAAATCCCGCAATAACATATAATCCGCGCCGACCAAGGTCTGCCATAACCATTTTTTGCTCGGATCTTTGAGCTTGAATACCTCGGTGATCGAGCTAAATCGATTCGAATCACTTCTATGTTAGTTGCAATGAGGCCTTAGAGGTGAAAATCCATACAAACCAAAAAAAGTTCGAGTGCCTCCGGATTCACCCGGCTTCAAAAGGGCAAAAAATTGCCCTCAAAATCTTGACCACTATTCTTTGGGTTCTTATGCATTTGGACGTGATTCCGCGGACGTAATTTTTTGTGGCGATTCCGGCTGAAGGGATATCTTTGCCGAATCACCAAAACCGGGTAACTTTATCTTCACCCCCCAGTAGCATTGGGGTGAAGATAAAGTTAATCAACCAAAACCAAAACTTTATCTTCACCCCAATGCTGCGGGCAACCCTCAACAATTCAAGGAGCATCTTTTGTACCCCTAGATGAAACCGAAATCTCTATAATAGAAATTGGAGAAGCCCCTTCGCCCCCAACAATCTCATTATTTCGTTTGGAATCTCGGGCCCCTCGCCCATCCCGCTATTTTCCCCTACCTTGAATGGGACCACGATAGCGCCTCTATTTTCGACCATTCAATTCTAATACACCCACTTTGGTAGGGTGAAAATATTCTTACCCTAGTTTTGGCGATTCCATCCTTGGTGAATACTCTCCCGGAATCACTAACCCTCCTAAGTCGGGATCCGTTCCGGAGGCCCGAATTTAGTTCACGGCCATGATTTTACCTTTTTAATAGATCTTTTAAAGAGTTCTCCGCATAATCATAAATCCATCACGGAATACTTCACCTTTATACCTTCCTGGGGAATCATCTTTGAAAATACCGCTGATGGAAATCAAGAATCATCATCTTAATATCTTCAAAAAAATTCAAATTTTTGTCCATTATGTTCTTGGAAGGTTTTAATGATTAGTCTTGGCTATGGCGGCTTGCTCTCGTGATAGATGGCGATTGAACAAAGCTAGGGTTGAGGAGATCCCAAGAACATGGCTATGGCGGAAAACAATTTTGGGGGCGTCCTTCCTTCTCTTATTTTTTTTATATTGTTGCCTATGCTGTTGGATTTAGGCCTAAGCAGCTATTTTGTGCTTCATTTTTGAAGCTTTCGGCTATGGCGGCAGTACTCAATGAAAGTCTAAGCAGCTGGTCGCTGGAAGGGAACTTGCATGAAATAGGGCCTGCCTTTTCTTGTATTTGGTACCGGCCAAATTTTCATGCTTACCAAACTGCCTTTTCTTTGCATTAGGGCTCAAACAAAATCTTCTTCAAGAATGGTGCCAGGGCATCCATTTGCGATAGCCCTTTTTAGCTCCTTTGGAAGAAACACCATCCGGCTGAGGAATTACTCTGCGAGAGCCTGGCTTGGAGCCAAGGCCGTCCTTCAAAGAGGATTTCGAAAAAGAATGGTGCAGAGGCAAAGCATTTGGGCTTAAGGACATGGGCGTGGATTGAATCGATGGCTCCCTTGACGGACTCCGCACAAAATACACTGGATGCCTGGGGGACTGAGGCGGCGAAGCCCCCATACTTGTGCCGTCGGAATCAAATGAAGCTCGCATTTTGCCATATGATCTCGCGTCATTTTGCCCGATCTGCCCCTCTTCACAAACCACCGCCTCTACCTTCAAATGCTTTTCACAAATCAGTGTTTGAATTTCTGTTTGTGTTGAATCTAAAGAAATGGGTTTCTATTCCATTTTTTGGCATGTTTTTGTCTTGCTTTAAAAGCGGGCATGTTTGTTGTTTCTTGTTCTTGCTTTGAAGCAGCCCATGGCATTGCCGATAATAGCAAGGGTTCAAATCCCAAACCGAAAATGTTGCAGGCGAGCATAAACAATACATGCACACACAAAATGAAGTAGCCCGCTAGTTTTTTTTTCAACCATTGGTTTAGTATTAATTTTATTCATGATCTTCAAGTAACATAGGCTTTGCTTAAACCATCCTCAACCATTTTTTTTGGAATCGGGCATAAACTTCTGGCGATTGGATTGAACCATCGCCAATTTTTCCTCCAAACTTTTGTAGTTATTACTGATTCAAAAGGTCTCGGTGATTCCTTTTAGGAATAATATGCGGTGATTCCACGGGAGAGAATATTATCGCGGTGATTCTACTTTGGAGAATATTTATCATGATTCCACGGGGAGAATATTATCGTGCGTGGTGATTCCACAAATGGAGAATATTATGGTATATGGTGATTCCACCCCCCAAGGATCAATTCCATGTGATTCCGTCACAGAGAATAAAAGGATGGTGATTCCATCCAGTGGTATTTTGTAGATGTGATGTGATTCCGCCGGAAGGTATAGAATGGAGCACATGTGTTTATGAATAACAGGGCGGGTACAGATAATGGGGCAGGAGGGTCCAATGATGGGGGGAGGGGGTCCAAAGATTCCTCCGGGAGAGTATTCACCGCGATGGAATCACCAAAACTAGGGTAAGAATATTTTCACCCCACCACTTTAACCATCCAAACCTTAGGTAATATACGGTTTGGTGAACATGCAAACCATTACATCGCACAAGAGAAATATTAAACCTAGGGTACCTTCGCACCAGCCGTTAAGTTAGGATTGGGTTAAGCTTTTAACAGTTTTCAGGTTCACACTACAAGTTAGGTTAGTGTTCCGTTAAGTTAATATTTAGCATTCCGTTAAATTTTTTAACTTAAAATCCTTAACCCAAACCATCTTCACACCACTTTATATTAGGTTACCAAATTTAACAGAATGATAACCCAAAATTAAAATTGCACTGAAAATTAAAGTGACCTTCGTAGGTCACTTTAACGCTAGTTAGGAGCTTGAGGACGGCGATGGTGGTCGCAGAGGTCGGAGAGGTCGGAGAGGACGTCCATGCTGGTCGCAGAGGGTGCTGGTCGCAGAGGGTGCTGGTCGCAGAGGGCGCCGGTCGCGACATTCCGACCGAGTCGGTTTTTGGATTTTGTTGCGTAATGCAGGTAGCTGTGCATCAAGAATGTTATGGGGTTGTGAGGATGCCATTAGGTCCATGGTATTGCCAACCCTGTGTTGAAGTTCCGCACCAATATCAACCAAGCAACCCCAATATCAACCAAGCAACCCATTAAGTGGTTGGACGACTCCTGGTGTCCAATGTGCATAGTGTCCAGAGTATTTGGGAGCATTTAAGAAGGCTATGGATGGTCGCTGGGTACATGTATTTTGTGCTCAGGTCTGTTTCTGAATTTCACATGATTGTTTGAAAGGTGTTACCTTATTCTCTTGGTTTGCTTTAGGCAATAATGATTTGCAAATTAAATTGCTGATTTGGGTTATGTTGGTATTAATGGATCCCCGAAACTTGATGGGACAAGATCGAGGTTCTTGTGATTGAAGGCTTGGTGGGTTAACCCTCTTTGTTCAAGTTTCTTGCAATATAGTTGCTTTAATTAACGGATAGATGTTGCATTCATTTGCGGTGAAAAATGTGCCCGGGATCGCTTTACCTTGGTGTGTAGTGTCCGCCAACGTCGTCGGGGGAGCATGTTTGAAGGTACGTTTTGAGATAGTCACCATAACTACCTTTGTTTTTGTCGATGTCTTATTTAATGCTATTTGCGGTGCAATTTTGGTCATCGTTATTATGGTGCATTTCATGCAACTTGTGCAAGAGACCATGGTCTTTATATATGACCCTAAGCCCGTCGATTAGGTGCGCTTTGCGATATAGAGCATATTGTGAGCCCCAGTCCCCAAATGAGAGCAAAGGTCGGTTCTCATATGTTTTATGTCCCGGTCGTGTTAAACTCTTTTGTGGGAGGTCACATTGGGAAAATCGGCCAGTTCCACAAGCAATTTCATGTCGAGCATTTTTTTTTTCTTCAAAGTGAATTTTTGCTTGTTCTTATTTGTAGGCTTGCAATGCATTTTGGGCATTGCTTACTTGGTTGCTTGCAACGAAATTGCGATTACCTTTCCCTGTTTTGGGTTGTATGCCACCAATAGCGGTTTTGAGCTATTTTTTTGATGTTTCACTAACCCACTTCAATGATGGTCTTTGGCCTGAAATGTTTAGACATTTTCATGTAAGAGACTTTATATAACCTTCACGTGCACCACTTGCAAAAAAGGGATAGGCGATTGAGTCCTCAACCACACATGTAATTGCCCGACAAATCATGTTGGTCACCAAACTACATGACCAGATCTTGTCTTTGGTTGAAATTTACGTTGTCATTTTTCCTTAGGAAGTACCATGGATGTGTTTATCTATAAGCGCTCCTATGATTGAAGCAAAGATCATCCAATTTTGTGAATTTTAGTACCTTTTATGCAAAAATTGTGGGTTGGTGGCGTATGTTTTACGTTTTTGTTTGCCCTCTGTGGATGAGGTAAAGCATCAAGGCCCAACGGATGAGATTCTGACTTCTAAGGCAAATTCGAGTGAGTTGAAATCCCAAGAATGCTCTTGCCATTGCAGTTTATGTTGTATCTGATTAGGTGATGCCTTCATTTTCTTTAGGTGGAGTTTGAGCGAGTTCGTCTCATTTCTGGCGCATAACTTCGGCGAGAAAAAATGAAGGTATAGAGTCTTTAGTCTATATTTTGTTATGTCTTTTTTTGTGTGTATTGGAACTTAGTTCTTGGACGATTTCTTTGTGCTTGTGTCAAAAACCGGCCATCTACTTTATGTTGTCTTTTGTTTTGCATGATCTATTGAATTTGAACAGAAATATATATTCTTTGAATTGGAGCTTCTTTGGTAAACCTAAACTACCATTGAAAGTCTTGGCTATAATGGACAAAGTCTTTGATTCTCGCAAAAGCTTTGTCAATAAGACATTCAAATTCTAATGACCTAGAGGGCTTGTCGAGGCCCGAGACATCATTAGATTATATAGGCATTGATTCTAGGAAGCTTTTGGATAAACCGCCATAAGTCTCTTGTAGTTAATAAAAGTCTCTTGTGGCTAATAGAAGTTTTAAAAGCGAATGAAAAAAAAAAAATAACTTAATGAAGGATGTGCTGGCGAAGTACTCTCCGTTAGCATTAAGTTAGCGCTAACTTAACGAAACATATGTGAAAGAATTGCTGTTAGCTTTAGGTTAGTACTAACTTAACTAAGGCATGTGCGAACCCCTTCTTTTGTTTACCATTAAGTTAAGAAAAATAACTTAACTTTTTTTGGTGCGAACGGATTTAACTAGTTTCCGTTAAGTTAATGTCTTAACGGAAAGTTAAATTAATCTTGGTGCGAACATAAAGATCTTTTATTAGTTTAACTGGTCAGTTAAAAATTTTAACTCAATTCTAACTTAAAGGTGGGTGCGAAGGCACCCCTATTGCATTAAAATATCCTCCTCTAGGTGACGTACGTGGCATAGAAAACCCAAAGCGAAGCGAGCTCCAGCTATGGCGACACACTTACTAGAAGTCCGTTTGCCCGCCGGAGTTCACAGTCCGCTAGGCATACAAGGCTGCTCCGCATGCTTGGAGGATCGAGATTGGTATTTGGCCCAGCTTTTTATAGAAAAGGGCCCATCTGCAAGCCTTGAGTTTTTAAGGCCCGAACCCCGTGCTCTGATGTACGCATTCAGATCCCAGGGATTAAACGGGCCTTTCAAGGATTCGGATGCCGGAACTGGAGGGCTGGTTGACGAGGAGCTGAGGCAGAAGCGCGAGACATGGCGCGGTTTGGGAAATATGCCCAAAACAGAGGCCCGGCGCCGATTTGTGGAGCTTTTGTCTTCTGTGCTTCCCGAATGGCGCCGTTGGTGCTCGCAACATGCTGACCGCATTGATAAGGAGCAGCAGTCTGGCGGTGAAGCAGAGCGCCTCCTTCACGAGTTTAGCTCCAAAACTGGTTGGATCCCAGCTAGGTTGTCTCGACTCTAAACCTTGTTTTTTTCTGCATTTTAGTAACTAGTAACCCTGTTGTCTGGCTTGATCACTTCTTATCCATTGATCAACGCTGTTGCAAAAACCAGGTTCTTAGTTTCTGCTTATTGAGTCTCTTCTTCTAGATCATTTGCAGTTCCATTTGCAAATCAGGATCTTAATATATATCATATACCTACTTATATTTATCCAATTTGTCAATGTTTGCTTGACCATTCTTATCTGTTTGATCAATGCTGTTACAAAACCAGGGTTTAAGTTTCTCTACTTATGTGAATCCCTTTCAAGATCAAGCGCATCGCATCTGCATTTGTTGTTTATAAGAAACAGGGCACCAAAATAGCCACTCACGCACCACCATAGCCAGTCAGGATCTTAGTATTTTTTTTTCGCAACTACTTATATGTATCTTTCAGATGGGGACTTTTTGTTTTCGTGTTTCATATCAGTTGATAGTGGTCATCCAGATCTCAGTTATGATATGCAACTTGGTGCTGTTTACAAAATATTCTTCTCAAAATGCATGAAAGCGATAGTAATATTACTGTGATGATATTCTCTATCAAAAGGCCGCAGGATTTGAAGTTCACAGATTTACTTCTGCAAGCCCAACCCAAGGCCTTTTTTGAGGATCAAGATTTTCAAGTGAGATGTGAGACATTTTGTTTCAGACAAAGATTTGCTCAGCCTGTGATATTATACAGTATCCACGTCTGGTCCCTTTGCTGATATTCTGATCGACAATTTAGTCACGTGAATGTGGCAGGAATCCCAATTTTTTAAGAAAACCTTTAAGAATCATTGTGTGATGTGTACTTATATATTAAGCATCACGCAGGCACGGCACGATATCCGAACATTTAGAAATCTAAATTTGCAATTCATACGACCATTTTTAAGACTTTCATAGAATTTCTTAAACCACAATGACATACATATTCCGAAGCAGGATGCCAATGGTTTAAAAATGTGTCTCCCAATGCAAATGGATCAATTTCATTTTATTCTCTGTTTTTTGAAGCACACTCTCGTTCGTTTGAAGAGGCTCCAGATCGGATTTTATCCTATCTGTTTCCTCGTTTAAAAATTAAAAACTACCAAACTACCCCTATGAGTTCATGTAATTACCAAAATGCCCTTATGAGTCATGTGTCACAACCATCACCGAATTGGAGCCTTACAAACTGCATGCATTGTGTCTCTTTCATTACACCTTATGTAAAGATATTCTTCTTCTCTACATCATCTTCTCCTGTGCGCATGTGTTTAGGTTTTGGATGTCCAAGACGTGGTGGTAGCACGCCTCTAATAGCATCATCGTGCGCTAAAACCACAAGAAACACTGGCGCCTTGTAAGTGTCACATCAAGGCTGCGTAGGGGTATTTTGGTAAATAAGTTTGATGTATAGGGCATTTTGGTAATTAAATTTGGTGTAGATTGATCAAAATTGGTATGTAATGTCATTTTGGTAATTAAGTTTGGTGTGTAGGGGTATTTTGGTAATTAAGTTTGGTGTCTAGGGGCAAATTGGTAATTTATTTGTATATTTATTTGAGTCAGGGGCATTTTGGTAATTTTGAAACTCATAAGGGCATTTTGGTAATTACATAAACTCATAGGGGCATTTTGATAGTTTTCCCTTTTAAAATTGTAGATAAAACAAAGAGAGCACTGCGTGTTGGAGGAAAGTCAAATTCTAATTTACTCCTTACTTTTTATTTTCACCATAAGAATTCCTACTTTTTATTGTGACCACAAAGTCAAGGAACGTGTTCTCTGTTACATGGTTGTATTATGTGGTTGTATTATGGTTGGACTCTTGTATTGTGGCAGTGAGCCACATGATCTTGACATATTCCATGGAATATGCCTAGATATACGTGCAACCCAACATTCTTCGCCGTGCCATTCAACGTTTGACGGGATCAAATGCTAACGTGGCTCCACAATTTAGGTTCTTCACAACCCTAGCAGCTTGACTGATCTCAAAATCATCATCATGAATCTCTTGGTAATGAGGACAATTCAAAAAGACATGTCCCTAATCTACAATGTGTCCCTCGTCACAAGAACAGGTTCGATCTTCTATTGGAATCCCTTCCCAACGCCCTGTCTCAACCCGCAGCCGGTGAGAACCCAGTCTATATCATGCAATCACGTTCCTAAGCCATGGTTGTGCTCATAGGTACTCTTGTTCTATATACACAAGCATAGGATTAACCCCCTTCTGATAGAAATTCATCTTAGTACCCTTTTCATGCCACAACTCCTCAACTACCTTAGATTGCACTATATCTCTGACACATGTATCAGAATCCGGCCAATCCTGTTCACCCAACATTTGCTTGCCCACATTTTAAAATCATAAAACCATCCTTTTTCAGAAGACATTTGCATTCCTATGTATGGAAGCATGTCATCGTCCAAGCTTTTAGCCCGATTAATATATGCAATTGTCTGACACGAGGCCTTCGCCTCTAGTGGGAGCATTCCAACCTCTGATAAGATCATTGCATAGGGCACCTGTTTCTTGACTCCCAATTCCTCCCGCAAAAACAACTTAAGAACTCCCTCTATTTTGCTCCAAAGTTTTCTAGAGATAGATGGTCCCCATATGGGAGATCCATAAAGCACAACAGTTTGAACCAAAGTTCGAAAAAGCATTTTATGCAAGTGCCAGGTTTGCAAGCTTGCCTTATGGCATCTCCTCAACATGCTATATAGTGCCGATTTACCTCCTGCTATTCCCTTCATGATGCACTTCTTCCAATTGTAATTAGAACTAAACTCTAGCCCCAAGTATTTGTTTGTATCGACTACCTCAAGTTTCTCTTTCCCATAAAAGAAGTCTGTTTTTGCCACAGTCCCAAAAATCATGCACTTTGACTTTGACATGTTTATCTTCATACTCTGATGGTTATAGAACAGCTCCAAGCTATCCAAATGTATTTGTAGCCCCATTGGGGTTTCTGAAATAAGAACCACATCGTCAGCATACATCAATAACTGGATCAAGTGATTACCAAGGAGCATCCCTTTTTGTCCTCTCATGCGTAGCCATTCTTCTAATGTATCTATATAAAGCCAAAGAGCGTGGGTGATAGGGGGCACCCTTGTTTTACACCCATTGTACTTTTGATTTCATCTGAAAGTTTTACTAAAACTTTTGCAATGACCTCCTCATACAGCTTTGTAACTGCACCTCACATGGATGTCGGGATACCTAATTGCTCCATTCTTTCCTGCAAGCTTGCTCTTGGGACAGAACCAAATGCCTTTGTGAAATCAATGAAGGCCAAATACAATGTTTCTTTGGGACGTTTTGCTCGCTTAATAAGACAACGGAGTGTCATAATATGGTCATATGGACTGCGATTCCTTTGAAAACTAGCCTGGCATATTGCTCTCTTGCCATTTACCTCCGTCCAATCACTTATTTTACGTTCAAATAAACCACCAAAGACTTTTGCACACACTATTAGACATAATTGCGTAGTTGTGTACATCATGCTTATTACCTGCTTTAGAAATAGGGACTACTTTGCAAACTCACCACACTCTAGGAAACCCATCTTTAGCTGCTCTATTCAAGATCGCAGTCAAACATGAGATCATACAATCCCCACCCCGTTTAAATAATTCGGCTAAAAGCCCATCTGTGTCTAATGCTTTGCCATTTGACATTGCTCCTAGATAATCCTGCACTTCTAATTTAGTAAATAAATCTTCCTATACCTCAAGTTCTTTCATAGTGGTAGCCCCAGATATATTAGTACAGTTGGCGGACAAATTCCAGCCGTTCATCTACATTCAAGGTTGTATGATCATGGTCTAATTGAGTGATAGCCCAAAATCTCTTGGGCTCCTCTTCTAACAGTACGTCTAGCTCCATTTGCCGAGTTCCCTGAAAGGATCTCTTTTTCCTCTTCAAAACTTCTTATACCAGCTCGGTTTGAATCTCAGACCTTTTGGTAAGGATTTTCGCATCTCTGAACACTCTAGATCCCACCAAGATTTAGATCATTTTGCTGGCCTATGCTTCATCATTCCAAAACTCTGTTTGGCAGCACCAAAATGGCATTGCCTGGGGGATTCACCTTTATCACATGAGCATATGCCGCCTGCATGCTTGAGGTGAGAAGAAACACCCCTATATATATATATATATAAAAAGTGTTGGAAAAACACCCCTTCCGTGGGAAAAATACCCTAGAATGTCAGTAAGAGAGGATTTAAACCCCCAGTATACGTACGAAAACATTGAGAAAAAACCTCCTTCGACACACTAACTAGGTTTATATGGGTCTTTTGTTTATACGGGTCTTCTGTTTATACGGGCATTGCTTAACATCGCATCAATTTCAGTCCTATTCTTTTGCAGGCTCTCAATTTAACCCCTATAACTTCGCCCACGTGCCACATCATCTCTTCTACATATTTTTATATGAACTGCACTAACCATTGCAAATCATATGTTATAAACATACCTGAACCTTAAATTGCAAACGTTACCATTATGTAAAAACAGATTATGTTAAACTTTGTGGGTAATAGAACTATTTAGAATGCTAGGTAAACTCTCATAATGGTGGGTATACTTTTCAGAATCGCTGGACAAACTCTCTGAATGCTATATAAACCATCATTCATTTAAATTAGATTTATGTCAGGATTTTGGACCATTTTGGCACTGCAACTTTTTCCCGAGTTAGTAAATTTGCATCGAGAATGTGACTTTTTTTTTTATAACAGCACAACATGATTGCATTAAAAATTGAAAATATTTTACATATGTATGTCGAGTGACATAATGCCAATTACTTCTCAGAAGTTACCCTAGAGATATCATATCTTTCTTTCTCACTTCCACAGGTATTGTAACCCTAGCAGTCTTGCCTGGAATGGCCTTTGGGGTCCATAAAAATAAAATAGTATCTAACTCAACCCAATCATCCCTTCAATAGGGTTTTTCTTCCATTTCTTTGTCCAACAGTCTCTATATCTTTCATCCTCTGCCATTGCATTTAACTGGTGCACTGGACACCACCACTCCACACGAACTTTGTTCACATTGCAGTCACCCACTTCTTTGTAAACATCTAAGATGGTGTAACCCATCCACACAGGGTGTATCTCTTTGCGCTCTTGTACTATAAGTGCAAATTGATGGCAAAGCAAGTCATCTTTGGAATCATAATCCTCCAGCCTGAGATATTTAGGCCTTCCTTTTCTAGGACCAACATAATGTTTTTCAGCAGCTGGAGGAGCCATCGACTTGCGAATACTACTAAACACATCATCAACTTCCTCAGGTGTTATCACGTCTCTCCACCTCGACTTAGGTAGCCATCAATCTTTCAGTTCATCAGAGGATATGTCTACTTGTCCCAATAATCCATGTACCTGTATCCAATAATCTATCAATGCAAGGTTGGTATCATCAGGGTTATTTTTTCAATACTTGATGTATTCAGAAATGTCGTCCAATGTGCTTTGCAATGAATCCACCTCTGCAAAAGACTTAAGAGCTTTTGGTTAACCCCTGGGAATCTTAGGTTTACCATTTTCATCTTCGTGCCATATAGGTACTCCCTCATCTGGCCTCCATTTATCATCTGAAGGTCTCATCTTCCATTTCATTATTGGCTTATTTTCCATGACCCAGAAAGTGTACTGAAGAGGTCTAGATTGACCTTCCATATCAAGAGCATAAGCTTCGATAAAATTCTTCCAATCAGGCACCTCTTGTATGATCAACCCTATAGGAGAAGGTGAAATGCATTCACTAAGAACTTCCATTAGTCTAGGAAGATTGGTCACAGTTTGAGATTTCAACCGTGCACTATACTTCCCAAACAATGCATCCACATCCTCATGAGTATGTCCAGGCATTAAGAACCCTAAATTCACTCTATTAAAGACACCCACAGCTGTTAAATAAGATAGGAATGAGAACGTATACCTGTTTTTATTCTGTCCACCACAATTGTCAACTTGGAGGAGGAAATTTGGTGGTAGATCTCGAGGTTGGGGACGTGAACTTGAGGCTCCAACGTGTTCAGAAGCACCTGACTTCCTAAACCTTGCCTTAGTAAACTTCTCTAAATTATTAGGCTTTCTATCCAACAATGCACTGAAGAGTGGTTGGCTACCACCTCCGAGGTTGTGGAGGTCACCAGAATAACCACTCTCATAGTTCCTCAAGCACCTCATCACACTTCGAATATAAAAATCAGGACCATCACTCCACAATTGCAAACTAAAATGGCCATAATAAATTGGCACCAAGTTATGCACTGTTGCACCTGTCAGAAAGATTTGCATAGTATAAGCTCTATATTGATTTGCTTGGGTATGTAACTATACTGTGGCAAACGAGTCTTCGATTGATCCATCTTGTCATGTATAATACAAACATAGTTATTGGGTTCCAAACATGATAATGTTCTCCCTATCCAATAAGTGGATCTACATGATAGTTGGTATGTCATGTGATCTTTCATTTGCTCCCTTATCTTAGCCCTTTGGCTTGGTTGCTTGGTCTTATCCAGAATCTCTTTCAACTTAGCACATAAATTGCACTTTGCAAAGTTGTTCGAAGTGTCTATAGTGACATGCTTGAAGTGCTTGCTCCATAGTCTACTAAAGCTGGGTTGAGATATTGCAGTTACCATTAGTTCTCGAAGCAAAGCATTCACTTCCTCCAATATGCTCTTCTGGGTACAATGGGATGGCAATCTCTTCTCGACAACTATTTTTCCCTGTTGATCTTTCCTACTTTTATGTGGCATATTCTCAGCATTGAATTCAACATATTTATCAAAAAGCTCCCTAGCAGCTAGGATCCTAGAAGTTGGCCTCAACATGCCATTATTTCCTTGTAATGCAATTTTGCTCCCCTTTGCATGACTTGCTTGCTAATTTTGCCAAGATGAAATTGGAATGCCATGAATATTTATCCATGCAACTTTACATATCCATGCCCCTAGCAGTGGGTATCTTTTTTTGTTTGGATATTTTTCATCTTGAAGTGCAAGCTCATGAATGGAGTACATGTAAGTCCCCCTCTCATCACAAGTATACTCTTGGAAGGTGGCTCTTGCTTCCAGGGAATAAATTACTAATCACGTATTTCTTATTAGTTAGAATGACTTTAGCTAAACTTGCTTGATATTAATCCCAAAACTTTCTGTGGTTTAGCTAAACTCTACACAAATTTCCTCTTATATATTCTAGTGTTTAGTTAAACTAACCCAAACATCATCCCAAAAATTCCTATGGCTTGGCCAATGGAAAACATTAAGCCAAATTACTATACTTGTTTTCAATTGTTTCCACTTATTTTAATCATTTTCTTTGTGAAAACATTCTAAAATAATGCTAACTAGCAAAGTCTAGGACCCGGGGGTATCACCTAGGCATATGGGGATACCACATCTGCGTGCAAGGGGTCAACAAAAAACCCCTGTATACGACTTTTTGGAGGTGGAAAACCCCTACATACGTAAATAGGAAAAGCCAGTTTCCAAGCCCCCTTCCGTAGATGTACTTTCGAACTATCCTAATTTTTACATACCCCTACCCGATCTTGTACTTGAGTTTGTGCTTGTGCGCCTTATGTAGAGAATAAATAGTATTTAGAGAAAACAAAAAAAAAAATCACAATGTTTCACTATTTTCTACACGTTCAAGACAAAGGGAATAATCACATATATAGGATGTATACTTCAAATCATATTTCCATTGTGTTAATATTCTTATGTGAAGTATATTATAGGGATTTCTAATGAATAGTAATAAGTTACAATAATAATCATGTTGTTTGCTTGTTGAATAAAGACCTATAATGTTATATTATAGGGATTTCTAATGAATAGTAATAAGTTACAATAATAATCATGTTGTTTGCTTGTTGAATAAAGACCTATAATGTCAATATGCAATGTTCTGGTTGCCCCTATAAAGATGGGCAGATCCTACAATAATGGTTAATCTAAACTCGGCCAAACCTGATGGGAAAAACTTAGCAAAGACGTGTAGTGGCAAAACCATTTTTACTCCAAATATTCAAATATCTTTAACCTTTAATTATTAATTCCAGAACCATGAAGAAAATATCATGTTTTTTACCATCTTCATTTCGAAGCTGTTAACCTTAATCATCAATACATTCATCTGATAAGCAGAAATATCAAATACATAATAAACCCTTGAAATACCAAGTCTCCATAAACTTGAAGCTTGTAGATTAGAGTATATCTCAATCAAGTACTCATGGCTGAGTCCATGTCTTCCTCCATTAGCATGGACCTTAAGATGTCTGAATGTAGATCTAAGACAGCTTGTAGATCAGCCTTCATCTTCAGTCTCAAAATACAACCCTAAAAGCTCATGTGCCCAAATTTTTTTATGCATTCCTGCATGTCCTCCATAACAGCCTTATGAAAAGAAATACAGAATTTAATAGAGCATCTATTATTGAACAAACCTCAATAATATGCTTAATAGAACCTTTTATAGCTGTGTTTGTATGGAAGAGAGATGGACATGGTAAATACCTTCATTGCATAACTCATCTGACTTAATTGCACCTTGAGAGTGCTTGATCTGCTTGATCTGCTTCAATCAATATATATAGCGCTGCTCTCATGCAATTTTGACATGCCTTTTGAATTCCGCAATAGAGATAACGTACTTGATTAGCAACACCATATGCCAACACCAGCTGTTACAGACAAAATGTACAATGTTTAATGGGACTTTAAAATATATGTTCTGGCAGTTGTTTTAAAGGTTGTTACCTAAGACGATACAGGAGACAGTGTATTGCCCCAACAATTGATTGAAGAATTGAATCAATTACAGCCCCAAACTTCCCTATTAAGCAGATATATAGATGTATAATGTTGACAGAGGAATTGTACCAAAAGATATATTTGCAAAAAGCAATATGTCGTTACCTAGAATTGCAAAGACTAGCATGAAAAGAGCAGCAACTAGGGTAGTCCTTCGGCTACCAATTCTTGTAATTCCAAGGAGACCAGCATTCTCCCTACACAAGAATTTCGAGCCACCAGTGAAGCAAAATGTTTTGTAAGCTTAAGAGTGCAATTTCAGTATTCAAGCAAGGGATAACACATGAGGTGAAGGGATGGACCTCAATTTGAGCAACCACTGCAGATGCCATCATGGCAAAAGCAGAACCAGCATTAAAGGTCGGAGCCCCCCACTCTAAAGGATATGGCAGCCGTATCCTACAAACCAATTCAGAGTCAGTTAAAAACTGCATGCTTAGGGATTCTGCTAAGCCTGAATATATAGATGCCATACCATGGCGCAGCCTCAATAAGATGAGGACGGTCTGTCTGACAATGATCCTTTCCCTTCTTGGAAGCATTACGGTAGGCACCACTCTCGGTCAAGATAATAGCATAGGCCCAAACGAACGCCACACCAAAGATTATTGGAAATTGTGAAAATATTGGAAATTTCTTTTTCTTGTGAAATGCTATCATATCTTGATCGCAGACAACGAAAAGATGTTAAAGAACTCATCCTTAATCGTATGCATTTGAACAGGATAATATCACACACAAGTACTAACCTGAGAAAAGAGCACTAGAACAATAATTGCGGGTAGGCCAATCTCGATACATTTTGCTATCTGAAAATATACTCAGCAGTAAGCTTATATTGAGTTTAGCATGCTATGTTAACATACAATGGTCCTAAGTAACCTGGCAAGTAAATGCCATTCCAATTTTAGGATTCATCACGTATGCAGTGCAAGTTGCAATGATAATGCTTCTTTGATGCATTCAGATAGTTCAATAGAAGCAGGAACAAAATATTGTTCTAAATTGTTTAGGACGATAGAAAGCAAATGATGCAGATGTTGAGGTTCAATGAGTAAATGCATACCGAAGCGAATCCATATCCGTAGAGTCCTAGACCAACAAGCATGATAATAGGGCCGTGTGCAAGAGGAGAAAGAAACCTGGAAAGAGCGTGTTTCAATTGTTACTCCGTAGCAGGAGAGACAAGCATTCATGCAGCTAACATGCCAATCCATACCTGATAATAAGGCCCCAGACTCCACCAAAACCAAGAACAATCTGTAGACCCCGCACGTTTTTTTACCTATGAAATGATTCCTGGTAGAAGAAATGGATACTGAGTTCTTCAAAGCTTGCTATTCTTTGTCTGGATAGCTTTTGCCCAGACATACTTTTCTGGATAAATGAAGACCTCTAAAACTAAACAGAGGATGCATAAGAAGAAAAAATTTACCTGGACATTTTTCATACTCTGCCAAACTCGCTTTCTACAAAGGACTCTTGAAGCTGCAAAAGTAGAAAGGGATGCTGGGAAAATAGAAACAGATAAGTAAATCATATGCTTCAAGCTCCAGATAAGGAGCCGGAAGGAGAAAAATGAGATATTTCAGCAGTATGACAGAATATACCAAGGTCAATCAGAGGCCTAACGTATGAGACGGATTGGCGCTTCCCGCCCAACTCCCCCTTCTCGACCACCTACGGGGGAAATGGTGGTCGACCGTATGAGGCAGCAGTCCGTATACGGACGTCTCAAGTTCAAAAAAACCCCTACCCAGTCACGCTCTTGGGTCATACGGGGTTTCAATGTGAAACCCCCGGGGTCTAGGACTCAAATTAATTTATACTGCTAGAAACTAACCTACTAATCATATATTTTTTATAAACTAGAATAATGTTAGTTAAAGTAGCCTGAAATTCATTCTAAAGGTTTCTATGGTTTAGCTAAATAATACAAAATTTTACTCTCTTACTTTCTAGCATTTGGCTAAAGAGCTCTAGGGTTGGTGCAGTCCCGAAAAAAGTTAAGCTAAAACTAGTAAACGTGTGCCCGGCGTTGCCGGGCCAATGTTCTGGGCATGCGTTATTCCTTGGCATCTAACCTTTTCCTTGATCAACCTTTAAGAACCCATATCACAACAATCTTTATATGGGCCTTGCAAAGTTTATGTTGATCAACCTTTAATTGAGATTATATTAATCAACCTTTAGTTGAGTTTTTAAATCAACACATGTTGAGTTGCATCCAATGGGATTAAACGTTTTTGTAAATTGCTCACCACATATGTTGAGTTTCAACTATTTATTACATTCAACATTTTTCTTTTCCATGCAAAGTTCAATCTTATCCTTTGCAGATATAGCATTCCACATTCCCTGAAATTTGGCACATCTATACTACAAGTGTAGTTGCTAGCATAAGCGACGTTGGTGCACAAACTATTTTGTGGGGCAAATGGTTTAGTTTAACAAATTATTTCCAACAATCCAGAACGTAAAACAAAGTTGGAGCACAAACCATTCTAAGGCAAAATCACTTCAATATCGAGGAAATAAACTACTGTTAGTTTAAGGACAACTAATACACCATCCTCGATATTCAAGGTGCTTCTGATCGCAAGGCTTTCTTGCAATTGCTCATTTCCAAATCCTCCTATGTGTCATAGAAGAAGCAGACATTTTGACATTCAGTTTAGCTTGAGAACATAGTTCTATGCAACATCTATAAAGCCCAGAAATCAGTTCAAATCAGTTTGGAAATACCTATATATGTCGCCCAGCCTGATGAAATGGAGTTGAAGCTGAAACAAATGAATAAGTGAAAAGTTGCATGCTAGAATACTCAACTTGGTCTATATACCTTTCCAACATGTGCATTGTGATACAAATCAGAGGACTCTGTTGCATTACAATTCAATGAATGACGTGTGAATATGTGTTGAGGTGGATTTTAACCACGAAATAACCTTGAATCTATGTAACGAACATGGCAAAATGTCTGTATCAACATTTGTAAAAAATTTGAAATGTAAGAACCCACCTACCACCTGTTTCTTCCTGTTACGCTGCTGCGCACAGATTTAATAACGCATGAGAATACCAGTCCAACTACCAAGTAGGATGAATTTATAATGTTGCCGTTATGGAAAGATATCTAACATTGCCACAATAAGAAATGACCTATATAAACCACAAACTAAAATAATCATAGCAAATTTGGCAATATGGAATGATATCTAGCATCTGCCACAATAAGAATGACCTATATAAACCGCAAACTAAAACCATCAAGGAAAAAATTGGCAATAAAACATGCCTGCAACTATCTATACCCTATCAATTGTAGCAGAGAACTTCTCTAATATATGCCAGTTTTCCAACACTTGCTTTGTGGTACAATTTCAAATATCAAAGCATATGCCCAATGCAGTGACACTTGTGGCAACTCACATGGTGTACCATCCTTCCAATCCTTCACCAGAGACTGTCACAATGAAATGAAATGAAATGCACAGGCAATGTAACAGTATGGATGAACTCACATTCCTGCCAAGTCACATGAAAAATCCTTAGACGTAGTTAAAAGAAAGCTCTAGAACAACTCATGTTCAAAAGGTTAAACACACAATTTGGTATAAATCTTTTCTAGTCTATTCCAGATTTGCATTTGTTTCATTCATAAGGAATGTATAAATCATATAATGTAGATACCAAATGCAAAAACTATCAGTCCATTTCTGTATATTACATATTAAATTGATAATTATGCCAATGTTCAGACATATTTTGCTTCTCGCAGACCTGAAAATCGGCTTAATATACATTGCACTTCACTTAATTTATTATCTAAAGTAAAGCCACTCACATTGAAAGACGCAAGCCCACATAAATGTCACCAGGTTTCACCAGTGTGTGCATGTTTAAGCCAAAGATAAAACCTGTATAAATATGCAAAAACAGATGGTCAAGGATTGCAAAAGATCTGCACCAAATCTGATTTATAACAAAACACAATTGCTCATCTGCATATTTACCTCATGCAGCTGCAGCTGTAAGAACACCAGAAACTCTGAATTGACCAGAAACAGTAAAGTAAAAGAACGATCATTTTAGAGAGAAAGATCATCATCTTTTTATGTGTGGCATGCCAAGACAGAAGCCAAAGAGGAAAAAAATTGCTCCAAGTTCCATCGTACCACCGCTGTGCCCTACAGATTACAATTTAGGTTTACAGACCAAAACAAATAATTATAGGAATGTTGCAGAACGAAAAGTTTACCTGGCAGTCAGAAAGCTTCTTGAAAAGTGAATGCAACCAAGTGATTTGCTCGATTTACAGGAAAGGCTTATACCTCGATTTTTTTTTTTCTTCTGATTTTTTTGCAACCAAGTCTCCCTGTAACCAGGAGAATGTGCTAGCCTGCTGCAGCTTCCTTTGTTAAACTCTGGCCCTATTAGATTGCCTTGTTAGAAGTCTTCAAGCCTCTGCAAAGGATTTAGGGTGTTAGAGTGCTACCTGCTCCGGCGATTAGCTGCATACAAACAGGACGAAATCGGATGAAGAACCCAAAACAGATGACCCATCAAGGCAAAAATGTGGATTCATCAGAGAATGCGCAGCAGATAAGGAATTTGGCTCATGATCTTAAGCAATTGTGCCGGATTTGGATGGAGTCCATAATAAAAGCACATGCAGTATCCAAAAATCAAAGATCAGAACCGGATTAGCCATGCAAATACATCGCAGCACCTGGAGATCCAGTGCAAATCCGTCGCAGAGTCTTGTTCAGAGCCTCCTTTGTGCAGAAAGCGGCTGAAATTTGTGAAGAACCCGACCTGAAAATGGATTTGAATAGCAGGAAACATGATTCTTTAGGCATTATCCACGTAACGGCTGTATTTCTCACTGCCCACCTTTGCTATAGCCGATTAACCAAACCCAGAAATAATACTTCAGCGTCCTCTGCTTTGCCACAACAGTTTCAGCAATTAGGAAAAGCAAAAACGTCATCTACAACAAAATGATGGAATTTGCTCCAATCTTGTACCTAAATCCGACCATTCTAAGAAAATCCAGCCGTCGAAATCCGCTTGCTTGCTCTCTTCCTCATTTTGCTTTCCGTTTATGCTTCCTTGCATTGGCTACAAACCCTAAAACTGAGAAACCAAGCCATCTCCCATTTTTTTTATCTCCCATTTTTTAACACAAAAAATCATGGAACAGAGAGGAGAACCCCGCCATCTGTAACGGGCCAGGGAGGAGAACCGGGTCTGTAACGGGCCAGATTAATGCGCGCCATAGCCCCTCACAAAAAAAAGTAACGGGAGAAAGGGGGCCAAAATGGCGCCGGAAATATTTTTGGATTCTAAAACTCACGCTTTTCGCCGGAAAAAGCGTTAGCGCCGGCGTTACACCGCCGGAAAAAAACTTTTTAAGTAAGTAGATTATTATTTTTTTCTCAATTTTTTTTTTTACTTTAGCCAATGTTTTCCGAAAATGTGCTAAAAAATCGCCAAATAGCTAAGTTTGACCCTTAAATTATTCCATGCTTGCTTCCACCAATTCATCGATTTCTGAACACAATTATCCCAACAACATTCCATTCCCCTTATCTTAGCCATAGCTTCACGTGAACAATCACTACTTGACTTGGACCTCTTGCTAGGATAATGTTTCACCATTGCGTGTGCCCTCTTTTCTGAAAACGTGGTCCTGGCAGCTATTGGAGGTGCATTAAGAAAATCAGTGTCATCCACAACCTCTGGCTCTGGTAAAAGGAAATCTCCTATAAACTCAATGCAGGCTATAGGCCATGGCATGATGCATGGAACCTCCAATTGTTTAACACAAGCAGTGCAATCCTAGTGATTTGACCCTTTTTCCTTCCATTTTTCTTCTAAACTTATTATGACCACACCCACTTTATCCTCTCCTAACCTTTCATCATTGACATCTTGGATAGGATCAGCTAGTATGATAGTTCCTTCACCTACTAGCTCCTTATTGCATTGGTGCTTCATTTTCACCTTCTTATTCTTCCAATCCAACCTATTGTAGAGGATAATTTGCTTAGTAGTCTCAGCCTCAACACCCTTTGGGTGGTCCACACCATTGACCTACAAGAACAATGTTAACAATGGGGTAACAATGTGATAAGAACATGTGGTAACAATGTTGATATATGTTGGGGGTGAAAGGCATTACATTTTTACCCTTTTTAGGATCCACACGCTTCATCTATATAAATTTAAATGTTCTTAATATTAGCTCGAAAAAAGGACAAAGTACTTATGAGAATAGGTTAAAGGGAACTTCAAAAAATACAAAAAAAAAAAAAACCATTAAGTGGGCAAATATATGTTGTAAGTGTAGTAAAAAATAGGTTGTAAGTATAGCTGAGGTGTAGGTAATTATATAAAATTAATGATAACATAGGGTGTATATAAGTAGTACTAAAGAGTTAAGTAGAGGTTGTAATTCTAGAGTATTAAGTATAGGCAAAAATAAGTTGTAAGCATAGCTGACGTGTGGGTAATTCTAGAGAATTAATGATAACCTAAGGTGTAATTAATTCAATAGAATTAATGATAGCTAATTCGTATAGGATATAATTCGTATATGATGTGATGGAATCATAATTACAACCGCGCTTACTAAGCTATACGAAATCTTGCATGCAACTACTATATCTTGCATCAAACCCTTCATTCCTTCAAGCGCCCATCATTTCTTCCTTCAAGCTCCCTCCCTCCCTCCCTCCCTCCCTCCCTTCCTTACCATAGTGAGCCATGCCGCCCGGCCCGCTCCATCCCGCCGAACTCGCCTGAGAGAGGCGAAGAAGGAGATCAAGAAATCCCGTCCCCCCTCCCGCAGATGTCGTTGTGGCTGCCTGCTCTTTCTGGAGGGCAAGCTTCACCCAAGAAATCCAAATCTTAGTAGCAGCACTAGCAGTCTGGAGTCCCCCCATACACCAGCAGATTCTGATGAAGAGCTGGAGAAGGAGGTCAAAAAAGCAGAAAAATGGAGAAAGTGGATGAGTGGCGCAAAGAATTGGAAGAAGAGAAGAAGCACATTATCATGAATGCCCTCTTCTCCTCTGATGATGAAGATGTTGCAGAAGCTATCCTTAAAGAGATGGCAGAAGAAAGCGAAGAGGAAGAAGTGGAGGACGAGGAGGATGAGGACTAAATATTTTACCTCCGACGTGAAGCTCCCGGCAAGTTGTCCCCAATGGGCAAAATGCTTCAATGAGATAATGAGAAAGGGCTATAGAAAACCTGTTCTTGTTTAGCCTCCCCTTATGTGACATTCGGAGCTCATACTTAATGTGCTCCACAAGAACAGGGTCCGCCTGGCTTTCTTCCTCATCTTCCTCTTCAAGTTCTAGCTGTTCCACGTCTACCACACCCTTCCCCTTATCTTCAGTAGCTTGCTCAAGATAGAAGACATTTCGCAATGAGGGGTTCATTGAGCTAATAGCACTGCGGTGCAAGTTGCCTTCTGGTTTCCCCTTAAGCCTTTCATATTCCTTATCATCTATCATGGCTATCATAATGATTAGCACATGTGAGATTTTACTTTCTGTACTAAACTCACGATCCCTATTTTCATCTATCAGTATTGTTTGCCGTATCACTTTAATGCATTCTAATTCCTTTGCAGCAGATAGAGCATATACATAGGGCATGTCGGAGGGGTAAAACCACCGCATGTATTGTAGAAGGTGTTATAGTCACTCGGCTATCAAGCACGAAAGGTGTGATATCGTGTCATCCTTCATCCACGTTTGACATTGCACACTTAAAACCAGTGAACACTTGGTAAAAGAAAGTGAATTCTTCTTTCAGGGTCTCCTTCACCAAAGCGACTTTTCCTTTCAAGTCGGATGCCACTTTCGTGTGAAGCCCATGCAGGTGTGCAACATTTTTCGATTTATGTTGTTTGACAAAGTCTTTCGACCAAAAAACATACTTCTTCAGATCATTGTTGGAGACGTATTTTTGCATTATCCTAGCTCTGACAATGACCATTCCCCTATAAGCCTTTGTAATTCATCTCCAACTGCCTTCTTGAGCACTCGAATATTCTTCAATTGGTCACAGACGTCCTCAAATGATACCATGTCCTTTGCTGTAGAACTTTTCTCGTAAAGGACTTCCTTTCTGATGCACCTGTCCAGAACCGAGATCAGTTCTTCATCGTCTAATCTCTAGGCCTTCCTCATCTCTGTGACATGGAGATCGAATATTGATGTGTCGACAGGAGGAAATTTGCCTTGTGAATCAGGCAACTTCTTCTCCACATAGACATCCTAGAACTCATTCCATTTATCCCAGACCTGTTCAGAAGCAAATATTATTTTGCAGGCATCCTTGGGTACAGTAGGAGTTTCAGAAGCATCTCCCATTTTATCTCCTTTTTTTTTCTTCGACCTGATGCTCTTACTCTTGTCCTGTATTATGGTTTGACAAAGTGTCCTTTCTAGCAATTTGATTTTAGTGCTTTTGGACTGACCCTGTTTGGTCGGCATTGCTTTCCCATATTCTATCCATTGGTTACGAGCATGCCGCAATTGCTCTATATAGGGACTGCAAAAAATAAATTTGTTAGTTCCAGGTTAACAATAAATTGTGTCAGGTGCGATTTGCATATTGTGAAAAGAGACTGGTTTGACTGGTTGAAGCACTCCCATTTCTGAATATGCAAATCGCGTCTGGCGCGATTTCAAAATGGAAGGGAACTCACGCCAGGCGCGATTTGCCTATTCTAAAAAGAGAATGCTTTGACTGATTGAAAAGCACTCCCGTTTCTGAATATACAAATTGTGCCAGGCGCGATTTCAAAATGAAAGAGAAATCGCGTCAAGCGCGATTTGACTAACCAAAAACCTCTATTCAATTAAACATATCGAGTTTCTGAATAGGCAAATCGCGCCTGTTGCAAATACCAAAACAAAAAGCGAGGGAAGAAAGAGTTACCTTTTGTACAGAAATGTTTTTCCCATGTTGTTAAAAAGTGCACTGATTTTCGCTAGCTCGGCAGGAGTTGTTGAGCGCTCAGGAACTGGCAGTTTCTGACCAAGTGCAGCCTATAGATTTGCTGATTTTCAGTATTCTGTGCCTTCCAAATCAGAACCTTCTGAGCCTCTATTGAGTGCTGCCCATCTATTATCATGAAATGTACGTCTTGGTTGTCGCTGAAGTCATCCAGCTTGTTCCACATCAATACCTTCCTCGTCTTCGTATCGTAAGGCACTACATCTGCCGGCATTGGTACCTGCCTTGGATTTTCGATCATGATGTTGACTATTTCCAAGGAATGCTGCTTGTCGTATCTTCTGCTGACATAAATAGCTTTAGTGGACCTGAAAAGCCTATCGACGTGGATGGGATGGGTGAAGCTAAAGCCCAGTGGATACTTGTCAGCATATTTTTTTGAGCTTGCTCATCGCCTCAAATTGCTGGCCTTGTCATCATCACTTGTAAAGCCTGCTGTGACTTCTGTAGTGTCCCTGCCTCAAGAACTTGCATCCTTTTTATCCTTCAATGCCTGCATGTAGACACTGTCTAAGGGCCTCATGTTGATGTTTCGTCGTACAGTTGAAAGCCCTTCGCATATTCTTTTAGGCGCCAAGGGCTCGCCAAGTGTCCAACCAAATTTGAACAGGATGTCGGCAGAGTCGTCTGATCTTAGGGCAGTAACAACTAGAACTGTAGCGATTAATCTTCTTTAGGCTCTTCTTATTTTTTGCCTCACTTCAAGTAACACTAGTCAATATGAATCGCCCTATTCTTCGCATGTGATAACTTCTTCATTTGATCAATCTCTTTTACCCTAGACATAAAAATAAGATCTATCTTCCTACTAGTCTTGAAGATCTCGACGTACCATTTTGACCCCTCTATAAGATCTTCTTCTGGACAGGGAGGTTCTACCTGAGCCTTTATTATTCCATATGTATCTTCTAACGTCAACACATGTTGTAGGTCTATAACGGTTACGTCTTCATCTGTCCTTTGCTTTTTCTGGGCTGAAGATATTTGACCGAGTTTGGTTTTCCTTTTGATTGTCCTTTGTGTTCCTGCAGAATGATAGCATAATGTTAATGTTGAAATGCGAAAATATATACTAACTCACAACGTATGCAACAAAAACGCATTTGGCGCGCTTTGAAAACGAACTTGAGAAATTTTAAACTTAGTCTACATTGCGCCAGGGGCATTTTGTCCCAAAAAAAAGGGGTTTGTCAATATAGAATCCAGAGATAAGAAACAAACATAATGCTTGAAATATATGCAACAAATACGCGTTTGGCACGCTTTGAAACCGAGCTTAGAGATTTTAATCTTAATCCGAAAACACAACTAACTATAGAAAGCACAACTAACTATAGAAGAATGTTCTACTAACTATAGAAGACTAAACATAGTGGATACAGAAATGAACCAAAACACAACATGAAGAAATATAAAAAAATAAAGATATCTCGTCACATCATATATTTGCATACATCTTGAGACATATGAACTGAAGTATTAAAGGACATATGCTTCTTAGCGGATAATAATTGTAGTATTAAAAAAAAAACACCCTGGAAACCTAACAAAAGGAGGGACAGAGAAACAAAACCTATAAGTAAAATTGATGAATACATGAACAGCTGGCTGGAATAGTGCTTTCAGCTTGTTCAGCAAGATCCTGGGTTGCTTTGGCATGTCGCCCAGCTCTACCTGCGCCTCGGCCATGGCTGCCAGATCCTCCAGATGCCATAGAACTACAAGTTCAGAAGATATGTTATGAGACTGAAGTTTTCGTTCAAATTTATATGTATGGGTTGATAATCTAAGCCGTCAGATTAAAATTGTCATTTTAAATTCCCGTCATTTTAAAATTATATCGCCTAAAATAACCGCCCATCCCGCTCATTTACATTTTTTGAATGTGCTTTTCTTTTTATTGCAATTTTAAGAAAATAATTAATTCTTATTTTCACGAAACGCATATGTGGCAAGATACTTCCACCTAATCGACCACCTAATCTCTCAAGATCACCGACCCGCTTCTGATAGCGTCTTCAGCGCCTTCAATCGAACATCTTCAACGTCTTTAATCAATCATACATCGGCTGAACTACGGTGAGTGTCATTTTATTCTGAATATACATAGCTTCGTCCTTTTTTTTTTTTTCATGCCAATTCTTTCATTCTAGTTGTTTATCAGTGTCGGAGAAGAATGTTATCTTTTAACAGCTAACTTGAAGCGTCGAGTAGGATTATGTAAAGTCGAAGATCTGAATCCAAGTTCTATGTGCCATGGCGTTCCTCTTGGAAATAGTTTCTATAAAATTTCAATTATAAATTACAACTATGAGGATGAGGCTCTTCTATAAAACATCCCGGTGGCGACACAGTTGGCAAAAGCGTGGGCACATTTGTAGCGTGGCCAAAAGAACGTCTGAAAAAGGTATGTATATAATTCTATTGATTACTAAAACATGATATGAATATATCATACCATGTGCATCATGATGTGAATATTGAATTCTTTGATGCTCTTTAGCTAGTCTTATCAACTCTAGAAAACCACACATCAATCAAAATGTGTAGCTTCTCGGGGTTGGTCAGACTGGCTAGAGGGCATCAAAGGATTTTAATGTTTTCGAAATTGCGTATAAAAGAAAACATAATAAAAGTTTTGTGAGTTTAGATGGAAACATCAAATTAGGCACTGCGGTACAAAATTGTGTCAGGCATGAGATTGTTTTAATATTCATAAAATGGGATGTACATATTCTTGATTTAGTGTCAAAATGCGCCAGGCGCGAGTTCTTTGCAAACTAACATAATGAGGCTGTACATATCTACAAAGGCCCACTGAGGTCGGCACTTACGTGGTTTTCTCGAGGAGGGTTTGGAGTGTTTTTTTTTCAAATCCCAATTATCGACGTGGTGTGACGTAGCATTGTGGTATTTAATTGAATGTTCAATTCGAATTATAGCGGTGTTCATTTTTATAGTTTAGGAATAACGTTAAAAAAGGAAGATATTGGATATTTATGGCATTATGCATGGCTCAAATATCGAGACATGCACATAATGGCATTTAATGATGGTTGATAGGACTGGAATTCGAATCATTCCTACGATTTTCACGTCTAATCCAGCCTATATCCATTCCACCCTTGGCGCCCATTCTCCGCCCATTGTCCGCATAATCCTTCGCCCAATTCCTCCGCCCTATTTCAATTCCTTCGGCCAATCCTTCGCCCAATTCCTTTGCCATGAAGCGAGCAGTTAGTGAGGAGCCGGAGCTAGGTTTTTTGTATGTGACAATGGAATTGTATGGGAATATGAAATTTGATGATTGGTTGTTTGCTGTACCAGAACTGTATCTGAAACAACCAGAATGTTTTAAGTACAAAAAATGCAAAGGGAAAAGGACAGATGTCTTTGCAATTGTTTATTTGATTCACATGCTCACTACTTTTCATTAATAAGACAGCATAACTAGATACTTATAAACTCAGCCAACTTACATCAGAACTGTTCTCGAACTGTAAACCAAAGTGAAGAAAGAATAGCAATGCATATACTTATTTACCACTGACAACTACTTCAGGAGTATACGCTCCAACACAGCTTCCGGTAGCATTGGCTGGATCACTGCAGGGTCGAATAATGGATCGATTCCAAGCACTTGATTGTATACGTACAACAAGTGCTTGCAAGGTTTCTGGCTCATCCTTGATGGATACAATGTATGTGCTATCTTCACGCTTGACTACATAGTCCACATGTTTATTTTTTGAGTAGGTCTTCTCTTGCACAGAATCCATCTTCATTCTCTTTGACTGCACAAATCTGACCTTCGTTTCTCCATTCATTTCCTTCCTGTAATTCACAACCTTCCCCTTCCTTGTCATTTTAGTTCTGCTCCTTACAGAGCTAGCAGACCCTGCCATGGTGGATCTACGTGCTTGCATACTCGAGGCTGCATTGGCTACAGTCAAGCTAGATTGAGATCTACCACCCAACAAAAAGCCCGCTGCTCCGAGTTTCTCAATCTCTTCATTCATCAAGTCAGTATCTTTATCCACAGGCCATAATGGTGGTCTTTGTGGGGGACACACCAAAGACTTATCTGGAAACCATGTGCATTCAACTGTAGTAGGACTGAACCACATCATTTGTGACACTCGTTGTCCCCGGAATTTTCTTAACCCATAAAAGCAAGGAGCAGTTGTTGGTTGTATACCCGCATTAATTGGATTATTACATTTTTTTCCATGTTCTGACTTCCTCCCTTGACACCTGACCTTACTGCCTTCTTCTGTTCTTCGAATAGCCCAAAGAGACCTATGCACAGTCTTCTCTTCTAAAGAATCATTGAAAAGAGTCCTCACTACAGGATCATCCTTACATACTCTGCTAACATTAGTTGCATGTTTGTCGGGACGATGGGTTCCTGATTCTGCTGTGAGATCAACTGTGTCTATGGAACGTTGCTTCTTGTACACAGTGTTCAAGTTACCTCCTGCATCACTGTCATGTTCTTCAATGTCTGCCATTTCTGCTTCCAAGTTTATAATGTTTGTTACCTCCTTAGCCTTGGCACCACTGCTTTGACGATTTTGCAGTCTATTAAAAAGATCTGATACACCTGGGCCAGTACCTAAGTAGTTGCAGTCTAGAAATGATTTGTATTTGGTACTCTGAAGTACAGCTTCTGTGAGATCGAAGAGGGAGGCATCATACAAGGAAAAATTATTCTTGTTTCCTGATGCTGCTAACCAACTCCCGTGCTTTGCCTCTGATAAGTTTGTTTGTGGAATATGTACTGTTGTCTGCCAATTCTGTTTGTTGACCATAAACCTACCCCATCTGCTTACCCTATGATGCCACCATGATAGCCAAGAACTCAAAACTTTAATATGATTATCTGTAGTCTTGCCCACCCACCAATCCATTATGGAGTGGTATATTTTATCTGCTTCCTCCTCAGTTGCTGATTGATGCCATTTTCTACACAGATCCTTATGGGCGTCCCAATATTTCTTTGGCAAGTGTCTTTCTGTATGTCGATGCATGCATTGCTCGAAATGGAAGTAACAGGAACACTCTTTTTCGGGTCTAGTTTCCCCATTGAAGAAAACTTCCCTGACTGCAATCCAATTAGGTTGAGCTTCGTCTGCCATGAACCCAAAAAACTCAGCTTTTGAATAACCTTTTGCTACCATGACCTTATTAAGCTTCCTCCAAAACTTTTTCTGTGCCTCTGCATCCTCTGTCTTCATGTCACAAACCGCAATTGTCAACAGGGCTTTAATTCTGCACGCAAAACAAGATTATTAAAAACTTATCAATGTACTTTTTTCATTTGATTTTCGCAAACCACTTACTTGTGATCATACACGTGACAAGCTAATGTTGTCCACCCTTGACTTCGTTTGACGTGATCAAAATGCACCCAACTGTTGCTAAGATCACCTGTTGGTCTCATCCTGTTGACCAAATCAACCCCTGATCCAGGACCAGTTGTAGACATTTTAAAAATGTAACAGCGTTCATTGAGCGGATCATGAAGCTGGTAAGGAAATTTAGATCCATGGAAATATTCATATTTGCTTCTTTTCTTTAGCTCCAATAAACCAAAAGTATCATCTGAACATTGCATATTTCTTCTCCTCGCATCATCAATCCATCTCTTCAACCTACACAAGCAATATTTTTCTTATCAAACAAATCAAATAACTTGTTAATATAATTTATTACGTAATATCAATGTCATACCTTCTCTGATTGCATAATGGTTCCAACCTTGTCAACAACTCGTTTATTTGATCTGTATCCATCTTCTCAACACTGTCTCCATCTGAGGAGCCCATAATTGAACGAACAATTTCGTCCATAGCTAATTCATTCTGTTTATGTCTAGGCCCACCAAGATGTAAGGTTGTGTCTGAGTTAACTAGGTCCCGCATTTGCTTGACTTGACTTCTACATTCTGCCTTTTTAATGGGATGTGTGTGCTCACCAGTATGGATAGCTAGTCTTGTCTTTGAGATTATAACTGTTAGGCAAACAATAGTACATGGACACTAGACAACGTGCCACACAAGTTGGTGGCAGATGACAGTATTCACAACTTATAGATCCATGGAATGAAGTTAGTTCACCAATCTCAGGTCTTCTCTGCAATGCACCTCTCCAATGCAACTCATTGTGGTTGCCTTTAGTCAATAAATGGTCACAAGACATGTTTTTACATTGCAAGTGACTGCCACAATATGACAACCTGACTGTCCCATCAAAACTAGGTATGTCAGTCCTGTTGGCATGCGTCCATACGTGTGGATCAACCGAATGTTGCATACCTTCCATCGGGGTTTTACTGATGGACTAACCTGGCAACTCAAAAACAATTTTTCCATTATAATATTGTGGCAAAAAATCCACCTGCCTTGGTTTTCCAATTTCCAATAACAATTTTTTAAGTTTGTTGTTAATGGGATATGATGTTATCTTTAAGTATGTAGAGGTGCATTGGGATGTAGTTGCTCCATTAGAAGAATGGGGTGAATCAAGAACAACTGGACATAGAGGAGATTTGCCTTCAGCAGGAATACCATGTACCTCCACAACCGTGCCATTTCTTTCCTCAACTTTAAAAATTCCTAGTCCAGAAGCACTAACAGATTCAACAATACAGTGCTAGCTACATTGGATTCCACATCTGTAGAACTTTGAATCATACATAAATTGCTAGGTAGTACATTGAAAGTTCTGGACAAATCTGCTGTACTAATCTCACATACTCCGTTTTGGAAAGGAAGCAACAGTATTTGTTGTAAACCTGAAGCTTTCACTGTGAGATAAGACGCCATATGGCTAAGTAAAATTTGTACTTCCCTTTAAACACATTTTAATATGACAGTCCCAACGGTTAAGTACAAATTATGTTTGCGTAATTCAAGGGTGCACTACTGTCAGTTACGTAGCCAACGACTAGCGAATTTCAATCCCACTAACCAAGAAATAATGCATTTTAGTATTCTCACCTAATTATAATAAGTGGGTATTTTCATTAAAACATTTGAATCGGTTGAACAGTAAATCTTATACCCGAAGCGGATGATGCGCTCTTCGATTGATCCATCACCAAGGCCAGAGAGCAAGAACACAGGTTGGTATCACATTTTTTCTTTCTAATGCAATGCAAACATTTCATTGTCCAATTTTCTCAAGTTCGTTCATTTCTTCAACGGTGCCGTCCAAGTTTACATGATACAATTTTATGTTCACGAAAGCCTATTCAAACGATCCACACTTTCTCGAACGGTGCCGTTCGAGTTTTCACGATACAGATTTATGTTCGAACAAGCCTAATCAATCCGTCCACAATTTCATGAATGGTGCCGTTCCAGTTTTGATTGCAGAGTTTCCTGTTCATATTAGCCTATTCAATCCGTCATTGCATAGTCTTGTGTTCGAATAAGCCTATTCAATCTTTCCACAAATTCTTGAATGGTACCATTCGAGTTTTCATTGAAGAGTCTTCTGTTCGAATCAGCCTATTCAATCTGACCACAAATTAGCCTATTCAATCTGTCCACAAATTCCTAAACGGTACTGTTCGAGTTTTCATTGCAGAGTCTTGTGTTCGAATTAGCCTATTTCATCTGTCCACAAATTCCTGAACGGTACCGTTCGAGTCTTCTATTCGAATTAGCCTATTCAATCTCTCCACAAATTCCTGAACGGAGCCGTTCGAGTTTTCATTGCAGAGTCTTCTGTTCGAAGAAGCCTATTCAATCTCTCCACAAATTCATGAACGGTACCGTTCGAGTTTTCATTGCAAAGTCTTCTGTTCGAATTAGCCTATTCAATCTCTCCATAAAGTCCTGAACGGTACCGTTCGAGTTTTCATTGCTGAGTTTTATGGTCGACATTATCTTAAACGGTGCCGTTCAACATTTTCCAGTTTAAATTCTGGTTCTGACTGAGTATTTTTCTGCATTCCTGATGTATTTTTTTCTTTCTTATGGCTTCAATGTTGCTGCAGTTGAAGGTTATGTACTTCACCCGCAAGAATCTTGATTACCGTCTTTGAACGCATGAAAACTCCACCAAGAAAGCCTCGAAAACAAAGGACAACAACAACAAACTCTGAAGACAGTTCTCAATCTCTGACTATCACCCAGTCGAATTCTATTATTACTGACAGAAAGATGACTTCAGAGGCTACTGATGTTGGCACAGACATGGCCTCCCATAGTACTAACTCTGATGCCGTAGATGCCACTGAACCTCATTTTCTTTTGGCTACTCCCCGTAATTGTGAAATTCAGGAAGATGATAATGTGGTAAACTCGGATGAAGGTAAAGGAGAAACCATTGATGTCATGCAACAGCATGGAGGGGATAGTGTTGGGGCCACACAACAATGTGAAGGAGACAATGATGAGCTACCAGCTTCATTCATTATTAATCAAGTATCACAGACATTAAAGAAGCTGGAGATTAACAGGGATTCTCCTCCACCCCTTATTCCATTATGCAGAATACAAATACACGAGGCTGTGAGAATGCTTACACCGAACTGCCAACAACTGCGTGGACTCTACGAAGAGATGGTTATATTATGCAAAAGGGACAATTCATATTGTCTATAAAGGGACCTAAGGGTAAAGAGACTCTTGTTACTGAGGAATTGATCAGTTCTTGGGATGACAATTGGCAAGTGGAGAATGAAAACTTTGAGCAGGAACTTTCCAATAATCCGCATTGGTCTGATCTATCAGGTAAAATGTTCTTGTGCTGGGACGGGAACCATCGTACCAATGCATGGATGTAGGAAATTTCTGAGAGATACACATATGCCCCGAACATGCACATCAGAGTTCAAGCAACCTTTGTGGAGGTCGATAGAAAAAGAGATGCTGAACTCATAACCGCAATGAGAAGAATTAATGAGTAAGTTCAGAATTTAAACTAGTCATCATTTATTTCCCATTATTTGTACTAAATGAATGCTTTTTCCATGTAGACTTAACGAAAAAGGAGTTGTACGAGAGACACTTAAGAATATTTTGTATGCAGTGCACAAGTGGCTACCAAGGACTTGAGAATGTTTACCAAAGAAGTGACAGAAGAAGAAATAGCAAAAGCTAGAGCAAAAGAAGTGAAATTCCTAGGAGAGGAACCTTGGTACCCTCTGACTAGATTCATGCTAGCACAAATCTTATACAAAGTAAGTTAAATCTGACACTCAAATAATTTATCGATTGTTGTGATAACTAATGGCAACTATGTGCAGGCTAATATTGAAAATGACATTGAATTGTTGCTGAAGGTCCACACACAGAAAATGCCAAAATTAAAAGCACGAGAAAAATCCGAGAAGGAAGTTAGAAGAAGATGGACAAACAAGCTGCATAAGTACTTGGCAATTGTTTGCCCTAGCTTGGGACCCACATGGCTTAAGGCAGTAACCACTAGAGATGTGAACACAAAAGATTTTAAGCTGACACTAGAGAAGTTGTATGATATGGCCAAGGCAACAGTAGACAATGATGTTAGAAACAATTGGATATTGCTAATCACAACTGAGTCAAACCTGTTGAATAGCTACAGAATGCCAGGTAATGACAGGGATTTCCATGAATGGATAAAAAAAGAAACTTGGTTGGAGCATTTGCTGAAAAAAAGCAAGGAACTTCTAACTGCTATACAAGAGGACGAACCTGAATTCGTTCATTTAGAGAACACCACAGAAACTGCTCATACCTGGTTCCGTTACATGAAAATGGAGTACAGGAAAAACATATTCGTGAACAATGAAAAGCACATGTCCCACACTGTTGATTACGATAATGCTCATGATCTTCTCAATTGTACTAAAAGAACTGTCTTCAGGTAATCGAGCATAGAATCTTGTTGAGTTACATTACTATCAAGTGTTGTCTTGCCATGGAAGCAAACTGAAGGATGGATGTACTCAGATAAACTCAACATGAGATTCAATACAAGGTTAGTAGAATTTGAAATTGAGGAGTGTCCCTGGTGGTTAGATTTTCCAGAAAGTGAGTATCCAAAGGAAGAGAAGGACAGATGGGCAGTATGTTCTCAAAAAGATATAGATCCACATAAGCCATCAAATTCTAAAGATTTGTCAAGTCCAGAGATGGAAAATACAAAAAAAAAATGCAAGGAGAGATTAAAAAAAAAAGCAAAAAAAGTAGACGTGAAACTCTCATTCCAAATGAAGAGAATGTCGAGAATTTGGAAGATAATAATGATACCCTGGATGTGAACGTCAACAGATCTACTAAGGTCTCTACAGTAGCAGGACATGGCCATTGCCATTGCCAACCTATGTATGGATGATAGTGGCTTCTTCATAGTCATATGCACGGATGAGAAGCTACCTAATATCGATTACAATGCAAAGAAGAGAAATTTGCAGAGAAGGAGACTGTACCACATATACAGTTCCACACCCTTCGGGATCACTACAGATGAACTTGGTACAATTAACAATAACCACCTCTGCTTATCAGTGTATTCCAGGGCAGGGCTGAAAACACCACGTATCACTAAGAATGTCTTCAGCAGTGCAGACCTTAATCAGCATGCATCTACACTTGTGCATTACCTGTCAGATGAAGAGAAGTTATTTGTATCGAAGAAAAAAAATGACAGGTGTGATCTTGAAAAGTCAGTTCTTTTGGAGAAAAGTATATATCGATGAAATTGATATCGTATGAGCGGAAGCGGCAGCGGCTAGGGCGGTGGCGGAGATGAGGCTACCGCCGCTTCACCTTGCTTCCGGATTAGCAGCGAGGCATGAAGCAAAGATCTGGAGTTGGATGCCAGGCCATGATGCTTTCTAACCGCAAGATTGATTATCACAGGTTTTCTCCAGATTTTTCCAGGGATGTAGTCTGTAGGCGATCTTCAACTTTGGGTCAGTCTTGGTTGCATTTCCCACTCTTTCCTTGCAGTTCTCGAAGGATTCCTTTGAGGCTGGGTCGACCTGGGATGGATGGAATTTATGCAGGCAAATTGGATCAAACTGAAGCAGGCTCATGTTTTCTGGTTTAGTACGGGGTAAGCTTCATCTGAAAAGGTAAAGTCTTGCAGTTCTGTGAAGTATCTTGGATTTACTCTTACCCTTTCTTGCTGGCGGAAAGACAAAATGTGTACTAAGAACAGATCAGGTACTCAGGCACTTTTGGGGCTTTCTAGTTTTTATGCAAATAAATTGCTGGATTTGAATTGAATAGAATAGCCGAGCTAGGGATATGATGTAGGCAGGAAGATTACACATCTTGTACCGGGCTTTTTGAGGGAGGAGTCTGGCGGCTGGGCATATTTTTTGTCTAGCCAGCTTCAATTGGATTGCCTACCCCTAGCAATCAAAGCATTTTATTTGATGCAATTCCGCGTGTGATTTATTTGAGTAAAGCTGAGAGACCAGAATCCATGAAGCGGTGGCAGCTTCTATGAGCAGAGTGGCAGGCTGCTCTTCTTACACTGATTTGTTTCTTTTTTTTCACTTCTTTGTATCTGGTAAGAGTAAAATGTGCAGTGACAGCTGGTGGTATAGCCGGTCTTCTATGCTACATCAAAGGTAGTATACAGGTAGATTTGGTGGTTATTTATCAAGGATGTATGGGCTCCTTGATGGGACAATGGAAGT
Source organism: Isoetes taiwanensis (assembly GCA_021234155.1). Lineage (NCBI taxonomy): Eukaryota > Viridiplantae > Streptophyta > Lycopodiopsida > Isoetales > Isoetaceae > Isoetes > Isoetes taiwanensis. Next base: position 3,495,509 of record JAJEKV010000080.1, on the reverse strand, counting down.
GGAAGACTCCCTTACAGGGTGACCCTTTCAGTGGAGATTGCCGAGCTAGGGGGCTTACAGACCCCGACAATGCAGCACTCTACTATGCACCTCAGACACAACATTTTGAGAATCAGGTTTCTTTAACCATATTTTGCTATCTTATACTTCTTTTGTTTTGCTGTTACTCATTTGAATAAGTTTCAGTTCATAGAGGATGAAGAGGTTGAGGTTACTCCTGTAGTAATCCTCTGTGAAGTTTGAAACATTGTACTCTGTACTTTTTATTATATAAAATATAAAAACTTCCGTTTCTTCAAAAAAAAAAAAAAAAAAGTCAGTTCTTTTCATGGAGTTCATTATATCCGGTTCCCCCAAATTCGTTGGTGTTGGATCTAATTCCTGGTGTGGGTTCACTCATGGAGGCATGTGCCATTCGTGGTAGACATTATTACGGCCTAGAGCATGACCGAGACATGTATGAAGATGTCAAAGACAATCATCTTTCATACAAACACGCAAACAATGAGGAGATAATTGTCAAAGAGCATGCCTTTGAGGATATTCCTGGAAATGTTGATGAAGCAGACATTGTGGCCGAGGACGTGGATGAACCAGATGACTAGTTGGTATTTCATTCAGAAATATTTCAATTACTTTCATATTTTTTTTTCCACATACATTACTGACTGATCTGCCATTGCCAACAGCATGCTGCCACCTTATGCAGCTCAAGCAGCCTATCTTATGGAGCTGATTGAGTCACCAATTTTGTTACCAGCAAAAAAAAGGATAAGACGATGCATTTATGTAGACGACGAGGCAGAAGAAGAATGACATGTATTGGTAGTTAATATCTTAGATCGATATTTCTTACGTAGGCAACATATGATTGCAAATATTTGTAGAGCTTTATGTTTTATGAACTATTAAAACAAATTATCAAAAACAAGTAGTGTTTGCAAATATATTTTAACTTTATATTTCATGAACTGTTAAAATAAATCATGAACAACAAGGTGCTGCGCACGGAGGGTTGCTCTCCATGGCCGGAGGGTGAAGTGGCTTAAATCATAGTTCAAAGTCATATTTTGACAGTCATATTTTGACCTGGAGTAATTTTGCAAAAGACATTTCGGGTTTATTGCTTCTCTCTGATTTGATCTATATAAAAAATGTGAGATATCAAGAACTTTCATCAATAATCAAGATCCGAACTGAGACAAACTTCTATACGACTTTGTTGTATTCTAAATAATTGAAGCCAAATGAGCGGCTGCACATGCCAACAACTTGGACTGCCAGAACCACGGATAGACATTCTAGGCAATCTCCCAAATGAACCCACCTTCGAGGAAGAAAAGGAGTTGAAAGAAGGGCAGGAAAACTACGGCAAACTCAACAGGGAGCAGAAGCACATAGCCGACATTATCCTCGATGCAATCAGCCAGCATCAAGCCCCACATATCAATGTGGATGGCCCAGGAGGCACAGGCAAGACATTCCTCTTCAACAGTCTGATCAGCATACTAAGAGGATGCAGCGTGTGTGTTGTATCAGTAGCTTGGACAGGCATTGCCAGCCTCCTCTTGAAGGGAGCACAAACAGTTCATTCGACATTGAAATACCACTCAACCTCACACAAGAGGCAACCTCTGCACTACGTGCCACAAGCCAACAAGCAGAGGTACTTAGAAAGGCAAGCATCATGGTATGGGACGAAATGGGGATGACACATACGCAAGCACTCACTGCCGTCGACAGGGTTCTACGCAAGATAGGCCAAGATGACAGGCCGTTTGGGGGAATAATAATGCAATAATAAAAGCTTATTGCACACATTTCTTATTGCAATAAAAACATTTACAAACTTCCAACGAATGCCCAGCAACGCTGGGCACCGTTACTAGTACGAGAGAAGGTTACCTAAGAAGAATCATAACAAGTACGTGACAATTACATGTTGCCCGTTGTGCTAATTGTTCTCTAACATGGAGATCATTTGATGACATGTTCAACTAGGATGACACAATACCAACATCAAAGTCCCTTGCATCTACAAAGAACTCATTGGCTAAATCGCACAAAACCATTAGTTATAAAATGTAAACCTTAGAACATCTAGTAATTGCAACTACTACAAAAGCCTATTAAGATATGAACTTAAATTTGATGAGTGCGCTCTAGATTTGTGACAAACATCTAATAGTTGCAACTACTGACAAAAGCCTATGAAAAAATGTTCTTAAATTTGATGAGTGCGCTCTAAATTTGTGACCTTAAAACATCTAATAGTTGCAACTACTGTAAAAGCCTATTAAAAAATGCTCTTAAATTTGGTGATTGCGCTCCTGAATTTCGTGCCTTAGATTTGTGACCTTCGAGCAATTTTAATTGGACACAATTTTAATTGGACAACGCTCTTGAATTTCGTGCCTTAGATTTGTGACCTTAGAGCAATTTTAATGACACCCATGGCTGAGTGGGCTCTTTAATTCCGAGCAATTTCTAGAAATGTCTATTTTTTATCATTTACACAAGAATATAAAGTGAACAAGCAAATCATAAATTTTCCTGACAACGTTGGCCTATCTGCCTCAACTCATGCCTGCTTATGTAGAAATGAAAAATAACTGCAGCTTCCAAGTTCCAATTTTGAAAATAATGACAGAGAAAAATTGATCAAACACAAGAAACAAATACGCAATTCCACATTGTCTTAAAGACTAGCCTCAATTTACAACAATGAAAGTAAAGCTATATGGTCGAAATACCACTCAGGGATGTATCTTTCTGCAAATTTTCCTCATCCAAGAGCTGCAACAACAATTCCACAGCAAGTGATTTTGCTTGAACTAATAGGCTGATTTTATTACATCTATATTCTCTAATCTTCATATTACACCATCAACTATCAGACCTATGTGGCAAATATAATCCAGCGTTCCAAGGAAATCACAAGTACAATTTGTGAACAAAGGTTCATTCATTCTAGCAAACACCACCAAGGACTAGGATATTCGTGGCATGATCCGTAATAGCATTTAAAAGAGAAAACTCAAAAGTTCTAAGGTAGCAGCACCCCATCTCTTGACAGCTGACCTTTCCTGCTATGCATCCTCCCATCTTTAAGTTCATTTTCATATCGCGACCACGTTTCATATTTTCAATATCTAGCGACCTCACATTTGAAAGGACGACTTGGATGCCCTTTGGAAACTTGAGATCCACTGATATTTTCTGACAGTAAAATGCCAAGATTGGAAATAGAAGATGGAATGTTCTGCAGACGAGAGAACAATGAACATGCAGAAGGAAATGGTGAAGCAGATAAGCGTCCAAGTTCATTGGCATGAATGTGGATATTGACGCTTCTTGATCCTAGACCAGACCCAGCTGTGGATCCAGCCGTAGATGTTGCTCCACTAGGTACATGACCACCTCCAAGTGAAAGGTCTGTCACAAATGGGAGAGGCTGCGTTCCGGCCATATTCATTAGTGCATGCCTTTTGAAGTTATAAAAAAAAAAGGCACCTGAGTTAACTATTACCTGAACCATCATTGGATTAGGTCCTGATGGTGACACAAAAATTGCCAGTCCACAATTAACAATAGCCTGAGCCTGCAAATTGGACAAAAATCAGAAGGAAGATAATGTGAGCCTGCAATAAAATAAGACAATAAATTGGAACACGTACTGGTGATTGACCAAGGCGTAATGTTAAAGTTGTGCATCCTAACTCCATTAGCAGGGCTCCCAATTGTTGCATCATGTTTCCTATCCAAACTGCAGAAGCCTGCAATTCTCCTCTTGCAGCTGTGTCAAGTAACGTCGGCTCATTTTCCAACCGACCAGCAAAATGCTAAAAATATACCAAAAAACAAGTGAGCTTAACAATGGGACGCACTTCATAACGAATCTTACATTATAAAAAACATGCTACAAAAAAAATTAACAGATATTTGTGATCATTATTTTAATAGGAGCAAGGTTTCCTCATGATCTTCGTCTGCATAGAACTACCAAAGAGGGCAGCAACACCTCAGAACTTTAAATTCTAGTAGCAGAGGCATGATGGTCAAACAACTTCATAAGAGCCAAAAGTCTGAAGAAGAAATGTGCTTGTTAGAGATGCACTATGATGGAACAAATGAATGGATCCAGAAGGCATGATCTGCCAAGGCATCATGCACAGGAATGATGTTATGAAATTATTCTATGCCACCACTCCATAACATTGTCGTAATGATATAATTGCTAAATTATAATTATGTCAATCAATTTGTAGCCCATTGTGACAAGCACTAAGCCACATTGCCAATTTATGAATGATTGTTGTTTGGGATGCTAATGTTCTATGCTCTGCACTTGTAAACCAGAAGCTCCACAACACATAGTTTTCCCCTGCATAGAAAATCCTAAGATACCTCCCTTTCGAAATGGTTTTAAAGCATCATTTTACCTCCTGAAACAAATGTCTTACACGGATTGGAAATCCTGTAGCCTACAATATCTGACGTTGTCCTCCTGAAGATGCAAAATAAGGATGTCAAATTGCAAAATAATGGCAAATATAGTTGGCAGTCTTGTGGCCAACTTGAAGGAGATTGCCGAGACTTTAGCTTGGCTGAGATTTGGGTGCGATGAGATCAGGCTTTGAATGATAGTTCTAACTAGATCATCCTTGGCCAGAGTAGTTGCCACCACAGGCACCCCATTTCGACAAATATCTGCCTAATTTTTTGTACCAATCCGCAAAGGCGTTTGAGGAATTTGCATCTGGCGGACACTGGAACAAAACGAAACACCAAAACGATGGCGTATTACACAATTGGGTCGGTCGCTTTACATTTGTTCACACCGCCAAACCAGGGATTGATGCCTTACATGAGAAAGAAAGCCAAAATGAACAGTCAATTCTAATGAACAACGAAATACAGAACAATGGCAGGCAACACTGTGCAAAATCCCAACCCTAAATAAAAAATGGAGTCATTTTAAAGAGAAGTGACAACTGTGTCATCATTCTAGATGCTAACCTGCTACGACGCATAACGCAATAGCAGATCCAGCGCCTTCTTTCTCAAGATTTGAAGCTGGAAGCAAAATTCCGAAAAAAGGCCTCCGGAAACACAGAAAGCAATAAGCACAAAGCCTCCGAAATTCGCAAGGGATGCCATATCTAAATCGCTGCTGCTGTTTTATTTAGTTGGTTTTGTGCTGTTGTATTCTTATTTGCCAGATACTAAATCCCAGAGCAGGCCTCTCCGGTTAGCCAGTTTCAAGAGTGGCTGCCCAACAACGAAAACGACCGAGCATTTACAGCCAATAACGGGTTTTTAGCAGTCATAGGCATATTCCAAGCATATACTAGCATATACCTATAATATGCCACAAACCCACATAAACAAGGGTTTTCCCCCTTAGGGGCAACCCAAAAAGTGAAGAACCACTGGTCTACATGCAGTTTCGTCTGCATCAACATTGATCCAATCGGCAATGGTCCAGTGAATTAATGTGTCTCAATTTTTGGAAAAAAACACCCAAAATACTTCAGAAAAAAACCACATCTAAGTTTCCCCCAGGCCCACTTGATCAGCAAGATAACGAGTCACTGGCCACTGTACCACTCTGATATGACACCATCCTTCCATTCATTGGGAATGTCGAGTCTCCATATCAGAGTATCCCGTCAATCTCTGGCCTTCCTAATCATATCCTCATATTTATTTGTTGGCATGAGATACACCAAGAGCATTAGGAGTTGCATAAATCCCGTGATACGATGGTAGCATTCCCATGGCCTTACATAAAGACTGTCGAATGGCTTGTCCACCGCTTTTTGTAGGTTTTGAACAACACAATTAAGAAGTAACTTGTACGGAGTCCAGCGTTGATTCTCGTCCAAAGGAAGTATACTTGAATGAGAATCAGCCATGTGAAATGCACTAGAACGAGAGAAATTAACTAATTAAAAAATAATATTCCTCTCACCAGAAAATAATTAGAAAGCTTTATATTCAAAAGGCGTGTTTTCTAAAGGGTGTTTTTTGTAAGTTTTACTTTACACGCACCTGGCGCGTTTTGAAAAAATGTACAAGAAACCGAAAGGGCAATTTCAAAATGCACCAAGCGCAATTTTGTCCATTCTAACATATCATATTATAGAAAAAAAAATAAAGCATATGATACATAGATCTAGTTACGAGCAGAGAGCATTATCAGATTTTACTAGACAAAGAGGTGAGCTACGAACTTGAACAACAAGGTTCAAAATTGGATCTGCAAGGATGAAATAATAAAAGCAGCTAAGATACTAAAAAACAAACGAAGTTCTCGAAAAACAACAAGCCAGGGAATATGATAGATATATGAATCGATATATGTATAGCAAGAGCAAAAGCAATAACAATTGCAATTGGATTAAATGTTGATTAGCTTGAGGATTGGCTTGCACATCACAGAAGTGGAGGAGCGATGCTTTCTCACCAGGTTATTAGACAACTAACATACATGGACGACATGGACCTCTTGACCTACATTCAGCAAGTATGTAGCAACATGGTGATGCCTTGGGCACTTTCTACTAACCACTGAAATGGGGGTGCATATAGCTACATAACAATGACCATAATCATCACCTCAAACAATATCTGAACGCATGTTTTATAAGTAAGCTATGGGATAACAGTGCTTTGGAGTTAGTAAAGGAGTCCCACTATGAGAGCTAGATTGCTCATGTGCTTGCTAGAGGTCCGCATTGTTAACACATTTACCCATGAAAAAATGTAGAGCGATTGCGTCCATTGAACAAGGGCATGCCACCTCAGAATTGAGACACGCAGACATTTCTAGGAAGAGTGAGAAAACAGGAATTGGCAATGGTGTCATTTGGGACTCATTGAAGATGAAAGCCACACCCTTCAGCACTGCCCAATAGTTTCACCTATATAGGCACGATATGTCGTGTTGCTTACACCAATAACTAACCACTACATATGATGATGAATACACCTTCGATGGGCATACTGGCATCTTTTATCCAGGAGATAATGGACATGAGGGCTTAATTGTGCCCTCAATTGTTACATTGATATGTACAAATGTGCAGTTCATTAGTAGGCCTATTACTTCCCTCAAAAATGGGGGTTTTCCAATTCTTTACAATAATAGGCTGGTCATTCTTTGTTGTTGGGTTCGGTAGGCCATCGGATCTCCATGGACGATAAAATTGAATTGTATTCAACTTAATTCAATTTAAATCACTACTGACATTAAGTTAATAATATATCATAAGTGATCGGCATCTATACACCACTACATTCTAATCAAATAAAAAGACATTCAATCAATAAATGAATCACATAAGCACGGCTCTCATACAATAATCCTCAGTATTGAACTTGCTTGTTTAGGTGAACAAAGATCATACAACATGTCAATCAAGATCTAAGTTACTTGCAAGTTACTTGCAAAGATGGTGCTGCATAAACATCATCTTTGCATGTAACTTTGAGACTTGCATGGTACTTGCAAAAATGATATTTATGCAAAAAGTTACGTGCAAAAATGATGTTTATGCTACGTAAGCATCACCTTTGCAAGTAATTTTCTTTGCAAGTAACTGAAAAATCACCTTTGCAAGTAACTTTCTTTCTCCACTTCTTCAAAGAGTAGCTTTTGCTTGACATTTTGGGGACATTCCTTGAAGCAAGAAAACAAGTTTCTTTTCATATATTTACATGCTCTAAAAGTAACCTACAAAGCCCTACATGGCGGTAGTGAAAAGACCATTATGTTATGTCATGTCTAAAGCGATATTCCAACGACTGGAGATATTCTCTTCATAAATATAGCATGAAATACACCGTACACCCAGTTGGGGACAATTTAGCCATCCACATGGTGCATGTATGAATAGGCATGGAACAGATTAAACCATTATGTTTTGAAACGTATGGGGTAGAAATTGAGATGTGTTGTGGTGAATGTACATAAGCAATACATTAGTTGGGTCGCTTTTAGGGATGGTGGCACATTTTACAGTTGCCATGTCACTTACCTCAATAATCAGGAATTGTAGTTGGGTCATCAAATTCTTCCTCATTGGCTACACACGTAAATTAAACAAGAAAAATCTCTCAGGCAATTCTGTTCCCCAACTAGTGTGTAACTAGTGTCTTGTATGGCGGCATGGAAAGTGGGGAGATTATTCCAGGGGGCCCCGCGACCGGCGGGGGCTAGGAGCGGGTCCTGGAATGAATGACCCATTTTTCCATCCGCCACAACATGGCAACTGCGAGCGACCTGTTGAGCGGAACATGCGCCACAACATGGCAACTGCGAGCGACCTGTTGAGCGGAATCATGTTGCCTCTTTCCATTCCGGAGGCGGAACCAGCGAGGCAGTTGCCATGTTGTTCCCCAACTAGCGTATTGTCAGGCAATTCCTGATCTGCTCCGGTAGTTCGCTGCCGATTGTCACCTGTCGCGATGCCCACTGACCAGAGCAAGAATCGAGTCCATGTTAGCTTACCTTAATAACAATGTAGTTTGATGTTAGCTTACCTTAGTTAATGTCAAAGAGATAAAGGCCACAACTTTACACATAGCGAAACCTTGCGTGTTTTTATGGCATCCACATTAGCGGAATCTCCGAAGCCAAAACCCAAGCAAATACCGTACACAATGTGGGCGGCTGGACAGACACGTTGATCGTTTTCGAGTTGTCCATTGGAAAATATAAATTGTACGCATCCTCGGTCAAATAACGGAATTTAAAACATTTGCTTTCTTTAGTCGTTTTTGTATTCTTTTATTTTATTCTCTTTTGTTGCCTTTACCGTTTAGATTATATATTAGCCATTCAGACCCATGAAACACGTCCTCAGTACAAGGCATCGGTTGCCATGGGATATGGCGAGCTGGAACCTGAGCACATTAACCATGCATCAGCTTTTGAGCATTTGGATCAAACCTTGGATAATTCCATTCATGGGGTATATTGGAATACAGCTTTTTTGGTTTGATTTTCTATGTTCCAGTCAGGTTCAATTGCGAGCTTTTTGTTTTGGATAGATTGTGGAATACAAATGTTCTACCTGTGGACTATTTAATTTGAGTCTGTAAAGCTTTAAATTTCTGTATGATGCTTAGAATTGCATCATTCAATCCAAATGCACCAGGTCGCATTATGAGATGTTTTCCAACAAGAGTTTATTGATAAATCGTGCCAATATAAGCTCAATTCACATGTCCGGGACCTGCATAACAGCACAAGGTTCCAGCCATCCGAAAAATAGTTTGCTATTTCTGTCACTGAAAATTTTGATTGCTCTTAGGGTCTTGTGCATCTGACATGCAAATTTCAGCTCAGTAGATTCTATTTACGTTATAAAAAGTTTCACGAGTTGAAGAGTTTTTACTAAGCTTTCCTTTGTTCTGACTACAACAGTTACTGACTTTACAGTTGATTGCTGCCTTCAACAAGGACCCTACTCCTAGAAAACTAAACTTAGCAGTTGGTGTGTATCGGACAGAGGTAAACATTTGAATATATGCCACGTATTATCTTTTATACTATTGCTTATGAAAAGTGGTCCACACCTTTGAGATTGATATGAGACATCCTTGATAGCTTTTGGAATAGAGAGTCAGACCAAACAAGCTGATATATAAAATTGTCTTAGCTGATACTATTTTTTGTCTCTGGTTTAGGAAGGCAAACCGCTTGTACTAAATGTCGTGAGACGTGCCGAGGAACGTTTGATAACTGAACGGTGAAAGCACCACTAATTCTCATTGTTATCAGAAACTGAACCTACAATACTTACATGCTTTCTCATTATTGGTTCATGCAATTCATATTAATTTTGCATATGAAATGCTTAGATTGGCCTGTTTTACTGCAGTCAGTTCAAAGAATACCTGCCAATAACTGGCCTCCAAAATTTCAACAAGGCGGCTGCAAAGTTGCTCTTGGGAAGTGATAGGTATGTGTTCATTATCTGCATGTCGAGGGAAAGAAATTGAGAAAGCTATTTTCTGTTTTTTTCCAGCCCAGCAATTTTGGAAAAAAGAGTTGTGACAGCACAATGCCTCTCTGGCTCAGGTTCCTTGCGGGTGGGAGGAGAATTTCTTGCCAAACATTATAATGTGGTATAATGGGTGCATCAACTTGGATATACAGTGGCATGGCTATTTTATCATGCTTGTATGCCACATAATATGGGATGCTTCTAATGTTCTATGGTGATTGCAGAAGGTTGTGTATCTTCCTCAACCTACATGGGAGAACCACCATGAAATTTTTCTGAATTCAGGGTTGACTATCAAAACTTACCGTTATTATGACACAAGAACCCATGGGCTTGATTACCAAGGTAACATTCTTAAAAACTTGTCTTTCTTTTAAAGCATGTTGCCTTGAGTTTTTATAAATTCAGATATGTTGGCTACAGGGATGCTGCAAGATATCAGGGACGCTCAGAGTGGATCAGTGATTTTGCTCCATGCTTGTGCTCACAATCCAACAGGGGTTGATCCAACATGTGAGCAATGGCAAGGAATTCGCCAGCTTATCCGAGCTAAAGGACATTTACCCTTATTTGACTGTGCATATCAGGTACCAAAATCTTTTCTCACTTGATTACACCAAAGATTTAAATTGGCATTTTATTTGCAGGGTTTTGCAAGTGGCAGTCTTTCTGAAGATGCATATGCCATCCGCTCATTTGCAGGTGATGGTGGAGAATGTTTTATAGCGCAAAGCTTCTCAAAGAATTTAGGACTTTATGGTGAGCGAGTTGGGGCATTAAGCATTGTAAGCACTAAAGTTTGAAATTTAAGTTTGAGCATAGTGTTTTGCATTTCAAAAGTCTATTTGAGTGTAAATATTTTGTTTGATTTTATTGCTAACTCGCATCTATAGGTCTGTCGAGGAGAGGCAGCTGCTATTTGTGTTGAGAGTCAGTTGAAGCTTGTTATACGTCCAATGTATTCGAGTCCGCCAATTCATGGCGCGTCAATTGCATCTATTATTCTGAATGACAGGTGGGTGATCCATTAATTCATAGCATGCCTCTGTAATGTTCTTGACTGGAATGAGAATGCATATATAGTGATCTGTTCTCAGAGTGGACATTTGAACTGAAGGCTATGGCAGACCGTGTCACAGATATGAGACACCAACTTTATGATGCCCTTCAAGCTCGTGGTAAGTAGTTATGGCATTCACTGGCTGGTAGGAATTTGTTGGTTCTGTTTGTTAAATAACTGAATAATGGCAGGTACACCTGGAAATTGGAGTCACATTTTGAAGCAGGTTGGGATGTTCTCTTTCAGTGGCCTCAACAAGCAGCAGGTGGAGTTCATGACTAGGATATACCATATATACATGACCTTGGATGGGTATGTTAAATCAAATTTCGATTTTTATTCTTTCTGGCATGCTGGCACTAAGTTGTACCATATTTACAGACGTATAAGTATGGCTGCTCTTCGGTCAAGTACTATCCCTCATTTGGCTGATGCAATTCATGCTGCTGTAACACAGATATAGTTTGACATTAGATGCAGTTGATGCTGCTGTAACACAGATATATTCGACATTCGAAGTCATTGATTAAGTGGCTATTATCCACTCAATATTTATTGTCAAAAATATGTTTCATCATCTCTGGTGAATGACAAGTATGTGGATCACATAAACGATCCTATATGGACGTAGATCAGCAAAAGGTATCAGTAATTGTAAGATTTCTGGCAAAACCATTGTCTGAACCATTTGATGATCAACCAATCAATGTGACATTTTTTAAGATAAGAATTAGGGTCTATAGCTGTTACTGGAAACGCAAAGGATGCTATTCTCATGGAATCAAATTCTTTAAGTAGGACTATGCATAACCATTCTGGTTTGTTCGACGGATGCGGTTATCACGCATTCAACGAATTTATAGAACAGACAAAGGAGACAAGGAAGACCTTACGCAATATTATTGTTAACGTCTTCAATCACTATACAATCACTATACGCATATTAACGTCTTCAAGTAGACTAGTTGCATGCAACACGTGGGAGCACCTACACGTGGGAGCACCTCTGGGATACTAAACTATATGGAGGCAATCCAATATGGGGGGCTCCTTTATATAGAAGCATAATGCAACACGTGGAGCACCTTTGGGATACTATATGGGGGGCAATCCAATATGGGGGGCTCCTTTGTATAGAAGCATATGCAACATGTGTCTCTGTGATCTAGTTCAATTCAATTCAATTTTATTGTTGTAGAGAAGATATTATGTAGATTCCAATGGTACATATTGTTAGTATGCCACAATGTAAGACTGACATAACATAACAATGAAAGATCTGCCGAGTCGAGGAATCCATAATAATCTTTCAGCTATAATTGAATAAGATTTTCTTCTTTGTTGTGTTGGTACAAGTTATATCTCTCCTTCCAATTAGCAACACAAAGTAACTTGGATTAATATGTATTTGGCCAGCCATTTCCATGATTCAACTACGTATTTATAGTATGGTCCAAGTCTTTGGGATTAACAAGTTAGTAATGTTCCATGATAAATATATTATAGATATGTTTTAAGAAAGAAAGCAATGACATTAAAATTGACAGATGTATTGGGTGGTATAGATCCATAGACCCTCCAGCTCTTAATGTGCTTCTAAACTTAAAAGAAGGCATTGTTGGAAGTTACTAAAAGAGGCCTAAGTTACCTATCAATTCTCTGCTTATGTTAATGGACTTCAATTGTTGCAATAGAATTGAAGAATTATCATTCATGTTGACTTTGATTTTGGGTACATGTACCTTGGATTAGATTTTGATTTATACGTGTGTCTCAAATATAAATTTTGAGAAGTCATATTAACTTGTACGAAAATTTACCAGCCACGCTGTCCTAGAGCCTGTTCAATCAAAAATTTATGGACTAGAGCATTTTACAGGTAGTTCAATTTTCTACAATAATTACAAATTTTGCTTGCATCTGATACATCTACAACTCATCATTTTGGGCCAGGAAACATACACCTGCCAAAATGGTTTGCTTCTGCTATCAATGCTTGTCCCAAAATTCTATTAGAATTATCTGTTGAAATGATTATATTCAAATCTTTAGAAAGTTACTTCTATATGGGGAAGCCATGTTTCAGCAATCTTACTGTGCATGCTGGCAACCCTTGAATCTTCTAGGCTTGCATCTGACACATCTACAGCTTCCACTGCAGTGTCGGATTCTTCTTGACATTGCAACATGTCTGTTGCAGCTATCACCTTCAGAGTAATACCAATCCAAGTGCTCAAATTTGACGAAAACCTTAAATTTACAACTAGATCTAGTGCAACTGATTTTATGATTAACTGTCTATGATGGTTGCCGCGTGAAAATCTGGGGAATAAGTATCCTCTTCAAATATTGTTGGCAGTTGAAATTGCATTCCATATGACAAATCTTTTGTCTTGTAATCTTCTAATTTCAAAAGACAAAGCCAAGATCCAGATGGCCATTTTCTTGTCTATTCCTTTTGTCATGCTGCATCAGACTTAAAATGCTTTAGGAACACGTGCAATTCTTGAAGTGGAAGCACAGACACCTCAGTCTTTTGGGGACTTATTTCAACGAGCCCCTAATATAGTAACACTACTCTCTTAATTTTTTCTATATTCTCACCAACACATGAAACTTCTTGATCATATTCTTTATGTGAAAATACATTTGGCTGGAAGTTTGCTACAAATCATAAGCAGATCTTTGTGATTAATAATCGTAGGCCTAGAGATCTTAATGAGGTCTCTACAATGTTTAATTACAATGCATGTCTGATGATTATGCTTTATGCATTATTGCTGCTCAATTCTAGATCCAGAAGCTATATGTACAAATGGTCTAACTGACTTAAACTGTTTTGTATCTCTGATGTAGACAGAATTATTTATCTATGTGTGCTTCAATAAATAGGTCTATGTTTGCTCTTGAATTTGCTTCGTGATACTACTACAGTGATTCAGGAAATAGACTGCCATGTGCTCTTGCCTAAACCATTATGCTCAGTCTCAAAAGGCAGATGAGTATCCTACAGATGCCTAGTTTAGCAAGGATCATATAAACACTATAGAGCTCTTGTTTATGAATTAATAAGGCAAACTTAAGGATCATAATATCAGTTCATATACTGCCTATCGATAATGCACATTTCTATTTTTTTGCCATTGTTTTTGCTCTGTATGTTATGTTCTAGAGCTAAATGCTAGATATACCATTGCTCTATGATAGTCACAGTCTTAAATTGATGTGTTTTTCAACTAAAGTCAATTTACTTTTGTCAGAAAATACAATTTGATCAAGATGCGGGTCTAGCAAAAGCTTTGCAGGCAAGTCTAGACTTTGATGATGGTGCTTTGCCAACTACATTGGAAGACACAGGTGATGAACCCTGTTACAGTGATTCCATCTACTTTTATGTCTTCAGATACTTAAAAGAATCACTTAAAAGCATCCTTACTATATCATGCCCTTGCTAATACAGTAATAATGTGCAATATCCAATAAATAAACGAAAATGAGAACTTGCAAAATCCTTGCAAAATTCTTACTGTTCGGGATCATATAGATAAGCCGATGCTAGCATGCATTCCCCGGCGGATGATAGACTTTTCCCGGCGGCCATTATGTACATCGTCTGTACTCCTGTACATTCTCGGCATTACTCCTGTAGGATTTGATCCGGTAGAAACTAGATGCATCCAAATCGCATTTCTGGAACTTGGAACATGTATAAATCTTCTGCTCGTCGCTTTCCTTCTCCAAATATTAGGCGAGCTGCAAATGGGTCTGATGCTCCAAAAAGGGCGGTTTCAGCTGAGCGCCGGAGATCTGCAAACCCCAGATTCAAAGGCATCTTCTTCCGATCCTATTTTTGTGGCTTTTTTTATCTTACCCTCTTCTCCCCAAATACATGGCGAATGTTTTTTTTTTTTGAGGAAAAGGAAGGATTTTATTAATCATAAATTAGAAACATACAAAATGGGGCTCAGAGCCCAAATAGCAAGTATCTGAAGAATAAGAACAGAACCAAAAAACCATCTCAGGCAAACTATTCTCAAATCTCATCTGCACAGAGGTCACCTTCAAAGCCAGATTCTACTTGCAGGATCAGAATTCTGTGAGGGGGGGAAAGTATGGATCGGGATGGAAGATAAGTTCAGTAAGGAGGCCAGAATTGCAGGTAGATCAGGGAAAGAGTGGGTAGCAGTGAGGGGCATGGCATAGGACGGGGGAGCAATCCAATTAATTTCTGCCCAGCAAGATGGGGTAAGCAACAACAATTCTTCAAGGGGAGCCTGAATTATATCCAGGAGTACACCGGCAGCTGCTTCACATCTACCTTTATGGTAATAATACATGGATCTCAAACAGGAAAACTGCTTCTCTGTAAGTAGACGGTTATGGGCACCGATGAACTTATGCAGAATGTGTGCATTGTATGCCTCTTTGAGTGAGTCGGAAGGTCGCTCTTACAGCTTGTCTGGGAGTCCCCGAGTGGTGAACAGGGACGTTATCCGACAGAGTGGTCCCCCTGAAGACCTTCACAACACTGTTCAAAAAAGCTGCAGTCCACAAAAGAATTCGGGTCAATCAAGGAGTCAAAATTTATTTATTTATTTATTTATTTAGTCGATGCTCTCTTAGGACCTTGAGAGGTCATGGAGCACTCTATTTACAATGTCAACAAAAATTTCCGATGTGTATCAACCTTGGTTAGATACTCACCTAAAAAATAAGGTTCCATATTTAACAACGTAAAGAAATCACCTACGTGTATGTCAAACTCATCTCTAATGTGTGCATAAACCGAGCAATGTAGAAATGCATGGTCTTCGTCTTCCACATCACCTGAACCACATAATTTACATTTCCTATCTTCCTGGGGAACTCTAAACCATCTGCCTGTCTCTATCTCCAATCTGTGTGAGCTAGTTCTATATCTAGCTGTTGTTTGCTTGTATATCTTTGGAATATCAGCATCTAAGTATGGTTGACTCTTATATTCGTCCATGTGGTTGACTTTCTCCCTGTAGTATAGCATCTTGCTGCCTGGGACAGCCCATAAATGGTCTATTGCAAGCCTTTCTAATAGTGTTCTTGCTTTTAACCATCCCTGACCCGCATCCATCATGGCCTGATATGAGATTCGAGTCGAATCTTGCTTCTTTAGTCTGTTAACAAAATTTACGGTTTGATATAGAGCTTCAAGCTCTAACGGTAGCATCCCGGCTTCTGCAAGTATTATTGCATATGATGTCTGAGATTTGATTCCGAGCTCCTCTCTCAAGAACATTTTTTGCACTGATTCTATTTGGCTCCACATCTTAGATGAGCTTCCTGGCCCCCAGATGGGCGCACCATACAATAGCACCGTCTGCACAAGTGTCTTAAATGAACAACAAAGAAATTAGACTTGAAGGACCCCCAAAGCAACCAATCAGAATCATATTCTCCCGTTTTACAGCCTTATAAGCCATAGCACACCTAGTAAGCTCGAATTGGAAATTGAGCTTCATCCAGTTGAGATCACACTTCTTATTTGCCAGTGCCACATTATTTCTGTGCTTCCAGACAATCCACAAGGCTAATTGAAGGATAGTTGAGTTGACCTTGGAATCCTGAAGTTGGAAAAATTGGGCAATGTTGGAAATGGAGACCATATCAGGGATTCTCAGTTTGGAGCCAATTTGGGACAGCCACCCCCAGAAATCCTTGATTCTCGGGCAAGTGAAAATATGAAGGACAGATTCGTCATGACTACTACATAGACAGCAGAGAGGGCTGTGAACTTTCTTGAACTTCCTCTTGATCATATTAGTGTTGCATAAAAGAGCATTGTGAAGAACAAGCCAGGCAAAGACTTTAATTTTGGGACAGGAATAAGATTGCCAATTAGAGAAGAGAGTCTTCTTGAAATTCTTGAGGGAGAGACCCTGTAGGGAGGCATGCTTCATATTTTTCTGGGGGAGGCAGGCATGGTAAATAACTCCTTTTGACTTTAAAGAACCAATTCAAAGGGGAGTGGCTCTCACCCTTACCATCCTTAACCAAAACAGGAGAGTAGGTCATCACTACCTGCTTATAAATAGCTCTATCGATGGCCCCTCCCCCTACTTTCCTTTTGACCAGCTCCCAGGGAATCCACTTATCATTCTCATCAATCAGGTCCCTAATATATAGAATATTGGCCTTATGCCACTTCTTATAGCAGGTAGGGTGACAGATGGCCATAGCATAATAAGAAGGAGGAGCTAAGATAGGGGACCAAAAGATTGAAGTATCTCTAACATAGTTGGTAATTTTGTCGTGAGTAAACTTACTGGCAACTTTCTCCCAGGCTCTAAAAATGTTCCTGAGAAGAGAGGAAGTATTAGCAGCACAATGAAAATCATAGAAGGCAGAATCTGGAAGTTGGTGCATCAAGGATGGGCTCCCCAATGGTTTACTCTTGTTAAACCAGAATCTGATAAAATCCATTGCTGGAGACTGGAAACCAGAAATGGCTTTTCAGTTTTTAGCACCTAAAACTTGGGCTTGGAGGAAAAGAGACTTACATCCGAATATGCCTAAAGCATCTTGCCCTTGAGATTTATATATATGTTATAAGACAACATAGTCCTTTAATTATAACAATATTAAGAACTTGGGCAAGAATACAATTGGGCTTGCGGTAGGTTTGCAAAGGTTAAAAATGTGGTGAAATGTGCGAAAACTAGTGAGAGCCAACTTTCTCATGGTGACACTCCAACCTTTCCATGAATGGCACATGAAGGTAGACAAGAGCATCAAACAGAAGGGAAAAAGTGACTTGAATGGAAGTATGGATGTGGGAAGTAGAAGTAACCTCGAATAGATTTAGGTCGACAACAATGTGATGAATTTCAACACGCTGACAAGTAGAGGGTAAGACCACACAGTGAGGATAGTTACTTTTTTTTAGGGTAGGGACAAAAAGGTATATTAGTTTGTTCAAGGTAGGCAGACTATGGTAAATCTTGTTTGCTGTGGGCATTTGAATGTGCATCATCTTTATGAAAATACGCTAATCTTTACTGTCATTTCCATGTTGCTCACTTGAATGAGGATCTTGATTATACTCTTGTATAATCTTAAATGCAGACGTGAACTACACTGCTCGAACTCTTTAGGGCTGTATTCCTTCCAGAAGGCATCTAAGGGTCTCATCGTCTAAATGGAAATACATTGTTAGTCATTACAGATCCTGTACATTGTTACATATTAATTACCTCTTTAACAATTTGCTATAATTGATTTTCTTTTTACTTACGTCTGGTTCAGTTAGTCCTATAACTATAGAGTTGATTAGTCATCACTCCTGGGCATAAATCATGCAATAATTGATGTTGTTTTTTTTGGAGTTCTCATGTTTCTTTAACCATCTCAATTTAACTAATTGATTATCAATTCTGCTCCATCCAGTAAGATTAGACCAAGAGCAACAAACAAATACCAGAACTTAGATAAATTAATGCATCTCCATGGCTGAGGTTAGGAGATGTGCGAAAATGACATCCATGTATCATGTATATAACAAGATTTCAACAAAACAATGTAGGGAAGAAACACATTCTTATATGCATTGTTCATAGGCACTTCTTCAATATTCATCTGTTGAACACTGCCCAATTTAGCTAGATATAATCAAAAGATGGATTGATGAAATAATAATTCTAGCATGTATGTTTGCAATTACGTGCAACAATAAAATTGTGGTAAGGAACATTGCTTACTATTTCTTCTATAGCTCATGGTAAAATTGATATGTTGATGACATTTTATTTGTAAAACTATAAGACCATTGTGAACATTTTCAAGCAACTTAATAGAAGCTCCATTATTTAATTTCCTTTTGTTGTGCAAAATTTGTGCAGTTTGTATTTTCTTCTTTCTGTCCTAATCATCATGTTTTAGAGAGTATGCTTACAATTCAAGTCTACTTCTCCGAAATATAATTTCGTATTATTTTGTTAGTTCTTAGGATATGCTTGACAAAAAGCCCCAACATGCTGGGCACTTTTTTTAGTATAATAATATGAAGGTAGCCTAACCATTAGAAAGCAATTATTAACCATCGTTAGTATCAAAATGAATGCCGCATGTTTGGACTTATTGTGACAATAGACATAGAAACTCTATAACATCATTATGCATGCAGTCAAATAAAGCATTAGCTTCTTAACTATATATTTTGAATCATGCAGTGTATAACACATACATGAACAACTTAAACACGTTCAATAATTCCTTTCCAACATAGCTAGGACCTTTCCTTGCACCTTCTTCCATGGAACCACCATGAAATTCCTACAATGTAAAGGTATATTAGGAATTTTCACCAATCGACTTTAGATTTAGTGACTACTATATGACTTTGACTTTTTAAAATTGACTTTAAGAAGGGACTTTGGCTTTGACCTTGACCTGTACTACGCTTATCTTAAAATTGACTCCAACTTTTTGAATTGGCATTGCGCTCCAGGGTTACTTTGACTTGCAATGAAGGCTTAACCTTTTCGCTTCCACTACAAATGCACCTCTACTACCAGAAGAACCTACATCCCAGAGAATCTATGCAAATGTAAGGAACCTTTATGCAATCTCAAGGAATCTAATGGAATCCTTATTGCCCAAGCCTGCCTTACTACTAGTTTTTTTGTTATTGTGCTACATATTCTAAACGAGGTGCACCCTGTACTATCTCAGTCATCGGATTTGTCCATCCTATGGCCCAAATTGTCTATTGGGGACTTTGGCTGCCATTTGTTTCAATTATGGTCATTTATGATTGGGGGCACCTATGATTTTAAAATATAGAATACAGGTTCGGCTAAGGTTTTGGAATATGGAATACTGGGACTCATCTCTATACGGGTTTTCCTAAGGTTTCAGATTTTAAGATACAAAGACTTGAACCTCTACCAAAATAATTCACTATCTAGTTAAAAATGCTTTAGCCAATGCAACCAAATGGTCTATGGTCTCAGGGATAGTGATTTATTCATCCATCAAATCCCCATGGAAACTCTTGTTATTGTGTTACATATTACCATGCGATGTAAAAATGGATGCTAAATTTTCAAATGATAGATTTTGATGGCTTCTCAATTGACATATGGTATAGGTTCTTTCATATCCAGTGGGTTTCATATATTTTTGCTTCACTTGGTGATGTTATGTTGATTTTGTAGTTCTTCTTTGCCTATTCACATTGCCCTCTTACAACCCATGAAATTTATTCTTTTGTAACTACAAGTCCACGAAAAAGAAACATTTGAAAGGACACAGACATGTGCAAGAATATTTCAAAAATATTTAGTGAGAATTAGACTTTGTAACTTGTCGCCACACAATGGTAAGAAACAACACTGTCATGCAATGATAAGAAACAATAGTAACATCTCACATCACCATATGTAACAACCATGAAAATGATGCTCTAGAGTTTTCATAGTGGCATATCGACAGTGATACAACAAAGATATATGAAAAGAAGACAAGAATTAGTGGGCAGTTTTGACTATATTGTATTGTGCACTTGTGAAAGGCAATAACTACTATAGATTTCAATCCCATATTATACCAAATGGTCACCCTACAAGGGTCAAGAGTTTCACCTATGGAAGATGACAATTTTGCTACCAACTATGTACAAGTCAATAGCGTGTCGTATTGCTCAAGGAAATGCGTGTACAAATAAGAAGAGTCATTAAGTAGTAGTAGAAACGATTATTCTTTATATCAAAAGCTCTTATAGAAATATGTCCAAATAACAGAAGCCATAAACACAGTATTCAAAATGCTTAAGTCTTATATCTAAAGCTCATAAAAGTGAGCGAGTATTTTTTACATCCACTCAACAATTGGCCCATGAGAAGTTGACAAAAGACCAACATTGCTCTTTGGATCCTTCCTCCAATCACTTTACACGTTGAATGCATCACGTGAGCAAATTCGAACTCAAGATCGAATCAAATAGTCAGGTACTTGTTTGTCAATCGAGCAACATATATATCAGATTAAAAAGAAGAGATTGTCTTGTTATATCGGAGAAAATAGGAGGCGTTTCATGATTTAACATTGGTATAACACGGCGCATTGGGATGATCATGGTTGATTAAAATAGAAGGCATTGTACATGATTGACTTGCATATGTTGTTGTGAAATAATACATATGGCGGCCAGCCTCATATCCTATTTATACACATCCAATAATTTAACGTTTTTAAAATAGTATATTGGGCGCCAATAAATTAAGAATAATAAGAATACGAGGCGAATCAATAGACCAAAATGGCGCATGATGTCGCATCATCCCAAGTTGAGAGCAGCAGAAGACGTTTAGGCGCCTTGGCTTCCCATTTCGATCATTCTGATACTTCCGCTGCTACCATGGCATCTGTCGGATCAGTTTTCGAGCACTTGGATCAGGCGCCAGAGGATCCTATTCTTGGGGTATTGTCCAATGCATTCCCCCCGTTTTTTTTTCCTTCTCTCTGGTTGAAGTGAATCATTTTTTAGTTTGGTCGGATCGAATTGCAAACGTTATAGATTTCTGGGTTTCTTGTGCTTATCCCTCTTCTGCAATATTTAAGTATCTGTAACGGGGTAGGTGGAGTGTAATTCAGTCGTTTTGCGTTGGATCATTGATCGGATTTTTTTTAAAGCATGGAATAAATTTAATCTTGCTCATTCCTTTAATCTCAATGGGGTCGGTGGGTGGATCCTAGATCTCGGGTTTTTCAGATGCTTAGTAAAAGTTACAGTTTGCCCGTCAACATTTTAGCTGGATAATCAGGGTTAGGGCACTTGTATCTTGTCTTTTAGAAAGGCGTAAATTTTCTGCAACTTGTAAAGAAATTTGTGTCAGTGTACCTCGGTTTTCCTTGTGCCACATTGGAGATTGGGATTTAAATCGTGCCATGACATTTTTCAGTTTTTCCATTTCCTAAACACTCCTGCAAACCGCTCTTGTATACTTAACTGACCGTTAAAATTATTTGGAACTTCATCTAACAGGTGACAGTTGCCTTCAACAAGGATCCTAGTCCCATAAAAGTTAACCTTGGAGTTGGTGCATATCGCACTGAAGTAAGCATTAGCTTTATAATTATTTTTTGTTGCATAAGGGTGTGTGCGTTTTCTTAGCATAATTGTGATTTGTGATATGGGGTTTGGCAAGAGCTGATCCATAGACTGGTGCTCTCTTTTTCCTGTCTGTATGCAGGAAGGTAAACCACTTGTATTGAATGTTGTGAGACGTGCTGAGGAACGCTTGATAAGTGATCGGTGAGAGCAACTTCTTATGAATTCATTTTGCTTTCTTTTTGTTTTTGCAAAATCATTTCTGTTAACATGAATCATTTTCGCAAACAGCAATAGGTTTAAAGAGTACTTGCCAATAACTGGTCTCCAGAATTTCAATAAGCTCAGTGCGAAATTGATCTTAGGAAGTGACAGGTATGTGTCTTGTATCCTATGTCTCCTGGAACAGAGATTTGAATGAAGATTGTTTCGATTCTGCAGCCCAGCGATATTGGGAAAGAGGATTGCCACTGCTCAATGTCTCTCTGGAACAGGCTCCTTGCGAGTGGGAGGAGAGTTCCTTGCTAAACATTATAATGTGGTATGCTCTGTTCCTCTTTTGTTTCATAACTATTTGATAAAGGGAAGAATAAGAAGCATCTGAGTTGTTTGCAGAAAATGGTGTACCTTCCAGTGCCTACATGGGGAAATCACCACAAAATCTTTTTGAATTCAGGATTGACTGTCAAAACTTACCGTTACTACGATCCAAGGACTCGTGGACTTGATTATGAAGGTCTCGTAAAAGTTGTCCCGATTAGTGTTCTCTTTCTCTGTTTGTTCCCTGTGTCTTATGAAAAGCATTTGCCTTTTGTTTTTGTGAGCATAGACAACTGGACAGAGCTCACAAGTTTTGCTTTATTAGGTATGCTGCAAGATATCAGGGATGCTCAGTCTGGATCAGTGATTTTGCTCCATGCTTGTGCCCATAATCCAACAGGGGTTGACCCCACACCTGAACAATGGGAAGGAATTCGTCAACTTATTAGAACTAAAGGACATTTACCTTTCTTTGACAGTGCATACCAGGTATCAGAAATGCTTAGCCATTTGAATTTGCATAAATAACAGGTTTGATATGGCACATTATTTGCAGGGTTTTGCAAGTGGTAGTCTTGATACAGATGCACATGCTGTCCGCTCATTTGTAGGTGATGGAGGGGAATGTTTTATTGCACAAAGCTATGCTAAGAATTTGGGACTTTATGGAGAGCGAGTGGGGGCATTAAGCATTGTAAGGAACATGGTTCTTCTGTGCATTCATAATTTAGAAGGCATGTTCTCCTGTAGCTTTGAGATGAATTTTTTGTTTAATCCTAGGAATTGATCAACCTCTAGCTTAGCAATTGGCTTTTGGTATCTTCTCATGCTGATAGCATATGAATTTATGTAGATATGCCAAAGCGAGGGAGTTGCTACTCGTGTTGAAAGCCAGTTGAAGCTTGTTATAAGGCCAATGTATTCAAATCCCCCAATTCATGGGGCATCAATTGTGTCTGTTGTCCTGGGGGATAGTGACTTGTTCTCAGAGTGGACGGTTGAATTGAAAGCAATGGCCGATCGCATTATAAGTATGAGACACCAACTTTATGATGCTCTTCAAGCTCGAGGTGAATTGTCATGATTGGGCTATGTAGCTATTAGACTGTTGTGACTGTTTGTTGAAGAATTGCTCGTTGTTGCATACTTAGGCACACCTGGAGACTGGACTCATATTTTAAAGCAGATTGGAATGTTCTCTTTCACTGGCCTAAACAAGCAGCAAGTGGAGTTTATGACAAGAGAATACCATATATACATGACCTCAGATGGGTATGTTGTTAAATTATATTTCTACTTGGTACTCACAGGCATGTATTGACACGAAGAGATCCTTGCATCTTTTACAGACGGATAAGTATGGCGGGCCTTAGTTCCAGAACTGTGCCTCACTTGGCTGATGCAATTTATGCTGCTGTTACACAGATTCACTGAAATTCACTTAATTCAGGCAGAAGTGACTGTAATTCATTAACTGGTGTCCATTTTTGACATAGGTGCATTGCTAACTGAATAATAACAAAGGGAAGATGTATTTCATGCTCTTCATCATCGGGTTTAATTTAAAAGCGCACCGCATAGTTATCTTAATTGGTAATACAGGTGATGATGCATGTCACAACATATTTAACTAATGGTAACGTACAGATGCTAACATGCATGGTCCTCGAGTCTTCTTAGCTGGAAATGGTAACGTACAAGTGCTAGCATGCATGGTCCTCGAGTCTTTTTAGCTGAAAATGCTCCAAATAGGAAATAGGTAGACATGTCTTGGTTTCTATTTAGCATTGTAGTGTTTTTGCAAAACCAAGCACTGTTAAGATGCATGGTCATTAAACTATTGAGGGAAGATGTTTTGCAATTCAATTCTTTGAAGATGTTATGGAGTTTTTAGTTGTCAATCCCAGTGAACAAGATCTGTTTAAGAAGGTGGTGCATATTTTACTTTGAGCAACACATTTTTTTTTTTGAGTAGTGCATATTTTTCTTTGATGAAACAATGTTAAAAAATCACCAAATAGCATTCCATGGATAGGTTGTTGCCAATCTTTAACTCGTGTATCTAAGGTCAATGATTCATTTTTTATTTCCTTGCCATCATCAAAAGGATGCTTATATTAAGAAATGGTGTAGAGGAGATATATGGTGAGATCATTATCGGTATGCATGTCCTTTGTTTCGACAACACACAATTGAGTTGTACATGTTCTTCTAAATCGCTTAGGTTCCCCTGGACATTAAAGACCCACCCATCCATCCAATCCATCCATCCATCCATCCATCCATCCATCCTAATGGCTTTATTGTCCCCTTATGAACTGTAGAGCGCATGATAAAGGACTTCGTTTTTCTAAGATAAGAGCAACAACTAAGACGATAAAAATAGCCACATATTTGACTGTGTTAAAGCACTTAATAGAGGAAAACAAAAATAAAAAACAAGATTTGTACTGATGTGGATTTTGCATAGGCTTTTAATATTATGCCTAGGAAGGAAGGAAGGAAGGAAGGAAGGAAGGAAGGTTCTTTTATCGTCCGCGGAGGCCAATCGGCCTATGGGACCCAAATTACATGGGTACAGCAAGCCCGTTGCTACCCGGATTAAAAAACCCCATTAGGAGGGAAAAACCGTCGCAGCAACAAGCCTGCTGGCAGCTGTACAAATATACATATACACATGAATTCCCGGCACCTCAAATAGGTCTTGGACGGGGGTGAGTCTGCCAGATCAAAACCTCCCCGGAGGTAGGAGCCAAGGGATCGAATCGACCGGCGTCTTGTAGCTTCGTCGCAAAGGTGCCGACCAGTCGCACCAAGAGGGCGAACGAGCCCGACTTGACTATAGGCCGGACAGCTCACGGAAGGCATGGCTTTCATCCTCAACAACCCCCCCCGCAACACCGACAAAGCCTCGCCCCGGCGGCTCTCCAATCCACCACACCCGCCTCAAGCCGAAGATGGTGGGCCCCGCTCGAATGGACGCGATGATCCCGCGCTTCTTCATGGGCAACCGAGAACGTTGTAGAGCCGTGGGCCTCGAACCGGGTGGGGTTTATGTCTTTGTTTGTAGTGTGCCATCTTTACTGCTTCGAGCATTGTGGTCCCGAGGCTTCCCCAGAAGCAAGAGTCCAAGTACCTCCTTAGCCTATCCCTACCGACGCCCTGTGCACTGGGCGCACCTATGTGCCTCTTCAGTAGCGCCCGATAATCGGGCTCTCTTGTCCTTCCAACAAGCCCCGAAGTCGCTATGGGCTCATCGCCACAACAGAAGCCAAGTCGCGGAGCCGAGTGTAAGCCGCCGCCATCTTCGGAAATAAACAATGTGTCTATCGAGGGGCGCATGCTTTGCGGGGGCATGAATCCTATCTCCTGCAACAAGATCCGATATGGAACGAGGGGCTTGACCCCAAGTGCCAGCGTCAAAAATGCCTTCGACCTGCTCCAAGTCGCTCCAAATTAAGCCAAAGACACCACCGGGCCCCACACCTCGACCCCATCTGTAAGAACTGCTCCACCGTTCGGAACAAATGTGGACCCGGTGGCCCCATCATCTGACTGCCTGCGACTATTGTTTTGCATTATGCATAACGCCTTCCAACCTCAAGGTCACCCGAAGGCGAATGGATGCATCCCAATACATTGAGGACGGAAATTCCACCCCCAGCTACTTGTAGCTGGGTGTGACCTCTACCATCTGCCCCTGATAAGTGAGCGCCGGAGGTGCTGGATGACGTGAGGAGGATATGAGGACCACCTTAGTCTTGGCCAGGTTGACACGCATGTCCGTCGCCTGGCAGAATGTGTCCAGGGCATCTAGGTGTGCCTGCATGCCCTCTGGTGTATGGGCCAAGAGGTCCACATCATCCGCATAGATGAGTTGCCGGATGACCTGGTGCAAGAGCTGTATACCGTCCCCCCTATTGGCAACAAGCCAGGCTTCCAACTGGTCAATGTAAAGTCCAAAGAGTGTGGGTGAGAGAGGACAACCTTGCCTATCTCCAATGATGTTGGCAAATGACTGTCCTTCCGGTTGCATGCGGCATGTGCAGCTCTCGTACAGTCTGTACACTGCACACGAGTTTCAAAATATAGTATACAGGTTGTATGAAAGAGTCATGGCTCGAATGCCTCCCTTTGAGCCACCCTATCAACAACAGTGTGGGAGTGCGGCAAGGATGTCCATCACCCTCCCCTCCCCCTCCCCCAAACAACGCTATTTGAACTGTATATTTATCAACTGGAAGAATGGCTTGCCGCAAGGAAAGGGGCTCACCTCGCTGATTACATCATTAGACAATTGATATAGAGATGATGTGGACCTGTTAGACCACACCTTAATAAGTATGCAACAGCATCTGGACGCGCTTAGCACTTTCTGTCAGGACACTAGAATGCGGGCCAACTTGGCAAAGGCCAAGGTACTCTTCATATCATCCTCATAGACAACATACAACCTCATTTCACTTATCAGGGTCATACCAGAGAGGTAGTACAAGCATACAAGTATCTTGAAGTAGAGTTCACTACCACCACATACTAGGACACCTGCGTCTAATAACAACGAGTGACGTCAGGTTGAAAGGCAGTCTATGCCATACAGAACAATTGCCACAAAGGGAGATCTATGATTAGTCCCATCAGGCACACTTGTTCAGGTTTTGGTAAAACCAATTCTTTTATACTAGTAATGGGTGCCCGGCGTTGCCGGGCATAAGTACGGTTCTACATGATGACCATGAAGTTGTAGACACACTTGTAATACCTCGAGGTATTTGAGAAGGAACGAAAAGAGAAATAAGAGAAGGGAGATGAACATTTCATAGAATTGGCAGTATACAAAGTGGATTTATAATTGAACACAAAGATGAGAGTTGTACACTCGCATGCATAGGTTACCAGGACCATTGAAACTACAAAGCGTATATAGTCAATAGTTGCATTGAAGGAAGAGAAGAGGTTCTGAGCGGTTTGTCTTTAATTTGATTGAAGCCGGGGGGAGGGAGGGATTAAAATAAAAATGGAATCGTTGTTTTGTTTCAATGTTTGGCTTACTATTATATAGAGTATATAATTAAAAAAACAACGATGGCTAAGAAATACCATTCAATCCCTATGTGGTAGCAATTAGTATGGTTTTGAATAGAAAAGGGACATTTAAATCTACCTGCCAATCTGCAAATGATTGTGACTGCTTGTGATAGTTCTAGAAAACCATGCCTACCTACTTTTTTTGCTCACGTTGTTCATAAAATTGTCTAAAATTCAAGTTGCACGAATCTCTCAGAAGACGTGTTTAGTGTTTCATAAAACTATGATTGCTATTCATCTTGTAAAATTGCATAACGAATGTTTTGGAACCCTGAATCAACATTGAGAGAAATGGATAAGCTAAGAAAAGAATTGCTGGATTGTTATCAAGTTGATGAGACTATCCTTGATTTGGAAAATGATGAGACTATGCTTGATTTGGAAAATGATTTTCACCTTGAAGGAAGATCATAATTTTATGAGAATAACTTAACTCTAAGAAAAGGGGGTCCGTAGCATTGACTTCTAAAACTTTTTAAGCCTGGGCAATTCTATATTACAGAGTGAGTTACTTGATCCTGAATAGTGACATTTCGCCAGTAAACAAAATAGAATTGGTATCTAACCAGAAGTGCTTGACTCAAACACAAAGAATCTCTTTAAACATAAAGGAGCATGACTGGAAGCTAAGAAAATTAACCATTAAAGATATCCAACATCCTTAATGTTGAGAGCGGGATGAGCAATCTAAATAAAGCATGATTGAGGTACAATGCAAGCCAAAGCTCAATAAAATGTTGGAAAGGACATGAATGTGCTTTGAATTAGTTCCAGAATGCATAAGAGTTTGAACTGTTTTCTGAAGCAACAGTAATAGCAAAGACTTCTGTTGTGAGTAGCAGAATATTTAGTATACTTGTTGTCTGCACTTGAGCATCATGTGCAAACAATAGTAGGAGAATATTACATGTTATCTGCAATTGAGCATGTGCAATGATGCAGTTAAACTTGTTGCAGGAATAGAAACTTGGAATCAAGTACAAATTTCAGAAGTCTAAGACCTCAAAACCCCTAAGAGTCCTTATAAGCATAAGAGAGCATGACTGAAGCTAAGAAAACTAAGCATTAAAGACATACTCAACATGCTTACTTGCATTTTGAGAGCAGGACGGTCATGCCATAGAATCCAACATTTTATGCTTGCACTTTGTTGGTGCCAAATATTTGCCTAAATCAAGTTGCATCAAGATTGAGCTAGAATGGAAGCAAAAGCTCAACAAATGTTGGAGCAGATGGCAATGCCCTTACAGCCAGAGCCACAATACATGAGCCCTTGAACTGCAAAACAAAATAGTAGAGGACCATACACTTAGCAAAGGTATTTCATTGGCTAAAAAGGAGAAAACATTGGCCTCATACGTGAACGGGCTGAGAACATGTTACCTTTTGCGTTTTTGAATAAACTTTGTTTCAACATCAAGTCCAGCTACGGGAGATGATCTAGAATGCCCTTGATCATGTTCATATGGAGTTCAATAATGCTGGAACATTCTCAAACAGCTTTAATATGCTTGTTCTTGATATGTAGCACAAAAGGTAGGATATGATCCTGCATACCCACTGTGGCACAAAAACTCACGGAGCTCCAACATTTTCCTGTATGATTCAAGTAGAAAAATGAAGATGCAAGGTTGTATGCTTTTGACTATTGCCATTTGCTGAATGCCCCATAAATGTTTTAACAATGTTTAATGAAATAGCTAGAAAACCTGATTCAAATACAATGAGTTTGGTAAAGAGACTGGATAGAATGAAACAGCTAGAAAATTTGATTCAAATACAATAAGTCAACTAAGGGGAGTGAGGTTCTGACCTGATTTAGAATGTTATCTTTTGTGGCAAAAGAGATAAGCAATCTCCTCATTTGGAAATTCTGGATCCAAGATTCTGCATTTGAAGATTGTAAAGCCTCCAAACCCCTGAGTGTTGCTTAGAATCAGTTCTAGCACAGATAAAGAATAACCTCTGTTCCTAAAAAATAATAGTAGAAAATGATTAAATGTGCACATAAATCATCTGAAACGTTGATGTCTCAGTTACAATATGAATTTAAAATCAAACAGCCAGATCCAAACTTGAGAAAACCCACTATGATTCATGAATATAGTGTAGAAGCCACGAGAAGAAAAATATCTAGCTAGAGGTAGAATTTGAATGCACATTATAGAGTTGGATTTGGATGGGAAAGATCAAGTAAGTCATCCAATACCTTAATGGTCTGATTTATTTAGATTATGAACTAAAAAAATCAGGCAAGAAGACTGTATGGCTTTTTGGCATGTGTTGCAAGTTTGCAATACCTATGGGAAGCTGAAGAACCACGAAGGTGAAGAAGGCCCATTGTGTATAATTCGGGAGCTTTGCTTTTGCAATAGCTAAGGCTTATCAAATCCAAAGCTACTTTGGCAACAAAAACTCTATTGCATAGTCCCTGAGCAGAGGTGCATAGAAAGAAGGAAAGGTGTTCTGTTAAAGCAATCGTCTGTTTCCCAGAAAAAAGGAAAATAGTTTACCTTAAGGTTCTTTTGATGCGTGACTCCTCTGCTTCAGTGATTTCAACTTCTTTGCTGATAAATAGACAATTACATCTTCATACTAAAGCTGAAGCAAGTATTTCGAAATTGGAAAATGCAAAACAATATGCAAGATGAAGTTAATCACAGAACCAGAAGCCTTTCTGCAGCCTATTAATGCCAAAAAAGGGTATAGGCGAAGGCTTTAAAAGGGATACAAAGACATTTTTTTTTTTTTTGAAGAACTGAGACACTTATATTAAAAGAATGGCAATGATACAAGAGGAGTAGTGAGGAAAAAGAATGCCCCGAAGGGACAAAGACACCTCAGCACTCCATACCAAAAAACTAGAGCGTAAACTTCCAATCGCCTCTAGTAATCACTGTACAAACTCCCCATTCGCATTTACAATGTGCAAAATATCTCGCCAGATGCAAAACTTTGTCTCCTCTAGGCCAGTAAACACCAGAAAACTCCGGAATAGCTTATGTCTGAGTCGTGGAACTAGAGATGCTGCAGGTTGCTGAATCCCTTGAAAAATCCATAAACGACGCCGTTTCCAAATCAACCAAACCAACCACGCCTTACACAGATGGAAAGCCTGCTTCTTAGAAGAGGACCATGAAGCTGGAATGGATATTCTTATTAATATTGTTCTATCTATTGAATAGAAAATTAGAGACAAATACAAAAACTGCACAAACCTGCAAGACCAAATCAATCCAATTGAAAAGTCACAATCGTCGCTGCAGCTTTTGTGCAAATAAAGATTTAAGAAAACCTTGGGCTTTCCACATGTGGTGGTAGTTCCCGTCTTCTCTAGTTTCTTCAACACATAGCGTGGCACATCTATAATATGGAAAATAGTTGCCTTTTGCTGCAAGACGAAGAAAGATGGAGATAAAGAACACATCTCAAAAAGGAAAAATAAGCAATTCCTAGAGTTTAAAGTTTTGTTACACATACGCAGTCTCTCTCAAGACCCAAACCTGCAAAACATAGGGCCAAATCATTGCAGTGAAAGATAAACAGAATGATCAAAACACATTTGGGGAACCCTGAACCCTTCAAGCTCTCATGCATAGGTAGATAGATAGCCATAGACAACAAATTCGGCCTCCTCAGAATGAGCATCAAAGATCCTTCATCATATTTCCTCAAGCATTAGATTAACATGGTAGCAATCTAATCTAGAAAGACCCCTTCGGAATTGGCCCTTAAAGCAATCGTGACAGGCATCTTGCGAAAACCAGCTTCAAGGCGGCCAAAGAAGATAGCTGCAAGAGAGCAAAAATTCACTATAGAGGAGCTGGCTTAGCTAAAATAATTTTGCCCTTCAAAACTTAGACTTTAAAAGCCTAAATTCGAGCGCTGCACATGATCCTTCAACAACAAATCTGTTATCCTATTGAATCCGAAATTTCCCAGACAAACGGAGTCATTAATAAGCGTTGGGTGCTTCAATTTCGGTCCCTTCAGGAGCTTCCCGAATGCCACAAACCTATTCGCCGGACTAATGTTACTGCCCGGTCA
The DNA here is from genome assembly GCA_021234155.1 of Isoetes taiwanensis. Taxonomy (NCBI): domain Eukaryota; kingdom Viridiplantae; phylum Streptophyta; class Lycopodiopsida; order Isoetales; family Isoetaceae; genus Isoetes; species Isoetes taiwanensis. Next base: position 3,463,675 of record JAJEKV010000080.1, on the reverse strand, counting down.
GAGTTCAGAATAATGGCTTGTAATGCTAAGACGTGTCTTCCATTGGCCATGCAGCAGCACGCTCGATCGTCTAAAAAGGTAATAACCCATCGAAACAAAAACCTTGCCAAAAATCATGAAAAAAGAAGTCCTTGGTTTTTGGCAGCCAGAAATATTTTTCGGCGGAAAAAATCCCTTAAACCTTAAGCAAATAGCCTAGAAAAAAAATTCAAAAAGTTTTCCACTTGACGGAAAAACCAAATTTAAACAATAGGATAGAGTGAAAGTATGGAAGCCTTCTTGACTTGATCTCTCAGACTCGAGTCCATGGTTTCGTATTATAATTCTCCTCCAATAAATAAAATTCTTGCCTCTAAATAAAATTCTCGACGGATACTCTATCGCCACAAGGTGGAGAATATGCGAGATGTGTAACTTTTGACTTTTGCCTTCACACTGGTTATGAGTCCACAATGTCTTCAAGTCCGTTGAAAGGAGAAATGCAGGTTGATTTTTCAGATGGAATGTCCAGAAGCAAGGATGTTTACAGGTGCAGAATAATGGAGATCACAATCACCTAAAGCAATATCTCAATACATGCTTCCTTGGTAAACTTTGGGATGCCAATGCTTTGGAAAAGATTAAAACATTACATTACAAAAGCCAGATTAATCCCACACTTGCCTGTGGCCCACATCAGTATATGGTATTTGCCCATCAAGAGGCATAGAACAACTGCGTCCATTCGTCGCCGCCGCAGAATTGAAACAGGCAGATAGGGCCATAAGGAGCAGAAAACAGAACCTGCAAACGTTTTTAGATTATTGTAATACAAAAAGATTATGTTGGAAATGTATAGTAGGAATCTAATCCATTTTTGCTCTAATATGATTGCTCTTCTCATTATTTTCCTTGTACAAAGAATGACATGCCATAGTCTCTTAAAGGCATTGGTAAGGATATGGAAAGGACAAGTTATACAAAGAAGAGAGAATTATTTGATGACTTCCTCGTCTGTTGTCTGCTCATGGCATAGAGGTAGTATAGGTCCTTTCCCATTTCAATATGTCTAGATTCATACATAAATTGCACGTGAAAGTAGACTTCACTGAGGTCCTTCATGTAGTATAACTAGAGCAATGTATCGTAGGGTTTCTTACTATAGCGCCCAATAAGGGTAGGGTCTGAAACAAATTAATGCACTACAAAACAAGCTAAATGCATTGTTAAGTTGAAGACAAAATGATATGCATTATAAAGGAAGTAATAATGCACTACAGATAGACCTTCATAAGGATAATTTCCCGACGGTCTCAACAAATACATATTAGGATAGGCTCACACAAGTTTCAACTTACACAATATCTAGAAGTCTAATAGAAGGAAAACTCCTTATAAGGTGATATCGATCTTCAAAAATCCATTGTAGTTCTCTATGAGTTGGTTTTAAAGATGGATAGGAAAAAAATTATTATCAGAGTCAAAATAGGATTTAGTCCAGGTAAATATATTATGAAAAAATCATCTCTGCTGTTGCCTTTTTCTTATTTACAAGCGATACAAGCTGTAGATGTTCTATTATACTTCCATATCATTATATCTTTAGATTTAACACCAAATATATTTTTCAAAACAAAGCTCATGTCAACAAAAGAGGAAAGCATTATTGGCATTTTGCACTTCTCCAAGCAAAACAAAACATGGGTTCAATATGCAACATCCTTTTTTCCATTGGAGAAAAGTTCCTCATTCTTGTATCGGATCCATTAAATACAAGTCAGAAAGTTATAACAGAGAGTTAGTTAGAAAGAGAACGTTGAAAACGTAATTAGATTTTCTTGAAATCGCTATAAACACAGGGTGAGGACTGTTTTCTTTGATATTTGTGGTAATGACATTGGTGTACTGGTTTCGTGAGCTTCTAGCTATTTGGGCTTTCCCACTTTTGCTTGGGTTTGGAGCTTCTTTGTTCCTTGATTATTTTCTGGCGAATTGTGTTGGACCAAAAGAGGGCTTGTTGTTATTCAGGAGTAACCGTTACTCCTTGTCTTCTGGAAATTCTGGGCTAATGAATTACTCAGTTTTTTCTTCAAATAATTCCATTTTCTAGTCTGCATGCAGAGCCAGCAATAGATTATGGTATGGAGCATTCCGGATTGCTATAATGCAACAGTTTGGTGCCTTCTGCTATCTAGATTTAGAAGTGCGAGCGAAATAAAATATAGATTTTCTTTAGGAGTTTTGACGAAAATGTCAAACATGATTCTGGTATGTAGTGGAAAATTGCAGTTGCTATCGAGAACTGCAAGTGATGCTTTTAATATTTCAATATTTGTTTTGCACATATTAAAATACACACTGAGGTGACTATTGTTTTACGATGCTACATCAATCAGGTTTGAAGAACAAAACAAGGAAGTTTTCTCGATTCCTGGCAACTTTCTAGTCCAATTCTTCCATCCCAGGAGTTTTTAACAAAATCACATCTTAATCCTAGTGGAAATAAAAATAAAAATAAGCTTTGTAATCTGAAAACCGACACTGGAAATGATGCCAGTTCATCCTTTTAGAAGATCACCAGATTGCACCAAGTGAAAGACAATTGAAAAGGGTTACGAGACAATACTTGGTAAACGGCCCGTTACCAAGTAAAACAATGCCCTGGATCTTTTGGCAGCAAGTGAAATGTGTGCAGACATTGGAATGTATAGGATTTTATAATTCTCTTCATTTGCAAGAGGTTCTGATCTGATGTCATCATTTTTTGCGTTTTGAAGTTTGAACATGCAATGTAGGATACAATAAGTATTTTCCAAAATGAGACAAGTCCACTCTTTACTCACGAAATTGATGACATGAAGAATAAAGTTGGGCCAGACTGTTCTTAACAATCTGGTTATTGTCTATGGGCAAGCAGAAATAGGCATTTTTTTTTCCCTCCCCAATAGAAAATCAGAATCAACATAACTTATCAACCTGCACCTCTGCTTCCACTAGTCCAAGTTCTCTTTGAAAGAATGCCTCTATGTCCTGTAGCTGTGGAGCACCAGGCAACTCTGTAGTCCCACCTTTTAATGTGTTGTCACTACCTTCATTTGGCATAAGATGCTTATGGCATATTTCGAACGCCTTCCTGGAAGAAATTGAAGAAATGCAGGAATGCAGAGACTGTAGCTTATCCCTCACTATACTATCTTGCAACAGTGATTCCTTAACTGGAACAGGCAATGCTGCGAACGCACTGTTACAAAAGAGCGCAATTATATCTAATGCAAAAAAGATATATACCGCCTCTCTTAACCACAAAGGCACAACATGAATTACATACCTTGTTATTCCTCGTGCAAGTCCCCACTTGAAACCTGCAACAGAAGCTTCTGAAAACCCGAGATCAAATCCTTCTTGAACAGAACCCTCTTTGCCAACAGTGATTCCCTCTCTGTACCCAAGCTTTATTGTGATAAGGCTCTGATTTTTTCAGATAATTTAACTTCAAAATAAGATATTTCATGCATAGAAAAGTAGGATACATTGTAGAACTGTGTGTGCCTAGCCTTCGATTCTTGTGTGCTCAATCCATTATCATCATCATCATCTGCCCACTCTGACATTGTAGATGACCCCAAATCAACCACGATGTGCCTACCACAATCCCAAACATTGTCATCATTTGACCACATAAATAAGTAGGAGGAATCTTTGTTTTGCAAATAAGATTATTCTCTCTCAATAGAGAAATTCTCATGGATATCCGAAAGTTCTTGTAACTTGTATCCCCAATTGTAATACGAATCATAGGCACATCAGGCTTTGTATTCATTACACATTGCATGTGTTATAAGCACACTAAACACTCTGAATGTGAAACATGTAAGTATCTGCATGTAATCTGGACATGTAATTACAAGCCAGGATCTATGTGCAGAAAAATGAACACCTCTATGTCTCTAGTATGGAAGATCTAGTATGCTATGGGTATATTGTGCACCTTTATGACTAGTGAGACATCCATTCTAACTAAGCAAGAAAGAAAATTCATGTCGTTCCTCTAATTATTTTGCATAAGGGTACCTTCCCGAATAAAAAGTATGAAAGAAACACAGTAAATATCTTCTCGGATTTCTAACTAAGCAAGAATTCATGTCGTTGCTCTAATTATTTTGCATAAACACAGTGAAGAGGGTACCTTCCCGAATAAAAAGCATGAAAGAAGCGCAGTAAATATCTTCTCGGATTTGAGAGAATCCGACCTTCAATGCGTGTGTCTGGCCTGAAGCCCTCCTTGGCCGAAGCCGAAGGTTGAGAACAACGTTTGATTCTATTAACACGGCTTCACACCCTATGGTCACAAGGGCCGATGAACAGATGGGACAAAATGCCCTTACAAAATGCTCACTTGCTCTTTGGGGAAGACTACAAAATGCCTTACGTTTTTTACGTTTTGACAAATTTCACCACATGCCCTTTAAGTTTCATAATTTTGTAACTTTTAAGTTTCATAATTTTGTAATGCCCTTAGTCAATGCCTACGCCGAGGGAAGGGGGGAAGCTGCTATATAAATGTGACTGTAATATTTCAAGTTTTACAAAATGCCCTTCAGTTTTTGGGTTGCCCCTAGGGGGGCAATCCCTTGTTTGTGTGGGTTTTCGGCATATTCTTGATATATGCTAGTATATTCTTAGAATATATGGAAAACTGCTACAAACTTACTACTGGCAATAAATTCGCGGTCACCTCTGTTGCTGGGGGCCGCTGTTCGAACTGTCTAACCGGCTGTAAGGACCCATGATATTGAGCAACCGACATGGCTCTGCATATCCTGTGATCCCCAACAAAATGAGTCGGAAAACATTAGCAAAGAAATATCAACAGTACAAGCCTCCCAAAGATGCCAAATTCTGGTGGTTTGAGCTTCAAGCTATGCTGGTGAGTTTGTTTGATCTTTATTTATTTAAGGACCAGTTTTTTAGCCATAGAGGTGGTAAAGAGGGAAAACGGTGGGTATCAAAGATAGATTCTTGTTTTTCTTATGCATATGCATGTACACAGCTGGCCATGCCATTTGTTCATTCGCTTCCTAGGAATTGCAGCAGCCTTAATATCGATAGGTCTGCAACAAGTCTACTTCATTCTTAAATCTGAATGGAAATATACGAGGCAACGCAAACCCTTGCAGCTAGAGACACATATTTTAAGGACATACTAGACTCAGAAGAAGTATGCTTGTTATGTAAACAAAATATACTTTGTTATGGGCACAATTGTGCTTAGCCTCATTGTGATTTCAAATGCAGTGCATATCTTTTGAGATAGAAGATTCTGAAGGACGGCGCCAAGGTATCTACACTATCGACATGGCACAGAATGTGGAAGAAAAAGGGAGCCAGAGAAGTAAAGTTTATGCTATTGCATTTGAAGACCGAGCAGATGCACTGCACTTTGCTGATATATTGCATATTGAACACGAGAAATTCCCTGGAATTTTTAATATTGCAATTGTTCCATGCAAGCCAAAGGTGAGTTAACTTCATTGAAGGTTATTATTGATAAATTGATTTAGATTACATCCAACAAAAATATAATAGTATACTATCTCTGCTGCCTCAAATGCCTTCTGCAATGAGATTAAACAACAAAAATGACGATCATCCCAGCTTAATGAGGCAACAACAAAAGGGATTGAGGTCATGGTTCTCAAGAAGCAGCAACTAAGACTTTATGCAGGACAACCACTGGAAGACGTTGAAGAAATGATACTTGGAATTTATAGAAAAAGCATTATTGAGCAACATTCTATAGATACTGGTGGACTTCTAGATGACATTGAGCGGGATAGTTGACTTTGTACATTGTATTATGCTATTACCAATTTTAGTTTTATATTGCATGATATTAAAAGCTGGATGGTGAAGTGACTGCCAGAAAATACGGCCACGTTTGCTGCAATATGCAGCATTTGTTTGGGTTCATGAACAAGGTATTAAAAAATGACAGTTACTATTTAGCTGAATGTAAAGCCTTTCTGACATTACCTGAACATTGTCACAGGTACCATTTCTCATGCATATACAATACCACTGTTCTGTGTATTAGAAAGCTTCAGATATTGCGGTAAGGCACAGGTGGACAGCATTTCGTGTCATTGTTAAAATGCATTTATGGAATCAGGAACATCAACAATCTCTTTCCTGTGGCATAGAGAACGTGCAATATTGTCATCATATTGCAGATGGGTCTTTAATGTGAATATTTATTGCAAGAATATATCTTCTCGACTCTCTTATTAATCTGCTGCTGGAAATCGCTATAGTTCACTATTTTGTGCTGAAATGTGTTGATGAGTTAAGTTGTGAGAGGAGGTGATGGCATCATCAATGTGCATCTGACTGCTAGCCAACTATACAGATAAAAGCATGTGTTTGGGCTAGAATGGACTAGTGAAGGAGGCTCTGAGGATATTTAGAATCATGCCAGAGCATGAGTTGTCTGGTGGACTGCTGTAGACGATGCCTATGCATGGAAAATGCGGTGAAGCTATTGTTTTGTTTGTCAGAATTGCTAAAATACGAAATAAGATGATGAACATAATTATTTTAATGTCTATATATATAAGGGCCTGCTCAAGGAGAGCGGAAAGTATGAGAATGATAAAAGAACCAAGAAAACGAACTTACATATGATGCAAAGAGCTCACATGAATTATAGAGGTAATATCTGCTAAACTAGAATTTAAACTACGAGATCTCCAACGGATTTCTGACCAGCTGCATAATGTGGTATCAGGAATAGATGACATGGCAGGTCTTTATCTCATAATCTGTTCGAATTCCCTTAACACAAGCCTGGAAGAGATGTCATGATTACAGGATTTTCTTAGCAAGGATGCTTTACTATAATGTTATCCACATTAGGGTGAGATTACTGGTTTTTTTGGCCTGTTTTCAAAGCTATAATTACATCTCCACTTTGTTATTTGTCTCCACCATTCTTTGTTATTTTGTCTCCACCATTCTTCATCATTCTCAGTATTTCAGTTTATGGCACAGTTTAAACACAAATTACAACAGATTACAACTATACATTACAGATTACACAGGCACAAATTAAACACAGTTCAAACACAGATTATAAGCATAATTCAAACACAGATTACAAGCTTCAGTTTCAGTTTCAGTGTCAAAGTTTCAGTTTCCATTAAAACATTTCGAAATTCAAGATCATCATCCTTGATGCTTGTTCTTTAGTAATGAACTTGAAATAACTCCAACAAGCTAATTCATATCAACTCCACTAAAGTTAAAGGTGCAATTCGAGAAGCTGCCTTGAATCACAGGTGCAGAATATCTACCAATTGCTTTGGCGCTCTCAGGATAAGCCTTGCTTAACTCATCATAAAACGAGGCATCATACAGATCTTCATCTACTTCAATAACAGGTACAATGCTGCTAGCAAACTGCTTACCATTATCAACTATCATTTCTTCAGCTGCAACACCAGAAGAACTACCTTCTATCGCCATAGACGACAATTGTGGTACCTGTACTTCATCCTGCACTCTCCTGCATTCTCCTGCATTCTTCTGCGGAACTCCTGCATTCTCCAATTCTCCTGCATTCTCCTGCAGAACTCCTGACTTCTGCTGCAAAACTGCAGACCCTGAATTGCCCTGACGCAATACAGAACTCGCATTACCATTCAACTGTTAAAGAGGATTCCTATTCCCAATGATATTTTGCTTGGACACTTCATCTGCAAGACAAAATAACACGACATAAATAAACAAAAACAACATGAACATAACAGAACATAAATAACAGAACATGAACATAAATAACAGAAATTATTAACATAAAAAACAGAAGTAAAAGGTAACATTATAACAAAAAATTACCAGATAGGACGTCTTTATATGCCCGCATAGCTCCGTCAGCATTGATAGGTTGGCTGATAAGATTCATACATGCATTCACTTTAGATACTCGCGTTCGATCATACCTGCAAATAGAAAGTAAAAATTAAACAACAAAATAGGAATTAAATAACCACAATAATTCTTACTTTCGTAAGATGGAGTACTCTTATGGCCAGTTATGCACATCCCAACATTGGAAGGAACACCAGCTGCTGCGAGACGAGACACCAAAGATACCCTGCCAGACTTGTTACAGATTTCAGTTTCGGGATGGACAACAGACGCCATGATGTTCAGCCACTTTGAAATGGAGTTACAACCTACAGGTGTCACAACATACCACACCTATGACAGATTTACAATGTTAATAGAAAAACAAAGCAGAAAATACACACTGAAACTGAAGACATAAATAAAAAGAAACTTACATTTTTCTTGTACCTAGGAATTGGCTGCAAAAAGAAATGGCGCGGTTCCGAATCATTTTCCTTATCAGGCAAATTGTCGTGCGTCTTTGCTTATCGTCGGACAAAATCGCCTTCATATGTCCAAACCGGTTGACGAAAATGATTGTCATCAAACTTTGTCATACTAGGATTGTAGTTTTTACTAAGACGCTCTCCATACTTCACTAATTCCCCACCGTCATCAACCTCCAAGGTCATGTCAATATCCTTTACACGATGTCAGCATATAATAGAGCAGCCTTTTGACACAACCTAAAGGATGCGTAATTTGATGGTCAATGTCATCTAAGATGTCCTTTTCTACAGCAAAGGTAATGACAGGTGCTTTTTTCTTTGGCTTCTCATAGTTGCCATCCTTTCTCAATTTTTTTTTTTTTTTTTTTTTTTTTTTGAAGGTAAGGGGGATTTTTATATTATATATAGGTAGATAGATAGTATTATAGATAGTATTATATAATAAACGTACAATGCTACAAAACAAGAACAGAATTACTACAGGAGAATCTCAACTTCTTCATCATGTTCTTGCCGAGACTTATTGGATGCTCTAAAAGCAAGATAACATAACCGAATTTCTGTACTTGTAAGCCTCACTCAACTTCTTCTTATGCCCAGCTGATACTATAGGATTGAATCAACATCTTCTCAACTAACCATAATACTATAGAAGTAAGAACAAACTTTCCAGAAGCTGCAGTTAAATCCTTGAATGCTCACAAACTCCTGTTGCAAAAATAAAGATGAAGAGAAAAGGAAATACATGGTAAAATGAGCAATCTGTCACACTGCTCAAGCTGCCACAGCTCCTGAAAATTGACCAAACCTGCAAATTAATCGGCCAGTACACATAATGGTATATGTAACCCCAAAAATGCTGCATTGTTGGAACAGTCAGCCTGATCTTAACACACAGCTCAAATGTAGCAATATTTGAGCAGACCACATCCATACAGTGGATTGGTATCAAAGAAAATTTGGCATCAGCACCAAATTATCTTCAAGCTTTAGAGCTTGAATGGCTTCTTCAATCATAGCAGTAATTGAAAAAGCAAAGAAAGTGCTAAGCAGAAAATTCCTAGCTCGGCTGTTTCTGAAAATTCCATATACCATCCTGTATCTGGTTGAGGAATCTGTAGATTAGAATCAAATCAGACTACTATGTTCCTATCAAGGAGACATCCCTATGTCTTTCTGCTAGCAAGAAAGAGCAATAGGGAGGGAATCAAATATCTGTTTAAAGAACCTGGAGTAAATTATAACTGCAGAAAACCAACAAAACTGAAACTCCTTTTCTCAAAGGCTGTGCAGAGATCCGCTCCACCTTATAGACCATGTGCCTTTTCGGTGTATTCTTACTCAGATTGCAAGAATCATAATGCTTAAAGCATTAGAGCAGAAAGACCACGTTAGTGAATTACCCGCAAGCCCTAAAGAACGCCACCCTAAAGAAAGCTTCAAGAAATAGATAACCTGGCAGTCTTGAATGAGCAGATCCAATAAACTATGGCAAGAGACCCTCACTAGCCTCTATATAGGGTCGAATTGATGCAAGGACCTCAGCAGTAGTGCCGAATCAGAGAGAAAGGAGGGCGGCCTCCCTTCTCCTGTGTCGCCCTAGCCGCAGGCGGCGTCGTTAGCGCCAAGAAGCATTTTCTCGACAGGAAGTTTTTTCTCAATTTCTTCACCATGCACACAAATGCATCACGCGTCTGAGTAAAGATCGGATCAAGAAGGATATTAAATGGGGGCTGACGGACACCAGTCTGCCCTTGAACTTTATTCTGCTCCCTGTGTACAATCCTTCCAATTCCTCGCAACAAAGAATTTAAACTACAACATAACAATAAATTACATCAATACAAAAAATAGACAAGCATAAAAAAAAGAATTCTCAGAAGCGAAATACTTACGTTCCTGGAGGATAAAGCTTGCCATTCTTCTTCTTCGCCTAATTAAGAAATAATGCCTAATGTAAATAACAAAAAATAAAACAAATTACAAAAAATAAAATAAATTACCTGTAGCATAAAATGCGTCAGCATTTTATTCAGCTCCACCAAATTTAGCTTCTCGATTGGAATCGACACATCGAGACTAAAATCTTTACGCCACTCATCAAATCGTCTTCTTGCCCAACTATTGACTGGCTTCGAACGATCCAGACCGCCATTTAAAGCTTCAGATAGCAGATTTTCGTCAAGTAGAAGCCACTTATCCTTTGGATCAGATTGCTCTTGCCCTTCGTCACTGCTCTCATCACCAAACTCTGCTAGAATGCTTTGAGTCTCTTCTAAACTAACATGCATCAACGAAGGATTTCCAGGCACCAGACAGAAAGAAGGCTGAGAATCTTCAGCCATGACTAACATAAACAACAATAGTAATATCATTGATGCTTCCATTATTGACAGTTAATTGAAACAACTCGAATATGAATCACCAAACCTGTTGTTTCCATCAAAAAACACCTGTAGTACAAAACAGAAAATAAAAACCTAGTGAAGAACTACTTACAGAAAATCCTACCAAAATAACGTACTTACCAAAATAACCTACTTACAGAAATAATCTACTCACAGAAAGTAAGCAAAATAGAAAGTAAATAACTTACAGTCGAGCAGTGGACAGAATCTTCAGGCCTAAGAATCTCGGATACTGCCCGAAACCAAGGAGGTCGAACAGAAACTTCGGAATAATCTTCAAGAAAACAGAACAATCTTCAAGAAACTTCTGAGTTTTTAACCAAAGTTTCACTAAAACTCACCAAATCAAGCTGACAGTCGCCACAACTCGCTACAACTCGCCACAACAACCTCGCACTGCTCCAAGCCAACAAAATTTCATGAATCTTCAAGAAACTTCTGATTTTTTAACCAAAGTGTTACCAAAACTTGCCAAATCAAGCTGACAGTCGCCACAACTCGCCACAACAACCTCGCACTGCTCTGCAAGCCAACAAAATTTCCTGAATCTTCAAGAAACCTTTTATTTTCTAATAAAATCCTACCAAAAATCGCCTAGTAGTAGGGAATCCAAGCAGCGGCTCGCCTAAACCTCTTACAAAACACAAAACTTTTATAAAGACGACGATCGGCTCGCCGGAGCACCTCGAAAGAAAGAATTGGGAAAATTTGTGCAGGGACGTAATCTCACCCTAATGTGGATTACGTCTGGGAAAGTTCCTCGTCTCGGAATATTCCCTCGGGAATATTCCCTCGGCGGCCCTGCCGGACTCGGACCGGGACTTTCCCTATTACAGTAGACAACACAAGAGCAAGAAATGAGGTCTGATAAAACCACTTGTGAACCTCCTCAATGCCTATGCTAGGGGAAACGATGTTAAGCAAGGACGAGCAGGCACACGTTTCTGTTCTGAAGTATGGATTACAGAGAATCTGCATTTGTTCACGTGCATCCTTATAATGAGTTTGGGGATGCCTGCCAACAGATGCTTGGAATTTGATGCACATTTACTTAATAAAAGGAGGACGCAGAAGTAATGTTAGAATGGATTTTAGTATTTGCCTTAAAAATTGTCAATCATATGGCATAAGTGATATAGAAGTTGGTAAAGTAGGTTTCCCAATGAATGAAACCTAGCGTTTGTGTAATCTTCTTTCGGTTAAAACATTATAGGCCGTTGGATTAGATTATGGTCTATTGTTGACGGCACGATTTGAGGATCAACAGAATTGGAATTTGGCCAAATTTGTTGGAGGCCTACGACTTGGTGTAGCGTGGTTGGGCACAGGTGTGGATCGGCTCAAGGAGAGCCAGCCGTTGTCATTAGTTTGCAGTGCATAGAAGCTCTAACAGAAGAGGCACGGTCAGATCAGATTGGGTGCGATGAGATTGGGTGAACAGATTCAGTTACGATTTCATAGCTGGTGGTTTGGGCAGCCAGGGTTGTAAAATCAGTTTCCCAAATCGTGAGAACAGATTCAGTTGCGATTTCATAGCTGGTGGTTTGGGCAGTCAGGGTTGTAGAATCGATTTGCCAAATCGTGACTCAGAATCACTGGATTCATTGTTGGAGCCCTGTAATATTAGAAATCCAGCGTATCCGATTAGGATGGGTCATGCAGTTTCTGGATATGGCAATATAGCTATTAGATTCTGGAAGAGATATTAGATTGATGAGGAATTTTATTTGAAGGTAGAACTAAAAATAGTTCCTAGTCTTGAAATGGTTATATATCTATGAATAAGAAATCATATGTCATATACAATACGTTAAGCATTTTCTAGAATCCCAAAAGTGCAAATCAGGTTAAGCATTTTTCTAAAGGACACATTCCTATTTGGAACATCAAAAAAAAAGTTATAGCCATTTTACCAAAAATATTGCTAAAACAGGGGTATTTTCGCAATTTTGCAAAAAATTAGGGGCATTTTTAAAAATTTTCCTTTAAAAATAATGTGTTGTAACACAGTTGAAACAAAGGCCATGGGTGGTTTTTATTCTTTTTTAGTAAAAACAACACTTGAAACAATGCCTAGTTTTAAAAAATAATGTGTTATCTTTCTATTAATTACAAATCATATTGTGTAAAAGCAACACGTCAAAATTACTAAAGGACCATTGTAGAGTCTTCTTTATAATGGCAACTTCTAAAAAACTACATCAAAACTACACGCGTTATTTCAGTCTAAAAACCACCCTTAAACACTACGTATATTCTTTATATAAAAAACCACCCACAAAAACTACGCATCATTTCTAGCATTTTCGGAATAATAGTATGCATGGATTTTAGTTGTTTTTTTTTTGCAAAAAACACAACAAAAAAACTACACGTAGAGCAAATTTTGGGGTTGTTATGATGACAAGGACTAGAGATTTCTTCAGGCCAATCTTCATAAAGTCATGGTATCAAGTATTGTATTGTATGAAGTAGTGGCTCTTGCTGCACATATTGCTATGATGGTTGCCCACTAATTGTTCAACAAAATTCCTTACAACTGCATCTAAAAACTGGACCGCTTCTTTCATGGCCAACGGCAACATTATATGCTTTTGCGCATTCTTCACTCCAAACGACCACAGCCTTACTGCTCTCTCGTCTTCCCAGGTTGCCAACTCTAGTAAGCTTCACTATTGGAGCAATTAGATGAGAAAAGTTGGGAATATGTATTCTTAAAAAAGAACATGTACCAATCAACCTTCGTACTTCCTTTACTGTTTGTGGGGTAGGCAGCCGAGATATGATCTCAATTTTCTCTTCTGCTATGTGCAATCCATGATTATTGATTCCATGACCCAGCAATACACCTTCTCTCACCATGAAGTTACACCATATTGTTTCTTCATATCCCACATCTTCTGTTGACACATTTGTATGTTTGTCCCATAGCCCACGGGCTTCTGCGGACGTTAATAAAATTTATTTATTTATTTATTATTTATTTATTAAAGGGTTTAAACAAACTCTGGACGCCCTACTCAACTCAAATACTTCCTACAATTTAAACCGTGACTTTGAAGTATGATTTAAGCCACTTCACCCTCAGGATAGGACACGAAGGACAACCCTCTGTGCGCAGCACCTTGTTCGTATTCAATAGAATGCCTTTTTTCAATCAAACCTTTTTACTCACTTCCTACTCCGCAACGTATAGGGAGATCATGCACCATGTTATTGTTCCTACTATTCTAGATATGATGTTGCTTTCAAGACAATACGATGTTGTTCAAGGGCATTTCAATAATTTGTTTAAACTTAAGGGTATTTTGTGAATTTGCAACTTTTAAAATTTGAATAAAAGCACACATTATAGGTCTCAAGGGCATTTTGAAAATTGAGAAGAAACATAAGGGCATTTGAGGAATTAACATAAATCTTAAGGGTATTTAAATAATTTTCAAAAATACAAAATACACCATGCATTGACCAGGGGCATTTGATGAAATTATGAAAAGTTAGGGGTATTCTAGTGAAAATCGTCAAAATATAAAGGCATTTTGTACCCTAAAATCGCCCATCTGGTGCCCCGTAGCAAAAGTTATGAGGCCCTAAATTGACCCCTTTTTTCCCCAACATGGCAGAGTTAGGTGTCCTGGCATTTGTTTTTGGTCCTAACAATCTCAGAATGAGACATATGAATAGTCAAATAAAAGGTTTGACTGAGCTCCTTGCAAGGATGTATGGGGGCATGGACATTGGGACCGCATTTCGGTGTGGACCGGTGGGGCCATGCGACCAGCGGCAGCCGGGAGCGGGTCACCGGCCATATCGGAATGTGGGACCAATGTCCATGCCTGTGCAAATCCGGCACTCTAGTTCGAGCTATCTGGCGATGGATCCAGAGCACTAAGCAGTAAGGGCTGGTAGATTTGGAGCACTGCAGGAGCCACAGCCTACCCATTTGTAGCTGTGATGCCCTATTTTTGCCCTTTTCTTAGCTCTTTTTTTTTTGCATCCAGCTTAGCCCCTGTTCGTGCATCCAGGTATGGCGAGTTGTTCGACGTTTGCATGTATATGGCTGGCATTTGCATGCCCTGCATTCTTGCATGGGTCTGTCGGAAGCAGATCCGGTAGCCTAAGTGCTTGCATGGGTCTGCCAGAAGCAGATCCAGTAGCCTAAATGCTTGCTCACTTGCAAGCTCAAGGAAAACAGAGCTATTGAGTAATGCGGCCCCCTTTTTGCTTTGCCAGGCTTCCAACTGCAGAGGTATAGAACAGATCTTCTATTGTCGGCTAGAGATATCTTTTTATTTCACTCTGTTCTATATATTTCTTGGCTGGTTCTATCTGATTCTTGCTAGTTCTGCTATTTCTTGGATGGCTGTATCCGGTTCTTGGCTGGTTCTATCCAATGATTTTACTCTTATTTATTTCTCGCTGGAGCTTGTGCTGATTTTTATAACTGCTGGGGGCTTGAACTGTAAATGCATGTTAATCTTTGGGCTACCGGGAGTAAGCTGTAAACTTTAGTTTCTATGGAATTGTGCTGCCCCTTTCCATTCCGTGTTATAGGGCTAGAGCATGTGGCAGCACGTAGTGAAGCCTCCGACAAAAATCACGACCCCATTTCCATGTTGTTGGTCCGTTTGCAAAGCGCCTCCCCTGAAAAAAGTTATTTTTATTAAGTATCAAAATAGCAGAACCAGAAGATCCTAGCCATATTAATCAAAAGTCCAAAAAGAGAGCTCAAATGGGAAGATCTTGGCCGTTAAAGTGTGCCAAAAAGATGCGTCGTGTTAGGGCCCCTGTTCCGGTACTTGGCACCCTCTCTTATTTGTTCTATCCCCCCTCCCCCTCCTCCCCCTTTTTTTTAGAAGGCTTGCCTAACCCCTAGCTATCCACGTGCTAAGGCACATCAGCAAAATTAGATCACAACCATTGGATCTGTAAATTTTGAATCAGATGGTCATCAAAATCTTAAAAAATTCCTGGAAATGATCTTTTATTCAATCAAAAGATTTCTTGTCTCACAAATCGAAGCTTCTTTGTAGGAGGAAGATGTTGTGAGGGCTGGGATTAAAACCATACTGGTGAGTAATGGCAGTTCGATGGAGATAGTGCATGCAACACTCAGACTGCTGCAAAGACAGAGAAGCGTCCACCAGCAATACCGTTGTAGTGGAAAGGGTAAGTATTCCCAAACGAGTTTCATTTTGCTGTCCACCAAAAGTCTCAAAGTCAGATTGACCATGGCATCCATGCCATTTTAGGCAGATTGACAGGCATCATGCAAAATACCGCTCGACCTATGCAGCCTTCCGAATACTGATGTTAAAGAATGTTGTTGCTGCAGTTTTCAACATAGAATCGTCCATCTGAGTGAATCAGGTTGGGGAGATGCCCTTTCCAAAACTTCTCATGCTATTTGGAGTTAAACACAATTTTATTAAATTTGGACAATACCTGAATTTGTGGACTTTTTATGAAAGCCTTACTTTCATGATAGTATTCTTACATTAACAGACATCCTCGATGAGTGCCGCATATGGTTCGGCAACAAGCACAGGAATCTTGACAGTGTTGGGCAGTTTCTTCTTATTGGAAGGACTCTAAGCATAGTCAATAGTCTCTATCTCTATGTGGTCACTAGCAGTTGTCGGCCTCCATCTTTTCTTCCAACAGTCGACGTTATTGGCTAGGAACACCTAGTTCCTCGCAGGGACAGACTCCCACCAAGTGACTTGGATTGTCTCAAAGTTCTCTTTCTTATCGTCCATTTGAGGTTCCGTGGTAGCATACCCTACCCATGTCGGGCACAACACATCATCAGGGCGCGCCATTATAAACATGTCCTTCTTCAAATCCGTGAACGAATTGAACTCCGGAATGGGTTTATCCTTCAGCAAACCAACATAAGTAGGAGAAATGCTTGCAATTGTCTCCACCACAGCTACCACATCTCGTATGTCAGCTTGCTCTTGCCTAATGCATAGCCAGAAGTCCTCATAGGCACTTTCAATACTGGCGATGTTGCCCAGTTGTTGCAAGAGTCTCATTCAATATTCAATCATTGACGTAAATTGTGTCGTATACTTGGTTGTCTCTGGAGTACCATTGCTATTCGTCGAGCATGCAAGCCAATGAAGGATATACCTATGAAGGATATACCTATAGATACTATTTTGGGGCTGACCAAGGTCTTTCACCGAGCTCTTAGGTGCTAAAGTCTTTGGATTTCCAACTGACATCAAGGGTTTTCCATCCTCCCCTTCTTTTCACATTCTTATTCCTCCAGCGGGTAAATCCTCGAACGTAGGATGGGCCTTGTGGTACATGACAAGTCATTCACCATTCATGGCGAACTTGAAGGTTTGAGGGGTAGTGTGACCAGTCAATCTATCTTCCCTGTCAGGAATGTACCCTTCTATGAAACCTTTCTAATCTGGAACCTTGTCAACAAGATATAGCGCATGTGCGAGTTTTATCTGACGATTTAACGTCAGAATAATCGTCAGATCATTAGTCAGACATAGTCAAAGAATAGTCAGAGACTTAGTCATTTAAATAGTCACACAATTCGTCATTTTGTTAGTCAGATAGTTCGTCAGTTAATCATAATATTAGTCATCGTATTAGTCAGTTTATTAGTCAATGCAATAGTTAGAATATTTGTCATTTTATTGAAAATATTGCCAATACATAAAAATTGGTATTTTTCGTACTGCAAATAAATGAAAGGAGCTCCAAGGAATCGAACCTTGGTTAAACCATTATCTCCAGTTATTCAAATAGATATATAAATAGCAATCAAGTAAACCAACAACAACTGATGTGTATAAAAGAATCATTTTTTCAGTCTACAAAAGAATCAATTTTTCAATCGCTCAGAACTTTGCTAATTAATTATGATTACCTTGTTGATCTCCAATATGCATATACTCATTTTCGCACGTAAGAGGATCTTGTTGTAATTTCTATATATGACAGAGAGAGATTATTAGAGCAAGAATGTACCAAGTA
The DNA here is from genome assembly GCA_021234155.1 of Isoetes taiwanensis. NCBI lineage: Eukaryota > Viridiplantae > Streptophyta > Lycopodiopsida > Isoetales > Isoetaceae > Isoetes > Isoetes taiwanensis. Next base: position 3,445,890 of record JAJEKV010000080.1, on the reverse strand, counting down.
CACATTTTCACAAATCAAGTTGCACAAATTGTAAGAATAACATAAAATATTTAAAGCACCCAACAAACCTGTCGTCACTGTGGCTGGCTCTTTTCTGCAGTCCAATCAATTACCAGCCAGAATTTAGGAATGCTGCATAGAAAGGCAACAATGCTATGAAATGAGAAAGGAAAATAAGAAAAAAAAAGGTAAGAAACATTGGTGCAACTTCTTTTAGAATCATACCATGTTTTTCTTCATCCCTACACTGAGCAGCTTGCTTTGACCCCAACTGTCATGCATAAACTAAATGAAAATACATTTTAAAAAGCTTATGCAAGTATGTTCTGCAGTACTTACCACTCCTTTGAGGTCTAAAATTGCAAGGGAATGAAGAATAGATCTTCCAGCTTTCTTAGAACAAGTAAAAATTCTTCGTTCGATCATTACCTTCCATTCTTTGCTATGATACATAAGCATCTGCTCCATAGTTACGATTTTCAGTACATCATCTTCGATGTATATAGGGCGCCCCAGCCTTATTTGTTTTTTGAAAATGTGGGTATATTTCCTTTATTAGTTGGCGCTCCAGAAACTTGAAGGTCTATATTTGCAAAACAAAGTTACAATATTACATCCAATTATCTGTTTCATTCGCAACAGCTGTAGCCATAACCGGATTTCATCACAATATATCATACCTGTATTATCGATCCATTTTGATCCTTGTTCCCATTAACGAGCCAGAATTAACTCTGCTAGTCAAGAATTTAAGGTGTCTAATATTGAGAGATGAATTGTTTCTGCATTTCCAAGTCCCTAAAACATGTGCCCATAAAAATTTCCAAATCCAAATGAAAAAAGGTATCACACAACCTGATCTGTCCTGAAGCAATTGGCAGTGCAATCCTTCATTGCTATACTAAGCTGCCTTGTCCGCAGTATTGAGCGGCCTCTGCCGCTTTGCCTCTACATATGATTAAAAATGCCATATCCTAATCCTGGCTTTTGCTGCATTCAAAAATTTGATAGTGCACTTCATTAGATTACTATATAAAACATGTTACCTTGTGATCATATGCGCCATATCCGCCATATCGGTTTGTTATCTATCTTCTGAACGAAAACCTAATGGAAATAAAAACCTAAATCGAAATAAGGGAAAGGGCTAAAAACCGAATTCGAAAATAAAGAGGAAAAAAGGACTGGGAAAAGCAAAAAATTGCTAAAAATATATATTATATCCAAAAAATAAACAAAAAATGCCCACATAAAATTTAAAATGGATAAATGTTGGTGTACGTGGAAAATAATACGCCATTTACCTTCTATATATTTTTTTGGCAAGAATAAGGAGAGCGTCTTATTTAACAACTACGGTCATGTTTGATCCAGCATAAAATGAAAAAAACTCTGTGTAGTTTTTCCCTCGATGTGGCTTTAACACGACACTCGCGAAAAAATTCGTTAAGTCCACAAAAACCCCGTGTATTTTTTTTGGTTCAAACATGACCGTGGTTCATAAATAAGATGCTCGAGAACAGGGTTCCAACTTTAATCCATGTAACCAATTTTTAGCGAAATAAACTGGATTTTTAGGGGAAGACCCCCCAATTCCGAACCATGCTTGTGAAGCGATCCTATAACCATTAGAGTGACCTATTTTCACCCTTTTTTTTTTCCAAAAAAACTCTATTTTTCCCCTTGCATCCCTATGTGTCACTCTTAGACAAAAGCATCTGATGAGAATATTATGAAACAGTTACACTTCCCTTGAAAAAAGTCTTTTTGTATATTTAACATATATACTTAATATAAATAGATGCCTTCAATAAAAAAAAGAGAATATTATGAAACATGTTTAGATAAAATGTTAATAATATAACACCATGGCCTAAAAAATAACGTAACACGCAAATGCAAGCCATTTTTTTTTTCAACAACAAAGGTATCCATTTTTATTATTTCTCAAATTCCTAGTCTCAAATATGTCGTAATGAACTTTCTATCTTAATTTTAGAGAATGTTACTTGAGTAGATGTATAATGCTCATGTAATACAAACATGGGGCTTCACATCCAAGGCATCGATGTTATTCTTAAACAACAATATGGAAAGCACATGCTTCATTGTCACGTAGTAGATCTCCAATGCTTTATATATAAATGCTTGTGAATTGAATCCTCAAAGATGGGACTGCCAACACTAGGCTATGCTTTTTGAATTCTCCATTCTTTTTCATGGCAGTCATCTTATATGTCTGGTTAACATCAAACATGCCATTTTACATCAAAATACGCCATAATATAATTCTCCAAATGCTCCAACCATATCCTTAGCAACATCAATGGGTTTAAAAAGGGTCTTAGAGAGGAGTACATGGTACTATAGTTATATGAGTATTATATGTTGCTAGAAAAAGTATTTAGCATTACTACACTTTCATTGGGATCTTATCAAAATAGCTTATATAAAAACACATTGCAAGTGCTTGATGATCTTTGGAACATCATAGACGTTGGTACTTACTTTGTTAAGCATTTGAGGTTGATATATTGTTAAGCATTAGAAGCAATTGATGGGCTAACTAAAGTATTTTAATTAGTTGCTGTTAAATGTCTAAAAGTGGATCTCGTGCGATATATGAGACTACCCCAATTTGTTGAATGTCATTTTGAAACTACTTCAATTTGCTGAATATCATCTTGATGCAAATATGTAGCATAATAACAGGGGGTTTCTTTTGTATTTTTATACACTTTTTAATATGGTTTTCATATGATTTTGAGAGCGTATTCCACGAGATGTACTGATCAGTATATCTAGAGTGCGCGCGGTATTTTTATGTTTTAGTTCCACATTCTTAATGGTTTTTGCTCCCCTTACCCATCTTAATGGCCAAGATTGACCCTAGGAGTCTTTAATCCAAGGGTTTACAATGGAAGCCCTTTTCCAATGCACCATTTTTAGACGAATTTTCAAACTTGGCATGCAGATGTCGAGCTCTTCTTTTCTAGGGTTATCATAATAGTCCGCCCCTCAAGCTTCCCAATCCAAACACCCTCCGTGTCGAATGTCTTTGGTCGAGCGGTCCAACTCTATCCCTCATCAAGGAACCTCCTTTCCTTAAGAAGGCCGAGCAAGCCCTTTCCGGTATTCTTCTTCACAAAATCTTGTTTTTCTCTGTTTTCTAGAGTTTGTCACACATTTTCACTTCTTTTGTTATGCGAGCGATGTATGCTTCTCAAGGGCGAAAGAGGCATATGATTCTTTGGGAGGCTTTGGCGGATCGGGGACGACTTGGTAGCCCGAGAATCGAATCTTTATTCTATCACAATCAAACCCAAGAAGGGAAGAAAGATATGGAAGATTTCTTCAAGAATCTGGATGCAAATGGCGATGGCAAGGTGAGCGTCAAGGAGCTGAGAAAACGCAAGAAATGTAAAGCCACAAGCGAGCTCTTCAAAATGGCAGACAGAGATGGAAATGGCTATTTGGACATGGAATAGTGCTATTTGGACATGGAATAGTGCCTAGAGTTTGTCAACAAGGACGCATTCTCTGTAAGTAGGACGTAAGAGTTCGGTTTCTACATTCTAATTCTTCGATTTTATTTTGTTTGTGCTGAATAATAAGTTATTAGTGGTTCATTATAGCAGACTGAACTTGTTGTAAACATTGGCCCAAAAGCTGCGAGAGCGTGAAATCCAAAAGTGCACAGCGGATCTTCTTTTATCTGGCTAAGCAGCAACTGGGTTAGGAATTTTTAAATCTTTGCCGGGTATTATTTTTATTCCCGTTGCAGCCACTGGGTTATATTACCTAGCAGAACTTGTGGAAGAGCACTGTGTTTCCACAGGGAAACTGAAACATATTGCAATTAAGGTGCTCTTTAATGTTATCTTATTTAATATTTTCAGATATGTTTACGAATACTTTATCCATGCACGATATTACCAAACTAGAATGCTTTGATCTTATGATGTTCTTCTTGGTTGCTCCTTTGGCAAGTTAAAGATGTAGATGGTGAGTTTGCTCGAAAAGTCGTCTTAGGTAAAGAAGAAGGATACGTGATAACGGATGCAAAAGAGAGCTGCGTTTCTTAGCTTCTAGAGGCTACTCTTTAACCAAGCATTTAGCTTGAGGATTGCGGATATCACGTATTCTAGCACGGGAAAGCGAAGCGAAATGAATGTAAATCATCATGCTCACGGTACCTTATCGCCGTGCAATGGAGCCAGGCAATTTTGGCTTCAGAGATAGATGGGGCAGGGAGCTGCTTGGATAGATTTGTGTTTGAATGTAGTGTTCAAGAACAAGCACGATTTTATTTAATCCAACATGTGATACCATTCCATCTCGCCATGATGCTCTGCTGAATCTATGGTGCGGTGCCATATATAATTATTTTCTTGCTTTATCAAAGGTGTTGTTGCAATGTAAAGAAATTTCATGCTTGAAGTTGAAATGCTTTTACTTTACGGCCGAGAATCACGGCGCTCTTGCTCCATAATGTAGCCATACACATCTTCTTGCGAATGTTTGATGCGAAGATTATCCTTTGGCATGTTTGATGTCCGCTTCATGCACTTATGCTAGATATCTGATTGTCGAGTTGTACTTTTGCAGAAAATTAACTATGAAATAGGTTCGTTAAGCCTATGTCTTCAGAAATGCACCTCCTTTATATCTACTTTATATCTACTGCCCATTCTATAAGGTTAAAACTTAAAAATCTCATCCTTCCTTTGAATGTCTACCATTATGGACATGTCTACGCAAGAATCAAATGCTACAAACATTATGCTATAATATTATAGTTTCTTAGGCTTCATATTATTGTTTTTTTTTTTTTTTTTTTTTTGTTATATTGCTACTTATTAGATATTGCTACATGTTTTACATCCGACATATTATTATTTACAAAATATAACATCAACTCATCCAAGTGTGAAGTCACGTTGTTTGTTCTTTGCCCCGAAGGGGCAAAAAAAATTTTTAACCTATAACAAAAACCATTATATTAAATTAAATTAAACCATTACATTAAACCATTACATTACCTTTAAATTAAATCCCCTTCAAACCCCCTTTGGTTTGGGTGCATATTCACCGCGGGGGTGGCGTAGAGGCGTGAGAGCCCCTATAATTATGTTTTGCACGTACAAAATTAACACCATATAGTATATTACCTCAAATCTTATAGTATTTTGCAAATCTTGTTATACAGTATAGCAAATTCCATACTTCCATACCCCACAAACGAGGAACTTTGCGTACGGTGTAGATTAAAGAATAAAGGGTGAATATGCCTATCCAACAGCTCTCGTTGCCCGGAGTCACCCCCCGTGTGAATATGCACCCAAACCAAAGGGGGTTTGAAGGGGGATTTAATTTAAAGGTAATGTAATGGTTTAATGTAATGGTTTAATTTAATTTAATATAATGGTTTTTGTTATAGGTTAAAAATTTTTTTTGCCCCTTCGGGGCAAAGAACAAACAACGTGACTTCACACTTGGATGAGTTGATGTTATATTTTGTAAATAATAATATGTCGGATGTAAAACATGTAGCAATATATCTAATAAGTAGCACTACCTCATTTTGTTGAAGATCATGTAATGTTTCGTTTAAAAGTTACTATTCTCACATGGTAGTTCATTTGTGAAGTCCTCAAACACTATCTTGGCCCTTTTTAGGTCTTGAAGAGTAGAAAAGACACTCATAGTGATGTTTGCCCCCATATACTCCCCAATTAGATGGGTAATCTACCGACAAACTTCAAGAACTAGCTAGGAACTTCCTGGGGATTTTTTTATTTTTTATTATCCTTTTGGCCATGCTTTATCAATCATAAACATCCCATGCATGCCCCTGTCTAATTCTACCCATTCCACATGTCCACGGCTAATATCCACCCTCCTTAAAGCCTTTGCATTTTGGCATTCAAAATTACATCTATGGTAAAGAGTACATTTACAATTTATTGTTCCCCATTATGTCTACACATTTGACAAGCATATGACTAATGCCCAACACTACAAATTTTGGATTTGAGACTAGGTTTCGTTGTAATAGATATACATGTACACACCATCTCAATTGATAATAAACAATATGAAGAAACCTCTGCATATGTTTTTGACTACCAACATTATTGCGAGAACTTGCATCTCAGTTCCCATATTGCACTCCATTCCATATATAGACACATTCTATCTATCAAATCCATTACATCTACCCATTTGACACGATCACGGCTAACACCCATCGTTGCATTCCACACGTCCACGACTAATGCCCGGCATTGCACCAAGTGTTGAACTACAGAAAGTATTGCTCCGTTCTCACAAAAAAAATGTCTGGTCAGCGATATTTATAACTTGCTTCAAGAATGCGGCGCCAAAAACAAGTTGAACGTTTAATTTGATATTAAATGGGCACTAATGTAGTTAGAGAACTTAAATATCAACTGGAGTGAGATGCTTCTGCGCACGTTTGATGCTATCAAAACATCAAAAATTTAATGACAACCAAATTAAAGATTCTATAACTTCATTGTTGCAATTGACAATTGTTGCATATATATAATATTATTTTAACCTTTATCAATGCCCCCAAGTTGGTATTGTCCTTCTCATGGCTTCTCATACACAATATCAACTAGAGTGAGATGCTTCTGCGCACGTTGATGCTATCAAACATCAAAGAATTAATGACAACCAAATTAAAGATTCTATGAATGAGAATTTCTTTTGTTCTATGAATGAGAATTTAGGAATTCAAAAATTCAAAAGACACCAAGGAATTAAAGGGCATCCCAACCCTAAACCAAATTTCTCTATTGACTCCATTAAATCTACCCTGTATGTTCCACCCTATGCATTCCATTACTTCTATCCATTCCATGTGTTAGGGCTAATACTCGGCATCTCTAAACCCTAAATCCTTCGTAGTTTGTACTCCATTACATCTATATCATGATTACATTTACAATTTTGTATACAAACTCTATTAATTCTACCAATTCAACACGTACATGACTAATGCCCGGCATCGCCGGGCACACGTTTCTAGTTGTGGTTTAAACTTGGTTGTAGTTATGGATTACATTATGGTTCTAAATTATAGTTTCGATTCGATTGTGGTTTTGGATTGGAATGTGGTTTTTGGTTTCAATTTAGTTGTGGTCGTGGATTACATTGTGGGTCTAGATTATGGTTCAATGGATTCTGGTTTTAGGTTAGATTGTGTTTTAAAGGTTTCAAGCGGATATTGTTTTATTTTGTGGTTTGGAATTTCATTATTATGGTTTGAGGTTCAGGTTTGTGGTTTTAATTTTGAGGTTTATCATTATCATAATATATATACAGAAACTCATGGGGGTGGTTATAAAATAGTACATTACATATAAAATTTTGATCTTGGCCCTGGATAAAAAGTTGGTGAGGTGGCGTAGCTTAAGCCCTTGGATTTTGATGGGGGCATGCATGGGGGCATGCACCCCATCTGTGAACCGTTAGATCGAACGGGGAAGGCGAAATCCTGGCCCTTGATTTTTGTGAGGAAGGTGCAAGGAAGGTGCCAAAAAGTGAATTTGGTATAGCAAATCTTAACCGTTAGATCAAAGGGTGAGCATAAATCCTAGCCATTAACTTTTTAATATTAAATTGATTTTTTATTTTAAAGGAGGTGAGGTGGCACCCTCATTAATAAAAAGATAATGAGGTGGCAAAACATTTATGAATGGACTTTCTAGGAAGCTTCCTTCTGTTTAATCGTCTTCAAAGGCACATAGCTTGCAGTAGAGGAGTCGGATGAAGGTGGGACCCACGCCATTAGATTCCTCTCGTCAAGAGCTTTCTAATGAGTGGGTTGGCACTATTTTGTTGCACCTGCAGCCAACGTGATTGAACACTAAGAATCTTTTTGGAATCTTTGAGTTTCAAGGAATCTATGGTAAGTTGAGGGAATCTAGGAGAATCTTTATAGGATCTTAGGAAATCCAGAGGAATATCATGAGAATCTTAGAGAATCTATGGGAATCCCAAGAGAGCATCTTTAAGAATGTAAGGGAATCTAAGGGAATCTTGATAAAAGCTTTAAGAACCTAGAGGAAACTTGATGGAATCTTGGGGAGTCTAGGGGAATCTTCATAGAATCTATGGGAACTAAAGGAATCTCAAGAGAATCTGTAGGAATCTCAAGCGTTTCTTTGGGAATCTAGAGGAATCTTGATAAAATCTTTGAGAACCTAGAGGAATCTTAATGGAATCTTAAAGAATCTAGAATTTTCTAGGAGAATCTTGATAGAATCTTAGAGAATCTAGAGGAATCTTGGGGTATTCTTTTGGAATCTAGGGGAATCTTTAGAGAATCTTAGGGAGTCTCAAATGAATCTCTGGGAATCTAGGAGAATCTAAAGGAATCTTTATAAAATCTTTAAGAATATATGGGAATTGGAATTTTGGACAATCTTTGGGAATCTCAATAAAATCTAGGGGAATCTCCGTAGAATCTTGAGAATCTTTAGGAATCTAAGAGAATCTCAAGAGAATCTCAAAAGAATCTTTGAGAATCTAGGGGAATCTTCCTAAAAGCTTTGAGAATCTAAGGGAATCTTGATGGAATCTTAGAGAATCTAAGAGAATCTTCATAGAATCTTCAGGAATCTAGAGGAATCATGGGATAATCTTTGGAAATCTAGGTGAATCTTAGGGAATCTTAGGGAATCTTAAGAGAATCCATGAAATCTAGGAGAATCTAAGGAAATTGTCATAAAATCTTTATGAATATATGGGAATTTAGATAGAATCTTGGAGAATCTAAGGGAATCGTAATAAAATTTAGGGGAATCTCCATAGAATCTTAAGAATCTAGGGGAATCTTTGTAGAATCTTAAGGAATCTAAGAAGAAATCTAAGGGTATCTACGAGACTTGGTGCAATTTTGGAAAATCTAGGCGAATCTTCATATGATCTTAGAGAATCTAGAGGAATCTCAAGAGAATCGTAGGTATTCTAGGGGAATCTTAATAGGATCTTGGAAAATCTAAGAGAATCTACATGGTTCAAGAGAGAATCTTTGAGAATGTAAGGGAATCTGAGGGAATCTTGATAAAATCTTTAAGAACCTAGAGGAATCTAGGGGAATTTTCATAGGATCTTAGAGAATCCAGAGCAATCTCAAGAGAATCTTAGGATCCTAAGAGAATCTACATGGAATCTTGAAAAATCTAGAGGAATCTTGGGATAATCTTTGAAAACCTAGGGGAATCTCAAGAGACTCTTAGAAAATCTAGGAAAATCTTTTAGAATCGAGATGAATCTTGATAGAATCTTGGAGAATCTAGGGGAATCTTCATAGAATATTTGTAGAATCTGCGAGAATCTAGGAGAATCTACATAGAATATTGCAGAATCTAAAGGAACCTTGAGCTAATCTTCAGAAATCTAGGAGAATCTTTATGCAGTCCCTCATATTACAAACACTTGTTGTATATATAAAATTATTCCCATGTGTGCCAGGAAAGGATGTACCTATGCTATATAGAGATTAATGCCAGCCGTCCAATTGGAAATTAAAGGCCATGATGCCGCCACCTCATGGGAGAGGTCATGCATGGGCATAGAAATATGATGGGGGGCATGCACCATGTCTTTAAGCCGTCGGATCAAAAGGGAAGGAGAAATCCTAGCCCTTGAATTTTGTCAAGAAGGTGCAAGGAAGGTGCCAAAAAGTGGATTTGGTGTAGCAAATTCTAACCGTTAGATCAAAAGGTGAGGATAAATCCTAGCCATTAAGTTTTTATATTAAATTACTTTTATTTTTTTAAGAGGTGAGGTGGCACTTTCATTAATAAAAAGTTAGTGAGGTGGCAAAGCATTTATGTGAGTAGACTTTCCAAGAAACTTCTTTCTTTTAATCGCCTTCAAAGGCATGTAACTTGCAGTAGAGGGGTCGGATGATGGTGGGGCTCACGTCATTGCATTCCTCTCGTCGAGAGCTTTCTAATGAGTGGTGCTTTGTCACCGTTCCGTCTTAGGTGGAGCCAACTTGATCGGATTCTAAGAATCTTCTTAGAATCTTAGGATTTTACGAAATCTATGTAATTTAAGGGAATCTAGAGGAATCTTTATGGGATCTTTAAGAATCTAGAGGAATCTCAGTAGAACCTTAGGGAATCTAGAGGAATCTCAAGAGGATCTTTGGAAATCTAGGGGAATCCTCATATGATCTTAGAGAATCTGAAGAATCTAGGAGAATCTACAGAGAATGTTGCGAAATCTATGGGATTCTTGGGAGAATCTTTGAGAATTTAGGGGAATCCTCATAGGATCTCGGGGAACCTAAGAGAATCTACATAGGATTTGGGGAATCTAGAGGAACCTTGGAATAGTCTTTGGGAATTTAGGGAATCTCAAAAGAATCTTAGGGACTATGGGAATCTCAAGAGGATCTATGGGAATCTAGGGAAATCTCGTAGAATATTTGAGAATCTAGGGGAAACTTGATAGCATCTTCGAGAATCTAGGAGAATGTACATAGAATCTTGGGGAATCTATGTGAATCTTGAGAGAATATTTTGGAGTGTAGGGGAATCCTGATGAAATCTTTAAGAATCTAGGGGAATCTTGATGGAATCTTAGAGGACCTAAGGAAATCTTTATAGGATCTAAGGAAATCTACTTAGAGTTGTGAGGAAGCTAGGTGAATCTTGGGATAATCTTTGAGGATTTATGGGAATTTCCAGAGAATTTATGGAAACCTAGGGAATCTTCATAGAATATTTGAGAATCTAGGGGAACCTTGATAGGATCTTAGGGAATCTAGAAGAATCTACATAGAATCTTGGAGAATCTATGGGAATCTTGGGAGAATCTAGAGGAATCTAAGGGAATCTTCATAATATTTCTGAGAATCTAGGGAATCTTGGAGAATCTAAAGGAATCTTTTTAGAATTTTACAAAATGTATGGTAATTTAAAAGAATCTAGAGGAATCTTCATGGGATCTTAAGGAATCTAGAGGAACCTCAATATAATCTTAGGGAATCTAGTGGAATCTCAAAAGGATCTTTGAGGATCTAGGGGAATCTTCATCGAATCTTAGAGAATCTAGGAGAATCTACATAGAATCTTGGGGGATCTATAGGATTCTTGAGAGAATCTTTGAGAATCTAGGGGTGTCCTGTAATGTAAGGGAAGCTAAGAGAATCTAGATAGATTCTTGAGGAATCTATAGGAATCTTTGGATAGTCTTTGAAAATTTTGGGGAATCTCAAGAGAATCTGAAAGATTATGGGAATCTCAACAGGATCTATTGGAATCTGGGGAATCATCATAGAATAAACTTGATAGGATCTTAGAGAATCTAGGGGAATCTACATAAAATCTTGGGGAATCATGTGAATCTTGAGAGAATCTTTGGGAATCTAGGGGAACCCTGATGGAAACTTTGAGAATCTAGGGGAATCTTGATGGAATCTTGGAGAGCATAAGGGAATCTTCATTGGATAGCTCTGCATTTGGCTTCTAGCCGGATTTGTATAGTCTCTCATAGTGCGACCGCTCATAGTATAAAAACTTGTATATATATATTGATAATCAACTATTGTTTTGTTCTTAGATACAACTCTATAAAGCTTTCAAAGCAAAACATTCAAATGTCAAAGCTGGAGCTTCAGCTTTTCAAAATTTGAAGCCGTGGTTTGTAGTGAAGCTAGCAGAGTATAACACTTGTTGTTGCATACATCATCTCAAGTTACAAATGCTATTGGATGGTTTAACTAAATTCAGGAAGAAACACTCAAAGTCATGTACTTATGAGTGCAAGATTTTTAAAGACATCAGTGATCTTTGAAAATGTATTGTTGTCAGAAGGGTGAGATATGAATTCTATAGTAAGAATTGCCTTGATGGTACTTGTGGTGAGTGTGGGATAAAGAAGTTTGCAATCTACCCCAAGGTTGTGAAATGGGAGTACATCGACTATGAACATGGAGATGTGGATAAACGTGGAGAGCCTAAGAAAGTTTTGAAACACCAATACAAAGAGACCACACCGACATGCTAATAAGCAATCTCAAAGACAGGTTGGAAAAATTTCCTCTCCGCAATTTCAAATACAGATTGCAAGATAAACAGTTTCGTGAAATGCTCGATAATCTACCTTCAGATGTCATAGCATTAGTTGTGGATTTTGCAGAAAATTACACATTGAAAGAGGTCTTAAAGGGTTGTTGTGAATGATATGCTTGTGGGCGTGTGTTGACAAGTGAATTTACGCGACAAAATGATGGTGGATACATCCGAGACATGGAGGTGCTTACAGGTATGTATAAACTCCTGAAAATATATAAAAAATGGTGGGGTGCTTCCCCTCGAGAGTGAGGTCGATGAGTGAGATGGGGCGCTTCCCCTTGAGCAATGAGGATGAGTGAGATGGAGGCGCTTCCCCTCGAACAATGAGGATGAGTGAGGCAGTGAGGATGAGTGAGGTGGGGGCATTTCCCCTCGAGCAGTGAGGATGAGTGAGGTGGGGGCGCTTCTCATCGCCGTTGAGGGACTTTGCCGCATTATACTAAGTCCTTAGAGAGGTCCTTAAAAAAGTGTCCTTAAGAAAATGAACTCCAAAAAGAAAAAGGAACAAACAAACAAACTACACAAACTCAAACCACAAACTCAAACTCCAATTCTCACAAACTCAAACTCCGCAAACTCAAACTCCAATTCTCTTTGTTGCTTTTTACTATACAGGCTCAAACTCCAACTCCAAAAAGAAAATAAACAAACAAACAAACTACACAAACTCAAACCACAAACTTACTCCACAAACGCAAACGTCCAATTCTCACAAACTCAAACTCCAATTCTCTTTGCTCAAACTCCAATTTTCACAAACTCAAACTCCACAAACTCAAATTCCATTCTCTCTGTGGCTTGTTACTCCACAAAATCAAACTCGAACTCCAAAAGAAAAACAAACAAATAAACAAACTACACAAGCTCAAACCACAAACTCAAACTCCAATTCTCACAAACTCAAACTCGACAAACTCCAACTCCAATTCTCTTTGTGGCTTGTTATTACTCAAACTCAAACTCAAACTCAAACTCAAACTCAAACTCAAACTCAAAGTCAAACTCAAACTCAAAGTCAAACTCAAACTCAAACTCAAACTCCCTGTTAAACAAACAAACTACACAAACTCAAACCACAAACTCAAAACTCCATTTCCCTTTGTGGCTTGTTACTATACAAACTCAAACACCATAAACTCAAACTCCAATTCTCTTTGTGGCTACTCCATTTCCTTTTCTGGCTTGTTACTACTTTAACTCAAACTCCACAAACTCAAACTCCAATTTTCTTTGTGGCTTGTTACTACACATCATCGTCATTGTCCCCTTGTTTCCTCTTCTCAATAGCATCAAGATCTTCCACTACAACAACCAACGATGCCACAACTTTAACTATCTCAGCTTCCTTCATATCTACCACCTGTTGCACACCTGCAGCTGCTTCCTTTGCCATTCCTTGCATCAAGCATTTGATGTCTACAATTTCTTGCATATAATGCTTCTTCTTCTTTCTCAATGTTGTAGGTTTTCTTCAAATCTTTTCATTTGCTATATGACTGTTGTAGCCTGCAATCAACCTCTTTCACCTTCAATTCAGTGGACTCCTCCTATTTTGTCATCACCTGTAAGAAATATGTAATGATAAATGACAAAAAAATCAGATAAATGATAAACAATTCAGTAAATTAGTTGAGTTCCCATTGTTGCGTCTATCTAACCTTTCATCCCTATTCTGTTGGTCTCTTTACCCACTCCATCGGCTCCATTTTGCTCACTCTAATTTATCTACATGTGCATTGTTTTTTCCATTTCTTCCTGTTGCTCTTTGATTTTACGTTGTAGGTTCTCTATTTTTTTGCCACGGTGGTTGCTCCATTTATTGTTTATTTTGTTCCATTCGCCTTATCTGCTCTACGCATCCTCCTTATCCTGGGTTCATCTTTTTGGTTCCTTCAAACTTTGTTGTCTCCCTTCATTTTTCTTGTTTCATGTTCTCCATTAACTCTTTATCTGTGTGTCTTGTTTTGTGGTTTTGGTTGTTTTTCTCCCAACAATTCCTTTTCAATCTTTTACTGCATTGTTTCATTTCTTCTCTTTATGCATTTTAGTGTTCTGGTACTCTAGCATAATTCCCTTTCCATCTTTCACCACATTGTTCCATTGGTTCATTTTATGTTTTTTCATTTTTCGGTGCTCTAGCACTTGTTACTTGCCCCCTCTGCCTTCATAGTTGTATTATTCTATTTATCTTTGTTATCCCTTTACTTTTTTTTGCACTCCGTTATTCTGGTATTTTGTCTCTCCTTCCTTGCTCCTCTTTCTACGTTCCTTCACTTGCTCCATGTTCCCCATCAACTCCTTATCAATGCATTCTAGCTCCTTATCTATGCACTTTGTTGTATTTGTTGCATTGACCTTGGGTTGACATATGTGCTATTAGGACCATTCTATAGAATATCATTTCTTCATTTTGTTGTGGTTGCATTGTTTCCTTCTTTGCGTTCCTTCAGCTTGTTGTTCCGTTTAACTTGGTTGATGTTATTCTCTTTTAGTCTGGTTGCATCATTCCGTCTTTGATTCTTTGTCTCTGGCTCTTTTTCTATTGCTGGTTAGGTTAGTTCGGGTTATAGTTTCTTTTGCTAGTGTGGTGTTTTCTAGTTCATTAGTCATTTAAGATCTTTACGTTGTTGACGTCGTCATGGCCTTGTATGTTGTCCCTATAGCTCTACCGCGGGTTACATTGTGTCCCTTTTTTATGTTCCTTTGCATTCTTCCTTTGATCCCCCCATTTTATGCACCCATGGATCACATTCCAACTTTACTTGCTCATTCAATTCTTATTGCCCTTTTTGCTCTCACCAAGCCATCCCTCTGCCTGGACGTAGCACTTATCACTTGTGGGTAGGCTCCAAAAGGTTCTTCTATTGGATGTGCCTATGTTCTCTTCGTGGTGTAGCTTTGTGGCTTCTAGCTAGTGTATCTATATATTTTCTCTCTCGGCATAGCAATGTTGCTTCCGAGGATTCTTTATAATTTCTCTATTCTGCTATTTTTTTCGTCAAATTCTTGTGCTCTGCTTGCCTTTCGAGTATGATGCATGCTTGATCATAGGGCTCCTAACCTTTTCACGTTAACCATCTGTGTGATTGTGTTTTGCAGTTCGACGCGATCCACTACAAGAGAATGATGGTCAGAGAGCCTTTATAAAATAGACAATTGCCCGATCCTTATTCCTGCTAAAAAAAGCATCGACGTCTTCGCACGTATGGTCAGGCATCATAAAACCTAACTCACTCTCTTCAAGAACACCGAGATATACAAGGTATGAAAGATAGGAATATATACCTGTTTTTGTTTTGTCCAAATGAGTTGTCTAATTGCAACCGCAGTATTCAAAGGAGCCATTTCAATGAGGGTCGCTCTTGTGTAGGAAAGTCAGCGGGGATGCTCTTATTTGATAGCGACAACTTAGATGCAAGCATCGTGGTGTCATGCAAGGCCCTTGCCCAATCCGGGACTGATGGATCAGACAATGCAAGATCGCCTCCAGCAAACTCATAAGGCAGTTCCAACCTTTTTAAAATACTAATCAAGGAACCCACGTGGAAGTTGGAAACGTCGGACCACAAATTCAATGCAAAATTCCCGTATGACCCCCTTTCGTAGCCATGCGTGAATGCACCTGTCAATGAAGTCTTTAACTTATCTAGTCTTCAAAGGAACTTCACAGATTGTAGCAGGTTTGAAATCATTGTCTTTGCCTGTTCCATTTTGTTGTGAATAACACTAAAATAGTCTTGAAGGTACCTGTAGGAGTACAATCTCCATGACCAGTACTGGGTACAACACGATTGCTACTCCAATCTATGTGCTCTTCTTTGATCAGGGAGTAGTCTCCTTTCTGCCTCATCCTTAGTCTTCAGTAGCTTCGTCCGTATTACCTTGCAAGTGTCACAGGGTAGATTCTAAGGAAAGATCCTTGTACAATAACGAAGTGAAGTGGAGTTCCATTGAGCTGAATGAATGAAAATACAATGACCCACAGGGGTATCCACAATGAGGCCTCAACATGAGTGAATAGAAGTGAAAAAATCCAACAATGACCTCAGCCATATAACTAGGCTCAAAACATATAACTAGGCCCACAACCCACAAAGTTCCCGAACCCAAAATTGCATCCAAACCCTGTCCAAGTCAGAATTGACTAGATCAAAGCTGCATCTCGGCCCGCAACCCTCAAATATCGCCTCCCAACCCCCACCCCAACAAGAAGGGATAGAAGTAAAAACTGCAACCGCAACCACCTCGGAATCGTTGAAAATCGGCTACCACAAGAAAGCTGTTGTAAGCAAATTAAACTTGACCAAATTGAACTTGACCATATAATAATGAGTTAGTGTTGGTGTTGACAATAATGGTTGTATTGGATTTTTTAGGCTTTTGATTTCACAAAAGAGTACTTATGCTTAAAATAATCATTTAAAATTATATATTGTCGTGGCAGTACATTTTTAGTTAACGGTGGAGCATAGTGCAACATTTAACACGTAAGGTTCTTCCGTTTCAAAAATGCAAGAGAATGATCCAAGTCAAATAAACGCATATAGCATCAAGGAATACAAATGTTCGGCAATGACTATATAGTGCATGCATCATCTCAGTTTTCTGTATTTTTCTTCCATTGCTTGTAACATGCATTTCTCTTGCCATTGGCAAGGACATCCTTGTTCTGTAGCAAACTGGAAACCCTAAACCCTTTTATTTCAGATTTCATTCTTCTGTATCTCTCATTTATTGTTAAATGGAAAATGATTTGTTAAGTGGCCATGGAACTTGGTAGCAGAATCAAAATTGTGGTGAGATACAAAATTGTGCACTTGGATGCAATGCTGATCGGCAGTGGCAATCTCCACTATTGGAGATATTCTTCCAGTCCAAGCAACAGGCTTATTATCATCTCTCATCCTGTAAAGTTTTTGGCTTTAAAGAAGCATCATGTTTCTATACTTCTGAAACTGGTCGTCTCCAGTCTCCAGATAACGTGGCAGCTTGATTTCTGCAGGGGAAAACTTGGATCTTTGCACTAAACTCGTGTCACCTTAGGGTGCAGATTATACTAAAATAGTTGATATGGCATTAAGGGATAAATGAACCCGGCATTTAGGATCACAGAAGACGAAGCAAAGACATTTTAAATTATGCAAGTTACATACCTGGATGTCCTAGTGTACTCCTGAACACTTAGCAAGCAATATAGAGGATATTGTGCAGTAGCTGATCTAGAAGCAATCCAAGTGAACCACAATCAAAACAGAGGTGCAAAAGAGGAGGTACAACAATCAATCATCCAAATGTAGCTTACCTGTGCAAATAGCCACCAATGACCCTGATTTGCACCTATTTGTAGCATAGGAATGTCGTTACAGTTCGTAATTGCACAGAGTTTTATGCATGCACGGAAGGTCGTGAATGGATGCCAAAGGGTTTGTAAGCAGATTCCAGACAATAGATTAAGCAAACTACTTCTGATGCCTCTATTCAAGAAGCATATGATCTTACCTTTGTCTCTAAGCTCACCGAAATATAAAAATTAAAACAGAAGATACAACTTAACTTGGTGTCGAATCTTACCTTTCAACTCCAGAAGCTTTGAACCCTGAGAAAAAAAAAATGTTATCATTAGCTTTACCACAATCCCACCCAGCCGAATCGTTTAAAACTATGTTTTACCTAGTATTTGCAGACGGCAAATGGAATGGTGGATGCTCAACTTTCAAGGATCCGATTTATGGCACCATAATGAGAATCATCCGAGTTGAGGTGCCAAAATGAGCTTGAGCAGGCCTGGCATCAAACAAATAACATATGAAAATGGACATAGTAGATTCTATTACCACTCAGTTAAATGGAACAGAAAGGAGACAAAAGAGAATTCAAAATGTCCTTGCCATAGAAGAAGGCAATCAACTCACGATCTCGACTCCCTGCTTTATTCAAATGCACGTGTTAGTTGAAATGGGCAGAATGAGAAGTAAATAGAAAGAAGAGCTTAATGCTCTAAAAAATGTCCTAAGCACAGAAAGGAGAAATTAAAGCCTGGCAAAGAACTGATTACAACCTTATATGCGATGTAGTTTCTAATTGTTCATAATTGAAAGTATTGCTCAACAGAATGCATGCATGCTTTGTCTCTACACTCAAACACACGTGGCAAAAACACCAAGCCTGCACACCAGGTTGCTTCTGTAAAATTGCATAAATCCCTTGAGCTCCCTTGAAATTGCATAAATCCATCTGTAAAAATAGTAAAGCCATATTGGACCTCAGATCTCGACAAACAATATCCTTTGTGGTGGGTAAAAATAGCATGAACATACCATTTTCTATAGGAAACTTCATGGCAACAAACAACGGTGGTGAACATACCATTTTCTATAGGAAGATTCACGGCTGCACGTACAACATATCTGCTTACAATTAATTAAGTATCTCATCTGGCTAGTTTGACAGGCTATAAGCTGCATCAAATGATATCTTGACAATTCCATACACTAACATAGCCCGCACAAAATACGTAAAATATTAAGAGTGCACATAACACATAAAATCTTAGGGGTATTATAGAGATAGCAGCTTGCTCGAAAATGCCATGAGATCTTTAGATACCTGAACAGGGTGTAACTTAAGGCGGCCAAGCTTACCAAAGGATAGTGCTTCGTTGTCGCTGTTAGAATGAAATGCTTCCAAGCTGATTTTCAAGCGTCTCGCCACTTCCTAAAGTAACCCATGCAAGAAAAGAAAATAGAGAATTGTTACGTGATGCAGCCGCAGTCCGAGATGCCGACAAAATAAAAAATAAACTTATTTACCACGATCTGGAAAATCATATCTACAAAAGATGAGACAATGTAAGCAAAAACCTTCTCTTGCAAATAGGAAAACATTGTGGATTCACTGGGGCACCACTATTTGTATTCCTAACAACGCTGCTGCTGCATTTGCAAGCGCTATAGAACATCTCCCAAGACAAAAACCTCTTGTAAATTAAGGGCTATTTGTCAACAAAGCACACCTCTGCTTCTGCAAAAGATCAAGGATAATATCAGAGATTATTTAAGAAAAAGCATGCACTTAAAAAAATGAGAGCATACTTAGGCAAAATTCAGTAAGACCTTCGTAGAAAGTTGACATGTAGAAGCATGGCAGACATGGAAGCTTGGGTTTAAACTCAATTCTACAAACTCATTGCTTCAAATTTAACTGCTTGATTCCTGTTGATGCTACTATTATCTTTGCTCTTGACTGAGACATTTGATCTGCAGGTTGTCTTGATATTATCGACCCTAATACGTCAAGCTTCATCAAGAAGATGGGATCCCGGATACTTGCTGCCAGTAGAGGAAGCAGCCACGAAAACAAAAAAAAAGCATTACACAAAACAAAAAAAAGCCCACCTGCTTGATCAATCACAGTGCAGTAAGGGTGCTGGCGCCGCTCGTTCCTCAGCTACAGAGGCATCTCCAACTTGTTCAAAAATCTACTGTAAAACCGGACAAAAAAATCTTCATGCACTTACCATTACATACAAAAACACCTACCTGAAAAGCCAGAATGCAGCAAGCCTCCAGTGTCAATATGCCCAGCTCCTTCCTCGGCTACAGAAGTTTATGGAAACCTGAAAAATAAATTCACCAACTCAGTTTCATGCAAGATCCGGCCGAGCTTCATTGCAAGCTTCTTGGGTTTTGCCATCGCTTTACCTGCAGCTCCACTCACCTTAAGATTCCAAGCCAGGGTAGTGCGCTCCCAGTATGCCGATGACGGATCTGCTTGAGGCGCAACAAAGCCGAGCTGAGCAAAATTTCGTAGTAAGCTGAGAAACCGAAATGCTTCCTCCATCTAAATTCCATCATTCAATGCTAGCGGGCCTGTTCAAAAAACAGGAATTTAATTTCGTCAACTCGGATCCCCGAGAGGGGAAGTTGGATGCCGGAGGGGGAGCCGCAAGATGAAGGGAACGCCGCATGCGGCGTTACATGCGGCATTCCATGGCACGCACCCCAACACCCTCCAAAAATAAGAAAGAAGATGCAACGGATCACAATATTATGATAAACCTCAAAATTAAAACCACAAACCTGAACCTCAAACCATAATAATGAAATTCCAAACCACAAAATAAAACAATATCCGTTAGAAACCTTTAAAACACAATCTAACCTAAAACCAGAATCCATTGAACCATAATCTAGACCCACAATGTAATCCACGACCACAACTAAATTGAAACCAAAAACCACATTCCAATCCAAAACCACAATCGAATCGAAACCATAATTTAGAACCATAATGTAATCCATAACTACAACCAAGTTTAAACCACAATGCAACGGATCACAATATAACTTGAGCCATAGTCTAATCTAACTAATGCAATCCAAAGCCAATGGAATTGAAACCATAATATAATCTAAAACCACAATCTACTCCAACCATAATGCAGTCCATCTTAGATCTAAAACTATAACATACTATTTACAACACACAATCAATAATCTATTACAAAGGATCTAGAGAGAACTGTGATAAAATCAAGCTTGAAAGCGTAGATAGATAGTAGAGTAGTAACTAACTTGGCTTTGCTCTAAATAATGCGTAGCATGCTCTTCTCTGATATTTCTTTTAAGTCTCCTAGATTTCACATCCTTTGTGTTTGGAAAGACCCTAGTATTAGAAATCCAAAATCCTCGGAAATGGAATCGCATCTTCTTCCCCTTCTATAGTACACCCATTTTCCTGAATTGCAATTTATCTCAATTTTTTTTCTCTTTGCAGCAGTCACATTTCTTGGATGAACATCAAGGACTTTTCCCATTTTTCTATAGCTGCTTTTCTATTCATTGCCAATTGCCATTTAGAAGCCATACAATCTAGACTAGTTGATTGCTTCATGATTTGGATTGAATCTCTGATATTATCTATTATGGTTGTTTTTGCTTTCAGATTCTTTAAGAGGTCCCCAACTATCTCTTCCATAGCTTTATGTTCTAGTACATCAATCAATATTTCTCGTTTAATCTGGAGATTCATTGTTTTCGTTTGCCTCAAGAATGAATTGACGGCGTTTAACGCTACTCTCCTGTTTGTTGCACCACTTTTATCTAATCCATCTTGACCTCCACTCTTCACCAATGCCTCATTAGCATCTTTTTAGTCTTTTTCTCTGCCTTTATTTCTTCAGACATTCTGTCTCTGTATCTCTCCTTCTCCTCTTCTTGATATTCTTTTTGGTATTGTTCACAATAGTAGGATCATGATTTATCATCATCTGCATTCTCAAGATTGACACTAGAAATAGTTGCATGTTCTAAATCACAATCTAAAACTTCTCCAGATTGAATTTCTTTCAACAATGATCTCAAACTGACCCTAAAAAATGGATCTTCATTCTGGATGTTTTGGATTTCTTCATCTACCATATCTTAGAATACATCTTTCTTCACCTGGGATAAGCTAGAGAGGGTGCAAAAGGCCTTCTTAACATACAGCCTAGGTATCAAGGACACGGTGCCTTATCAGATTTTGCTATATGAGACTGGGTTCTGGCCCCTGCAACATTCCGCTATGCGCAGACATCTTGCATATTTCCACAAGGTCACCAGCATGGATGCACAACGTCTTCCCCCGAGGGCTTTGTTATTGGCACAAGAGCCACAACGATTGAAGAGGGTATGGCAGGAGTACTGTCAGGGGTGGTTTGCAACGTGGTCTATAGACTACCAGCAGATTGTGGCTATGCCTGATGCCCAGGGACAGGCTGCACACCTGAATGAGCGCTTTGCCACCACTCTGTGGGATGCAGCCACTCGTGCAAAGCCTAAAACAGAGCACTACCACACGCAAGTTAATCCAACACTGAACATGGCCCACACCAAGCCCTTGAAAGCGCATATATCTATGAAGAAACGGAGAGCTATTGCCTCCGTGAGGACGGGGTCCCATCATCTCAGAATTGAAACAGGTCGTTGGACTACAGATGGAGGGCAGAGAATCCCCCGGCATGAGAGAATATGCCAGTGTTGCCACATGCGGACAGTAGAGGATGAGCACCATGCTCTGCAAGAGTGTCCGTCATATACGCATATCCGAGCAACACATGCTGATCTTAGATGCTCTGCGGCACCGCTGCATCAATTGCCGCATCAATGGTTGCACGCCTCGCGATCCTACATTTTGCAAGTCTCTACCGTCGAGAGAATCCCTTTACAGGGCAAGGGATCCGAGCCTACTACCGTGGTTTTTCCTCCCATGTGGGGGTTTTTCCATCCCAGTAGTAGGGACACATTGTATAGTAGAATTTGTCTTTTTGGTGTGGTTTTATCTGCTTTGTGTACTGCATGTACCGTCTCATAGGTCAAGTTTGGCCTCTGCGGACGTTAAAATTTTCCTTCTTCATTTTTCAGAAATTTGCTTCATGCCGTAGACTTACCAAAATATGATTGAGCAAAAGAATGAGGAACAAACTCCCTCTACGTGTCCACCACAAATACAAGCTATACTTTTAAGCTTTTTTTTTTTTTTTTGGGGGGGGGATATGGAGGACACCAAAACTGATCCACTATAGCGTGAATCCATCCCACACTTGGAGAATGCAATCTTCTTCGCAATACTCACATCTTTGAAGCTATGCCTCCATGTTCTATGAAACCCTGTCGGAGAGACTTTCTTGCCCATCAATGCCATGACTTCTGCATTGAACTCTTCAAGAATGCATGTCTTCATAAAGATTACAAGCAACTTCCTTATGTTCATTCCTCCTTCTGTGGTGTGGTAGGGACTCACAATTCTCCTTCACAAATATGGAGAAAACAGCCTCCGAGGCTAAGGTCGATGGACGAGCCTTCATTGTGCCTAAATTGCCATGCTCAGCTTTGCGAGCACCTTCCAGGAATTGCACCTTCCACGTAAGATACCCCGACTTCGAAATACCCAGACCAAGGTACCAAGCTCTCTTGCTTCTCCTAAGAGCCTTGCCTCTGCAGTAGGCCAAGGAAGGGGGAGGTGCTCTTCAAACACTTCCTCAACTCCAATACTGATAGCTCCTTCTGGGATGTCTTTGAAGTGGCATTGCCTCGTTTCCTTCAAAATGCCTCTAGTGACTCCACCATCCTTAAAGATTACACAACCTGCCAAAGCAAAATCTAACCCTCTTAACATGCTGCCCCACGATAAAACATGCTGAAAAATTAACATAAACAAGGACAAGCAAATTGGGCGGTCACCCAATTTGGGGATACCATTATAGATACTCATACATATACATAATAATGTAGCTACAATGTACAGAAATTATTTTCCGTGGCAAAATAGAGTGGAGTCACGACATACTACCATTCATTTGTCATGTCTCGCAATCCGATAACTTCTTGCCCACACACAGGAGTTCCTCGTCACCTCCTCCTGAATATCTAGAGTCCATTATGTGTAGTATGAACTATGAACTATCGTGATATCTTCAGATGCTCATAAAGAGGCTTACAGGTCGATCCTTGGCTTGAGGAAATAGCTGCAAACCCAGCTGGAGCTACTCCAGCTGGTTTCTTTCGTGTAGTCTGGTGTAGGTTCCAGAGCATGGTATCTATGAAGTTAGTAGAGCAACTGCTCCATTGGCTCATGACGAACTCGGCTGGTGAATAAAACGGACTGTGAGCCCGGCTATGCTTTTCCACTTTGTTGTTTCTTGAACGTGTAATCTTTTCACCATCAATAAGAAGTCATATTCAATGCTTCTTCATGTTTTTACCTGTCTAGATAGATGCATGCCAGCTCAGTAAATGCATACCTTCTAGACCCATTGCAGCAGCGTGGTGGCCCACCTGTTTGAAGCTTTGGCCCTTGAGGGCTACCTCTATGCACATATCAACCAGGCCCTCGAGGAGTATATCAGACCATGTCTAGACCTAAGAGAGCCCTTGGGATCACAGCAACTAGCCAGCCCCTTGGGCAAACAGGGCATCTGCCCCGTTTGTCCCCTGCATGGGCAAATAGGGTGCCCGCCCATTTGGCCCTTAAGGCCTCTGAGGACTACCAGGCCCTTCAGGCCCTTGAGGCCATTCAGGACTATCAGGCCCGATTTATCCTTGGGAGGCCCCTTAGGATGACACCAAGTAGCCAGCCCCTTGGGCAAACTGGGCGTCCATCCAGTTTGTCCCTTGGGGGTATATAATTTGGCAATGCAAACCCCCTGGAAAAATTGGGCATCCCCCAGTTTGTAGGGTGGGCCCATTTGAAAGGAACCAACAAATAAACTGCATGAGCAAATTCGACGCCCACCCATTATGCCCCTTGAGGTCTCTAAGGGCTTCCAGGCCCTTCGGGCCCTTGAAGTCCTTGAGGGCTACCATGCCTTGTTTGTCCCTGGAAGGCCCCCTGGGATAATATCAAGTAGCCAGCCTCTTGGGCAAAACTGGGCGTCCGCCCACTTTGTCCCCTGGGGGCACACACTTTAGCAATGCAGACCCCCTGGGCAAATTAGGTGTTCGCCCACTTTATAGGGTGAGGATATATAAATTGACATGGAGGTTGAAAACCTCATTGCAAAAATTGAGCACCACAAGACAAAAAAAGTCCAGGACCTCACACCCCTCCATCATGAGCTTCCTTGTCAGGTAGATGCAAGTCCTTGCATCCAGCCGATTTAGCAAAAGGGCCCCTGTCCAAGATGCACAAGGGTTCTTTTCTCCCCATGGACCAACAACCTAAAATATAGAAATAGTTTAATGAAGTAGAAATGTTTAAATGAAATTGGGTGGCCTCCCAATTTGGCCAAATTTGTTGAAAAATATCACTACGGTCTTATGTGGCAGGGAACACGAAGCCTTGTCCTAAATCAACAATGTTGCAATACAAGGGATGCCAACACCCAATTTGGCACAAACTTACTCTTGTAAATGTGCATCTTGGAGACATGGTAGTCCAAATCGCCCAATTTGGTGCTAACTTTAAGGTGCCAAGCACTTTGAACATACCTATGTCGCACTTAGTGTCGGGGGGTCCTCTTGGAAACCTCCTCTGTGGTACACAAGTAGGAAGGAAGCTTTATGTACTTGTGTTTACGATTCAGACTGTTAAAGTAAAGATCCGCCTCTGGTCTGACGTCACCAGCAACAGGCACCCTTATTGCACATCATAAGAACCAATGCATGTACCTCTCGAACATTTGGAGCGGCAGAACTCTTTAATACAGAATCATGATATGTGCCAATCCACAGTCGACTGCCACAGAGAGGCAATGGTTGAGTTGATCTGAAGATACAAAGGCCAGTATCCCAATAGAGTTGCTGATCTATCAGGACGACTATCTGATCAAGGAATTTTTTATAATTCCCCGCTCCGAGCCTTGCCGATGTAATTATAGTGTCCACACACATGCCTTGGGGGCTGATATGATAGCACTGAAACTATTTGCTCGCTTGGACCGGATTAGCCTCAAGATATTTGTTTACCTTGGCTACCAGGTCTGTGGCAGGATATTTTTTTCACTTTCTTTACGCAACCCACGTCAAAACACTATTGGCGAATACAAGTAGCAGGTTCTCGGTAAATATAGGGTATTCTTCCCTCAAGTCTCCTATAAGTCTGAAGTTTCATTTTCTTTACATCCTTTAGATATGCCATGAGCGCCCTCTCGACAATACCAATCTTCTTCAAATCCTCTGCCCTCGTTTAAAACTCTCCGCGGCCACTATATGTTGGCTGCACTTCATCCAACTCGTGCCTCCTATGATCTCCTCAATCAGTCCTTGTAGATCCAAGGGATGCATGGCTTTGAGGGGCTTGCAGTAGATATTGATGAACATTTTGAGCCGGTCCTTGACTTCTATCTTCTCACCCTTGTCGTCTTTTAGATGACCATCTACAAATAGATGTGCCATCTATTTTACTCTGATCCGTAACTCTCATCGAGATGGATGAAGTAGTCAGAATCACGTTGCGATTTTTCTTTTCCTTTTTTTTTTTGCGTCAACTTAGCAATGGCCACCCAATCCTGCAACCCAAAGGAAGTATTAAGTGCTTTAACTAGGAAAGACGTTAACCAAATCAGGCGGCCGCCCGATTTGACATGCAATTCACAACAAACAATAAGCATATCTAGTCTTGTAAGAAATGATTTTACGTCAAATCAGCGCCCGATTTGACATGCAATTCACGACAAACATATAAGCATATTAGCCTTATGAGAAAGATTTTATATCAAATCAGGCAGTCGCCCAATTTGATATGCAATTCATGACAAACAATAAGCATGTCTACCTTCTCATAATTGATTTTACATCAAATTAGGCCCAATTTGGTGATGGACACGAAAGCAATAAAATGGCACGACATATACCAAATAAGCGTCTCGGGTTGACTGCCCTCTTTTTTCCTTTTTTGACCATCCATAGAAACTAAATTGGTTTCTTAGCTATTAGCATTGTTTGAAATAAACATCTTCATGTATAGTCTTCTAGGCTATGTCGTTTGTTTCCAAACTGACCTTCATGCACTAAGTGGGGTTTAAGTTGCCAGCTAACATTCTACATCACCATCTAACATAGAAGAACTAGACAAGCTCGGCCATCTTTTTCCTTTCTGTCGGCCAGCCTTGAGCTTATGCTATGAACATTTGCACCACTAGTGTGGTATGATTCCCATTTACAATGCTCGATTGGTTTTTGGATCGAAAGGAATTACATCAGCATGGGGTGGATGCATGGAAAAGCGAATATGACCGAAAGAGGCCTTGCCAAACACTTATAAAAGTCTAAGAGCGTGTTCATGTGCTCTGGACTGATGATTCTGCGAGTCAACCTGTCCTTAGACTTTATGTTTAGGATAGCGCTTTATACTACTACAGAATAGGCAGTTTGCGACGTCTTAGCGACGTAACAAGGACATCAAATGTCGCATACACACGCTTTAATAACGTTCCCCGCTCGTCGCAAATGGCGTCGCCGTGGATTCGTCGCAGCGCAACGTCACGTCGCATGTGCAATGTATTAGCGACGTCATAGACGTCTCAAATATATACAAAATTTGCTAAGACGTACATATATGTGCGCCCAAAATGTTTTTTCGTGGACTTGAACCCCTAACCTCTGGCTAACAAACCTAAGGCCTTATCAACACCTCAATAACTCATATTTGTATTTATTCTATATTTGTTCTATAAGTCGCAATGAGACGTTGTAATTGTGACGTTTCACGTTGTAATGACGTTGCACTTGCGACGTGATACGTCACTAGTGCGGCGTGGCACGTAGTAGGCCATTGCGACGTCTAGCCAGACGTTCCAACTGTGACGTCCGACGTTCTATCTGCGACGTCGTTTAAATTTTGTGCGACGTCATGGGAACGTACGCTATTTTTGCGACGTGGACGTTTCATATACGTCGCAAACTGACGTCGCAAACAACCCATCCTCTAGTAGTGTTTGAGACAGATATTCTCTACTTTCCTAAGTCAATCCCCTTCCGAAATGGATTCTTAGATGTAGCCTAGAAGGATACTCAGGGGCCCCAAAGTGGAACGCTCAACACTAATGAGGTTATCCTAAAGTATCGAAAGATATTGTGCTGCAGATTAAGGTGCTGCGCGAAGTTTTCACGGAGTGAAGTGATGAACATGAGGAAGGACTTCTATTCCATGAGGTCCTCTAATCGGATCACCTACGTATACGACATGTTTGGGAATAACATGAAAGGCTGTCGTGTCCAAAGGCTAGTGTTGCATAGAAAAGTTGTGTGTGGAAAGGCCTGGTATCTCGTCTCGGGATATCCAAATCAGAATATCTAAGATGGAAGGCACAATTCCAATAAGAGCTCGTAAGGATGAGCATGAGAACAGTGGCACAATAAAACCCACGTTGGCATTCTAAGCAGTTTTTGCAATGTTTGTGAAAGAAAATTTTGAATCCATGCCGCAATGAAGTCAGAGGAATGAGGACAGTAGTCGGAGGAGCGTGAGAAAATTGCCTGCAATGTTCTCGAAAAGCTCCATTCTCGAGGAAGTCAATGCAGAGGTTGAAGCATCGACGAAAACCCGGTCTCCTACCCTGGCTCATCAAGACATAGAGGCGTAGTTCTTGGGATGTCACAATTACAAGAAAATTACCATCCTCCAAATGTAACACATATGAAGTTAGATGCACGAAGCTATTGAAGATTAAAGATGCGACAGAAAGGAACATACTACATGAGTAGTGAAGGGCACACAGAGTGGAACAAATTTCCTGTCGTACACAATACTGGTCATGGAGGTGTACTCCCATAGGCATCCACGGGAAGCGGTGTATATCATTCACGTACAAGATGGATAAAGCAAAGATAATGATACCGAAACTATAGCAGTCAGTGAAGTCTCTTTAAAGATTGAATAAATTGAAGACATCTCTAGTAGATGCTGTTACACATGGGCACGGTAAGAATGCGTATTGGAATTTCTCTTTGGACCTCTGGCTAAATGACTCTAATTTCCATGTCGGTTCAATATCTAGCATTATAACAGGGGGTTTCTTTTGTATTTTTGTACGTTTTTCCCTAAGGTTTTTATATGATTTCATGGATGTATTTGATGAGGTATACTAATTAGTATATCTAGAGTGTGCATACGCTTAAACTAATTTTGATGCCTAATTCCAATGGTTTAGACCCACATGTCATATATTTCTTTATTATATTATTGTATTTTCTTGTAGTATCATATTCTGCTCGACATGCAAGCCTCGAGGTAACCCATTTTAGGGTTATGTGTTGGGAACTTATTGGCTTCCTTCAGCATCCGGCAGTGTCTCTAGAACAACCGCACCAGCACAGGTGCCCGAACACAGGGATCTCCATCCCGCTAAACACCAAACTATGTTGGCTCCTTCTTGGCATCAGATCGGAACTCAGCACAGGGGATTTTAGGTCGGAAGAGGGTATTTTGGGGTTTCTTTGTTTCTGTGCTTCTATGGTTTTCTCCCCATGACTCGATGGCAAAACATTGTTAGGTCTGTGGTGCCGGACTGGACCAGATTTTTAGCAAGGACCAGATTTGCATAATGAACTAAGGACCATGGTTCCTCCATTTGCTCAACATCAACCCTCTTAGCTCCGATCTCTTGGGCCCCCATGTGAAGGAGACGTGATATGTGTTGTTTTTTGCAATGTGTTTTTTTTTCGTAAAAGCATGTTAGTTCCTCCAAAAAGGTACCTAAAAGGTAGCCGAGGATTTGGGTACTAGGTACTCTCAATATAAATGTTTTAGAACTTTTTATATATATATTGGTCTCCGATAGCATTATCTTTATCTTAGCTTTGAATATTACCATGTCCTTGACTTTTATTTTGGATTTTTGTGTTAGTTTTAATGAAAAGAAAAATGAGAAAGTACCCAGTTTTGAAGTACCTAGTGTATGTACTTTTGCAGGTTCCAAAAGTGGTACACCCTAACATGCTTTTACCCTTCAGAGTAAGAGTTTCTTGTCATTTGCACCCAGCTATCCTTCGTTTATCTACATTATGTGGTTTTACTAAAGGTAGACATATGAAACGAAAGGTTTCTAACATGATGTAAAATTTGCAGGGATATAGTGTCCCAACTTATTGGCTAGTAAGGGCTACAATACAAAGGAAATATAGCCTAAACATACAAAATGAATGTTTGTTCTTGAATCCATTGATAACAAGAAGAATGCAGATATAAAATCCTATAAGTTCCTTGCCTATTTGTCTAGAGAAGAGAATATCAAGTTCTAGTTTCAGCAATTATAAAAGATTTCGAAGCCCTGCTGCATGTAAGCACTTGGATGACCATTGGCTTCTTGTTCCTTCGTATTCAATGCATACTATTTGAAGTTTTTGAAAGCATTTTCTCTTTATACTGTTATTATTTTATAAACACTAAGTAGGTGGGTGTACAAGTCAATATATAACAGTGGCTGTCTTAAATGAAGTAAGGTTTTGAGGTGGCAATACTACCTCAGAAATGGGAAAAAAAATTCCACGGCAAAGAGAAGGATGAGTTCAGGGCCCATTTGGGATTCATAAATGATAATGTGAGTGGTGCAAGCTGAACACACCAGGTATGTGGTATTACCAAGAAATACAATGCTCTATGGTGCTTCAGAAATATGGTCAATTTATTTTGCAATGCGAAGGAAAGCGCTGGATTGCAAACAGATGATTCAGAGCATAAAGCCAGAAAATTCATTGTGAAACTCTAATCTTACTAACAGGATTAGGCGGGAAAAAGAGTTTTCAATATTATTATTGATAATGTCATATATTTAGACAATTTGCAGTTTCTTAACCACGACCTGTTAGGTTTACAATTTCTCATCAGGTGAAATAAACTCAATGCTTGGGATCTGGTATTTAGATGTTGCAGTTTCAAGTATTTGGGAACCTTGACAGCATAAAAAGGATATTCTGTCTATATTACTAAGTTCCTGGGATAGCATTAAGCATTTTAACACAGAGGAATCTTGTTTTCTCAAGCTATGGGTTGGGACTTGGCCTGTTGGTGTTGATCCACTCTTCAAAGACCACCTAATGGATGGAAAACATCAAACGGATTTTTATACGTAGTTTCTATTGATGTTTACTTCGATAGGCCGCGGACCATACCGCATCCATTTTTAATGAGCGCGTCTGATCTGTTGGAGTTAATCATTTAGAAACTAGGAACCAATTGTGTGAAGCAGGAGACTGCAGTTGAGGTCTTAGTGGAGGATATCTTTCGCTTTGTGCAAGTTGTCAGCAAAACAGTAGCTTTCGAAATATTTGGTTGCAGCCCAATGGCGATGGCTGGAGAATATATTTTGTCATTTGTTAAACTATGGATTATACATATATACATACTTGGTTCCAATTTTGTTGTGCTTCATATTTACATTTCAGAATAGGAAGCCTTCTCATTTCCAAGTGGCTCTTCTAGCAAATTGGGACTAAAAGCACAAGCCCCAAGTAATGGCAAATGTTGCTGCCATTAGTTTTACTAAACTGCCGTTCATACGAGTAGGTTGTTTAACGATTTAGGCCCTTAAAGTTTATCTACGTTTGCTTTTGTTAGGGCCCGAAGGGCCCAAATTTTTTTTTAATATAACAATCAACACACAACTACCATTAACATTATTAACACAAACCATTGCATTTTACACATTTAAATTAAAATCCCCCTTAAACCCCCTTTGGTTTGGGTGCATATTCACACGGGAGGTTACGTAGGGCAGCGAGAGCCCCGAAAATATATTTTCAATGCGTGTATAAAATTAACACCATTAAGTACATTCCCTTAAACCTTATAGTATTTTGCAAACCTTAATATACAGTATATAAAAACTTGTACATGTATACCCCACAAACGAGGATCGCTATGTACGGTCCAGATCTTGGAATGAAGGGCAAATATGCCCATCCGACAGCTCTCGTTGCATGAGATGGTGCATGATTATAGTGGCAGTCGTCTAACCAAGCTTGAGCTTGGAGCACTAGAGTGGGTTGCTGCACTAAGGGACACCTCAGCACTTCATGTGAAGTTGTCATTGATCAATGGGAGTCTCCTGGAGCACATACTAGCACCAAATGACCCTTCAAGCCCTTCCCTCAAACACTGCTACAACTCGACAATGCATCTAGATAAAACAAGAGTCGATACATATTCTCGTATTTATATTTGTCCTACCTTGTGTATCTAGGCATGTTTGAAGAGATTGAATTGGGGTTCATGACCGGCCACATGCATGAGGATATTGATGCTTTGTTTGGGAATTTGTCATCATCACTGAAGAAAGCCGAGGTGCTGACCATGCCTGAACTGTTGTGGCTTAAATGCAATCTCACGGCATCAGTGCCCTATATTGTTGACCAAGTGCCTGATTGGAAAGGATTCATCGAGGGATACACTCCCGACGGTGACAACAGATTGACGGGCCATACCAGCCTTTTGCCATTCAAATTTGCTATAAATGGCGAGTGGCCAGGCATGTACCACAAGGCTAAACCTAGCTTCTTGCGGCGGCTACTAGCAGAAGGAATTCGGATATGGAAGCAAGAGGTGAATGGGAAGCCCTTGATACCACAAGGGAACCCTAAATTATTGCCTCCCAAGGAGTCAGTTAAAGACTTGGGCCAGCTATGCAACAGCGTCCACAAGCATATCCTCCATTAGATTGCAATCCCCATCACTGACAAGGGCAACCCAAAGCAGGCTAACTATTCAACACAATTTACCTCCACTGTTGAGTATTGGATGCGGCTCTTGCAGGAGCTAGAGAAGATTGGTCACGTTGAAGGAGACTACGAGAACTTCTGGCCATAAACTAGGCAAGTACCCTCCGATCATCCAAATGCTGTTGCAGTAGTGGAACCACTTGCAAGCGTGACACCTGCTTATGTGGGTCCATGGAAAGACAGATCTATATTGGAATTTAATCCGTTCAAAGACCTGCAGAAAGGCATATTTATCCTAGCGCGGCTGGGTGATGTCTTGTACCCCACTTGGGTGGGGTATACTACTAAATAACCTCAGATGGACGACAAGAAGGGAAACTTTGAGACCATCCAGGTGACTTGGCCTAGTACCAGCGAGGAACCAAGTGTATCCGTCTAATTATGCCAACTACTGGAAGAAGAGATGGAGACCAACAATGGCGAGTGCTCGCATTGACATAGAGGCCATCGACTTTGCTTAGGCTCCATCCAACAAGAAGAAGCTTCCTACCACTATCAAGATTCCAGTGCACGTAGCTGAAGCGTATTTAGCATTTGTCGGGGATGGCAATTAAGGTGAGAAAAACCTCATCGATGTAAAATTTAATAAATGGTCCAAAAATTCAAGTTTTTATCCACATATAATGAAATAATCCCAGGGGATGCATCTAAGCTGTAGGGGACATGTCATCTGCGCACAAGGTCAGAAGAAACCTCCCTTGTATACACTTTTCCTTGTAGAAAATCCCCTCTCATAAGGTCTCATAATTTCATAAATTTTGAAGCCCTACCATACTTATACATGCATTTTTTGTCAGCGGTAAACATACCCCTCCATATAAGTACTTGTTCCCTATGCATAAATATAGCAACATTTCCAGTTAGCGTATTCTATTCCTGCAAGCTTTGGTAATGTATGGGTTCATGGTATTTGGGATGCCATTCTGGCATGTACCGGTGGGGTCCCGCGACCGGCGTTAGCCGGGAGCGGGTCACCGGTACATGCCAGAATGGCAGACCAAATAGCATGAACCCACAATATGGTATTTGGGGAGCGATTTTTTCTCAACCTCTTTGGCCGCCAGTCGATTTCAAGCTCTGGCAGCGATGGCGTCAAGCAAGAGCATGCATTAACTAAATTTTTGAGCTCCATCAGCGACGGCGCTAAGCAAGATGTCGCCACTGAAGCTGTGGCCGTCTGAAGCTTTGGTAAAGCTCTGGTCTAGAAGCTATGGCCGTCTGAAGCTCCAGTAAAGTTTAGGTCTAGAAGCTATGGCGATTTGAAGCTCCGGTAAAGCTCAGGTCCGGTAAAGCTCTGTTTTCGTTTTGAAGCTCCGGTAAAGCTCTGTTTTTTGGAGCTCCGTTTTATGGATTTATGTAAAGCTTCGTTATCTGAAGCTCTATTTTTTGAAGCCCCGTTTTATGGATATGCATTCTGAAGCTTCGGTGAAGGTCTGTTTTCTGAAGCTTATGCTTGTAGTGTTCCGTATTGAAAGACATACAAGCCATGCAAGCTAAGGCACAAGAGGATATGAATAGGAGACGCTATGGCAAGAAACAGAACAGAGCAAGAAACAAAAGATTACCGGCTAACAGAGCAAGAAACCGGCTAGAAACTGAAGATGCGGAATGGTAGACTCAACTACCATTCTGCAATGGAATCCTCTGCCACATGGCAGCACGAAATTAACCCAAAGGAAAAAATCGTGACCCAAATACCATATTGTTGTTAAACAAAACATGTAGCACTACTTTACAACTTAAACCCATTGAACGTTCATGGGTTGTACTGGATACTAGCGACTAGTGGGGTAAAAGCTTAATGTCTAGTAATAAAAGTTGGCCATTCTAGTCTTGTTTCCTAAACATCATCGAGAATTACGATATTGAACATAATCGGTTTTCATGCACGACTACCCTTCCCTTCCCTTGGGTCGATTCCCTTGTATGCATAGCATGGATGGTTTAATTTTGAACGTCTTCTCTATAGGGTTTTAGGGCCACTAATACTTTGCTCCTTAGAAGTATAATTTCATTCAACTACTTTGCAGGCCTACAAACAACTAAACTGTAGGATAATAATGATGTAATAATGTTTCAAAGACTATATTGGCAAGAAATCAAAGATTAAGAGTACGAGGAACTTTATGAGCTTGAAAGAAGGGCTTATCCACTTGAAGTGCTTGTCAAATACTATTCCCAATGTATTAGTGCTGGTTTTAACTTATAATATTATGGGTGAGAACGTTTGTCTAATTATGTCTCAATCGTGTTGTAGTTCTAGTTGTCAAAAACCAAGAGGCTTGAAATTTCATTGAAATATCATGCTATATAGATACCATGTGCCACAATTGGGGAGGGCAATATCCCATTCTAGGAATAGATAGACCTAATCTTGAGGCAATCTCATTCTATATTAGATTTTCTTACTACTTTTTAGATGTTATTAGTATTGTTGTCAAACCAGTTGGATGCACAAACATAGCTCAAACTATTAATATATGAGGGACTATAAGCATGCTCTAACAAAATTTTAGTTATCCAATATGAAGTGATAGATTGCCAAG
Source organism: Isoetes taiwanensis (assembly GCA_021234155.1). NCBI lineage: Eukaryota > Viridiplantae > Streptophyta > Lycopodiopsida > Isoetales > Isoetaceae > Isoetes > Isoetes taiwanensis. The sequence continues at coordinate 3,411,027 of JAJEKV010000080.1, read as the reverse complement.
TTTTGTAACTATGTTAGCTTTGCAATAAATAAAATGCATAGGTTATTCTTGTGGTGCTAATGAACTTCTTTGCGAGAATCTTTGAATCGACACCTCACACACAACCATTGCCTACAAAACGTTGCTACTACATCTCTATCTAATGTACTATTTCAAGTTCCAGCACAATTATTCAAATATGCAAATATTCAATGGTTTTCGAGAAAATACTGTAGCAAAAATAATGAATGAAACACTGTTCCTTTGAAATCGGAACAGTTACTGTAGCCATCTTACTTCAGCATGTGCTTCTTGACAGGAACATCCACCACCTTAAATGAAAGTAGTACATTCAATATCACTACAAAATTCATTGGGCTATTACAGCACTAACGGCATACCTTCATATTTGTTCTCATGTTGAATATCCTCTGTTCTTGTTTCATCAAGGACAGCGGCAGGTTCGTCTTCTCCTGTAAAGGCACAACAATGAAGAAGCAAGTGTCCTGAGCAATCAAGAATAGGCAGTAAGCATCTGACATACCTCTATTAGGAATTATCCTGTCATCAAAATTCTTGTTGAAACTAAAGCAGCAGTTTATAAATCTTTCGGATTGTTGCTTAAATTGTTGCAAGCCTGATAGAATTGGGCCAGGATCAAATTGCACTCGGCTCTTGGCCAAGGAACAGAGGAAGGCAGAATTCCAGTATGAATGAATTGCAAGAAATTTCGCAAGAACATGAGATTGTACCGCCATTACCCATTTCGAATTGCAAAATTGCTCCGGCGCCTAAACGATCTAAGAAAAGAATTTTCCTCCCACTCAGGAAATTTGGATATCGGCCGAACGAAGGGCAAAATTCAATGACGGTCGAAGAAGGGCGTGACATTCGCGTTTAAAGTTCGAAATGCAGTTTTCCAGCATGGGTGCCGCCCACATGTTTTTTTGCATATATCAAGAAAAAACAGACCCCTTATGACAAATTTTTTTTTTTATAATTTTGTAGTGATTTTAAAATCTTTGAATTAAATATCTTTTTGGCACTTTTATGCGCTTGCTCTTGTCATAAATATACCAAGAAATAGGACCTCTTTGGAGGGATTTTAGAGAATCTTTTAAAGATTCCTTTTAAAGTGCGTTTGGAGCAAACTAGTGCATTTCAATTAAAACTTTGTTTTTCAAGCAAAATGATGATGTTCAAGTTGGATGTACATAATGATTGTGTTAGTTTTTGAACGTACCAAAAAGGAGGAGGCAACAAAGAACATTAAAAATATTGATCTTTTGCTGAATCTAGGTATTTTGTTTTGAATTCACGATGGTGCTATAAATTTTGTAGATATGCATAATCATTGTGTCTTATAGTCTTTTGTTCACTGCATCAATATTCTGAATTTATTTGCCTTTAGGCAGAATATTTTGGAATTGCACAAAGTAAATTTAAGTCTATTTTTTGGTTGTATGCAATACTGACAATGGATATACTCATTAGTGCTAGGCTAAAGATAAGTTTCTACTGCAAGAAAGGAGCACTCAGAATGTAAACACATTAGTATATCTTTAGGTTCATCTCGTATTCATTTTGAAGGTCTCAAAGAAAAATTTAAAGGATACAAACTACAGATCTTAATTGGCATTGGATATGTGTTCATTACAGAAGCCAAAGTGCCTTAAGAAAAAATTGTTAATATTGAGCTAAAAGGATGGGATTAAAAGTATTTGCTATTAAGCTTACCCATAGGCCATATTTCCATTATAGCTTTGTAATCAGATAGAACTACAGATCAACCCCACGCTTGCACATGGTCCATAACGCTATCTCCCTGCACATTTACCACTGAAAAATTGTAGATTGATAGCTTCCATTCGCACAGGTGCATATCACTTGCGAATTGAGACAGGCGGATGGGCCGGGGAAGCACGGGAGGATAGACGGTGTCTGTGCTGCCAACATTGTGCTATTGAAGATGAAAGCCACACTCTACAGCATTGTCCGGCATTCCGTCACATTCGCGCCAACTATGCTCAGTTGATCCTGCCTAACCAGCAGCTATATGCACTGCTGGATGCAACGTCAGTGGGCTCGCTAGGATCTAATCGCCAGGAGAGCAGAAAAAACTTGCTCTTGAAAGGCCATCTGGTATTTTTCCAGATATTGGCGCATTATATACCATGAGTTCTTCAAAGAATTTCATATCCTATCCAAAGTTTGGATCAGGAAAGACTTCCGAAACTAATGCTAAAACTCACGTTAGGCAATTTGAAAATATAAGCATAGTAAATAATCAAGAAACTAATGATTTACGATTAGTGGTTTTTTCTACCACTTTGGAAGGGGAAACAACTATTTGGATATATGAAAACATGGATGGGATTAATACTTGGAAGGAATTAAAAGAAAAGTTTTTAGAAACCTTTCCAACATCGTTTCAAACGCTGAGGAGATTCAGCCATGGCAAGTGCAAGAACAGGATACCTAACATCATCCATGTGGTGCACCTTGCAGATATAGTGGAGATGGCACTTCATGGCAGAATGTTGAAGAGGCCAAAAACCTGTCTCTTGTAAAAGAATAGCATAGGGCACCGTTGTTTTAACTCCGAGGCTGTAAGTGAGAAAAGACTTTTGCACCCGCTCCAAGCTCTCCCACAAGCACTAGCACTAATGGCAGGCCCCCACACTTCAGAACCATACAGTAAAACAGGCTCTACCAAAGCCCGAAATAAGTGGGCTTTCTGTGGCCAATCATAAATTTCTGCGCGAAAATAATTGTTTTGCATTGCATAGAGTGCTCTCCATCCAGCAGCCACCCGTTTGGTAATACACTGTTCCCAAAGTGTGTTCTTACAGAATTCCACACCAAGATACTTGTAGCTATCTACAACTTCAACTTCGCGGCTATCATTACTATAGTGGGAACATTGTGACGAGAAGATTGAACTACCCAAAGCTTGGTCTTTTGGAGATTAATACGCAGATCTGTGTTCTCACAAAAACTGTGCAGAGCATGTAAATGTTGCTGCATACTAGCAGCGGTATGTGCCAGAAATGAAACATCATCAGCATACATAAGTTGCCTAATGATATAGTGTGCCAAATGTGGACCTCCGCCGCCATGATTATCAAGCCATTCTTCCAATTGATCAATGTACAAGCCAAAGAGTGTAGGAGATAAAGGGCAACCCTGACGAACTTCAATATTGCTAGTGATTTGAGTACCTGATGCTGAAAATTTGGCAAAAACCCTTTCATAGAGCCGATAAACTGCATTTTGAAGGTCTTGTGGAACCCCAAGTGCACAAGTAAGCCGCCAAAGAAGCTCGTGTGTGGTAATCAGATCAAAAGCGTAAGTAAAATCCACAAAGCATATATAGAGGTCTTGTTTCAAACTTGACTATGTTCAATAAGCATGCGCAATGTGAAAATATGGTCTATTGTAGAATGGCATGGACTAAAGCATGCCCGCCCCTACAAAGACGCATACACCAAAGATGTTACGCCCATGATGTCAACCGCTTCTCGAAGACCGGCTAAGAGCTTTGAAAATATGGAACTTACCATGATCATGCGATAATTAGAAGGGTCATGCTTATCACCGCTTTGTAAATTGGTACGACCTTTACCGACCCAAGTTTAAGTTTCGCAAGCCTTCTTGCAAAGCTTGATTTAAAAGAGTAGTGATGATTGGAAGCAATAGCGGACCCCCCCCATTTAAGCAATTACGCTTTGCAAACCTTGAAGATCGAGACTTGCCATTAGAGATGCTTCTTTGACTTCCTCCTCCTCGTGAATTGAAGAATATCATCTACCAAAGGAGGCAATGTAATTAAGGACCCCTGGATGATCATATAAGTGGACCAATCGCTCATCCCATTGCTTTGCATAGAAATATGTCCAAGGGTAGGAGGTGGTCGATATAATATTTTGTGCCCGAAAGGTCCGAGGCTCACGTAGCGATAATTCAAACATTTGCTTCGATGCTCGAACAAAGCGTGCCTTCCTGCGTTTCAAAACGGACTTATAATTACGAATGGCATTATGTCGCCAGATCCGCTCAAATATCGCTTCGCAATTGTTTCTTAAAGCCGCTTGCGCCTTCATCAAACCGCATTTCTAGGAAAGGATTTCCTACCAGCATGAGCAACACCAGAAGTGCGTGTACCAAAGCAAGAGACAGCAGAAGTAAGCAAAGCATCAGCAAATGCTGCATTACGCTCTTGAAGAGTTGGGTAATCCAAAATACCTGCAAGCGCAGGAGCTAATGTCTGTTCATATTCAAAAGATCTAGAATAAGTCAAGCGAATGCGAGGGGCAGGAGCCTGAATAGCAATGGGTTGAAGAGGTGGAAGCTGCCACTTTAATGACAAATAAAGTGGATAGTGATCAGATTTTATCTCCTCATCTCTATGCCTTGTGCCAATTCGAAAATCCAAAATGAGATCCAAGGCTGGCACTTGGGAAATGACATAATCAACAACACTAGTACCACCACCCTGCCTATTCTGTCTGCATGTAATACCTTTAGAGTGTGGCCATTGCTCTAAGCCCTTACAAAGTACCATCTCAAAGACTTCACACAATTGGATGAGCTCCCTTCCAAATGTTGAGACGGGTTTGTTAGCATCAGGCGATGAACGTGGAAAGACTGTATCATTAGCAGACATCCATAAAGGGTCACGGACATCCTCAAGCATGAGTTGAGCGGCTTGCATTTCAGCAGTGCAAGCATTGAAATCACCAAGAAGAATAACATGCCCCAACTGTTTGAATTGAGCAATGTCATCATAAAGATCACCATAGGGATCACTGCGAGCGACATCATATTCATCATAAAAAGGTGATGATGTAGGTGGAAAGTAACAGGCAGCAACAAAAATGGTACTACTATTGTGGCAATGAAGTTTGATCCACATGTAGCGATTATATCTATCAGCTTTATGATGCGTGATATATGGAGCAAGGGCATCCTTGAAATAGCAAGCAACTCCACCACAACCTCGTTGCCCATGACATTCATTAAATGATGAAAAGAATTGATAGCCTGTAAAATGAGGTAGCCGTTTGGCTGAATGCTCCCACGTTTGCATGAGCAGGAGGATATCCATATCTTTTGCAATGGGATTCAAGCCATCACCTTTACGCCAGGGAAAACCTCGACAATTCCAAGACACCAACCGAAGGCACATTTCCTAGGAAGGTACATTTGAGGTATGAGCAGTGCGAACTGAGGAGGCTGGAGCAATAGAGGCGGCAGCGGCAGCAGTAGCAACAACATCACACCCTTCTAATGCTAAGAATGGCCTTAAACGTGACATGATGCAACAAGTTCTTGTGGCAATTTAAATGCACATATGAGCATCTTATATAAATGCTAGACCAAATATATGCTTATGTGAACCATTTGTCCAACCTTGATCTTTGCTATTTATAATTGACTTGGTAAATTAAATATGGGACACCTCGTTTTGTTTTGTTGTTAATATCACATTTTAAACTGCCATGCAGTAGATTGCATATAATACATCATGAGTACAGTGCAAATAATTATCTGTATGAGTATCCATACTAAATACCATGGCATCACATATAAAGGAGAGTGTGCATGCGTTTGTGCAGACCTTTTACAATGTTTTGGAATGCCTCCAACAATAGAAAACATAAAAAAATGAAGTTTCTAACAATTCTAAAAGAAGGCATACATTAACCCAAAAAGATTGGCTTTTGTCAATTAACACGAGTGAGGTTGTGGATTTGGTTAGGAGGAATACCAATATGGCATTCATTTTTCAGATGGTTGACTTTAGAAGTAGTGTACAATTTCCTACATGAAAAAACCTTGCCACTCACTTATCCCATGCACCAAAACTATCATCCATTTACTGGTCACCTACCATGAATAAGCACCTCATGTCATTGGTGAACTAGCATGAATAAACACATCGAATACGTTTGTCAAAAGCACTCTAGTGGTGTCGCCCAGACTGCACTGTAGGAATGGCGTGATTCTAATAAAATAGAACCTGCGCCAACGGTGTATGACTTGATTGTAGACTTCGTGCCTAAAGGCAAGTATTGGAGAACATTCGATACAAAGCCAAGAAAGTCAATAGACAACCATCCCAAGCTTCTACTTCTTCATAATGTTCTAACTCAATCTCGATTTCCTCAACTCCTGTTTCTTCAACCACTTGTGACTCACTTTGTTGATCCAAAACTCTTGTTTCGTCAAGTTGCTCTGACTCAATCTCTATTGAATGTGACATATTTATATAATATGACTCCAAGATAGTAGTTGGAACAAATTTTCTAATCTTAGACCAAGAGCGCAAGATGACACCCCAAACCCCTAATTCTTGAATAAGTTCTGGTGTAATCGTTACATTAAGAAATATTTCTTGATCAAGATCCGAGCAAATTTCTACTTGAATATCATCATCATCATCATCATCATCATCTTCTTCCTCTTCGTGTTGATCTTCAATTCTGCCAGTAGACCAGGAGAGCCAAGCCAACGCATTTGTAACAAATTTTGTGTCAAATAACGAAACTTGATGAGGATATGAGTAAATGCTCATGGAATGCTCATCCTTAACATGCTTATGAAGTTCAGAATAACTCCCACTAGAAGAGCACCCCTCCATTGAGCAATCTCGAACCTTATAATCTAAATATTGTCTAGAGGCATAGGTTACACGATGCCAAGAAGTCACATTGCCTCTACATAAGGGGCAAGAAATATTCATGCTATTGTAATATTTGGACTCTGCATAATTAGAGAAACAAGCATAGCACATGTGTGGGCGACAACCTTTTGCATGAGATGAACAAACTAGGAGGACTGCATCATGTGGCGGATCCATGCAGATGGAGCATATCACATTGTCCCACTCTTTTATTAGATCACCGGATTCGTCACCTTCTATATAATCTTTGGCATGAGATGAAAAAAATGGAAAGACTGCATTATCTGGCAGATCCATGTAGATAATATTGTCCCCACTTTTTTATTAGAATGCCGGAATAGCACCTGCTAATCGCCGGATTATGACCTGCTATCGGACAATGCATAAATTCTAGTGTTTATATATCGGACAATGCATAAAGGTAAAAGGCACTTCCTTTTTGTTGTTTTTTTTACCGACCAGGCCTTTTTTTTTTTCCAGATGGGGTCCCAGATTCCACATGCGACAGTGGAAGTATCATGTAAAAACTCAATTTCCGCTCTGTATTTTTGAGAACATAACTTCGGTGATTCCACGAAGTGGCACTGGAGTTATCAAATTAGATTGATGCCGAAGACATGGCCGAAATCCCGCAGCAGCTAGTTAACTATTTTGAAAAGGCCCTGTCATTTTGAAAAGGCCCTGTCATTTTTGAAAAGGCTAGTTAACTATTTTGGACATCCCCTGTCATTTAAATCCAAAGCTTGGAAGTTAAGCGGCAGTGTTCGAAAGACAATAATAGATTAGCTTCGTTCTTGCAACAACTAATTTTTATGAGATGTTTCAGATGTTAAAAGATGACTTATGCGCCTTCTATAACAATGCAGAAAAATGGTTTTCGATGCAGGATGCTTCTGATATATATTTACTGCTTAACATCTTTTATGAGATTATCAAGCTACTAGTAAGGTTTAAATTTCAACATAATATTATGTCTTTGTTTGCTTGTTTGTGAAAACATCAGTTATAACGAAAGGGGAATGCCACAGATTTATCATGAGAACAGCACAGGAACTTTCTTCAAGAATGATGTTTGAGTAGAATGTCTCTTTTATATTGGTTTATGACGGACTGACATATAATTGGTGAGATAGGTCAGAGTTTGCTACAAGACACTAAATAGCACAATGATGCACATTCAACATAACATGGTGAGCAAAGAATTGGCTAGAATAGAGATGTGGTATTGTACATCATTTACAATTTTACTCATATGTTTCTGGTTATGGCAGCCTAACCTAGGCCCTATGCCTCAAGACTACAGAGACAGGGGTTCTCATGCACTGTACAATACCAAATTCTTCAACCATGTCCACATCCTGGGGCCTTGTTTCCTGTGGGATTAGCAGGTCATACTTTTGGAGCAGGTTGGCAAGTATGAGGGTGGAGCTGAGGATAGCCATTCTAGCACCTGGACAAATCCTTCTCCCTGCTCCAAAAGGTAGGAGGCGAAAATCATAACCTCGCATGTCTACATCCTCCTTCTCAAACCTTTCAGGCATGAATTGTTCAGGATTTTCCCAGTTGTCAGGGTCCCTGTTGATGGCAAACACATTCACATGGACTGCAGTGTTAGCAGGTATGTCAAATCCAGCAATGTTGCAGTCTTGGGTGCTATAATGTGGCAGCATCATGGCTGTTGGTGGATGCAGACGTAGGGTTTCTTTGTACACCCAGTTGAGATATTTTAGCTTGTCAAGATCTTCTTCTTCCACGTTTCTATTTCTTCCTACTATTAAATCAATTTCTCTTTGGACTTTGGCTTGCTTATCAGCATGTATCAGGAGCTCGGCTATGGCCCACTCCGTGCTTCCTGCAATGGTGTCTGTTCCAGCAGCCATCATATTCTGAACAGTAAAGTTAGACACCCATTAGTACTATGGCATGGAATAAGAATAAAAATTCAGTCAAATTTAAAGCCTTGCATCACATACCCATATCATGTTCCCAACAGTAGGGTCATCAATTTGGCTGCTCTTGTTCAGCTGTAGTAACGTGTTTACAAAGGACTCCTCTGACCCCAAATTTCTGCTCCTATAATCTGCCAGAATTTTATAGCTTATTCTATCCATGGTGGACTTATACTGCTTGATACTCTTGGTATATCCATTGGAGTCCAGTTTGCGAAGAAAAGGAATAAAGTCCCCCAGATTGAATAAGTTTCCAATTCTAAGTGTATCAGAAACAACTTGTTTGATTTCTTGAGCTTCAAATTTGTCTCCTGAATATTGGCTACCCATAACCATTCTAGACATGTTGTTCACCACAACATTCCAGAGGTATTTCCTCATAACAACTGGAGTTGAATTTTCTGCAGGAACTCTGAGATCCTCGATGAGCTTAGCAATATTAATTTGCCTTGTTTCTTTGAATTTCTTCAGACTATTTGCAGACAATAATTCAGTGTTGACAAGCTTTCGGTTTTCCTGCCATTGATGCCCTAACGGGCTCCACACCATATCCACCCCAGAAGAAATCATTATGCTAGAGAATACAGTGGGAGGCCTAGATGCCAAAACATTATCGTGAGTTTTCAGAACTTCCTTGGCCAATTTAGAGTTGGAAATGATGACATTTGGGAAGGCTCCAAACTTCACAGTCATAATTGGCCCATATATTTTGGCCAAGTCTTTCATAGATTTGTAAACTGGAGCCTTGAGGCTGAAAAGGGATCCAAATATTGGAATCCCAAAAGGACCTGGAGGCATTCTGGATTTCTTTCTTCTTGTGACAAGGAGGAAGATGACGGCTGCTGGAATGATCCAGGAGAGAAGCTTTGAAGCGGAGATAAGATGAAAAAACGCCATGCAGCTGAGATGATAGTAAGTACTAAAGTAGTCAATCGTTTTTTTTTTGGAAGAACGAGAAAATTATATTAAGAACTACACTGGTTTCCTGGCTCAGAATGAACGCTTGCTATATGGGCGAATGATGCAGCAGAACCATATGGGAGTAAGCTTATATAGGGTCTATAGTAGCAGAGCTCCAAAGAATTATGAGACTGGGAAACCATTATAGCACAAACTTAGAATGTGTCTAGTGTTTCCTCGTCAGACACAAATGCGTGTCTTTTTGTTACAGAGCTGTCCATATAATATTCAGACGAGGTCAACACCACACCACGTCTTTAAGGTTCCAATTCTTTGCACTATTTTATAAAAAACACGCCTTGCCAAAGACGTCCTTAGATTTCCTTCTGTTGTTGTACCTCGTTGTTGCCATTCTCGATTTTGTTTCTTGCTCAAGTGGCACACTTGAGTGTGCTCCTTGGTTTGACTTATTATCCTGGTACTTTATCCTAAGTAGTTTCTCCCTCTTACTACGCATTCTAGTCAATTTTTTTCTAACAAATGCCTACTATGCCTCAAAGTGAACATGCCCTTTAGCTTTACAAGTCAACAAGGCTAACTACTTTTACAAGTCAACATGGCCATTTATTTGAATTTCCAATGAAATGAATTGCACGTTATGATCTTACAAAATCACTTACATTCGTCAATTAGGGTATTCCACTCATATGTTCTTGCCCATGCCTAATTAGAAATGGCACTATCTAATAATCACGTGGAGCAACTCCTAGCTTAAGGCATTGTAGTCTAGGGTGGATTGGCTTCTCGTGAGTGAGCAGCTTCTAAGAAGTATTGCAGCCTGAAGTGTATTGTCTTCACTGGTGATACATGTAAAGTGCTAGAGAGGACAAAAAAAGAAAGACCACGTTTGTTCTTCTATTTGTTTGAACTAAATCCTAATCTAAAATTTATTGATTTTTGTTTAATTGTGAAGGTTCAATAAAGAATTCAATGTTTATGTATCCTTTAAAAGAAAAGCTCTCGTGTTCTATTGGTTTGAACTAAACTCTAATCTAAAATTTATTGATCAGTGTTTAATTCTGAAGGTTCAATAGGGAATTTGTGTTTATGCACTTGCCTTTGGTCTAGTGGTAAACATTAGCCCTAGAACATGTAGGTCTCGTGTTTGAGATTGCCCAGAGTCGCACTATGTATAGACCTGTCCCATAACCTCATATCCCATGGATCTTAAAATAATATCTATTTATATTTAAGTCTTGTTATACATTTGAAATTAAAGATCCTAACTATAAGTTATCACATCCGTCACTAATCTACACATATATAATTGATTCTCACCAATATTCGATTCCTTGATGCCTTAGATTCCTGAGTGGGAGAAAAAATTGTGAGGGAAAAATATTTGGGGAAAAATAGTAGAGGAAGCCACGTTCTTATCCTTATCCGCTTCAACAGTATTTACTTAAACACGCATTTAGGCGTGGTGGTCGGATTTACGGTTTGAAGCCCCAGGTGGCAAAATCCATGAGCAAGGATTCACTGACATAGCCATAGCTTGCTGCCTATATAAGCCGAATCTTCCTTATTTTGTTTGTTCGGAGGGTTTCGAAGGTGAAAAGTATGTCTCTATTCCGTTGCTTCTTGAATCTTCTACAATTGGTTTGAACAACGATTATTTTGGTCCCATTACAGCAGAATACGATCCAGAAGGAAACCAAGGTGTTTTAGTAGGATAAAATTGGGTAAATCAGATGGAACGTAGACATTGGGAAACCCATTTTCCTCATGTGGCTAGAATTGCTGGTCAATCAGACTACGGAGCTCAATCTGTGGCTCTTTCAGGAGGGTATGAGGACAATGAAGACCATGGAGAGAGGTTTATCTATACTGGAAGGCATGCATAGCTTTATATTATTATTTCATCATTAGGTCTAGGTCTAGTTAGCCAGTTTTAAGATCCATGTCCAGGTGCTTTTTTTTAATTTGGATAGTTTTTCTCAAATCTATAAAAAAATCACCAATTGGAACATCTGCCCACTTGATACTTCTTGGATTCTTCCCGTCCATCGAAAGTTCCAATTTTTTGCAAATTCAAGGGGTGTTACTGCAAAATGTAACTCTTGAAAGCCAAATTCTTAGCCTTGTGCCAAAAATATGGATTACAAATGGAAAAGAGAGGTCATTCTTCTGTTCATTATTTACATCAAGCACATGCATTCCTTCATGTTTGATAACTCCACTTGTAGCCATTTTGTGTTGATTTTTGTAGCCGATTTTAACCCTTTGGTATTCTAATCTATGGTGCAGTTCCTTCTCTAATGAATCATGTGGATGGTGCAACCACATGCATTAACAAGCTTTTTGCCTTTAGCTTTAACATCAGCAATCTTTCCCACAAGAATAGTAGGCCATCTCCATTTCTGTCACCGGCCCCTTTTCCTTTTCCTCCCCCCCAAAAAAAAAGGGACAATCCTAACTAGAAACTCCCTAACAGCGGCCTCCTTTTTTATTACCTTGCACCCTCATCCTTTTCCTTCATCGCCATTGCCAAGGCTTCCATTCTCTAAGCAATTTGTTTCTCCAAATCTGAGCTCCCATGATGTTCCTTTAGATGTGAAAAGACATACTATCTATATTCGTACCCTTCCAGTAATTTGCCTGTGGAATTGAATGCTTATGTCAAAATTCGTATAACCTTATATCTTTTGCTTAAATGCCTTAGTTATTTCTTCTATCCATTTATTTAAATGCTGCCACCTGCCTTGTCTATATGCCCCAACCACCCTTTATAAAACTAGCCCTAACCTATTCTTTTCAACCTAATTACCCCTACCCCGACCTTTGTGCCATCCCCTATACATTTTCTTCATTTGTTTCTTTCCTCTTCTTTAACCCCTCTTCAAAATGATAATTCATTCAAAAGTATATATTCGTTGGCCTTTTCATACCCGCCTGTATCTCAGTCCTTGCTCTTCCAGATTACCCTAAACCTGTGTGTCAAGAATTCCTTACAACTACGCCAATACCCATTCACTACAAGGGATAGTCGACCTTCAACGACGTCTAGAGGTCGTTGAACGACGTCAAGTCGTCGAGGAACGACGACAACGTCGTTTGACGACTGTGACGTCGTTCAACGGCATCACGACGTCGTTAAAGCTGACTTGTCCACCATGCCTGCGTGGCATGGTCTTTGGGCGCCACGCCGCAAGCGTCGCGTGTCGTGTACCGCGATGCACAAAACGCCGTTTAACGCCGTCTCCGTGGATATGGCGTGGCGCGATCCGGCCGCGTGGCTTTGCGACATGCCAGCCGGCACGCCACCCGTGTTACGCCGCGTCGACATGGCGCCGTTGAACAACGACAAAAAATCGGACGTGACGGTCCAAAACCGGGCTTGCGACATGCCCAGTCGCACGCCAAAGTGTCTGCCATCGTCGACGTGACGCCGTTAAACGACGCTTAGAATATCGGACGTGGCGGCGGTTTTGCCATGGTGGCGGCATCGTCCGCGCCACGCTATTGTCAGCAGAGCGCCACGTAAGCAACGTCGTTTAACGACGTCACTCATATATATTATTATTTTTTTTTTTTTGGAAAAAAAAAATATATACTGACGTCGCTTATTGTTTGGAAAGCCAAAATTACTCTAGGGAAGTTACCACAACCAATTTTGCAAAAAAATTACACACTTACGCCCTACATTGCAAGATTCGCCACCCCACCTCCTAGGCCAATTGACTACGAGTGTGTTGCACATGAGATAGTTTGGCGCTTCTTCGAGAAGGGGTGGGCTTCTGGCTACAAAACTTGGTCCCTAGGGCAATGTCAACGTTCTGAGTCCATTGGTAGAGACAGATCACGGTTCCCGAGAGGAAGCTGCCCGTCCCGCCTCCGTGGCCTTCGAGAGGACTTTTTGGGGCAAGCCGCTTCGGGTGGTTTTAGGGTCCGTGCTCAAGGCGTCAACACCCCCTAAGTTAAGACCGGGCGCAAGATCCTAGTCGAATCGACAAGGATAGAGCCTCCAAACGTAAACCCTATGAGTTGCCGTGTTCTAGTTAGTGGTTTGCATTTTGGGTGCCGAAGTTTTGGTCTTTTGCACTTTAAACGTGGCGATCACATGCGGTTTAGAACGCCAAGCAAGGGGAACCGGACGAAATGAAGTTTGGACCTGTACTCCTCCGTTGTGGCGCTTAGAAGTCAAGGGCCGCTTTTGCGATAGCAAGACATTCGTAAATTAAGAATTAATGCATAGTACGGACTTAAATTCTGATTTTTTGTCAGCCTAGCTTCCTAAGTCATCGCCAACATACGACCAACTTTCAAAAATTTTGGATAAGGTTTAGATCAAATAGTTTGCATTAGAACGGTCCGGCAGCTGTTGTTGGGCAGCCGAGCCCTGGCACACTTGCCCAAGTCAAACAAGGCCAGGGACCTTGCAAGGCCTCCCTCATTAGAGGGGAGAGTCCAACCCCGTGAGGCGAGCCCCAAAAAAGCTTCGAGGCTGCCCTTCCCCGGCAACCTTCCGGGGGCGTATGCTAAAGACCACACTCCCGGATCTCGGTTCCCGTATCCGACTGTTGAATCCTTTGTTCAAGGAACCTGGTTTGAGAAGGTCCAAAAAAATCCAACATCCGTCCGATCGTTTTTTGAGGTGATTTTCGGCGCGGATCTACTTTGGGGTCTATTCTAAGTGTAAGACAAGCTTCATAAGGTATGTGCACGGATCAACCAACTTGTTTTTTGAATCTAAACTTGTTTTTGGGTAGATTTAGGGCTTTTTGTATTTGTTGTTTTGTTCTTCCTTCAACCTTCATTCTTCTTCTTCCATCCTTGCATCCTTCTTCCATACATATTCTTCCATTCCCTTTGTCATCTTCTTCTTCAATTCTTCCTCCTCGTATTCTAATTTTTTTCCCATCTAAGAAGATTCTTCCTCCCCATTTTCGTTCCTCCTCTTCTTCCCTTTTTCTTTCCAAAATTTTTTCCCATCTAAGAAGGCGTATTAGTTTTTTTTTTTTCCTTATACTATTTTTATACTTTTTTCTAATCATTGATTTTTTTTTTTGCATGTACACTCCTAGCAAAATGTGTTGTTCTTGCAAAACAACTTGGCACCTCTTCCAGGTAAGGATTTAATTTTTTCAATACGCTAATAAAATACTAATGCTTTATTTAGGTTAAATTGTTATCCAAGAAGGGGACGTCATTGAAACCACCCCTCCCCCATTGCTTTTCCATATTTTTTTTTCCTTTAAGTTGTTTATTTATACTAATATTTTACTAATCATTGAATTTATTGTTTTGCATGTACACTCCTAACAAAATGCGTTGTTTGTGCAAAACAACTTTGCCACCTTGTACGTATTCCAGGTAAGCATTTAATTTTCAACATGCTTGACGTGTTGATTAATGTATTTAGCTTAATTTATTGATTAATGTATTTAGCTAAAAAAATTGGGGCTTCATTTATTTTTGTATTTTTTTAATATATTTAAGCTTATATTTCTTTATAAGCTTATATTAAAATCTTATATTTCTTTATTGGTTAAATTGATTTTATAGGCTTTAATATTAAATGTATTAACTTCATTCATAATAAATGTATTATTATTATTTTTTTCAATTTATAAAAAAAAAAAAAAAAAATTTAATACACGTAAGGCGCTCTTGTGCGACGTCGTTAAACGACGACGCGGTAATGCGTGGCGCCACGCCGTCGGCAACGGCGCCGCCGCCATACTGCCGCCGGCCGCGTGGTCGCGCCATAATGTGGCGCCGTTGAACGGCGCCAAACACGCGGCGCGCGTGTCGCGGTATGGCGCCGTTGAACGACGTTACGCCGCCGCTTTAAGACGACGCCGCTTCGAAGCCATATAACAACGCCGGCCCGTCCGTGAAAACGACGCAGCGAGACGCCATTATAGGCGCTTTATCGACTTTTTGGCGTCGTTCATCGACGTTCAAACGACGTTTGGACGTCGTAATAGACGTCGTAACAGGGCAACGTTTTTGTAGTGATTGTGCTTTGCACCTCTGATGTAAATTACAAGATTACTTTTCATAATAGGATCAACACAACAAATTGGATCAACTCCAACTATTCTTACATCTGAAACTACCCTTATAAATACCCTTACCTAAAACACTAGGCTTGATTTCATCTTGCATTTGTACAAGTAGAATTTTATACTAGCTTAACCATAAGTTACTCCGAAGCATAGCCCTCTGCATTTTTGGTCGCATGTATCTTTTATCGGGTAATTTCATAATTCATATAGTTTTGGAACATGACCAACAATTTGTCTAGTTTCTCCCTGGAGAACTGAATCTTGTCAATCAGTAACAACACATGTGCTTCCTTCATCTGCTTACTTTGATGATAGAATGTCTATAAGTGTTTCCTTAAATCATTTGCCCACTATATCTCTCTTTCCTTTAAGAAATGTTCCAACACAATCCCCCTGATAACTTCTTTTTTTGCGCTTTAGCAATTTATCTTCTAACTCCTCTTTCCCCATGGCTTCGTCTTTGTTTTCCACTCCTCCTCCTAGTGGCCCGACCTTTTTCAATTGGGAATTCACAGTCTCCAAAGCTCAGTCTTGTGCTTTTCCTTGATGGTCATAAAAATATCTCTTTGCTTGCCATTTACTTCATCTACAATTTATTGTGCTATTGCTCTCTGCATCATCAAACTACTTGACCATTCTTGAAGCCTGGTGATAACCATCTTTCTTCTCTATCTATCTATCTATCTATCTATCTATCTACCAGCCAGATGTTGCCTTTCGAATCCCCATCAAAACTGTCCTAAATCCTCTTTAATTTAAAAAGAAATGCCCCGGTTGTGAGAATTGACACTATAGGATTATGAAATGCATTGTGTCTTTTGAAAGATACAATCGTTATTAGATGTAACTTTTCCCTCGCTTGGTTTCTTCTGAGCTTGATGTACTCTTTATCTTAATTAGACACCGATGTAAAGTCCGAGTTAGAGCACATTACTTGAAAAATGTCCCCCTCCTCGCATCCATTCTCGCACCCCTTCTGTCCTCCTTGCCCCAGGGGGCCTCCCCCTTTTAAACTTGATGAATTGATATTCTACATCTAGCAATTCTTGCATTTTTTAATCAATCAAGTATATATAATATAGCATGTGATTTAAAACATGTCTAAAACTTACTCCAGCATAATACATTTACTTGGCAAGCAACAAGATTGATACGAAATAAGTTCTGCACCGTTTTGCAAGACACCAACAAGCCTTTCAAAAAGGGGGAGGTGTTAGAAGAAGGGCATACTGGTAAAACAAATCTCAAAAAAGAAGAGATCTTAATGAATTTTTCCCAAAAGGTCAATGTGCAAACGACTGTCACATTTAAGGGTCTGGACAGGACTCGAACCCACTACCTCTGGAGTGGTAGCTGTGCAGCCTAACCGAAAAGGCCACGATGATTTGGATGAAACCAAATCACACGCTCCAGACCTGATAGTTAATCGTTACAGCGACTGCTTCACCAATCGCAATCCAAGTGAATCAACCATATCCTTAAGGATCCTCCATATGAACTTAGAAATCATAATCTTGCTTTGCAATTGGAAGTCTATCATATGTAAGCCACCATCATTTGGACCATCCAATCTTCACTACAACATGCTCTTCATTCCCACCCCAGATAAAGTTACGGCAATGGTGACTATCACCTAAAATTTTGCCTGAGAAGCCAGAAGGGCAAAGAACCCATAAAACTCACAAAAAACATTGTAAAGATCGCAACCTAACTAATTCCAATATTCCTGAAAAAATTTCACTAGAAGACCATCTAGACCAGGGCACTTGTCTTTCTTTAAAAGGGAAGCAGCTGAATATTAATCATTGATGGTGATGTCTGCTTCTAGATATGCACATTGCTCTATTAAGACTATGGGGTGTACCTTCGAGAAGACTGCAGATTGCATATCCTTCTGAAAAGGCAACTAATGTCTGGCAAGAAAGCAGGAGAAATGGTCTTGGGGGTACTGATTCAATTAGATCGGCTCAAAAATCTCCGAACCAAGCAAAATGAGGTAGAGGCCATCATACTTCTTCTCTTAGCAGCCTAGAAAAAGAAGTGGGAGCATCTATTACCAGGCCTAAACCATTACAATCCCACCTTTAACCTGGCTCGATTTGTCAAGGTTGCTTTCTCTCCCCTTTCTCTCTAATACTAGAAGAAGAGGCAAGAGAGCAATATCTTTGTAACTCCTGATGCCACCCGGACAATTGGCCTCTAGGCTGGACCTTCTGCGCATGAGCCCACTGCTTTGCAAAGGATTTGACAGCCCTAAGAGCAGTAACAACATCAGCTATACCACCAATATGAGATAATTCATGAGATCAGGCATTCCTACAACCTGCAATGAAATCACTTCTTCAAGTAATTAGTATTGAACTTCAAGTAAATTTTTGTAGCTCTTCGATAAAGAGGTTGTCTAGCTGCGAACCATTGTGGATTATGATCTGATACTGCACTATCCAACAAATTAGTTCTCTGCAACTAAAGAAAATCAGTGGCTACACCATTATAGTATCCTCGATCATGTCGGGCATAAGCTATATCATCAACTGTCCATCCATTGCCCCATGTGAAAGTCTGACCTCCATCAATCTCCACAAAACCACAATCATACAGCAGACAGTGCCATTGCTCCCACTCAAAACCCTGAACCATTTGCAATCCCCTATCTGACATATATGTCTCCATTTCAACTATATTAAAATCTCCAATGAGCAACCATGCCACATTATTGCCTAGTCTGAGAACTTTGCTACAAAGAGAAGTCCACAAAGCTCCCCATTGATAATTGTGAGAATAAATTTTATAAATGTGCATAATCATTGTATGTTATAGTCTTCTGTATACTACGTCATAAAATAGGTGATGCTTTTATATTCTGATTGTATTTGCATTTAGACATAATATTTTGGGGTTGCACAAAGTAATCTAAAGTCTATTTTTGTGTTATATGTGATACTGACAATGGATATGCTCATTAGTGTCAGGATAAAGATACATTTCTATTGCAAGAAAGGAGCATAAAAAAGGTAAACACATTGATATATCTCCATGTTCATCTCATATTCCTTTTGAAGGTTTCAAAGAAAAATTTAAAGGATACAAACTATAGATCTTATGATGAGTCTGCAACTTAGCTATTATCTAAAGGGCTATGTAACAAAAGCATGCACTGTTTACCAAGATTATATGACTGATTGTAGTGTGTTCTCCGTTGGTACCGGACATGTGTTCAATGCAGAAACCAAAGTGCCTTAAAATAATTGTTACAAGTGAGCTAAAAGGATGGGATTAAACTTATTTCCTATTCAACTACGCTTGTCCATAGCCCATATTTCTGTTATAGCTTTGTAATCAGATAAAACTGTCTAAGCAGACAACCATTAACTCAATTAGAAATTGACAAAACCTTAAAACCTTACGAATGTTTCATGGACAAATTTCCTAAATAAAGAACCTTGTCACACCGACACTATCATCCATTTACTGGTCACTTGCCATGAATAAGCACCTCATGTCATTGGTCAACTAGCATGAATAAACACATCGAACATGTTTGCCAAAGACACTCTAGAGGCATTGCACAAACCGCACCGTAAGAATGGCGTGATTCTAACGCAAGAGAGCCTGCCTCAAAGGGGCGTGACTTGGTTGTAGATTTGGTGTCTAAAAGCAAGACAAAGCCAAGACACCGCTCCAAGCTTCTAGTATGAAAGTCAATACACCACCGTCCCAAGCTCCTATTTCTTCATAAAGTTCTGATTCAATCTCTATTTCCACAACTTCTCCTTCAAGAAACCATGACTCACTTTGTGTGTCCAAAGCTCTTGTTTCCTCAAGAAGCTCCAACCCAATCTCTATTGAATGTGGCATATTTATATAACATGATGACTCCAGTACAGTAGTTGGAAATTTTCTAAGCTTAGGCCAAGAGCACAAGATAACACCCCAAACACCTGTTTCTTGAATAAGCTGCGGTGAAATCTCTACTGTAATATCTGTTTCTTGATCAAAATGCAAGTGAGCTTCTGCTTCAATATCATCATCATCTTGTTCTTCTTCTTCGTGTTGATCTTCAATTCTACCAGTAGACCAGGAGAGCCAAGACAACACGTCTGCAACAAATTCTTTGTCAACTAAAGAAACTTGATGAGGATATGAGTAGACACTCATAGAATGCCCATCCTTAACATGCCAAGTAGTCACATTCCCTCTACATAAGGGGCAAGAAATATTCATTCTATTATTGTATCTGGACTTTGCATAATCACAGAAACAAACATAGCACATGTGTGGGCGACAACCTTTTGCGTGAGATGAACAAACTAAGAGCACTGTATTAGATGGTGAATCCATGCAGATGGAGCATATGATATTGTCCCACTCCTTTATTAGATCGCCGGATTTATCACCTTTTATGATGTTGTCCAGCTCCTTTATAAGATCGTCGGATTCATTACAACCTTCTATATAATCTTTTGTATAATCTTTTGCATGAGATGAACACACCGGGAGGACTGCATTATTTGGCAGATCCATGTGGGTGGAGCATATGTTATTGTCCTTTGTTAGATCGCCAGATCCATCACGTTTTATGCCAGCCATAGAAACTACTCAAAATCTACACGAAGTCTCATTGTGGAACAAGCTCTTCCTGTGTTTATATATCGAATGATGGATTTAAAGGCAATTAAAGGTAAAAGTTCGAAGGGAAAAAAGGCCGCTTAGTTTTGTTCTCCTTTATACCGACCAGACCTTTTTCAAATGCCCTAAAGAAGTTTTCGGACTATCTTATTGTCGCGTCGATTCTTGGATCTTCGCATTGGAAACAGGTGTGCTATTCTCCACAATAAAGCTAGATCGTATGCTGAAAATCGTCAATTGAAATGTCTTATGGTAATATTCGTGTGGTGTTTGACTTCTTAGTATTCAGAAGACAATGATAGATTAGCTTCGTTCTTGCAACAATTAATTTTAATAAGGTGTTTCAGATGTTGAAAGATGGCTTATGCGGCTCCTATGATAATGCAGAAAAATGGTTTTCGATATTGACTATCTTTGTATAATAACGCAGATGCTTCTGATATATTTCCTGCTACATTTACCATCTTTTAGGAGTATTCAAGCTACTAGTAAGGTTTAGATCTCAACATAGTACTATGTCTTTGTGCTTGTTTGTGAAAACATCACATATAGCCAAGGAGAATGCCACAGATTTATTATGGGAACAGCACAGGAACTTTATTCAAGAATGATGTTTGAGTAGAATTACTTTAGAATGTTCCTTTCATACTGGTTAAGGACTGACTTATAATTGGTGAGATAGGTCACAGTTTGCCACAAGAAAAACGATAAATAGCACAATGATGCAAATTGAACATAACATGGTGAGCAAAGAATTGGTTAGAATAGAAATGTGGTGTTGTACATCATTTACAGTTTACTCATATGTTTCAGGTTATTGGCAGCTTAACCTAGGCCCTACGCCTCAAGACTGCAGAGACAGGGGTTTTCATGCACTGTACAATACCAAATTCTTCAACCATGTCCACATCCTGGGGCCTTGTTTCCTGTGGGATTAGCAGGTCATACTTTTGGAGCAGGTTGGCAAGTATGAGGGTAGAGCTGAGGATAGCCATTCTAGCACCTGGACAAACCCTTCTCCCTGCTCCAAAAGGTAAGAGGCGAAAATCATAACCTCGCATGTCTACATCCTCCTTCTCAAACCTTTCAGGCATGAATTGTTCAGGATTTTCCCAGTTGTCAGGGTCCCTGTTGATGGCAAACACATTCACATGGACTGCAGTGTTAGCAGGTATGTCAAATCCAGCAATGTTGCAGTCTTGGGTGCTATAATGTGGCAGCATCATGGCTGTTGGTGGATGCAGACGTAGGGTTTCTTTGTACACCCAGTTGAGATATTTTAGCTTGTCAAGATCTTCTTCTTCCACGTTTCTGTTTCTTCCTACTATTAAATCAATTTCTCTTTGAACTTTGGCTTGCTTATCAGCATGTATCAGGAGCTCAGCTATGGCCCACTCCGTGCTTCCTGCAATGGTGTCCGTTCCAGCAGCCATCATATTCTGAACAGTAAAGTTAGACAACCATTAGTATCATGTCATGGCATGAAATAAGAAAAACATTCAGTCAAATTTAAAGCCTTGCATCACATACCCATATCATGTTTCCAACAGTAGGGTCATCAATTTGGCTGCTCTTGTTCAGCTGTAGTAGCGTGTTTACAAAGGACTCCTCTGACCCCAAATTTCTGTTCCTATAATCTGCCAGAATTTTATAGCTTATTCTATCCATGGTGGACTTATACTGCTTGATACTCTTGGTATATCCATTGGAGTCCAGTTTGCGGAGAAAAGGAATAAAGTCCCCCAGATTGAACAAGTTTCCTATTCTAAGTGTATCAGAAACAATTTGTTTGATTTCTTGAGCTTCAAATTTGTCTCCTGAATAGTGGCTACCCATAACCATTCTAGACATGTTGTTCACCACAACATTCCAGAGGTATTTCCTCATAACAACTGGAGTTGAATTTTCTGCAGGAACTCTGAGATCCTCGATGAGTTTAGCAATATTAGTTTGCCTTGTTTCTTTGAATTTCTTCAGACTATTTGCAGACAATAATTCAGTGTTGACAAGCTTTCGGTTTTCCTGCCATTGATGCCCTAACGGGCTCCACACCATATCCACCCCAGAAGAAATCATTATGCTAGAGAATACAGTGGGAGGCCTAGATGCCAAAACATTATCGTGAGTTTTCAGAACTTCCTTGGCCAATTTAGAGTTGGAAATGATGACATTTGGGAAGGCTCCAAACTTCACAGTCATAATTGGCCCATATATTTTGGCCAAGTCTTTCATAGATTTGTAAACTGGAGCCTTGAGGCTGAAAAGGGATCCAAATATTGGAATCCCAAAAGGACCTGGAGGCATTCTGGATTTCTTTCTTCTTGTAACAAGGAGGAGGAGGACAGCTGCTGGAATGATCCAGGAGAGGAGAAGCTTTGAAGCGGAGATAAGATGAAAAAACGCCATGCAGCTGAGATGACAGTAAGTACTAAAGTAGTCAATCGTTTTTTTTTGGGAGAACGAGAAAACTATATTAAGAACTTATATTGCTTCCCTGGCTCGGAATGAACGCTTGCTGTATGGACGAATGATGCAGCAGAACTATATGGGAGCAAGTTTATATAGAATCTATGGTAGCAGCCTTGGAAGGAAGCAGCTCCAGAAAATTACTAGACTCGGAAACCATTATTGCACGAACTTCTGGACAACTTGGAATGTGTCTAGTTTGTCAGAGACAAATGCGTGTCTTTTTGTTACACAGCTGTCCATATAATATCCATACTGGGTCAACACCACGCCACTGTCTTTAAGGTTCCAATTCTTTGCACTATTTTATAAAAAGCACGCCTTGCCAAAGACGTCCTTAGATTTCCATTCTCTTGTTGTACCTCGTTGTTGCCATTCTTTATTTTGTTTCTTTCTCAAGTGGCACACTTATGAGTGTGGTTTGACTTATTATTCTAGTTCCCATTGAGAGATTGGTATTTTATCCTAGTAGCTTCTCCCTCTTATTACGCATTCTAGTCTATCTTTTCCATTACCCCATTGGCATGCCTCAAAGTCAACAGGCCCTTCAAGTCAACAAGGCCAACACTTTTACAAGTCAACATGGTTATTTATTTTGACTTTATGCCAACTTGACAAGGGAAATGAATTGGGCGTTGCAAGTTCTCTTATATCCGTCAATTCATATGTTTCCACCCATGCTTAATTAGAGATGGCACCATTTAGTACTTTGTGCATGTTTAGTTACATGGAGCAACTTCTAGCATAAGATATCATAGTCTAGGGTCGATTGGTTTCTCGTAAGCAGCTCTTAACATAAAGTATTACGGCATGAAGTGTATTGGCTTCCTTGATAATACATGTTAAGTGCTAGAGAGGACAAAAAAAAAGCACCTTTCTTTTCGTTTAATTATGAAGGTTCAATAGATATTTAGTGTTTATGCATCCTCTAAAAATAAGCACATGTGTTCTTCTATTTGTTTGAACTAAACCATAGTCTGAAATTTATCCATTGGTGTTTAATTGTGAAGGTTCAATAGAGAATTTAGTGTTTATGCGCATAGGCCTTTGTTCCAGTAGTAATACACTAGCCCTAGAACATGTAGGTCGCATGTGCAAGACTGCTCAGAGTCGCATTATGTATAGATTTGTCCCATAACCCCGCATATCGTAGACGTTAAAATAATACCTATTTATCTATTTTTAAGTCTTGTTATGCATTTGGAATTAAAGGTCTTAATTAACGTATCATAATCTATACAAGAAATTTATCGCGGCGGCCAAAACCGCCGCCAACATTTCTCTCCACCGAATATTGTTAAGTTAAAACAATGCCAGTTTTAGACATGTGAAAGTCAAAGTAATTGCATTGTTCATGCCTACGTTGGTGTACGAAGCAGCTAGAGGGTGTCAATTGTATCATAGGTTGCTATTTTTGTTTGCTCTGGCTCTTCTAGACGGAAGGTGTTTGATGCAGTAAATCGCCAGTGTGTCACTAGCAGGCAAAGCTCCAGTGTGTCGCCAAGCCGGCAATTGCAGCCAGATCCGCCTGAAGGATCAATCTTGAAATGCTTCAATTTGAAGCTTAGAATTGCACGAAACAATTTACAGCATGGCAGTTCTACTTTGATCCAAGCTAGATCCAACTAAATCTTTAAATCCAAGTCGAATCCACTTCAAAATACCACTAACAATTCTGAAAGACAATATCTTTTGCTTGAATTAAGTAGAACATCTGAGATCTTGCGAAACCACTCTTGCGAAATCTACTGTGACACTTTGGGCATTGTTATGGTAAATAATCTGGCCGGCTAATGGGTGCTAGTGAGAGAATATGCGGCTCTCCTTGATTTTCGTGAATCCAATTGATTTGTAGAGCCTCTAATCATCAACCTTGTAGGCGGGCAACCTTTTTTGAATCATAAGGATAGGGCAGCTGTTCAAGGCTTTTTGACCGAGATTTTTCCTATCATTGCTAGTAGATTTGCAGGATATGGAAGGAGTAGAGCTCTGCCTTTCTATTATGGCAGCATACAGTGGCAAGATCTTTGGATATATATATAATCACTCCTTAACTTTGAAAGGATCATAGTTCTCTTTCCTTTAAGAGTTCTTGTCTGTTCAAACTCGTCTGTTTGGTGAGCAACAAACTCTGTAGTAAAAAAGGTAGATTTCCTACATAATTTAAGCTAAAGCATTAAGCAAAAAACTAGTTTTCAATCATAAAATATGAAGAATTCCATGGTTTTTTACAGAAAAACTTCCTGAGAAATTTTTTCTATATTAGACATTTTTATTTCAAAAGGTAGGCTACCAGGGTTCCTCGAAATTTGTCGCTCACTGCCGTCTGGTTTAGATGACTGTACTTGATGGGCCTGCCACTTCCATTGTTTAGGATCTCAAGAAGCATGATTAATAAATTTATTTATTTATTTAAATTTAAATTTATTTATTTTATTGCATGCACCACAGTTTCTAGCTCTTCTACTTCTCCATATCCATCAGCCTCAATTGCAGATAACTCTAAATACTTTGTCATCTGCCAGAGTAGTAGACAGATATGTTGTGGCTGGTTAAAAAGTCTACAACTAATTTGGGGTGGATGAAAGCAACTTTCCTGTGAAACAATCTGATCCTACTGAGGACTCTCTTTCGTCTGCCATAGAACTCAGGACCGCATACTTAGGTCCAGATCATCCTCCTCTTGCCAAGTTCATGTCCTATAATGATTTTCTGCCTGCTTAATGCGAACTCAGTATGCAGTACCTGGTCTTGTTTACATATTCAAGCCCCCAACTTTGTATAGTATCCTCACTCTCGACACCCTCATCCCTGCCAGCTTTTCTAGAAGCCCCTTCCATCACTCGCTCTGTTATTCTGGTTAATAAACATCTGGTGGAGAACCATTCAAGATCTTGTGGACCAGTTGTGGGCATCTATCATTAGGGATTTTTTGAGATCATAAAAGGGCCTTCTAAGAACTGCTGGCTAAGCTATATGAACTACCAATCAGAAAACAGAACTGGTAATCCAGTCAGCAAAACAGCTATAACTAACTCACTGGATCACATTTTCTAGCATAAGTGTTGATAGAAAAGTCCAAATGAGCTCTTGTTTAGTGCAATAGATAGATCTCATTGAGATCTTTCCAACCTTGGGTGGTTTGCATATCTTTTATCCCCGTAGGATAGTAAAAAATGGTAAAAACCATATTTTTTGGAGTTTTGACAATCATAAGTGGTTAAAATATGTGCAAAGCATCTAAGGTTGGAAAGATCTCAATGAGATCTATCTATTGCACTAAACGAGAGCTCATTTGGACTTTTCTATCAATAGTTATGCTAGAAAATGTGATCCAGTGAGTTAGTTATAACAGTTTTGCTGACTGGACCTGTCAGGCTCTGATTTCTGATTGGTAGTTCATTTATCTTCATTTGGCTTAGTTGGCATGTTTTGAAGGCCCTAATCTCAAAAAAACCCTAATGTATTGATAGCAGAATAGTCTATAATGACCACTACTTTGCCGGGATTTTTGTCATAATAGGGGGCCCTTTCTTTGTGAAAAGATTGGTTATGCTTCTCTTGTTTTCACAGAGGCTATCCCCACACAATCCTTCCTGGTTACTTGTTCTTGGCTACAAAAAGACCTCTTCTGGCTGGAGAGCTACTAAGCCTTCCATACAATGGAATAGACAAGAGCTGCTGCCTTAACAATCTTGGGCGGGTAACCAAGACTATAAGAGGAAATTCCTCTTTGGCAAAAGTTAAGAAAGTGCTACAGTGTTTATGTCGAGGTCAGAATCAACTCAAAGTGCTGCCATTAGGCAACCTTTATGTATTTGTCTCTTCTCATCTAAGATGCAAATTCATTTTCGAAAAAGAGGTGGTCACTTGCCTAAAAGGGCAGATTTTATTCTAAAGATGGCGGCCAAAGTTTGATCCTACTAATCCGGATGCTCTATTTTATCCTATCTGGATCTCACTCTCTAATTTCAGCTCTGCGTTCTAAACTGAGAAAGCCTTCTAGATGATTGTCCATCATGGACACCCATATTTAGGTGTGGTATTTCTGGACTTTATCGGTGGTATTTCCGGCCACCCATTATCAGCGAGGTGGTATTTCGGCCAAAAAGTGGTATTTCTAGCCAAAAAGAGTGGTATCTCTGGCCAAAAAAATGGTATTTCTGGCTAAAAATTGGTATTTTTGGCAAAAAACCAAGCGCGAGATTGCGTGGCAGAGCTGAGATCTTTGGTCAGATCATTCTTGCAGCTCCGTGGGCAGCTTGAACTGCTTTAAAAGCCTTTCTAATCACTTTGTCTGCCTCTTTAACGTTATTTTGATGAAGAGAGGAAGCGATTTGAGCTTAGATAGAGTTGGATCGATCAAAAAATGCCCCAAAGTAGTTAGTTCTGGGCTTGAAACTGTGAAGTGTAGAATGGTTGATAACGGATGGCCGGAAATACCACCAAAAAAATTCCAAAAATACCACATCTTGGACTCTAAATATGGTGGTCCATCATTGTCTCCCATTTAGAGGAGTTCGTCTCCATGGATGGCTGCACTTAAGAAGTCCCTAAAATCCGTGCTTCAGTCATATCTTCAATCCCATCTCTCAATCTTTGTTCTTCAAAGGCTTCGACAATGAGAGAATTGAATCAAGCTTCAAGTTTCTGGCCTCCCTTTGCTATGCCACTACTGTGGTGCGATGGTTCATACAAGTCCTATCTATGTGCCTAATCTGCAAAGAATGCAGATACAAAGGCGAAATTAGTGATAGTGTGTTCCGACGAAGAGGGCTTTGTCAAAATTGACAGATCTCATAAATATAGAGGCAGCTCCTCCAACATTGATGTCCACAAAACTTACCAGTCTATGGCCTCTGACTTGCACGGTGATCCTTCTACTGGTGAACCAAACAAGCATGTCTTTGAATTAGCCGTAGCAAAGATCTTCCATGATCATACAAAGATGAAAGGATCCAAAGCAGTTTAATTCAATGTTGGGTCCAACTTTCTAGTTCCGGCTTCAACTGGAAGAAACAATGAAGAGATGAGTAAGGTGCAGAGTAATGCAAAGGGCAGTGCTAGATTGGTTGGGTGGTCTAGGCCAATCAGTTGTTCCTTCTGAAAGTAAATTGCCATACCTGATGGGGTGCAACCAGTATAAAGTTTTAGCTTTTTTGCCAATTTGGCTGTTCCTTTTTTGTTTGGGCTTTGTCCCTTGCGATTATTTTGATTGATGGAGCCGATCTATTTTCAAGATGGTCAGTTGACTGCATCAAAATTTCGTAAACATACATACTGCAATAGTAGCTTCGAAATTTATAGTTACATATTTCTCATGCATGTACAAATTATTTTCATCACTCAGAGATCAGTCAACAAACAGAAAACAAGTTGCACTTGCATTCTAAGCCTAGACCTTGACCCCCAACACCTTATTGGAAACACTATCAATTTTGGGGGTGGGTTGTGGTGATGAGGTTGCACCGGATCTAGAGATGTATTGTGGCAGAGGTAAATTTCCCCAGTAGGTTGAAGGGAAGCACAACTACAACTGTTATCTTGTGCATGTTAGATTGAACACTAGTTGTTTTCAAGGGATGGGTTACATAATTGGCTTTGCACTAAGTCATTCGAGGGATGGGCTTTCAATACCCATTGATAGGGACAAGAAAGACAAGAAAGGCTTTTCTACACTAAGAAATGGCACTTTGGATGTGTGGGAACTATGTTCTTTCAAGGGAAGACTTGCATGGTTGAAAATGCCTAAAAAGACATTTTTGTGGCCGTAACTGCTTTGGCATGATAAAAATGACGAGATTCCTTCTACACAAAGGCTTGGCATGCTAGATTTAGTGGGCTCGTTGGACAGGTAACAAATTCTAAAGAAGTCATAATATATTGGTGCCGTCTAGTATTGGGTGATGAGGCGATGATGATGGCACAAGCCAACGGTTCTTGACATATATGGTTTAGTCAGTTTAAGAGTGTACAGAATAATGATGGTTGTCACATTTGACCAAGTTACATGGGCTGGAGCACTAATGTGCCTTATCCTGTGAGATGTCTATTTTACATTCTCTTGATTGTTCTAGTAGGTGGTCTCGAATAATACATCCATTGTCAGAACAAAGGATTTGATACCTAGTAATTAAAGAATGGCATGTATGCACAACATTAGCAATGACCTTTTTTCATGAAAATCATATCTTGGAACCTTGGAAGAGTAAAAGGTGCTCTAAAGTGTGGTAGGGTATTAACTACTATCCGATCCATAGAAGCAGACATTGTGCTCATATAGGAGCATCGCCTGTCGGATATTAAGGCAAGATCAATTGGCAAATGGATAGGAAACGATTACACTTCCTTTAGTTGTGCGGCCAGAGGAACCAAAGGGGCCACCAGTATACTTTGGAGAGGTCTTGTGCAAAATTCTCAATATGCAAGAAGGATTGGCTACTTGCAAGCAGTCATGTTTGAAGGTAGTGATTGTAAGTGGGGAATGATAACATTTATGCATCAAATAAGCCTGCATAAAGAACTATCATGTGGGAAGAAATTGAATGCTACATTAGTCAACTGGTGAATGTTATTGATAATTGGATCCTTGGGGGAGATTTGAACATGATCGATGCGTGGAATCGGAAGATTGGGTTGCGTAGAAATTTATCAGACACAGAGCACTCTACCTGGAACTCTTTGCTAAATAATATTGGGCTTGCTCTTATTCCGCCCTCTAATGCTGCTTTTTCATGGTCGAATAACCAAAAGAGCTAGGATCCAGTATATTGCTTGTTAGACATTCTACATGGCTAATAAATCTTTTTGTTTTATGGACAAATGATATGTTTAAGGGTATCTGGCCTTCTCACACTCCGATCATGTTCTTCAAAGTCTGATATTTGAAATTTCCCACAACTGGGAAGACTGGAAATGTTCCTTACATCCTGCTTGGCGAAAGAGGCATTTTGCAAACCCTGTACACAATTTGTGTTCAGTATAAAATCTTGGGTTAAAAAGCCCAATTTAATGAAAGAGTAGACTAAAATGTGAGGTAGGAATTGAGCTCTGAAATTAAAAAGAGAAAAGAACTCAGTTGAGATTGGTTAAGCAAGAGTTGTTGGCACACCCTCATATTATTGATATGCAGCAATTGGAGGATGTGACGCTCCCTGCTAAACATACGGCGCCCGGCCGTACACTCGGCAGGAAATCCCCCGTCCGGCTCAACAACCGCACAGGCCCTCCGTCTATCCCGCACTATGGAACTCCCGTAGGTGCGGAAGGGGACACGAAAGGTGTCTTCGCGCCCTTCCCCTATGGGCTCCTATCACAGTGGAAGCATAAACAACGTCAGAACTAGCAATAACAATACAACATACTACCTCGAAGGGTAGTCCATCACATATCCACATGAGCAAAGAAGATAATCATAAACCATAAAACATGAGAGCTCCTACCCATGGCTCGACTCATAAGGAGGTAGGCCGACCGGATAGGTCTCAAGATAGAGCAGAACCGAAGTCATAACACTTTGGCGGTGGGCTGGGCATAAGACAATGGCTAGGGTTGACCACTCCATCCGCCCCTCCCGTGCATACTTTGCGGATGGGCTAAATCAGGCTCGGCATGACTCTAGCCTTCCTGATCATGCAATCCCATGGCATCACCCATCGGGACTACTCGGGTTGCATCTCCCACGGTCCGATGAGGCAGGGAAGGGTTGCATCTCCCTTCCCGGGGTCTAGAGGTTCCGTGGCGCTAGAGAATCGTGGCGACACACGACATTCGCACCCGACTTAACCCCCAAAACGAGAGCCAAGCCAACACTTGCAGCTCTCAAGAGGCGAGGCGACATCATTGCCCTGTGAGGTGTTGGACCCATGCTCGGCCCACACGATGACCGACCATAAGCCTAGCCCACTATGGGATCCCCGAAGCCCCCACTCGGCGGGGATCCTCCCTCCACATTCCCTCTAGCCCGTTATGGGGTCTTTGAGTCATATCATAGCCTCGATAGCACGGTGGGCTCCTATGCACAGGCCGCATCTAATAG
Source organism: Isoetes taiwanensis (assembly GCA_021234155.1). Classification (NCBI taxonomy): domain Eukaryota; kingdom Viridiplantae; phylum Streptophyta; class Lycopodiopsida; order Isoetales; family Isoetaceae; genus Isoetes; species Isoetes taiwanensis. Next base: position 3,380,310 of record JAJEKV010000080.1, on the reverse strand, counting down.
GAACTAAGGGATCTACTCTAGGAGCATACTACATATGGCCCTAGGTCTCTACCCCCCCCTTCCCAATACAAGAGGAGCAAAATGATCAACCAACATCACATAATCATCATATCCTAAGAATGATCATAAGAAGAACATCTTAACCTAATCATACAATCTAACTAATGGTTAGGGTTCATTGATTAGGGTTCAAGATGTTGAATCTGAGTTCTAGGATGGCTCTACTCTAGATACAAGATACTAGCACATCCGGAATGCTAATTCCGGATGAGCTATCTAACTACTACCCTACATACCTGCTCCTGATGCACTCCCTCCCAATCCACGGCGTCTCCATGATCTTCAAGGTGTTCGGTAGCTCCCACTCCTGGCGATGCACTCCACGCTCTCGGAGGCTGCCCGCGCTATGCCGTGCCACGGCCGAGGCGGTTCTCGAAGCGGAGTTTCGCCGGAAGGTTCCCGTTCGTTGGAGCCGAGAAAGAAGGCCTAGGGTTAGGGTTTAGGCCTTTATAGGTTAGGGTTCACATGTTATGCCACGTGGCTCCAATAGGGTAAGTCCGTGTGGCGGGTGCCCAATAGGTTAAGGCCACGTGGAAAATGGTCTTAACCTAAGGTTGGCTAAGTTATATGAATAACTTAGTCATGCCCCCTAGTGCCACGATCTATGGTATACAAGGCTATGAAGATAGACTTGTATAGTGAGGGTCGAGGAATATCGTATTCATAGCGTATATTCCCCAGAACGTCACATTCTCCCCAACAGGACAATGCTGTCCTCGACATTGCGCTAAGGTGACTAACCTACCTTATGCCTGCAAAACAACATAACATACTCTTTAATTGAATTTAAACGGTCAATTAAAAGTTACTTGTCAAAATTTAGGCTATATTTGTACTTATACAAAATTATACAACCTTAACAAGTTACTTCTTATAATAATTAGGAAATATTACTATAAGAGTTATTAGGGTTCATAATCTAAATTATGGCTCCCCTATCCTCTCGTGTCGCCCCTCACGGATGCCCACCTCTTACTTGCTTGCACAAGGAGCACATTCGTTAGTTTAATTAATAAATTTGTGGTTTTAGGGGACCACCCCCTTACCTACCTCCTTGAGCGAACTACTAGCTCAAGGTTACCCTACTACCTTGCACTTTCGATCATGGCCCCATAAGGATTTGAGCTTAAGGACCATTTAAGATGATCCTATCATCGCCCATGATCAAGTGCTACCTTGTTTCCGATCCCCGGTCGAGTACACCCCGTGCATCATGCCCCAAGGGTTTTAAGCTAGGGAGCGTCTCACGATCCCATCATCGCGCATGATCACTTTAACCTTCACCATGACCCTCCTACGGCCCCGGTGTGCATACCCGCATCGCGGCATAGAGAGCATCCGTCGATGTCCCATCATCGCCCACCATGCCTCATTCCTCACTCACATGACCCTAATGGTCATGCGCCTCCTCTTAGTGCGTGTTGGCCCTAGAGAATGCCTTAAAAGGCGTATCCCATCATAAGCCCACACGTTCCAAGATTCTGGCACATGCACTCTACTAACTAGAATACATGAGCGAACTTAAGGCTAACTAAGAAACATACTAAGCTAACCTCACGGCAAGTCGGCGTCGATTAGTTCGGAGCGACTTCGCCCATCAAACTCCTTCATAACTCACGGGTATTGCTTCTCCAAATCCTGCTTCAATACCCATGTCCGCCTTCCACGGCCAAGTGCTTCCACATGACCAAATCTTTGGAGGAATTGAGAGCACCTAGTCCTCTTGAATGACTTATCAAGAAGCAATTCAGGCACAATTTCAACTTGATCCTCCTCGTCATTTCCAACAAAGTTGGAGTAGCCAAAACCTCCTTAGGTTTAGGATCGTGCCTTTTCAATAAACTCACATGGAAGACCTTAAGGTGGGCCAAGAGATCCAACTTGTAGGCTTGAGAGCCCATTCTTCTCTAAGATCGTGAGCGGGACCCGGCCCACCTAGAGGCTTCTTCTTACAATTGCCGATCACGAAGCTTCCCTTGCTTAACCTTAACTTGAGCCAAACTTTATCTCTCACAACAAGACAACTCCCGAGGAGTTTTATGTCTAGGCTGCTAGACACTTCGGATGTGCCCATCTTTGTTGAAGATATTCTCGCACTTCTACCAAAAGCTACTGCATATTTGCTGTCGTTTGTTGAGAAACTTTCCACCTTGGGCACTAGATTATGCCACATAACTAGGGTCAAGCATTGATAACTGTAACTGATCATGGGGGAGACATCTTCGATGACTCTTGCTTCATATTATTGTACGTAATTGACCGACCGATGTACTTTCGGCCCATTTGGATTACTTGTTCCAATCATAGTTTCTCAACGTGCTCTCCAAATTTGTGTTGGTGCGGTCCCTTTGCCGATTTGACTGCAATTGATAAGGAAAACTCATCAACAAGTTGGTGCAGCTCGTGTTGAAGAAGTCTTGCTAAACGTCGCTAAAAAAACTTCGGATCTCTATTGGTGATGATGGACACGCCTTTCCATGCGACCTAAAAGAACTCTTATTTAGACCACACGGCTAGGTCCAAGGCGGTGTCTATGGTGTGGCATGGCAAGTATGTGCCCTTTTGATAAACTATATACCACAACCATCAAGGCTTCAAAGCTTCTTGTTGTCCTTGGAAGGCCAACTATAAAACCCATGCTGAAGACTTCCCACTTGGCGTCTGGCACCGCCCAAGGTTCCAAAACTCCTAAAATTCGAAGTTGTTGCGCCCTTGTCTGCTGATGCCACTGACACATTCTTGGCTATGTCTGATTATCTGCTTCTTCATACCTGGCCAGACATAGCTACTTCTAATCTTGAAGTAGGCCTTATAAATTTTGCATGGCCGAAAATAGGGCTATTATGGTGTCCCGGAAAATTTTCTTACTCCTTATATGCTTTGAGTATAGTTGTTCTTTAATATTAAAGATTACCTTCCTTTTAAAATATTTGAAGGTTTCTCTTTCTTAATCCGTTCTTGCACTCTTGTAAGGACTAGCCCATCATGTGCCTGAACTCCATGTTGGGAAGATGGCTTCTTCTTCTTCTTGCGAATTAAACTTTCCAAGTGGGAGATGGCATTGCAACTTTGCTGCTTCAAAAGCTTGCCAATGAGTGGCGGCGTCTTAACACTCCACGGCTGCATGCTCTTCCATTGATTTGTCTTTGTAGATCACGATGTCGTCGAAGAGAATTGATGAAGCAATCATCCAAGGAATCTTCGAAGATGTCGTCCTCAAATGCATACTAGTTGATGGAGCATTCCATAGACTTAGGGCATCACTGTGAAATGATAGTGCTCATACCAAGTTCAGAAGGAGTCTTATAATTATCTTCCCCTTCATCCTTATTTGCTGATTGCCCGAGCTTAAGTCGATTTTGTAGAAGAATCTCGCTTTTGGGCTGATCCATTATGTCGTTGCTTGTTGAGCTGCCCATGGTTGATATACATCTTTAGACTTCCATCTTGGCGAAAGGATCCCCAAGTTGATCAACTCCTACAAGCCGCTTCTTGAGCTCTGCTTCTTCGAAGTCTTGATTCTATAAAGAGCCTTCTTGATGGGCTCTGCCTCCGGTCTGAAGAGTGATTTCAGACTCTATGCCTCTATAGAGCAAAAGCTCTCAAATTTCACCTGGAGATATATCATGGGACTTCTTGATTAACTTAGAAATTGGCCGAGGCAACTGTTTTGAAGTAGCATCTTCCTTCTTACTCTTGTAGTCAGGGTCGACAACTTGTAGCTTATGTACGACCTCATTCCTCATGATGTACTTAAGTAATTGCTTTACTGACATGCGTTGCACGATTGGAATTACTTCCTTAACTTAAATTATAAGGTACTTGCTCTTTGGTGCTGGGATAAGTATCTCTTGCTTATGATAATCAATTATTGCCTTAGCCAGCTTTAATATTGCCTGCTTATTATGAGGTCATAGTTGCCAATGTACATGAGTTGGTGCCGATGCTCTACTTTGCTTCGCTTAAGGTTGATGTCGAACTTGACTCTTGTTCCGTTGGTGCTGCTAATTACTTGGCCTTGGCTTAATTACTGGCCTAGATTTAGACTTAAGAGTCTTGCTCTTAAAGATGTCCGTCATCTAGGAGGTGCAAAATTACAAGTTAAAGAACTACTTACATAAATCCTATGGCCACAAGTTAGTCAGCATGACATTACTTTTGGGCACATATAGAAAACTATATGATTAGATAATTATTCTTGTTTTAGATCTAATCTATACTCTAGGATCTACCCTTTCTTAATTATTGCCCTCTTGAAATAGCCCCACCTTTGAGTTGATGCCATCTAAGAAGTTGGCCGGACTTATTAGATTGCTTCCCTTCATTTGGTCGGATTATTCCTTATGCTGCGGAAGTACTCGTCATATACATGGTCGACGGTTATCCTTCTATTGAATCCTTCTTAGCGAGGTGATCAAGCTCACGAAGAGGTTCCAATATGTTGGATATCTGCCAGCAATGTATACAATTATTGTACTCCATACATTTTCTTCCCAATACTTGAAGCTTTGCTCCATTCTTGGGTCCATCTTTCTAAAGGAAAAGACAAAAAAAATCTACTCGAAATTTCGTCCCCATCCCATCATGGATGTTATCACCCATAATTCTAAGAAGCTCAACTATCTGATAGGTGCTCTAGCTTGCTCAAAGCTGGTATAGTCATTAGTCGTTGGAGTAGCAAGGCGATGATCCATAATTTGTTGAAAAGAATCTGGTATCCTTGGAGTTGTTGTATGATGATTCGAGTGCTCTGCTTCTTTTCGTTGAACATATTCTGACTCTGCTCGTCCTTAATGTTGATGCTGATTACCTTCATTAACATTATCCCTCTTAATGGACTTGCTGATGTAGATAACATAACGCTCGGTGTTGCATCCCAGAGGCTTGAAGGTAATGTTCACCACCGTGTCGAATCTTTCGTGTTTGACTCATCTGCCTTGAAGGTCGTGAGATTTGAGAATGATTCTTCTAACTCCTGAATTGATGTTGTTGTGTTTGACCTTGTCGATACTATTCTTCGTCTTGCTGGTAGGGCATGCTGTTGTTATAAGGCTGATGACAATGTTGAGTACTTTACCACTTCTAACTGTGCAACTTCTCTTGCTGAGAGGAGTTTGTGTGCATCTATCTGCAAGGACTATTCTTGACTGATCAATTAATAATGCTAATATTTGGTCCCTCATGATGCCTCTTCTTGATGGTGCTTGACCTCCAATCTCTAAGGTAGAAGATTGTCGTGATCTTGATATGGTGCTGTCGAGGTTGATGCAGCTGCTCTGACGTATCGGGCTGACGAGGAAGAAGTTTGTTGCAGTTTGCCATATTCCTATTCTTGAGAAGCCCACCCTTGCTGGCTTGTAGTACCTCCTTAGTCAAGCATGTTTGCTTGAAGTCCAAATCTGATACTACTATGGCCTGGATACCTATGATAATTTCCCTTCCGAGGAGGTATGTCCCGTCTCCTCCTTTAGGGCTCTTGATATCATAAGTCGATGAAGTCTACTTGTTGGTGGCGTAGCCGTGACATTAGTCCTCAATGTGAGGCCGTTCCTCGAGACAATATGGCACTTGAAGAGTATCCTTGACTAGGAGGTGTTCCTCCCCTAATGTCATCAATTTCATAAGTGCCACGATGCCCATTGGTTGTTGCATAGCCCTCTTGGCAAGTCTTATGTCTATTTTTGATGTCGCAATCGTCCTTCCTTTGGCCTCTTCTTTATTATTTGTGTTCGGGCTTCCCTGTACAGCCTCTTGGCCTTTGATTTGCTGAAGTTTCCTCCATAAGTTTGCCCTCTGCTTTCAATTCGTTGATGTTGTCGAGTGGCTCCACCGTCGAGGCTCGAGGATCCGCAACGAAGGTTCTCCTGACCTATTTTACTGCCCTAAGCACAAAGTAACTAATACTACCACAAGAACAATTACTTATATCTACTAACTCTACAAACCCTATTTTTATGCCTTTATCCACTCTCCCTCAATTGACCCACTTGACACTTTACTAGGCACTGAGAAAGGTACTTATTTACTGTTATGGGGTGGTAGAAGGAGACTCATTCACTGGGTGTACTTGGTGTGCTAGATTGAATTACTTAGATAGAATTAATTCCTAGACAATTATCTATGATACAAGGCATGGCTGAAGACACTTGATGATAGTGCACCTATAACGTGTGTTGGTGTATCCTACCAATGTGTGACAACAATTTTTAAGGCCTTGGCAACTAGCTGGGTTTCTAAGGAAAAGGTTTAATTATACTACCTATATGTAGACAAGAAGACACTTAGCAAGATAAGAGCGACAACTAAGCTGTGATGAGTGCAGATGCCGTCTCTATCTAGCTTAAGGATCTTGGTTTTAACTCTAAGGCTTGGTCATATTGGCAAATGATGTCGGTGTAATAGGGAGTTCTAGTCAAAATGGCATGGAGATCAAAGAGATGATCAAAGACATGGAAGGCTTGCTCGGCAGGGAAATCACGGATGTGATTGGCCTCACTGTACCATCTAACAAAGCTTGATGGTGCCATTGAGCAGAGATAGCTATGAAAAATGGGCTGCTGGGGATTAAGCAAAGGCTAGAAAATCGCCAAAGGAGCCGAGAGCGATTCGATGGGGAGAAAAATGACAAATGAGGGCCCCTTTTTATAGACTAGGGTACCTCGGTTCCGTGCACAAAGGTTCTTGATGGGGCAGACTTCGAATCTATGGCCATGGTTGTCCAAATGAGCTACCATGAAGTGCAATTCTAAACAAAGCAAAGCAAGAAATACTACATGACCGTTTGTTGGGTCAAAATTGGTCAATTTGGGCAAAATTGGGCGAAATCGGGTGGCATCGCCTTGAAATGGCTCCTAAGGTCCGGGGCCAGAGGGGGGATTTCTTGCGATCGCACGGGTTTCGGGTCATTTCTATTTCTATGAAGGGTTTTTGGGAATTTAAAAATCCTAACATGACTTTCCAGCATGATTCTAACCTAACTAGCAACTTTTGTTACTCAAATTGGACACCTATTAATGTCAGAATGCCGAATCGGGTGGCGTCAAAAAATGGCTCTCGTCGGCGCGGAGGGGTTTTGATGCCGCGATCGAAGTCGACTTTGACTTTTTTTTTTTTTTTAGGTAAACCGGGTTGCTTTCGCAAAAATGAGGCCTGCGTTTCTGACGCGGCGAGGCCTTTCGCGATCCAACCCGAAGTTGACTTTGACTCCATATATATACATACAACCATTAATTCTAGGAACATATATACATACAAGTTCAAAATCTTATTCAAAGATTCCTAAATTTGATTTTTTTTTTTCTAATCCTCCCTTCGGCTAGGTTCATGCTCTTGAGCATAATGGTCATCCTCCCGGCATGAATGGTGCGGGTCTTGGCCTCCTCGGCTTTGGCCGCTTCGGCAAGATCCCCGCCATCGTTGATGTGGTTCAATAGTCGCGGCCCATCTTGAACTCCTCAATAGACCTTTGATGTAGGCACTTTTCGAAAGAGAGTTTCGGATTCGGACTCGACTGCCGGGTTGGTAATGTCGAATATTAAGGCGACTCTACTATCTTTGGTATTTGGCCCATGGCGAACCTTCTTCGAAAAATCGAGTCGTGGTGGTGGAGGCTAGCTTTTTCGACCACAATTTGCTACCTTGTTAGATCCATTGGCGGAGATAATTCTTGCATCTTGCCTTCTTCTTCTCGTGCTCCATATCTTGCTTGAGCTTTAAGTAGCTTCTATTTGATGTTGCCCTCCTTGGACTTCATTGGATATGGTTTTCGAGCATAGGTCGCGTCATTCTTGACCTCCTCCTCCTCTTCTTCTTTAGCCCCTTGCGCCCTCCTCTTTGTTGGTGTGGTCCTTCCTCCTCGTGCTCATCCTCCTGCGATTCGTCCGTTTGTGGTTCTCGATAACCATGCTCTCCCCTACGCCTAGCTTCCGCCTCTTTGTTAAGCTTTTTCTTCGCATTGGTTGCTCGCTCCCCTTGCTCTTTGTTCACGTGGGCTGGGGTTGCTCCCTGTTCTTGGGGTTGCTCTCTCACGGGGGAACGATTCATCCAAGAGCTTGGTGGCCAAGTTAGGTAAAGTCCGGCCCAGGTCGCGAGGGCCTCCGCGAATTTGCTTTGTCGCCGCCGACGGTGAGTGCTTCAACGTTCGTTGCAGGCTGGAGCCTCAACCTTCCTAGCTACTTGTTTGGTCCTCCTAACAACTTAGCTTCCCCGATGGTGGCCTCTTGGGCGATCTTGCCTCTATCTTGGCTCCTTTGGATCGATCTGGAAGTAAATTTTGTTGGATTCGGTGGACACTCTTCACGGCTCCTCGGGTTAGCTTCTAATTAAACTTTACAAGGGTAAGGGGAGAGGTTCAAGCTACCATTTGGAAACTTCTAGGGAGTAGAGGTGTTTCCATAGGTTTATTAGCTACTTTTTCTTAAGAGTAAATTTATTATAACTATGGGTTAATAATTAAGGTACTTCCCCTAATCACTTAACTATTTCTCAAAATTTCCTAATTCCTTTTTGGGCCAAGTAGTGGTCATTTCACGCCATTTCTTTCAAGCTTTCTTTTGGCGATTTCTCGCTTCAATTTTGCTTGGAAGGTGCGGTTCATGAACAACTTGAGCTCAAATTTACTAGAAGGTTTCTTTTGACTATATTATTTCTACCACTTAGACTATACTTAATCTAATTACGACCCTGCTAATGGGGAAAAAATTCTCCCATATTTTGTGGTTCAAGACTGGAATTCTCATTCCATTCCATAGCTAGGCCAGTTAGTCTACCTATTCGGGATATGGTCGATTGCTAGCTCTTGGTCAACCAAGAACATTGCTCGATACCATTGTGACGCCCGCTAAACATACGGGCCCACTTTCGGCAGAAACCCCGTCCGGCTCAACAACCGCCGGGCCCTCCGTCTATCCTCACTATGGAACTCCCGTAGTGCGGAAAGGGGACACTTAAGGTGTCTTTGGCGCCGCCCTTCCCCTATGGGCTCCTATCACGGCCGAAGCATAAACAACGCCGAGAACTAGCAATAACAATACAACATACTACCTCGAAGGGTAGTCCATCACATATCCACATGAGCAAAGAAGATAATCATAAACCATAAAACATAAGAGCTCCTACCCATGGCTCGACTCATAAGGAGGTAGGCTGACCGGATAGGTCTCAAGATAGAGCGCAGGGCAGAGTCATAACACCGGCGAGGGCTGGCATAAGACAATGGCTAGGGTTGACCACTCCATCCCCCCTCAGGCATTGGCCTTTGCCCGGATATGGCTAAATCAGGCTCGCATGACTCTAGCCTTCCGGATACGCAATCCCATGGCATCACCCATCGGGACTACTCCAGGTTGCATCTCCCTGGTCCGATGAGGCAGGAAGGGTTGCATCTCCCCTTCCCGGGGTCTAGAGGTTCCGCGGGCGGCTAGAGAATCGCGGGCGACACCGACATTCGTGCCGACTTTAACCCCCAAAACGAGCCAAGCCAACACTTGCAGCTCTCAAGAGGGCGAGGCGACACCATTGCCCCCAGGAGGTGTTGGACCCATGCTCGGCCCACCTGGGTGACCGACCATAAGCCTAGCCCACTATGGGATCCCCGAAGCCCCACTCTGCTAGGATCCTCCCTCCACATTCCCTCTAGCCCCGTTATGGGGTGCTGAGTCATATCATAGCCTCGATAGCCTGGTGGGCTCCTATGCACAGGCCGCATCTAATAGGAACTAAGGGATCTACTCTAGGAGCATACTACATATGGCCCTAGGTCTCTACCCCCCTTCCCAATACAAGAGGAGCAAACATGATCAACCAACATCACATAATCATCATATCCTAAGAATGATCATAAGAAGAACATCTTAACCTAATCATACAAGCTAACTAATGGTTAGGGTTCATTGATTAGGGTTCAAGATGTTGAATCTGAGTTCTAGGATGGCTCTACTCTAGATACAAGATACTAGCACATCCGGAATGCTAATTCCGGATGAGCTATCACAACTTACCACCCTACATACACGCTCTGATGCACTCCCTCCCAATCCTGGCGTCTCCATGATCTTCAAGGTGTTCGAGGTAGCTCCCACTCCTGCTGATGCACTCACGCTCTGGAGGCTGCCACGCTATGCCGTACCCACGGCAGGCGGTTCTCGGCGGGAGGAAGTTCGGCCTTGAAGGTTCCCGATTTGTTGGAGCGGAAAAGAAGGCCTAGGGTTAGGGTTTAGGCCTTTATAGGTTAGGGTTCACATGTTATGCCACGGCTCCAATAGGGTAAGTCCGTGTGGCGGGTGCCCAATAGGTTAAGGCCACGTGGAAAATGGTCTTAACCTAAGGTTGGCTAAGTTATATGAATAACTTAGTCATGCCCCCTAGTGCCACGATCTATGGTATACAAGGCTATGAAGATAGACTTGTATAGTGACGGGTCCAGGAATATACGTATTCATAGCGTATATTCCCCTGGAACGTCACAGAGGAAGAATTTGACGAAAAAGCTAAGGCGACTGAAGAAGTAGAAGCCAGAGATGTGGCGGTTCGCCCCAAAACTAAATGGTATGTGGAGGTGGACCATGAAAACTCAATTTCTTCAAAGCAAACTAGGTAACAATAAATCTTCAATTAGAGATGATAATTGGTGTGACGTTCCCCGTAAGTATACGACGCCCGCCCGTACTCTACGAGAAATCCCCCATCCAGCATCGACTGCTACATGGGCCCTCCGTCTGCCCCGCTCCTGGGACGGCCAGGGAGCGGGTAGGGAAACTTGGAGGTGTCTTGCGGGCCCGTCTCCTATAACAATATAACCAGTTACCTCGAAGGGTAGCGCATCCATACAACCATAGATACATCAAAAATAACAACATACCATAAAACATGTGAGCTCCTACCCATGCTCAGACTCGTAAAGGAAAGTAAACTGACGGCTTTGCCTCAAGATAGAGCAGACCAAGATATAACAATGGCAGGCTGGCTATAAACAATGGCTAGGTTTGACCACTCCATCCGTTGTGCATACTTTGTAGATGAGCTAAATCGGGCTCTGGCGTGACTATAACTACCTGTTGGAGACGTAGTCTCATGGTATCACCCATTGGGACTACTCTGGGTTGCATCTCTCCGGTCCGATGAGGTAGGAAGGGTTTATCTCCCCTTCTCGAGGACTAGTGGCTCCATGTGTGGCTAGAGGATCGTGACGACACACGTCCTGACCCGATTGAACTCCTTGAAACAAGAGTCAGGCCGACAACTGCAACTCTTGAGAGTCAGGGCGATACCATTGACCCAGGAAGTGTCAGACCCATACTCAACCCACACAAAGTGGCCGACTATAGGCCTAGCCCGCTATAGGTCCCCAGTCACTCCATAGCCCCTGTAACCGGATGGGCTCTTATGCACAGGCCGCATATAATAGGAACTAAGTGGTCTAAACTGGGAGCATCATCTAAATAATGGCTACTAGGTCTCTACCCCCCTTCCCTATACAAGAGAAGCAAACATGATCAACCATCATCATATATCCATGTAACATGATAAACAATGAAAATAACATCTAATCCTAATCACATACATCTAACTTACAGTTAGGGTCCGTTGATTAGGATTCAAGATCTAGACTGAGGGTTCTAGAATGGCTCTACTAGAGATACGAAATGCTAACTCATTTGGAATTCCAACTTCCAGATGATCTACAAAGGACTCTACTCCAAATACCTACTTCTGAGGAACTCCCTCCTGCGCCCAGTGTCCCCATGGTCTTCAAGGGTTTCGAAGTGGATCCCACTCCTTCTGGAGTGCAAACAAGAGTCCAAGATTGTTGGAGCCAGAAAGATGGTCTAGGGTTAGGGTTTGGCCATTTATAGGTTAGGGTTGTCATGTCATGCCACGTGGCTCCAATTGGGTGCATCCATGTGGCAGGTGCCCAATAGGATGGGGCCATGTGGAAGATGCTCCATCCCTAAGGTTGGCTAAGTTATATGAATAACTTAGCCATGCTCCCTTCCACACTTATACGAGATACAAGGCTACTAAGGTAGGCTTGTATGGCGACGTGGCCTAGAAATATACATATTTATATCGTATATTTTAGGGGAATGTCACATCCCAAAAAAAGGATAATGTTGTCCTCAGCATTATGGTAACGTGACGAACCTGCATCAACCTTGCAAAAACTCACAACAAGAATATAGCAACTTGACTTTATTGAAAGGATCAACTTCCACTTAATTACTTCTAACCTTAATTGTAAGGTTACATTTATATACTTAGACAAAATTATATAGCCTTAATAACTATTATTATAAGAGTTAGCACCTAATGTTATCATAACAAGTTCAAGAGTTCATAGTTAAGTCAAAAAATCTATGACTCCTATCTTCTCGTAACGTGCTCCCTCCTTCATGCTCCACTTCATTGGTCTACACAAGTAGCACATTACGTTAGTTTAGTTATTAAGTTTCTGATTTTAGGGGATCACCCTCCTAATTACCTCCTTCAGCTGAAATGCTAGCCCAAGGTTACCCCTACGACCTTGCACTCGATCATGACCCATAGGATTTGAGCTTAAGGACCATTTAAGATGATCCTATCATCGCCCCTTGATTGGGTGCTACCTTGTACAAGATCCCCTTGATCATGTACACCCACAGTGCCTCATGCCCCTGGGGTTTAAGCTAGGGAACGTTTTAGACGATCCCATCATCGCGCATGATCACGCTTACCTCATCATGACCCCCCTATGGTCGTGTGCACATGCCGTGCATCGTGGCATAGAGAACATCCTAACGATGATCCCATCATTGCCCACGATCCCATGCCTACTCGTGCATCATCCCTTTGGTCATGCACACCTGCAGTGCATTAGGGTCTAAGCTAGGGAACATCTCTGATGATCTCATCATCGCCCACGATGACGCACTCTTCTCATATGACCCTCTTGTTCATGCGCACTCTCGGTGTGTACTGGCCTAGAGAACGCCCAAGAGGGGATCTCATCATTGCCCATGCATCCCAACAAGCCTAGAATGCATATCCCCTTGCACTTAACACTAAGGCATACACAACTTAAGCTAAGAACACCTGATGGGTTGGCGTCGACCAATTCGGAGATGATCTGGCTGTCGAACTGCTCCATGAATTGTGGGTATTGCTTCTCTAGATCTTGCTTCAATATCTATGTCACATCTTCCACTGGCAAGTGCTTTCACTTGATCAAATATTGAAGGAACTGACACCTTCTTGTTTTCTTGAACGCTTTGTCAAAAATTAATTGAGGAACTATTTCAATTTGTTCCTCCGTCATTTCTAACAAAGTTGGAGTCTCCAATACCTCTTCTGGGTTTGGGGTGTGCCTCTTGAGTAGGCTCATGTGGAAGACTTTATGAACCTTTAGATGGGCAGGCAAGTCGAGCTTATAGGCTTGGCTCCTTACTCGCTCTACAATTTTGAAAGGTCTCGCCCACCTTGGAGCAAGTTTCTTGCAGTTGCCGATGCGGAGCTTCGTTTGCTTCACCTTTATCTTGAACCACATGCTATCATCTACCTTGAATTCGCTTACCGTCCTATGCTTGTCTGCCAAGCTTTTCTGACGGCTCCTTGCTGCTAGCAAATATCCTCGAACCTCTTCCACTAGTTGCTGCATATCTGCCAACAACTATTGAGACACTTCTACCTTTGACATGGGATTGTGCCAAATATCTGGTGTAAGGCATTGATAGCCATAATTGATCATAAATAGGGACATCTGGGATGATTCTTGCTTAGTGCTATTATATGCGAACTCAACCAAGTAAATATAATCCCTCCACTTAGTTTGCTTGTTCCAGACATAGTGTCTCAACATGTCCTCCAATATTTTGTTTGTCTTTTATGTCTGACCATAAGTTTAAGGATGATATGTGTGCTCATACAAATCTTGGTGTTGATCATGTTGAAAAAGTTCTTCCAAAGAGCACTCACAAACTTTGGGTCTCAATCTGAGATGATCCCTCTTGGCATCCCATGCAATCTGAAAACTTCCTTGGCAAAAAACAATGCTGTGTCTAGGGTCGTGTCCGTGTGTTAATTGTGAGTTCTTGGCATACACCATGCAGTAGCAGTCTATGACTGGCGAATGCTACAACGCTGCAATGCTCATGACCACAAAATAAGAACAAGGGAAATAAATATGTACAAAGACTGAAGGAAACGCGCGCCAAATGAGGCTCTCCAAACTTGAGATAAACCCTGAATACATCTGAAGAGGCTCTGGTCTAATATAGTGTAGACCGCAAATCTGAGCCCTACATCTAGCTAAATCTAAACCCTACATTTATGCTAACCTAAACATGCCAAGTGTATGTAGAAATTATTCCAGAAATAGTCAGTATAACAATAACTTTATTCACCAAATTTGCTAGATAACTTTATAAACAAGGCTTATAAAAGCTTAGGTTCATGGAGCCAAAATATGGTCACTCATCCAAAAACCTTTTACAAAAATACAACTCCGTTTACTCGCACATATCTCTGCGCTCTGCTAACCATCTCTATGCATATCATTCATTTTATATCTATTCTGATCAACCTGGATATCTACACTTGTCAAACCGTGCATGTCCTGCATATAGAAGATTTTCCAACTTGCCTAAATATTCGGATGCCCCTCCTCATTTTCCAGCTGTCATTGACTTTGACTAGTTTGACCAGTCAACCCAAAACCCTAAGTGGCGGGCAGGGGGTATCACGAGCTTTCTGGCGAGCCTAGCAACATCAAGGTAGTACCTGCCCGCCACCTTACTGTTTCCACATATTTTTCCATACTTCTCGGGTTGATCTATCCTTTGCTTCTCATAGATCAACTCTAATCTCGCCACGCTTCTCATAGATTAGAATAGAATATCACTTACAATTATTACATGACAACCACAACATTCCCCTTCATGTAATAAGCGGATTACGATTATCTTGGATTATTGTTATTAACTTGAGAAACCTGGCATTTGTAAGTGCCTTGGTGAGAATATCGACTAATTGTCCATCCGTTTGCAACATATATCATTTGTAGCATGTTCTTCTTCACCATGTCTCTAAGAAAGTGGACTTCCATTTCAATGTGCTTTGTTCTTTACGTGAAGAATGGGGTTTTGACATAGCTATGCAATTGTATTGTCACAAGTAAATAGCGGTGGGATTATTCTGTGGAGTTTCCAATTACGCTAAGAGTCTTCTTTCCCAAATCAACTCCTTTGCTACTAAAGCGAAGTAATCAGATTCAGCCTCCGCGCCTTGAATAAATGTTATGCTAGATCGCTTTTGCACTTCCGTGCTCACAGTGCCCCACGACATGACTAAATAACCGGAAGTGGATTTTCTTTGATCTAAGTCTCCTCCCCAGTCTAAATCACAATATGCTTTCAGTTCAAGTTTAGCTTTGGATTGTACATAATTCAACTTCCAAGGAGCCCTTTAAATACCTCAAAATCCTTTTGCGGCCCAATCAATGAGCTACACGGGATTGTTATTATATGCTTTTTAATAAAATTGATGACAAAGGAAATATCGGCCTTGTACAATTAGCCACATAAGCAAGACAACCAATTAAAGATCTGTAGGGGAGTTCTTTCCATTTGCCTCACCTCCCGGCAGATTTTGGGCACATATCTTCTAAAAATTACGTGTCCGGTACTAATGGAGTATCTACAACATTACAATCCACGCATTTTAAAAGTTTTAACATATTAGTAATATGTGTTTGTTGGCCGAAAGAGTAAAGTCTTGTTTGTCTTGTCCCTACAGACTTCAATTCAAGAAACCTCTTCAGTTCTCCTAAATCCGTCATTTGAAATCTTTTACTCAAAATATTCTTACAATGCAAAAGAATATTCTTGCCCTTTGCTACCATAATGTTATCATCTACATATAGGGCAATCACACACCATTCATCTCCACTTCTAAATCTATATAGATTCCCATCACACAGAAACTTCTCAAATCCCTGTTCAAGCAAATAGCCATCCATACATTTGTACCATTCTCTAGGAGCCTGTTTTAACCCATACATAGCTTCGATTCAACTTCCAACCTTACCTTCAATTTTGTCAAATCCGGGCTGGTTTTAGATAAATTTCTTCTTCCAATTTAGCATTTAAAAATGCATCTTGACATCCATATGATGAATCTCTAAGTCTTGGAATTTGCAATAGCTAACAACATTCTAAGACTATTAATCTTTACTAATGGAGAAAATGTTTCATCAAAAACTTGACCTTGCTTTTGAGTGAATCCTTGAGCAACAAGTCTAGCTTTGTATTTTCCGGATTTTCCATCACTCCAAGTTTAATTCTCAGATATCCATTTGCTTCCTACAACATTTTTTTACTTTTCAGTGCGTCCACAAGTATATATAGTATTAGTTCTATAAAATGAGTTCATCTCATCTTCCATAGCTTTCCTCCGATCATCTTTATTTTTTTCCTTATGGCCTCATTGTAACTTTTGGAGCCTCTTCATTTTTCTAGCACTAGAATATCAAATCGTGTTTATTTCCCCTCACTTTCCAAAGAATCTTTTACTTACGCCATGAACATCCTTCAAATAATGCAAAGATCCTTATTTTCATCCTGTAGCATCATGCTTAGCCAGTTCTTCTTTTCCTTTTGGTTTTCCACTATTTCTTCATGTATATGTTGAGTATCTTCTGCGGGTTTTCCAGGTCCCATTTTGCGGGTTCTTCTACTTGTTCTACCTCATCATCATCATCACTAAAATCCGCAACCTTAGTCGACCATTTACACTAGTATTTCCTTGAGGTTTAATTGACTCTTCATGTAGACTATTAGTTTCCTCTTGATTATTCATAGCTTCTTTGCCATCCTTTGTATTTACTTTAGGAATAGTTACGTAAAACCCGATTTTTTCGAAAAAATACCACATCTCGCTAATGATTATTTTCCTTTGAGCTGGATTGTATAATCTATATCCCTTTGAATTTTCATCATAGCCTACCAGATAGCAGATATAAGATAGATCATCAAGCTTTTTCCTTAATTCTTCTGGAACCTGTGCAAAAGCCAAACAACCATAAGTTCTAAATTTTTCAAAAGATAGTGCCTTACCTGACCATAGCATTTCAGGTATGGCTCCATTTATGCTCATTGAAGGCAACCTGTTTTGAATAAACACTGCAGTTTTCAGTGCCTCATCCCATACAAAAATTGGCAATCCTGAATACTTCAACATAGATCTGACTGCATTTAATAAGGTTCTATTTTTCCTTTCTGCCACTCCATTCTGCTGTGGAAAATACCGACATGTAAGTTGTCTTTTAATACCTTTGGATGCACAGAACCATTTAAATTCATCTGACAGATATTCACCACCTCTGTCAGATCTGATACATTTGATCTTTGCTCCAGTTTCTAACTCTACTTTAGCAACAAAAATTTTAAAAGCATCTAGAGCTTGATCTTTTGATTTCAATAAATAGCAATTAGCTCTTCTACTGAAATCGTCAATGAAAGTCATAAAATACTTGTAACCAGATATACTAGTTACATTTATAGGCCCACACAAATCTGTGTGAATTAAATCTAAAATTCTTTTTGACCTGTGTTTTGACTTCTTAAAGATTTGTCTAGTCTGCTTTCCAAGCATACAGCCAGCACAAACCTTCTCTTCCTTATTTGAAGTCATGGTGATCAACCCTCTCTTTTCCAGAGCATCAAGGTTCTTGAAATTTGTATGTCCAAGCCTAGTATGCCAAACTTGTTTGGAAGTACATTCAATGGAATTTAGACATGGAACATGACTGTATTGAAAACCAAACAAGTTACCAACACGTCTGCCAACGAACTTGATTTCATTATCATGAAAAATAGTACATTCCAGTTTTTCAAATACAACTTTGTAACCAAGATCAACAAGTTGACTTTACTGAAATCAAATTTCTTACTAATCCAGAACACACAAACACATCTGAAGTTAACAGTTTTCCCTTTGTAAATCAAAGATTTCTAAAACACCAACATCCTTAATCTGCCGACTCCACCATCTCCCAACCTGTACATGCCCAACTTTCTTTACACACCAAGGCATTTTGGCTTGAAGACTACACTTTTTCTCCCCGAATCTATCACACAAAATTGTCATGCAAGGATTTTGAAGTAGGAACATTATTTGAGACATGATTACACGTTACCTCAAAAATTTCATCTCCACTGCTAGCTTCTTCAATACTTTCCTCTTTTACCAGATTCATACTTGGTTGAAACCTCCCTCTCCCCCTGCCTCCAGTTCTGGCACGACCTCTCCCTCTTCCAGATGAAGATTTAGGACTTGGACATTCAAGCCAAATGTCATTTACCATCACGGTTAAAACACTTGAACACCTTGCCCCTCAAAAGTACAATTAGCTTTTAAATGACCATACCTTTACATTTAAAACATGGCCCTATTTTATCTTTTTATTGATTTACGAGTACTTACACCCTTTTAAACTTCCCTTTCATATAGTACTTCGGTGATTTCTCTTCACCATCAAAACCCCTTTCGAGTCATTCAAACTCGCTTTGAATCATTTTGACAACATGCTCTTTGCTAGTAGCCACATTCCTAATTAGTGTAGCTAAATGAGAATTATGAGAAACTGACTTGGCTAAGTACAGAATTTGATTTTGATCATTCACAATAGATCCTGCACCTTCTAAGTCTGCAATTATGGACTCAAATTTCTCCATAAACTCAGTTATATTGTCTTTTTCAAACAACTTAAGTCTTCTAAGTTGTTTTTCCAAAACATCTATCTGGGATGAACTCTTGATTTCAAAATGTTTAATCATATATTCCCACATCTCCTTTGGCTGTTTACCTCTCAATTTTAATTTCAAAGCAGTTCCTACCTTGCTCATAATAATGGCTTGGGCCTCCATTATTTTAGTGGCATCAAATTTGAATTGCAGAGCTACCTCCACCAACAATAGATCCACCACCCGAGCTTTCACCACCCGAGCTTTCACCACCTGAGCTTGCACTTGCACTCACAGTGAGACCACCTCCTGGATTAGTACCTGCAGTACCAGATCTTGCAGGGGATGCAGAAGTAGCCATGGCAAATGTACTGCCATCAATTAAGCCCCAAAGATTCTCAAACTTTAAAACAGATTCAATTCCTTCTTTCCAAATTTGAAAACCAGTGTCACCTTTAAACATTTCAACAGTTGCTAACAAATTGGCACCGAATCTGGTTGACATCCTGAGTCACCTTAGCTCTGATACCACTGTAGAAATTGTTCCAGAAATAGTCAGTATAACAATAACTTTATTCACCAAATTTGCTAGATAACTTTATAAACAAGGCTTATAAAAGCTTAGGTTCATGGAGGCCAAAATATGGTCACTCATCCAAAAACCTTTTACAAAAATACAACTCCGTTTACTCGCACATATCTCTGCGCTCTGCTAACCATCTCTATGCATATCATTCATTTTATATCTATTCTGATCAACCTGGATATCTACACTTGTCAAAATGTGCATGTCCTGCATATAGAAGATTTTCCAACTTGCCTAAATATTCGGATGCCCTGCTGTCCTCATTTTCCAGCTGTCATTGACTTTGACCAGTTTGACCAGTCAACCCAAAACCCTAAGTGGCGGGCAGGGGGTATCACGAGCTTTCTGGACATCAGGGTAGTACCTGCCCGCCACCTTACTGTTTCCACATATTTTTCCATACTTCTCCAGGTTGATCTACTGCCACTGCTTCTCATAGATCAACTCTAATCTACTGCCACTGCTTCTCATAGATTAGAATAGAATATCATTTACAATTATTACATGACAACCACAACAGTGTAGTCTTCCACCATTGATGCCTAGCATGTGCACAATGTTAACCACTAGGTGGTTAACACTGCCTCCCCCTAACAAAAACATGTACAGACTTTTATAAGACAAGTCCAACAATTACAACAGGGTGCAAAAATTTTTTAGGGGTGGTTGGTTGATTAGTTTTTCTCACTTATATTTGGCCTTCAAAGGCCCAAATATCATGTGTATCAATGGCAAACCAATGTGTACTTTTCTTCCACTGTTAATATGTCATTCCGACAATCAAGTAAAATGAACTGGAAGAGACACTACTTTGTTATTTAGAAAGGCAGTTGATGTTTGCCTCCACTTGCCTCCCACTAATGATGTTTTATATAGGGTGGAAGCCTATAGACTTTCCCACAATTTTCAGCCATTAGTCAAATCTCTTATGCCCAATATAGATCATTTTTGTTTTGCAATATTAATACGAAAAGAATGGTGCATAACATGTTGCAGGAAATTCCCATGCATTACAAAAATATGAAAAAATTCCACATGGCGCCTACTATTTGTAGCCATCAAAACCATTCAAGTGCCATCCTTATAGCTTGATTTTAGAATTGTATATTACATGTAATGAACATCAGTACAACCAATGAGTGTTAGTCCTTCCCATGTGTTATCTGTAATATCACTACATGAACTGACATAATGTTTGAACAGAACTACTGGTACAATATTTGAAAATATTGATGATACTAATAGTAACATCTTTTATGGCACATACTATGGCCACATAAACATTGACAGAATTTGTGACATTAAAGGTGCTATTATATTTGATGCTAATACCATAACCTATAATGTCACTAGTAGGCACTAACACTAATACTCCAATATTTCCCCTTAATGGGCACACCAATCTATTCTAGCCTTCACCACAATCCATATGTTCCCCTCTTTGGGCAACTCCACCACTGGGGAAGTTGGGCTTTCCACTGGCCAAGCTTTGCTCATTCTCACCCCTACACCATTGGAGACACCATAGCTCAGATACCATGTTGAGAAATGAGTTTTCTATAATTGGGTGGATAGGCTGGGGATCGAACCCAAGACCTCTTACTTGCAAGCCAAGTACTCTACCATTAAGCTACCGGCCCTCTGATGGGCTTTCGACACTCCTCCGATGAGTCATTCTTCATATATGCCCATTACACATACTCCAAGATTCCAACAGACCTAAGGGGGATCAAGTTGACTATGGGGGCAGAGGTCATGGACATTGGTAAGTATGGCCTTATAGTCGGCATGGAGTTCTTACCAGGAAAGGTAATGATTGACTGTGATAAACATAAGATTTTGATCATAGCACTTGGCAACCGATTTGTGGTTTTGTAATGCAGTGTATGTCCTTGAAGCAGTTACACAAATGCATAGCGAAGGATAAAGTTGAGTATATTCTTAGGCTAGAGACCATTGAGCCTGATTAGAAGCATCAAGGAGAGTCAAGCTTGAAAGAGTTTCTTAGGCCAGTTGCGAGGCTAATCAAGGAGTTCTATGATGTTTTTCCAGATGAAATCCGTGAGTTGTTGCCCTAGAGAGGCATGGAATGTGAGATTATACTAGCACCAGGTGCTAAGCCTATAAGTAAGACTTCTTATAGGATGAGCACCCCCAGAGCTAGCAGAGCTCAAGAAGCAATTGCAGGAGTTGCTAGAGCACGGATTCATTGGGCAAGCATATCACCCTTTGGGGTGCCCATCCTCTTCGTAGAGAAGAAAGACAAAAGGTTAAGGATGTGTATCGACTACCATCAATTGAACAAGCAGATGGTAAAGAACAAATACGCCTTGCTAAGAGCAGATGACTTGATGGACCAGCTCCAGAGAGCAAAAGTCTTTTCCAAGATTGACTTGAGATCAGGCTACCACCAGATAAGAAATCAAAAAATAAGACATTCACGCGACCGCCTTTAGAATGCGGTATGGGCATTATGAATTTATAGTCATGCTTTTCAGCCTATCAAATGGCCCAACAATGTTCATGAGACTGATGAACGACATCTTCAGAGAGTTCTTGGATGAGTTCGTCATCATCTTCTTCAATGACATTATGATCCATAGCAAGTCAATGGAAGAACATGTAGCACACTTAAGGAAAGTCTTGGAGAAGCTAAGACGGCACCATTTATTCGGCAAACTTTCTAAGTGCCATTTTGCTACAACAGAAGTTAAATACCTAGGCCATATGGTATCAGCCGAGGGCATAGCAACTGATCCATCGAAGATTGAGGCAATAAGCAGTTGGCCAGCACCAAATAATGTAGATGAAGTAGGAAGCTTTCTCGGCCTCGCGGGGTATTATAGGAAGTTTGTGAAGGATTTTGTCAAGTGGGCAGCTCCCCTATCAGATCTCATCTAGCAACACAAGGTGAAGGATTGGATAGATCATTGGGTCAAGAATGTTAAAGCTTCCTTCCGCAAGCTCAAGGAAGCCTTGACAACGGACCCGGTGCTGACCGGACCCAGATAAAGATAAGCTTGTGGCAACTGATGCAAGCAAGATAGCCACAGGGAGAGTACTTATACAAGAGGGCAGAGTGGTGGCATACGACTCCAAGAAGATGAACGATGCAGAGTAGTGCTATCCAACACATGATCAGGAGCTCCTACCCGTTGTCAGGACTCTATGTATATGGAGGCATTATTTGCTGGGAAGAAAATTTCAGTTAGATACTGATCACCAAAGCCTCCAATATATCTTTATGCAACCAATTCTCAACCTAAGGCAGAGACATTGGGTGGAGTTCCTAGAAGAATATGAGTTTGAGATATCACACAAGCCAAAAAAGTTGAATGTAGTTGCAGATGTATTATCTCATCGACCCTTGGCGACTAGAGTTTGCAACACCGTTTCGACCCTCTGCAACGAGTTTGGCAAGAAGATTGAGGATGTTATCCCCTCCAATGAAGAATTTCGAGAAATTTAGGTTAATCTTTGCAAGGAAGCAAGGACAGAAAAGGAAAAGGAGGCTTACAAGAAATTTAAGAAGACAAACTTTTATACTATAAGGACAAGCTTTGTGTCTCAAAAGTATCATTGATCCTTCACGATACTCACAATAGCCCTATAGCCGGCCACACAGAATGCATAAAGACATACTTCAAGATAAGAGGTAGCTACTTTTGGCTGGGTATAAAGAAGGACATTGCCAAGTATATTCGGGAATATCAGCTATGACAACAGACAAAGGCAGAGCAACTTCGAATCCCAGGGGCTTTTGAACCATTGGCGGTGCTAGATGCCAATGAGAGATGGTGAGTATGGACTTCATCACGGGTCTTCCTCGAACGTCTAGGGGCGACGATGCCTTGATGGTAATGGTCGACAAATTGTCTAACATGGCGCATTTTCTTGCCTTGCAAGACCACGGCGTTAACCACCTAGTGGTTAACATTGTGCACATGCTAGATGTCAGTGGTAGCAGACTACACTTGGCATGTTTAGGTTAGCATAAATGTAGGGGTTTTAGCTAGATTTAGGGCTCAGATTTATGGTCTACACTATATTAGACTAGAGCCTCTTCAGACGTAATCAGATTTTATCTCAAGTTTGGAGAGCCTCATTTGGCGCGCATTTCCTTCAGTTTTTGTACATTTTTGTTTCCCTTGTTCTTATTTTGTGGTCATGGGCATGGCAGCTTTGTAGCATCCCAAGAAGTCATAGATCTAGCTGGCGGACGCCCCGAACATATACACGACCCTCGGCCGTATACATCGCGGGGACTTTCTCCCATGGCGACCAACTTCGCCATGAGCGGGCCCTCCTCCGCCTATTTCGGGCCATCTATAATATGATGCCCCGAAAAGAAGGACCACGAAAGGTCATTTCGCCCACGCAATGGGGCTCCTACATCGCAAGCGTGAATACAAGGGTTAGCACACAGCATAAATTACATATAAATAACCACCAATGGCGGGTGGCGATCCATCCAAATACCAACGGCAAAGAATATGCATCTAAACCTAAGAAAACACCCCAAACCCATGGTTCTACCCCGCTCGGACTCGGTGAGGATCGACCGACGGCCCCAGGTCTTAAGAGATCGGGCAGGAATCTTGGCTTAACATGGCGCTATCGGCATAGAACATCGGGCTAGGGTTGTCCACTCCATCCGCCCCTCCTGTGCACACTTTGCAGATGAGTCGAATCATGCTATGGCATCACTATAGCCTTCCGGACACGCAGACTCAAGGTATCACCCTACGAGCCTACTACAGGGTTCATGAAGCCCCGTCCGATGAGGCAGGTCGGGGAAGCGTCCCCTTCCAGGATCACAGTGGTTCCATGGGTGGACTAGAGAATACGTGCCGCATCAGCGACCCCCGCATCCGTACCCGACTTACTCGCCCTAAATCTACTCAAAGTATTGATGCCCCCATGCTGGTCACACCTCTGTACCTCCCGGAGTGTCGGGACCCATACCCCTTTGGATCAGCCCTAGCTCACCTGGCCGGCTATTAGGCCTAGTCCACTATAAGTCTCTGGGAGCCTTTTATGTTAGGTGCAAGACCCCACCCCCACTTCACCACTTCATGTCCCTTGTTTGGTGCTAAGCCATTCCATAGCATCCACTCCACTCTCAAGTGGGTCTCTTGTGCACAAAGTGTCGCATTATTGGGATAATACGTGGCTCTACCTAGGGAGCATACTACAATATATGGGCTCGAGGTCTCTACCCCTTTATTTCCCCCATTTCGAGTAAGACTATGCAAAGAACTATCAATCCATCCTTTGAGAGCAAATCCGTAATCGTAATATAAAGAGAACTTACCTTTACAACCAAGGGTTAGTTCCTACTGAGTAAAACACGAGAGAATAGACAAAACAACACAACAAGTGCCCAAATGTATGCCCCCAGAATATCAACCTATACTAGCCACCTACCCGAGTTCCCACTGACCCCTATCGCTGGGCTTCCATCTTCTTGGGACTTGACGTTTAGCTCCCTACTACAGGTACTGTGCTAGGCAAGGGTGGCGCCACCGGGGAAGGTGGCACTCGGCCTTGGCAAAGGTAGGTAGGCCGCCCCTCAAAGGTGGCCTCCACTCCTCCCCGGTCGATTATGGCTGATATGGGGGTAGTGATCCACCTTGATGCCTCCAATTAGCATCACCATGTTAGCCAATCGATTTTGGCCAAGTGGCACCTTCCCCAAACCATAATTAACTTAATTATCCCTTTTTAAATATTAATTCCTTAATTATAGGTTATTATCCTTAATAATTAAATTAGCATAGCTAATTTAATCCCTTTTAGGTCAACCCCCTAGGTTACCATACCCCCATGGTGGCGTATCTATACCGGGTGACGGTCAATATATTTATAATTATACCGTATAAATACTTGGAACGCCACATTCTCCCCCCTAGAATTAATGCCGCCCCCAAAGGCATTGGAGTTAGATACAAATGTAGTAAATGAGATTATGAAGGAAGGTAATTCCTTATTTCCAAAAAGTAATATATTAAAACTTCAAAGTTTAAAACAGTTTTAAACATGTAAGTGCGTTCACATGATTATCATAAGCAACAAGTTCAAGGACCCAAGTCCAATATCAAATAGCGAAAACAATAAGGAACTACATGTAAACACCATGAAAAGTCGAAACCATCCGCCAACCCCTCTATACATGGGCAGGTGACGCATCACTCACTGGCCTGGCACATGTGAATATATCAGTTTATATAGATAAAATAATTAGGTTGTGGTTGAAGGGTCCACCCCCTATAAGAAATAAAGGAAAATTTATCTATAAGGAACCTATCATGCCTATGGTTCGCAATTCATTGTGGCGTAAGGAATGGTCACATTCCTATTATAGCCAAGATGAATGCGGCTATGAACTACATGCTTTACAAGCAGTTCGCGGTCATGTCCACATTGACAGTACACCACGTCCTAAGGAACACGAAGGTGATCCCATCATCGGTAACTGTTGTTAACTACGATGCATCTACCCTCTACTGACTGATTCTCGGCGAATCAAGCCTTCAAGCTTACCGCCGGGAGCGGGGTTGATAGCATCGTTGATGGTGCGGCCTTGAGATTCGCGCATGAAGTCCGGATAGTGCTTTTCAAGGTCTGTTTGCATCACCCACGTAGCATCCTCTACTGGCAAGTGTTTCCACTTGACCAAGTATTGCAGCATCTGGGTCCTCCGAGTCTGCTTATATGCTCGATCAAGAAGAGCTTCAGGCACTATATCTAAATGCTCTTCTGTCATCTCAAGTAGGGTGGGTGTATCCAAGGTCGCTCTGATCTCGGGTGTGTTTGCTTTAGAAGACTCACATGAAAGACCTTGTGGATCTTCAAAGCGGGTGGCAAAATCCAGGCGATATGCTTGCTCCCCAATACGTTCAATGATCTTGAACGGCCCAGCCCATCTGGGTGCTAGCTTTTTGCAGTTACCAATCTTAAGCTTGGCTTGTTTTACCTTAATCTTAAGCCAAACCGATTCACCCACTGAAGACTTCGTGGGGTCCTGCGGTTATCGGCTACACTCTTCTCGGCGACCGCGTCGTACCAATAGGTAACCACGAACTTCCTCAACCAGAGCTTGCATTTCCAAGAGGAGTTGCTGAGAAACCTCCACTTTAGAAACGGGGTTATGCCACGTGTCTGGAGTAAGGCATTGATAACCATAATTTATCATGAAGGGAGACATTCTGGAAGATTCCTGCTTCATGCTGTTGTAGGCAAACTCGACCAGATAAATATAGTCAGCCCACTGTGATTGCTTACTCCACACGTAACTTCGTAGCATATCCTCTATAATACGATTGGTACGCTCTGTCTGACCATCCGTCTGAGGATGATATGCGGTACTCATAGCAAGCTTGGTCTGGATGGTGACAAAGAAATCCTTCCAGAATGCACTTACGAATTTGGGATCTCTGTCGGAGACAATAACTCGTGGCATTCCGTGTAACCTGAAGATCTCCTTGGCAAACAGCAGAGCAGTATCAAAGGCTGTATCCGTGGTACGACATGGCAAGAAATGAGCCATTTTTGACAATTTGTCGACCACTACCATCAATGCATCATATCCACGGAAAGTACGTGGAAGGCCCACAATGAAATCCATGGTGATCACTTCCCACTTAGCGTTGGGCACATCCAGAGGTTGCAACTCTCCTGGAGTCCTTAATTGTTCCGCCTTGGTCTGCTGACACACTTGACATTGCTGAATGTACCTGGCAATGTCCTTCTTCATCGAAGGCCAAAAATAACTGGAGCGGATCTTAAAGTAGGTCTTCATAAAACCGGCATGTCCAGCTATAGGGCTGTTGTGCTTGTCATGGAGAATTAGCTTACGTACTCCTGAAGTCTCAGGTACGCACAACTTATCTTTGTAATATAACAAGTTGCCCTCTTTGTTATATGAACGATAAGCTTCACGTTCCTTATCTGTGCGTGCCTCCTTATTCAAACTATCCCAGACATCACGGAACTCGGGATCCGTGGCCAAGGTCTGTTGTACTTGTTTCCCAAACTCACTGGTGAGTGTGGAAATTGCATTACAATGGGTTCGGGTTACCAAAGGATGGCGTGACAACGCATCCGCAACCACATTGTGCTTCCCAGGCTTATACATGATCTCAAAATCATATTCCTCCAAAAATTCCATCCATCTCCTCTGACGGAGGTTGAGATTTGGCTGGGTGGATAAGTAACGGAGACTCTGATGATCAGTATCCAGCTGGAATCTTCTACCAAGAAAGTAGTGTCTCCATATCCGCAGAGCACGGACAACGGCTAACAATTCCTGATCATGGGTAGGGTATCGCTGCTCGTGGTCGCTTCATTTTCTTTGAATCATAGGCAATAACCCTCCCTCCCGCATTAGGACACCACCGGGCAATCTTACCGCATCCGCTGCTACTAGTTTATCCTTCGTGGTCCGCAATGTGAGGACCTGGTGTCGACGCTAAAGCATCTTTAAAGTCTGCTGGAAACTTCCTTGAACCTTTGCTTTCCAATGCTCAATCCAATCCTTCACCTTCTCATGCTTTGTAAGATTAGTAAGAGGTGCTGCAATCTTTGCAAAAATCCTTAACAAATTTCCGATAATATCCGGCTAATCCTAAGAAACTTCTTACCTCTAAACATTACCCGGAATAGGCCATTCCCTTACACATCGCCTCTATCTTTGTTTGGATCTGGTCGCAATGCCCTCTCGCAAAATGATATGTCCCAAATAATCCACCTTGGGAGTGGCAAACTTGCATTTAGAGAACTTGGCAAAGAGCCGATGGCGCCTTAGCTTTTCCAAGGCCAACCAAGATGTTTCTCATGCTCCTCCGTGTTTTGGGGTCCGGGTTCGAACTCTTTGGAAGACACCCTCCGGGTGAGGACCCGTGGATCTAACAGAGAGTCCGGGGACTATGACACGCCGGATTTGCAAGAAGAGAAACAAGAAGAAGAAAACGTAACCAAGAGAACAATGAGAGGAAAAATGATAAGCTTCCTTGATATCAATGATGAACATACATGAGCTCAAAAAAGAGAGAAAACCTGAAAAGAGACAAGACTCAAAACTCATCTAGAACTCATGTAATGCAGCTCTAGTCATATATATAGTACAATGGCCTTTGGCCCACTATAGACACTCGACCGATCTCTGCCGACTCTGGAAGGAGGCCCTCGATTTGCAGAATGTTGGCGGTGCCTCTTGAAGTGCCTAGAATCATGCTGCCGGACGCCGACGCCATGTGACAGCCGCCACTTGTCTCGAAGCGGGCGCTCTTAGACGCGGTGCTTTGACCGCGGGTTCCGCCGCTGGTCTTCGGGCCGAGCCTTTGATGGCTGACCCGCGGGCTGACCGTGGATCCTTGAGCTTGACCTGGTCCGTCAGATGCATGAATAGTCCTCGTAGAGGAGGCAGACTAACACTCCCCACCAAACGACACTCGAGTGAAGAAAAGGAGGAAGTGTTTCGAGGGTGGGAAGCCATCTCTGGTGAAAGTGATCCTCACGGGAGAGGAGGACGGCACCATTATGGTAATCGCCAATGAGGTCCCCGGCGTGTTTGTAGAGCAAGAGGAGTGTTGAGGCCAAGGGGGGATCTCGCATCAATGAGGAAACGAGATCGCACCATGTCTTCAAAGGCGGCGATGGGCGCCTCAAGAAACGAACCGACATTCCATGAGTAGGCAGGTCCGAGGCCGGCACCACCGACACTTTGCATTCGGATTGCAGTAAAAAAATGGACGCTACCGATTTAAGGAACCGAGGAAGATGCATTTGAGAGCAGCACAAAACCCCGCTTTGAAGATGTATCAAGGATCGGGTGAGGTGGCGCATTCTCGCAAGAAGGTGTCAAGACCATGAAGCGACGAGATCAGCCGGGTGTTGCCAACCACGCCATTAGCAATATAGATCCACCCGCGGTGGTATCAAGAGTGGCACCCTCCTTCCAATGTGAGCGGCGAACAAAACGGGATCCCACCGGAGATCCGGCCGAGATCCGAGGTGGAGTCCATCCAAAGATGGCCATCCATGACCTTTGTCCAAAAGGGGAGGCGCCAATCGGAGTCGAACCCGAGGCGGGAGGAACACCCAGGAAGCATAGGGAGAAGGAACCATGCCCGTATGGGTTGCCGAAGCTTGCTCCCCCAATTCACCGACAAGAGCCGGATCAAGAGCTTGACACCAACGATCCCAAACAGAGGCGAGAGTTGAGAGTTGACAGAGGGCTATCCCAACCCGCGGGGACCGCCTTGCTATCCGTAAGAGCACGTAATTGATTGTAACCCGCGAGGTGCCGCATATAAACTTGTGCATAGGGAAGATCCTCATGATGTCCTGAAGGTTGTTATCCCTCCTGAAGCAACCATTGCAAAGTGGGGTCACCCCGAAGTGTGGGCGTGGCCCATCCCGAAAGTTCTCCCCGTATCACCCGATAGAAATCATGAAAAATGTAAGCCATGGGCTGAACAATTTGAGGTGATAAAGTCCGGATCGGCGCAGTTGTATGAGATCAAAGACCAAAAGGGCACAAAGATAAACCTTTGTCTTCCATTGAGAGTTCGGCCGATCCGAAGAAAATCTGCAAAGCGCAGGGGGAACATCCACAGTCCATCACCGCATGCCACTTCGTATGAAGAGGTGGCGGCGAGCAACCACATAATCATGATAGCAGGAAGGAACTGGGAAGTCGAAAGGCAGGTTGCTAACAATGGTGCCATTGCCGTCAAGTTTTGCTTGAGCCTCATCAGCAGACTGAATAGCTTGCTGCAGCTGTTGTTCAAGGTCACGGATCCTCGTTATCCTTTTCAGCAAAGGCGCGATTGGTCACGGACCCGCTTCGGAAGTGTTGACCTCGAGGAAGATTGCCCCGAGCATTGAGACGGCACGGCAATCTCGCGCATCATCAAGAAGTTTTGCTTCAACCTCCGTAGTTTATCTTGGAGGGATGTGAGCCGAGAAGTTCCGCGGAGAGCCGAGCCAACGAGGCAATTTGAGCCGCCACGCCACCGAAGGTTTTGAACTTGAGTGTCAGAATTGTCACAAAGCTCTCTGAGTACAAGGCGCCGACCTTAGCAATATCTTTGTCCTTGGCACCCGTGAGAGTGTCTTTGGACTTGTTTTGCTCCAATAAATCCCTGAATTTTTATTGAGCCGAGCCCTGTTGATCTCGCAAGTAGGCTGATCTGATCCCGCGCACTTTTTGAGATCCGTATGGGCCCGTAAGAGAGCTCCGCGTTTGTCTTGAAGTTGGGCCTTCAAAGTTGCAACTTGTGCAAAGGGCAGCTTTGAAGGTCACTTGCACCGCGATCGAGGCCTCTAGTGCCGCTTTGAACCCCATTCATAAGAGCTTCTTGGGATTCTTGTAACTTTAGAACAGCAGCTTGAGCATCCTGCTGATACTGATACAACAGCTGACGAGGATGCTGTGGTGGTGGAGCCTGCTGCTGCCTGGTTTGTGATGTTTGTGAGAGATGGTGTGAAGGGGATGGTGTAGCAGAGGAGGAGACAGTGACATGGGAGTGCGGATTTTGACATGACCGTGAGGAAGAAGGGCGTGAGGTGCCGACTTTGGTGAGTCCGGGGAAGGGACCGAAAGGGAATCATGAGAATTAGGTGGTGTGGGAGGAAAGTAATGACGATGATGGCTTGAAGGTGGCCTCCCACGTAAAAACTTCAGAAATAGAAGTGGCAGCCAAGACGGGCCAACTTCTTGGAGAAGACGGTAAAAACATCAATTGGGGCCAATCAATATGGTGGTTGAGTGCGAGCGGAGCACTATATTATAGAAAGGCTTATTGATATGGGTGTTCTTGATAGAATACCCAGGAACTTATGCCACGTAAACTTAACAAAAGTTTCATGAGGCTTGTCTATGTTTGTCGCGATGTACATTGGCTTGATAAGGAGTTGCACCAAACTCGCGGACATCTAGATCCCGTATGGCGCACCAAGATAAACAAGGGGTTTGCAAGGGAATATGGAATACCCTCGGAAATCAAGTGTTGAGTCAGCTTAAAATGGTGGTGCCATCGACCACTCGGGTGTATCCATGCTGGCCGCTGACGATATTGGCGATGAACCGCCTAATTGGTCGATTTGGAGCCGGAGTTCCATTTGAGAGAATTCAGAAAGCTTCCGGCGCTCTCACGACTTCATGATTCGGGCCAACAAGGGCTTCACCTGAAAAAGTGGGCGCCAAGAAAGATACGACTGAAAAGAGCCGGCCCCCGGGAGCAAAGAGTTTGAAGTGTAGAAAATTTTGGTGCAAAAAGCATGGTAAAGATTTGCGTAAAAGAACAAAGATTCAAAGGCGAGGACGGCGGCCAAGAACGGAGGGACGAAGGCGCAGAGGGAACGAAAAGGTTTAGGGCGCCGCGAATCGAGGCTTAAGAGGTATGATGAGGGCTTAATCAAGCCGCTGATGGTGTCGTGTCGAAAGATGCCAAGGAGTGCATTGAGAGGCAAAATTTGGCTAAGTCCCCAAACAACTTAAGGGAGAAGCAATGAACGGTGAAGATGAGACGGAGAGAAGGATCTGATGTGACAGATGGCCAAAGGACACATATTAATGTTTGACGGTATGAAAAAGAAGCAATTGCATTTATTGCCGGCAACTCGGGCGGGATATCATTAAAACGAATGTGTCGAGAGGGTACCCTTTGCTAGATATGCTGCGGAGAAAAGATTCTCGCTTTAGAAAGAGCCTTGCATTGCAAACACGCTTGGCGGATTTCTGATTGGTCCACGCCGACTCAGCGCCTCTGCTGGCTATATAAGACTAACCGGGAGTGAAGCGAAGACATCCGATGGCGCCGAGCATGGCCGCCGCCGGTTTGAACGAAAACCGCACTATGCCCACCAACCGCCGAGGGATTACTTGCAAAATGAACTGCTCGACCTCATACCGCCACAATCGCGGGCTCGCGAATGGATGGTTGGTGCTCCGGATGGCCGAACATCCCTACCCTAATACCAACGGATGGAGGTGGTTCTCGCACCTTCACTGACCCCCCGAAAGCGTAACCTCTACCACCTCCTTTCAAGATACCTCTCCCCCACCCGAGTAGAGGGTTTTTCCTCTTAGGTTTTTAGTAGATAGGGCTCTGAGCCCGTTTTTGTATATAGGGCAGTGCCCATAGCGGAAATAGCTGGGCAGTGCCCACATTTTGTAAAAAATATCCACTATAATATAATATGTCACTGCTTAGTCACTATCCGTGGTGTTTGCTTCTTGAATCAGACCGCTTTGTTGATTTTCGCCAGGTGATGAAATGTTTTGAGGCGAAAACCATTAACCAAAGTAGGTAATGGAGTGCCATCTAACTCAGCCAGCTTGGAAAACGCTGGTCGAACCACTTGAACAATTTGATAAGGGCCCAGCCAACTAAAACTTAAGTTTACCCGAAAAATTTTTGTACCGAGAATCATAAAGAAGAACCCAATCTCCTTCTTTGAATGTCTTTGTCTTCAGACGTTTGTCATGTAAAGATTTTTGCAACTGTTGTCCATGAAGAACACGAATATAAGCATCCCTTCGAAGTTCATCCAACTGTTCTAATTGATAGACCCTTTCTTTGAGTGCAAAGCAGGGATTATGAGCAAGAGCTGTTGAAAACGGAGTGTTGGAAGGATGTATTCAAATGGCATGAGAGCTTCCTGACCATAAACCAATTTGAAAGGAGTGTGACCTGTAGCAATTTTGAAACAAGTATTGTAGGCCCAAAGAACAGTAGGAAGTTTTGTTTGCCGGGCATGCGTGGAAGCGTCACAAATTTTCTTGAGAATGGTGACCAGAGTTTTGTTGGTGCTTTCTGCCAAACCATTACCTTGAGGATAGTAAGGTGTGCTCTTGTGATGATGTATCAGGAGATAATCCGTCAGCTCCTTGATGGTATGATTGATAAAGTGGACACCACGATCACTGACCAGCTCCGTGGGGCAGCCGAATCGCGTGATGATTTGTTGATAAAGGACCCTGGCTGTGCTTGCTGCAGTGTTGTCTGGAAGTGCGCAAGCTTCCGCCCATTTGGTAGCGTAGTCAGTGAGAACCAGAATGTAACGGGCACGGGTGTGCCGCGCAGGAGGATCTATGGGTCCCACAAAGTCCATTCCCCATTTGCTGAAGGGAAGTGGCGTGGCGACCGGCGTCAAGGGAAGAGCGTCACGGGCCGTGGGTCGTCCCACCCGCTGGCAAGCATCACACGTGCGGGCGTGGGCGTGAGCGTCCTTTGAAAAGCGGGCCAAAAATACCCAGCTAGAAGGATTTTTTCGCGGTCGTGGTGTCACCATGAAAATGACCACCACCTAGCCCTTGATGAGCTTCCCGAACAATATCCGAACTTCATGAGGTAGAACACAACGCCGGCGATGGTATCCTTACCCTTTTTGTAGAGATGTCCCGCAACCATGGTGTAGTCACGGACCTCGCGGAGAAATTGATGTCGACGGGATTGCCGCTATGTGAGAGAGCGCCTCGCCTTTCGGGTGGAAGAGCACCCGTGAGGAGGTACCGCTGAAAAATCATGGAACCAATGTGGTGTTGCCGTGACTAAAAAAGTTGAGCATCGTGAAAGGTGTCCGAGACTCCCCGCTGAGGGATCATCCGTGGTGGATGCGAAAGATAATCCGGGACTACATGAGATTTGCCGCCTTATGAACAATTTCAAAAGGGCAAATTCTTGAGAAGAAGGACCCAACGAGCAATGCGCCCGTGGGCGGGATTTGTTGATCAAATAAAGGAGTGCTTGGTGGTCCACAAAGAACTTGATTTGACTGCCCAAAAGGTAGTGACGGAAGCGTTGGACACAGAAAATGAAACCCAAAGCTTCACGCCTCGCGGCGTAATAGTTGCGCCAAAGAAAATTGAGTTTTCTACCGGGCGACGATTTGGTTTGTCGAGCGATCATATTTCTTGAGAAAGAATAGCTCCAATAGCAAACGCCGGTGACATCGACATGAACATGAAAGGGCTTGTCCCATTGAGGAGGAACAAGAACCGGCCCGAAGTAAGCAAAAGCTTCAACTATTGAAAGCAAAGATCCTTTTGGGAATTCCAAGCCCGTGGATTCGCCACCCGTGAGTTTATGAATGGGATCTGCAATGGTCGCTAGTCCGTGAATGAAGGTGGAGTAATAATTGACCTTACCCGGGAAAGAGCATGTCTCCTTGATATTGGCCGGTGCTTGAGCCTTCAAAGACAATAACCGATTTTGGCGTGATCTGTGGTGATACCGCTTTGGTCGACAAACGTGGCCTAACAAAACTCCCGAGGTGACGTAAAAGGTGCATTTCTCGATTGAGACTAATGCCTGACTCATCACATTTCGAAAGACGAAGTTCCAATTTATCCAAATGGTCAGCCATGGAACCAGAGGCGAGAGAAGTCATCTTGAAAAATTTGTAAGAAGGGATTTTCCTTCATGAAATCATGAAAAAACCGAGAGCATGATGCGTTGAAACATGGATGGAGAGTTTGATAAGCCAAAAGGGACCACCTTGTAGGCAAAAGTGACTTTACCGGTGGTGAAAGTAGTCTTGAGTTGATCAGATTCTTTGATTGAGATCTGATTGTAGCCCGAAAAACCATCCATGAAGGAGTACATCTCATGTCCAGCAACCTCTTCCAGAACCTGGTCTGTGAAGGGAAGGGGAAAATGATCACGCTCCGTGGCCTGATTGAGTTTTCGGTAGTCCACACAGACGTGGATCTTACCATTGTGTTTGAGGGCAATGACTATGGGGCTCACCCATTCAGAATGTTTGACCTCATAGATCAAACCTGCAGCAAGGAGTTTGTCAATTTCCGCCTTGACGCGATCACGGTAATTAGGGTTGAGCCGTGCATCGCCGTTGCTAAACTGGACGTGCATCAGATTTGGTAGGAATGGTGAGTTCCCCCAAGCTTTTGTTGATTCCCCGAAGATCTCTGTAGCTCCAGGCGAAAATGTGTTTGAATTTTTTGAACAGCTTCACGGCCCTGTTACGATAAGGGGCCGGAAGATTTGCAGCAAGGCGGATAGGCTGATTGTTGCCCACGTCCACGATCTCAACTTCGTGAGTCCGAATATGAGGTATCACTTCGTGTCCCGGACAATATGAGCAAAGCGGTTGAAGCATAACAGATGCGGGCACTCTGCGTGGTGAAAAAGAGAGGTTCTTGAGTTTCATCCAAAGCAGAGGTTGCTTCATGACAAATAGGTACATCAACAGAGTTGGAGGAGGTTCAAAGATCCGAAAAGTGATCAACACGTTGGATTCTATTGCAAGGAGCCGTAAGGGTCAAGCAAAGCCACGGCCGGGTCCTCGATCAAGAGTCACGTCTCCCCAAGGATCAAAGATATTCGGGGTAGGATGACGAGGCGCACTTCGCAGTGGAGCCCGAACTTGATAAATATTCGAGCTTCCTCAGAATCAGGTTCCGAGAGAGAGGGTTCCGTGATGTTCAACAGAAATGATCTTGCCTCGCTTCCAAGTCCATAGTGGCATTGAGGTGACCATCGCTGATGACCAACCGATCCGTGGGCCAAAGAATGGATACTCTTTGGCCTCGGCGGAGAAAAGGTCTCACACCCAACATTTCATAGTCACCGGATCTTCGCCACCTTCCAAACTCCAAATTCCATGGGGAATCGAGATCACCTATGTTGATGTGAAGAAGAGGCGGACGCTTTGAGGTCTCGTGATATGGCCATTAGCCAACTTGATGTCATATGGGGCACGAAAAGAGTTGTGTGATGCCCATTTGTTTGGCGGAGTTTATCCGCGATGAGATTGATCAAGCTACCCCCGCCAATTTGAACATGATTGACTTGTTGATTTCCCACCGTGGCATGGACCGTGGGTGTAGAGGTAGCAACAGCCCCAACTAAAACCGCTGGGAGTGGTAACCGGGTCCTTGAGAGCAGGACGAGTTTCAAAATGGTTGCCAAGCTTAAAGGAATTTTGATCTTGGCAAGCTCCTCTTGGAGTTCCGAGGCACATGAGAAAAAAAGGATCTGGCTGGATCCACGGGTGCCGGAGTGCGGGTAAGGAAGCAAAGAACTTTTGAGCAAAGTCAACCCCTGGCAGCAATATTTGGATATGTCCGAGAGCGTGGAGGTTGAGATGTGGAAGGTATATCGTGGCGTTGTTGAGCTCGGTGTGGTGGCATGAACATTTGCCAACGCTCGCCTTCAAAGGCTTGCATGAGGTTCAAAATACTTTGGCTTAACCTTAGGCATGACATGCGGCATGAGTTTCTCCAAGTCGTGCAAAGTGAACCTTTTTTTTCGGCATGAGGAATGGTGTCGATCGCAAAGGCGGGTTGGCGTGCCATTAGGGATAATGGTTAAGGGCGTGGACGCCTGGTCCGGCGTGAAACCAAACCAACCCAATTTGATGGCTGAACTGGAGGATTTAGTGCCCGAAAAATTTCTTCCCGTGGCTTGTTGATCCAAACGAGGTTGATTTGCAGGAGCTGGTTGATATCGCGGATTGCCGAGGCGCTTTGGTGGCTTCTTAAGAACGGGTCTCGCCTTGTTTGCCATTAGCAATCCAGAGTTGGTAAGCCGTGAGGCGGACCGATGTGGTCTGATTGGTGCCGGAAGCATGACTGAACTTGTGGAAGTTGAGGACACGCCGTGGTGGTATGACCCCATTCTTGACACCATTATACATTTGCACTTGATAAACGAAGTTTGTTAAGTTGGAACCCCGTAGGATGAGTGCGAGTGCACTCTTCCGTGGGTGGTCATGATTGCACATGTTGCATCTTTTGCAATGAGGCGGGCCATGGGTTGAGTTGCACTCATTCGCCAAGTGGCCTTGATATTTGCAAATATGGCACCAGATCCGACCGCAAATATGGCACCGGATTGGCGTGTTGAGGCCGGGTTGAGGCCGACGCCCTGTGGGAACCATGACAGGTGGAATGAAAGGGAGCTCTTGAAGAGCCATGCCACGGGAGAAACATTGATCGAAAGTGATTGACAAGGTCGATAGCCTGCTCCAAAGTCTTGGGACGCAGTATTCGGGCCATGAGTCGAATAGCTGGAGGAAGTCCTTGGAGAAACCAGACCAAAATCTGGCTCTGTGTTGGGTACTCCTTGAGCTTACTTAGCAGAATGTGAAGTCGATCCGCAAAATCCCTGGCAGACTCCGTGGGCTCTTGTTGAAGTTCATTGAGTTGCTTGAGATGAAGTTGATCATCATCCGTGGTCCCATAATGAGAAAGAAAAGCAGTTCTCATTTCGGACCAATCTTGTTTCCAGTGGCTTTTGTTGGACATGAGCCATTGATGAGGAGAGCCACGCAGGGTGGTAGAAAAGATGTGGAATTTCAGTTGAGGTTGTGCATGACCATTTAGGACAGCTAGAGCCTCAAATTCTTCCATGTGGGCCTGAGCACTTTGGTCTAAAGGTTTGCCTTTCGTGTTGCCAAAGGTGGGATATGTCAGTTTCAAGGTCTGAAAGGTAGATGTGAAAGTGCTGGGCTGGACAGGAACAGTATAGTGATGATATTGAGGTTGAGTTGGAGGTGGCATGGTGCCTGAAGGACCCTGATGAAGGGGTGACTGGGGTTGAGGAACTGAAGGTGCCTGAGCATTGGTTTTGAGATCTGTAAGGTTGTAAACAGGAAGTGCAGTGGGAAATGTAGGGAAAGGAAATTCCCGGTAGGCGAAAAGAGACTTGTGGATATCCCCTCGCCACCCGGGAGATGATGGTTGTGAAGGAAGAGGCGATGGCCTGAAGAGTGATGGATGTAGGTGTGTTCAGGTGTAAGGAAAGTAAGGTTGAGAAGGTTGAGCCCGATGGGGCTCCCCGAGAGTGATGAGGTGACCGAGGCCGTGGAGCAATGTTTGCACGCTTTGGGGCGGGAACCGGGACGAGACAGACATGAGGGGTGGGTGGCGCCGACCGAGCCCTAGACCAAGATGGCCTCCCCAATGTCATAAGCAGATCCATACATGTCGCGAATGGGGCTTCCCGACGCCGATGGCGCTCCAAGCGAGATGCCGCCCGAGAAAGGAGTTCTTCCGGGCGCGGAAATTTCGGACAGACATGGCGAAAAAGAAATGAGGATCGAATCGTAATTCCGCAGCGGGCGACAGTTTGGGGTCCGGGTTCGAACTCGAAGACAGCCCTCTGTGAGGACCCGTGGATCTAACAGAGAGTCCGGGGACTATGTCACGCGGGATTTGCAAGAAGAGAACAAGAAGAAGAAAAAAAATAACCAAGAGAACAATGAGAGGAAAATGATAAGCTTCCTTTGATATCAATAATGAACATACATGAGCTCTCGCAAAAGAGAGAAAACTGAAAAGAGACAAGACTCAAAACTCATCTAGAACTCATGTGCGAGCTCTAGTCATATATATAGTACAATGGCCTTTGGCCCACTATAGACACTCTGACTGATCTCGGTGCCGACTCCTGGAAGGAGGCCTGATTTGCAGGAATGTTGGCGGTGCCTCTTGAAGTGCCTAGAATCATGTTGACGCTGACGCCGCAGTGACAAAGCCGTCACTTGTCTGGCGGCGCTCTTAGACGGTGCTTTGATCAAGGTGGTCTGTTTTTCGTCTTCTGGCGAGCCTTTGATGGCTGACCCGCGGGCCGATCAGGATCCTTGAGCTTGACCTGGTCCGTCGTATGCATGAATAGTCCTGTACCAGGAGGCACAGGACTAACACCAGGGTTTTACTATAGATGAGAATGTCGTCAAAGAAAATAACAACAAAATCATCCAAGTATTGTCGGAAGACATCATTCATTAACCGCATAAAAGTTGTGGGGGCATTAGTTAATCCAAAAGGCATAACGGTAAACTCATAATGCCCATATCTAGTGCAAAAAGCAGATTTATGAATGTCCTCCTCCTTGATCCTTATTTGATGATATCCGGAGCGTAAATCAATCTTTGAGAACTGCTTGGCCCCTTGCAACTGGTCCATTAGATCATCTGCCCTAGGCAAAGCATAGCGATTCTTAATGGTGTGCTTATTGAGCTGCCTATAGTCAATACACATCCTCAAGGAGCCATCCTTTTTCTTAACAAAAAGGATAGGAGCGCCAAAGGGCGAAACACTAGGTCGAATGAAACCTAGGTTTAGTAGCTCCCCGGTTGCTTCTTAAGCTCACGCCAACTCGGGGGACTCATACAGTGCGGGGCCTGGCCGGGTAGGCTTAGTACACTGCCCGAGCTATCTCACATTCTACTCCTCTAAAAGGAGGAAGTTTTGGATCTCACCGGAAAAAGATCGCTAAATTCTGGAGAAGATTGGCAATCCCTTCCCAAGCAAGGTATCAACTACTTGCTTCTCACTTGCATCATCCCCGATTCAATGGAGGCAAGTCTAATAATGCAAAGCAACTTATCCTTACGTATAGCTTTATGTAACTGCCTGATGGTGATAGACTGCATAATGGGGTTTAAGGAGGCACCTTTTATAGTTACGCGGGCTCCGTTAGCGGCGTTGAAGGTAACTTCCCGTTTCTCGCAGTCTATTTTGGCTTTTGCAGATGCCAAGAATTCCATCCCAACAATAAGATCATACTTGCCAATATCCATTATCTCGGCACCCATGGCAACCGGTGCACCTGGCAACTGCATCTTAAGGTTAATGCGACGGCCATGCGTATGTCTGATTCTACCACTGGCTAAGGTGACAGCGTGGCCGGCCGAGATCTCAAGGTTTCAAGCCGCAATACACGGCCATTCTAGGAGAAGCAAAATTATGTGTACTACCCGTATCCATCGAATTATAAAAGGCTTGCCGTCTACTTGACCTATGGTGGAAATAATCCAGTGACTTTCAAAGATTGCCGGTTTCAATAGCTGCAAGGATATGGGACTCACCGTGAATGTATTCGGGAACCTCCTCCTCGGCGGTAGAGTCGACTTCGAGAACGCCCCAATCAAGGCTGGCCATGGCCATGGGCAGTCACCGTGTGACATAAGGGCAGTGCATGTAGTGCCCGGTCGCATACACCTATAACATGCCTTATCCCTGCGTAATTGATCTCGGGCCTCTTTGGGAATAGATTGTAAGAGATCCCGAACTTCCTTGCCGACATTATCCGGTTTTGTCGGGCATGTTGAAGGTGACTTTCTTTCCCGCGGGCGTAAGAGTTCTCGAGAGGGCCCCGGACTTGGCGAGCGGGGCTGGTAAGGTGTGGACGGCCGTGGCTGCGAGTAAGGAGCAGGACGCGGATACTGGTTCCTTGGTGTATCCTCCTCGAGGCTCAATGCCTTAGCCTCGGCCCTCTCGCAGAATCGATTTTGGGTCTATGGCCTTAACCATTCGCTTAATGGATGGGGCCAATCCTTCAATGTAGCCCTCCACCGCTCTCTTCTCATTCATCCCTGGTACATACAGCCTCAAGCGCATGAACTCATCAGTGTAGGCCTGAACTGACATACCCTTCTGCTCTAGCCCAGAAGGCTCGGATTTGTTGGCATTTGTGCGCCGCAGGCACATAATGCGACTTAAAAGCTTTGGCAAACTTCTTAAACTTGCACTTACTTCGCCCGGATGCTTGGCTCGCATAGCCCTTCCACCAAATCAGCAGCGGCTCACATGCAGGTTTGTGGTGGCGACCTTTCCGGTATCCTTTTACGTCATGCCATAGGATTTGCCAAACTCCTTCATTTCGGTCCAACCAGGGACTCGCGATTGATCGCCCTAGATTTCCCATCAAAGCGGGCGGTTTCCTATTCTTCCATATACTAGTTATGGTCGTATCAACCGCCTTGCGGTACTCTTATCTCGGGCGCTTTGCATGGTCACCGGATGATCTGACGACTCGAATTTAAGATACGTAGTGGCCGATGGTGAAGGGGTAGCACTATCCCTTGAGGAACTTCTATGGCGTTTGGAACGGTGCTTCCTTCGTGCGGGTACAGGGCTTGGTTCAGGTGCAAGTGGCTGCTGGGGTGGTGGGCTTGGCGGCAACGGAGGTAACTCCGGTCCATCCTCCCAGATGCGTGTTCGCGGAGGTTGGCATTCAACACATAAGTTTGTAACTCGACTAATTGCCTCTTCATCAACATAAGTTCTTGCTCCGGTGTTAGTCGGCTGGCGTTCGAAGGTGTCTGCCCGGCGGCAATGCGTGCACCGGCGAAAGAGCTTGCTCCGGCGGCTATGGCAGAAGAGCTTGCTCCGTCGGCTATGGCGGGAAGAGCTTGCTCCGGCGGAGTTGTTGCCTCCACAATGTGGGTTTACCAAAGGCATGCCTCTAATTTAGATATGGAATAGATGCACTATAAATACTAGAAAAAGCAATATATTACTTCAAGAAAGAAGTTGGCTTATTGGTAAAGGTGTTGGCTTGGGTGCAGAAGGTTAGGGGTTCAATCCCATGATGTACCTTTTTCTTAAAAGAACTGCTAACTGGACAAAACAGAATATTAGATATGTATAACAAAGCAATAGAACATATACATATTATGTAAAGATAGTTGGCAAGATGGAAAGAGTGTTGGGTTGGAAGTGGGAGGTCACGGGCGAAAAAGGAAAAACTTA
Source organism: Isoetes taiwanensis (assembly GCA_021234155.1). NCBI lineage: Eukaryota > Viridiplantae > Streptophyta > Lycopodiopsida > Isoetales > Isoetaceae > Isoetes > Isoetes taiwanensis. The sequence continues at coordinate 3,338,441 of JAJEKV010000080.1, read as the reverse complement.
TTTTTTTTAAAAAAAACGGACGCATATTTTTATACGGCGGACCGTATGGGGCGCTGCGTTGCTTATACGGCTTTTATTTTTGAAAAGAAACACCTCTGAGTAAGGCAGCGCCCCTTTCCATTTTTCGGCAGCCTGTTGTCTTTTTGACCTCGGGAGACGTGCCCCCTAGGGTATTTAAGAGGTGCCCGATCCATTGGAGCCGTTTTCGTCTTCATCCGAGCTACCTACAAAAAGTTATAACTCCTCGAAACTTGGGCCTTCCAGTCGGCCCAGACTTCTCAAGGAATTTCAATCTATTACATTAACCTAGCACTAAATCAAACATCAAAGACTTAAGCACTCACTCCTGCTTAACTCTCTCTCTCCTAACTACCGAACTAGCGAGTTAGGGTTTGGTCAGTGCTATGATTTCGAGTAACCGAAATCACGGCTCTGATACCACTGTGACGCTCCCTGAACATATACGACCCTCGGCCGTATATATACGGGGACTTTCCCCTCCCATGGCGACCAACTTCGCCATGAGCGAGGGCCCTCCGCCTATTTCGGGCCATCTATAATATGATGCCCGAAAAGAAGGACACTGAAAAGGTCATTCGCCCACGCCTTCAATGGGGCTCCTATGTGCATGGCGTGAATACAAGGGTTAGCACACACGCATAAATCACATATAAATAACCACCACGAAGGGTGGCGATCCATCCAAATACCAACGGCAAAGAATATGCATCTAAACCTAAGAAAACACCCCAAACCCATGGTTCTACCCCTACTGGACTCCGGTGAGGATCGACCGACGGCTAGGTCTCAAGAGATCGCACCACGAATCTTAACATGGCGTTGGCTGGCATAGAACATCGGCTAGGGTTGTCCACTCCATCCCCCTCACATTGCACACTTTGCGGATGAGTCGAATCATGCTATGGCATCACTATAGCCTTCCTGACACGCAGACTCAAGGTATCACCCCACGAGCCTACTACGGTTCATGAAGCCCGTCCCCGATGAAGCAGGTGGGGGAAGCGCCCCTTCCGGGATCACAGTGGTTCCATGGGTGGACTAGAGAATACGCGTGCGCATCGGCGACCCCCGCGATCCGCATTAACTTACTCGCCCTAAATCTACTCAAAGTACGGGATGCCCCATGCGGTCACACCTCTGTACCCGTGGAGTGTCGGACCCATACCCGCTGGATCGGCGCCTAGCTCACCGGGGGGCTATTAGGCCTAGTCCACCAGGGAGTCTCAGGAGCCTTTTATGTTCGTGCAAGACCCCACCCCCACTTCACCACTGTGTCCCTTGTTTGGTGCTAAGCCATTCCATAGCATCCACGACTCGGTGGTCTCTTGTGCACAGGCCGCATTATTGGGATAATACAGGGCTCTACCTAGGAGCATACTACAATATATGGGCTCAGAGGTCTCTACCCCCTTTATTTCCCCCCATTTCCAGAGTAAGACTATGCAAAGAACTATCAATCCATCCTTTGAGAGCAAATCCAGAATCAGAATATAAAGAGAACTTACCTTTACAACCAAGGGTTAGTTCCCTCGAGTAAAACCACGAGAGAATGCAGACAAAACAACACAACAAGTGCCCAACAGGGGCGCTACCCTAGAATATCAACCTATACTAGCCACCTACCCGAGTTCCTGCTGGACCCGTTATCGTTGGGCGCTTCCATCTTCTTGGGACTTGACGTTTAGCTCTGGCTACACAGGTACGTGCTAGGCAAGGGTGGCGCTCAACTGGGGGAAGGTGGCGCTCAGCTTGGCAAAGGTAGGTAGGCGCTCAGCTCCTCAAAGGTGGCGCTCCACTCCTCCTGGTCGATTATGGCTGATATGGGGGGTAGTGATCCACCTTGATGCCTCCAATTAGCATCACCATGTTAGCCAATCGATTTTGGACAAGTGGCACCTTCCCAAACCATAATTAACTTAATTATCCCTTTTAAATATTAATTCCTTAATTATAGGTTATTATCCTTAATAATTAAATTAGCATAGCTAATTTAATCCCTTTTAGGTCAACCCCCTAGGTTACCATACCCCATGGTGGCGTATCTATACTGGGTGACATGTCAATATATTTATACGTATACCGTATAAATACTTGGAACGTCACAGCTGCTGCATGGTGTATGCCAGGAACTCACAATTAACAGTGGCACTGTTATGCCGGGTTTGCTCGTGATCACTTTTTTGAGCCTTGTTGTTTCGCTATTGTCCTTGCTGCTCTTACCATCATCAGTTCTTGAATACTCCTTGTATACTCTCAACCCTTCAACCTCCCTTATTTAGCCCAACCAGTTGTTGAAATGGTCTGGCTGGAGGCCCCTTTGTCAATCAATTCGTTGGCCCAACCAGATGTTGATACAATTCGTCTGGAGGCCTTAGCAATTAGCCTTGTTTTGACAAAAGTTTTCAAAACTCTGTTTTTCATGGTGCGGCAAGTGCAGTTTTATAATCAAGGATTTTTGGAGTGGTGAGGACACTCCTCTCTGCAAAAATATTAGGAAAATCATAAGTGTTTGTTTTTTTTTATCTTCTATCTGCTGTTAAATTATCAAAAATATCATGATCCTTCTTGTTATTTTTATTTTATCTCTGTTTATCAGAAAGTTTGTACACTTTGCATACCCAGTTCAAAAAAATATATTCTGTATCATATCACATGGAGCATATCAGTATGGAGCGTATCAGTCAATCTATATTTGCCAATCTTGAGCTTTCCACAAATTTTTTTTTTTCAGATTATTTGTCAGAGGGCCAACACTTGGCTAGCCCCCTTTGAGCCCATAAGTTCAAATTACCTGCTGCTTTTTTCAAGGCTACTTCTTCTATCTCCTTCCATTATTATCAGGCAGGTACCTGCAAATAAACCAAGTGAGAAGCCGAGCCTACATGGCTATAGCCTATTGATGTACAGCTTTATCTGTATACCTCTACATGGCTCCTGCTAATACACAAGAGTTGAAGATTTTTTGGGGCACATCCCGCCCATCTGGTTTCTGGTCCGGCAAGCAATATACATCGAACAACCCACTGAACCAAACAAATTTAGGGACCTGCACATCGATTCAAGCTCTATCTGTCAGGCAGATTTGAGATCAGTAGCTATATACAGGTGTAGAGAAGTCTTCAGGCAAGCACATATGTGAAGAAATCTTCGAAGCCTCAGGTCGGATTTATTAGGTTCTTTGGTCTGCATCATTTGTAAGCAAGCACAGTTAACAAATTTCAAAGCAAGCAAGCACAACAATCAGATTTGTATCCTGAGGCCACGACTCAGTCGAAACCTGCATGAAAAAAACCGAATCACATCCTTTCCATTGCCATCTGTTCGTTCCAAGCAACATTTGCCTTCAAATCCGGCCCCAATCCAGCCGACTAAGGCAAACATAGCAACTCTTCTATGTTATTCCAGTTCAAATCCCTTCCCAATGAAATTTTGGCACTATATCAAGGCACATATGGCCAGTAACCAAATTCAGTAAGTTTCCATACTCATGCCCGCTGGAACATAGCAAATAGATTTTAGGGACTCCTGGTTTGATGGCCACGATGTAGCCGCCCAAGATCAATAGCTAGGATATGCCAAGATTTTCCAGTGAATTTTTTATGCTCATGCCTTGTTCAGGGCTCACGATGTCCATGCGCGAGGATTATGACAAGTCAGGCCCACCATCAATTCTCTCACATCAGCTATTATCAGGGTCACGCCCTCTTCCACAGCCCACGGGCCACGCTAATAACAGAGCCACGCTCACAGGCCCACGCTCATGCCACGTTCCTCACGTTCACGCTCATGCCACGCCAAGCCACGCTCCTCACGCTCACGCCATGCTCCTCACGTGCACGCTCATGCCACGGTAGTCCATGCTTGCCTGCTCATGCCATGGCACTTTCCACGCCAAGTCATGATCACGTTTGTGAAGCCTTCTTAATTGTTGCTCTTTTCATACTTGTTCTTAGAACCCACGCCATGACCTCATCCTTGTCTCTAAAGACATGCTCATACTCCTTATGCTTGCTCACGCTAGTCACATTGCATGCTTCATATGGCTGATAATGGGGGACATGATTTGATGCTTATATTTTGAAGAACCCCCTAAATATTTTTAAGTGGAATTTTGGGCCTTGTTCATTAAAATTGACTTACCCATAATATAAGGGGATGGTCTTTATGTTTTTTTCTTGGCCTAAGGGTACTTTCAGACTATGGGGTTAAATTAAGCTAAATTTTAAAGTAACCAATGGTTTGTTAATGATAAATTAAGGTTATTTTTATCAAGCTTTCACACCACTTGTTATGTCAAAAACTAACATTACAAATTTTGTTAAAAAAACTTTCAGACATGGGATTTGTTATGTTATCCACTAACATAACAGAATTTGTTAAAAACACTTTCACACCAAAATTTGTTATGTTAGTTTTTAACATAACAAAATCTGTTAAAAAGCGTTTCACATTGCAAAACAGAAATTCAATATGTTAATGGCCACTGCATGTTCTTCTTCCTGGCCTATGCTGCTATTTGTATTCGGTTGCCTATCAGCACCTTCTCTGCATTACAAAAGCACCTTCTCTACATTACAAAAGGCATGCGATCAATTAGGCGATCAAATAGACCGTAGCAAATTATGAGTCAATCAAATCAAACAACCAATGATAGTTTTGCTGCCCATACAAAGTTTGCTGCAGTCCAAAAGTTACAAAATAAATATATTGTTAAAGAGAAAAGACAACTAATAAATAGAAAATACAAAGAGGATATGTTAGCAGCCTTACCAAACTTTAGAGGTTCCAAGTCTATTTTAAGAGTTGAAAATCAAATACTGTGCAAGGTTCGCTCTTATGCTTGCACCATCATCCGTCGTTGTGCTCTCTTGGTTCTCTTCTTCTTCTTCCTCCTCTTCTTCAAGCTCTAGGAGTTCCTTTTCCACATCTATATCTCGACTTTCAACCAAGAGGTTATGAAGCACACAACAAGAAAATATGAGCTCAGGTATAAACTTTACATTCATTTCCAATCTTGTCTTCAAGCACTTGAAGACTTTTTTCATAATCCCAAAGGATTGCTCAATGAAAAGTCTAGCCTGCACATGTCTTTCATTGAACAACCTCTCAATAGGTGGCAGATTTGCAACATCTCCAATGTATGGGGATATGAGCCATGGAGAAGAGACATACCCTTTGTCTCCAACAATGTACGGCCGAAGGTGATAGTTACCATTAATAATCAATGTAGGCTCTTGCAAAATTTGTCCTTCATGTGCTCTAGTTGCCAAACCCGAATTCCTAAGGACCCGTGCATCATGGGTAGAACCTGGATAGCCAACAAAAACATCTCGAAACTTCCTAGAAGTATCACATACAGCCTGCAATACGATAGAATGTCTTTGTGTCCTATCATAGTAGTCAGCACCATGAACACCATGTGGCCTAATGATCTCAACATGCGTGCAATCAATAGCACCATGGCAGTTTGGTAAGCCACTCACAGCTTTAAATGATGCCTCAATACCTGCAATTTCATCACTGTTTGGCCACCTAATCTTGTGTTTGAGATGGATATTTATTGCACGACACACTTCTCTAAGAACCATAGAACATGTACTCACCCCAATTCCAAACTTTTCTGATGCTTCCATAAAGTCGCAGCCTTTGAATAACTTGTAGAATGCTGCTCCAACACGGATTAACACTGGTACTGACCTTCTATAGCGAGTATCTTGTTTTTTAATACTAGGACCCAACAAATTGCAAATCCAATAGAAAGATGCTTTAGTCATTCTAAAATTCTCTTTCCAGCGAGCATCATCAAAGACCTCCATCACAAACCTATCAAACCATACTGTGCTTCTAGGCTTCACCAACCAAGAAGTCTCTGGACCAGCAGCTGTAGCAATAATAGTTGCATTCCGAATGGCATCTGATCCACTTGGATAGGGCACTTTCTTGAAACCAGCAAGCCTAGATATTCTCCTTTGGCGTCGTGAGTGGAATACCAAGCCTGGCGTCATTAATGCAAAATACACATCACATTGACTGTTAAAAGTGCCAAATTGAAAATATCGGCTTCATTCATAACCATTGGCTCATCTTCTATATGCATCTCATCATCCATATTGCTGCAAGAAAAGGATTAAATTGATAAGCATTAATGATCACATAAGGAAACATAAGGAAGCATTAATGATCACATAAGGAAACATAAGGAAGCATTAATGATCACATAAGGAAACATAAATTGATAAGCTTCATCCCTGGTGCATACATCAGTATACAAATGTATGCAAAACTGTCCTTGCATCTGCACTGCACATTCAAATGTATACAAATGGCTTCAAAACTGCCCTTGCATCTGCACTGCACATTCACAACATAACATGCACTGTGATTGCCTCACAGTCAACGCCGGTTTTGGACAGTGTAAGAAGTTATGTCGTAAAAGGTTTAGTTCCTTAGTAGTGGTACCCTGATATATGCACAGAAATATGGCAAGTCTATGCCATGGTAATGTGGCACCTGGTGGTACATTGAAATTATTTGTTGGAACCTTCTAGTAATAGGGATGGCCCCGTTGGCCTCAATTTTGTCTGCATTTGTTGCTTGATCCAAGAGAATAGGGTTAACAAGTAAACTTAAGTAACATAGTTGAGAAAGCTATGACAAGCTCCAGTATCAAATGAGGAGCTCCAGTACACGAGCAAAGTGAGCTGCGTGGCATCTAAGTCTGCATGGCAATAGGTATAGCACGCATGTTACAAGTTTGGAAGCATGAAAGCATAGCCTTGGAGATTTTGCCTTGGAGATTGAACATGCATGATTGAATTAACATCTGGTCTTCCATGGTTGTATATAAGCACAGTAAGGGCCGCTGTAATAAAAGCAGTGGAATAGATGGCTATGAAAAACAAGAGCTCACTGCCACATATAGGCATGCCCCATAAATAGTGAGAAATATTTGAGGAAGACATGCCAATGATTTCAACATGGTTTGGTCCAGACCATGTAAACAGTGCTTTGAATCTAGAGGGGGCGCTAACGTGGAATAATTTTTTTTTAAAAAATGGGGCTCTAACAATGTGGGGGCTCCAACAATAGGAAGCAGAATGGATCGGACTGTGATACAGGGAGTCACCCACAAATAAAAGCCTTGTTTGGGAATTTTAGCAATAATAATGGGACTACGTAACATTCATTTGACTGGGCATATAGATTTTGGCGGCTTTGGCTTGACATACAAGTGGAATATCTGTAGAACTCTAGGTCCCCTCAAGGATTTTTCCAGCATTAATACCAAATATGCACTGTCTAACAGAATAACACTGTCATACAAGATCCCCTCAAGGATTTTTCCAAGGATTTTTCCAGCATTAATACCAAATATGCACTGTCTAGGTCCCCTCAAGGATTTTTCCAGCATTAATACCAAATATGCACTGTCTAACAAGAATAACACTGTCATACAAGATTTGGAGTGCAATACTAGATCCCACTAGTAAACAAGGGTATGGCCTTTGATCCACCTAGTGGAGGAACCTCACATTATCCTTGGGCTACTCTAACAATTATGAAAGAATGGATAGGACCGGAATACATGATGCGCTAATAAGCTAAATACCAGCATTAATACCAAATATGCAAGTGGCTTTGGCTTGACATACAAGTGGAATATCTGTAGAACTCTAGGTCCCCTCAAGGATTTTTCCAGCATTAATACCAAATATGCTACCAAATATGCACTGTCATACACTGTCTAACAGAATAACTAGCAACAGAATATACACTGTCATACACTGTCTAACAAAATAACAGAATGAACTTGTGGGACAACATTTGGCAATGGAACAGAATAACTAGCAGCAATATGGTGTCATACACTGTCTAGCAGCAATATAGTGTCATACACTGTCTAACTAGCAGCAATATGGTGTCATAGCAGCTATGGCAATGAATGTTTGGATAGGCTTCAACTTATTTATTCTAGCTATGAGTATGAAGAATATGAATTAGACAACACTTAATAAGAATATGAATATTAACAGAAGTTAAAAGGCCCTTGCACCTAATTAAGTATACCATTAGAGGTAATTTGAGATCTCATTTTGTCCCATTAAGGGATGCTTAAAAAGCCACATCAGCTTTTTAAACTGTCCAATAAGAGAAGAGCTCCAGTGTATTTTATTCCAGTATTATGTGGCGTGATAAATTAATGCAAATTCTAACTAACTTTTTGTTGTCATTTTTCTACTATAACTTTTGATCAAAAACTCCGATTCGAACACTATTTGTGGCAATGGATTCGTCTCCTCAAGATCTTTCTAATGACAACCCATTGTTATATCTTTTGGGATGTAAATATATAAGAAAAGAATAAAAAACCATATTTTTTAAGGTTAACACATATGGCTTGTATTGAAATACATCATAACCATATATCACTTGAAAGATCTTTTCATTCTGCATCTAATGCAACAAACGCCGCAGCATTTTCATGAGTAGATCAAAAGTTATAGGGAAAAAACGACAGCAATGAAGTTGTTAATGCTGCATTAATTGCAGTTTGATGTAGAGTACTCATTCTATTGGAGGATTCTTATGGGGACAAAAGGAGATCTCAAATTACCTCTAATGCAATTTGTAACAGAAGGTTTACAATTCTAAAGACATCAAATTGTAACTGTACTTTTTGCCTCATGCAGCAAAAATAAAACTGTATACCATATTTCTGGTATAAGCCACCAAGCCTTAACAGAAAGTTCTGTTTAAAAAACATTTTGCATATTAACTTGCTTTTTGAACAGTTAGCAAGACTTAAAAACATGAAATGCTCAAAACAAACTTGTGTAAAGCGTTCAAGTTGATGTCCTTGTTGTATAACCAACCATTCAATCCAAAATCCAAATTGGAGGAGTAGAAAACCAACATCAACCAAGCCTTTCGCTTATCTTTTCCCATGATTTAGCAATACTTGCAAATGCTTGCACAAGAATTCGTCGATCTTCTCTTTCAGCTGCAGCATCCTCTCTATCTGCTAGGCATCTTGCTCTTTCAATCTCCACTGCCTCCTTTTGGGTTGTGACTAATGATGTTTCTATGTCAATCTTGCGTGATTCAACGTCTTGGAGCAGCTTAGCAAGGGTGTCAACAGCTGAACTCTTCTTTCTCTTCTTTCCGCTTGATCCTGCCTCCCTATCACCTGGAGTGGGAGTGGACTCCGCAGTCACACCCACACTACTATCAATGGTAACGGGTGGATTAATGGATGGCCTTCTCCCTTGAAATGTATCTAACAACTCAAATACCTGCTGATCAAAATCAAGAGGCACGATTTTCTCAGCCTTTCTGCTTGCCTTAGACATGCTAAAGTATGGAGCTGCCCCTGTTCGCTTATCCAAATCCTTTATAAGCTTATAATCTGATAACACATTGTCCCATTTGGTCTTGCACATGTCAGCAGTTCGAACGTACCCTTGATTTGCCAAAAACTCTGATATTTTCTTCCATTTGCTTGCTGCAGTTTCAATCACATCTCGAGTAGACACATGGGTATCTACAACTTCCCATTCAATTCTCTTCGCTTCAATCAATACGATTACCTCACTCAAGGTCCAATTTCTTGCCCTCACTCGCTTCTCTCCCTTGCTGCTAGCGCTGGAAGGTGCTACAATCTCTACATCATTTTGATCACTACTGGCCATTTGCTGCATTTTAATTAGTACATTTTAATTAGTACCCTTTTTATGTGATTTTAGGACCAGGTTAGGACAAGGTTAGGGACCAGGTTATGTGGAAGGTGCCAACCAAAAAATGAGACAGATAGATAGAGATCTTCATATACACTGATGGGATATGAGCTGATGGGATATGAACTGATGGTGATGGTAAACTAAACTAAAAGATAGAGACAAAGAACACAAAAGATAGAGAAACACAAAAGATAGAGAACACAAAAGATAGATAGAAAAAATACCTGATTGTCTGGTATGGTATCGGTTATCTGATATTGGGCGTGCAAGGGAGAAGAAGTCCTTTGCCTAAACAAAAAACATGAAGAATCTGGTATGTTTTTTCAGGAAGACAAAAACGAAATGCATACCAGAGAAAGAAAATGCTGAAGAATGCTGATTCCGTGAAGAATGCATACCAGAGAAAAAAAATGCTGAGGAATGTTGGTTCTGTGAAGAATGCATACCAGAGAAAAAAAATGCTGAAGAATGCTGGTCTGGAACTTCTGGTCTGAAGAAACTTCTGGTCGATTGGCGATGGAGCGGCGACGGAGCCGCCGTAACAGCGCTAACCCAGCGCCAGGGGCTTCCAATAAAATTTCGTGCGATTTTCGGAAGATTGTTAATCAATTGTTAACCTTTAACATAACAACCTGCAATGTGAAAACCGGTTAAATCCTTAATTTAGCGCTAACAAATTGTTACAAATTAACCCCCCCTTTTTAACAATTTTCTTAACAAAAAACATGTGCGTTGCTAGTTAAGCTAAATTTTCTTAACATAACAATTTTAACCTTTTAGTGTGAAGGTACCCTAAGTTCCTATGATCTGTGCTCTCCATTGACATTCCATTGGATCCTATTCGTCATCAATGCATTCATGAAGATTTTTTTCTGCGGCACAACCCAACCATATAATTTGATAAAACTACCAAAATGCCTCAGGCCTACTCAGTGCATGGCAGGAGGTCATAGAAGTTTTCCACCTAAAGCCATCCCTGGAGGAAGTGGGGGGCCTTAGCATCTTCTGGAATACAACAGTATGGGAAAAGCGTGGGCTACCTCTGGCTCTGGTCCACCCCCGCATATATTCAAGGTGGAGACAACAAGGGATCCGCCACTTAGTTGACGTGTGGTTGGATGGCCAATGGATGTCTTGGTCTGATCTTCAAACTCGGCTCAAACAGGCTAGTGGGCTGGATAAGAGTATCTTTAGATGTATTTTGGCTAATGTGCATGATTGGTCAGGGATTATAGGCCTTGGTGAGGTCTGGGGGATTGAGGGGCAAGAGCAGGAGGGATACTCGGTAAAGGGGATTTACAGGCTAAAAAGAAACCTCTCTCCCTTCAAAGTTTTGGCCAGCCTGGATGTTACGGATAAGGTGTTCCTGCTGCTCTTGGTGAGCTCCTGGCAAAGCTGGTGCTCCAAGAAGATACAGTTGTTCTGGTGGCTAGCTCTTCAGGATGGAATCAGCACCATGTCTCGGTTGAGAAGGAGGAAAATAACGGAATCAGATCTCTGCCCACTAGGATGTGGGCAATGTGAATCAGTGGAGCACATGTTCTTCTGCCCTATGGTGGTAGACTGCTGGCTCTGGGCCTCACCCATACTTCACTTAACCCCTGACGAGTGGAAGTGGCCACATATTTTATTACCCCTTTTATGTATAAAGGAATGGCCCACTGGGGCGAACTTTGGGGCTGAAACTCGGCCAACGTCGTTAGGTGGAGGCCATAGTTGAAGCTTTTGCCCCATCATGCCACTCTCAACATGAAATTTGGCCAGGCTCACTTTAGCCGTTAATGTCGGGCTCATGAACAACCCCGATCGGATTGTTGAAGACAGTACAGTATAAACGAATATATTTCAAAATGTTGCCTAAGAATTTCAGAATTGAGACCAGAAGCAACAAAACCTGCAGGAAAAAAGATTCGCAAAATAATTTTTGACATGGGTCGACTCACTAGTGGCCAAAAAGGGTGAAAAAATCCAGACAATCCTTCACGTTTTTAAAATACTATATACAGTCTGCTGGAGGGCAATATAGTAATATTATATTGCATTTTTATACGATTTTAGAGCTACTCTTGGTATTATAAAGGATCTATTATTTTTTGTGTGCGCAATACGATGGATACAACTTTGTTACAGAGCCAGAGCAGTTACGAGGCATTGGCTACTTTTTGAGAATAGGGCAACTATAGGGACTTGTTAGCATTTGTTATGTTAAATTTTGCCTTTAATATTTAGTTAGGTTTCAATTTAGGCAAGAGTTGTTACGTTAGGGCGATCAGAAATCGGCCGGAATCGTTCAAGTTCTCTCCAGGTCAAGGCTAAGGTTTTTTTTTTGCAAGAGTCCACAAAGCATAGAATAATCGATTTTGGCCCTGAGAATCACTGGCAACAGGCCCAATATTTAATTCTCGCTTCTAGGTTTTCTAGCTTCTAGGCTGAGACTTCTCCAGATAACAGTTATGGTGGAGCATGCCAGCTATAACTTCCAGCTTGAGAAACTTTTCTATATTGAACTGCTATATGTGCCGGCTATAGACAGTGTGAATGCTACAAACTAAACATGGGATCAGCATGGGAGCAGCGATTTGATAAATGATAGCGGCTTCTTATCTTATTATTTTTAGTACCCTGCTTATAATCTATTTCTCCTCTTCCCAGCTATGGCAAACAATACCAGCTATCACAATCTGTACTCTGCTAAGCATTCTAAGGCAAACAACTCTTATTTCCTATGAATTTGATTCTGATACCATGATAGGAAGATGCACTTGTTGATATGTATGGGATGTATAGAAATATGAGACATGCAGCAACGGTCTTTGATGGTATTCCTAATAGAGATTTTAATTCTAAGGCTGCCATTATCATTGCCTTTGTTGAGCAGGGCAGCGTTGATAAAGTGCTCCAGATTTTTTGGCAAATGATGCTATAAGGTGTCCTTTCAGACTTTGTCACATTTGTAGGGATATCACCCTAAGTGTTGTAATTTTTTTACTGCGGTATTGGCTTAGTTGGGTGAATATAATTTCTAGATGAAGCTGAGCAGTTTGTTTTTGTTGTTTCATTTCAGTCATCTAAGACATCGGAGAAGACATTGCTTGCCGCCTGCAGAATATATATCAATGTAGAGCAAGTTGATCACGGTGGGAGGACATTCTATATCACGCTTGTTATGAAGACAAACTTCGCTATGAAGACTTTCATGATGACATAGTGTAAAGCTTTTCTTGACTAAACTCATTGTAGAGTTGATGACAACGAAGTACATATTATTCATCTATAATCAGGCAAGAGATCAGGAAAGCAGTAAAAAAGAATTCCTCTCCATAACAGGTGCAGAGGTTGTAGAGAAAGTGTTAGATCCAATGACTTAAAATTTAGTTTGGAAGGCATGTCAGATGGATTCTTTCACTGAGAACAATGTATGGTTTCAACAACGAAGTGCAAGATAAAGTTTAAGGAAATAAGATGGTAGTTTTTTGTGGTGACAGTCAAAATGATCTGTTAGCACTGTTAGATGCAGATCTATGCATACTGGGCAACAACAAGGCTTTCAAAGAAACCTTCTCAAGGTTCAATATACGACTAATGCCTTTTCGCCCATAACTATACATGGTTAAACAATACCATTATTCCAGTCTTGAAAACTTGGCCCTTGCATATTATATACACATATGGAGTAGCTAAGAGCTCTCTTAGTATCACAAAATATTACAAAGCCATGGTTGAATATATGAATCTGGCTAAGTAAATTTATAAGGTTGTATGGGGGGTGCCCACCGGGAGCACTTTCCAGTGTGGATGGTGGGATCCCGCGACCGACGGCAGCCGGGAGCGGGTCACCGGCCACACCGGAAAGTGCGACCGGTGGGCATCCCCCCACAACATGGAAATGGGGAGCGTTTTTGTTTTTTGCAAATTTTTAGGTGCAGGTCTGGCGATGGCGATGGGCGGCTATGGCGCTCAGTAGCCCCTAACGCTCGATGGCTATGGCCATCTCATCTGCTTGTTCTTCTTCACTTCTGGTTTCATAAACACAGCCCTGCTCTCTATACAGCGAGCCTGGTATGCTATATAAGCTGGGTTAGTATTTAAACAAATAAACAAGCTTAGAATGAGGCGCTGGACAACATGCTCAACGGTAACACCGATTAGGAGGCAATAGCTTGCAACAGGTCGCGATTCTCGAGTTCTTGGCGGTTTATGTTTCAAATCCTCCTAATCCGCTTCTGTTTTCGTTGTTTTTAGCTTAAAATTTCGTAATATTTGTAATTATGTGGTTTCTGGAGGTTCTTGGCGACAAAGGAGAGTGAGCACACATGATTAGGCCTCTTTCTTGAAGAAAAATATGGTTTGCTCTGTATTATTGATTTTGTTGTTCATTCTTGTGAGTTATTACCTACTTTATTCCCGTTTTTCTTAGTTTGGAGCTTCGTTTTGATGGAGCTAAGAAGACGGTGAAGGAGAGGGAAGAAAGGGAATTTCATCAGGTACCTCTGCCGCTATCGCTTCTGAATGCTCTTTATTTTTTTTTCCTTTTTTTGCATGTTTGGCCTCTTATATCTCATCGGATGCTTCTGCCACTCTGTGTTCAACAAAAGGAATGGCTATAGGAAGGTGAGCATTTGCATGATCCGGCAGAAAACTGGCTTTAACATGGATAAATATACGCCTTGTTCTTGCATCAACATTTTGCAGATTTTTGCCATGAAATTCTTGGATTTGTGGGTCCAAATCCCACAGAAGTTTTGACCTGGAGTAGCCAGTTCATTTTTGATAGTCACAGAATTGGCGTCCCTTTTTCCATTCCGGAATGTAGGGATGTGCCACGTGGCATCACATAGTTCATCTTCCGATAAAAAATGCGACCCATTTTCCATGTTGTATTACAGAATCCATTGTCTAATGTTGAAACCAATTGCTCATTCTAAATAAAGCACAACTGGCTCTCTAGATGGCACTATCTATAACCTTAAGCACGACATAAACAATAATATCAATACATGACATTAATGTTGTTCGAATTGATGGCCACTATTAGTGCCATTATATGAGGCAACAATAGATCAAGGAATGCCATTATTATTGAGGATATAGATGACATAATAAATGACATTAATATTGGCAAAATAGGTGACATTGATATTGAGGAAATAGATATCATTTTTTATACCTTTATAAGTGTTCGTAAAGATGCTATTATAGGTGACAATAGGTTTGGCATAATCTATGACAAAAATTTTAGCATTATGAGTGGTGTTATTAGCGACCATATATGTGAAGTTGTAAGTGGAACTATAGATGATGCTGCATGTGACTCTATAGGCGACTTCACCAATGACATTAATAGTGGTATTATGCTTGACATTATAGTTGGTCTTATAGTTGATGTTACAGTTGATGTTATAGTTGGTCTTATAGTTGACGTTACAAGCGATGTAGCCATTGACGTTGTAGGTGACAAAAGTTCTGACACTATACTTGATGTTAGGTGACAAAAGTTCCGACAATATATTTGACTCTAAAGGTGACATTATCTTTGACGTTGTAAGTGACAAAAATGTTGACATTATATATGACGTTCTCATTGCCACATTGTGTCACCGGGTTGCCTCACCCATAGCATCAGTTATTAAAAAAATTTGAGTTGCCATTTTGAGGCCAAATATTGACACAACTAATGACACTAATGGACCCCTTCTTTTGTAGTGGATCGAAGGGCTGGTAGCTCAGTGGTAGAGTACTTGGTTTGCAAGTAAGAGGTTTTGGGTTCGATCCCCAGTTTGTAGAAGACTCATTTCTTAACAAGGTCTATGTCAAAATTGACTCTTCTTCCTTTGGTGTGGCCTATTGCCCCAATTGCCATATTGACTGACCTTGGCTTCGATTTGAGGGTCTTGCATTTTAACAATGCTGCTAACCTGGGTGCAGCAAAATTGTGGGAGCTACTGTATGAGAACTACATAGGGCTTATCATCTATGATGCCCTCTGCTTAAATAAGTGTGGACTGACCTTCGATATTACCCGACTCAATTGTTGCACATATTCTACATTCACCCTCAATAGCCTTCTGCCTCCTACTGGTCATCGTCGTCGTCATCCAGCTCTGTTGGCGACTCCCAATCTATAAGGTCTGCTATGGCTGAAACATAGCTTACTTTTTATGCACTCTTCCCTCTTTTCCTTTGGAATGCTATCCAGGAAGTACTTCACTGATTTCCCTGCTGGGCCCTCGTGTGCTTGCTGATCCCTGTATGAGCCCTTCTTATCCATCTTACCCTGTGACTGCTGCCCTGCTGACGTGGTAGACATCTGCTTAGATGGATAAAGACCCTATTGCATTTCCCTTATAGAAGGATTGCATCTGCCCTGGGGTTGGGGGTGCTTCTTTTAGGTTCAATGCTTTGTATTCTGCCTTGCCTACTGCACTTAAATCTTAGGAGCATTTGAACTATTTCTACAAATACAAAATATGTTGTATGTTGACAAAAGGGCAATTCAGAAAATTATCGAAACTCAAGGGTAGCAGGTGAAATTTGTCAAAATGTAGATAGATACTTATAGGTTTTAATATCCACGAGAACCCAAAACTTATGGGACACACACCCAGACAAGACCTGACTAAACTTATGAGGAGGTTAATACTGCCATAGAGATGGTTATGTGCTATAACCCACGGGGCCAGAGGTCGAGTGGGTTATGTACATTCCCATCAAGATGGTAGGATTAACCTCCTTAACTCAGGGATGGAGAAGATTATTTAATTCTAGCCACCCATTCAAAGCTCCAACCACGAAATTTGCAAGGAGAGATTTTATCACGATAATCTTTTTTTTTTTTTTTTTTGAAGGACGAAAGCCAAAAAGTTTATTAATCAGATAAAAAGTACAAAATTTACATGTCTCATCTAACTGTGTAAGCACAAAAAGATGCCACAGAAGCACGAGCCTGGAGCACAATGTACTTACTCCAGAATAGGAGACTAATGATAAGAATCAATTCGAAGATACTGAATCCAAATGCGTTCCATCATTTCTGAGTCAAGAGAGGAACACTCATAGGCTGTCAATATCTTTTTTTGGGCCACCGTAATAACATCGCGTGCAGAAGAATTAATGCCATGAAAGATGTGGTGTTTGCGACGCTCCCATATCGACCATAGGAGCCAACCAGAACCAAGATGGAATGCCCTTTGTTTAGCTGGAGGCCATGCATTGGGATAGGATGCCAAGAGGATGCATCTGCAATCCAATGTACTGTTAAACAAACCCTGTAGCCAGGACCATGCTGGTTGAACCTCAGGACAATCAAAGAGACAATGCTCAAGAGTCTCAACATCCGAAAGACAGAGTGGGCATGTTGAGGGTAATCCTGGCAAAACCCTCAACTAGAATGGAAGACCTCCAGGTTGCTTTAGGCAACCACTCTGAACCTAAATTTTGCAAAAACTTCTCACCACAAGCTTGTTAGTACAGCTTTCCCATTTCAAGAAAAAACCCTGTATTCTCTTTTCAATGCCAAGTGCAAATAACTGGAGGATTTATCTGGAAGAATGTATGAATGTGATCCCAACAAATAGTATTAAGAATGTGCAAGACCTTTTTTGAAGTCAGACTATTCTAGATACTTGAAAATTATATGCCTGACCTAGTCAAAAACTGGTCAATGCCCTCGGCAGAGAGCAGAAATTCTCAGATGTTTTGCGAAATATTTTTTTTGATCTGGGACAACTGTGACCAATCAAATTGCTCTTGTAGATGACGTGCAACACCTCTTTTGGGTTTATTTAGAATGCTGGGTGAACAGGGAGTAATTTGCCACTGACAGACTGTGTTTTTTGATGACAGAGATATTTATCTAGATGTTTTGTTTTTCCTGAGACAAAGTAGAAGAGAATTACTTGGATCTTGATAAGAATAGATGGAATGGACCTTTTGTTAGAGGAGTTTGTAGCGAAAAGATAGGCTTTGGCTCTTATCAGATGAAAAAATAACTAGGACTTAGTTTCAACTAATGTTTATATTTTTTTATGTTTTCTTTAGATGCAGGACGACTATTCCTATGAAGCCTAAGCAGGATTTCACTAATATCCAATGTGTTTAAAAATTAGAACAATATTTAGCAGATATGCATAAATTTCCTTGAAAAGAAAGTTGAGAAAAGAGAATTATACCAA
Source organism: Isoetes taiwanensis (assembly GCA_021234155.1). Classification (NCBI taxonomy): domain Eukaryota; kingdom Viridiplantae; phylum Streptophyta; class Lycopodiopsida; order Isoetales; family Isoetaceae; genus Isoetes; species Isoetes taiwanensis. Next base: position 3,320,512 of record JAJEKV010000080.1, on the reverse strand, counting down.
AGTCGGAAACATGAGTCTCACATAACTTCCAATAGCTCACAATTCATGAGCCAATAATACTTCCGGGATCGGACACCAGCTTTACTGCTCAATCAAGTAAATTGATGCAGCAAGGAAGGTCAAATCCACAAGCAGAAGATCGCACTGACATGTATTTCGTATCGACAATCTCCCAAATGTGCAAAGGGCCTTGAAATTTCCTGAATCGATTTGCCCCTTTTTGAAAAATGCTCGCTTACGCTTCAATTCTTGCAAAATCCAACAGATTACTTCGCCGCTTAGCACAGGCTTAGGGTTCTTGAGGTCATTCAAAGTTAAATCGGGGAGGATATAGTCATGATTAGGTAGTTCCAAATTTACTAAAAATCCGTTTCTTGGCCTCGCAAATTTTAGGGTTCTTGATTTTTCTTGCGAAGAAATACCCCCCACAGTGCAGAATGAAAAAATAGGCCAAGGTATAAATATAGATCCATTGCCCTCTTTATCGATTACGTGGTCTCCTCCCACCCAAGCTTCATTCGTGTTTCGACTTGGCATGCCGGGGGATGCCACTTGGCGAGGATGAGAGGGTAGATAGATGGGGGTAGATGTAGGTAGGTTTTACCATTTTTTCATGAGGCACGCTTTCCCAAGAAAGCCATTTAGAAGGTCAATATAAACTCTTTTTTCAAGAATGTTTGTGCCAGGTGGCATGATTTCATGAGGGCTACCAGGTAGTATCATCAAATTTTTGAATGGAATACTTTGAGTTTTTGGTGAAAAAAATGAAGTGACTAGGCATGGGACTTGGTGAGGTGGCAAAAATGGTGATGATGTGGCACTTAAGGGTTGGTAACCATCTTTTTCCCTAGTCAAAAATGATTTTTGGTGAGGTGGCATGAAGTATGGATGATATGGATGACACGTGTGATGTGAGTGGTGAAGTGGAATTATGAATGATGAAGTGGATGTTATATCTTTTGCAATTTTTGACATGGAATGCTACTAGGGAGTTCACCTCTTGCATAGTTGGACAAATCTTGCTTTTTGTCCTTCTTTTGTAAGACCTAGTAGATATTTAGAACCTAGGTATTCTAGAAATGAATTCATGGGGCTCCCTAGTGCTTAACTTTGGTGAGTAGGTGGATGGAGCATGGAGTGTGTGTTTCATTTGACTAGGGAAAGAAATGTTACCAACACCATAGTATGTAATGAGAGGAGATGGAAAAATGGGAAAGGAAGGCTAGACATGGAATGGAGATGATGACTCAAGATATAGAATGGAAGAGAATGGCTAGGCAATTCTTCAAGAACCTTAAGAATATCAAACTTCAATGCTCAAATGGTGAACAAGATATCATACCAAGTTGTGACCTTGAAATCTTCAATGGGGCTTCGAATTTTAATAACTTGCCTTATGACCTTCCACTTAGCCAAAATACTCCTTTTATGTTTCTCAAGTGAATATCCTTCTTTGGTTCTTCAAGTCCTTGTGTCCTTTGTAGCTTTTTCAAATGGTCTTCAAAGTTGCAAACTTCAAATACTCCTTGTGTGCTTATTGAACCATGTATTTGGAAATGCCAATGGCTCTTCTATGCTGCCATGAGTGGCAGCATCATGCTAAACAAAAGAGACAGGCTGGTTCTCCAGCCTCTTAAGACATTAATTCATTCTTGCAGCATGCAGAATGTTGCCATGATGGATGGAATGAATGGCAACTATGGGAGAAGATGTTTGGAGAGCAAGTTTATATGAAAGCAAGCCTTGAGTGTGTCAGATGATAATGAATGAACAAGAGGGTGAACCTGTAATGACAGTACAAGAATCAGTTCAAACATTCAGCTGCCATGTGGTGATATGGTGGCAGCTTTTCCTGGAATATGAATGTATACCGTAAGGCAGTAGAAGAATGATGAAGTATGAATGGTGGACTACTCTTGAACAGAATGGAAGGTTTATGAATGAGAGCAGAGGGTGTGCCTGTTATACAAAATCAAATAAAGGTTAACATAAAATGCTGTCTGGTGGTGGAAGTGAAGACAACATGTACATCAAGGTGAATGGCTGGGAAATGAGTGAATGTGTAGGGTGAAATCAAGGGGGTGATCCTGCATGGTAAGGTATAATATTAGGAAGAAATAAGCCTGAGCCTCATGGACTTGTAGCCCTGAAATAAGCACTTTCTGCAACTTTGACATTAAAACCAAGGACTTAATTTATCAATTGCTATAAATGAACTAACTTAAGATAAATCAGAACTTAAAGAATAATACCTATTGCATTTGCAAAAAAAAACAACTTTTATCTAACACACGCCTACTCTAACCTTATTCAAATAGACTAAGAGCAACATGCGTTGCGGATTACCTCTTAAGATGTAGAATGTTGATAGGATTTGGTAAGATTCTCCCTTCGTATAGACTTCAGCCAATATGAATCTTGGCCTTCTTGATCCTCAGTAACTTCAAAAGGTCCCTCCCCCACAACTCTTCAAATTTGCTTGCACGCAGTCTTCCTTTGCCTTATTCCATTTTAGAACTAGCTCTCCATCTTTCAATGTGCCTTGCAATTTGTGTGCTGCTTTGAAGGCTGCTAGATCTTTAGCCTTCTTTAATAGTATAGCATTTTCAGCTTCATATCTATGCTCTTCTAGTTGCATAAGTCGTACACACCTTTCTTCAAGTGCCTCCTCTATTTCCAAATTTAATTTCAAAGCCATTCTCAAGGATGGAAGCTCAAGCTCTACTGGAATGATAGATTCTACTCCATAAACTAGACTAAAAGGTGTATGTTTGGTCGAAGTTTTAGTTGTAGTTCTCAGAAGCCCACGAGCATCATGCAACTTCAAATGCCAATCCTTTTTTGAGACACTAATAGTCTTTTTGAGGATAGTTTTGAGCACTTTGTTAGTGGATTCTGCCTGGCCATTACCTTGAGGATAGTAGGATGAACTCTTAGAATGTCTTACCTTGAGAGTTGCTAGCAATGTGGCTATAACATCATTCAGAACCGGGTCGCCTCTATCGATATAAGTTTGAAGGGGATACCAAATCGCACGATATTTTCATGGATGAACCTAGCAGTAGTATAGGCATTTGCTTGTCTCAGAGGAATAGCTTCAGCCCATTTTGTAAAATAATCAGTAGCTACAAGAATATACTGGTGTTGTGCAGAAGAAGGTGGATCTACAGGTCCTATAAAATCAAGTCCCCAGACTTGGAAAGGTCCTGGAGAAGTTATGGCAGTTAAGGCAGCTGGTTGAAGAATCCTTCTACCAAAAATTTGGCATTTATGGCAGCATTTGATTGTCTCATAGCAGTCCCTTGAAGAGAGTTGGCCAAGAATAACCAGCCCTCAAGATTTTTTTTTTTGTCGTAGTATCCGCAAAAAAATGTCCACCACATACTCCTTCATGGCACGCTTCTACCACTAACTTAGCTTCTTCTTTATCAACACACCTCAAAATGATACCATCTTTGTCATACCTGCATAACACATTATTTATTATCTTGAACTTATTGCATTTCTCCTTGAACCTTCTTTTTTGATTGGAGTTGAGTTCTTCTGGCATCTCATTTGATTCCAAATATCTTCTTATATCTTCTTGCCAATCTGCTTCCTGTACAAGGTTTACATTAGCATCTGTATCATCTTGAACCTCATGAGTCAAACCTTCTTCATCTTCCTGCTCAAACAAAATATTAGTCAAATATGTACTAGGATCATTTACCAAATTAATCACTTTAACAGCAATATCATATGCTTGAATCTTACAAGCCCATCTGCATATCTTGGCCTTAGGCTGTTTCTTGGAGAACATCAAAGACAAAGGATTTTGCTTCATGTACACTTGAGTATGACTGTTTTGAATAAGATGTCCTTGTCTATCAATTAAAAACATAAGAGTCTGCCAGACTTTTTCTCAAGCCTTGGGTACCTCATTTCAAGATAGACCAAATCTTGCTAGCAAAGGTTACCACCCCTTCTTCTTGCAATAAAACTAACCCTACAGCTCTTTTTGTTATACTGATATAAGCTTCAAAAGGTTTAGTTGCATCAGGAGGTTTTAATAGTGCAGAATTGGAGATGGCTTGTATAATACTATCAAAGGCAAGTTGGCAAGTCTGAGTCCATTCTATCATGATTAACTTACTCTCATGCTTGGTATATTTGCCTACCTTGGTGAGATCAGATATAGGAGCTACAGTATTAGAGAAGTGAGGGACATACATTCTTAAAAAGCTTACCATACCTAAGAAACTCTTTACTTCCCTAACAGTTTTGGGTGATGCTAGCTTTTTTAATGCTTCCACTTTGCTCTCAGCCACTTGAATCCCTTTAGAGGACACCTCATGCCCTAACAATCCCCCCTTGGAGCATAAAAATACGCATTTCTTAGGATTTAAACTCACTCCTCCCTTCCTGCACATGCCACATATCTTAGTTAGATAATTGAAATGATCTCTCAAGGCTGATCCCAAACAGAGGTCATCAAGAAAAACTCTAAAAGCAGTAGCATATCCTTGAATATAGTATCCATTGTTCTTTGAAAAGTTGCTGGAACATTCATCAAACCAAAAGGCATTCTCTTCATAGCAAAAGTTCCCCATGGAGTGATGAAGGCTGTTTTTGGTTGATCTTCTAACTTAACAGAAATTTGGTTGAATCCTGAGAAGCCATCCAAAAAAGAGTATGTCTCCTTCCCTGCAACAGCATGTAAAACCTCTTCCAAAAAAGGCAGAGGGTAGCAGTCCTTAACAGTGGCCTTGTTCAAATCTCTATAATCAATACAAATTCTGATAGTTTTGTTCTTTTTTTCAACAGGCACAATGCATGATAACCATTCTGGATTTGAAATTTCAGTGATCACACCTGCATCTTTCATTTTGAGTAACTCCCCTCTAATTAAGTCTAGCAAAGCCACATTAATCCTTCTTAGTTTTTGCATCACAGAGCTGACACCTTCCTTGATATTTATTTCAAATTCACAAATGTTTTTATCAACACCAATCAGCTCATTATAATCCCATGCAAAAACATCTTTCCATTCTTTGAAAAAATCTACTACCATGCATTCATTCTTTTCCTCAAACATATCACCAACATAAAGAGTTCTTTCTTGACCATTCTTTTCTATCTTGATTTCTCTAACCTGTTTTTCACTACTAGCATTGATTACCAATATAGGATGTAGCTGTTTGAGTTCTTCTTCCTCCAATTCTTCCTCCTTGATAGCACCTTCTGCCAAATGTTCGAGCAAAACATTCTTACACAAGGTATCAGCCTCTTCATTGAACGTTCTTGTGACATGAAGTAGCTCCCAGGATGCAAATGTTGATAGTTCCTCTAGTGCTTGATCCCTAAGCATAATCATCTCTTCATTTTTGGTTTGATATTCTCCCAATATCTGCCTGCATACAAGTTGAGAGTCTCCAAATACAATGATGTCAGTAACACCTAAATGCTTAGCCTCTTGTAGTTCTGCTATCAAAGCTTTGTATTCAGCCATGTTAGAAGTAGCATTTTGATGAATTCTGCCAACTTTTGCCATTAGTTTGCTTGACCTATCCTTAAGAATGGCAGCAGAAGAAGCTATACTCAATTTCTTAGAGACACCACCATCAAACCATAGATAAGCAAAGTTTATTTCCTTGTGTACATTGCATACCTTAATTGGACTTGTGTCTACCTCCATATTGGTCATGGTAACTTCATATACCCCAGGTTGATTGGATATCAACACGTCCTCTTCAATGAAGTTAAAAGAATCAAACTCCCCAAGCTTGTTGTAGATAACGACTGTTTTCTTCCATCGCTTATGGTACATTCCCCTTTTTGACCAAACAGTCCGGCATCTACTGTTGACAGCCATCTCCTTCCTAGAAGTAAATCATATAATGTCTGCTTTTTCATCCATTCCTTCAAATGCAACCACAACAAAATTAGCAGCCACAACAATTCCTTCAATATCTATTGGTACTTTACTTACAATCCCTATGGGATTAATTCTTGAGTTAGAGAAAGATTTCAGTACCATAGGAGCTTTCTTGTCTACCTCTAAGCCATATTGTTTCATCACATGATGTGGCATAACATTTAGAGGTGATCCCCCATCCAACAATACCTTAAACAAAGCTCTTTTCCCAATGTTGGCTGCACATGTGAAAGCACCAGGATCATGTTCATCTTGTACTAGCATTTGCTCCTCAATATGATTTGTAAACGCAATTTGCTCCTCTTGTGTGAGACAAACCTGTTCATCTTGAGTCAAGTTAAGCATCTTCTTTCTATAAGTGGGTGCAATCCTTAACAATGTGAGCAAATCCACACTAACTTTTGAATTTCTCATGAGTACTTCAAAATCATCACCATCTTTATCTTTCTTTAGGAATTTCTGACAAGGCACAGGGGGTACAAGCTGCTTACCATCTTGTGCAGGTTGCTTGTTTTCACTTGGTTTACCTTTAGCAGCACTAGCTTCTATTTCTTCTTGAGATATCCCCTTGTCTTTCATTCCCCTCGTATGCACAGCCATTATTTCTTCCTGCTCTTCAAATTCCTGCACAAATCTGATAGGATAGCTAGTTTCAGACAAGTATTTGACAGTAGCAGTAGTTTCAGCGGTTTTGGCTTTCTCTTGTCTTGCAAAATACTCTTTTACACTGCATCTGTCTTCATACTGTCCTGTAGCTTTGCAAAAGGCACAAACAGGACACTCTTTTCCATAATGGCCTCTCTTGTTGCACTTAAGGCATATCCTGTACCAACAAACATCAGAAGAATGAGTTTCTCTCATACAATGTGCATAAGGGGGATAATTTTTTCTTTCAGGTCTAGAAGCTTTCAATTCTTGAAGTTGCTTGGTGACTTCGAGTAAAGCCTCAACAACTTTGTCAATCTCTGTCTTGGTAGTAGCAGCAGTACTGTATGATTCTTCAGCTGCATTGGGTTTCTTCTTATCCTTTTGTACAACATATACTGGTATAGCATCAGCACCCATATATTCCTGTTCAAAATCTGGGAGGAAAGGATCATTAGTGATGTGAATATCATCTGGTAAATAGAAAAGCACATCAGCAATCTCAATGGCCTTGTTAAAAGCTTTGTGGATGGTTGCAAATCCCTCCTGTTTGTAAATCTTTAGCATCTTCCTGTGTACTCTTGGTCTACCAGTCAGACCCCTTATGAAAGATGCAACAAGATGTAAGGTGTGGTTAGGTACTTGATTAGTTTGGCATTTTGTTAAGTACACATGAAATCTTGCCACATATTGGTGAACAGTCTCACCATTTCTAATATGAAAGGTTTGTAATTCAAAAATGAGATCTTGAGGGTCATAAACCTTACCAAATATAGATAAGAACCTTTTGATAATTTCATCCCATGTGTTGATACCATCACTTATCACATACTCCAACCAAGCCCTTACTTCATCATTTTTGAAGCACTTCTTGAATTCAGCAAACTTAGTCCCTTTCTTGTGTCCATATTCTTGATAATATTCATCAAAGATCTTAAGAAAGTTGTTAGCACTCATGCTAGAATCAAATGTAGGAACAGGAATGGGGACATTGAGTTCAAAGTATTGAGCAGGCATACTAGCATTGAGATTTACTGACTTATTCAGATGTACAGACACACCTTGAGGGGTAGCTTGTGTTTCTGTATTGTCTTGCACTTCAAAGATGGTCTGGATGTTTCAAATTTAGCCTAGGAGCCATAGTTCCCAAGAACCGTGGTTGGATCTCGGTAGGAGCCTCCAAGATGTTGAGGGTAATCCTGGCAAAACCCTCAACTAGAATGGTTTAGGACCTCCAGGTTGCTTCAGGCAACCACTCTGAACCTAAATTTTGCAAAAACTTCTCACCACAAGCTTGTTAGTACAGCTTTCCCATTTCAAGAAAAAACCCTGTATTCTCTTTTCAATGCCAAGTGCAAATAACTGGAGGATTTATCTTGAAGAATGTATGAATGTGATCCCAACAAATAGTATTAAGAATGTGCAAGACCTTTTTTGAAGTCAGACTATTCTAGATACTTGAAAATTATATGCCTGACCTAGTCAAAAACTGGTCAATGCCCTCGGCAGAGAGCAGAAATTCTCAGATGTTTTGCGAAATATTTTTTTTGATCTGGGACAACTGTGACCAATCAAATTGCTCTTGTAGATGACGTGCAACACCTCTTTTGGGTTTATTTAGAATGCTGGGTGAACAGGGAGTAATTTGCCACTGACAGACTGTGTTTTTTGATGACAGAGATATTTATCTAGATGTTTTGCTTTTCCTGAGACAAAGTAGAAGAGAATTACTTGGATCTTGATAAGAATAGATGGAATGGACCTTTTGTTAGAGGAGTTTGTAGCGAAAAGATAGGCTTTGGCTCTTATCAGATGAAAAAATAACTAGGACTTAGTTTCAACTAATGTTTATATTTTTTTATGTTTTCTTTGGATGCAGGACGACTATTCCTATGAAGCCTAAGCAGGATTTCACTAATATCCAATGTGTTTAAAAATTAGAACAATATTTAGCAGATATGCATAAATTTCCTTGAAAAGAAAGTTGAGAAAAGAGAATTATACCAAAGTCGGATTTTCATTCACTTGACAATCATAACAGGAGTCTCACATAACTTCCAATAGCTCACAATTCATGAGCCAATAATACTTACGGGATCGGACAGAATATTTGATCAGCTTTACTGCTCAATCAAGTAAATTGATGCAGCAAGGAAGGTCAAATCCACAAGCAGAAGATCGCACTGACATGTATTTCGTATCGACAATCTCCCAAATGTGCAAAGGGCCTTGAAATTTCCTGAATCGATTTGCCCCCTTTTTGAAAATGCTCTGTTCTGTTTCAATTCTTGCAAAATCCAACAGATTACTCGTCGTTTAGCACAGGCTTAGGGTTCTTGAGGTCACTCAGGTTAAATCGGGAGGATATAGTCATGATTAGGTAGTTTCCAGCTGCTAAAAATCCGTTTCTTGGCCTGCAAATTTTAGGGTTCTTGATTTTTCTTGCGAAGAAATATCCCACAGGCAGGAATGAAAAAAATAGGCCAAGGTATAAATATAGATCCATTGCCCTGTTTACTGATTACGTGTCTCCTCCCACGCCAAGCTCGGCTCGTGTTTCGACTTGGCATGCCAGGGGGGACGCCACTTGGCAGAGGATGAGAGGGTAGATAGATGGGGGGGTAGATGTAGGTAGGTTTTACCATTTTTTCAATGAGGCACGTTTCCCAAGAAAGCCATTTAGAAGGTCAATATAAACTCTTTTTTCAAGAATTTTGTGCCAGGTGGCATGATTTCATGAGGGCTACCAGGTAGTATCATCAAATTTTCGAATGGAATACTTTGAGTTTTTTGTGAAAAAAATGAAGTGACTAGGCATGGGACTTGGTGAGGTGGCAAAAATGGTGATGATGTGGCACTTAAGGGTTGGTAACCATCTTTTTCCCTAGTCAAAAATGATTTTTGGTGAGGTGGCATGAAGTATGGATGATATGGATGACACGTGTGATGTGAGTGGTGAAGTGGAATTATGAATGATGAAGTGGATGTTATATCTTTTGCAATTTTTGACATGGAATGCTACTAGGGAGTTCACCTCTTGCATAGTTGGACAAATCTTGCTTTTTGTCCTTCTTTCGTAAGACCTAGTAGATATTTAGAACCTAGGTATTCTTGAAATGAATTCATGGGGCTCCCTAGTGCTTAACTTTGGTGAGTAGGTGGATGGAGCATGGAGTGTGTGTTTCATTTGACTAGGGAAAGAAATGTTACCAACACCATAGTATGTAATGAGAGGAGATGGAAAAATGGGAAAGGAAGGCTAGACATGGAATGGAGATGATGACTCAAGATATAGAATGGAAGAGAATGGCTAGGCAATTCTTCAAGAACCTTAAGAATATCAAACTTCAATGCTCAAATGGTGAACAAGATATCATACCAAGTTGTGACCTTGAAATCTTCAATGGGGCTTCGAATTTTAATAACTTGCCTTATGACCTTCCACTTAGCCAAAATACTCCTTTTATGTTTCTCAAGTGAATGTCCTTCTTTGGTTCTTCAAGTCCTTGTGTCCTTTGTAGCTTTTTCAAATGGTCTTCAAAGTTGCAAACTTCAAATACTCCTTGTGTGCTTATTGAACCATGTATTTGGAAATGCCAATGGCTCTTCTATGCTGCCATGAGTGGCAGCAGAGCATACTGCAGATATGCGAGGATCATAGCGATGTCGGAAGGCATTAACCCGCAGACACCTGTGGATAACCTGCCATCACAGTACAGAGACTTTAGGGTGGAGCAACCTATCCCAAAGCCATCACCATGTACGACACAAAGTGGGTTGTGGAACCTGTAGGTGCCACCCATCTGGCAACCGGAGAGGCTATGGTGCTAAAAGAAGGCGATATACTGATCTGACAAACAAAGTGCTTGCCTTTGTGAATATTTTTATGACAGTCCCATGGCACCCTTTCAGCAACACCAACTTGCACTATAAGAGGCAAATTTTCTGCGACCTTCTCCCATAGAGATACATCCCAACGAGAGAGCAAGAACTTTGCCTGAAATTTAGGCCAAGACAGTAGGCGACCCACCTCATACCATGCTTGAATAGAGACAACACCTACAAGAACCCATCGTCTCTGTGTAAGGGGATGAACCGATCTTTGCCAATGGAGGTCTTTGAGGAGGGGTCTGGAGGCAGTGGTGCCCACCACCATGGAGTCTCCAATAGGGTATGGATAGAGGGGCAAGGCCAAAAAAGATGTCTGACCGCCTCCCATGCTGTCAACAAGCCACGCAAAAATGGAGAAGCACTTGGAAAAGGCTGCAGAGTCTGAAATAAAGCCCAAGGTAGGACTGGTTTGGATGACCTTCTTGCCTAGAGGGATACAAATGACCAAGAGCTTTGTCTAAGAAGGCGTGAACCGTGAGAGTCATCCTCACCATTGGGAGTCTCCAAATGAACTTTGAAATAAGCACTTTGCTCTGTAGCAGAAGTCCATCATACCTGCACCACCTGCCCATTTTGGGAGGATGCACTTCACAAGCCACCTTAACCACATCACCTTCCTCGGTGCAGCCCAAATAAAGTTCAGAACTATTGCAATGAGCTCACGCACTTTGATCTGTGGGGCTAGCAGTAAGGATGCCATATAAACATGGGTACTACTAAGGACTGACTTGGCCACTGTAATGCGACCCGCAAGAGATAACTTAGCGGTGGACCACCAGAACAAGTGCTTCTCCAAACCTCTAATGATCTCCTCCCATGCAACACCCATAGTAACATGGATGTCAACTGGAATCCCCAACAACTTGATGGCTTGTCCATGCGCAAGTAATTTCCATGGATAATCGTGAATACATGCCGGAGCCGGATTATCCAATGTGCACAAAGTCGTACATACGCCATCCGGCAAGGATCCTAAGTCGGTGAAAAAAAATATCTAAGAGCATTTTGGCGTGACAAGGTTCTGATTGGCCTCATTGCTTTTGCCGAATGGTTCGGTTCTAACAGAGCCGATGAACTCAAGCAACATTTGTATAACCACTTCCAGACGTTTTTTGCTGAGAAACATCTTCCCTTTCAATCAGAAATGCGAGATGCTGTTTTGTTTAGGATTTCCCCCATCATCTCTGGTGAGCAGCGCGAGTCAATAGAGGCGGCTATGACAGCTGATGATTTAGGTTCGGCAGTCTTTGAACTAAAAAGAGGCAAATGCCCAGGTTTGGATGGTTTGCCAATCGAGTTCTTCCAGGAATATTGGGAATGGCTGGAGCCAGATGTGTATGATGCTTTCTGCGACTTCCAACGGTCCACTGCTTTGGATAGAATTCTAAACACAGGTGCCATCTCACTCATCCCCAAGGTCAAGGATCCTCAGACTATTTCAGACTGGCGGCCCACCATGGAACATAACAGTCGCTCGAGCAGAGATATGCAGCCAGTCGCAGACTGCGACAAAGCCATATCCTAGTCCATGGTGTGCTGCACAGGTGCTGACTGCCCTTCATTGCCCTTCAAACTGCCCTTCATTGCCCTTCCATAGCCCTTCATTGCCCTTCAAAAAATCATGAGTGTTTTCTATTATATAAAGGATATAATTAGCATATTAGTGATGCAAATGATGATGACATAAATTATTTGGTGAAGGTGCTTGTATGTGATGTGATGGTCAAAAAACTGGGTAGGTCAATAAAAAAGTTACCCATTTAGCACCATTGCTTTTCACAATTGTTGCAGACTAGGCTTTGTCGCAGTTATTTACCGTTGCAACCACAGAGGAACTTCTCCATGGTCTTGCAATGGAGGACGGCACACAAGAGGTTTGCAATCAATATGCAGACGACACGTTCCTCTTTCTAGTTTTATCATGATAATCTGCAGTGGGTTATCAAGATAATATTTTGCTTTCTCCTATTCTTTGTTTTAACTCCTTTTGATCCTACGACCATCAATGATTGGATATGATACTCTTCGACAATATCATGGTTGGGTCGCCATTTCTTCTGGTGGTGTATTCTGATAATGCCATGTGGCATCACCAATACACCAGTTGGGTAGAAAAATTGTTTGCACGACGCTTCTATAGCAGGTAAAGCCTGTTTTGCCATAGTTCAAGAAATTGCCATAGCTTGGGCCATAGCCATGCTTCAAGAAATCTATCTTCAAGAAAGTGTGCTTTAAGAAATTGCCATAAATGGCTCCCCAACCATGATATGTATAGGGCTAACCGATTTGGGACCCATTTCTGTTCTTGGCAGGGCAATTTCGCGATCGGCGGCAGCCGGAAGCGAAATTCCCTTCCAAGAACAGAAATGGGGACCAGATCAGTTACCCTTACAATATCATAATCGGGGAGCTGAATGACTGAGTGATTTTGTTTGATCTCTAACCTGCGCAGCCGATGATGCAGAATCGAAGAACCCAAATGCAATTCTGTGTTATTGGCTGAGTCGACGTGGGCGCATCAGAATGCTCCACCGGAATAGAATGTGACCCAATTATGATGTTGGCCAAGGTAAACCTATCTGGTCCCTGATTCACCTGTTTGAAACTGGGAATCAGGTCCCTTATAGGTTACCCACTGTACATGGCCGAAGTGGCTGTGACCATTAATGACATTTAAGGGTATTTTATAGTTTTTGACAGAACAAGATTACAAAGTGTCTTTCACGTCAGCCTAAACCCCTAAACCCCTGCGTCGGAGCACGAACAACTTGTACAACGAAGAGATGGAAACGCGGCAAATTGAAGAGAAAATTCTGGCTCTGGGAGAGAACCTTCTTCATTCAAATTTTAGGCTGAGAAATGATTTTCTTCCTCTTTTGAAGGCGAGTGCTTTTATCTTTCTTGGCGATGATCGATACTCCATTAACGAGATTTTTTTTATGATGCATGCATCTCAATTTTCGGTAACGAGGAAGGATAATGTTCATATTCCTTAATTTTGTCATCTGTCTTGAATTGGGGATGTTAATTGTAGGCAGCTGCTATGATGAAGTAATTACTTCGGTGTATAACATTTCCATGACTGATGTACAAAAACTACAGATAATTCTGGATAATGTGCTTACAGGGGATTTTGGAGGTGCTTCTCCTGGTGGATCAGGGTCCTCCTGGCAGTACACTTGAAGCGCTGAAACCTTGTATTGAGGCACTAGTTCTTCCTGAACTTTTATCAAATAAAAATCCAGAAGTGCAATTATGGATTGCGGCTTGTACCACAGAGGTTATGCGCATTGTAGCACCAAATGCCCCATACGAAGACGACCAAATTAAGGTATGCATACTAACGTTTTCATTTTCACGTTTATTTATTATTACGAGAAAGTATTAAAAAGGGTTTGAAACAACTATTTTAGGGAATATTTAAATTGATCTTGAAGGCCTTTGAAGGACTCGACGAGATATCCAGCCCTCTATACAAAACGAGAGTTACTATTCTCGAAACTGTTGCAAAAGTCCAACTGTGCATGATTATGTTGAATTTCGAGCTGGATATCTTGATTTTCCAGATGTTCAAAAATTTCTTCTTGAGGATCAGGTACTTCAAAGTTACCTCCTGCATAGGTGTAGACGTTTTAAAGGAGAAAAAAATTATCTAGTATCTTCAAAACCAACTACCTTTCAATATATCAACAATTCTCACTCTAATACGAATCTTCATTCTAATTAGTAGGTGGAATTGCTTTCAACTTAAACCTCAGGGTAGAGCTGTGTTGAATAGGTGGTTGGTTAATTGTTCAAAACATATCGTTGCATTGGTTGCTCTAAAAACTGACATCAACATGTATCTACAGGAATGAGCACCCTGTGTCTGTGTTTTGGTCCATGGCTACCATTATGGCGCTGGTTATAAATGAAGGATATGATATGTTACAAAAAGTTGTCAAGTTGCTTAGATCTAACTTGTGCACGGTATGTGATGGATCACTAAGATGTTTAATTAGGACTTTTTTTGTAGATTTGCTGAAATAGCTGTAGATTTTCCTGGTATTCCAAGTTGAGCAGTTGATCGTAAAAATGAAAGAGAGGAATGCTAGCTGTTTTAGTAGCTGCTGTTGAGTCCGCAAATCCTAGCTGTGTAAGATCATTTTTTTTTATTAATTGTCTCATAAACCCAAAAGCCATTTCTCTCTTATTTCATGTACAGTGAGGCAATAGAGGATAGGAAAGCACTTGTTCTATAGAAAAAAATAAGATAAAAATACTGGCCCTTTGGGGATTGTTCATAATTCTGCTTTGCAGCAGGTTGAGAGTGACATTTCTCGTGTTAAGAAGTATGTATGCAAACAGTATTATGGCATCTTGTTCTGGTTTTGTTTATCTTTCCTTAATTATCAGACCGGAATGTACCTTTTGCGCGTTACTTATTGTTTGTTGTTGCAGAATTTGTTTTCGCCACCACATAGATTAGCTTTGCGTGTGCTACACCAGTGTGCGTCAAAACTTGAACCTCATGTTGAGGACTTGTTGTCGTCAAAAGAGAAAGACAAGACTGCACGCCAGGAAGATTTGAAAGAGATTTATCCGTTACACCTGTACGTGTCATACTGCTGTGACCTCAAATTGATGCCATCTGTTGCTCCAGTAGTTTTAAAAGAGCTCCAGGTTTGCCTTTTGGTCTCTAGTTTGGTTCTGTTTCATAGACTACACTGAGGTTGAGATGGTTACCTTGTCGCAATTCAGCTTGGTCAGCCTGATGCTCGTAAAAAAGCAGTGTATGTTCTTGGACGGATGTTCGCTTTGCCAGTCGAAAGAATCCCTCAAGAATGCCAGCAACTCTTTCATGCGTTTTTGAATTGCTTTGATGACAACGATGTTGAAATTCGTCTGGCAGCAGTTGACTGCGCTGGAGGATGCCTGCAGGACAATTCTTCGCTATCACAGGTTCTAAGTGAGCAATTTGTTCTGCTTTTTAGGAGTATTCTTTCCTTCAAGGTCTACACACAATAACAAGCACGTTCTTTGGATATGTTGTTGTTGAAGCTGCCCTTATTCGGCGGCTTTTGGATTCTGATGAGGATGTGCGAATCATGGCAATAAATACGATATGCGACTTATCAGCTAGTAATACAATTCATTCTGTTGAAGTCATAATGCAGGTTGCAGAACAACTTGATGACAAGAAGGTTGACTTTGGAGTTACGTATAATAACTATATGTGCAAAACGTTAAGTGGCATGCTTGTTTTGTTGTATGTGTAGCCCTCTGTAAAGTTGACGGCCTACAGAAAGTTGATCGAACTGTACGCAAAGTACTGTATAAACTGTTTCGAAGCCCAAAATCCGCTAGATCATAATTTTGAATGGATACCTAGAAGAATATTGAAATGGTGTTGTGACAGTGACATTGGAACAGCTAAGTAAGCATTTATTTTTAAGTATTTTTGTTGCTATCTTTTGTTGGTAACAACCTTTGGTATCTTCTGTTTCAGGCCACAAGCTGTTGAACTGGTTCTTGCTGAAGGCATCTTCCATTGGCTCCCACTGCAAGAGAGGATCCGTCATTGGCTATTGATGTCGTCAGCATTTGATATTTGTGATAAGAAAGCTCTGGAATGTGTCCTTGCTCAAAAGCAGAGGTACAGATAAATTCTGTGTATATCAGAATGGATTGCTTAGAACTTTAGCCTTTAGCTTTGCATATGAACCCTACATTGACGTGCACAATTAACTTACGGAACAGCATGCTTGGAGAATAATTGGACAATCAGATATTTGCAGAAACTTTAGAGACAAAATTTGTAGAAGACATATATGTTTTGACAGACTCATCCAGTGAACAAGCCAAGGAAAGGCAAATGCCCTATAAAGCTGAATCATTGCATTGTGGCTTTTGGATCTTTGCCATTGTGAGATGGATCATTTTTATAGCTGGAACACGGCTACTTTCACAATACCTTCAAACTTTCTTCTACTTTAAACTGTTGTGAATTCGTCAAGGGGTGTATGTTTCATCACTTTTGTCTATCACCTCTTGGGATACTGACTTTGCAGTGGTATGATGTACTTGAATAATCCAAAATCTGTGGAAATCTACCTTGTACACCATCATAGTTTTAAGACTGAGACCAGAGTATGTATCTCCTTACAATTAAGCTGTTGTTGTGGGTGCTTAGCGTTTGTTTAAAAGAGAACCCAATGAAAATGTGAAAGAGGAAAACTGATATTAACTTTTAACTTCCACATTTGCAGGTTGCAACATGAAATGAAAAGGTTCCTTGACATGCAAGACAGTTTGAAGGTTTTTGCATCTTTTTGTTTCCAGTCGACTTTTCGTCATACTGCCTTTCATGAGTTGAGAAAAATAGTTTTGTTACAGAGTGAGCATGGTCCAACCATTGAGAGAAGAATACGTAGTTCTGTGAAACTTATAGCAGCATCTTTTGTGAACCCTGCTAATGCTGAGGAACATTTGGACAAACTCAATCAGCTGAGAGATGAAAATACCTTTGGGGACCTGCAGACATTGTTAGACCCTAACACAAGTTTTTCTGATTCCATTAAGATCCAAGTAAGCCGATTCTGTTTAATGTACCTAGCATTTAAAGACAACAACATGGATATTTCTCTTTGGTCACAGGATCGTTTAAGGGAGAGTAAACTTTTCCATAATGATTTTATGAATGAGTTGGCTATGAAATGCTCCTATATCCTTTTTGGAAAGGAGCATGTGAGAGTGATATTAGATGAGGTTTGTCGGCTGAAGCTCGTGGGTAATGAAGAAACGGCAGCTGCAGGATTATCGCTGCTTTCGGTAAGGTTTCCATCTTGGTAGAGCTGTGTTGTCATCTTGATGCCATACAGATTTGACTGTGTAGGGATATACTGCAAGATGCACTACCAATGCTTTTGATGTGGTGCTGCAACACACAGATTATTGTCGGATTCTTCCCCATGCTAGTGGATGGAACAGAGGCAGATCTGTTAGAGCTGTTACGTCATAAGGGCAATGCTTCTTTTATGGAGAATGTGGTTGACATCTTATCTAAAGCGGGGCATTATATCTCTCAAAACTTGACACGTATAAGAGGGTAAGCAAGCTTGTCATTCTTGCCGTTAATCTTCGATTTTGCCTTCATAGTTTAGTGCTGAGAATAAATGATTTCCAAAATGTATATGATATGAATCATACTTTCTGTTCAACGGGAAGTACTATGGGCATGTGCATGGGTTTGATTTCATCTGTGGAGCATAAAAGAACATTTCAACTTCCGTTCATATCCATGTACGAACTAATGGCTCTGAACTAATTGATCATGGGTTTGCAAATAGTGACAGCACGACCTTTATGCCGAGCAGCAATTAAGGAAGAGTGTGGAGAGATGTTTCCTTTTCAAATGATCAATAACCTGACAAACTAATGGATGGTTTTCAAAATTCTAGCATATTTTCTTCTCAAAGCACTTGGAACTCCAGAAGAGAAGGCATCCATTACCTAGGCAGGCGAATGGTTGGTCGTAATCAGTGGCTTATATATAAATTCGTTATGGAAGATGAGAATTAGGAATTTTTAATCGAGCACATGCTACTTTCGGGGCAAGGTGTATGACCTGGTATTTAAGGAACAGGAACAGTAAGACTTCAGAAGCAGGGTTTTTATTTGTAATGGAAGCCGTGTAAAAAAGTTCCTTTAGCTGATTATATATAAAATAACGCTTAGGCACTTCCAATCATACTTATCTGAGCAGGGACTACTACCTTGGGAGTATGGCACCTGAGTAGTCAGAGCACTTTTACGTATCAAGCAGTTTAGGTCACTTGACGAATAGCTGAAAAGTACTTTATTCATGATAGCAGCTACCTTACTCGATAATCCCATTTTGTCCCTAGTTTTATTGCGCTTCTAGTTGTTGATGCAAATGGGCTTGGAATTATGTGGTCTTGTTGTCTTTAAGCTTTGAAATGTTAATGACCTAGGTGGCATGATTCTTGTGTGCAGCCAAGCCTTGCGTCAAGATATTATAGGCATGCTCAAAAGCTTGTGTTTTGAGGGAGATTGTAGACAGGCCAAATATGCAGTACATGCATTAATTTCCTTGTCTCCAGACCGCACGGACTTAACAAATACCTATAAGGTTCAGTTGCTTTTATTTCATTCGTATTGTAAAAGTCTAAGTACATTAACAATGCAGAAACGGGGTAATTTTCAGCAACTTTGTGACTCGTTGGAGAGCCATGCGAATCTTCCAACGATATTGTGCTCCTTAGGATCTTTCGCACAGCATGCAACAGTGCTCTTTGAAGCTGAGGAAAAAAGGGTTTCCCACTTTGTGGTTAAGGATTTACTACATCGAAGTAATGTATGTGGTTTATCTAGAGCAATGATTTTTGCCGTCCATTAAATGTCCTTTTATCATTGTTCCTTCGCCTTTCAGGTGGTTCCTTTCGTGTCTGAAAGCTCTGATTGGGATGCCATGAGTGATTTGTGCAAACTAAAGGTAGATGGTTTTTAAAATTTCCACACATTGGACTTTGTATGCGTCTCAAAGGGAATGGTTGGTCCCACCCTTTTTTAGAGAATTTTGTGAAAACACATTGACTCAGGATGGGAAGAGTAGATCTTGCTTTGAATCATGCTAGGTATGGAAAGTTATTAGATGCAAATTTAGTTGTTATTGACCCCTTGAATTGCTGATGTAGTTCATTTTCCCTAGTGCTAAGCATTGGGGTAAAAACAATTTCATTTTTCTAGAGGGCAGTTGTTAATATTTTCCAAGAATGTTACCTGGGGAAAGGCAGATCATTTCATATATGGCTGAAAATTGAGCACCTTAAATATGAATGTTTTCAGTGGAAATTTTGGAAAAGGAAAGACTAGTGTATCTAGGGAGAAACTGAACCCTGCCAGCCAGAGTTTTGGGAAAAGGGGAACTATCCAGTGACAAAACCCAACCATGCCAGAATAAAAAGTAACATAGAGAATCTTTGCAATTAAAATGTCAACTAAGAAGGTTGCTTGTTTTGTGCTTATTGTTACTCAGATTTGTGGGCTAAAAGTTTTGGTGAAACGCCTTCTACCTGACGAGCCAACAATTCATGTGGAGAAAAAAAGATTGGAGCATGTATTCTCAATCCTGACTCAAATAATTCAGATTGGCGAGGTTAACAATAACATAAAGTCAAGGTATGTCAGTTATTCCAGCAGCGATTGATAATAAATTGAGAAACTGTCAGATGAATCTTTCTAGTGAACTTTGCTGCAGTGGTATTGATAAAGCTCATCTCCGCCTGGAGGCAGCAAAGGCCATGTTGAAGCTTGCGAATCGTTGGGACTCACAGTTTCCGCCAGAGATTTTCCATTTGGTCATCTATACTATCCAGGTTGGTGGCTTCTGTTCTAGTGTAAAGAAGAAAATGAGTTGTTGTGTGTCTGCATATTAATATAGTATAGTATAGTGACCTGTCTGTGATGTAGTGCGCTCCCAGTTGCATCCAATGCAGACAGGTATTCTGATCGACAAAGTAGTTGATTGCAGGAGTGTTCCTTTTCAGCTTGTTTGTGACTATTTTTCAATATATCTCGTTGCTTGAGTGAGTGAAAATGGGCGTTTGACTCAATTTTCACCCAATATCGCTGCCACTAAGTTGTTTTGCTAGCATCTATCTGTTCGTCTTGCCTTTTTGTCTATCTTAGACATATTATGGACATAGATAAATACCAAGGTTGGTTATCTAATTTAATTATCTGGATAAAATATTGCCATACTTATCCATGCAGTTTTTCGAGACTTTACTAATAAGTGTCCTTATTTAAGCTTGGGCTCTAAACTGTCATTAATAAAAGGGCAAAACTACAAAATGCCTTTATATTTTGACGAATTTCACCAGATACTTCTGAGTTTGATAATTTTTGGAAATTCCCTTGGTCAACGTATTTCCCTCTGTAGAATTTTAAGTTGCACCAAATGCCATTCAGTCATTCATATTTTATGGAATGCCCTTCTTCAACAAATACCCATGGCACCTTTTAAGTGAAATGCCTATTTATATTCATGGTTCCTCAAAGGAAGGCACTGCTGTCTTCTGCACCAAGATGAAATTTTCAAAACATAAAGGCATTTTATAGTTTTTCCCTTAATAAAATTGAAAGAAACAGCAAATATGATATGTATATATATAAGCATTGCTCTTTTCTTCTGTAACTAGCTATTGTTTAGTATGGCTTTACAAAGTTATTTCCCTTTGTATATTTGATCCTTTGTTGTTTTCAAGTTCTCTGATCATCGCCTCTTTGTTGAATAAATATCAGGATCCGTGCCGAGATGTCCGTTACCATTATCTTTCAAAGACACAAGAGTATCTGAAGGGCTATGTCCTCCCACTTAAATATGGCATAATGTTTGCCCTGTGTGCAATGGAGTGTGAAGAGAATATCCATAATGATGTACTGCCAGTTCATCAAATTTCACTAGATTGTTTGGTTTCCTAATCTTGAGTTTTTTAACTGCAGGCCAAGTTGTATCTAAAAACTTTTGTTGGAATGTGTCAAAGGGAAATGCAGCTGAGGAATTCCAACTTATATGAGGCACCCGATGCATCATTATTGATTTACCATCCTGGATATTTTTTTACCTACCTTTTGCATGCCCTTGCCCACCATCCATCCTTCCTATCCTCCAGCTGTGATACTCAGGCAATGGAGCCATTCCGTTGGTAATTCACTGAAATTATTTGATCACTGTTTAATTTTGAGTCTTAATTTTTGAATTCTTGCATGGGTGTAGTCAGCTGCGCTTCTTTATTGAAGCTGTCATATGTGAGGAGGTGGATCAGAATTCTTGTTCAGTTCTGCAAGTAATTAAGATGGTTAAACTGGCAGAAGATGCAGAGAAAGTTCCTCGGACAGAGGTATTCCTGTCTTATTTAGCTTAGTACATGGAGGTTCTCAGAGCTTTATCTTCTTTTTTCACAGGGTATTCGTCTGCTTTGTGACGTTGCCGAACTGCTTGTTAAAGAAATTGCATGTGCAGAGATTAGACAAGAAATATCTAGCTCTAGCTTTCTGGTTCCAAAGGGGTTCTTCAAGCCTGCCAAGGTAAAGATAAAGCCTTTTTATAGTAGAAGGTTTAGAAAGCTTAATATATGCATTACTTTGTTTTAATTTGTTTTTTCAGCTTCATGACCATAGTGAATCTGGACCTTTAAGCCATATAGATGGAGAAAATGCAGATAAAGGAATACGTGTCTCAGATACAGATAAAGATTTTTATCTTGATAACCGGAAGGGAATGGCAATGGATCCTCTTATTAGCCCTACTAGTGAGGGAAGCAGAGAACAAGAATCAGATTTAGGAGGCCCAACAGTTAATGGACATCAAGAGTCTCATTTAGAGAGCATTGGACATTTACCTGGTAAAAGAGTGAAAGGAAGAAAGGGCAAGAGACCATTTGATAACCAGCCTTCAACAATGACTTTGCGAAAGAGAAGGGCTGCTGTGAAATCATATAGGGCTATGATTAATGAGCATAATCCAGGGGTGGAATTAGATGATAGAATTTGTGAGTCAATATCTTCAGAGCAAGTTGACATAGGGCATATGAAGGAACGAGTTGTCGAACTGCAAACACAGTCTGCAGAACATGTGGAAAATGATGTTTTAGAAAGTGATAATAGCAATAATATTGAGCTAGCAACAAAGCTAAGGGAAGACAATCAGCACCGTGCAGTATAAACAAGAACAGTATGGAACCAAACAAATTTGACAAGTCGAGGATTTTTAAAAGTTAAAATCATAGAACCGTCATCCGAGATCGATTTGCCATCTCAAGCGATATTGCAGTGCTGGGTTTTTGTGATTGGAATTATTGATTTTTGGTCGACCCTTTGACCTTTGATGCATGATGGTTTCCGAAGGTTAACGGTGCACAGCATGGTAGCCCTCGGGGAACATTGCAAGGTTCCCTACTGCAGACTGTCTAAACTCCCATGCCTATTCAGGTGACTGATGTGATTATATCCATTATCTTGAAGATGTATACACTAATTAATTGTGCTATGATTTCTCGTCCTTAGAATACTGGTCAAATTGAGAATGAGAATAGTAGATCAACAATTGAGGTGGGACAACGGATTAAAGTATGGTGGCCTTTGGATAAGTGGTGGGTGCAACTACTGCATTTCATTTTACTCATGTTTATTCAGTTACTAACTTTTGGACTGCTGATTTGCTCCAGTTACTACAGTGGCACTATAAGCAGCTACGACTTTCAAGAAAGTTTACATACGGTAATTGTCTCTACCCTGTTAGCAGTTTCTTATTCTTATATACTAACTTTAATTATATCCTTTGTGGGTTCTAGATCATATATGATGATAAGGAGGAGGAAGTATTAGATCTGACTAAAGAGCGTTGGGAATTAGAAGCATCATCATCAAGGTTATGTTTCTGTATAGTTAAGTAAACAAATTTGGAGCTAACACGTAGCAAATTCTATGCATATGACAGGTCTGTTGAGTCTGCGAAAAAGCGAAAGAGAAGAAGAAGAAGCTGATACTTCCTACAAGCCAGTTCAATCTGCTACATTACAAGGAAACAAGCATAATGGTCGCAAAAGCCAACCTTGGGCAAATGGCTGCTTGTCAAATTTTTGTAATATATAAGAGCTTATTTCGGTCCTGCATAATGTTACTCAAGCATCTTGTAATCGACTAATTTGTCTTTACTTTATTAGCACACCAACCTAATAGCGTGTTCCCATCGAGCCGATCTGTTGTCCCTGACAAAAATTCAGGTCCAGGTCCAGGTCCAGGTTCGGCTTGGATTTTTCTGAATTGGGAGGAGATTCTTCGTTCCGCATATCAGCCAATTTGCTGTATATCGGGTTACCTATATTCCCACGAAACAGACCCGACTTCAAAACTCTAGTTCCGCCAGTTCCATGTTGATACCGGCTTTAAAATTGGAGGTCTAATTCTAAGTCCGGCGGGGAGCTTTCTGAATGCTTTGGGCTCCTGCTTTAAATTTTTAACTATAAGGGAAAATACCCCTCTCGGGTTTTCCGGGGGTAATTTGCTCGGCGGCGCCGCTAGCGGTGGCGGACGCACTCGCGGCGTAATAAACGTGCACCTTCAAATTTCCAAGCAGAACAGTATGTTTTGTGCATCGTGATGGACTGGTACAGAAAAATGTTAGCAAAGGACCTCGCAAGGCAGAGGAATCTCTTGATCCAAGAAAAGCTGCTAAGCCTGCAAAAATGCCGCAAGCCCATCTTTTCATCCAAGCCCAAAATCTGTTCATCCAGGGTTATGGCAGAAGCTGCTGTAGCAGCCTCTTGAACTACATAAAACGTCCAAGCCAAAGGTAGAAACAATGAATGATGAAACTTAAAAACAAGGTTGCAGTTGGATAAATCAGCATTGAAAGAAAAAATGTTTGGCCATGGCTGCAGAAGAACGCCAGAAGAACGCCATAGCCATATCCCTGCTCAGCCATAGCCGCAGAAGAAAAAAAATGCCCGGCCATGAATGCCAGAAGAAACGTCAAGGCAAGTGGGTCTGCCTTTCGGAAGATTTTCAATCCATTCTTATCAAGAATCGCAAATGGCTATGCAAAACCTGTAGAATCAGGTTAACAGCTTGCCTTGACGTCGTGGAACAAGAAGGGGTCAGCCATTCTTGCTTCCCCGACTGCAGAATCCGGTCGGCCTACACGCGCTCCTGATTCGCTGTCGGGGGAAGCAAGAATGGCTTCTTCCCGCCCACATAACGCCAAAGCCATAGTCGCGAGAACGCCGTAAGAAAAAATACTTCTACCATAACCGCTTCGGGCTAGGGCGCTAAGCCATGGCGGCATAAAGAAGAATGCCAAAAATGATGCGCAAAGAGGCCATGGTGGCGCCGCTCCACAATAGCGGAGACACTTTTCCGCTTTTGAAAATAGGCCGAATAAAGGCATAATTTGAAGGTGCCATTTATTACGTCCGGTTGAAGGCGCATGGGAACGTGTTTTGGCCGACTTGTTGCCTGCATCCATACTTGAGGAATGACACGTGGTTAAGTCAAACCTGAATTTTCACTAATTAATTTGAAGCCATTTCTTTTTTTTCACGTATTTATGGCGGATATGGAGATCGATTTCTTGCTCTGAAAGCAATCCCGGCTCTGCTAGGCTTTGGATCTACAAGCTCTACTCTGGCAATCTTGAATCTCCCTCTGCTTGAAGGATCTGTGGGGCGCAGGAAACAATCTGGCCAGAATTTCCCGACAAAATAATAGATATCTTCATCCCTAGAAGATCCATCATGGCCTTCTACTAGATTAAAGGGTTTTAAATGCTGTCTATTGCACTATTTTAGCATCATCCAAAGTTTGTAATAGCATAAATGACGGCCCTGCAGCTTCGCCTGTGGAGCCTTCATTGCTCTGCAAAGTCGTGTAAAGATGAAGTGTTTAATCCTTTTTTCCTTTGCTCAAAAAATAGTGTGGAAGATCAGGCGAGGCAAAGGGGTGTAGGGGTCTAGAACTCTTGTTGATCCATTGTGAACCATATGGCAAAAGCTAGTTTGGAAGATTTGGGCGAGGGTGCTAAAGGCCATATTTGCAAGGATGCAAAGATTCATCATTTTGATCTGATCAAAGTCTATAGGCAACTTCAAGTTTATAGCCATGTTCATCAAAATAATGCGAGATGAAGGGGCAAAAACTTTGTTTTCTAGCTATTTGTATCTGCCAAGTTTGCTATGCAGTACTCAAACTGTAACTCTGCTAAATAGGGGATATGCAAACTTCTATATCATGCCCGAGCCATTTTGTCAATCTTTATTATTATTATTATTATTATTATTATTATTATTATTATTATTATTATTATTATTATTATTATTATTATTATTATTATTATTATTATTATTATTATTATTATTATTATTATTATTATTATTTTCCTTTTTGTAACGCCCTCAGGCCAAGACGTTAGCTACCCCTTCAAATACATTAGGACATTGCATCTAATTTCTAGACGAAATATGTGTTGGATTGAGTTCCTGGCAGATGGGTATGGAACAACAGTTTGCTCACACGATTATGGTACGGTTTGCCTAATTGGTAGTCTGTCTTTGCTTTATTTATGCCTTGTTCTGCTATGGCATGAACGTAATGCCGTGAAGGTTCAAGTTCGGCCATAGCTCCACCTTCAAACTCTCAGGCTTGCCTCCAGAAAATGTTGCTCCAATTTGTTTCTTTGATTATATAAGAGGAATGCAGATTCTTGGCCTAATCTGATGGTATTTCCAGATTTTGCCTTCTGTTGGCTTCTTCTATCCATATATGTCTTGCATTGTTCTTCAATTCATCTGGTCTGTTCTAGGTTTTGGCTTATTGTTGTCATTGGCCGATTTGGTGTAACTTCTACCAGCAAGAAAAAGAAATGTGCTTCCATGTAAAGTTACTACCCTCAATCTTTAGGGTTTATATTGTTGAAGATTTCGGGCTTATCTACTTCTTCAATGCAGGATAATTCAACTTGCCCAATATTTCCCTTGAAGGTTTAGAGTTTATGGTAATCCAAGAGGTGTTATAAGAGATGCCTCATCTCATTTCATATAGGTCACCCCCCGTCACCCCCCGTGTGAATATGCACCCAAACCAAAGGGGGTTTAAGGGGGAATTTTATTTTTAAATGTAGAATGTAATGGTTAGTGTTATACCTAAAAAAATTTTTGGCCCCTTCGGGGCCTTCAACAAACCAAAGGGCCCGAATATAATGAATTGTATTTATTTTTAAAAAAATTGGGTCTTGATTGCTTATTATAGACCAAGTCGTTGGCATATCTTTTTCAACATGCACGCAACATGGTTTGTATCCTAGGACCTCTTCAACACATTGTACAATATGATACAAGCACCTCTTATATACATTTACAAATATCATACAAACAGTAAAGATCTCCTGGGAATCGAACCTGGAGTATGATTCATGTTGCTTCTAGCTCTAGATTTTGGCCCACAAACCTACAAGTATATTACCTTGCACATATGTTATCCACAAAGCTTCATATAGTTGCGCACAAAAATTATATGTAAATAGCCTGTGGCATATTCCTCTCAGTATGTGTCAAACCCCCCGAAAAATCTGTTCTAGCCACTCTTTTATCATCATCCCTCTTTAAAAGATTCAAAAGCTGTTCCTTTACTCTGCAAGTTTATGGGGATCTTTAACAGGCCCACCTGTTACTTCATCTGTGATGTAAACTACGCATGCCACACGCATGTTGTGTGTCCAAACTTCTGGAGCTTTAACATTGCAGAGCAAGTCTTTTAAGACACCTGAAATTTCAGAAAGCAGACCAGGTCTGTCTCCTGCAGTAACTTCAATACCTGTATGATGAGCATTTGTATGTGCTCCTACAGTTCGGCCTAAACAGGTCTGAACTTGCGATGCTGGCGAACACTTTAAATCTTGTGTTGCCTAATACAGCACTAGACCCTTAGTCCAGAAACTAATCCATGCATGCAAAATGGAAAGAAAGGGAGCAAAGGGTACAATTTGGTTTACCTGTTGAATATATCATGTAACTGTTTTCTGACAAGCCCCCAACTACAAGCAAACACTTGCATTTCTCTCCTCCTTGTAACGATCTCAGTTGATTGCGAATAAGAGAAATGGTCTTTTGCGCTTCAGTGTCAAAAAATTGTTGCACAACTTGTGGAGTTAGATCCAGCTCTTCGTATTCATCGTCCTGTTTGAAGATCAGCTTTGATCGATCCAAGCAGATGCAAGCTTGCAGGGTATGTCCCAACCAATTCCGTCATCTGAGCTGGGGCCTGTCAATTTCTCAATCAAGGTACTGGAAAAAGTTGGCTGTGACGGGCCTGGCCAGTTAACCTCTCGGTAACTGGAGATCCCATCGATCTCTATCGTTGGATCTACTTAACCTTAGGAACTCAAGAGTGGATTCATGCATAATTAGGTAAAGAATTTAATCTTTATACATGCTCTAATATAAGGTCCCAAATAAAATTATTCTTGCCATTACTCATCAAAACTTCACACAACTCCCAAAGCTTTAAAATAATATCACTTCAATCCCATATATAATAACAATAATAGTCAAGTTAATTGAACAACAATCCACACGCATCTACCCTCGCTTTTCCGAAGCTTGGCTACTCTCAGGAGCGTCTTGCGCCTCTACACCATTAACCACGGGGGGTTAGTCACACGGGACTAAGTGGGGATCGGGGATCTAGGTCACATCTAGCATTAATAATCACAAAGCATTAACTTAGAACAATAACATAGTCTTACCATAACCTACCCCAACCGAGGTAATTAATCCAACAAGCATAACCACAATGCATAATTTTACCAAACATAGCCATTGCAACTTGATTCCACATTGCAAACCACATATACAATAGCCAAGAAACCAAAGCATCAACATTGCAACCAATATTCCTCTGGGTCTGAGCAAGGTCAACTCGGCTGATCAGGCCAGTGACATAGAGGCGGGGTAACCACGTGTGTACACACCCATCCACGCTGCGTCCAGCATTGGAGGACCACTTAACTGTGCATGACGTTGTACCTCACGGTACCAACGCCCGATGTTCAAATAGTAACATTAACATTTTTTACTGTGCAAAAACCGCGAGTCTAGACCATCGCACCTAGACTCCGGCCCCAGAGGTCTATATCAAAGAGTTATGCCCTATACAAGTCAAGAATTTCTATAATACACATTTCATACAACTGAAAACCCAACCATGGCTCATATAAATTATTGCAGCTTTCATAATGCAAATGCAACCATCAACCATGCGTTAAATAAAAACGTTCCTTAGCAACTCACAATTCTCAACCAAATTAATTATTTTTTATCCAATCATTATCTAGGACTTTGACGACGGTTACTTCCATATCTCTGCTAATTGATTTAATTTAATGGTTTTGGCGGCCATCATTCATCTGACTAATTCCAACATACCCCAATATCTATCTAGCTAACCTGTAAATTGTCCATTAATAACCATAAATTGCTTGTATCCAATGACACCACTATTACTTAAGTTAACCTCTATCTTTTTGGAACATTTCGTTAACATTTTTTAACTAACTATTAATTTAACTTTTTCTAACCTAACGTGCAGTTTACTAACACGGCCTGCAGCTCGTGAATCCGGCCTCCAGGCCATCGGACCCAGCCCAAAACCGCTTGGATGCAGCCGATTCTGGCTCCTACAGGGATTTCAATGCCAAATTATACTGTTTGTGGCCAAACAAGATGATTCTGATTGATTTACTTGCTGACAGAAATCCGACCAGCAGTTGCCGGACCTGGCATCCAGGCCATCAATTCGGCTTGGAAACAGCATAAAGCTTTTCGATTCTGCTGGCAAAGAGGCTTCCAAGCCATTTCGGCCAATTTGTGGCCCTAATCCGTCGGTTCTGGGTCGATTCTTGGGCACCAGGATCATGATATTTACAGCCAAATTCTACTCCAATCTTCCTGATTCTGTGTTCTTTCCCCATTTCGGCCTTCCTAAGGCCTAAATCAGCCTGTTTCAGGGTAATTTGCCATGCTTTTATGCGACAAAAACATGCCGACTCTGGCTGCTGCATGCAAGAGAAATTCCACCGTCTTTGCTAGTTCTGGCTTCATCTCTTAATTTTAGTCCATTCTTCAAACATCTTAACCAATCTAACCCATCCCAGCTTCTTCTATCATAGATTACAGTTACAACCTATTCTTTTTTGATGGAAATATTAATTCCATTACTAGCCATGCAAGCCACAGTATTCAAATACCAAAGAATCACTACTCATAAACCTTGCGTTTATGTTAACAACCATGCTCATACAATCTAGATACATAACCACAAATTTAAGCAAGCACAGAAATGCTACACTAGAAAAAACCCCAGGTGTAAGTCTTGATCCCCACCTGGAGTCCCGCTTGCTTCGTCTGCACTCCAACACGCTCACAAAGTATCGCCTCACACCACCTCCTTCACGAATTCGACTGCAATTTATCAGCTTCCAAATGCTTCACGCTATACTTGTATTTATTATTAATCACCAGTATATTTATCCGTATAATCTCTACATATACGATATATATATACTCTGCATGCATAATATTTCAATTATTATTCCTTTGCACCCTTTAATAAAATAATTCCACAATATACCTCAAAATCCTAGGTCCGATTATAGTCTCTCCTCCAAAAATTCAACCCATGTCCTCATGGGCGATCTCCTAAAACTCACGAAGAATCCAATTGGCATCTTCCCATGTGGCATCTTCCTCGATAACCCGGGCCCATTGAACCAAAAATCTCCCGTATTGTTCGCCTCCTTAAGCGGCCGGGTTTCCTCTCGCCAAAATACGTTACGGTCTGGGTACGAAAAGTTCTCCCAACTTTACTAAATCATCGTCCCCGGCATATAGGAAGGATCAAAAACATACTTCCTCAAGTTACTCACATGGAAAACGTTATGTACTTTCAAGTGTGAGGGTAACTCCAACACGTAACCTTGCCAATAATGTTCCAAAATTTCATACGGACCCCGCATACCTAGGGGCCCATTTACTCTGCACTTTTAAATGCCGGTGAACTCTCGCTTGGGATTAATCCTCAAAAACACATAATCCCTTTTTGAAATTCAAGTGGTCTCACGCCTCTTATTTGCATACGCATTTCTATTTTGTGCCACGATAAATTGCAGCGAAGTCTCCTTAGTTGAGCATCCATGTCCTCCGCTACTTCATTAGCTGCTTCAACATTGCATTGAGGATCTCTCCAATTAAGAGGACAACGGCACTCCTTACCATACATTGCTTCAAAAGGACTCATTTTGATGGAATCTTGATAAGTGTTGTTGTATGCAAACTCGGCCAAGTACAAGTAAGAATCCCATACCTTTGGTTGACTAGGCACATACATCCTGAGCATATCCTCCAAGACTTGATTAACTCGCTCCACTTGGCCATCGGCTTGAGGACGATAAGATGTACTGGCATATAACTTAGTCCCAATATTTTGAAACAACCCTTGCCAAAATTGGCTCATAAACTTTGTATCCCGATCTGATGAAATAGTGGCCGGCATCCCATGCAACCTAAAGATCTCCTTAACAAATAACTTCGCAATATCCAGCAGTAGTCTTCGTAGGCATAAAATGGGCCTGCTTAGTGAGTCGGTCAACCACAACATAGATTGCATCATAACCTGAACGTGTCCGGGGAAGCTCAACAATGAAGTCCATGGAAATACTCTCCCACTTAGAAGATGGAATTACCAAAGGTTGTAATTCTCCAGGCTCCCTAAACCTTGATGCTTTTACCTTCTGACAAGATAAACACTTAGCCACGTACTCCTTAACCATCTTCTTTTGTCCGGGCCAAAAGAAATTCTGGCGCATTTTCCTCAAAGTCTTATGTACCCCTGGGTGGCCCGCTAAAGGACTATCATGTGCTTCATATAACAACCTCAATCTCAACTCCTGATCATTAGGAATACACATACGGCCATTATAATATAAAACTCCTTTAGACAATGCATACCTCGGAAAATCTTGGGGGTTCTCCACCACCCAGTGCAAAAATATGGATCATTCCTCAATTTGCTAAGAATATCCGCATCCCATTGCCCTTGTAGCACACTAATAGAGGTTAAAAATGACCTTCTAGACAAAGCATCAAAGAAAATCACATTTTCTTTGCCAAAGTTGATATTCAATTTCAAAATCATACTCTTCCCTTAGTTGCATCCACCTCCTTTGCCTATTATTCAAATATGGTTGTTTTGCAAAATACTTCAGATTTTGGTGGTCAGTCTTCAAAAAGAAACGACGACCCAGCAAATAATGTCTCCATACCCTCAAGGCATGGATAATGGCCAACATTTCTAGATCATGCACTGGGTAATTTTGTTTAGCAGGAGACAACTTACGAGATATATAAGCACAAACTCGGCCTTCCTGCAGCAAGACTCCTCCTATAGCTTTTTCAGAAGCATCAGTGACTACATGGAAGGGTACATTCATATCTGGAATCCTTAAAACTGGTGCACTAATCAAAACATCCTTTAACTTTTGAAAACTTTCCTGACAACTATCAGTCCAATGCAAATCATTCTTCTTACCCAACAATGAAGTCAAAGGAGCCGCAATCTTTGCAAATTTAGGAACAAATTTGCGGTAATAACCCTGCTAATCCCAAGAATGATCTTACCTCCTTTCACCGGCTTTGGTGTGGGCCAATCCCTAATCGCCTCAACCTTAGAAGGATCCGGCTCCAATCCCTTCTCACGAAATAACATGCCCAAGGTATACCAATCTAGTTTGTGCAAAAGAACACTTAGATAGCTTACCATACAACTTTTCTCGCCGCAAAATAGCTAATGTCCGCTTTTACATGTTCCACATGCTCCTCTAATGTTACGGAATATACCAAAATATCATCAAAGAAAACCAATATAAACTTATCCAAGAAAGATTGGAATATCTCATTCATTAGACGCATAAAGGTGGCGGGAGCATTTGTCAACCCAAAGGGCATTACAACAAACTTCGTAATGTCCGTAGCGTGTCCTAAATGCGGTCTTATAAATATCATGTGTCCTTGATCCGGATCGATGATATCGGATCGTAGATCAATTTTGTGAAGTACTTAGCTTGTCCCAACTGGTCAAATAGCTCATCAACCCTAGGCAATGCATATCTATTCTTCAACATGTCTGGTTAAGCATCGCATTAATCAATACACAACCTTAATGTCCCATCCTTCTTTTTAACAAACAAAACTGGCGCACCAAATGGAGAAACACTCGGCCGTATAAACCCTTGTTCCAATAATTCCGCTAACTGTTTCTTCAATTCAGCCATCTCTAATGCATGAAATCTGTATGGTGGCCTTGATGTGGGTTCAGCCCCAGGAACAAGTTCTATCTCATGATCTACCATTCTATGTAGAGGCAATTCCGTTAATTCTTTAGGAAACACATCAGAAAACTCATCCAACACTTTCTGGATCTCAGGGGCAATAGGTTGTTCCTGTAACTCTGCAGTACCCAAGAATGAATCTAACAACAATGCACATCCCATTCTTATGCAACCATTCTTAATCTGTTTCTTAAAACTTTTCCGGGACAAAGGTGTAACCACTAATAATGAAGGCAATCCTTCCAGCACATACTTATCTCCATTAGGACTTTGACATGTAACTGTTTGCTCTCCGCAGTCAATGCAAGCTTTATGTGGCCTTAACCATGACATTCCTAGAATAGCATCATATTTCCCTAGGCTCAATACTTCAAAACTAGTATGGGACTCAAGATCTCCTACTTGGAATTCAAGATTGTCTACCTTAGCATAAGAAGTCTTAATTTTGCCATCAGCCAACTCCACATATCTAGGGTCCCGACTAATCATATTCAAATCTAGTTTCTTTGCCAGCCTTGGGGAAATAAAGCAATGTGTACTACCACAATCAATAAGAAAGAGAACATGAACTCCATGAATAATACCTGGAACTCTGATGACCACAGCTTGATTATCTACACGACCCTGGTCCACTGCAGCATACACATTCTTTCCACAGGAGGGTCCATGATTCGAGCAGCCCTAACTTCAACTGCAGGGTTAGCTTGTGCTATAATCCTGTTATCTCCCCTAGCTTGTCCTCTGCCACCCCTACTATTGTCCCAAAAACCTCCACGACCACCACGGTTACCTCGGCCTCCATTTCCTCTGCCTTGGCCCCGTCCATAAGTATCACTAGAATTCGACCTGGACCACTGGTTTGTTTGCCTCCACGTTGAGAACATGCGCATCGGGCTACTATCCATCCATCTTCTCGGACAATCTAGTCCCATAATGACCAACTTCTCACGACCAAGCATCGATTCTCATTAATACACTTTTCCTGGTTTCATCATTCAAAGGTGCATACATAGGTCGAGATCCTCGGCTTTGACCACCCTCCCGCATACTAACGGCACGTAGCCATGCCACCCACCGCTAGGGAATCTACCTCTACTCGTAGATCCACCACCGCCATGTGGAAGGAGCTTGTCTCTTCTTAGCATCTCCAAGGTTGCCTTCTCGGCTAGATCGGCTTCACGATTCTTAGCAATTAAACACCTCCTCCGGATCCTTATAGGACACACCGACATTGTGCTCTTAATATCAACCCCAAAACCCTTCACAAATCGAAAGAAAGCTTCTCCTTATCCTCAAAAGGACAATGATCTTCGCAACCTTCTAAACTTTTCATTATATTCGCCACCTTTGTCCCTTTTCGTGTCGAGGGTCCAAAAGCGATTCATCTTGTCTACTTTGTATCCGGGAGGCATAAAGTGTCCTTCAAAAGCAGTCTTAAACTCTTGCCAAGTTGCCTTCCCCGCAACCTTATTTATGTCCCATAAATAATTCTCCCACCATACTCTAGCAAATCCACCCAACATTGCCTCGAGCCAATACGGCTTTAATGAGTCTTGGATTGATGAGTTTAAAATAAAACTCAACCCCACGAAGCCATGAATCCATCATCCCCTCGCGTAACATTTTCTCCAAAATACTTCTCTCTTAGTGTCCTTCAAACCTTCTCCCCACGCCTTTGTCACGCTCTTTGTCTTTTGTTGCGAGGCACTCTGCTGCAACACTTGCTGGATAGCCTACAAGATATCGGCTACATCAGAGGTTCCACTAGGCCCAGCTCCACCAGCCTGTCCAACTCCTCTTGGGGATCCTCCTGGGGAACTCATCTCTACAAGAATCTGAAACCATAGCAAATATCATCAATAATAAAAAATCTCATAATCCACTAACCAGAAACGTGGCTCTGATACCAACTGTGACGGGCCTGGCCAGTTAACCTCTCGGTGACTGGAGATCCCATCGATCTCTATCGTTGGATCTACTTAACCTTAGGAACTCAAGAGTGGATTCATGCATAATTAGGTAAAGAATTTAATCTTTATACATGCTCTAATATAAGGTCCCAAATAAAATTATTCTTGCCATTACTCATCAAAACTTCACACAACTCCCAAAGCTTTAAAATAATATCACTTCAATCCCATATATAATAACAATAATAGTTAAGTTAATTGAACAACAATCCACACGCATCTACCCTCAACTTTTCAAGCTTGGCTACTCGGGGAAGCGTCTTTAGCCTCTGCTTACACCATTAACCACGGGGGTTAGTCACACGGACTAAGTGGGGATCGGGATCTAGGTCACATCTAGCATTAATAATCACAAAGCATTAACTTAGAACAATAACATAGTCTTACCATAACCTCGCCCCTGCAATCCGAGTAATTAATCCAACAAGCATAACCACAATGCATAATTTTACCAAACATAGCCATTGCAACTTGATTCCACATTGCAAACCACATATACAATAGCCAAGAAACCAAAGCATCAACATTGCAACCAATATTCCTCAAAGGAGTGCGAGCAAAGGTCAACTCGGTGTCGGGCCCGTGACATAGAGGGGGGTAACCACGTGTGTACACACCCATCCACCCTGCGTCCGGCGTGGAGGACCATTAAGCGTGCATGACGTTGTACCTCACGGTACCAACGCCCGATGTTCAAATAGTAACATTAACATTTTTTACTGTGCAAAAACCGCGAGTCTAGACCATCGCACCTAGACTCCGGCCCCAGAGGTCTATATCAAAGAGTTATGCCCTATACAAGTCAAGAATTTCTATAATACACATTTCATACAACTGAAAACCCAACCATGGCTCATATAAATTATTGCAGCTTTCATAATGCAAATGCAACCATCAACCATGCGTTAAATAAAAACGTTCCTTAGCAACTCACAATTCTCAACCAAATTAATTATTTTTTTATCCAATCATTATCTAGGACTTTGACGACGGTTACTTCCATATCTCTGCTAATTGATTTAATTTAATGGTTTTGGCGGCCATCATTCATCTGACTAATTCCAACATACCCCAATATCTATCTAGCTAACCCGTAAATTGTCCATTAATAACCATAAATTGCTTGTATCCAATGACACCACTTTTACTTAAGTTAACCTCTATCTTTTTGGAACATTTCGTTAACATTTTTTAACTAACTATTAATTTAACTTTTTCTAACCTAACGTGCAGTTTACTAACACGGCCTACAGCTCGTGAATCCAGCCTCCAGGCCATCAGACCCAGCCCAAAACCACTTAGTTGCAGCCGATTACGGCTCTTCACGAGGGATTTCAATGCCAAATTATCTTGTTTGTGGCCAAACAAGATGATTACGATTGATTTACTTCTTGTGAAATCCGACCAGGCCCGATTCTTGGGACACGGCATCCGGGCCATCAATTAAAACTTGAAACGGACATAAAGCTTTTCGATTCTGGCGGCAAAGAGGCTTCCAAGCCATTTCGGCCAATTTGTGGCCCCTAATCCGTCGGTTAAGATTAGATTCTTGGGCACCGGATCATGATATTTGACCAAATTCTACTCCAATCTTCCCGATTCGATTACGTGTTCTTTCCCCATTTCGGCCTTCCCAAGGCCTAAATCGGCCTGTTTCAGGGTAATTTGCCATGCTTTTATGCGACAAAAACATGCCGACTCTGGCTGCTGCATGCAAGAGAAATTCCACCGTCTTTGCTAGTTCTGGCTTCATCTCTTAATTTTAGTCCATTCTTCAAACATCTTAACCAATCTAACCCATCCCAGCTTCTTCTATCATAGATTACAGTTACAGCCTATTCTTTTTTGATGGAAATATTAATTCCATTACTAGCCATGCAAGCCACAGTATTCAAATACCAAAGAATCACTACTCATAAACCTTGCGTTTATGTTAACAACCATGCTCATACAATCTAGATACATAACCACAAATTTAAGCAAGCACAGAAATGCTACACTAGAAAAAACCCCAGGTGTAAGTCTTGATCCCCACCTGGAGTCCCGCTTGCTTCGTCTGCACTCCAACACGCTCACAAAGTATCGCTCACACCCTGCTCCTTCAGCAATTCGACTGCAATTTATCAGCTTCCAAATGCTTCACGCTATACTTGTATTTATTATTAATCACCAGTATATTTATCCGTATAATCTCTACATATACGATATATATATACTCTGCATGCATAATATTTCAATTATTATTCCTTTGCATCCTTTAATAAAATAATTCCACAATATACCTCAAAATCCTAGGTCCGTTACATTGGCGTCCACAAAAGTGCCACCGCACATTGCTCCAAGGCTAATCGCCACTTCCTGAACTTGGCAAAGCTTAAGATTTACTGATTCGTGCAGAACTAGGTCAATGGTGCCTCCGCCTATATCCACAACCATAAACTTATCACCAGATTTTAAAGGAACTTCATGCAATCTTCCCTGGCAATACATAGAAGCGGCTTCTGGTTCAAGAACTATGCGCATCGGATGTGGGCTGGAGCCAATGTCGCTACAGTATTTGCCATGGACCATTCCAGCCATTTCGCAGCAGAGTTTCATTCTGTGCTTAGCCTTTTAATCCCACATTGCAGGCACAGTTACACATCACTGAACATTCAGATGATTCCCATACCTGTCCTTGAGATTATCCATGGCAAATTCAGACATGCATCTTAGGTAGTCAGAGATGAGTTTCTCTGCAGATAATCCACAAGGAAGATTTTGCGCATCATAATCAGGCGCTAGCATGAGCTTGAACTTGGTAACAAAATAGGCCACATCGTTTTCCTTCTCAGTGATCTGCACAGCGTTGACGAAATCATCTTGCCTCGTCTCCCGACTAGAGAATTTGTAGGTTGCAGATTGGTCCGGTTTGATGTGCTGCAGCACCTTCGTATACTTGACCAAAGCAGGCCATCCCCATCCTTGGAGCTCCAAAGAGCTCCCAGATCCGGCCGCAAAATCCTCAAGCCTGAAGGGTCACGCGTCTCGAATTGTGTTGCAAAACTTTTACTGCGGCCTATAATCCAAGCTCTAGCTTAATCCAAGTCCCCCATAAAATCCTCAACTTCATCATCCTTCCTATCACTCAAGAGCACGGCCTAAACAAACCCTAAAGCCCTAAAGTTTTTGTAGCCCTAAAGTTTTTGTAGCTTTAGATTTTTTTTAAGGGTGGAAATCAAAAGAGAAACAACAATCTCGCAAATCAACGGTTAAAAATTGATGCACTCTAGAAATACTATTTAGTATGCACACCCGAATACAGCAACAAAATCATAGAAAAACCATATAGAAAAGCGTATAAAATATCAAAAGTTAACCCCCTGTTATAATGCTACATATTCTTCTCATTTCATCAGGTATTGTAGAGCTTGCAAAGGCAGATCTTTAGGATTCGGGTCTTTTCTTTTGTGAAAATGTTGCTT
The DNA here is from genome assembly GCA_021234155.1 of Isoetes taiwanensis. Classification (NCBI taxonomy): domain Eukaryota; kingdom Viridiplantae; phylum Streptophyta; class Lycopodiopsida; order Isoetales; family Isoetaceae; genus Isoetes; species Isoetes taiwanensis. The sequence goes on along the minus strand of JAJEKV010000080.1, from coordinate 3,282,688 downwards.
AAGACTCCAGTATGAAGCACCCGGTCCTATAATTCTTCACATTATCAGTACCACCTCCATTATATAGAGGTATAACTCTTTTAGTTTGTTGTTCCATGGAAGTCTCTGCCATTCAATGTTGCATACCATTAGCTGATTGTCTATTACATCACACATGGAACATGTGTGACACAATGGCAGGATGAGGAAATTATAGGTGAAAGCAGTATAAATGATCAAGGGATTAATGATTATGCTGGATTGCATGTCAGATGGGCTGTGAATGGACTCTCATTGCCTGCCCGCTAGATGTTGTAAAAGCATGCCCAGAATTGTGTAGACGGTCATATTCTTTATGTCTTAATGTGTTATGGTTTTCATAACAGGCACACGAGCGCTACTCTGAAATTCATTGTCACAATGCGTATTTCTATACATGGTACCTGCCCCAAATTTTTAATGTTTCTGGTCCACTTTTAAGAATGCATCGGCACCCCATATGTATGGATAGTTCTAGTTTTAGAATATACTGCCTACAAAAAAGATAGCTAAAGCATATTCTTCTATGGGTTGTTTTGGATTTCTTCGTCCTCCATCTCAATTAGTTTCCTAGAACATAACAGGTAGAGGAGATCTCAATTAGTTACCTAAAAACATAATAGGTAGAGGAGATACATGGGGTACTTCGTCCCATCTGTAAGAATTTTGTCTCTGATAGAGCAATTTGTTTATTTCAGAATGGAGTACAGATGATGAATGAACGTCCAAAAGGGGTACGGGCTAATATGATCCTCTTTCAAGTGAAGACTTCTTTGAGAGCTCCGGGCAACCAGAAGTGCTCAAGAATCTCCTGTTTGGGCTATGTTTCTTTGATGCTGTTGTTCAGGAGCGCGGAAGCTTTGGACCTTTAGGCTGGAACATACCTTATCGATTTGATGATGGAGATCTGCAAATAAGGTAAAGGAAAAAGTCCTTTGAGCGTTGACATTGTATGTTGTTAATTGCTTGCTACTATTCAGCAATAATTTTGCGATCTGTATCTGAAAGGGGTATCCGGCTTGTAGGAACAACTATTATAATGGTTATAAAGAAATGATTATCAAGAACTTCCCTGCTAGACATAAAACATTGAAGCAATCTAGAATTATTCTATTTATTGTCTGATCTAATTGGATGGTATTCCAATTAGCTTTACATATTAGAGTTGCTGACATTTGTGGTTTTCATAATACAAAGAAACAAGAAAATTGAGTTAGCTTTTTGAAAGCGCCAGACTTGGTGCTACCATAAGTTACAGCCCAAGTTTGCCATGTAGTACTCTGACTGCAGCTCTACTAAGCAGGGGATATGCAAACTTTGATATCTTTATATCTTTCCTTTTTCAATCCAGATAGGTATCTACTTTGCATAGATACAGATAGTCCTAAAATAGTACTACTCAGTACTGCAAATAGAACACAAACACTCTCCAAAAATATCTTTTATATACATTCTGATTAGATAGTCAGGCCTTTATAGCTCCATAAGATGTGGCCCAGATCATCACATTTTTTAAAGCATGATCACCTACTTCTGTTTGCTACGCCATATTGGTCCAAGTGGGAGACTGCAACAAAATATGTATCAATTTTCTTACTCATTAAATTGGAGAAACAAGATGCATGTGCTTCTGTTGATACAACATATAAGTAACTCCAAGCAAGATCTGCCTCCTTTTTATGACCCATTTGAGTTTAAAAAATGTTGTCTAAGTTGAAACATTCATTCTACAAACATGTAGTTAACTCAATCCAGTTAAAAAAATAGAAAATATGCAACAGGGAGTATATACATATGGAACATGATCAGCATAAGAAACACACAAATTCCTAGGAATGATATGCTTGCTTGAACAAAAGTTGGGTATAACCACCAATTTCTAATAATACTATGTCCAAGGGCGGCTTGAAGAGGATTTTGAGCTTTTTCAAGTGATGCCCGAATGGATGATGTTGCTTGGACAACTATAATATCAGCTTATGGTCAAGAAGAAGGACAGTTTGACACAGCATTGTATTTTCTTCGAAAAATGCCCCAACCAGCAATGATAGTTGGATGTGCTCGACATGACCATCTAGAAGAGGCCCGAAGATATTAATATCTTGGAATTCTATACTGCGAAAGCATGTTAATTGGGGCCGGATAAACGATGCACTGCAGCTATATTGGAAAATGCAGATTAAAAGGCTTAAGATGGATGTTCTATCAAAGCACATTTGTTTGGGGGAAGAGAGGTGCATGGTCCGATTGCATGTGGACTTGATTTGGATGTTGCGGTTCTAGCCTTTATGATGAAACTACATGAAATTTCATTGTAAATAAATTTTATACAATAGCATTAGATGCGCTGTTCATTTTCAATACAACGCGATAAAATTTCATATTGAAATACCCTCCATCATGCTTGGGTTTTGAACTGACAATAACTTTGTGCTGCCACGATAAATTTCTTGTATCATTCCATATATAAAGCAGTATCATTTTCTGTTCTTAAAAAATAAGGAGGTAATTTTTTTGGGCTGAGCACAACCCTGGCCCTGACACGTATGCGCCCATTGCATTTTCAAATTCAAGAAAAAAGAAAAAACCTAGGGATGCCACGTTTTCGTTCTTATCTTCTTTGAACGAATCTCCTCCGTCGAATCTCCTCCGAATGCTCTGCTCTCCACTTCCTCTGCCCCATTCCGGCGAGATCAGCTCTCACACATCGCCGCCATAGCTCAGATACTAATGTAGGAGGTCGCCAATGGTGAACTTCAAGCATTGCCAGATTTTTGAAGAATGTTCAATCGAATGGCTCTTCAATGCGGTTTGCATCGGGTAGTCACCCATGGGATCCTCATAAGCCAAGTTACGGCCCGCTTTTGCCCGCGAGAAAATTAGCTCATATCCATCGTTTGAAGGCTGGTATACCGAATCACCCCATCCAAATAAAGGCTTGAGTTTGGGGCTGATTTTAGCTACAAATTACGCCACGGGAGGAAAGCCAAGTAACTATGCTCATCCGCCTCGGACACGATAGTGACTTTGAGAACATGAAGGTCTGGCCATACTTATGTATTTGCATATAAAACAAAGGTACTTCAATTCTACCTTGGGCCCGATGATTTTCCATGTATCAATGCTTACTTAGGCCCGAACAATGTTGGTCTGAAGCTACACCGGCGGCCCTTTTCTTTCTAACCTTGAAACTTGATCATGCAGGATGCACGGTTCACTTCATTGTCCACAATGAAGGAAATGCAGAGCCAGATGGTTTTCAATGGGAGGCACCTGGTATTGCTCATGTGAGGATGGAGCCACATCAGACTTTTCTTGATGTCACCATCGAGAATTTTCATTTGAATGCTCATCTGCACCATGAGGTCTGTCAGGTTTGCTGGTGCATTTCCACTAATTATGCTCTTTTATATGACCTTTTCTACTTTATGCTCGTATTCGGGGCCTTGTGCCTTTGGTCCAACAATGAGTCCCGGGTGCCAAGGGCTTGATGGCCCGGCTTCACGCGATGCATTGCATACTTCACGGTCCTGGCTTGTGCCAAGTCGTGAGTGGCTCCTAGCTTCAAGCTTAACATTAGTCTTTTCCATATTTTTTTCATTATTTTAGTTTTGAGCATTAATTAGGATTAGCATTTGTTGTTGTGTTTCATCATTTGCTGCAGGATGATATATCAAGGAAGCTTTTATCTGACACATCTGGATTCAACGGATGTATTGGTTTTTCTTTTCCTATTCTTATAAAGTTGCCAGATGGCCTTCTAGCAGAAGTTGGCCATATATCTTATCAGAAAGAAAGAAATATTATTTTTATCATCTTCCAGAACCATCCTTTAACCAAAGTTAGCACTAGAGGTCAACTGCTTGGGTCTAATAATTGACTCAGTGCTGCCTAAATGCTGCAGGTGTGCTATACTTGGATACCGGATTCTAAGATGAAGCAAAGATTTCGTTATTATAAGTTATCTCAATTAGAGAAACGAAATAGGAGGCGGTGTGTGAGTAAGTTGCTTGCTCAAGAAAAGTGTGTATACATTACTTTTTGCTACCATACAACTTCGGTATATGGTCTAAATGGTTGTTATCTCCTTTTTATTTGTGATATATAGAAAGATCGATGAAGAAGAACTCCAACGCTCTTGCGGCCGGGCCGGTAACATGTACCATATTTGTAGCGGCAAGACCTCGAGGTCGAGGGTACTTGCAACCCTATATAAGGTTTTAATCGTAATCGAGATGCTCGAAGTTGAAAATATATCAAATCTTGCAAAAGGTAAATATTGGGAGATTTATTTTGTGCTTCTTAAAGGTGACTACTTGGAATCTTTATGCGAGAATGCATCCTTGCTTTGGTTGAAATCGGTCTTTTCAAATCTGGTTTAGGAAAACATGCTACATTGCCAAACATCATTTGTGCATCACATTTTGCGGTGTCAATGATTTCAACTACGAGATATCTTGTCATGACTAGGCTTCAAAGTAGTTGTGGATTAAGTCCGCTCTCTCATGCTTTGGTTTTATTTTCCTAGTGTTTTGAATTTTAGGCCCGTGGTATTGCTAGTGAGGTCGCATCGTAATCCACAAGCGACACTAAACCCGATGTCGGGAGGAGCCTCTTGGAGACCAATCACATAATCTTGCATTGTTCTTTGGAATTGTAGCAATAGTAGCCGGTTATTTTTAGGAGCTCGCCTAAGAAGGAGAAGGAAGAGTCTAGTTAAGTATTCAACTTCCCAAAGGTGTTCTATGCATAACAATAAGCCACCGGTAATGGAAAAATGTGGTTAATGACTCAGATCTTAGTAACGATTAATCTCGGTCCATGGTTTTGGAATTTGTGCAAAGTAACGTTGTGGAATCAAGCATGTTAATGGAATGCCAATAAAAAGGCAACGAGTTTATCTCTATTATCTTTGTTCTGATTTCTGTTCAATAAAAGTTTTTGCAAAATTATCTAAAGTCGTAGATTAAAGTTACGTTTTAGGAATGTGAAATGTCGATTTTGTTTACAATGGGGATCACGAGGATCCTACACCTGAGTATTGTAAATACGCATGAAGGTAATGCCAAATAAAGTCCTCTTGGACTGCTTTAAAATGGTACATATTCTCAAGAAGAATATTACAAGGTAACATTAATCAAGTCTCCTCATAAATATTGTGCACTACCACTATGCCTTTGGTATTTTCTATAATGCTTTTGATTAGCTTTTCTAGTTCTGAAATGCTTTGGAATACCATTCACAAGACGTTGTCAAAGTGGCACTTGAATGAGCATGCCCTATTGGATTTGAATGAATTTGTCTGAGATCCAGGTAATTAGAATGTTATAATTACTCTTTTACAATTCATTATTTTTGCAATTTTGCTATTTTTGCTAGATCCACATGCACGCTCTTAGATGGATACCCCATAGTCTACTTGTGCAATGCCTTCTCATCATATTATAGAAACATCAAGTATCACATTTTAAGGACTTTGGCACCATTCCAAAGTTACACAAATTTCCCCTGCATAGACGAGTTGGGGAAGAGAAACGTTCGCGGCGGCCGTAAGGCCGCCGCGATAAGTTTCTTGTCACTCATATATAAGTCAGTTTCATTTTTTGTTTGAAGGTATTTATTTGCTGTTATTTTGTTTGCAGCTATTTGGTGCTGACACGTGTCTAAAAACAATAAAGACACTGACCCAAAATTCTTGCACCACGGGCTTTTCCCCTGTTTCTTGCTCTGCCGCTATGACCTCTGTGGCAGCCTGATTTTTCGCTTTGGTGGCCGCATTAGCAGCACTTGGGATGATTTTAGAATGTAGGTGAGCTCCATGTATTCAATCGGTGGCCAGGCAAGGCACATCTCTGCTGCTCAGATGTCTACAACCGCATTGCTCCAGGCGCCACTGCAAATAATATCCAGGGATTTGACCCTCTATGGCAGATCCAACTCCGCTTTGCTGCAGCTGGATTTCATCATGGCAGCTGGATCCAAGCTCTGCTCAACGGCAAGAACATGGACAACAGGGGCCGGAAAATTGAAACGTTTGGTGCCCTTGCGGCAGATCTCATACTTTTTTTTGCCGGCAGATTTGGCCTGTTCTCTGTATTTTCTCGCCATAACCACATGCCAGTGATTTTTTACCGCATTGTCAGTTCTTTCTGGGAAAAGCCTCTCAATCAGAGCCCATCTGTTGCTGCCATGAAATCTCTGCGGGGCAAGCAGCCTTTCTTCCTCTTCTTCGGTAAGGTTGCATGTTGGTTCGCGGGTCAAGCTGGTTGAACCATCTCAATCTGTAGCTCTTTCCTGCATCCAGAAAAAAAATTCAAGCCCGTCAGAAACTCTTCAGAAACGCTTCAAATTGTTCAAAAAATGCTCCAATCGAGTTAGAAACCTGAGAAATCTCTCTGAATGACCTCGCTCGCGAATACAATCAAGCAGGGCCAACACACTGCCTGCCCTTCTGGCTCGACGGATTCGGAACCACATTGGTAACAGGGCCTTCACTTTGATTTGTACTCTGGACTTCTGGTTCACTCTTAGGAGGATTTAATTCCCCAGCTCTTGCATCATCATTAGACATCTCATTGCCGTTTCAGGAGTTGAACCAGAAGTTTTTTTCTCTGATGGGCACACCTCTAAAGCTTTGCAGATCATAATACCCTCCCCTGGTTCTAGACACAAAGCAAAACCCTTCTACCTTTATTACGGTAAATATCTAAGTATGAGAAGTCTGACTGCAAGCTCAATCTAGATGGAAGCAAGGCAAATAAAAAATCCTATGGGATCTGATTAAGGATCAAAGAATAAATAGACAGAGGCCATGCATGCTTTGCTGCTCTTATAAGATGATCCTCAACATGGTCAGGGCGAGAAATTCTGCAAGATCCTTGAAACGGCATAACTGAGGGCCTTGAAGCAGAGCCGCAATGCCAAAGATGCAGGTCCGGCATTAGATAGAGTAAAAAGCTTAGCTGCAGAAGATTGGCTATGGCGGCTAGCTGTTGCCCTAAAGAAAAGGGCCAAATCTAATTACATTTATCGGTATTCTTAGCTTACATAATCACCTAAAAGCTTTAGTTAAGAGGAGGTCAACCTCTTCCTTTCGAGGATAATGCAAAACAAATGGATCCAATGTTGCACATGTTGACATATAACTTTGCTTTCAAGGTGTATACATCCTCTCTAGCTCAAACAAATATGAATAATAGCAACATTATAAGTGCAAACAAACTTGCAACGTGTTCTTAGAAGACATTCTTAATTCTCATGAGCACCAAATGTTATACCTGTTAAACACAAAATTCTCCTACCACCATAACACATTTCCTCTACCATCATAACACATTTCCTCTACCACCAAAATATGTTTCCTGTACAAATATAGGATTGTTGCAAAATCACAACATACAAACAAAACACTATTTGCAAGGCGTAAATGCAACTCATGTTCTTTTGTAGTTGATGTGAATGCCAACAGAAATTTTCAAGATTTTAAGTAATATCATTTTCCAACTTCCTACTTCAACCACATCATATACCTTTACGTAAAGTTGAAGCTAATAAACTTTTATAAAGGTTGTCCCAGAATGTGATGTCTAAATCCTGAGCCCATTCATATTTCCGACCAAACGGTTAAAGCGCTTGCATTTCAAGCCAAATATTTTGATCTATGTCCATTTCTCTGGTCTTTTTAACTGCAGATGAGCCGCCTTAAGGAGCTTTTGGCGATGGAAGCTGCATCTATAGATATATCTGGCCACAAAACATATGATGCTAAGATCCCTTTAACTCTTCGTTTTACGATTTCTCTGATTTGATTTAGCTGCACCCGAAGCTTTGTGACCATGTCATTTTCGCAGCGGCCAAGGGGAAGAGAAACGTTCGCGGCGGCCGCTAGGCCGCCGCGATAAGTTTCTTGTATATATAAGGCAGTTTCCTTTTATGTTTGAAGGTAACATTTTTGTCTAGGCACACGAGTCTTTGAAAAAAAATAAACGAAAAAAAAAGGGGTGACGTCCCGTTTGCTACGAGTCTTTGAAAAAAAATAAACGAAAAAAAAAGGGTGACGTCCCGTTCTTGCCCTGCAAGCAAACCGGCCTTGCAGAGCAAGCAATCTGGCCCTGCTTAGTTCTGACCCTGCTCAATATGAGGAATCACGTGGCAGATCTCTGGGAAAGGTTCTGGCTGGACAATGAAGCTGGCTATAGAGAGTCAAGAGTCGGAGCTGGGAAGCTGCGTGCTTCCTGCACTCTGGAGCTGACTATAGAGAGCAGCAATTTCTTCCAGCCTCTACCTGCCGTTGAGCTTGCCATCTGTCTTAGGTGCAGTAGATAATGGAATTTTTCATATGAACTTAGATAGCCAAGAATATCCATCTTCCTATTCGATCAGTTTGGAGCATGAAATTTTAGCCAAATCCAATTGTAAAAACCCAAAAAAGGGCATCAAAATTAAGGCACTCACAGAGACGCCTCTGCTCTGGCTTTGGACGATTATACGGTATTGCAGACTTCCCCAACTGCTTCAAAGTGCGACATCAAAGTCGCTTACAGAAAACTAGCCCTTATGTATGGATTCAACACAAAATTGTCTCTTCCATATGCACTTGATTCACAGAGTGGGAATTGTATTATTATGTTCAGTTTCATCCGGATGTGTGCAAAGAGGGGGATTGCGAGCTCAAATTCAGGCAGGTCAACACGGCATGGCAAATCTACTACTCATGTGCTTTGTCTGTTGCCATCATGGTCAAAGTGTCGCTCAAAAACCTCCATGGTTAAATCCTATTGTTGAGGCTTAGGAGCAGTTTTGTGCTCAAAATAGGTAAGCGAGATCTGGCTATGGCAAATCCGGGTTTTGACTCTGTCCTAGATTGAGTCGGGGGAAGCGCTACTTGCAGAGGCTAAATTTGGTTTTGGTTTCTTTTGTCACATTTATCTTTAAACCAAAGCAGTCGGGTTCTAGAGCAAGCAGTCTCCTCAAGTGGTGCTTGTGTTAAAGCAGAGTTAAAGTCCTGCCTTAGAAGCTGTGCAAAAGTGTCAGCATGTTGCTGCCGGCCGCCGAACTCAGCTCCTGCAAGCACAAATTTAATATCGGCATTCCGTTATCCTCTTTAACGAACTTGCACTGGTTGGGAATGCATGCATTCATTGGAGCTCGCCATAGCCAGACATAGAAGCAAAAATGCAGTTTCTGTTCTGGTTTCTCTGTGCTATTGCCGCTATCGTTGGAACTTCAGAACAATAGAATGGACCCTATGTTTCCTGCATTTTTTAATTTGGTGATTCTCTGGGACATTGGTCATCTAATTCGTAGAGCATTTGAGAGAGGCATTCAAAAGCACCTCCTTCATATTCGTTCAACTCCCTTCTAGAGCAATAATAATTGATGTGCTTGCAATTGTAGGTATTGATGCATATTTCATTGTTTCAATTGTCTGCATAATTGCTCAATGCTATATATCAATTTTCTCTCTGCGTTTTTTCAAAAGTATACTAGATAAACAACAATATTGCTCCAAATAAACACTTTATGCTTATGGATAATCATGTTTCCTTCAGCTCTTCAGGTTGTATTATTAGAGACAACAGAATATTCGCTACTGAATTTGACACAAACATCTGATTTCAAGATTTTATTTATGCCTTTAGATGGCATTCAATTGGTGTGACCTTAGCATATATAGTTCAAGTCTTAGATTTAGGGCCAATAATTGCTAGTGAGGGGGTTGAAAATTGATTCAGATGTTAAGATATGGCATTGAAAATTAAGCAAGAAAATGTATTAATTGTTTTGGTGAATTGAATCTAGGTTTCAGAGGTCCAGGATTATGTTCATGACAGTGTTGATGCCATGATATCTTCCTTACTTCTTTTTGACTTCTTAAAGCCCAAGATGTTTGAAAATTTTGATGGCCAATTTTTTAAGCCCACGCTGATGGGTGTTATGTTCTTATCTCCTGCATCCCTAAGGCCTATTGCATATTCCTTACAATTCATTTATTGTCCTTAGGCATATGCTACAATGTCTTTGGAGCTTGTAGGTTCTGGAGTTGCAGGCAGTGTTGTTTGTCTAAGGTACTTTTGGTGCACCTTAGATGAAATAGTATACTCAAAATTTGTTGATGTCAATGAGATTAGTGTTACAATTAGTGTTACCTGTAACTGATTATTTCAGTTTTATACATTGTGATTTGGATGAAGACATTCATTGTGACCTGAGGTGCTAAAATACTGATTGAATTACAGTTCCTGGGCATTAATTGTTTATTGTATGATTTTCTTAGTGTACTTGGATGCCTCATGATGATATGAGCTAGGTGTTTATCAAAGAAGCCAACCTATCTCTAGGGTTAGGGTATACCTGGTGCAGTTAGGGTTAGATTGGGCGGTTAGAGTTAGTCTGGTAGCTTAGATATATAAGTTGTACTTTTCTAGCTTATCAATTCAACTAATGAATTCTTCACTTAAATATGGTATTGGAAGCTCAATGGGCAAGATTTGAATGTTGTTTGTGCTTGAAAACTACTATTCTTTAAGTTGGAACAGGAGCGATCAAACAATTCAAATAATTTGTGTTCAGTACCCAGGGAGAGTGGAAATCCACTAAACAACTGGTTATTTGCATGACCAATTTGTTTCTAATGCGTATAATATTCCAGCTTCAAGTTTCATGGCCTACTTTATACTATCATGCATATCAATTTAATCAGTAAGGATAATGTTATCAATTTCCACCTGACTGAAACTTGAATATTTATCCATTGAAGTGTTAAGTATCCGAGCATTTTTAAACATGTGGAAGCCCTACGCTTCCTCATATCATCAGCACCAAAAACTTTAAAATTTACACTCATTTTCTTTTGTTCGGCATCTAAGTGTGTAACTTTCCAACAAGGGGTGTTCACGGTTTTGGGCGTATAACCCATCTGCATGCACGGGAAGGGGGTTTTTGTCCGCCTAAAAACAAGCTGGGCCAAGATTTTCATGTCAGCATAATATTTCATGAGGATGGTTTGGGAGTCACTACTGATACGATCAAGCAAGGAGAACAAAATCCGAACACATGTGAAGCCTCTCAGGTCTGCATTCACTCTAGCAGGTCTGCATTCACTAGCTTCTTCCATTCAAGAAAAACGGCGTAAGCGTGGCTTCAACATAAGTGATTTGGGCTTGTTGATTCTCCATGCTATCCGGTCCCCACGACCTCTGATCCGGACTTGGGCAAACATGAGACATAGGAACCTCGGTTTAGTTCTACGCCTTCTTGCCCCTTTCGCCATAGCCAATCTTCCTCCAAGCCTCAAATCTTTGGCAAAATGGGCTCTAGAGTCACTTTGGGCGAGTAAAAAGTTAAGTTTCTCGGGAAAATTTACTTGGGCATTCTCTTGGATCATCGAAAATCGATCTATTGGGTCGATTTCTTTACTGATTCGAAGATTTCTGCACGGAAAGGGTATAAGTAGGCTCGGAAGAAACGCAAGAAGAGAACTCAAGAAATCCCGAAACAAACAAAGCAGGGAGGCGGCCCGAAAGATGGAGAAAACGCGTGATTCTCGCGGTAAGCAGAAGCTTCATGGATGAATCCGACATCAAAGAGAAGGGGGAAAAAAAACCCACCAAACAAACTGTGCAAAGGGATGAACGACATCAACCTCGGCTCCAGAAGGCCTAGCCCTAAATGTTACCCTGGCTACAAACCCTAAAAATAATGGAAGGACCAAAAATAAAGAAGCCTCCACCACAGGATTTGCCCCTTTTCTAAAATCAACGGCTGACAAAAGGGTGCACTCTAGAAATACTATTTAGTACACCTGGATGAATACGGCCACCAAATCATATGAAAACCTTAGAGAAAACAGTACAAAAATGGAAAGAAAAACCCCCTGTTATAATGCTACATATTCTCCTTGATTGGTAAACTTCCCTTGATTGATAAACGTTGTAACCATAGAATTAGGCTACATGAAACACCGCTACTGTCATTTCAATCACAACAACAAATATGCATGTTAATGATCACAGGGTCTATAAAATTTAGGTGTATATATGCATTTATCCTTTTTACCCAGAATGGCACTAACAAAGCACCTTTGAAGAATGCAGCTTGAGAGCATAGTGCAATTAATGTTGTTTTTCTTATGAAACCATGTTGAACAAAAGTTTGGGCCTTTTCAACTACATCATTTTCTGTTATAGGTTGAATTGAAAAATTTTATCTTGAAATGCCCTCCATAATACTTGGATTTAGAACTGATACCAAGTTGGTAAAGAGAAATTAAGTGGTAGCCAAGCACAACTTGGGATCAAATTCTACTTGAGGCTGATTGAATTATCAAGTGGTGGCCAAGTTGTGACGAGGGACGCCACATACTAAGGCCCAGATATGGCATTGACAATTAGCCCGTAACATGACTTACAATTCCACTCTCATTGACAATTGCAACTTTATTGCCAATGTGGCATTGGAAATTCGTTGATTTGGCTGACAATTAGGGCACTTAAATGGGCAAGAAAGTTTACCCCTTTTTCGCGTACTGGGAAGCTTGCCCTTCGAGCTATAAAATCGACTCTAAAAAAAATTCTAGAGGCTTTTACAGAGGTTATATGCAGAAAATATGGGCCTTGTTAATAGAGGAATTCTAACCGCAATTTCTAAAGAAGATTCTGCTCATAAAAATGCTCTCGCCACTGCTTTATATGATAAATCTATACGAGAAATAATTCATTAACAATTCAGTGGCCACTTAACTAATAGCGAAGATAATAGAGTAGTTGAAGTTTTTACTTTTTCTATTTTTGATATGGATAACAGAACATTAGCTTTAAGTTATTTACCTTTTCCTTTGCATGCTTTTGAATCTTTTGCAACTATTCGGGTGCAACCATCAACAGAAACATACAATTTTCTCATTCATGCTTGTATGAGGTAAAACAACGGGTAAAATATTGGCTCCCTAACTAAACATTCGAAACCATGCGTATATCGAGTTCGATATACATATATCCGGCAGGGTGCCAAAAAATGGCGTATAAAAAAGCATATAAAATTGATATACAGTAGTATATCGAGTTAGATATACAATAGTATATCGAGTTAGATATATAATAGTATATCGAACTCGATATACTATAGTATATCTAACTCGATATACTACTGTATATCAATTTTTTTTGTGTTTTTTTTTTGTTCTTCGGAGCGATTTCCGGCGCATTTTTTGGAGAGAATTTCGGCAGCATTCATACCTGATCAGATCATGGAAGAAGCACCAGGTTAGTAAGAGTATTCGCATCAAATTCCTCAAAGGTTTCTTACTTTTACATCTCGTTCTTGTATGAGCTCTACAACTGTTTATGTTCATGCTTTTGATGTGATCGTTTAGGATCTAAAATTCAATTGATGTGATCGTTTAAAAGAGGTGGGAACTAAAATTAGGATCTAAAATTCAAGGAGATTGGTTTTGTCTTTGGAAAGCATATATTGAGTGTGATATACTCACTATATTCGTATTTTAATTTCACTATACTCGTTATACGTCTTTTGTAATGTGGCAAAGGCCATGGGCTGCAAAAATAAAAACTCCTATATAAATTTTTATACGTATATAGCGTATATCGAGTGTGATATACATATATGGCGTATATCGAGTTCGATATATGCTATATACGTCGTATAATTGTATAAAAATGACGTTTATATTTTGTATATTATACGGAATTTTTCGGCTGGCCAGAATCGAAAATTAAAAAAAAAATAAAAAAAAAAATCATATATCGAGTTCGATATACGCAATATATCTAACTCGATATACATTTGGTTTTGAATGTATAGTTAGGGTGCCAATAGTAGCACCGGTAAAACAATGTTTGTTCATATGCACGTGATAAAGTATCTTTAGTTTAACAATAGTCATGATGGGGCTTGTAAAGTTAGCTTACAAATGTCTCGCATCCAAGTGTTGTGCCATGTGGCATAGTTTCGAACTATGAATGTTAAGAGTTTTTTCTTCGCTGCTGCATAGTAGTCTCCGATTTTCTTCAATGCATGTTCTACAACGATCTAGAGCTCTATGTTGTTCCAGCAATCTTACACAATATTTTGATGATCTACAAGCATTCTGAGGACTTTTATTGCCATAAAATATTACATAGCATGTTTTCGCGTTACAAAAGTGTCCTTTTATGGGACGTTACGAAATGTCCTTTTACGGGACGTTTTGGCATGTCAACCATGCCTTAGCATTGTCCTGTGTTGGATGGTTTCCATATCAGATTGTCCTCTAGACAGGCATTTTTGTACACAAAAAGAAAATAGGAAAAGCGCATAGATTTTGGAAGTAGCATTTTTGTATATAAAAAGAAGATAGGGAACGCGATATTGGAAATCGACATGAGGGTGTCATCATTGAAAAGGAGCAATGGATTTAATAGCATGCTCCATGTCTTCAACATGAGATCAACCTCTAATATGCATGTGTAGGAACCATCCATATTTCTGTTACCCAGGTGGAGCACCATTGCTGGAATAAAAACCCTACAGTCTACCACGTCCTTCTTGGCCTCGCCCTAGCCGAGTCGGGGAACTAATATCCTTGATGGGCTATGTACATGGGAAGTATAAACTTATGAAAGAAATGATTTGTAAAGCTACATGGCATAAAAGTTGTATTGGTAATGGATTGAGGATTTGTGTTGGACACAAATAATGAGCAGGGCCACTGATAGTCCCACTCCTAACTGCATTTCGTTCAATAAAGTGCTTCAGGAAGGCTTCTCCCATAGTGGATCACTAGCAGAGTTGTTCCCATCTACAAGATAGGCGACCCCCATTGCCCAGCCAACTACAACATAAACATGGTCAGCCCGCTGTTTGCAAAACTACTGGCCAACATTCTCGAGCCGCAATTGATGGTGTGAGCAGAGAAATCGGAGCTTCAAGCCCTTATACATGTAGCATTCAGACCCAGCCACTCCACTATTGATAATATCTTTACATTACAAACCTTAACTTGAGATAGTACAAATTATTGACAGGACTTGTATTGCTGCTTTGTTGATTTTGCGAAGGCTTTCAACATTGTGCCTGGGAAAAGGCTGTGGAAGAGATTGTTGCAGTTAAGAGACCCTACGGATTTGCAACATGCAGCGTACTGGCTTTATGAGATATGCCTCATTTGAATGATGCCATCACGCCAACCTGTCAATACAATAGTGGTGGGGACCACCGGGGACTCTCCGACGATGTTTGGCATGTACATTGATCAATTAGAAGATTGGCTTGTTGAATATGAGGGTGACAACGCTCAGCTTGTGCACCATATCATTAGATAGCTCATGTATGCCGATCATGTGGACCTCTTAACTTACACCCCGATTGACATGTAGCAGATCTAGATGCTCTGCACACCTTCTGCCAAGCCGGTGGAATGCATGTTAAGATTAAGATGCTATTCATCTCGTTCTCATGTCAGACAAGGCCTTCCTCCTTTACTTACCAGGGTCAAAACGTAGAGGTTGCACCTACTTACAAATAACTGGGAGTGGGAGTTCATTTCTACCACCATTTAGAATTTCTATCTGACTACAAGTGACGATAGGCTGGAAGGCACTATATGCAATGCAAAACAACAACGACAATGTAGACCTTTACGACGGAGGCCACCAGTCAAACTTATTCAGTGTCTTGGTAGAGTTCTGCCATATGTGGTAGAGATTTGAGGCCCGATGGTATCGCTTGCCAACTGGAATGACTGAGTGAAGCGGGTGCAAAAAGCCTTATCGGGCACTCGGGGTAAAGTCCATGGTTCCATATCAGATATGTCTGCAACATAGGTTTCTTACCTCCTCAGAGGTCTGCACTCGAACACCACCTCATCTACTTTTAGAAGGCAAACAGTAGGGGACAATGCCCGCCTCCCCAACCTTGCTACCATGGCCATGGGCTACAGTGCCTTATAGCAGTGTACAATGTACAGTGTTGGGGTCTAAATTCTGTTGTTTCCCTCCTCATTTAACTAGATATGTCTATCTTTAATTTCCTTACGATTGAGTAGAACAATTCTTAGTTAATCTGCATGTTTGCCATACATAGGTTGTGCTAGATATAAATAAGTTTGCCTCTTAGTATTGAGTCCATCCAAATCTATAACAATATGATTGAGAACAACGGGCATATGAAATTATCCATTCCGGTCCAGGGTGTTCATGGTTGTCAAGGCCATTGATAATAAGTCTTGCGATTGTCTTTCTATCTAAGTTCCTCTACGAAAAACATATTTACACCAGACCTAGTTTGATAATTAAGCACCGAGTAAAATATTTGTGTCAGTACAATTGGTTTGAGGTAGAGTCGTATATGTGAAGGCACAGAGAAATTATGTAACACTTACTATATAAATTTCGTTGATGTTTGAAGTTGTTTTTTTCTCTTTTTACGTTTGAAAGAATAGAATAAAATAGAGTAGAGTAGACTAATGCCTACAAAAGACCAATAGAACATGGGACTTATACAATGCGCTAGTACAACCTTTACTAATAGGATTAAAAAACCCTTGCCTCGAAAGGTTTTCAAGAAAAAAAAACACCTGCCTCGAAAAATTTTCGAGGGAAGAACATTTGAAATAACATGATGCTAGACATTCAATAAATCAGTTTATACAAAGAAGATCTTGGTGATGCTAGTCTCAAAAATCGAGCACGTGCATTTAGTACCGCATGAATGTATTATGCCAAGTGAGAATTTGCCAAAGCGTGGAATGTAATGCTAATGTCAAATAACCATTCCTCATCATTACAAACTCCACAAGACAATCATATCAACATAAGCTTCGTCAATGTAAGTACTCCCAACCCTACATTTTTGCTAGTTATTATTATTATTCTCACATGGCTTGGAGGGGGGCGGATGGACGTGGAACCCTAGCCTTATTGCATCTAACTGCAAACCAGTCAATAAGTACTCCTCTTAGGAACGGCCCCGAGACTTAGTATCCAAACTCCCCTCTTGGGTAGTATCCAACAGTAACATAGCGCATGCATTGGTGTACTCTGAAGGTAAGAGGATTAGACCTCTTCTCTCTCTAGCTTGCATATATTCCCTTGGGTATTTGCAGGTCTCGGGCATACATTCTACTCTTATACATAGTTCACCCCACGTACAGGAGCTGGGGTATGTTTCAGCACTGCAGAAGAAAGTTAGGATAAAATGGGACAAGGAAAACAATTAAATCTAAGAGCTCAACCATTTATAACTACAAGCTCTAGAGATTGTGGGTGTTATATTGAACGAAACACTTCTAACCCACCACGAATCATCAATTCATAAGTCAAGTAGTAAATACTAGAGTCCATCTTCACTCAAGGTTTTAGATTTGAAGCTAACGAATGAACATTTTCGAAAGGATGACTGATTAAGGAAGATAGCCACATGCCAACAAGAAGGAAAAGACACGGGTTACATATTGGACACGAGGAGGTTTAGCTCTTGGCTTGCCGGACATCCGAGGCGGATTGGTTTGCCCAAGTATCAGTCTCTGAAATTCCTACCAAATAATTTCTTCATAATCATGTTTGAGGCTGAGCCTTCCGTGCGGCAATTGGTTAGTCGGGGGGTGGATATTTTGGGTGAATCTTATGTGTTGTATCAGTATTATACTCCGGCAATATCCATCAGTTCTTTGACAGCGGTTAAACTCCCGTGTTTGTTCCAGATTCAGGATCTTCCTCCTGATCTGATGGTGCCTGATTTCTTGGTTTCTATGGCTAATGGCCTGGGTGTATACTTGGCTCATTCTATTGTGGTCCCCAAGATCACATGTTGCTCACACGCTGCGGCTTGTGCCCACTTCTCTTCCGGTCGTAGTGGTCCCCGCATTTTCTCTTCCGATTGAAGCTTTTGAATGGCTCTCGATCCGGGCGGATGTTTCCATCTATTGTGCTACCATCGACCATGTTGATGATCTTGCCGGTGCTTGTGATGTGGTAGGGGTTGGCTGCTTATCCGGGGGGGCGGGATTCCTCTATTCACGAGGCAACCTTGACGCAGGACTCCGTGGTGCGATGGAGTGGAGTTGGGCCGCTGGTGTGGTTGGGAGAGGTGGTGTGGGGCGAGGCCGGGCAAAGCTTGCTTCTTGGGCCGCCCATGGATGGCGGGGATGTGGTGGTTCGGGGAGGGCTCTGGGATGATTTGGTTGTGGCTAGGTCCGGGGGCGCTGGGAGGGGCTGGTGATCCCGTGGGGATGTCCCGTGCGGTATGTCTTGAGCATGAGGTGGCTGGAGCAGCCCGGTTGGAGGTAGAGACTAGTGTGGCCCATGACTCTATGGAGGTGCACGGGGGACTTCCAACACGAGTTGAAAGTGGAATCTCACGTGTGAGAGCACCGGGTCACATTGCTTTGTGATTAATCCTCCTGCTCTAGATGATGACTCTGTGGAGTAGGCTGATGGCCCGGTGGGTAGGCATGTGGGGCTGGACACTTCTCCTCCCGGGATGAATAGGTCGATCATTAGTTGGAATGTGCGGGGTGAGGTCCTCTAGTAGTAAGAGGGCCCGTTTCTTTGGCACTTGGCAGTTCGTCCCCGATATTATTTGCATTCGAGCATAAGTGTCCACTGAGGGTGATATGTCTAGGCTCATGAATATGGTTGGTAGGCGGTTTGCCTCTATTGCTTCTTCTTCTTCCACCGGACTAGTGGGGGTACTCTTATTGCTTGGAGGATGGATGTCCAGTCCGCGTTACTCTGCAGCCGAGGCGTGTTTGGTCGGTGGACAATAATTAAGTGGTTGGAGGGAGGGCAAGAGTGGGGGATTGTTAATGTTTATGCCCCTAATCAGCCTTCTCAGCGGGGTGCTTTATGGGCCACAGTTCGGAATAAGTTGCGAGCCCTTGTGGGTCGCAGGTCACTTGGTTGTTGTTAGGGGACTTTAATATGGTAGAGCGAGTAGAGGATCGCTCTGGTTCTGGAACCCAGGTTGTGCATGGGTTTGAGAGGGACCAGTGGTCTCGTTTGTTGCAGGATTTGGCCTTGGTTGTCCCTGGGGACTTGTCTTTCACCTATTGTAATAGGCAGATTGGTGCGGGCTATGACCGGTGTTATGCTTTCCCATGCGCACTAGATGGTATGCCCTCTTTGCGCCGGAGTAACATTCTGTCTACCTCCATTTCTGATCATTACCCTCAAGTTTTGTCGGTCGGTGGTGGTTGCCTCTCGGCCCTCTAGGGCGGTGTTAGTTTGAATAATCTTACCGGCTGATCGCGGATTTCGGCCCGGTGCGGGAGTTGTGGCTTGATACCTTTTCATCTCCTGAAGGGTATGTCCGGTATGGTGACTGTGTTGGCGAGGTGAAGCGTTTTGCCAAAGGTCTTTGGTAGCAAAGATGTGCGCCAGGAGGCGGGGAGTTGCATGGTCTCTATCGGGAGTTGGAGAAGATTGGTACTGCCTTCCGATGGCATCGAGAGAATCACGATGTTGCAGCGTATTGTTGCTCGGAGCGAGGTTAAAGTCGCGGGAGTAATGCGTGTGAAGGCCCCTTACAGTTTGAAGGAGGGGACACAAGTTCGTCGGTGTTCTTCGAGCGGCTAAAGCGGCGGCGATATCACGCATCTCTATGGCGTCCCTTGCTTTGCCCCCCGATGGCCGACTTTGGACGCTGATTTGAGAGGTATGTGCATGCCCATTTCTCGGGGTTTTTGCAGCGCACTCTTCCCTATGAGCGAGGGAGATCTGCGGGAGCTTGTTTTGGGGGTTGTTAAGCCATCTATTCTCCCTCACCGTGAGAGCTTGGAGCGAAGCTTTTCGAGAGGATTTAGCGGTGTATATATGTGCATGGCCAAGGATAAATGTCCCAGGCTGGATGGCATCCCCGTGGAGTTCTTTCGGACTTATTGGGAGTGGGCTGGTGAGTGATTGTACCCGGGTGTATCTTGAGTTGCTTTGCAGTCTTCTCAAATGGATAGGATCTTGAATACGCATGCATTTCCTTGATTCCTAAGGTTAAGCAGCCTTCTACTATTAACGATTGGAGGCCTATCTCCTTGTTGTCCTCTGTGTATAAGATTATTAAAAGCCCGGCGAGAAGTTTGAAGCCGGTGTTGACTTCTTCCATTAGTAAGGTGCGATGCGGGTTTGTCCCCAGGGAGGAACATTTTGACTAATGTTGCGCGGCTTATGAGGGCCTTTATTGGGCGGAAGAACGAGGTCAATGCATTGCCTATCTTAAGCTTGACTTTGCCAAAGCTTACGATAGTGTCCGTTAAGGAGTTCTTATGCGCCATGATGTTAGCGTTGAAGGCTGTGGTCCACGCTTTACTGAAAACGATCATGAAGTCGCATAGGTCGGCCACGGGACTCGGTGGTGTGCCCGGGGTGAACCCTCCCACTTTTTCTCCTTAAGCGAGGTGTCGTCGTCGGGGTGCCCTTTGGCCCCCGTTTTGTTTACGATTGTGGCGGAAGCTTTGTGTCGATTGTTTTTTTTGCGGTGGAGGTGGGAGTGGTGGATGGGCTTGGGATGCGGGATGGTAGCCAGCAGATTATTAACCGGGTTCTGCCGATGATACTTTCCTCTTCTTGGTGGTAGAAGAGGAATTTGCGGAATGTGAAGGGTTTGTTGGATACTTTCTCCTTGGCCTCGGGCATTCTTCTGAATTGGGGTAAATGCTGCATTATGGGCCCACCGACTCTGCCTCCCCCTTGTTTGGCCCTATTCCCTTGGAAGGTGCTTCCGGGTAATATGTGTACTAAAATTTCTGTTGGGTATTCCCTTTGGAGGGATGTTTCCATGGGGAGGGTGTGGGATGAGATTTTGCGGGGGTTGCGAAACACCTCAATTGGTGGAAGGGTAGCAAGTTGTCCATGGCGGTAGGATCACTATTGCCAAGTCGGTACTTTGTAGCACTCATGTGTATCAAAGCATCTACGATGCTAGCTCCCGAGGGTAAGATCTGAGGCTTTGGATAAGATTGTTCAAATTTTGTGTGGGGGATGATGAAGGGGCGGTTGTTAAAGTGGCTTGGTGGAAGTGTCTCAGCCCCGGAGAGGATGGGGGTTTGGCCATTCTGGATTTGGCGCATAGTAAGGTGTTGGTCTCAAGTTTGTTTGGAGCATTCTCCGAGGATGGAGCATCTTCTCACAGTCTTGGCGTTGTTGCGATCTCTTCACCATTGTGTGGCGTTTGGGAAGCCGCGTGCATGCATGTGGAGTTGCCACGGGCACTTTGTTGTATGGTATTCGGCCTTTCCCACATGCATCCCTTTTCTCCACCGGGGGTGTTCGCGGGCTTGGGATCATGTGCGTGTGCTCTTCCAACTAGATTATGCCTCGGTTTATCACCACTCTTCTCCTTTCTTGTGGGTTCCTCTACCCCTGCGCACTTGCCCTTGGTCGCCACTTGCATGCATGCTGGGCCTTGAGCCGTTGGAGGCTGAAATTATTGTGCTCACCTTGGAGGATTGCTATTGGGGTGGTCGGCTAGATTCGTGGGGAGTTCTTCGAGCTTCGCTTTTAGCGAGGGGGCCAGGGCCGGGGCTATCACGGGAACACGGCGGGGAGTATTCCGCTACACATACCTATAGTCCCTCGAATGATGTGGTGGTGCGGGTTTGGAAGGTTCATCCGGATGTTGTGTCTTCTTGCTTTGTGCGGTCTTCTTACCGGTGTTGGCTATTCATGGCCTTGCCCCTTGAGCAAGTGGTCTCTGTAGCTTCACGGGTTCTCGATGGCCGGTTTGGATGTGGATATGGAGCTCACTTCCCCACCGAAGGTTAAGGTGCTTCTGTGGCGGTGGTGCACCAACATGTCGGGGTGAATGCCCTTGTGAGTCAATTTAGGCGGTGTGAGCCCTCTACGCCCTTGTTGTGGCCTTCATCGTGAGGCCCATGGAACATTATGCGCTTTTATGCCCTCATTTGCGGTGCACTGGGATTGGGTTAGGGCTCTGTTTGGTGAGATTGACTAGCCCGGCGATTCTTTGCTTCATTTGTATCTAGGCGGTTGTTGTGGATCTTTCGGGGGATTCGGCTGACCTGGGCGCTCGGATTCCTCGAGTCGGTACAAGCTATTTCAAAGCTTTTAAATTGTTCCGGGATTAGTAGGCGGAAGTTTGCCATTTAGGCGGGACTTCTTGGGTGTTGTAGATGGTGATGGTCGGTTTATACTGTGAAAGGGAGTTGCGTTTTTTACGTGAGTTTGTTGTGGAGTGTCGAGGTATCGCTGTCTCTTTGGGGCAGTTCTCCTTCCTCCTCACTTGCTTTGTAACATTACCATTCTTTTAATATATTGATGACACAGTTCTTCAAAAAAAAAAAAAAAAAAAAAAAAAAAAAAAGAAGGAAAAGAGAATCGAAAGCAAGAGAGAATAATAGAGTGGATAATTTTCAGAGGTTTCCTAATTTCCCTACCAATTGATCAAAAAACAAGGGATTAATGGATGCATAGTAGACATGCCAATTTGCTTGAGGGAAAATTCCAGTTATACCCCTCAAGTTTCCGAAAATTTCAAAAGACCCTCCTCCAAGTGAAAAGTATTTTTGGAAAAAATGGTAATAGAGTTTTTGTTGCTCCTCAAATTCAAAAGTTGTCTCCACAAATATTATAGATTAGGATAAGATCTTTCAACAACGTCAAATTCATTGAAATTAAAGTTGAAATTCACAAGTTATGCTCATTTGCGTCATTTTTTATAGCACTTACTTAAAACACTATAACTTGAAGATTTCAACTCCGTTTTAGACGATTTTACTGCTATTGGATAGCCCTCACTCTCATCGATAGTTTCATGAAAGGCAATATTTTAGCTGGTTATCACAAGAAAGTTATTGCCATTTGCGCCAAATACCCTATTTCTAGGGGTATTTTTTAAATACTTTAAACTTGAGGATGTTTGAAACTTTCCTTTTCTAAATGACGTGGCAGACAAATGTTTAGTGACATGGCACACGCGGTATCTTAAGACTACAGGTCCTGAAAAAATCTCCTCCCTCAACCTAACCGGACAGACGCTTTGAACGAGCTGAGCAAAAAAGAAATGTTGATGTACAGGGCGATGCTATTAGCTTGGCCCAGGGAAAGATGCCGGCTTAACTACGGAAACCGGACCTAGAAGTCACTGCCGGAGATGGCAGGCAGTGTAATCGAGAGTTTAGGTTCTGAAATGCTGAGCATTGTTACTCCTGTATCAATATGTATGTTTCTGGTTGTGCTTCTGGTGCAGGGTCTCACTCCTCGTGGTCCCACGACTGGGTATCAGAGTGTAACTGTGCTAGTATATGATGAAAAAGCTTCTGATTCTACTTCAGAGAAGGTTGGAGGCGCTCTGCTCAATGCGTTGGTGTTTGTGGGGATCATTACCATAGTTACCTTCGGCTTGGTTCTGCTTTACTATTTCAGGTGCATCAAGTTCTTACGTGGGTACATGGCTTTTTCAGCATTTTCTGTGCTAAGTTATATGGCAGGCAATATTTTTGTTCTGCTTATTAGCAAGTTTTCAGTGCCCATTGATGCTATTACTTTTTGCATTCTTTTATTCAATTTTGCTGTTGTGGGTGTTTTTGCCGTCCATTCATCTAAAATGCCTATAGTCTTTACACAAGGATACCTAGTTATTATAGGGGTAGTCATGGCATTTTGGTTTACCACATTGCCTGAATGGACAACCTGGGTTCTTCTGGTGGCTCTGGCATTATATGATATGGCTGCAGTATTAACACCCATGGGACCTCTTCATATTTTGGTAAAGTTGGCGGCTACTAGAGAAGAAGAGCTTCCTGCTTTTGTGTATGAAGCAAGACCAACAACTCAAATTGGCACAGCAGGTCCTGCCATAAGTAATTCTGCTTCAGATAGTTCTCAGCTACCAAGAAGTATGGTTGCAAGCAGATGGAGGCAGCGATCTACAATGGCCCAGAATAGTGAAGAGGAGATTAGTCACCATGCAATTGAACTTCAGCCTACAAGGCATGTCATTTCCATGAATACACCTTCCGTCGAAGAAATTCAGCCAGAAAGGATTAATGAAGGACCTTACCATACATGGCATCAAACAAGTTTGGCTGAAGACAATTCAACTATAGAAGATGAGTTCGTTCCTCTTGTACATACATCTGGTTCTGGTACTACTAGTGCTGAAGTCACTGCACTCAGTGGGAGTGAACAAATAGGTCCGGCGTCATTTGGAGGAATTAAGCTTGGGCTTGGTGATTTTGTCTTTTATAGTGTCCTTGTAGGAAGGGCAGCAATGTTTGACCTTATGACTGTGTATGCCTGTTATTTGGCCATCATTGCAGGACTTGGTCTAACTCTGATTTTGCTCTGCTTTTGGCAACGTGCCCTCCCAGCCCTTCCATTCTCAATTTTACTTGGGGTGGCTTTTTACTTTCTTGCAAGATTATTAATGGAGCCTTTCGTTGTAGGCCTCAGCTCAAATTTGATGTTCTTTTGAGGTAGGAACATATTTCCAGACTGCATAATGTGTCCTTTATACTGCTCAAGCAGTAGAAAGAATTGTTATTATTGGTTCATTTCAATCGAAAAGAAGAGAGACATTTTTTACACTGTTATCATGATCACAAATGAGAATGTTGCTTCCTTGGGTTGCAGAAAGACGAGTTCGGATGTTCTTGGAGGGCCATTATTGGCAAATTGATTCAACATGGGGAATCTTCTAGATGATTGGGTGTTCCTTTTCCTGGTGAATCTGGAACGTTCAAAAGTGACATCAATCATGCATTATCATTATTTATGCCTTTGCCACCAGGTTATGTTCCCTTTGGGCACATTCCAAAAGGTTGCCCTTTGCTATAAACAAGAACTTGGATAAGCACCACAATACTGGATTGATATGAACAAAAATATTTTGACAATGCCTCTTGAAATATGATACTGTAACTTCACTTACTTTTTCAATGACTAATAAAGAGGCGAGACTTGGCTCTTTTGGGATTTAATTTAAATTGAAATATATGGTAGGCAGGGCATTAGGCGATTTTGTATTAGTACTGTAGTGGTACTAGTTCAGATTTTGATGGCATCTGGTGTAACTCTTTTGACGTTTTCCAGATTCAAGCTCACTTTGCTGGACAGCAACAGCAGTAAGCATTCATTTTAGTTTCCTGCTGTGATGGTTGGAAAATTACCCATATCTTCGATGCCAATTTTCTAAGAGTACGATTTTGCGTTTAAGGAGTTTGCCAGTGGGCTAGTGTGGTCAGATATTCGTAGCAGCTAGAAGCATCATTTATATGCAAAGTGTCAGCAAAATGGTGCTTCAAACCGAATAGACGGATTGTATAGGAATAAGAATCAGATTGAAGACCTGGATGAACAACCTTGGCAAAGCATCAAGAGGTTGCAATAACGTCCTCGGCAGGGAAGTGTAATATTAACTTTGGAAATGTTATCCTGCAAGTTCAGGAATGAAGAGGAGGGGAGTTGAGAGCATGAGGATCAGTTGAGATATTTGGATGGAGAGAATAGACATGCAGAGGGGGCAAGGCAAGACTATTTGAGATTTTTTTGGGATGGTGGCAATGAACTAGGACAGTGAGAAAGGCACTGCGTTTTGTAGCAACATATGTAAGTGGATGTGTTTAGCACACCTGTAAACATTCTAACAATTTTCATGATTATAACAAGTGACATAGGAATGCAAGCCATATTCATTGCATAACATTAAGAAACCATTAATAATTTGCAGGCTAGAGAAACTATTGGTTTTTTTCGGAATAAATCAGTTTTTTTTTTTAACCATTAAGAATATTACCTAAATGCACTTGTATTTTGTGTATTTTACCAAAATAGTCCATGTATTTCAATTATTTCCTTATTAAATGCCCTTGGTCAACAAAATACCACTGTATTATCAATACATGTATAATTATTATGGGAAAGATTCTTTTGGAATATTCGGCGTTGATGCCTCGTTCTAAAAACGCCACCAATGTATTCTAAGGAAAAATAGGGCTTTAATAAAAAGATGAAAATGAAATGCCCCGCTTACTGCGCCCTATTCTCGAAAGCATTGGCTATGGCGGCTCTGGTCCGACAACAACTTCCAAGAAGACTTCGGAGATAAGAGGCCTCGGTGAGTCCGCCTTTGATCAAAATACCTTGATGCTTGATGCTGCGAGCTATGACGATTTCTCGCAAAGCTATGAAAACCCTGGCATGTTGGGGTTTGGAGATCTGCCGACCCCGAGCTTAAAATTTCGTAGTAGAAGCCGGGCTTAGCAAGGCCAAAATTTCTTTGAAGCAACCAAGTTTCTTGAACACTGATGATTCTGAACTTAAAAATACATCACATATTACCGGTTCGAACTTATGTGATGGTAACAATTAGTCGCAATTACGCATTTTGGAATTCGGGATTGTAGGAAAAGCCGAAACAGCTCCACGGGTTGACTGGAAAGTACAAAGGATGGTAAATTCTCCGCATGCTTTTAATAGATTGATCGAGAGAAAAATAATGTGCCTTTATCGGCGATCGCTTTGGAATTTCCAGTCTACATTCTTGAATGTTTTAGGGACGCAAAAAGCTAGTTGTATTTTTTCGCTAAATTAGTTATGTCCACAAAATCTACTTCTCGAACTAATCACATTGCACAAAACGGTATGCATGCATCCAGGTAATAATGTAGATACATGAAAGTTGGATATTGCTTCAATCATGTACATTTCTTGGAGATCTTGGTTTACTGCACTGGAAATGATAAAGCCCAAGCGTTTAAAATTTCAAGGCAATGCCAAGTTCAAATATTCTCTTCTTTACTTGCCATTATTTACGGCTATGAGATTCTCGCAGTGTTCCTAAGATCCCTTGACAAGTGTTGTCTCATCGGCAACAAACCTTGGTGTCCTCGTCAATTTGTCTTAGTTAGAAGCACCAAGGTGATAGCAATATTTCGCTTCAAAGGCCATAAATATTGACTTCTTATTCTTGCATTACAAATGCCTTCATGTGGAATTGTCGAGATTGTGGAAGCGAATTCTATGTAAGTCTTTGCATACTCTAGCATATTTGTATTGGCTTTGTATTCATTCGGTTAAGTGGCATTGAGCTACTTAAAGCCTGAAACACATAAATTGGCATGATTATTGTGTCTCTTAGAAGTCTTCTTAAGAACATTCCTACTTAAATAGCTCATGTTCAATGAGCCAAATATACATAGTCTATTATATGCTTTGGCAATGCAGGCATTGAAGACGACCGACATATGAAGATGTTGAAAACATGGGAAAGAAACTAGGTATGTATATTCACACATTCTCTCCAAATTGAGAATGGATAGCTGGATCTTATTGCATGGCTGGATATGTAGGTGCATCGTAATTGTTTATTGATTTTACAATGTCCCCATTGTCATACAGCTAGACAAAGTATTAATTGAAATGCAAATGAATCGCCTGCCTAATGCCCCACGAAATAGAGAATAAGGCACCTTGCATCTGGCTTCACCTGTAAAAGCAAGGGCTAAATCTGAGAACATTGAAGGCTTTGCCCAGTTTGATTTTACAAGAAGGCCTTCACGTTCTAAAAAGCGTAGCTTTGCATAGGGATGAATGGAACGTGGGATCTAATATTTTATAGTTTCACCATTCTAGCACATAGTTATTGTTATCTATTAGGCATCTTGAAACCCTACTAAGGTACTTCTGTTATATCAAGCCTACATTTCTTCATAATGTTGTTTTGCATAGCATCTTTCATTTGTTAATGGTTAGGGTTTGCAGTTTGGCATGAATGCAGTTGAAATGCATTCTCTAGACGATGGTCTTCATAATGTTGTTTTGCATAGCATCTTTCATTTGTTAATGGTTAGGGTTTGCAGTTTGGCATGAATGCAGTTGAAATGCATTCTCTAGACGATGGTCTTCATGTGCTTCAGCCTCCAAACTTGCTCATGCAATTTTAAGAATCTTTCATTTATTTCAGAGGTGTCTGAGCCAGAATTAAACGAATCCCAATTTTCATCTAGTTATATTTTGTATCTGACCTTTATTTAGCTAGCTGTGCATCTTAATTATATTCTATTATTTAATGTACGCTTGAGATGGCAAGACGTCAATCGGAGGTAAGAAATGACGATATAACATGTGGTGCTACTGAGAATTAAAAGTAGACCTTTTTTTGCAACAAATTTACCTTCAATGAGGCCCACCTAGATCTATGTGGAAACATATCTATAGGTCAGAGTTGTTGTTGATTCAGATTTTGCATTTGCTTGGTTATGCAAAACGCAAATGCAACATGCCTTATGTTTGTCTTGATTTTCATTGGTGTTAATTTAATTTCTAGTTTACAACCTGAACTATCGTGTTTTTTTGCAATAATTTCAACAACCCAGTGACCATATTTTCTCTTATAACCACAAATATACACAACTAGTGTTTAAGCTAGTGCTCACTCATAGTGTTCACCAAGCGAGTGCTCACTCAGGGTTAGTTGATCCTTTTTAACGCTAGAAAATATTCTTAATCAATATCATGGTGCAACAACTTTACGTGCTAGAATGAGTATTTGTTTGGTAAGTAAACCATTGGTACTAATGATCATGATGCCATATTATATGGAAAAAAATGACGCTACTAATTCTCATAATGCCACAATAAATAAACAAAAGATAAATGCCACAATAAATAGACAAAAGTCTTAGCCTCTCTAGTGAGACCTTTTTTTTTTTTGTCCAGTTTCATTATTGGCCTAGCTCATCTTTCCATATCTAACATGCTCCTTTGGATCACATTGTTGCTCTTGGCCATACACATCAGTCCAGTTGTGCATTATGTGTAATATTTCAAAAAGGCAAAGGACAAATCACACCAATGGCATGGTGGTTGCTTTCGGCCCTCCACACCCACTTTCAACAACCCCTGATCTCTCTAGGCGTGATAAAACCCCTTCAAACTTTCAAGATTAGGAGATGTAGTGTCTTCAATGAAAGGATATGGATAATGTATTGTAATTGAACACTTCGTGTTTTGCCCCTTTGTGAAATTCATTTGTTTGGGACAGACAAAGATATTACAGCTGCTAATCTTGGAGTATTGTAAGTTCAAATCCTGCATGTTCTTTCGCAGCTCAAGGATGTCCCAGAATTGAGATCTATTCGACTGAGCACAAAACTTCTTTTGCAGTGGGTTGGAGAAGAGAAATGTTCGCGGCGGCCGCAAGGCCGCCGCGATAAATTTCTTGTAGTATATTTACTTAAATGCTCTCAATTTTTTACGCTATTATCAAAATGCCCCTCAAGTAACATTAGAATTTAATAAAATACCCCCGCTTCATAAAAATGCACATAAACATATAACTTTGGTACAAGATTTTTTTTAAGATAATTGATTACCAGAACGAATATTTTGAACCAATAATTAATAGAAGTAAATCCTTTTGAAAAATATTCCATGTGATGTCTAGTGCTGGTAGTGCAGGAAAACTACGATGGTTTTGCCTGCCCCCTTGGCAATTTTTTTCATCGCAATGTCTCTTTTATGAGCCATCATCCATATTGCGAATACATCTCTTCTTTGTACACCCTGGTTGATGATGAGGAAATGGCAGTAATGGAACATCTTCATTAATTTCATCATCATGTGTTTTGTGGTGGTTTTATTCGATATAGTATAGGTACTGGCAAATTCTGATAGCAGTACCCATAAAGATATGGGAATTTTTTAGTATTTGGACTATCTAGAGTAAAAACACCACAAAACACATGATGATGAAATGAATGAAGATGTTACATTACCGCCAGTTGCTCGTTGTCAACTAGGGCATCCAAAGGAGAGATGCATTTGCATTGAGGCTGATGGCTCACAAAAGAGGCCATTATGATGTAAAATTGCTAAGAGGTTGGGCTGTCGAAGCTTTCGTGCACCACCAGCATGAGACATCACACTACAACAGGATAGGTTGTTTTACGTCAAGTATAGCGTCCAAAAACCTGACGCTAAATGTCTTTTCAAGACCCACAAATTGACAAAAAGTTGTCGCTATAAATGTCGTGGTTTGATGTCACACGAACGTCACTTATTGTGTCATTTATTGCGTCATGCCGTCATGATGCAAGCATGACGCAAGGACAATATTAGTGGCTATTTTACATCGTATTTGAACCAAGTTTATGTCAAAATTATTGTATAATTGCATCTTGCATTACATCACATTAGTGTCAACTATAATTTGAATTTGGTGCATTTCCATGTCGTATACGTCGTCCATAAATAGACAACTCTGTGTCACAATTGTGACACCTTTTGTGACACCTTTTTAATACAGTTGCATGCTAGTTTGTTACAACGTTGTGTAAGTTTGATGATCTTTTTGCAACAAAATAATCATAATGTATATGACAACTTAGTGACAATTGTGACACTACTATAATACATTTCTATGCTTCATTGTGTTAATTTTATGACCACTTTGTAACAAAATAATGGCCATACACATGTACGTTTGTGACATGTAAACTAATTATTTATGTTACATCTATATCAAGGTTGTAACAACTATTTACATAATTAAGAAGACTGTTGCGTCAATTTTGTAATAGTTTTATGTCTATATTGTCGTGGCTTGATTTATTTCTCTTGGGTGACCGATTTACAATTTCTTTGTCATTCTATGTATATATGCATTTTTTGCCAATATTCTAATGTGAGTTGAAGTAGAATAATGCTTCTTTTTTCTTCAACTAATAAAAGTTACATCTAACCAATATAACTAGAAGAAGTGATTGCATTAAACTTAATAAATAGCTAACAAGTCATTGAAATGTTAATATCAAAAGTATAGCCACTAAATGAGATACTAAGTTTTGGTAAATAGTTGAAGTTCTGCAATTCATCGGACCTCAAACTAAAACTAGCTTCAATTGATCATTCTGCATTATCTTCAGGAGGAGAGGGACTTTTATCACGTCTAGTAGTTTCTCGATCCTCATGATCCTGTTAACAAGTATATGTGGTCAAATAGTTGCTCACTACTATAAATTATCAATACATGTATAATTATTATGGGAAAGATTCTTTTGGAATATTCGGCGTTGATGCCTCGTTCTAAAACTGCCACGTATTTCCGGAAGGAAAAAATAGGGCTTTAATAAAAAAGATGAAAAATGAAATGCCCTGTTCTGCGCCCTATTCTGAGCATTGGCTATGGCGGCTACCGTCCGACAACAACTTCCAAGAAGACTCAGAGATAAGAGGTCGGTGAGTCTGCCTTTGATCAAAATACCTTGATGCTTGATGCAGAGAGCTATGACGATTTCTGCAAAGCTATGAAAACCCGGGCATGTTGGGGTTTTGGAGATGCAGCGGCCCCGAGCTTAAAATTTCGTAGTAGAAGCTGGCTTAGCAAGGCCAGCGAATTTCTTGAAGCAACCAAGTTTCTTGAACACTGATGATTCTGAACTTAAAAATACATCACATATTACCGGTTCAGAACTTATGTGATGGTAACAATTAGCTGCAATTCTGCATTTTGGAATTCGGGATTGTAGGAAAAGCCGAGCACTGGCTCACAGGTTGACTGGAAAGTACAAAGGATGGTAAATTCTCTGGCATGCTTTTAATAGATTGATCAGAGAAAAATAATGTGCCTTTATCGTAATCGCTTGGAATTTCCAGTCTACATTCTTGAATGTTTTAGGGACGGCAAAGCTAGTTGTATTTTTCTGCTAAATTCGTTATGTCCACAAAATCTACTTCTCGAACTAATCTGTTGCACAAACGGCTGTCTGCATGCATCCAGGTAATAATGTAGATACATGAAAGTTGGATATTGCTTCAATCATGTACATTTCTTGGAGATCTTGGTTTACTGCACTGGAAATGATAAAGCCCAAGCGTTTAAAAATTTCAAGGCAATGCCAAGTTCAAATATTCTCTTCTTTACTTGCCATTATTTCTGGCTATGAGATTCTGCAGGTGTTCCGGAAGATCCCTTCAGCAAGTGTTGTCTCATCTGGCAACAAACCTTGGTGTCCTCGTCAATTTGTCTTAGTTAGAAGCACCAAGGTGATAGCAATATTTCGTTGCAGTGCCATAAATATTGACTTCTTATTCTTGCATTACAAATGCCTTCATGTGGAATTGTCGAGATTGTGGAAGCGAATTCTATGTAAGTGCTGCATACTCTAGCATATTTGTATTGGCTTTGTATTCAGTCAGTTCGTGGCATTGAGCTACTTAAAGCACAGAACACATAAATTGGCATGATTATTGTGTCTCTTAGAAGTCTTCTTAAGAACATTCCTACTTAAATAGCTCATGTTCAATGAGCCAAATATACATAGTCTATTATATGCTTTGGCAATGCAGGCATTGAAGACGACCGACATATGAAGATGTTGAAAACATGGGAAAGAAACTAGGTATGTATATTCACACATTCTCTCCAAATTGAGAATGGATAGCTGGATCTTATTGCATGGCTGGATATGTAGGTGCATCGTAATTGTTTATTGATTTTACAATGTCCCCATTGTCATACAGCTAGACAAAGTATTAATTGAAATGCAAATGAATCGCCTGCCTAATGCCCCACGAAATAGAGAATAAGGCACCTTGCATCTGGCTTCACCTGTAAAAGCAAGGGCTAAATCTGAGAACATTGAAGGCTTTGCCCAGTTTGATTTTACAAGAAGGCCTTCACGTTCTAAAAAGCGTAGCTTTGCATAGGGATGAATGGAACGTGGGATCTAATATTTTATAGTTTCACCATTCTAGCACATAGTTATTGTTATCTATTAGGCATCTTGAAACCCTACTAAGGTACTTCTGTTATATCAAGCCTACATTTCTTCATAATGTTGTTTTGCATAGCATCTTTCATTTGTTAATGGTTAGGGTTTGCAGTTTGGCATGAATGCAGTTGAAATGCATTCTCTAGACGATGGTCTTCATAATGTTGTTTTGCATAGCATCTTTCATTTGTTAATGGTTAGGGTTTGCAGTTTGGCATGAATGCAGTTGAAATGCATTCTCTAGACGATGGTCTTCATGTGCTTCAGCCTCCAAACTTGCTCATGCAATTTTAAGAATCTTTCATTTATTTCAGAGGTGTCTGAGCCAGAATTAAACGAATCCCAATTTTCATCTAGTTATATTTTGTATCTGACCTTTATTTAGCTAGCTGTGCATCTTAATTATATTCTATTATTTAATGTACGCTTCAGATGGCAAGACGTCAATCGGAGGTAAGAAATGACGATATAACATGTGGTGCTACTGAGAATTAAAAGTAGACCTTTTTTTGCAACAAATTTACCTTCAATGAGGCCCACCTAGATCTATGTGGAAACATATCTATAGGTCAGCGTTGTTGTTGATTCAGATTTTGCATTTGCTTGGTTATGCAAAACGCAAATGCAACATGCCTTATGTTTGTCTTGATTTTCATTGGTGTTAATTTAATTTCTAGTTTACAACCTGAACTATCGTGTTTTTTTGCAATAATTTCAACAACCCAGTGACCATATTTTCTCTTATAACCACAAATATACACAACTAGTGTTTAAGCTAGTGCTCACTCATAGTGTTCACCAAGCGAGTGCTCACTCAGGGTTAGTTGATCCTTTTTAACGCTAGAAAATATTCTTAATCAATATCATGGTGCAACAACTTTACGTGCTAGAATGAGTATTTGTTTGGTAAGTAAACCATTGGTACTAATGATCATGATGCCATATTATATGGAAAAAAATGACGCTACTAATTCTCATAATGCCACAATAAATAAACAAAAGATAAATGCCACAATAAATAGACAAAAGTCTTAGCCTCTCTAGTGAGACCTTTTTTTTTTTTTTTGTCCAGTTTCATTATTGGCCTAGCTCATCTTTCCATATCTAACATGCTCCTTTGGATCACATTGTTGCTCTTGGCCATACACATCAGTCCAGTTGTGCATTATGTGTAATATTTCAAAAAGGCAAAGGACAAATCACACCAATGGCATGGTGGTTGCTTTCGGCCCTCCACACCCACTTTCAACAACCCCTGATCTCTCTAGGCGTGATAAAACCCCTTCAAACTTTCAAGATTAGGAGATGTAGTGTCTTCAATGAAAGGATATGGATAATGTATTGTAATTGAACACTTCGTGTTTTGCCCCTTTGTGAAATTCATTTGTTTGGGACAGACAAAGATATTACAGCTGCTAATCTTGGAGTATTGTAAGTTCAAATCCTGCATGTTCTTTCGCATCTCAAGGATGTCCCAGAATTGAGATCTATTCGACTGAGCACAAAACTTCTTTTGCAGTGGGTTGGAGAAGAGAAATGTTCGCGGCGGCCGCAAGGCCGCCGCGATAAATTTCTTGTATGTATAAAAACATGCACTTCTCTCAAAAATTGAATACAACCATGAATCCTAACTAATGTGAATCCTTAACTAATGGTTTAGGGTTCATCCTTTAGAACATGAAATTAAAAAATAATTTTTACAATAAGTTACTCACCATTTCTTCTTCTTCTTCAAAGTCTAGGTAAATAGGCTCTTGCTTCTTTGAGACTTCTTCACCTCTTTCTGACCTTTTCATCTTTTTCTTGAACACAATCCCAGGACTAACTCTTTTCACATAATCAATCGGCTTTATCTTTTGCAAGACAAGACATTAAAATAAAAAGAACATAAAATGAATTATCATTCTTCCTACCTTTTGTACTTCATGACCTTTTTTCAACCATTTTTTTTTCCACGCAAAGATATCCACCATCATCTTTGATTTTTTGCATCAAATCATCAACAGGGAAACTACCCCAATCCGAAAACTACACAAAAATTGAAATAAAAAAATTAAAATGAAAAATAACAATTACTAAAAAGCATCTTGTATAATAATATAAAAATGAAATAGTACTTACAAACTTGGATCTAATAGATGCATCTCCACCAGAACCAGTACGTTGCCTCCTATTTCGCCTAGCTACCTTTTTCTTTTGACGTTGGTATACTTGACCACATTGCTCAACGAATCTTTCCCAACATTCTTTGCTTACTTTTAAAGGACGGCAATCTTTTCCAGCTCGCACTTTTCTTCGCAAGTTATCCCTATTTATGATCAATGTCAATTAGCAACGAACAAAAGTAACCAATCAAAAGAAAAAAGCAAAGAAAAGAGAAAGGAATCACCTGTAGTGTCTCCATCTCTTTGCCAGTAATCTGTTAAGTTCTGCCTCGTTCAAACCATGACCAAAGTTGTCAATTATATACCTTATTGCGCGTTCTCGATGACGTGCCTTGACTTGACGCCAAGTCTTATCGATCTCATGGCAGTAAGCCTTCATACCATTTGTTGCTTGCTCCACGAATTCCTTCCCTGCATCATCAAGATAGGGCATTCCTTTATAATAGTACACCCCGCAAAAATAAAGCATCATCATAAAAAAGACATGTTCTGGTAAGCTTAATCCTAGCAAATCACTCAACACTTCACCATCGTGGATGCAACTTTAAATCCAAATTTCTTGCATTTTAATGTATTAACAAAAAGGTTGTAAATCCAAACAAAGGCATTTTAATCTAACCGAAACAAACAAGGGTCCGGTTTCAAGCATGCAAATAAACTCAATGTATCATTTAAATTTCGCAACCCAGAACCATAATGATGTCATTGGACTTAATCGGATTTTTATCAGAGCAAAGGGGCTATCCAAAACATTTTAACAATGGGATCGATTGATACAAACATCGCAAAGAAATGAACTCTTATTCCACCAAATCAAGATTTTTCCATGGTCGACTTCAAAAACATGAGCCCCTGCAACCTGCAAAATATAAATGAATAGGGGAGTACATTTAAGTTTGATTTGCCCCGATCTGCAGGTTGGTGACCATGCTTGGTGCTTGTAGCATTCATGGGGACATGGCCCAAGGTAGGTAAACATCTTTGCAAAACAGTGCTATTGATTTGGATCAACATGGTTCTTTAGCTTACATTGTCCTATCAAATTTATATTACGCCCACGGGCATGTGGAAGGAAGCGAGATGGTAAGACACATGATGATTGACTGGGCTAGATGCGAAGATACGTGTGATTTAGACCATTCCGGTTTATATGATTCTCACATGGTGCATGGGTCCGTAAATCGATGGTGAAATCTAATGGACTATATAGTCAACAACTTAATGTACTATCAAGTCACCCACTTGCCCAAGAATCTAAGCTATTCTTCCATCATTTTTGTGCGATGAGAAAAGAATGATTGGGTTAGTAATCGCTTATAGTACATTCCGTAATATAGAGTGCTCGGAGATACCCATCCGGTGGACCGCAATGATTCTTGAATGTGCTTTCGGCATGGTGATGGTAATGATATTTTTCTCCATTTTCAAAAGATGCAAGAGGAAGGTGTGAGGCCAAATGATGTGTCTTTTATCGATTATGCTCATTGCATGCAAATGAGTGGGCCTAATACACGAGATGTCAACGCTTTATGTCTACACAAGGATATGATTTATCACAAAACCTTGAACAAGATCTTGATGTATGGGTTGATCTTCTTGGTAAGGCCCGATGGATGGATCGAGGTCAAGATTTTATAAATAAAATGCTTATTTGCCGTGGGCTGACCATGCTTGGTGCTTTTAGCATTCATGGAGACATGGTTCGAGGTAAACGTGCTGTCCACATGATTCTTCAGCTTGCATTGACCTATGAGATATATATTCTGCCGCAATGTGGAAGTAAGCAGAAAGGGCAAGACACATGATGATTGACAGGGGGCTAGATGAAGACTGTGATGTAAACCATTCCAGTATAGATGATGTTGTCATGGTGCATGGTCCAGAAATCAGATGATGTTATTATAATCAAATCCCTGTGGACTATACAGTCAGCAACTTGCTCAAGAATCTAGCTTATGGTCATTCTGATCGGATTGAGGAGGCTTATATTCAGTTTATTTCAATGAGTAAAGACTGGTGTATTTCACCATCTCCAGAACATTATCATCGCATGGTTGACCTGATTGGGCATCCAGGGTGCCTAGATGAGGGCGAGGATTTCATTAACAACATGCCATTTCAATGTGGTGTGGAGGCATTCAGAAGTTTACTTGCTGCATGTAGAATCTATGGAGATGTGTTAAGAGGAAATCATGCAACAAAATAAACCTGAATCGGAGCACAAAGCTGCCATAACTAGAGAAAAGGAAACATAGATTAAAAAAAAATAACTTACATCAGATTTTGTTAACTTCTTGAACTGAACACGATAAGATAGTTCAGTCTCCTCCGCAGAACCACCTTCCGGATCAACTTTGTCATCATCAGAAGAATCGACAGAATGAGAAGAGTGAATCTCCTCATCAGAGGACGAATCACTCAGAATAACACGTCCCCTGGTGATGATGTTTTCTTTCTTCTTGTTAGCATTACTACCTTGTCTTGATGTCTCTCCTTCTCCAGAACTAGTTGACCTCCTCCGTGCTTTCAAAATCTTCATAGCTTCCCTTTCCCTGCTACCAAACAGTCTGAAATTAGCTAAGACTAGCATAACTTCCATTCATTCCTCGGGCCAGCAATCTTTTAGGAACTTTTGTCTGGACTTAAAAAGATGCATCCACAATAGTGATGCCATCAAAAGCAAGAACAAGTCAAATTTATTCATGAAATACCAAGCCAATATACATGCAATGCAGCTTTTGATGCTCAAATCAAACATGGTGAACATGAAATGACATATCAACTGTATGAGAAAATGCAGAAGCATGGAGGAAGGGGAGATAAATTCACTTTTTTTGAGCATGTTGAAAACCTGCAGCACAATAGAGCAAGGCCTCGTCCAGGATGTTATGCCCATTCACAAGATGCATGCAAAAATGTTGTGGTAGGCTGTTTTAATAATCTCCAAAAGCCTGGCCAGATTACTACTGAACTATCACTTAAAAAAGGAACTATTATTGACGTTTCCAGCAGCATTAGTATAATGGAAACATGGACATCATGACCCAGCCCTAACCACGAAATCACTGCAGCTGCCAAAGCCATCGGAACTACACAATTAAGCAACGTGAGAGTTCAGAGCTTCTTATCCAATACAGGTCTGATACAATTCAAATATAAGGACCTTAAAGTTGCAACTCAGAATTTCAGCAAGAAGGCCGTCATTGGAGAAGGATGTTTTGGTACAGTGTATAGAGGAACACTAGAAAATATTGAAGTAGGAGTAAAACTGATGAAAAATGCTACATCAGAAGGTGATCCAGAATTTTTAAATGAAATGGAAGTAATCAATAAGGTCAGGCATCTGTTTATTCCAGCATAGATCTTTGGTCACGCTCCTAGACCTTGTAAGCAAGCAGTGCTGCTTTTCTTTGAACCCTACTTGTTAAATCAGAGCCTGGGAATTGAACCCAGAAAAGAGCCTATTTATTACAAGATATATCATAACCTATTTACAAGACAGCCTATTTATTATAAGATATTCAGATCAGGGAAAGTTCCGAGTCTATCCCCTTGGCCTTTCATTATGCAAAGTCGGCAACAAGATCTATATTATACCGCCAAGAATGATTCTGAGAAAAGCTTGGGACCAAAGAAAGAGTATGGCTTACAATTTGCGAGTCAGAAACAGAGATTTAGGCTAAGTACAATTTGCGGTCACGGGAACGAGTAGATTTAGCCTAAGTATCGGGACTTTAAGACTTGGAAGAAATACTTAATCCAATATGCAAATGATGTAGCTTTTCATGCAACCCCAAAGAAATTTAGTATTTCAAAGATGTAATTGACATGCCCATCGAAGTTGGCTCTTGGTTCCAGATCTTCACTAGTTTCTTTCTCCCTTTGTTTGATTTGTAAACTCTTCGTCACTCTTTTCTCCATTTCCACAAAGAAATCCTCATAAATTTCCGAGGCATGTTGGCAAAAAATTTGCCATTCTTTACGCTTTCGGTTGCTTATGCGTTATCTTCACCATGGCTATCATTCTCATCCCCGAACCATTGCTCAGAGCTGGGGCTTTTCCTTTCCTATGTTTGTCTTGCCAACTTCCAGCCATCGCAGCGAAAACCGGGACCTCAAAATGGAAACTTTTAGGGCGTGAATAATCAAACAATAGAGAAAATAATACTTACTCGGTGAGCAAAAGAGGCGCCCGGATCTCGAGTGAGAGCAGGAGAAGTGAGACCAAGAGAGCAACAAAAGGTGGATGTGCGATTTGTAGAGCGGGAGATTGAAGAAATTTTGGCGCCGTGTTCAGCTCATCTTGCCTTGCATTTCGATTTGTTAATTCGGCACCAGTAATTTTCATGATGTCCATTTTTTCAAAGATCAGTAATTTTTCATGATGGATTTAGTTACTATTTTGGCATTTTTTGACCTTTTCGATTTTGGCTATCTCTAATTAAATTCTATAAACTGCTTGCTATTCTATTCTCAAGTTTCATTCTAAATGCAAGCACGAAATATCATATTTTGAGTTTTTTCTCAAACAAGCATTTTAGAATAAAACATGAAAGATGGGATATTTCTAGCCATATTTTGGCATTTTACTTGCCATTAGTTGATATTTTCTCTAGCATGAAATCCTAGTGCTTGCATTTTTTTACTTGCCATTAGTTGATATTTTCTCAAGCATTCCTAGTGCTAGCATTTTTTTTTTACTTGCCATTAAATTCTCTTGTCAACTAAATTGTAAGTATGAGGAGTCATCTATTGCAAATCAATGTCTAGAACTTTTTTTGTGGAATGTTAGTGGATTATTTAATTCAAGAAAACCTTGGGCTATAGAGCGTCCATGAATCGGTAAGAATTTCTGCGCTAGCATATTCATGATTATCTTCTCATCCAAAAGCTATTTTGCTAATTTGCATGATATGCCTCTGTTATTTCGATAAATTTAACCTTTACCACCTTTTTTGGTATCTGTCGGTTACTTCCATAATAACTATAACCTTTTACCAGTTTTGTTTTTTATCACTTTTTGTTGTTAGTATTGGCAATTTGGTTGGAATTTTGTCACTTTGGGAAATTTTGCTAACATTACTCATGTTTATCTTCTCATTTTGACAGTCTTATTGAGATGAGCAATAGCAGTGGCAGCAACACGAGCAGCGCAGGGGATTATTTACCAGGTCGAGCATGCTCATCTTCAACGTCATCTTCTTCGTCCCCCCATCAAAGACATAGGAAAAGACCGAGAAATAACCCTATTGAAGCTTCGTACCGTCATCGTGAAAGTTGTTGGTGCAACGCATGTCGGGGAACTGCTACACGTTCTTATCATGTGCTGCAACAACACGAGGCACGATATGGCATGTGGCTTAAATAGGCCCCAAACAAAAGCGATGAGGAATGCCAACCTGAAGGGGAAGCAAATGAGGTACCCTACATATATACTCCTCTAGGCATTTAAATTAATTAGTTGGCACGTGCATTTAGTCATTTGAAATGTTTAAATATGTGCAGTTCGTTATGTCACCAAATAAATTACACCTTGAAATTATACAATTGTTTCATAGTGTATGATCTTTAAACTACCACTTACTATAAAATGATAACTAACATCTACATGTTCAGTCTTCGGGTGATGAATCATTGGATGGAGATGAAACATCAAGTTCAAACAATACTTTTCTTGGTGGGGATGCTATACATGAAACAATTGCAAATTATTTTCCAAATAGCTCAACAACCCGAAATGAGAATGTTGGTGACAAGGCTGAATTCTTGCACAACGAGGCAACAACTCCTTTGTATCCAAATGCACGATATATCTCGCCTTGCTACATGTTTGCTAATTTTAAACCTCCAACATAAAGTCGGTTGGAGCAACAACAGTTGTTTCGAGCTTTTCAGGTATGTATGTGCACTCTTAAGTTCTTTTTTTACAATGCTGCTACTAACAATATTATAACATGAGACATGTACTCTAGTTTGTTAGGCAAAATACTACCAGAAGGGCATTGCCTTCCAAAGTCAAGGAGCGAGGCAAGAGAGTTGTTGCGAGCATTGGGGCTAGAGTACAATTGTATACATGCATGCATTAATGATTGCATACTATTTCGCAACAACTATGCCGAGAATCAGTCATGCCCAAAGTGTAATGAGCCACGTTATGAGGAAGGAAGATGGTCAAAGGTGGCAAGGAAAACCTTGCGACATATGCCTATAATACCCCGCTTACGTTATATGTTTCGATCTCCTTCAATTGCCTCATTCATGGATTACCATGCCAAAAATCGGAGCATAGATGGGAAAATGAGGATGCCAGCAGATGGAGAGTCTTGGAAGAATGTCGAAGAAAAGTGGCCACAATTTAAAACGGAGCCTCGCAACATTAGGCTTGGGCTAGGGCTTGATGGAATATGCCCCGGGATCTATGTCATCATCACATAGCGTATGGCCGATAGTTGTTGTAAACTACAATATTCCACCATGGATGGCTATCAAGCCTGGTCATATCATGTTGACATTGATTGTTCCAGGTATTATGTTATGGTCATATTTTGTATGAACATGTAAAGAAGTGGAAAAATGTTTCTTGCAGGAAAATACCAAGTAAAAAATATGGATGTTTACATGGAACCTTTGATAGAGGAATTGGAAATATTATGGAAGGGGATCCATATGTATGACATTGTAAGAGAGCCACATGATTTCACACTGCACGGGATGCTATGTTTCACAATTCATGACTATCCAGGCTTCTCTGTGGGATCAGGTAAGTATATTATGACAAAATTATATAATTTAAAGATTCTAGTTGCTCGTAAACCATGATGCTAAAATCAAGTTCTTACTTTGTGATGTAACAGGTCTACAGACAAGTGGAGCATATGGATGTCCTTCATGTGGAACTAGCCTAACATCATACAGATCCAAACATCTCAAGAAGCAAATATACATTGGCCACAAAAAATATTTACCTGAAGGGCACCATGCACGTGGGCGTGAGGTGATACCCCCACCAAAACGATGGACAACTAGGGACTGGCTCCATGCCTGGAAAGATGCAAACCCAAATTTGGATTACTTGGCTAATATTGGAGAAGGCGATACCATACTTCCCTCCGGTATGAAGCGCTTATCTATATTTTATCGGCTAGAGTATTGGGTAGATTTGGAAGTCGTACATCTACTTGATCCGATGCATATATTCAAAAATATTGCACATTCTCTCTCGTGGGAAGCATTTAACCGTGAATGGGAGACATTAGGAGCCCGAGAGGATCTTTTAAAGAAAGAAAAAATAAAAAGAGAATATTGGCCAATTGAGAGGGTCGGAAGACTCAAATGGAAAAAGGGTGATTGGGTGTTAGAGAAACAACAAAGCTTGCCACGGTGCATAGGAGAATACAAAATATTCGCGACACCGATCGACATGGTGCTTCTCTACAAAAAGCATTTACAAAAGATGGAAAACTTCGGTGGTCTCAAGACACATGACTGGCATAAGTTTCTACAGGTATTTTATCATGAGTTTTGTTGCATGACTATTGAAAATATTTTCATGTATTAAACCATTGTTTGTTGTGGATGTAGCATGTGCTTCCTTGTGCCATTGGAAGCTATCTGACACCAGCCTATAAGGAATATTATATATCGTTTAGGCAAATTTGTGAGATGGGTGTCTTTGAAGGAAATTGATATCTCTGACATTCCAAAGATGGAGGAGGAGGCCATTTTACTATTATGTGATATTGAGAAAGAGTTTCCCTACG
This sequence comes from Isoetes taiwanensis, assembly GCA_021234155.1. NCBI lineage: Eukaryota > Viridiplantae > Streptophyta > Lycopodiopsida > Isoetales > Isoetaceae > Isoetes > Isoetes taiwanensis. The sequence goes on along the minus strand of JAJEKV010000080.1, from coordinate 3,240,023 downwards.
AGCTTCTTAGATCTACAGGTATTATATTGTCCTTTCCTTAAATCTTTCTCACTATGCTTCTTTTTCTTATATTATGTATAGATCTGATGATATTAATGCAATGATATTATTGGCATAGGTGCACCTATTAATTCATATTCCAAATGAGATCAAATTAGCGTGTCCCCGCTCCCCGCACGATGGATGTTCTTTCTCGAGCGATATATGAAAGTGCTCAAGGGGTTTGTTCGCCAAATGGCTAGGCCAGAAGGGTGTATAGCAGAGGGCCATCTCATACAAGAAACACTTTATTTCCTGAATGATGTGACGATTGCATGCAATCCGTGATGGCCTTAAAATGTGGGAGGAAAAAGAGCCCGATGAGATTATATCAGAAGTTCTACAAGGCAAAGGTGTGGAAAAGAACCTAAATGATGAGATGTTTCGTGCCATAAATACATTTGTCTTGAATAACACAACGAGTCTGCAATCTTGGCGAGACATGTATGAAATTGCAAAGGGAGAAGCACGAAGAAATAGCTCACATAGGCGTGGTTCAATAATTGAAGAATGCACCTTGCCGCATACAATGAGCAATGATTGGTTATTAGCTCGTATGGATGAAGCAAGAGATGGTGGACAAACTGTTCCAGATGATGATTATGAGCTTGCCATTGGATGCAATAGAAAGGTATGTAATTTAAATATTTTTATACAATAAACTATATAAATCACTAAAATGCTTTCATATTAGGCGCGATTTCATACATCCATGTGGGCATATGGGCAACACTTTCGTATTAGTAAGGTTGATAAATGGAGAATCACCTTTGACTCTGGAATCATGGCACAATTTGAACAAAGGAGTCAAGCAAGCAAAGTAGGGATCGTGAACCCCATTGATGGTGAATTATATTATGTTGGAACCATATCAGATATCATTGAGTTAAACTATCGAACCTTTCGCGTAAATGTATTGAAAGCACAGTGGTTCAAGGTTGTGTACAGAGGTCAGGGAAAAACAATTAGAATACATGCTTCTGGATTTGTGGAGATTGATTCTACAAAAGTGCTACCCGACATGGACGAGCCATTTGTTTTCCCAAATCAGGTTGAGCAAGTCTTTTTTCATCCAAATCATGACAACAATAATTGGTGGATTGTGATACATTCCCACCCTAGGTCACGTCGTGTGTTTGGAATTCCCACATCTGCAAACGATATCGAGCCAACATCTGATGACGATGATGGACAATCAAGTCATGTAGCACAAGATGTCATGTCTGCAGCAGAACATGAACTTGATGTGCTAGATACTGATACTGTTGAAGGTGATGTCACATTTACAGGAGATGGCGAGGAGACAGATAATGAGTTACCTCAAGCATCTTATTTCCATGAAAATTTCGATGATGAAGATGCTAGCTTCATTTTGCGATCTCCAATGATCTCCCCTCCACGAGAAGAGGTTGAAAATATTGTGCAAATAAGTCACGGTGGCATTGATGATGAGGACTATATTGAAGATGAAGAACTTTCAAGTATTGATTCACATTTTCATCCACACAGGAGTTTACATCTACATCTGGATGATGATGAGTTAGACGACATTGAGCATGACATCAATGACCAATCTAATCTTAATGCTTTGTAAAAATTGGGTTTAGATATTTTATGAATAGCTTGACGTTTTAATTTGGGTACAAATTTGTGCTTGCATTTGGATGATGATGAGTTGGACGATATTGAGCATGATATTGAAGACCAGTTCAACGCTTTATGACAATTATGTTGAATATTATGTAAAAGTCTGCTCTAAATTGCTTTTCTTGTAGTTTATTTAGTTGTATAACACCTAAGAATATATATGCATATGTGTATAATTTGGGAACTTGTAAATGATAGGCCAAAGAATGCTCCCAAGCTCCAAGGTGTCCCTACTTATCTTCTTGAACTGCCCTTTTAAGATGAGATGCTTTTCATTTTCCAAAGCTTCTGCAAGATCATTCGTAGAATGCACTAATAGTTTGTAATAAGGTGTGCATAGTATGGTGTGCATTGAGGTTGAAGTCAAGGTCTAATAGGGTATGCATAGTATGGTGTGCATTGAGGTTGAAGTCAAGGTCTAATAGGGTATGCATAGTATGGTGTGCCAGTCTAATTGAATACTATAAAATGTTTATTTGCAATGTTGTTTTCCTCATACTAGCTAGTGGCACATTTGTGTCAGACTTAGCCCCTTTTGCGTCAAGATGTCTATGCATTTCTAATTCACAATGTCACTATATTGACACTTCTTTGATGCAATCATAATACGTAAGTGCCACAATATATAATAGAAAATTGATATAAAATTGCCGATGTGTCTGACACTGTAAAATGACACAAACGTTTTACAAAAGGTGACAAGAGGCTATCATAAAATGTGACACAAAAACATTTCAAAATTGACTCAAAACTTTAGGATTAGCGATGTTATAGTGGACATAAACTTATTGTTATTCTTGACTTAAATTATGTCACAATCCTTTCACAATACATGATGTAATCGTCATTACAAATGCTAACGAAAAATTAATAAGATTTTGACACAAATATGTGACAAAAATGACGTTGTTGTTGACACAACTATACTGACACAAGTATTGACGCAATCAAATTAATTTGTGTCACTTTCAAGATTCTGACACAAATCTGACGAACCTTAAAAGGTAGTGACGCAGGGCTTGACACAAAAAGCCTATTCTCTTGTAGTGTCATATGGAACATCTTCAAAAGGATTTACTTCTACAAGAAATTTATCGCGGTGGCCTTGGCCGCCGCGAACATCTCTTATCCATTTCTTCTATGTTTTAGAAGTGAATCAGAAGAAGAGAATTTCTGAGACCATCCTTCTCTATTCTATTCTATTCTATTCTATTCTATTCTATTCTATTCTCTCGACTCACTATAAGGAGTCTAGTCTTTAAGAGTAGAGTATACCAGCATATGTAATCCATTGTGCACCTATTTGATGGAGCCAATATTTTAATACAAAGTTGCAATAGGGGCATGGAAATCAATATCTTCATGGTATTCCTATAACTTCGATATATGGCCAATGAATATTAAGCCCGGAGATTTTAACAAAATCCAAAGTTATAACATTTTATGCTTAATACAAAAAATATTCTTAATTAATGCAAGTCAATTAATGGGGATTTTACCATTACCATGTAGAATTTGATCACACTTGTTTTTTTTGTTTATGGAAGGCATGTTTGCGACTTGTCTTCATCTATCAAGTTTAGCTAACACCCATAATTAATTTACAAATGCAGAGGGTGAAGCCTCCGCATTCAGTAGTAGGAACAATATTTAGATAAACAATAAGTGATTGGACCCATTTTCCTGTAAATGCATTGCAGCAACTGCTACAAAGGAAATTGCTGCAATCACACGGCATTGCTTCTAATTTTGAACTAGCCAACACTACAAATGCATCATAGCAATTCAATTAACTTTCTAGTTAGGCAATGTTTTGTTTGTTGAAGTGTTCCAAGAATAAAATGGAAGTTAATGTCTTAAAGACAACATTTTCATCCCAAATTGCACATCATCATGAGCATATGATATTGATAGACTGCTTTATGTCAGCATTGCCTTGACTTATGTACTAAGTCACAAATTTTATTCTCACGTTGCTAAGAACTTTACTCCAAAACTTTGATCTTCTATTGTCATGTGGAGACGCACTGAAGCCGAAATATTTTTCTACCTTCTAGACGAAATCCTGTCAAGAGGGCCGTACTCCCATGTAGCTTTGCACCAGGTCCTTCTTTCAGAAATAGACGAAATGTTAAATCTGTGCATAGCAAAGAGTTTAGGAAAAATGGACAATCAAAGCGAGCAGGACGACGGACATGGACGACCGCTTTTAAAGCCGAGGGCACAACGCCAGAGATGAAAAAATCTAAGCAAAGCAAAAGATCATCAATTTATTGTTTAGCTTTTTAGGATTGCAAGCATGATGGACAAAACCCTCCTTATCAAAAGTGTCAAGTACTCCATTGCATTAGTCTATATCGAAACTGGACTCTAAATCTCAAAAGCAGACAACAAATTAGCAGAAATGGACTCTAAATCTCAAATTAGACAATGCATCTCATTTGAATATGCAAATCTCCATCAAAGCATGTAGATGCTTCCTGGGATTCTTAAAATATCCTTTAAACTGAAATTTCTGCTGCCATTTAGCATTGGACCATCCATTCTGGAATTCATAGAATGACGTTCAGATGAATCATTCCATGAACCCAATGCTAATGCCGGTGTGCATCTATAATCCGCCTCTATATCCAGTCGTTGCTGAGATGAACTAAAGGAAGCACCATCAACGGCATCTATGAATTCACAATAATTACAAAACCTCAGGAGCAGAGCGGCTATGAGAGGGATAACACCCTCAAATGTGCCCTATTATAATAAACGAGGGTCAGAGGCCCGAGTTTGTTATAGTAGGGCATTATACCCGAGTTCTAGGGTGTTATCCGCCTTCACAAACTGGGCCTGAGAGCATAACAAACTAGGTGTTTATGTGCTTTACAATGTGTTACTGGTGGGTAACACCATTGCAACCAACGGCTGAGATCTAATCTCAGCTATAAAACTTGAGGGCCAAGTTGTTAAGGCGCCAGATGGTCCCTTTTCTCCACCGACACTAGGGATTGCTCTTAGTTTTATTTTGCTAGCTTTTTCCCGATGCGGAAATCAAATAATCAAATCTTGCTAATCTCAATTTTATATATGTACTAGAAAATTGCCCACCGTTGGTGGGCTTTTCGTGTGATTATACCAAGGCAGTTCAAGCATGAAAAACATTAGTGGTTGCTTGAGCAGATTCCTACGTTCAAAATGCAGTACATTGGAGCTGGAATTGTCATTGGTGGGAGGTTGCTGGTGTTAATGAACTTAATTAAAATGCAGTTACAACATATAGCAATAAGTTTCTAGGCTACCACGACAAAAAATGAAAACTTTCTACTGGGGATGAGACTGTTTTGAAAAATGCTTATTATGCAAAAATGTCTTCGATGTGACTCAATTGGCTTATCTCTAAATCGAGCTATGCAAGTTTGTGCAAGACTTTGTGATGAAAATATAACTTGGAGGAGCAAGCTGTGCACATGCATTGCATTTATGTATCAAATGCACAAATAAGATATAAATTAACCATTTTATATTTGTATCAGTTAATCTTTTCTTCTTCTGCATCTTCATGTGCTCTAAACATTGGAGTTCGAACATAGATAAGGGAACCTTATCTTTGTAATGAACCAAGAGGTGCTTTGGCAGCTTTCGCTGAATGAAAGTTCTAATGTTTGTTTGAAAACTTCGTAGCACATTGATCACACACACCATAGAACACCATATATGCGAAGAAAATCAATGACGTTTGCAAACTTCTCTGCACCTCCGATCTAAAACGTAGTCCATTGAAGGCATCATTAGTTCTAAAACACCAGTAACTTATATATTCGAGAATTTAAAAAAAAAAAGAGTTTAGCTTCAGAAGCAAAAACGAATCACCTTAAACTTGGATTATTTGAGTATGGGGGCATCTCTGGTTGCCCTAAATAGCACGACGACTAAACAATTGTCATGTAATATCATAATTTGCGCCAACATTTAGATGCTAAGCCAACCTTTGGAGACGGAAGAGGATATCTGTGATGATGAAGAACTTTTAGCCATTCCTACACTTCCAGGAAGGAAGTGTAGAGAAAAAGGGGCAAAAGGAGAATCTCGCAACGATGCCTGAAACAACAAATCCCAAACCATGGCACTTTAAAATAATTAAACGCCGCCTCCCTTCCTCTATGCCACGTGGCCAAATATGGATCGTCCATAGAGATGGAGGGACAGATGAACGAATCTAGGCCGCCGATCGGGACGGAGGGACATTGGGACGATCTTGTCCATGTGATTGTAGACAAACAATGTAAGAAATAGTTGTAGAATACTAAAATATATTAATTTGTGTGTTATGCAAAGGTATTATGATAAACATAAACTTGTAAAGATCCAAGGCAAAGAGCCAAGGCCCGATAGGTAATTTGACCATTCGTTTTCTTTGGTTCAAAGACTATATATTTTGTATCCAATGTAGGATGAGGGTCGGCCATGGGGGCAGAGCGAAAGCGAGACATTCTAGGTTGTCGACTGGTGCTAGGAGACAGACAACCATTAATTTTACATTATTATACTTTCATGATTTTCTAGTTTTTCATTGTAATAGGCACATATTTTCTTCACTAAAACATAGGAATGAATGAATGAATGATTTTTATCATCCACTGAGATCAATAGGGCACTAACAATTCATTAACAAACATATTACCACAATTATCAACATGGAAGGGCCAAGTGTGAAAGGTTTAAGCTTTAGGGATGTTTTTCATTCATAGCGCGTGGAATGGGTAGAATAGAATGCACATTGTGAAATAGACATATGTGATAGTTTAGGGTTTTGTTGAAGATCATGCATGCAATGTATAGTCAACACAACTGCAATTGAAGTGTAATGAAAGTTTTGGATATTTGGTGTGTGGGAAAAGATGAAAGAAATGTGTGGCTATGTTCTTGTGTGTGAATTCAAGTCTGGTGAATCCAAGAGGATAGTAACGTATTCGCATGTGAAAGTTAATGAGATTCATTACTATTTCTTTTTTGTTAGTCAAATTTGTTCTAGGAGGGTATTGAAGACAAAAGAAGAAAAGTCATTGTAAATGGCTCAACCTTAGGGTTCATGATCTAGGCATTTGTGGGAGTGTATAACACCCGAGTTCAAATCCGTGATTTTCTACTCTACCCATTTTATAATTGTATATGTTTAGTTAGAAAAAGAACTTATTTTCACTTTGCATGCACAAACTGTATTCATATCCATGCATAAAAGAACTGTATTTGAGAAAAAATTATAACATGGGAACTTAACCCTTTGGAATTGTCTCCATCTTTCGAGGTTGTAGATTTAGTTGATGAAATTTGATGCCATAGTTGAAATTTATCATTGTCTATTCCCTCCACTGGTTTGCATCTCACATCCTTCTGTTTGTAAACATTGATAACCAAATATTAAAGGCCACCTCTTAAATTTCTTGCACATTTATGCTCCCTTGTGAATTCCCTTATGAACAATCTTGTCAAGTTTTAAAATTCATTTGAAGCTCAACCATAAAAATTTAAAAACAACCATCATTATCATAAAACGACCATGCAAAATTTAAATCAACCATGCAAGAATAAAACGACCATGTAGCAAGGAGCACAATTGCTTCAAACGAAGCTTGCAAACTGCAACGTGCCCCCAAAATGTGTTGTTTCTCTTAATGGTCGTGCTGTGTTTCTCTGCCTATTTTGACAATTCAATTATTCCTTGCAAGACCTGCTGGTGTCGGTGTACTGAGACAGTCAAACAAACATGCAATGCACAATCATATAAAACTGAAGCAGTTCTCAGTGCCTTAACCTTGCCATGCAATGACTACTATGATATGGCATGTTGTGTCTAATATGAAGGATGGATGGAGCACGCGCATGACCGTTTTTAACCAAAAGTCTGATACCATTGCTAATTGTTAACTTAGTTTGCTGCAGTCAACTTGACAAAGCCATGCCAGAATATGAAAAGGTTTATTTCTTCAATGGCACCATGGTTCCTGATACGACCAATTCATTGTACATCCTGAGAACATTAAGTTATACAATTCGTTGTACATTTGTATATAATGATATTGGAAAGGCTCAGCTTGTCATATCTTTCTTGAAAGCTAAATCTATGTTGCCTGCTTCTAATGTTGTAACCATTCTTTTAATGTATCTAAGAAACCAAACATACATGGAATGATACAGCATGGATTGCATATCTGCTACCCAATATCTGGAACTCTGTTGTACTGTTACCCGATATCTGCAAAAAAGCAAAGCCACCTGATCTTAGAATATTTTATTACCATCCTGTGTGCAAAAATAATTAGAAATGGCATACTGATGATGGCTTACGTTTATCAAAATGGTCCACAAATGTTAGGGCATCATCCCTGCTGCATGTTCAAAATGATACCAGAATGAATGTGCAGCTGCCACCAACTTCTGCAATTCTGGAAGAATGTATTTCTGCATAGATAACAGTTAAGGACATAAGATTACACTGTATTATTGTAGCCAAATGGTTTCATTGCACTGGTCAACGCTCAATAGATTCCCGAATCTAAAGAGAAGATCCTTTAGAGAAGGATCTGCAGGATCAATCCAGGATCTTACACTCCCCGTGAAGCCTTTCCGTGAAGAACGTGTTGGAAATCATAAAGTATGGCAAGGTCCCACCTTGCAACATCTGCAACCATTGGATTGTTGGCATCAAGCTCCCAAATTTGAGAGTACTATCTCCCATTCAGAATTAGACTAATGCTTTGCATAGGCAGAGAATTAACAGAAAATACATGTAGAAGTGTACCTACTCTAAAAATGAGAGCTTTTCTATTGGAGTATAGACCATGAAGCAACAAACTGCTCAAGCTTCTGTAAAATTTCAGGATTTTGAAGGATAATTTCAAGTCTTTCATGCAAAGTGATGACACTATTTTAAGTTCTAGAAATTCCTATTCACTAAAATATTATGAAACTCAATGTATTTCTGGAAAAGGATAATTTCAAGTCTTTCATGCAAAGTCATACACTATTTTAAGTTCTAGAAATTCCTATTCACTAAAATATTATGAAACTCAATGTATTTCTGGAAAAGGATGGAAGACATTGAAGGGAAAATCAGACATAAAGATGCTAAAGCTCGTCCTTACCTGTATTTGTGGTTTTTCTTGCATTATATCCAGAGATTTTGCAACTGCTTTGGAAGTCTATAGTGTCCTGCCAATGGTGGAAAAAATGATTTGAACTCTGTTAATGCCATACTGTTCCAGTACCTAGTACCTGGTAACAACCCACAAGCCATTGTCATCTATCAGAAGTTAGAAAAGTTACTTTCCAAAATTAGAGTTCGAAGAATATTTACCATGAAGAACATTTGCCAAACAGCTTCAACCTGCTGGATTTACCGAAAATGCTGCTTTGCTCCATTTCTTGTAAAATGGATCAAACTGCAAGACCTCGTTTGTTGCAAAGCAACTGGAAGGCTGTGTTTCTATGCTTCCATAGTAGCCACCAATTATGAGTAGTTTGTTTGCAACAACAGCAGTGCCAAAGCCACAATGAAGGTTAGAATTCATCCCAGGAATAGGAGGCAACGGATGCCAGGCGGCCTCTGCTTCAGCACAAACTCTTAAAATTTAGAGTGATGGAAGCCTATGTCGGAATGCCATACTTAACATTCGTGAGTATCGATTAACCCCAAATATTTGAAACTGTTTGCTTCACGGACTCTCTGCTTACTGCTGTGCCCATTGCTTTTGCAATTTAGGTAATCTGGAGGAAGCATGGAAACATTTAATTTTGCAACATCACCTATAAACACGAATTCTGAGGCCTCTTGTGCATAATCTGAAGCACCAGAAAACTTGCATGCATATCCATAGCGGCCTCCATAGCCTCCACCATAGCCAGGCAGGGGGAAAGAATGCATGAAGAATTTTCTGAAGCCTCCCACCATGTTCATACACCAAAGAAAAAGGGGGCCGAAAATTATGAGATGCCAAAAGAGCAAATTCTGAGATGCCCAAAGAGCAAAGAATCTGAATAATCTGCATTTGTGCTTGAGACATAGCCTGCTTCGTAACGTTTTGCAGCTTTGAGAGAAAATGTGTTTCTTCTGTTTCGTAAGGGCTCCAGAAATTCGTAAGAAGGGCTCCAAATGAATCCAAGGAGAACAAATCCTGCATGCGAAAAAAAATGCCTGTTTCCGAAAGAAACCCATCCGATTGAAAGGTCTGCCTGCGGCTTTGAAGCAAACATCAATGAAGAATAAGCCAAAAAAATTTTACCTCTGGGCGCTAGAATCTGTGAGGGATTTGATTTGGGGATTTCTTGTGAACGCCATTGTTGCTCGCACAGAGCTTCCCATAATTTTTCGATCGCCTGCTATAGATATGAGCTCATCTGAAGATGCAGATCCTTCGTGTTCTGATTAGTAGCGTCTCGTAGCCTCTCCAGAAAAAAGGAGAAAAAAAGCAAGAAAATCTAAAAATGACGCCATATTTGAAATTTTTTGTTTTGAACGAAAGGTTATGTTTTATGTGCCTCTTCGATTTTTAATGGTTTGATGATGCCACGTGGCACGACCTGAGCCGTCGAGAGAGACACCAAAATAATCTGGGCCGTCGGACGGGGGGCAGGGACATTGGCGCGATCTCGGCCGTCGATCGGGCGCACAGACCGACGCCACGGTTTTATAATAATAGATGTTCCGATGATTGCATTGTCATTTCTATCACTACACAATTTCCACCACTAGACAAATACACCATCAAACACTAATGTATACTCTATACTAAGGGAAAGAAGCATTGTGTAATTTAGTAGGTCCGCATTAACACCTAGGCATTAACCTGTCCACGTAATTTCAATTCATTGCCACACTAGATTTATTCTCCTGCCTTCTTATATCATCAGATCATAAAACAAGATCATGCCATTACCATTGTACACAGCAGACAATATAAAGATGCACAAGTCCAGGAATTTAGCATGCATATTGGAAAACAGCACTTTCTTTCTGTGGACCACAAACCCTTTCTGAACATATAATTAGGTGATAAATGTTGGCAATTCCCACTTTGAAATAGACTACACAAAAAATAGGGGTGTAATAAAAAGTATCATTTTACAGGAAAGAACAATAACCTTATCCTGTCTTATTGCAGTCCCCTCTTTATCTGAGAGAAGGGAGAAGTATTTGTTCCTATACAATAAATTAACACCTTACCAGACTATGGTACAAGAGACCCTGTTCAAGCCATTCTCCTCTAACATCCAGAGCTGGATTTGGAGCTACATCCAACTTTGTCTTGTGAATCAGTTTTGGGGACCTTAATCTCAAGCAGTTGTTCCACCACACATCTACAGATAGGACAGCGGTTGGTTTGAAACCTCAAGACCTTGGCACATTCGCTGCACATGCACTGCAGCAAGAGATACACTAAGAATCCGACGATGACTTTTAAAAACTAAAAATGTCCAAAAGAATCTAAATCTTACCATATGTCTGCATGGCAACACTGTAGTATCCCTTGGCTCTGATAGACATATGACACACTCCTTTCCCGCATCCGTGCCATCAAAATTAGATTCTGTAGCATTTGTCTCAATGCCATATATTTCTTGTAGTTCATATCTCACACCATCTACCCATATGATCTGCTTCAGGACCTTTGGATAATACTCCCCATCATCTTTGGATTCGATGGTTGCATGGGTAGTTTGAGAATTTACCCATTTTGGTAAAGGTCCACCAATCGTGACATTGTTTCTTGGTGCTGAGTCAGTTGGGTCGTTCTTTGGTAATGTTTCTGTCCTGATAATAAGAGTATAAATCTCATCTTGTCCATCTTTCAAGAGCTCTTCTGTACTATATAGAGAAAGATTTACTCCAGTACCAGATGCCTGAGAAAAGTTTTGGCCCAATCCCTTCTCGAAAGGTACTCGAACAGGTCGAAACAAATCTGGCTTTAGGGTGGTAAGGGTGCAATTTGGTCCCTCTTTCGCCAGAAAGAAGATTGAAATGCTGCAAGTGAAGAGAAACAACAGTTATGTAATATTTAGGCAATCCTTTCCTCTATGGTGATAGCATAGTCTTGACCGAAAAAAAACAACTGTCTGGGCACAACGCCTGAAATAGACAAAATGTTTTAACATAGGAATGCAAGATTTCCAAGGTTAAATGTTGGATTGAATTGTACTTTGGTCTAGCTAAAATTTCGTTTGAATTAAGACTATACACATGTCATAGAACTGTAAGCCAGAAATGTCTATGCCAAAATACCAATACAATGGTGAATAACACCGATATATGACTAGAAATTAATGCATCCACTCAGAGCTAAATGGAAGTAAATAGCTATGAAGATACTGGCTGTTAAGGCATGCAAAACTGGCGGTTAAAAAGATACAGATAAAAAAATGCAAGTGGCTCAGCTTCGACAAAACTGTCTATCTTCAAAAAATAACTAGTCAACAACCCTAATTGTAATTGTCATACACAGAAACCAGTGATCTCAGCATATGTCCCTTGGCACATATAAAAATCAACCTAGATTATCCAAAGAAAGTTTTCTGACCTGCCTGGCACTGTGGCATCAAATGCAAAAGACACCAAATAAAACCCTGGGTTTTGTTCATCCTTCACAAGTTTAAGAGTCGTCTTCTTCACATTGACATCATTCTGAATTGTTCTTGCTTTCTGATGCTCAGTTACGGGAACACGAGGGGGCGAACTATGTGATCCAGACAATCTAAACCCGGGAGGAGGCAAGCTCATAAGATAAGGAGCATTATTGGGCGAATAGGTATGAGAATAAAAATGGCTACTAAAATTTGTAGGGTAAAAATAAGGAGGGATGGTAGGAGGAGAAGGGGATGGTCTAGCCCCTGGATAACCAGGAGGATGAGGAAACAAGCGAGGAAGAGGGGCAGATTGCCTTCTGTTGCTGGGTCCATTCCCCATGAAATCTGCCTCTAAACCCTGTTGAAAACAACTGCTCAAACTTCTGAAAAAAGGATCCAGGTTCAAGATTACAAGGGCAAATGCAGCAATCCATATCAGTGGAAAAACTCCGCCATGAAACCCACCAAATCTACAGAATTGCGGGCAATGCCGGAGATCAAAAGGGGTCGTGTGATCCAGAACTGAGGGTGGTGTGATGGTAAATATTGAGTGGGCTAACAAGATCCATCTTTTATTTGATGGTCGGACAGAGAATGGATCAAAAATGGTGTCTTACAGCCGATGGATTGCCAGAATGGAGGAAAAGAAGAAAACGAAGCAAGATAGCGGAGTTAGGAGTCGTCGCTACATTTGGGGGTGGGTTGTGTCTCTTCCTAGTGTCCCTTACAATGGCACGACATTAAAATACTATCTATTTTCTACCTTACATTGTTCTTCGTTCTTGACAAATGTCCTACCAATAGAACACATAGCATACTATACAAGAAATTTAGCAGTGTCCTACCAAATATAACATAGCATATCACAACGGAAAAAGTGCTCTAAGGGCCATTGCACACTGGCCGTTATGTTAGGTTAAATTTTTAATCTAACTGATGCTCCTTTATGTTAAGGTAATCTAACTACAAGATTTTGCTTCACACTATCTGTTAGATTAAAAATTAGCATAACGGCAACCGTTATAAAACACTTCACACTGCAAGATACCGTTAGGTTACATTACACTTAATCTAACGGAAACCGTTACAAATTGCTTCACACTGCACGACACTGTTAGGTTATGTTATACCTAACCTAACGGAAACCGTTATAATCTCTTCACACTCATGACGTCGTTAAGTTACATTACACCTAACATAACGAAAATCTAACATAAGTATCTTGCGTTGAACTTGCATGATCTATAGAAGGAGTGCAAATGGTTATTTACCTACAAAAGTGATTTTAAAGTATCCATCTGTCCTTTGTCAAAATCTTTTCACCCTTTTTACAGATTGTATTCTAACAATCATTTCTGAAGATGTCATGATCAATTTATGAGAATATGACTTCTTTGTACCTATTACTCTATCAGAGTTGCGTAAACTTATGATATCTAGTCTTCTTTCCATTGTATCATACGACCAAAAGCATCAAAACATTTGTCAGCATTCATTTGAAAATTGTTCAATTCAATTCAGTTTGAGTAGAAGGAAAATTGTTCAATTCAATTCAGTTTGAGAAGGACAAAGCATGCATATCCCACCAAAATATCCGGGGCTATATCAGGTAATATGCTCCCATGGGCCACGAAATCTACGAAAAAAGCTATTCCAGTAGCCAAAAGAACCAAGTCTTTTATGCTGACCTTTGATGCAGGTCAAAACACAATAGACAACAAAGTCAATACCCATCCCTAGAATATTCCAGAATATGTTGGCCTCACTGGTTTTTCAAATACCAGAGCAATGTAAGCCTGCACAAATTTAACCCAAATGAGAAGCTTAAGTTTGTTTGGCAAAGGGATTATTTCATGCTCTCCCCAAGACATCATTCTGTTTCTTCTTGCAGTGGAAAGATTGAGAAAGACAATGAAGCAAATTCTCACAATTCGCCTACAATATGTACGTCCTGGAAGCCTCATTACCATGAGGCATATCGTGTTGATGGCAGCTAGAGAGTAACTGATGAAGGATATCAAGTAGAACATCCATGACAAAAATGATGGCAAGCAACCTAAGCAGGAAGGCTATGCTGGTTTGCAATGTGGCTAGATCAATAGCCAAAGTGGCCCGTGCAAGTTTGAAGGTCCAAGAATAATTATCATCACTATTACCATATGTAGTCCAGTGATGCAGGACAAGCAACAAAGGTGTTCCAGCCATTGAACATAAAATGATAGTAAGCAGAAGAGACTTGCTGCGGAAAGTCTTTGTGAAGATCCATAAAATTTCCAGGCAAAGCATGGTTAAGGTAAGCCCAAGCAGCAGGCAACCAACTAAAATAATTTTCCATCCTCTCCGAAAGCAAGAATCAAATGTAGCAGACCTTAAAACTGCAACTCTTAAAACTGCAACTCTTTTAAGTAAAGCAAACTATCAAACAATTAGCAAACAAGTGTCAGATACAATGCTGACAGTTATCAATTGAAAACAAACCAGTCAATTTTTTATTTGAAACAAGAGTATTAAGAGTATGCCTGACATTGCATGCCCTGAAAATGGTGTTGACTAGGCAACAGAGAGGCTTCTTTGCGCTAAAAATCAAATGTAAGAAAAGGAAAATTCAAACACTCTGAACCTTTCTCTGTTGGTGTACCACAGCAATAAGGGGCACGGCAGTGCCAAACACCACCAACTCCCGAAACTGCAAGCCCAAACTTAAGTCCATGGCTGCGACAACTACAGCATGGCTGCAACAACTTCAACAAATTGTAAATTCCCTATTCAAAGCATTCAGCTTTAGTGAACATACAGAAGGTGCAAGATAGATTACAAAAAAAATTGAAGAGTCACGTACTCGACTCACCTGCTCATAGCCATACACTGCACATGATCATGTGTTGAAGACAAGGTACTCTGCAATATGTCTTCGCATCGTCTCACCATCTTCAAAGACCAGTGCTGCAGCTCCACCCTCCTCATCATCTTCTTCGTCACTATCCTCATCTAATCTTAATGCACGCAGCTCTTCTTCTACATCAATTAGCTTTCTTTCCAATAATACATTATGAAGCACACAACAAGCATAAATCATCTCGGGCACAAATGCAACGTCTTCACATAGAGTTGACTTTAAACAGCTGAAAATTCTTTTTAGTATGCCAAATGCTTGCTCAATGAAAAGTCTTGCCCTCACATGTCTTTCATTAAACAAATTCTGAATGTGCGTCAGATCAGCCACATTTCCAGCATATGGAGCCATGATCCATGATGAAACTGCATATGCTTTATCTCCAACAACATAAGGATGCAACATATAATTACCATTTAAGAGCATAGTTGGCTCCCTCAAGATTTTCCTTGCATTTGCTCTTTGTGCTAAACCTGAATTCCTAAGAACACGTGCGTCATGTGTGGAACCTGGAAATCCAACAAATATATCAGTGAATTTCCTACTAGTATCACATACAGCTTGAACAATGATAGAATGGACTTGTCTTCTGTCATAATAATCAGAACCACCAAATCCAGGAGGGCGAATGATCTGTACATGCGTGCAATCAATAGCACCATAACAATTTGGTAATCCACTTGCATCTCTAAAACCCTCTTCAACCTGAACAAGTTCATTATTCTTTGGCCATCTAATTTTGCGTCCCAACTTCGTGTTTATTGCATAGCAAACTTGTTTAAGCACCACTGAGCTCGTGCTCACTCCAATTGCAAACCGCTCTGAAACTTCTAAGAGGTCACACCCCTTCACAAGCTTGTACAATGCCTTGCCCAACGCCAATAGGTAATTGGTAGAGGTTTCCTAAAATTGGTACTCTTCTTCTTGATCAAGGGAGCCAACTTATCACATAACCAATCAAATGTTTCCCCTGGTCATTCTAAAATTCTCTTTCCAACGTTGATCATCAAATACATCAAGTACAAATCTATCCCACCACCACGGTGCTCCTTGGTTTCACCCACCATGACGCGTGTGGGACTAACCAATAATATGGAAAGAATGGTATGCATCATCATGTCATCATGCATTCTCGCATCTCGTTGTAATGTTCGTGTTCTAGATCGTTTGGGCCTCCCATTGTATAGGATACGCATTTGCGGCATCATGAAGACTGTGTAAACCATGATCATTGTAAACAACATTAGATTATATAGTTCTGTCTCTCCTATGGTCATCTCAGACTCATCAAAAATTTTGAAGATGAAGTTTTTGCGAGAATCAATTGTAATTGTTAAATAGTAACACATTGACATCATCGAATTTGAAGCAAGTTACATATCAATATTATCCATTGCAATCAAAAGCCCGTGCTTTGAAAACATAGTATGCTTCCCGTTATTTTGTACCCATGTCCTATACAAATAATTAACAGATTAACTTTGGTCAGTTCCAATTAACAGATTATGAGGATCATATATGTAGTGTACTAGAAAGGGAGAGCAGCAATATAAGGAGTGATTTAGCAGCACAAACAAGCTATGAAAGTAAGTTAAACGTAAGTTAGACAACATAAGTTAGACAACATATTAAACTTAAGCTAACATCCTTCAAAACATTTCACATGAATGAGTAAGTAGGCACGATCAGATATTCAACAAATGGAGATGGGTCCTCAAGGATTTTAGCCTCCACAGAAGGCTATGAAAGTAAAGATATCGGTGGTAAGTCATATCTTCTATTTCAGAGTATGTAAACTTCCTAGGCCCAACTGCAATTCCTCCTGCAATTGCACCAACTGAAGTAGACTTGGGTTTAAGACTAACAAGTACAAAGATGTAAGCAATATCATTTTCATTAGCAAGTATATATGATAGAACCAAGTTCTTCCAAAGACAAGCGGCAATTCCAAGATGCATTATAGAATGCAAAGATAGCGATTAGTGTTTTTACCGCATGCATCTCTGCAATCCAATTCTGTGGTTGAAGAATAAAGTAGATCAGAAGCTTGGTACGAAAAATAGGCCACACTATTAAGTTTTTTGAATTGGGTTGTATATCCCTTGGTGAAGTTGCATCCCTTGCTTGCATCTCAGAAATATTTGGGATAAAACCTCCGGAAGGACGAGAAGCATTCGATAGGTTTGGATCACGTAATCCATAGCTTCCACATACATTTTTGTATTACAAAATGAGGAATTAGCTGCTCTTGCTAATGGGATCAATACAAGCAACATCCCCATTTGATCATGAACTAGCGCCATTTTCTCTTCCTCTGCTCATATGAATGAAGATCTAGTACAACTATTGGAACTTAAAACTAAGGTTGAGAACGTGAATGATTCATTTACGGTCCCCGGACCAAGACGACTTGATAAACAAACTGTTTCATAAATGTTGTGAAGAACGTGATCATAATGCGAAGGTTTTTTTCAACAACCTAAGTCAAATATCTAGCCAAATTAAAAGTTTCACTAGTAAAAGAAGTAAAACATATCTAAGATACGTTATGAGCTGGCTACTGGTAGATGTAATGGCCGTTTGCACCTAACTTAGTGCGAGATATAGTCATTCAATTGCATAATCTCCACATATAAGGATGATTCCAAATGCATAACACCCATATCCAGCTTGACATAACACCCATATTGCATTACTCAGTTCAAACATATGCGTTAACAAAGCTGAGCATTTGGAATGGAGTTCTTCATCAAGCTTCTCCTCTTCATGTTACTACATTTTGCAGTTGCCTCAGCATAATAGAGAGATGCAATATTATGATGCTGGATCTCTGGCAGTCTTCAACAACGGTACCCTCTATGATCCAGGCGTGGGCTCCGCAGGGGCGATTCATTAACATACACTCAAATGGCACAAGCACCAACGTTTGGGATAGCCTACGGTTTGTGAATGCATCAAATGAAGAGTATCATCTTTGCCATATTATATATAGCGACCTCAAACGCCCTCTTGACTTTTGCACTGCGCAGAGATACTCGGTTTATCTTAATCTTTCATGTAACCATATTGTTGGATATTTGCCTAGTGATTTGACAAGTTTTGCGGGAATTTACAAATTATTAACATCCACAAGAATAATTTGTCGAGGGGGAATAGACCAAGGATGGATGAACCTCACTAAAATTCAAACAATGATTTCAGTTGTAACCAATTCTCAGGTGTGCTTCCTTGGGGCCAAGATTTTTTATTGGAACTACCACAAAGCATTGTGCATGTTAACCTCAGTTACAATCATCTTGAAGGTGCCCTTGCTCCGGATGATGCTGCAAGCCTATTTGCAACCAATTTGCAAGTACTTGATATTAGCAACAACAGACTAACTGGGAAGCTTCCATCATTTGAATTTGTCATTTCATTCTAATAATTATTATCATCTTCATTAACAGGAACTGATAGGGATACTGCTGCTGCTGAAGCTCAAAATGCAATAACCACAGATTTGAAACAGAGATTTGAATCAAATCTAACAAAGGCAAATAATGTAATGAATAAAATAGGACACGTGGGACTCATAATACAAATACCAATGTCATAACAAAAATGTGTTTTCATTTCAAAAATGTGGTTTGCATAGACAAACCACTGTTACACAGCATGGTATACACCTATGGAGTAGTTTGTGTGTTTACAAGATCTGCAACTAACTAATATCAGTAGTTCATAGAGTTGTTCATATGTTTGAAAGATCTAAAGCCTATCGCTGATTTTCTCCCATGATTTTGCAATCGAAGCAAGAGCTCCAATTAAAGCTTATCTATCTCTCTCAGCTGCCCTCGCCTCTTCCCTTTCAGCATCACACTTCTCTTTCTCAATGGCACACATCTTGGAATCCATTTCCTGCCTCTTCTCTCCAAGATCTTCAAGAACTTTTACAAGCCTTTCATTCGTTGTAACTCGTTTCTTCTTCTTACCACTTGAACCTTTCTCCCTATCACCAGGTGTAGGTGAAGATACAAGGATGTTAGAATCAGCAGTAGCTTCTACATCTCTACTACTATCACGAGTATGAGGTGGGACAATTGCTGGCCGCCTACCATAAAATTCATCAATGAAATGCCAAATTTGTTGATCAAACTCAACGGGCTGGACCTTATCTTTCTTTCGATCAGCCTTACTCATTCTTTAGTCTGGGACCAACACCTGTTTGGGCATCATGATCTTTTATGCTCTTGTAATCAGAAATCAGATTTTCCCACTTGTTTTGGCACTGATCAGAATTTCGATCATACCCATGTGCATGCATGCATTCAGCGTTCTTTCGCCACTTGCTTTTTGCAGTCTCCATCACATCTCATGATCCAACACTAGCATCACACAACTCTGTTTCTTGCTTCTTTGCCTCCACTAGAATAAAAACCTCTTGCAATGTCCAATTTGGAGATCGCATATCACGCTTCTTCTTTGCTTGTAGCGATGGGCTCACTGCTAGCCCTCTACCATTTGTTGGAGCACTTGTACCGTACTATTTGTAGGGCTGTGCCATTTGTAGCATCTACCATCTTGCTGCATGGCATAAACATCTAGCATCATATGAAAGCTTAAATGCATCTAAAATATGCATGGCATAAAGTATCATGGAAGCTTACTAAATCTAGGATGTAAAGATTCATCAAAATACTGCAATGAAATACAGATTCCAAACTAATGATGGAGGGCAAAAGAAAGGATGATAGAGAAAACCCTATTGAAAACTTACCAGAAAAAAGAAAACGAATATGTGAAAATAAAATGGTGGACAAAACAGACAGAAGATATGATAGTTCAAAACCTACTAAAATTGATATCGAAAACAGTCCTTGATATGCAAAGAATCATTTGCTTACCTTTAAGAAACAATTTGCAAATTGGAAGTTCGGATGCAAGCTTGTCTAGCTTCAAGCTAGAACCTCCCCGATATCGCCGAGATCGAAAGGGACGCGAAAAATTTCGAAAGCACCAGTAAAGCCGCTTAATGGATGCTCCACTGGCGGGGTTAACGTAAACGTGAATTTTTAGAGTCCGGATTAGCTGGCACATAAAACTTAACCTAACATAATACTAGTATGAAACACAATTAAAGGTCACCGTTAGGCTAACCGAGCCGTTATTTCTTAACCCCCTCCTAACTTAACGGCATGTCTTAACGGCAGCTGTGTGAACACCAGATAGCTAACTTTTTCTAACATAACGGATTTTAACCCCCCAGTGTGAAGTGGCCCTAATACCCCAAAAAATACCCCCAAAAATGACTATAGAATTCCCCTTTTTTGTAGAACAATGGGGTATAAAATGAATTTTTGGAATCGGGGTATTTGGCCATAATCCCCCTTTTCCTTATTTGTAAGATAATACCCTGTTACGTTTGGCCATAATCCCCCCTTTCCTCGTTTGTAAAATAATACCCTGTTATAGATGCCCCTTTCCTCATTTGTAAAATAATACCCTGTTGCATTCGGACATAATCCCCTCTTCTTCGTTTGTAAGATAATGCCCTGTTCCATTTGACCATAGTCCTCCCTTTCCAAAATAATACCATGTTACATTTAGCCATAATCCCCCCTTTCCCTTGTGTTTGTATGTTACATTTAGCTGGTAATTATATTTTTCGGTAACTTTGGTTACCCATATTTTATGGGCTAGTTGTCCAAATTTCGTATTTATACAAGAAATTTATATATTATACAAGAAATTTATCGCTTCAATTTAACTCGTCGAATATTTCTCTTTATCCCGTCTCGGTCTTTAGTCTAGTGGTAACACACTAGTCCTAGACCAATTATGTCTCGAATTCTTTTTGCCAATGAATGTGTATCAATATAGAAACATGTGGGATTTGAACCCAATTTGAAATGATGTCAAAGATAAAATTTTATCTGCCAATGTACATGTATCAATCTCTATTGGTTTTGATGTATTTAAAAAGAATATGATTTTTCCCTATTGACTCGGTTACTGGCTAGAATTGCATTTGCCAATGTATGTGTATCAATATAGAAACACGCGAGATTTGAACCCAGTTTGAAAGGATGTCAAAGATGAAATTCTATCTGCCAACATATGTGTATCAATTTGAAAACACTCGAGATTTGAACCGAATTTGAAACTGTGTCAAAGCAATATCATTGAACATGTAGAATTTGAACATACATTTTACCGTAAAGGAAAAGGTTTAATTAGAGTCGAATCTAGAATATCATGCATTATGAGTCTATGAGATAACATGTTGTTGATAAACAAGGCGAGTACCTTAAGCTTGTCCATAATAAAGAATGATGTTTTAAGAAGTTAAAAAAACAATGAAAATGTAAGCACCCCTAAAACGAGGGATGTTGCATCGTATCGCAGCACATGGTGGCTACTACAAACAGAGGAAGCAAGAGCCAAAGGGAGAGTCAGTTAGCAGCATATGAGTAGCAGACCTAGGAATTTAAACTACGTTTGAGAACTAGTCACGAATTCCTCATGGGAGGATGATCTTGAGGTAAGTTTTGCATTATAGAAGATGTTAGTATCTTTCTTTGATCAGTAATGTACATAGTTATTGGAGCTACATCAATGACAGCTAGACTCGTAACTTCCTCCACATGTTTGGATTGATCTTCATCAATGAGATAGCTACTGCTGCATGAGTAGGTTGTATGGGCAACCACGGCAAGGGTATTGGTCTTTGTTTTGTTCCACTGTTGTCTTGGTATTTTGTTATCTCTTGGATCCTCCGGGGTCGGGCTTCTAGGTTCGGTGGCCTAGGTTGCTCCAGCATGCTCATGTCCATCTGTGTTACTTTGTAGTATTCTTGTGCTCTGTGACACCGGGTGTAGTTCTCCTGGCAGGGATGCTACGTCACCTCTGTGACTCCATGGTAAGAGGTCCTCCAGCGCCAGATGTGGGCTGGGAAGGGTATGCGCATACGAGGTTCACCCCACCAACTCCGCCAACGGGGCTCGGAATGTGAGCTGGCTGGGCATTTCTCTGCTAACAGGGCCTGCATGTAGGCTGGCTGAGCTTCCCATTGTCTTGGAGCTGTGTTTCTGATGTTTTGTTATTCTGGCTATGTTCTTTGCTTTTGTTGCTCATAGTTTGGTATTTTCTTGGATTATGTTGTCATTGTCTTAGTAATGTATTCATGAAGGATTTTCCATCTGTGTTTGTGCTTATCCAAGATTTCCAGAGTATTTCCATGCATATAGTGGCAGCCAAGGATCCCCACTTAGTCACGAGGACTAACCCCAGTGAGTGCATGTGCAGTGATAAACAAGGGATGGCAGCAGTGCAACTGAGGATCGTGGTTGAGCGAAGCTTCTGGGTTGAATTGTTCACAGTTAGATGTTATATTTATGGAGAATAGTGAACTCTTTGGATGTTAACTTTATATAATTACATTGATTTCATAAGTATTTTCTCATTGAGTTTGGAGTATGTAATTTCAACTATGCAAAAGGAAGATTCAATTCTTCACCATAATACCAACCTAGAATTATTGGAAGTTTTGACAAGATCTCGAGTTGCCAGGAGGGTCAACTCGGCAGGCTCGTCACAGCAACTTACTTCGTACCCTGCCTCATACAACTACCTTTTTGCGTCCATGTGATGACTATATTTGTACATACGAGTATAATACTCATATGGTCATCACACCATCCCGCTCCTATGATGTCGACAAGTCAGAGCTGGAGCTGGAGTATTCGAACTTGGCTTATCCAGATAATGGTGGTTGAACTCCGCAATTTTAACAGGTGCATTAATCATACTCTCAGAAGCCCTCAGGTTCTATCACTTGATGAGTAACCTTCCCAATCGACAAAGTAATACAATCACCGACGAAGAAACTTAGAGTCTTGAATCTCTCGAACCTCGAACTCCTCATGATCATCAACTTCTATTAGTGCAGGCGGCAGAGGAACACGATTTGGGAAGGGATTAAGTGTGTAAGGCTCCAATAGAGAAACACGAAATACTAGATGGAGATGAACAGCTGGAGGGATCTCAAGCCGTAATCTTGTAACTTCCAAAACTAGGATTGGCAGAGTCATATCTAGCAATACTAAAGGACAAACGTGGATGCTGGCCATAGTTTAGAAAGAACGTGTCTGGGCAGTGGAAGCATGTACTAAGTTATTATAGAAAAACTCAGCTAATGGGAACCGATCAACCCAATCATCCTGCTGGTAACCGATAAAGCATATCAAATATTGCTCCAGAGTCTGGTAAGCTCTGTATGCCCATTACTTTCTGGATGATGACTGGAAGCTAACGAATGGTCAACATGGAATGGCTTCAAAAGTCACTTCCAAAATCCTACGACGAGCTGGGATCCACGGTCACCGACGATAGTGTCTGGCAACCCACGGGATCTAACTACCTCACAAAGAAAGAGATCCGTCGTTCTCTCGTTGGTGATAGTGACGTTGCAAGGGACAAAATGAGTCATCTTAGAGATGCGATCAACAACGACCATGCCATCATGACCGAGAGAATGGTAGCTCCGGAATAAAATCCACAGAAATACTCTTTCAAGGTCCGTTTGGAATAAGCAATGGCTAAAGAAGACCATGGAGAAGATGTCTCGGCAGCATATATCACATGATCGGATGAAAACTTCGATAGAATAGCAGAGCCCAGGCCACCAATGACTAATAACTTCAAGAATCTTGGATACTCTAAAGTGTCCAAAGTGAGTCATGGCAAGCTTGAAGAATCTGAAACCTAATACAGAAGACCATCTTGGAACAGGAGTCCATCTCGAATCTCAAAATGATCATAGTTTGATTGCATTTGCTCAGAAGGTGATGCTAAGCCAAGATGTGAAAATACACCTTGAGCCAATGAATTGGAGGGGATAGATGTCCGAATAGACTCCAGCAAAGCTGTATCATGATGCCACTTGAGAGTAATAGTCATAAGCTGGAACTGTTCAGGCCCAAAAATAACTTATTATTGCTGATCAAATGCGGGATCACCCGGCTTAGGCTCAAGGTAGGAGCATCGAGACAAGGTATTGGACTTCCCTTGGAGAAGTCCAGGATTGTACTTGATCATGAAATCATCGCGGGATAATATTTGAGTATGCCAAAGGGTCTGGCAACGGTGGAGCACTCGAGTAGGCGGAAAATATTCCAAATTTCGATGTTTCGTATAAACTGTGGCCTTATGAGGAGATCCTTCCAGGAAACGTCTCCATTCCTCAAAATAATCAACTATCAATAACAGATCTTTGTCATAAATTGGATAGTTGATGTGACATTCCCCTAAAGTATACAATATAAATACATATATTTCTAGGCCACGTCACCATACAAGCCTATCTTAGTAGCCTTGTATACCATAGAGTGTGGATAAAGGAGCATGGCTAAGTTATTTACATAACTTAGCCAACCTTAGGGATGGGACCATTTCCACATGGCCCCATCCTATTGGGCACCTGCCACACAGACGCACTCCATTGGAGCCACGCGGCATGACATGGCAACCTCAACCTATAAATGGCCAAACCCTAACTCTAGGCCATTTTCCTGGCTCCAACAGTCTTGGAACTTCGAACCGTCTACCATGGCATAACTTAGCACAACAGCCTCCAGAGCGCGTGCGCATTAGAAGGAGTGGGAGCTACTTCGAACCGCTTGAAGGCCATGGAGACGCTAGGAGCGGGAAGGAGTTTCTCAAAAGCAGGTATTTGGGGTAGAGTCCTTTGTAGATCATCTGAAAGTTAGGATTCTAGATGAGTTAGCATTTCGTATCTCTAGTGATCCATTCTAGAACCGTCAGTCTGGATCTCAAACCCTAATCAATGAACCCTAACTGTAAGTTAGATGCTTGAGATTAGGATTAAATGTTATTCTCATTATTTATCATGTTTTGTGGATATATGATGTTTGTTGATCATGTTTGCTCCTCTTGTATTCGAAAGGGGGGTAGAGACCCAGTAGCGATTATTTAGATGATGCCCCTAGTTTAAACCCCTTAGTTCCTATTAGATACGGCCTGTGCATAAGAGCCCACCCGACTATGGAGGCTATGGGGTGACTAAGCACCACATCGCGGCTACTGGGGACCCATAGCGGGCTAGATCTGTAGTCAGTCATTTCGTGTGGACCAGGTAAGGATCCGACACTTCCTGACTCTCAAGAGTTGTAAGTGTCGGCCTGGCTCTTGTTTTGGGGAATTCAGTTGTGTACAAATGTATGTCACCAGCCGCCCATGAAGCCACTATTCCCCGGGAAGGGGAGATGCAACACTTCCTACCTCATCGGACTGGGGAGATGCAACCAGAAGCAGTTCCAATGGGTGATATCATGAGACTACGTCTCCAGCAGGTTATAGTCATGCCAGAACCCGATCTAGCCCATTTGCAAAGTATGCACAGGAGGGGCGGATGGAGTGGTCAACCCTAGCCATTGTCTATAGCCAACCCCGCCATTGTTATATTATCTCGGTCTGCTCTATCTTGAGGCCCAACCTTAGTCTACTTTCCCTTTACGAGTCTGAGTCTGGGTAGGAGCTCATGTGTTTTACGATGTGTTGTTATCATTGATGCTCCTATGGATGGATGGATGGATGTGCTACCCTTCATGGTAATTGGTTATGTTGTATTAGATAAACCATAAGTTCTTAAAACCTTACCAGAATTTACAAACCATGCCTTGTACATTATCCTTTTGAGTCAGAGTAAGCACTCCTTTACCTCCATCTTTAGAAACTTATATGCCTGGAAATTTTTGCAGCATACTTAGGTTGCTCATTTCAAACCTGTCACAAAGAATTTTCTTGCATCTATCCATCTTGTCTGCCACCATTATGCAATTGTCCGTATATAGTACAACAATGCAAAAATCATCTCCATTATGAAATTTATTTATACTTTGAATCCATTAGCTATGATGCTCTTGATAAAATACAATGCAACAACTTGAAAACTTACAGTTATGCACTCAGACTAGCAGTACTTCATGCTATAGCCACATTCAGAAACCCCCAAGCTTCACATGGCTCTCCTTGTACCAATGTGGACCCGTCTGGATGACTGCTTATTCCCATTTCAATGCGAATTTGATGCTGAAATCCTTGATGTTGAGGGGTCGTTGATGCTCTACATCTATGATAGGCTACTTCTCAGCATTAGCCCCATCTCCATGAGCTAAGAAAGATACTTTATCCCAATCCTTAGAATTTTACCATAATTAGACAATCATTCAAACAATGCATATTCTTACTACTAATGATTATTCTGCTCAACTTTTCATGCTCCGATCTCCTCTGCTGCTAAGCTCAAATGCAACCCAATTCCATACTTAGCTTTATATTAGAACATGCAAATAAATTGATAAAAGCAGAAAATACAAGACCAACAAGATAAAGCACAAAACACAAAATGACAAAAACATAACATGAACACAAAATGGCGCTGAAAAGCTCGGTACCGACCAGATCCAGTCTAATTCTGCCTTTTCTAAAGTTTCCATGCTGAATCGGTGCTCCTCATGTAATATTCAGCCATTCCTAACTTAAAATCAGCCTTACATAGATGTTTCCAATCATTGATTATCTTCTCTAGCCTTATGAGTCTCCAATAAGTTCATAATCTATCATATTTGCATGCAAAAATCATGGTAGCTCATAGCACACCTCAATTGATCAAAGGCAAAACCTCACCTAATAATTTCTTCGCACATAGACCTCTGGATCCCCTGCAATTGATTGCGCCTCCAAAGATCGTCTTCTAACTCCAAGAATCAAACTGCAGAAGAACATTCATAGTGCAGTCAATTCTGACTCAGCATCACTATTTCTGTCATAACTTTTGCATACGGATGAGTTTCGGCCTGATCATAGCCATTTCGGAAAGCTTGCTCATATATCTTTCTAGCACAAAACAGATCATCTAAAACGGATCTCGGGTCGCCGAGATATGATGCTTCAACATTCGGGCTCCAAAATTGCCCAGAATTGCTCTCTGCCTTCATGCTCTGCAACAATCCTTTTTCCAAATAGACAAAACTTTTTCCAAACAGACAAAACCCTGAACTCATGCTGGATACATGTTATGCATGTGCACATACGTACATAAGTACATATACTGGCCCATCAAGTGCCCAAGTCTGTTACAGTTGCAAGCCATATACCTTCACCAACTGCACTACCTATTATCGTTGACAATATTCTCTTGCATCATCTACATATGTGCAGCAGCTTCTAGGAGGTTCTAGAACATTCCAGAACCTCCACGCATGTGTGACACTTGGCAAGATCTTATCCGTTGAAATGGCGCAATCTAGACCATTGGTTTAGATATATAAGGAGGAGCCCCATTCTCATCATACCTTCTAGGCATCTGTCTCATGTTCCTGCTTGCCTTCGAGCCGGCCGATCTTGACGTATTTCTCATGTATTTTGCACGTGTTTTCCTTGTTTTCGAGTAGGTTCATGACAGATAGGTAGATAGATAAAACATTAACATCCAAGATAAAACAAAGGGGAGGGAATATGCTAATTTAAGTATTTTAACTTATAACTCTAGTGTTAAGAGTTGATAATAGAACCTTGTATTACCAAGGATCCATAAAATAGCAAGTAACTCTGCTACATCCCCACTGTCCATGGCATTCATTAATGAAAAGTGGTGATAGCCTATGAAGTGAGGGAGCCTTCTGGCAAAATGAAGGTTTTTCATATGAAAAATGACAAGTAACATGAGAAGTAGCAACCGTAGTAGTAGCAACGGTTTCATTAGCTACAGATATACCAGCAGCAATATCTTGAGAGGAAGGACTTAAAGCATAGAAGATGTGGTGGGTGTAGAGGCGGAGCATCAATGTGTGCAGTTGAAGCAATGGCATAATGAGTTGCCATAGCTAACCATCATTCATTTAATTTAAGAATATGTCATTATTTTCGGAACTTTTATTGCACGGCATTTTTCTGTTTTTTCATCTTCGTTTTTCGTTTCTTTGTTTTCCCTCCCGTCCGCCTCTTTCAAAAAATATCCCGCCTTGCTTTCCCCGCTTCCTCTCCTATCCTAGCCTATTTTTTCCCGCCTCTTCTCCCCCGTTCTTTTTTCGCCTTTTCCCTATTTCTATTTTTCCCGTCCCATTCTATTTTTTTCCTATTCACTCCACGTTTCTATTTTTCCTTTTTGGGATGAAGCCCAGACCCGAGCAAGGCTATGGCCGATGTGCAAGGCTATGGCATGGCGACGAGCTATGGCGGACATGACGGCTACACTTCAAGCGGGCAAGGCTATGGCGAGACCAGACGGCTACACTTCAAACTGGGCAAGCTTCTTTCGGCATTCTTACGGCTTCATTTCTATGTGATGCTCTATGCTCCAATCATTTTGCTTCGTATACCTCTTAAGCATCCAGGTAAATAAAAGCTTCTTCCCTATTTTGTTCTTTCTGTAAGGGCATTTGAAAGATATTTCAAGAGCTGGTAATACTTGTTGTTTCTGTTATACAAGGGCAGATGGGACGTTCTAACACAAGGGCAATTTGGAGTCTTCAATCTGTTAGTGAAAACAAAGTAGTGGCATCTGATTTGGCACAGAACTCTAGCTCTGTCAAGTGGCATACCTTAAACAACCAGAATAAGGTCAAATATGTTTCGGTTCTAGTAAAAAATGCAGTTGCTCCTCTGTTTTCTCCTTGAAATTTTTTTGGTCATTATATGCAGGCAACAAGTGGATCTCTCACTGAGTGTAGTTTGATGCGTAATTTGTTGAATGCAATGAATTTGATACAGGTAATTTGTTTAATTTGATGTGATTTTAGATTCAATTGTCTCCAGGTACTGAATTCCACTATTTGTTTGCATCATGATGCTTGATTTTTAATACAGATGCAGATGTGCAGGTGTTAAATTTAGTTATTGTGTTGTTGTTCTAGTATTACATGGGCTCTCTTATCACTGCTCAGTAGCTAAAACCCAAATTCTTGCTCAAAACAAAACACATTGGGTGATTGTTGCTCTGTTTTCCTTACAATTTGTTTGCAAAACTAACTCAATTATAATTATGTACTCATGTTTGGCTTTATTGTAGTAGAAAGCCATGCTGCTGAAGAGGATAATCAACGTGTGCCTGGGCACTACCATTCTCAATAGTATTTATGAGACTTCAAGTTTTGGACCACGTCATCCAAGTTAAATCGCGCCAAGCGCGTTTTTCTGTTATAAAGTATAAAGTGTGTAAACGATAAAATGTAATTTTATGATTCACTTTTACTTGATAAACCAAGTCAAACATGTTTATGTACCTAATTTTTGGCTTGTTCATAAGCCCTTTGAAAACTAATGAGAGCATATTTTGGTTTGATTTTGTTGAATGTCAAGTATGAGTTGTATTGTTTTTATCTTGATTTTGGCTTCAAACACTTGTTATGTGTTTAACTTTTAATTTTGTTACATGTATATTGACACTATCTACATGTCCTATGTATTACATTAGAAGATTAAAATAGAAAAAACAATAGCTATTTTCAATTATTCTACCTCATAAAAATATCTTAATAATGCACGAAATAAGTCATTTTTATGACATAATTTGAATTAGGCTAGTCAGAAAGTGTTTTTGAGTGAGATTTTTGGTGAATGTATTTTAATGTAAAAACAATAGAAGTTGACCTATATAGGGCCAAACTGGCGCGCTTTTGGAACAGACATAATCCCAATTTAAATGAATGATGGTTATGGTGCTTTGTTTCAGCAAATGTTTCATATGTTGGTGTAAAGATGCGTAGCTTACCATGAACCAATGCAATCTTACGAATCTTTTGAATGTCTCTAAACTTTTGTAAGTCCTAGCATCTTGCTAACTTTTGTGTCTTTGTAAGATCAAAATCCAAATAGAAAGATGCCTTTCAACCTCTTAGTCTGCTTTAGAATGTCACTTTAGTGTTTGAATCTGGCACTGTGAATTTCACTATACATGGGCGGTGAGACTGCAATGCTCTTACCCTGTGCCAGGGGGTGCACCTATTGTATAGGGGGTACGCCACCTGCGTGTAAGGGGCTGGCAAAAACCATCTTGTATATGCCTTTGAATTTCTTCAGAGACCTCCATTTCAGTCACATACTGTACGAAAATCATTCTAAAGACCCCAAAAATCTACTCCTAGATACAAGTATATATACGGTTCAAGGGGAAAACAAAGCCTTTTAGGTCACTCACCTAGTTCCTACGGCTAAAACTATGTGAGTCCCCTTTACCCTGTGCATAGCAGTGACAACAACTACTGTTGTGAGGTGCATTTTAGCCAACACCATTGTCTGTACCTTCTGTTGCAAGCACTACCTTGTGCATAGCAGTGACAACAACTATTGTTGTGAGGTGCATTTTAGCCAACACCACGGTCTGTACCTCCAGTTGCAAGCACTCTGATGCATCCTTTGGCATGCCACGAACTATCAAGTTACACTGGTGACTATGCATATCAATATGTTCTCTGCACCTTTAAGCTTTACATGAACTTTCTCAAGTTTAATATTAAACAAATTCAGATTCTCATTCTGCCTGCAATAACTAGAACTACAAGAGAGCGAGAAAGAAGAAGGATCAAAAGACTCTGCCGTAGAAGTTGTATTTCAGATGAAGAAGGTTGCACCTAAAGGTTGCAAGATGGACAAAGATCAGCCTATTAACGTTTGTTAATAAAGAAACATAATCATGCTGGAACAAAAGCTATGCATACTTATTTGTGAAGGGTGAAAAAGATGCACCATTTTACCTACATATTCTAAACGAGGTGCACACTAGACTACCACAGTCATCGGGTCCGTCGATCCTATGGCCCAGACCATATATTGAAGCCTCTGGGCACCTCCCGTTTTGCTTATACTCATTTATGATTGGGGGCGCCTATGATTTTAAGATGTCAAATACGAGTTTGCCTAAGGTCTTGATGGTATCTCGAGCCTCTATACGATTTCATTTAAGGTTTTAGAATATGAATTAGGGGGCTCGAACCTCTACCAAAATATCTCAATGTCCTAATAAAACTACTTTAAACAATTTAATCAGTGGGCTAACGTGATTATTATTTATCTTGAATCATATTTTTTTTATAACCCATTGAATTATTTTAGGGATAGGGTCTATAGTTTCAGAAATTATATCTATATCAAATCCCCCTGGAACCCCCTGTTATTTTGCTACATATGGTAGCGCCTACCTGCCCTGGAGCAAGAATAGAAATCAAAGTACTTAAGTCCTAATTCAACCAGAAAATCACATGCCTCCAGGATTCGACACAAACCTTCTTAATTCCACCAAAGGCAAAGCCGTAGGATCTCCATCTACGGAAATCCAGGGCTGCAAAAGATTTTGGACCCAAAAGCAGAACCATCCATGATCCAAACTAGAGCCAAACAAAAAAGCTAACGCATGGCGAAGATGCAAGGGTTGACAAAATCAATGCCCCCCCCTCCCCCGGGCGGGGGCAAAAAACAAAAAAAAACAAAAAAACACCTCCGTTTATACACATGCAAAAGTAATGGTCCCTAGCTAAAAACAAAAGGGACACAAACCAATATGGTGCCAACAAAAAGTACTAACAAAAGTGTCTGTGCCTTCTAGAAATATTAAATAGTATGCAGCTCCAAATACAACTGCAAAATCATATAAAGATTTTAGTTTAAAAGTGTACAACGATACAAATGGAACCACTCAAAAGCATTTGTCATATTAGTATGAGGATTTGAAGCCATTGTATGAGGGTGAGGAAAATATATCTAGTTGTGACTTGTAAAGTTATATCTAGCAAGGTACATGTATATGCTTATATATTTTGGAAGCACATTTTGTATTGTTAATTGTATATAACTAATTATGGCAATCACAAAAGTTAAGCATGTTAAGCATATGAATAGTTGCTAGCAAGATTATGCATTTACAATTTTACATTCCTGTCTAAAAATTAGCCACAGCCATTGTCAAAACATCAAAAACAGCATGTGTTCATCAGCAAATGCATCTAGCTTGATTAATAGAAGGTTGTAATTCTATCTTTTGATGGTCGTATAAGTTGATTCTAGTGTCTACTCATATGTGTTCATCCACAATTATGCATCAAACATCTTTTGAATGATATTTTGGGCTAATTTCATCTTCTAGACCTTTTGCAGTCTAAAGCAGAATAATTTAGCTCTGATTTTTTGGCATACGGAGAGCTCTAATTTTTGTAAGGATTGGCATGGAAAATCCTTATGGAGCAGGCTCAACCTCAACGTCTTTCTCACTTTATGTGGAAAGGAATCTTAGGCCTTTTAGACTCCACATCTTAAGCATGTTGCTTGATGAAAATTTAACCTTCTACTTGTCTCAAGAGGATTTTACTTGGCATTCAAATCCAACCTATTGATTAATACCCATTTGCGCTTTGAAAGCTTGAATTGGGTGCTTGCATATATGCAAGCTTGGTTTACATATGCATAAATTAGTTGCCTATACTTCATTCACACAAGGCTTGCCTCTTTGCTGACCAATGCTTGATTCTAAACTTGAACACAGTGTATGTTATGGTACAAGCATGGGGGAGCAGTCCATGGTGAAAGAGCTATGGGAAAGCTATGCAAAATTTCAATTCCCATAACGAGCCTAGCATAAAATAAAATAAAGATCAAGGGATAACATTTAGGGATATTCAATTTACACATTTATTATTATAAAGGCACCTATTATATTAGAATAGAATAGAATGGAATAGAATGTGTTTTTGTGGAGATATAGCAGAAAAGACAACAACAATCATTGGGAAAAGTTCAAAGACTATAAGAAGGATATTTGAAGACAATGCCATGGTCACATATTGAAATACAAAAGTTTTATATATATTGTGAAGGGACACCCTTACCTTTCATGAAAATGTTTTTTCATGACCATAGCAATTATTGCATGTATTGTGTTCCAGATTGGTCAAAGTTCTATTGTTTGTTTGTATATTCAATGATTCTACAATGTTCAGAGAGCCCAAATTTCATAAATCTTAACAATTGGTATCAAAGCCAAGTTCAGATTCTTATATAGATTTGCGGGTTATGGAAACACAGAAGTAAGATACTACAAACTCTATATGCAACCAAGAAGTTGCTGATAGAGAGGGCTTGAAGCAATTCAAGAACACCATAGGATTTTTACAAGGAAGCAAGAAAACACTTATATACGCAGATGCTTAAAGGAAAAGCAGAGATATATCCACCCCTAAGACTAGCAATAATAAAGTAAATAGAATAATGCAACTAAGAAGGCAGATGGGCTAGTAACGAGCGCTAGAGCACCAGAAAACGGAAAAACATAAAATGAACCAATGGAACAATGTGGTGAAAGATGGAAAGGGAATTGTGCTGGAGTACTAGAATATCAAAATGCATAAAGAGATAAATGAAACAATGCAGTGAGATTGAAAAGGAATTGTTGTGAGAAAAAGAACCAAAAACCACGAAACAAAATACACAGATAAAGAGTTAATGGAGAACATGGAACAAGAAAACTGAATGGAGACAACAAAGTTTGCAGGAACCAAAAGGATGAATCTAGGATAAGGAGGATGAGCAGAGCAGATAAGGCGAATGGAACAAAATAAACAATAGGGGAAAACTACAAAATACCCTTAACTTTTCGCAAAATTCACAGTATACCCCTAACTTTCTAAAAATTCACAAAATGCCCCTAAAAATTCATAAAATGCCCCTAAAAACCTATACATTAGGGGCATTTTGTGAATTTTTAGAAAGTTAGGGGTATATTGTGAATTTTGCAAAAAGTTAGGGGTATTTTGTAGTTTTTCCCTAAACAATAAATGGAGCAACCACGGTGGCCAAAAAAATAGAGAACCTACAACATAACATCAAAGAGCAACATGAAAAAATGGAAAAAACAATGCACATGTAGATAAATTAGAGTGAGGAAAATGGAACCGATGGAGTGGGTAAAGAGACCAATGAAATAGGGATGATAGGTTAGATAGAGGCAACAATGAGAACTTAACTAGAAGCCAAGAGCAGTCGAGTGACCAGCAGTAATGAGACAAAGAGTGAATGAAGCAATGGAACAAACAATGCAACCCGAGCAGGATGAAGGAACTGCAAAGAGGGCTAATCCAACGAGAAAGTTAAATGAACTTGTATGGCATATGTGGAAAGGAGCAAATAACAGTAACTGGAGCCAAATACGTAGATGGGACAAACAAGAAGTAATATGGAAAATGGGTGGCTAAACATGACCGGAGAGGAGGGAATCAATAGTAAAACTCAAAGACAATAAACAATAGAAGCCCCTAATTGGCCAACTGTGACTAATCCAACATCCACAAATAAAAAGAAACGTAACTAACTAGCCAACATAACAAAGATGTATGTAAAATCTAACCTCTTATGAACACGTGTTAACATAGCTAGAGAGAATACCTCATCACCAATCGCTTAGCATCCTGATCAAAAGCCTCAACCAAACAAATAACTTGCAATAGACGCTTATGTGGAGAGACCTCCCTGGCCTAGAGGCTAACATAACCAACAACACGTATGTATTTAATTCATGCAAACAATATCTATAGACAAATGACATCATGAAATGTAGATATAGGAGTTGGACGGACAAAGGAATGATTATGGCAAAATGACCAAAAATTGAACACATGGCAACCCATGCATATTAATAGCCCTTACAAAATTTTCTCTGAAAAAAAGGCCAATCGTAGCAAACCATGTGAGGATCCAAGTAAAAACAATGCATCAAGATAACAAACCAAAATGAATCTAACAGCGCATACGAAGCCAAATGGTGCAAGCCCTAGCACCTTATGTTGAATGAGCGAACATAATAGGATAATGCAGGATCTGAGCTAATGAGAGACTACAACATGCAGTGTCAGCAAATGTTAACTCTAGGAAACCACCACAATGAGATAACGAGAAACCATAACCAATTTGACGACCACATGACGCATAGGATAATGTAGGATCTGAGCTAATGAGAGACTACAACATGTAGTGTCAGCAAATGTTAACTCTAAGAACCCACCACAGCGACATAACGGGAAACCATAACCAAATTGACGGCCACATGACGCATGCCCTAACACAAGTCCTAAACGTTGAATAATGCAACATACCGAGGTTCTGGGAAATGATAAAACAGTAAAGTTCATGCAATTTGTTTGATGTAACCTTCAAAAACTCAAGAAATTCCAATTCTATGATGACAAGAAAAATGCTGATAAAAATGCATCATGATGTCAAGTTTACAAATCTATAAAATCCAACCCTATCATAGGAAAAGGACAACAAATGCGGTTAATAAGAGAGTCCATGTGAACGAGCAACAAATGAAACATGACGAAGGAGATATAATGCATGTTCGCAAAGATCACCAAGAAACGAGAATACTATTTATTTCAAATATAAATGATGAATGAGACCCCGTACTGACCAACCAGATTTCCATGAAAACAAAATATATGCACTGAGAATATCAAAACACGAACATGGAATGGAAATAGATCAAAGAAAAATATTGTCGTCTAGTTTATACCATATAAACATTGTAGTTTATACCATATAGTCCATCTGCCCGTCTCAATTCAGAGATGATGTGCACCTATGTAAATCGAGACAATGAGTCTACACCTTTTCACAGGCAAATAGGTATGCAAGTAGTGTTGTAGGCCCCGTTCCAATGTGGGGTTTATGTGGCGCTGATAATGTGCAAGCGTCAAGGTATTGCCTCAGGTTTGCACCTGTATGCACTTGTGCTCTTGCACATTCCATCTGGCTAGCCGTTAAGCTTTCTTTTCCCTCCAGCAGGCCTTGAGGCACTGTGGCTCCATTGCCATTAAGCCAGGTTAGGGAGACAAGCATCATCCATATTGACCACCTTATCAACGATTTTGCGTACAATGAACAGAGTTCGACAGGTCTATGGCTGGTTCCTACGCATCGACCACTGAGGATCAGTAAGCTTTTTGTAACAGATACCAATGATAGCGACTGATCTCAAAAGCAATCCTATAATCCATTGTGAGAAGGGAAGACATAAGATAATCTGTGAATATTGAATCACGAATTCTTTCTTATTTCTAGACCATTATAAATTCCCCTTTGATAAGAGACTGTGTGAAGCAGTAAGATCATTTGCCAGTAAACCAATGTATAGCTTTGGCAATATAGCTTTTCGAAGGGCGATCTGGTTGGATAGTTAAGTATTGTACCATAGCAATTGCCTTATTGTGTCCTAGATTGATCAAAGTTCTATTTTTTATTTGTATATTCAATGATTCCATAGCAATTGCATGTATTGTAAATTGATCAAGGTTTTGTATATTCAATAATTTTAAGATGTTCAAGAAGCCCAAATTTCATAAATCGTATCAATGTAGGATTAATGTTCTGCCTTTGCCAAGCACACTTCTTATCATTTTGCCAATCCGAGCTTTCTCCATTTGAAATATTGATAGGATTACTAGATGTCCTAGATGTTACGCTATTATGGATATAAGGACCAACATTGTTGGGCCTTTCCATGAATCTCCCATTCTCCTTTGTCCCAATCCCATACCCCTCAACACTCAAATATTGCTGGTTGGCTTGCATTTGCATTGTATGACTTGCAGATGCTATTTGTTTGTGGCTGCGCATTTGCAATACAGTGACATGGAATGACATGCAAGTATTTTTATTCAGGCAATGACATGAAGGTAGAAATTGATCTAGATCCTATTCTTAAAGTTCCTATATTTGACTAGTGCATTTGATCTGAAATTTTTTGGTCACATGTTAGCCTTAAACTTGGCATTATACATGCAAGACATGTTCATTTGCTTGAGATCATGCCTTCGTCTATAGTGGACAGAGAGCTTTGGTTTTTTCGCAAGGACTGGCAAAGCATTTTAACACATACAATCAAACTAACCCAATCCTCAATTGGAATAAAAAAAGCTTCGCAAGAACCCCACAAACAAGATGTGGACAATTTTTTTTGCTTCATCCACCCTTGTGTGGAATCTTCCATCTTTCCAGATACATAATTATCTGCCGGTATAGAACCAAACAAATCCATATCAATGGGCATGCTCTGTTCATCCACCAGTCAAAGAGTGCTTTTCTTAAAAGACCCTATCACTGGATTGGAGATATAGTAATTCCCTACTTTGTCCTTCTAATATAGGCAGCACAATATTCAAAATCTCAAGGAGAGCTTTTTTAAAAGACCCTATCACTGCAGTTGGAGTTATAGTAATTGTCTATTAACCACCAATGAAAATGCTCCTTTAGGTGGTGAAGACCACCAATGGAAATGCTCTTTTATGTGGTCTTTTAGGTGAAAACTAAAGAACCACGAATGGAAATGCCTGGGCGTGGTCTAGAAGTAGCACACCAATCCTAGAACATGTGTGACTCAAATTCAAAACTGCCTAGAGTTGCATGTATGACTCAAATTCAAGACCGCCCAGAGTCGCAGTATGTATAGATATGTCCCATGCCCCGTTGTAGGGTCCTGTGGGTGTTAAAATTATATTTATTTATCTATCCCTCCCACTTTGCTTATCCAAACTAGTAAGTCGCCCTTATTGGATCTATCAAATACCATGACATGCAAATCATTCAACTTTTCTGGCTTCTACTATCACTTGTAAAGTTGGGGTGTTTTTTGGAAGGATGTCTGCCTTATCTTGTTGCCACGGTTTTCTAAGCAGGAATTCTTTTTTATAAAAATCATATACATTTATTTTTTTGAACTCTATGGCCCATTAAGAAGTTTCAAATTGAAGTCTTGAAGTTCTAAATTGCAAGAATCTACTATTCATGGACTTCAACTGTTCATATTTTTCCGAGGGATTTGATATATCCCAATGATATCTTTCCACAATCTTCTCCAACAATAAGGGTTAAGGATCACTTGGACATGAAGGATCCTTTGCAAAATTCTCCAAACACGACATGGAATTGGAAAATGGCTTTTGCTGAGTAGCAAGGAGAACCACTTCACATCAGGTATTTATCTCTTCATAGTTGTTCCCTACATATCTTCAAAACCAATCTGCTGAACTCAATTTGGAGATCCAAGAGGAATCACATGCAATGTTGCTTCTTAGATCTCTGGACTTAAATCTCTGGATCACAATAGGTCGAGTGGAACGTATAAGCAGCAGCAGTGTAGTTTTAACATAGCTTACAAAGGCGAGGTCTGCTGCAAAATTGGCGTCCATTTATTTTAATAACTGCCATCAAACCGGCAGTCAACCCTCCCCACACAACGGAATAGAAAAAGTGGGAAATGTCTTCACGCACTGCAGGAAACCCTGATTGAGGTTTAGTGCTCTTGGAAGAGAGAGAAGATACAGAATAATTACCTTGCCGTAATGAGATTGTAGTCAAGGTTAACCCTGCTACTGTCAGAATTGAAGCAAATGGAAGATACTGCATACAAAATCTATCAGGACCCATAGCAAACTTTCTAATAAAAACTCCGGAGGCAAACTTACTGCTATTGCTTCAAAACCATTCAACTGGAATGGAGAAGGTTTGAGAGGGCTTGCATTGTAGTGGCCAGTTATAAGGTCAAGGGCATCCTGAGCATTAGCACAAAATATAAGGTTATTGTACCATAAACCCACCAATCAATGAAGGAAAGTATAACAATAATCATGGATAGTTTTGCTTACTTGTCGAGTACCATCTTGGAAATTATTAAGATAATAACGGGCAAGAGAACTATAGCCATCCCTTAAAAATCCCCAGATTGTGCGACTCCCATACCTGAAAAGTTTAAAAGTCGTAATGATTTTCATGTTGCATCAGGCGCGAGCTATTCCAAGATACCTGACAAAATCACCCTTTAAAGCTGGTGTTCCTGAATATTGCATACTGATTTCATCACCATGATCTGCCCACACTGAAACACCAACATCCACATCCATGCATTTCATCTTAGATTATCAACCATGCACCACAACCTGACAATGCAGTCAGATTTTAAGCCTGCCAGCCTGAGATGCCAAATACTTACTGATTTTAAATTGATCATCAAATTCTGGATGTTGATTGATTGTTTCTAAGGAATTTAAAACCTGCAACTGTCGAAGTTGGCTTTCCAGGGATCGCCGTGCGAAGAGACTCTGCAGGTCATGGACATAAAGTAAAGACGTGCAGCTATTGTGTAACAGTGTGCATCAAGTTATAAGCTATGGAGAACTAATTGTGCACCTGGGTAACATTAGTTCGATCTAAGCAGTCAACACAATTGGTACGTACAACCCCTTTCTGCTCTTCAATTATGTCACCAAAGGTGGTAGCAAGAAAAAACCTATATAGCAAATCCAACGAGCAGCATAGCATCAAATTGGACACCATTTACAGCCTTAGCATGGACTCAAAAATATCACAAACCCTTGATGTTTAATGTCATCTGCAATCTGATCATAGAGAATAGAAAGTCGCTCAAAATGCATCTGTCCACAGATGTGGTGAAAGTCAAACGGGACATATCTGTAAAACGAATTGCAATTGGTTTTGTTCTGTATTCTAGACACATAGTAAAATATGTAAGGAAGGTGAAGAACTATTACCGCAACTTATGATTGACCAACTTCTCCATTGCATTTGCATATGCTAAACTAAGTACAGCCTCATTTCCTTGCTGAAACCGAAAGAAGTCAGAGTTGATCCATGTCAATGCCAGTTAAAATGGATCCAAGCTTCCACTATACCTGATTGATGAGATCAATGGCAAGAATAGAACCGTATCTTGCCTCTAGGTCTTGGAAATGGCGTTAATGCGACATTGGGCTATCAATCAAGTCAAGATGATGATAATGATGATAATAAACTACATTATGGCTGAAACATCATGTACTTACTGTCTTATCAAGGCATATAGCCTTGATTTCAGGCCTATATGTGAGATCAGCAATCTGCTCCCACAGAACAGGAATTGATCCACGGATCTGCAACAACAGATTGAAATTGCAATAGAGCAAAATATTATAGCATATGATGGAGCAACAGATAACATCTCTCAGTATACCTGATTCTATATTATACCTGGACATATGAAGCTACAAAGCCATCAACTTCAAGCAGCTGTTCTGTTTCAACAAAATTTGCAACAGATCCTTCCATATCGGCACCTCTTCGCCATAAGCGGGTGCCTGTAGAGTAGACCTTTAAAATATAGTCTCCCCAAAGCCATTGTAATATCCAATGATTAAAAATAAATATCTCATCTTCCAGAAGAAAATTGCTCACCAATTCTGCGTATACACCGCCTTGAGATCAATGTAACACGAAGGGACTTTTCGCCTATTGTGGCTTGCACTGTCTGAAAACGTAGCTATTGTTAAGATGCTCAGTTTTAAAGTGTACATCTCCACTGGCTGGTACGGCAGAGTTTATTTTAATTCAAATATATGCTATTGAGTATATGATCCGGTTTAAATGAAACCATGGGTGATCCTAAAACCCAAAGGATATTGCCCTGAATCACGGGTAAAATGTAGGGCTCCGCCTAAAAATCACAATGAACATATTAGTAGGATTCCAAAAGCTGTTTAAACTGTTAATTGACAAGGAAAGAGGATACCTTGGCCTCAATCAACTCTTCCAATAAATGCTTGTTCCATGTAAACCTGGGTTCAGCCTTTACATACAAAATTGGTAAGGTTTCTATATCAAAAATTGACAGATAAGCTAGTAACTTCCCCACCTGCTTCCAAAGTGATTGAGCTCTTCTTGATGTTCCCATGTTGTTTGAAACTTGTCTGCTGTAAACAGGCAATCAAGATGAGTCAAATGGTTGCAGTCCAGAGTTAACAACATGAACGTGCAGGAAACATACAAGAGGGTTAAATCCGTATCATATGAAAAATATAGTCCAGGTGTTGACACAACAGTTTTCAACAGACTTAGAAAATGTGCTTCATCCTTTCTCTGCAAGATAGGAAAAGGACAAAAATAAATGAACCAGGGCAAATATGAGAAAACTCAGAGCTCATAAATACCTCCTGGATGCTGAGATTTTTGAGGTTGGTATTGCAGACTAGAAACTTCATAGAAGTTATACGGAAAACAGGAGAACCGTGATAATTACCAACCTGACTTCTGGCAGTGCATACCAGAATGTAAGTACCTGAGAACCACATAACAAGTTTAAGGTCAAACTTTCAATGATCAAATAGCTAATGCTGCAAACGGCTGTAGTGTGGGTCGATTTTTCTAGTAAGGTTAAAATAAATCAATCAAAGTGGTCAAAATTCGCTTTGCTATGTCCCATATTATTTGAACTAATATCAATAGGTTATATGAGCTAAAAAGTTATGTTTCGTACTATATAACTGCCAAATGATCCACTTACGTGACATTGCAGTTTATTTACATTCAAGAACAGACAGCAAAATCAGCAAAATGAGAATCTTTGCCACAAACAAAATGAGCAAAATGGTTACCTGCTAACAGCCTGATTAATCCCACCACACCAAAGACCTCTGTAGCTGTTAGTGCTTTTTGACTAGAAAGG
Source organism: Isoetes taiwanensis (assembly GCA_021234155.1). Taxonomy (NCBI): domain Eukaryota; kingdom Viridiplantae; phylum Streptophyta; class Lycopodiopsida; order Isoetales; family Isoetaceae; genus Isoetes; species Isoetes taiwanensis. The sequence continues at coordinate 3,198,303 of JAJEKV010000080.1, read as the reverse complement.
TTAGGCAACTCACCTGCAACATTATAAAGCAGACTGCGTTAAGTTGCTTGCATTGAAGATATACCCTGATACTTTTCGGTCATGATAAGAATGCACAATGATGAAGCTGAACAACTTACTAATCAACTGCACTTCTCCATCTGGGCGGCTTATTGCAAGAACTGGATGTGGTCCACCATCTGTTGGCTCAAATATGAACTGGTCAGGGAGTTCCCATAGGCGCATGGAAGTGCAGATCCTTGACTGTTGCAAATACTCAGCCATCTCTCTTTCCATGTCTAAGCCTTATGTCTCACACCAGAACTACCAGTCCCTGTATAGGAAGGTATTAACGAAAGATTGTTGTATCGACTACACAGCAAGAAGAGAAATCTCGAATAATTCTATTGATAAAAACGGATCATTTTTAACATAAAATGAGTATCTTTAGTGTATAGAACATAAAGATGTTCCATAGTAACTCAATTTTGCGAAACACAAAAAAAGAATTATTGGGTAGACAGGTCCAGATTCCAGTAGCAATGAGTGGAATCACATTACCGGTACTCTGAAAGGTGCAGTCCTGTCTTTCGATAACTGGAAATTAGTAATTCAACCTCCATAGGCGGGAAAGAATGCTCAATTTGCAGGCAAACACTGACTGCTTAAAACAACGAAAGAACTCAAACAGCGTAGCAATGTAGAAAGAACTGGAATTTCTCGTTGATAGCTACAAAATTTCCTACAGCCGTCCAGAAAGAAACTTGAATCCGACTCCTCCCTTGTTTTGAATTAAGGGGAGGTTTTAGGAAAAGAAAAGCCGGCAAACTAGAGATAGAAACAACCCAGAAATAGCGAGATCTATCTTTCCGAAAAGTGTTTAAAAAGCTTTTACGGTGTGTGCGGATATCATTCAGGGTAGCTAAGGAATAGTTCGTGTACACGTTTAAATAAAAGTGATACACTACTTCAACACGGTTGATTTGGCCCACAACATCGTGACCAAATATACGTAATAAAAAATGTTTTTTTTTTCTTTCTGAAAGATAAAATTGAATTAAAATATAGTCAACAACAATACAAGAACACTATACGTAAAATGTTTATAAAAGTCATGGTGAATTTACTCTTCCTAGTATAATATCATCATAGATCCTAAATGAAGTCACAAGCAAACCCAATATCACGAGACATCTAACCCTAAATTTGTCTTTACACTTCTGCCCTTATCATCACATAACCCTTTTTCATTCTCGAATTTCGACAGCTGAACTTTACCCTCCACTTTTCATTATGTGCCACGTATTTCTTGTCCTGTACTGATTAGACAGGAATGTACTTGGAAGAATGTTTCTTATTATGTGCAGATGCAGATAACTGCTGCTAAAGACAATCAAACTTACCTCAAGCTTGGTAAAGCGCAAAGTCACAGCGCCCAACCTACTTATACAAAATGAAGACATGAATCCGGTATTGTCCATACATGTCTTTTGCACATTGACGAGACACAGAAGACAACCGATGTTCTAAATTAGCTAGACTTATTTGCAGTAGAAGCTTAGTCAAGTAGGTATTTGCAAGTGCAAATGTGTAAAATTGAGTGAACCTTTCATGTACTTCTTGGAGAATTATGTAGTTCTATATTTAGCTTCAAAAATGTTTAAATTTCCTGAAAACTGACAACGGAATGCATGTTTCATCACAAAGCACATTGCCCTTACTATATGCTATTATGAGCTATGCTATTAGGAGCCATATGCTTTTCAGTAGGTATAAGGAGCATACATTCTATATTATCACAAAGCCAATTTGGTGAGAAGTGTTGTTGGTTACTCCGGAAAGGGAAGCATACGGGGACAATTGGGTGTTGGTTTGCAAATCATATATTATTGTATGTTTTGCAACTCATTTTTGCATGTTGTCTTTGGTGTTGGTTTGCCATTCATTTACAAATCGATGATTTTTCTTGAATTCCCCATTAGGACCTCGATTCCAAGAAATGGGGCATCTAATCTGTCCTTTAGTATTTGACGCATTGAATACATCAATTATCCAACAAATCTTTTTCCGATGGCTACAATAAGGATGGTATTAGACACATTGAATACCTATTAGAAATAGGTTTCTATGATATGATCCGGTTTTCTTGTTTGATAAGAATGTGTGATAAGACTGTGATGAGGATTTTTTGTTTGACCCAGCTTGTTTCTTGCTTGATAGGTTTACATTGTGAACTCTTCGAGGTTTAGGAGCAGTCAAGCATTTATAGCACAATTGGATTGCAGTTAGCTCTTTTCAATTGTGTTTTAAGATACGTATTTAAAGCACTATAACTTGAAGATCCCAACTTAATTTTAGATAATTCTACTGCCATTGGACAGGTCATGTGGTCCGGTCGTGTGGTCCTCTATAAGTTTTTTGAAGGCCACTTTCAGGCTGGATCATATAAAGAAGTTACACTTTTAGCTAAATGCCCTATTTTTATAAAGATATTTTGGTAATTTTTACAAAACATAGAGGCATTTTGGTAATTTTATCTTTTTTATTTCATGTACGTTGGATGTGTAATACCAATAATTCCAGTCGTCGGGTACACATATTGCACGCACCTTCACAATTGCCCTCAAAATACATTGTTTTGGGGGTTGATAAATGGTTTACATAGATAGATAGACATACATTGGAACACCCAAGTCCATTCCGGAATCATTCTGTACCAAGTACAAGCCTGATTGATCACACCATCATATTGATATAATATAATATAATATAATATATACTAGAATGTGATGAGTAAGGTGGTAGATCCATGATGCATTCCAGAAGGTTCATTCTTCTAGTTTTGGGTCGACGTTAAAGATGTTCTTTCATTGTCCCGAAAACAATTCACACCAGAATTTAATAAGGCTTCCATTGTATTGCTCCTCATTTATAATGCATTGTACTCGTGATTCTCTATACTCCGAAGGCAATAGCCAGACATTGAGCAAACATGGAATAAATAATGATGCCTTGAATGCTGTCCCAGAATTAGTGAACAAGGGAAAGATTAGGCAAGAATGAATACAATAGTTGAGACAAATCTGGACCCTTGGGATCCATACCTTATACCTCCATGCCAAATACATTTATACAAGAGGCCTAAATCAGGACTACGTCGTCATTGAATTACTGCCTGCATCTGAAGTCCACTTTATTCTTCACTATAATTTGAATTTACCTCTGTACCTTCATAATAAACCTGGATAAAAATGTACATAGGTAGTCACCACTGAAGCATGTCTCTGCAATATGTAAGCAGCAAAAACTTGACGGCAAAATAGAACCAAGTTGAAACTATAACCACAATCTTCATTTCACAAGTCGAAGGTCGATTTTAAACCAAGATGTCTATATGATAAAAAATGTCGCCTGCACGTGAAGAAAGGAGATGAAGCAACAATGATGCCAGCTTGTAAACAAGCTTGTACGTTAGAAAGTAGGTGCCAGCAATTCAGGAATCAATTAATCTGCATCACAGCTATTATTGTTAGCTCAAAAGAACTTAACAGCATCTGAATCAGAATAAGCCCATCTTTACCTTCTTCACAGAAAGGAAATAAAAGCACCTTCCCATGCATCATCATTTGACCTGCATTCTTCCTCTTTGTTTATTCCGCCCTCAACATTTCCCGCTGCAGCATTTTCCTTCATCCACATGATGTTATTAAAAAACATACCACTAAATGCAAGCAATGTACAAGAGAAATAAATTCTATTGCAAATCTGGTCATAGACATTTGATTGCTTTGTTCTCTTCAAATTTCAACACTTATGAAACAATGGTGTATTATTGTTCATTCTTACCTCAATAGAGCCTACATATCGCATGCACAACTGTCATCATCAGAGCATGCCAGTTTAGTGTGTACTGAAATAATTTTAGTAGCACCTTCAACATCTTCAGGTGGTTCTCAACTTTAGTTGATTGAGTAGCTATATCATTACCCATTTTGCAATTAATGATATCCGACGGGAGACGGGCTCAAAGGAAGGATCACCTGAAACAATCTTTGTCCTAAAACTATTATTGTGCTCACTTGATTTAAAAAGATGGCGCTTTGAAGGTGAGGTGAATTTGCACTCGGATGATACTGGAAAGGAGGAGACAACTCAAATGAAGAGGAGGCACCCAATGGAAAGACTTCTGGAAAATCTGCAGCAAATAAATCTTGTTTGTTTATACCAGCCTAAACCCAATTAGGACAATGTACAGGTCATTTGAGACCTACCTTGATAATTATGATGATAGCCATTTTGTACATATGCTCCATCAGCTATAGGCCCCTCAGAGCTGAAGCTACTCCCACTGCTAGACCTTTGTATGTGAACTTCACCAAATCTTAAATCATCATTTACACTCTCATCCATAAAATGTATGCTTTGCGGCTTTGATGACCCAGAAACTGTTTCATATGGCCTCATTCTGTCACCAATAACCAAGCATTAACAGAAGTGTCTTTCACTACAACAAAGGACAAATGCGAACTAACCTAGATGCAAAAATACAATTCGAAAATACCAGGTAATCAGGCCAGATGCACTTTCATAAAGGTTTCAAGTGCTCAGTGCCCATTGCAACCAAATATTCAATGCCAGGTTTACTAATCAACCATTATGGAATCTTACCCAGAACCTTGAACTCTTTGAAGTGTTTCCACCAATGGCTTCAAGTCTTTCGCGACGAACTTCAATTACTCGGTGGAATGTTTTCTATTTCTGATTCATCCATGCTATCCTTTATGGAACTATCAAACAGCATGACATGAAAATAGACCTGCAAAGTGATTTGCTCTATGAGACAAACAAGCTCCACATAAACAGGTCAAAAAAAAGGTGCCTAAAATACATACATTAGGTTTGGTCCAGATCGGGTAACGGTCTGGATTGATTAATTTGTTGCACTTCAGCATTAGACATGTACCACCGTTTCAGCTCATCAGCTGTCATCCCTTCTTTCCTATCTTCCCTTGCATTGATCCAGATAGGCTGCCACCTGAAGAACTTTCAACATCTGTGCAAAGTATATGAACCTGCTAGATGTTCAACCCTTTCTTCCCGCTCCGCCCAATTAAGTCTCGACAGACATCCCACTTCTCTGATGGTTCAACAACAAGAGAGCGCCAAATCATGTGATTGGCTGGGACTACTTGACCCTTCAGTACTATACCCACATTCTGATGCTGTGGAGGGCGAAGAAGGTACCTTTACCAAATAGCCTGATGAGGAGAGGGACCCAAAGTTTGTCTTTCAGAGCAACAGCTCCTCCAGGTTCATGTATACCACTCCCATCATGGAAACCGGCTGCCACTGCACCACCACCAGCAGGACCACTACTGCCATAAGTTACCCGCCATCCACCAAAACCATTTTTTATTCTGCTCACAACTGACAATGTGAGTGGAGGTGGTGGCGGAGGGAGGGCCTGTTGGGAAGCTCTGACTGGCCCAGCATTTGACCACCACGGATATGCAGGTGTGGGCATTATGGATGGACCGTTAAATGGGTCAATGGAGCAGGCACCATGAGTATGTGGGCCTACAACTCCTCCAAAGGGTGAAATAGCAAATAGATGACTTGTTCCTCTTGAGGAACTAACAACAATCCAATGGCTGTCTAAGCTAAACCTGATATCCTGTATAATCTGAAAACAGAAGGTGGAATATCTATCAAATAAAGTTAAAAGATAAAGACAACAAAAAGAAATTAGACTCATGATAATTTAACTCTAGTACCTAAATGTCAACATAAATAACCCAACATTGGCATTTAAGCCATAAACTTAATTGAATCAAAGACATCATAAATGTCACAAGTTTATATATCATAATGATTGATCTTACCAAGGCATGCCTACATGCATGTCATTGTGTAGTGGTGCTTTGAGAAAGATCCAAAGGCTAAATGTAAACTTGTAAAAAACCAATCTATGTCTTCACTAAACTGCACAAAGATCACTTACCGCATTTTGTAAGACCCGCAGGCAAAGCTTGTAAAGGTGAACAAATGATGAACTTGTGTGAGGACTGGTAAGATTATCATGTGCTGTAGGTGTTAGGCGAAAAACATTTAAGTTGTGCCCATCTGACGCAGTGACAAGAAGTGTTCCACTGGGGTCAAAGCAGAGAGCCGAAATTGGGCTTGAATGCGCTCGGAACTGTGCAATCACTTTCCTATTTACATAGTCACGGACAATCACCTGTAAAAGAATTAAGTGTCAACAAAAGTACCAATTGGACTATTTCCAGCCTGAAACCATAAATTTCTTACAGTCCCAGCATATTCGGATTCTACACCATCTGAAGGACGTTCAGAACAATACTTGGACAAAGTTTTGTATCCTAAAGCTGCAAGTTGCTTGCTTGACTCCCTTGCATAGTCAACAAAACCACCAGTTGCAGGAGACGTGGATGGACTTATGCCTGGAGAGGGGCTAAGGTGCTGGGGGATACGGCCCACTGATGACATGAGAGGCTGGTTGGCAGCATATGCCATCCACCTGGGACCCAACGCCAATGCACCATAGCCATTCACTGGCCCTGCCTGAGGTGGGATATAATAAGAAACGACACTAAACGTATTTTGGAGTGTTGCTGCATCAAAACAATAAATCTGCATCGTATAACAATACATTAGTTTGCACAGTTACAGGCATGTACATGCTCACATGAATGAGCAATTATACCTGTGCAGCAAGAGCTACTGCAATGATCCTTGAGCTGCAACGCGCTGGCGCAGATACCAGTCCCAAATCTCAACTCATGTACATAAAAGCGTGACTTTGTAAAGAATAAAAGCGAACAACAGAAGGGACAAAACTACCATCACCCATATCTGCGGTTACGGTGCCATTCAAACCTCCTGGAAACCCTCCAGGCATTGAGGCTCCCCTTTTTGGTGGCAAGATCCCTGTAGCAACTAGCAGCAAGGGCTGCATTCCTTTGAAGTCCCCAATCTCAACTGAGTATGGCCATGGTTGAAGGTGCAAAAATGCAACACGACCATCCCGTCTAGAGACAAGTTCTCTCACATCGCTAGCATCTTCCACATCCCATACTTGAAACCCATTCATGTAGGTAAGCAATAGAACATGGCGAGCAAGTGCTGGAGCAATCTCCAACATGTCAAAAGATGCCCATTGCACCTGACAGACAAAACATACAGACATAAATACATTTGACTCAACATAGAAATAAATCTAGATTGTAACTCCTTTAGCAAGAAAAAAATACATAATTTGCATTGACCTGAGAGAAGATAAAATCTCGATTGAGAAGTACATAGAAATAGGAGGTAGAATATTATCATCATAACGTGTAAATAAGTTATTATATATGAGATAACATGTAAAATTATTGGCCTAATACATGATGCTGACCTGTTCACGGTGCTTCTCCTCATCTGACTGAGATGCTGAAGATGCAATAGATGCACCTGCTGTCCTTACAGTTGCTGCAATATTGCCAGCACTTGAAGAGACTCCTTTCAAGTAGCTAGAAATGGACCGCCAAGTGAATTTGCTGCCATTGCCGTTGCTAACACATCCTGCTCCACCACGGCCACTCCGTGTCTGCAAGCCCATGTCATTCCTCATCCCACTTGTGCTGCTGAAGTTGAGAGTGAATTCTCTGTGTGGTACCTACTTCTGCCAACGTAAATGCTAATCCCCATATCCAGTCATTCCTCCATTGAACAAATCCATAATGACTGCTTCATGAGAAAGTCTTTGAGATTCTGTTCTTTTCTTTTTCCTCTGTACAATTTCCCTAACAGTAAATAGATGAGCTTCCAAATGAAATACTTACAGTGAGCCACAAAATGGCTTTTTTTTTTCCTGAATCGGCAGACCAAAAAAATGCTGCGAATTTGTATTTACAGTGAGAAACGAAAATGAAAAGGATCCTGTACAATCACCAGAAATCTAGAGACCATATATACATATCAAATTTCCTGAAAACTCTCAGTCAGGCAATAGCTTCTATACAAGCATGCAACTTCAATAGAGGCTTTTCAGGAATCCTTGGTTGGGCGAGAAGCATCAGTTGCCCTCTTCTTTAAATCTTCACATACACCGGTTAGGTGGAAAAGTACTTTCCCCGAAAGCACTAAGGTTAATTGAAAGCGTACTAGAGTTCTTTATGCAGGGCGTATTCCATCAATGCGTTCTATTTGCGGGAAAAATCGACCTCAAATTAGGTATTTGTGATTCTTGCTCCAATTTTCCAAAAAGAACGGCTTGAAACCTGTTTCCCTAGATTTTCAAGCGCAATAAACTGAAAAGAATCGAGATATATAAAAACAAATCAGCATAAAACTTGGATATGGAGGGGAAACGAAAACCAAGAAAGCCGGAAAGGGAAGAACGGAAAAGCGGACAAGAAGGATTCCCAACGCAAAAAAACGTCACTGTACAACGAACCCACTAGCCACTATTCTTCGTCCAATCCTCCACAAGCTTGAATGGGCGAAATTCACCCCTTTCAATCCAAGCCCATGTTCCTTTTCCCTTCAGAAAGGGCTCCGATACCCTCCAGCTCATACCCACGTAGACCGCTTAGACGTGCAGGGATGAGAAACCCTGATTTTGTGGCAATTAAACAACGGAATCAACCTCAATACAAGCGCAATAGTCTTTACCTTGCGAGGCACTCAAGGCAACAATGCGAAAGCAAGAACAGAAGATGTTTTTCCAAACCTGGACAAAATTCTAAGCAAACTGCACCAAATTGGGCCAAGTTTTTGGCATTCTGGGCAATCTAGAGACGATCTTTACACCCAAAAGCCGAGGCGAAGCCTAGGTGCCGGCTTTGGAATGAAGGTGTTACTCCGATTTACTCATCCTGTGTGTGTATTAGCGTGCACGCTTCTCTTCTCTCCTCTCTCTGCTCTCTGCAGCCTTGTCTGTTTGTGTGGAGTTTTTTTTTAACTTTTCTTTGATTTTTTTTTTTGTTATGCCGCGGCCGGTGAAAAATTAACTTGCGGTAGTCTTTTTTTACTTGCGTCTAAATGAAGTGGGGTGAGGACGTGGGCATGAAGTTAGGGGTTGTTTTTATGTGCTTAGCATGTGCACATTGTGACGCTCATTAAATTGCACCCTTCCAACCATTTGTTGGTTTCTTTGTTTTTTTTTTTCTTTCTTAGAGTGTACATGTTGGGCTTTTTTTTTTTTTTTTTTTTTAAAACGTTGACTAATGATATCACTTGTATTGTGTAACATTTCTTGCAGTACATTTAGCTACCAAAGTTTTTCCCTCGAAAACCCTTCACGGTGAGTTTTTTCCAATCTTAATAATAATCGGGTACTCCTCTATTGTGTTGGTCCTATAGGCCTTTTGATATCCGCAGACGTTAAAATTTTATTGAATTCAAATCATTTTAATCTTTCTGGCTTTTTTTCCTTCAAAGTGTACATGTCGGTTTCTTTGTGTTTTTTTCCCCCTCAAGTGTACATTTCTATTTCTTTGTTTTTTTTCTTTCTCGAATGCTGCCTGTACGTGCATTCTGTACACCCCAACTAGAACATATCCATCGTCCCTTTCAAACCTCCCCCACATGTTGGTGCCTAACATCCCATATCCTTCTCCTCAATGATATATTCCACAGCCTATTCCAAGCTTCAATAATAAACTCCTTTCAAACAGCATGTCTCTACATTATGCTTCCGTAGTAAAACCAAACGTGCCTTTTTTCCAGGCAGTTGCAAACCTCTAGCTTGCCATATGGAAAATTCATGCAACCTTCTACACTACATTACGTGTTGATTGCCGATTAAAGTTTCATTGTTTACTTACAAGATGCAAAAGTATCTCAAACACGCATTGATTCCTTTATTGTTTATGGCTAGCTACTAAAGCAATTAGTATAGTTGCATCTTGTGTTAGTAAACTATTAAAGGTTTTGCCTCTGTGTCTATGTCGGTGCTTAATATCATGTACACTATGATCACATATACCTCGAACCAGTAAACAGAGCACGGCTACAACTATTTGTTTTGTCTATTTTTTAACATCGGGTAGATGCATATGCTTAAGACATGATGCTCGTGCTCCCATGTGCTCATCCACTCTGAATCACTTGTGATACTAAAATCTGGCATCCACATTTCAAAATGTGTCCAAAAGCATGTAGCATGGCATTCATGGAACAATAGTTTCCTTCCTTTTTTCCTTTTCATGCACTACAACAAACCTAATGAGGAAGGTGTATGTCATTACTTGTACAACTTGTCCTACAAATCATTCCTTTCTTTATTGGTCGCGTCACGACAAAAGCCAGCATATGCCATTTCCAATAACTTAACCTATAGTAGAATGAGAACCAAAACATCTTGAAACTTGTGAAAGGAGCTTTCCTAGTCAATCACCAAAAAAGATAGGCTAAACCTTATCTTTGCAAACAAAGATGTCTTGCCAAGTATATATTACAAGAGGCGTGGCAATTATGGATAATAGATATTCATTAGTATACTCGAATATTATCTAAGAGTTGGTAGCTTGTATAATTCCTTGAATGTCAATGCCTTTCTAATGTCAATAAGAAAAAAATTGTTAAAACATCTAAATCTATTCTTTCTTAAAGATGGTTCTACTACAATTATGTGATAAGCATGGTTAACAAGCCAAAATGCTTGACAAATAATGAGGTACAAGATTCTTAATATTCCAAAGAGCTAGCAAAACAAATAATGCGTAGAGGGACTTACAACTTTCAAATCGAGATCTTTTGGGTGATACAAGAAAGTGATTTCAATGTTGTTGATGGGAATGTTGGAAAGGGAGGTAGTTTTGGAGGCATAGATTTTCTTGATGGTCATATTCCTTGAAAATGCTTAGTATGCTTTATAATTGTCCTAGTTTGATAAAGGTAAGTGCCACCTGATTTTGGAAGAAATATCATTATATTCACTTCGAGGTGTTCTCTATATCAACATCCCTCAAAATGGAGGCATGAAATAATACGTTATGCCTAGAAAACTCTAAGACGGGAGCAAATAAACCCCTCAAAGGACGAATGGATATTTTATTGGACAAAGGCATCTCATTGTATTTGGAGAAGGGAACTAGAAATTCTTGTTTTCTTGTCGACGTATGGAAAAAGGAAATTGGAAGGCGCATTCTTGGAGGGTCCTACAGCCGAGATCGCATTAGTGAGGAGCAGGTCCTGGAATGGAGACGCAGTTTCCTTCACCCACAACATGGAAGCTAGATATTTACTCAAGGATTGAAGAAGTTTACCTGTTGAGCGAAATGAGAGGACCAATTTCCATTCAGCAAACAGATTAGGTCCCCCTCTTTCCATGTTGTTTTAATCTAAGGCTTAATCTCATGTTCCCTTTTTCTTTTTTCCCATGTTGTGTACATTGCCCAAGTTCTTTGACTTTCTGCCTTCAAAATAAAATAAGATTACAAATGATTGTCCAATGAGTTGATGGGACCTGCATTATTATTTACACTTGAATGCATTGTGTGAGAAGCGTCCTCATTTGGTCAAAATAATAGACATATCGAAATTTAAACAATGAACACTGACGAATGCATTTTGAATTGTACAAGAGCAAAGAAACATAGTAATAAGTATGGCTTGGTTATAAACCAATGGAGTTGGATCTAGGCATCGAAATTAAAAAATTCCATTAATAAGTAAAATGACGTCTTCCATTTACTGATACAAGATATTATCATGTGCAACCGAAAAATCCTGTTTGTTACAAGAATTGCCGGATTAATGCCTTCAACTAAGAAATTTAAAGGCCATATGAAAAATGCTATAATAGATAAGTTTCCTTTAAGACATATTTTATATTCATACAAGTTATTGTACTATGAGGGATAGTACAAATTCGACTAGAAGCCAAATACAGTGCCATCCAACGAAGATCCTATAAAGATTCTCCTAGATTCTCCAAGACTCTAGAAAGGTTTCCCTAGATTCTATGAGATTCCATCAATGTTCGCTTATATTTCCGAAGATCCGGTGATGATTCCTCGAGGAATTGTACAAATTCGACTAGAAATCAAATTTAAAGTCATGTGATGAAGATTCTATAGAGATTCTCCAAGATTTCACCAAGATTCTCTAGATACTCAAAGATTTTATGAATATTACTTTAGATTCCTTTAGATTCTTAAAGATTCTTTTGAGATTCCCCTAGATTCCCAAAGATTATCCTAAGATTCCTCAAGATTCTATGTAGATTTCTTCTATATTTCCTTAGATTTTATGAAGATTCCCCTTTAGAACACAATTAGTGTCGAAGATTCCCCTAGATCCCCTTGGATTCCCCCTAAATTCCCTAAAATTCCATAAACATTTTCTAGATTCTTAAGGTTCTACAAAGATTCCCCTAAATTTTCAAAGATTGTCTGAAGATTTCTTTAGATTCCCCAAGATTCTATGTAGATTCTTCTAGATTCCCTTAGATTCTATGAAGATTCCACTAGATTCTCTAAGATTCCATCAAGATTCCCCTAGATTTTCAAACATTTTTTGAAGATTCTCTTAGATTCCCCTATATTCTTTTAAATCCCATAGATTCCTTAAGATTCTCTTGATATTTCCTTGTTTCCAAAGGTTATCCCAAGATTCCTCTAGATTCCTTTAGATTCTTAAATTTTCTCTTGAGATTCCCTTAGATTCCCAAATATTATCCTAAGATTTCTCTAGATTCTCCAAGGTTCCATGTAGATTCTTCTAGATTTCCTAAGATTCTATAAAGATTCCCATGTAGAACACACTTACTGTCAAAGATTCCCCTATATCCCTTGGAATCTCCCGCAATTCCTTAAGATTCCATATAGATCCCCTAGATTCTTAAGGTTCTATAAAGATTCCCCAAGATTCTATGTAGATTCGTTTAGATTCCTCAAGATTCTATGCAGATTCTTTTAGATTCCCTTAAATTCTATGAAGATCCCGTTAGATCTCTAAGATTCCATCAAGATTTCCCTCGATTCAAACCTTTTTTGAAGGTCTTCTTAGATTCCCCTAGATTCTTTTGAGATTCCCATAGATTCCTTAAGATTCTCTTGAGATTCCCTTGATTTTCAAAGATTATCTCAAGATTCCTCTAGATTCCCCAAGTTTCTACATAGATTCTCTCAGATTCCCTTAGATTCTATGAATATTCCCCTAGATTATCCAACATTGCACGGAATGATGCCAAACCACTACTCATTGGAAAGCATTTGATGAGAGGAATCCAAAGGCGTGGGTCCCACTTTGATCCGAGACCTCCATCGCAAGATAAAGTCATTTGAAGGCGATACAAAAAAAGGAAGCTTCTAAGAAAGATTCATAATTAATGAGTTGCCACCTCACTTTCTTTTCATTAAATAAGGATGACACCTCACCTCCTTTAATATAAAAAATTCTAATTTAATAAGAAAATGAATGGCTAGGATTTCTCCTCCCCCTTTTGATCTAACGGTTAACATTGGTTGCACCAAATCCACTTTTGAGGAAGCTTCCTTGCACCTTCCTTATAAAAAATCAAGGGCCATGATTTCGCCTCCCCTTTTGATCCGATGGTCCAGGGATGTGTTGCATGCCCTCATGCATGGTCATGCATGCCCCATGCATGACTCATCCATAATAATGGCTCACATCGCGCCACTCAATCAATGCCCCCAATCCGACGGTAAAGAAGCGTGTTACATATTTTTAACATGTCATATACACCATGGGTACATCGTTTTCAAGGCACACATAGAATAATTTTATCCTTCCTATGGCAGTTACATTTTTCTGCTCGCCTCTAATATCTTCCTTACAAATTAGGAGAGCATGACACGTTGCATTGAGGCATTTATGGCATTAATTTCAGATTTGAGGCATTTATGAGCATTTATGGCGGAGGAAGATATGAGCATTACCATAGAATGACACGTTGCATTCATCGCATTACATTTTTGTGTTCGCACGTAATTTCTTGACGAGGATGTTGAGGAGGGCCTGCAACGGCTAGCTAATGGGAAGGCAGCTGACCTCGATGGTATGCATGCCGAGTTACTCAAGTGGGCAGGGCAGCCGCTTGTGCCGGTCCTCACTACCCCGCTCAATCGAGCATTGCGGGGAGGGTTTCCCACAATGGACCACAAGCGTGGTTGTTCCCATTCACAAGGCGGGCGACCCAACCGTCCGCCAATTCACTACCGGACGATCATGGTCGATTCGGTATTTGCCAAACCGCTATCGGCATTCTCGGCGGCGGTTGACCGGCGGGCGGCGGATGTCGCGAAGCCCTCACCGCGAGGCGAGGGCTTTTCGACCCGCCACTCAATGATTGACCATATCTTTACTGGCTGCGGGCGATTGAAGACGGCCGGGAATCATCGGTTGGACTTGTATTGCTTGCTTTGTGGACTTCGCAAAGGCTTTTGTCTGGTCCGGAAAAGTCGTAGGCTAGAATTTGGCGTCAGCTGGGGCTCCGTACTTTGTCGCGAGAATGCCATATCACAGGTTGTATGAGAGTTGTTTTGGCGGGGATCGCGGTAAGCGAGCCAAGCATTCACCCGAGTATCGAGGTCCCAAGAGGTTGCCCCTCGCCAACACTTTTGGCCTCTACATTGATCCGGTTAGAGCCACAGCTTCTGCGGCGTGGGGATGGCATCCGGCTTTTTACTGGGTCATCCGCCCGGCTCATCTATCGCGGGGCGATGTTGGCTGTACCCCACACCCCGCTATCTCTCACGGATGCCCTAGACACATTTTGTCGGGCTCTGGACATGTCGTCGTCAATCGGCCAAGACCGGGTGGTTCTCATATCCTCTTCCGTCACCCCATGCCTCCTGCACTCACATATCGGGGGACGGACTGTGGGCGTCCAGCCCACCTACAAGTACCTAGGGGTGGAGTTCCCCTCCTCTCTTTGGGGCGTCTATCCGCTTGCGACGGCCGGCCAGTGGAAAGCTTTATGCCATCGCGGAAACAACGACCACCGTGCCGAGCTATATGATTGGGGCCATCGGTCACATCTGTTCGCACCGGCCGAGAACTGTCCTTAAATGACGGTCGAGGTTTGGGGCCCGTCGTCTCTTTGGCGACTGGAATGACTTGGGCGGTCGCGAAAGGCATTTTTGCACGGGCGCACTTGGTGAAACCTTGATCCCTATCGATTCTCTGCCGAAGAAACTGGATTCTTGCGCTTATTGGCGACCCTTGATAGACACATCGTCTATTTTGAGAAAGTGGTTACTATGGGTGATGCTCGGCTCCCTTTTTGCCCCTGCTTGTGGCCATGAGTCCGCAGCCGCTTAGGGCCTGTTGGAGGGGTAAGAGAGATCGATTGGTTCGCCCGGATGGAACGTCGCGGGAGCCTGAATCGCGTCTGTTGAAGCGCGGCCCGTACGATCGTGGCGGCCAAGGGGAGTACCTAGATGCTTGTTTCCTTGGCAAGCTCACGGGACCCCATTGCTCTAGAGCGGTCAAAATGGCCCATTACAAGGAGCACATCAACCCGTGTGTTAAAGGCCCGCCCATGCCTCTACCTGCGTTCCCGGCTGCCCACAGCCTTGAGACTCATTGCCTCCATTCGCCCGCGAGGTGCCCACCATCTTCGCGCTCGAGAGGCGAGGCGGTGGATTGGGGAGCCCCGCCGGAGGGCAGATCTGCATCGGTCTTTGTCAAAGCGGGTGCCATTGAGGATGAGTCTCACACTTTCGAGTTGCCCGGCGTTCACCGATCCGGGCAGAATCGACGCCCCTTAGTGCCTACTGACGTGCCCTTTGCATTTGCCGATGAACACACCGCGTCGATGCGTGCCACCGGGGTCATACATCCGTGAGGTACCGGACTCGCGAAATTTGCCCCACTTTGGTGTCGGTGACTAGGCACTCACGGGTGGTGCATGACCGTATATATTGGGATGTTTACGCATTTTATATGATTAGTACAGCTTTGTCGGGCCAGGCCGATTGCTTTCACGGTTTTTTCCGAAAAACCCTTCAGGCGGGGTTTTTAATCCGCAAGAATCCGCTTTGCGCGTTTGTATTGGGTCCCATAGGCCCGATTGGTCTCCATGGACGATAAAAGTACCTTCCTTCCTTCCTTCCTTCCTTAAAAATTAGGAGAGCATAACACGTTGCATTGAGGCATTTATGGCATTAATTTCAGATTTGAGGCATTTATGAGCATTTATGGCGGAGGAAGATATGAGCATTACCATAGAATGAGATATGAGCATTACCATAGAATGACACGTTGCATTCATCGCATTTATGGCAGATTTGTGCACTTTGCATTTATTATGCCATTAATACACTTTGCATTTATTGTGGCCATTAATACGGCTTTGAATTTATTGCGAATTATCAAAGCATGACATATTGCACTTTGCATTTATTGTGGCCATTAATACCTTTTGCATTTATTATACCATTAATACGCTTTGCATTTATTGCGAATTATCAAATAGAATAGCATGACATGTGTGCACTTTGCATTTATTGCGGCTATTAATACCCTTTGCATTTATTAAGCCATTAATATGCTTTGCATTTATTGCAGACCATTAATACGCTTTGCATTTATTAAGAATTATCAAAGCACCGACATGTGCACTTTGCATTTATTGCGGCCATTGGCAAATTTGTTAGAAGATATCAATCCCAATATATATAGAATCTTAATGATATCCATTTTAAGATAATTATGGATATGAAATATATATCGAATGATATTAATGATTACATGCGAGTTGTGATATAGGCACTTGGCATAAATATAGCCCTAGATTAGTCATGTGTGTCGATCATCCAACAAAACTCCATCTTATAAATAGAAGGCCTTCTTATTGTCTCGACGCATTGAGAGCACTTGAAGAGCTATTGTGAGCTTCTCTTACGCTTCACTAATTGCATGCAAGGTAAATATTCTCCCATTTTGTTACATTGCTAAAGCTTGGATTGTTTAATATGAAACTAGCATTTTTCTTTCATCCTTAATCTTGGCGTAATCGTATGTGGATTCTATCGTTGTGTGAAATTGTAGCTTAACGTTTGAGTTGATTTGCAATTATATTTTGATTTGGCAGAGATGGCAATGATGAAAAAAGACTACATTATTGAGCTAAATCTAGATGATTTTTATGGATGGTGGATGAGCCTTTGGTAACTCACCGGCCTTTGTGTCGAGATGCGGTATTGGAGTTCCTTTTGGATTTATTTAAGTAATTTATATTATTCGCAAAAATATCATTCTAGTGATGATGAGGCATCTTCAGTTCTGCAAATTGATAATTCTACTTGATGTTTGATGTCTGTGAACACATGAACCTTCAATAACAAAAAGTATTGACCAACTTTTTAAAAGACTAAGCTAAATATTGTACTTTGTAATTTCTAAATTAGAGTTAGAATGTAAGATCTTACGAAGTTGCTTCACATCAATCTAGAATCACTTGGCCATTGCAGAAGAGAATGTTGGACGTTAACTGGGGTCCAACTGCACAGTTTTGAAAAAGAGAAATGTTCACGGCGGCCTTGGCCGCCGCGATAAATTTCTTGTACATATAATGATAATAATAGGCCCATAGATCATATACACAAAAGGGATCAAAATCTCCCATAAACGCAAGGATCGAAAAAGTTAATAGGGTAAGTTGACCTTTTGGATATCATCAAAATTCTCCCTCCAAATGAAAGAATTAAACAAGTTAATATGATAAGTTTTCTCCTTCAAAAATCAGCATACTTTGCTTTCGCTAGATAAGCTTTTCGCTTGAAAACATCTTGCAAAAAAGTTAACATAGATTCTTTCTCTTTTCCATATAGTTTTTCGTATAGTTTTCATATAACATATAAGTTTTTCGCTTGAAGAACATCTTCCAAATGAGTTCACATGAACAGTTAGTTCTACCTTTAAAAAGTAGCATACTACTATGCTAAATGATGGCTTGGCTCTTCGAATAGATATAGCAGCCACGATTATCAACCTTCTTCTTCCAAGTTTCTATGCTTTCGATAAAGTCAAATTTCTCTTGCATTCAAATGACCATTTATCACAATTGAAAGGCATGCATTCAAACTTTCTATGCCCAACCTTGAACGTCACCTATTTTTTATGCTAGTTCTATGATTGAATAAGCTCTCATAAATTGCATTACTTGCGCATTGCACTAAAGCAATCTAAGCAA
Source organism: Isoetes taiwanensis (assembly GCA_021234155.1). Taxonomy (NCBI): domain Eukaryota; kingdom Viridiplantae; phylum Streptophyta; class Lycopodiopsida; order Isoetales; family Isoetaceae; genus Isoetes; species Isoetes taiwanensis. The sequence continues at coordinate 3,180,155 of JAJEKV010000080.1, read as the reverse complement.
TATCATAATGTTATTTCAGTTGGTTGACTTGAAGATATCATCACGCAAACTTCTTCAATATTTTTATGTGACCAATTAGCTAAGGCATGGATTTTAAAATCAGAATACTCTCTTCTCAACACTATTGCGTCAATTAAAGGTGTCATCTTCCTTTGAACTCTTCTTATCGTCTTTGGTGTGCCATAAAACTTGATAAGTTCTTCTAAGCTTTCTTCATCAAAATCTCTTGACCTTGTAGCTACCCTTGGTATATTCAATGGAGAGAGAACTTTAAATGCTTCAAGATAGTCGCATCTTTGAATCTGATGGTTAAGCTATCATAACTAGCTTAAGAAAATGCAAACTATTTTGATATGACAATTTCCATATCAGAACACTCTTTACTTTTTGATAATTTGAATGTTCTATATTCATCTCCATGAATAGAAGCCTTTAAGGTTGCCAATCAGCCTTGCGAAGGCCATAGTCAGGAATTATAGGGAAACCATTTGCATCTTCTTAAAATGCATTCATATCTCTTTGTGGATCAACAATATAATAAGCTCGAATACCCTCTAATGTAGTATTTACATACTCTTCAATAATAGTTATATCAACATGACTAGCTTGAAATAGCTTATTTAAAATAGTAAGATCCCAAAGGATATCAGCTAAAAAATGCAGCAAGTATATAGTATTGAAATTAAGCACCTGTATAAAAAGAACATAGTTAAGACCCTCGAGGTATCAGCTAGAAAATGTATCAAGTAAAAATGCAACAAGCATATAGTTTTGAAATTAAGCACCTGGATAAAGTTATTATATGATTCTATGTCGGGATACTTCAAAACAGCAGGAAGATCTTCACAAAATCTATTAATTGCATTATGCCTACTCAACCAACACGTCTTTTGAATGTTATCTAATCTTAAAATAGAACAATAATACTCTTCAAGTAACCCCTGTGATTTCTCCAATCTTTGACTGCTATGGGAAAAATGAGCAGCAATAGAGTTAACCAAAGTCTCAATATCATCTATCCACTCCAAGATGGTTGTTTAGCTGCATCTTGCACAATCAAATTTGTGTGGAAACACCATTATTCCTTCCTGTCATAGTAGATGCTCCATCAGAGCCAAAACCCATTAATTTAGGCATGTCAATACCAACCTGTTTAAGAGGCTCCAATAAGGCGTCGCACAATGAACCTGCATTAGCCTTTTTAACCTTTTAAATGTTCAAGAAACTATGCTAACTAACACATAAGACTAAATGTTGTTGGGTTGCTATATTTGTCGATTCATCAACCTATAATCCAAAGAGTGGGCTGGCTTTCACTTTTCCTATAATGGAGGAATATTAAATTGTCCCCGATGTAAGAAATAAATCGTTGGGAAGCATGATCGTTCTGATACAGCTATTTAGCTATGGCTGGACGACCTATTAGATCAATCAGATCGATTAAATGCTCATAATCGTTAAAGGACTAACTTCTAGCTGCCACAGTATATGCTGCCCTAAACAAGTTAAGAACAACCCCATCAATGGAAAAAGTTTTTTTGGCCTTGAGTTATCCATTTTCTTTGCCTTTGTTGTAACATGAGTTTTCGAGGATGCGTGTTCATAAAAGCTAGAAATCTTAAGATTTCTGCTTCCGCCTTGCAAATGGACTATTCCCTGCAGTTTTTATAAGTTAGTTTATAGATGATGTGACCCCGAACCTATACAATGCTCCCATCATATAAATACGGGAAATTCCCCTCCCAAAGCGACTCCATCACCACAGAAAGGCCCCCTGTCTAACTCGATCCATTTGTGATGGGCAAGTGTCCGGGTGAAGGACACAGAGGTGTCATTCGTCCCATGCCTTCTACAGGAATCCTATATAGCGGAAGCGTAAATACAAGTTAGCACCTAGCACACAATACATAAGATAATATGCCACCTCGAAGGGTGGCTCATCCATCATCAATACAAACAACATCATAATACCAGTGTAACATAGAAAATGCACCATAAATGAGGATTCTACCCCAGGCTCAGACTCATGGGGGTCAACTGACAGCCAGGGCCTTCGGATAACAGCAGACAGAATCATGACAATGGTGTTGACTGGCATAGAACAATATCTAGGGTAGTCCACTCCATCCGCCGCTCCTGTGCACATTTTGCATATAGGCTGAAGATAGCTATGGCGCGGTTGTAACCTTCCGGGGATGCAATCTCATCGAGTCACCCTATGAGACTACTCCTAGTTATATCTCCCCGGTTCCGATGAGGCAGGGAGGAAATGAATTCACTCCCGGAGCACGATGGTTCCATGGTGGCTAGAGGATCGTGCCACCACTAGTGAACAAGCATCCGTACCCGACTTTAACCTCCCAAAAGGCTCACCAAAGCCCAAGATGTCCCTATATGCACGTATCCTACGGCCCAGGGGTGTCAGACCCATATCCGGCCCTAACGCGAGGACCGACCATAAGCCTAGCACACTATAGGAATGTTGTAGTCAATCTAGGCAGGATTCCACCTCCGTTTCACCGTCATGATCGTTATCTGGTGCTGAATCACAACACAGCATCCACATCCTGGTGGGCTCTTAAGGTCTCTACCCCTTTTAATCCCCACAAGCACATGAGGAACAGAAAGAGAACTATCATTATACATCCATCCATCCATAGTTTCGAATAGAACATAAAATAGAGATTAACCATATATCTATTCATACAAGGATTAATTCTAGCTATCTTCTAAGCATACAAGGGTTAATCCTATGACTATCTAGGAATCCAAGCTATCTACGTACTAACAGGTCATAGCTAGATCCATTATCTCTCTGGTTCTCCATCCTTCTGGCTGGAACAGGGTTGAACAACAGCTCCTCCTCCATCAATCTCCCCCAATCCAAATTGGGGCCCAATTTGGGTGTCCCAAATTGGCAAACCTGCCTTGCCTAATCGAATTGGGCCAGGTGGCAACTCTAGATTGGTTATTATTAACTAATTTTTAACTAGGTATGGTGCCCGGCGTTGCCGGGCCTAGTAACAATTTGAAAGGTGATTGTTTAATACCATAAAAAAGTTTTAGAGCATGAAAATTTTCATTTGGAAATTGTAGGAGCAAGGACGGAACACGAAATTTGCATCCTGTCCACATGTATTTCATATACAACAATTTGGGCATTTCGACTGCAGATATTCGTGTTGCGAGGCTTAGCAAGAATCTTCTATGTCGAGGGGTAGGGTTGCAGAACATAAATGTCCGACAATATCATCATAAGAAGTTCTATATCAAACATATTGGTCTAGAATGTTATGTAGTGTTTATTTGTAGAGCATAGGCCTATTTCTTTGACCAATGAATATGAATCAAAGTAAAAAGTAAACTGGAGCATTGAAATTTCACGAAATGTTTTGCATTTAGCAGAGAGCAATTTATTGAATGATGCTATAAAAAGTTTAGTAGGCATTGCTCGATTGAATTTGAAATGAAAAGCTCTGCAAGTACTTTTCCAACTGCAAATATAAGAACATAAAGCTAATGGTGTGAGACGTGTCAGCACCTCGATGGCTCGTGCCGTTTGCTGGAAGCACCCTATGGGAGCTCGCAGGATGCTACATAAGTCCGGGGGCCTCACGGCCTGCGGGACGTTAATGTATATTCTATTCTATTCTATTCTATTCTATTAAAGATTTGTTGGCAAAAATTGGGCTTGGTATGTAGATATTGGTGTCATTGCTCAACTTTAGTAATAATGCCTTATGTTGCATTTATATTTGAATAGTTATTTTACAAAGAGTGGCTAAGAAATACTTGTCGTTGATGACTTGCAACGATTGAAGAGGCGGTTACTCTTGATGGTTGTGGTTGTGCCCCATTTGCAAAATTTAAAAGGGGATGTTGACACAGCCGCACCGTTTGGCCGCCTAGGGTCTGCCCTGGGCGGCCGTTTATGCTGATACGCCTTGGGCTGCCCATCGACATCCATGAAAGGCGGCAACAAGAAGGTGCAGATCCTGTGCCGTTTTTTGTTGGTTTTCCGGATGGAGAAGGGATTGGCTTAGGGCAAGGATTTTAATTTGGGGCCAGGCGAAGGGACTTCTTCTGCTTTGATTCACAGGCAAGGATCCATGGCTTTCACCCAGGTGATCCATATTTAAATCTTTCGAAATATAATCTGGCAGAAAAGTTCTTTCCTTTTTCCCATTTCTTACTGGCAGAAGTACATAGAGCAGTAGATGGAAGCAGCAGGGTTTGTTTCTTTCTGTAACCATGGCAGTGTGATTAGTCAGTTTTTGAAATTATGGCGGAATGTTTTGGTGTCTTATTACAGTTGATAATTTAAGACTGGGCTTTGAGAGTAGTCTGGTGGGTTGGGCTTGTTTTAAGTCTAACTAGCTTTAAGATAACTGTTGGAGCCTCTTTAACCTTCTGCTATTATCTAGATTGTTGATTGGTTAGGCTGCTTGGAGGCAGAGAATCAGATTCATAAAAGAAGGTGGCAGCTTCAGGAATAGTGTGGCAGCTTCAGGAATAGTGTGGCAGCTTATTCCATTTATTACTGCTTTCTCTCTAATGTTCTATGTATATATGGGAATTTCCATGTGTTTTTGTAGACGTGGTCAGGTAAACTGGATTAAAAATCTTGGAATTCAAGTTTCGGGAGGCCTTGGATTTCACTTTCAGATGAAGGGTTATGTGGACTGCTAGTTCTTGAATCTTTGCCCGTATGGAAGCATGATGACCTAGAGGTTTCTCCAATAATGCACCATCTTTTGGATCATCTTCTAGGGCTGGGCTGAGGTCTAGTTGGATTTTAATGGATTTAGAAGCATGGGGAGCTAGGAGCTCTGCTACCTCTACAATGGGAATGCGTTTCTCTTCAGGCATAAGGTTTGGGCAATTACTTGTCTATATGTCCTCCTTTTTTTATTTAGGTTCTGGTCCAATTTATCCTACTAGTCTGCAAAGGATACTGGGAATTATTACTTGTGCTTAATCCAAATCTGGCCAGTAAGGGTAACAGAAGCTGTTGCAGTTGAGCAAGTAAGTGGATTAGTGGTGGAAATTTATGGAGAAGGTCCTATAGTATTTGGTTCAGCAGAAGAAGGTTTTTCCTATAGTAAGTTGATCCAAAGAAGATGTTGAACAACTCCGTGATGAGTACTCTACTTTTTTCATTTACTGTATATTCTGAGAACAGTTTCTTATCTTTTTCCCTGAATCTTCAGGGTTTTTTATGTGCTGTAAAGTTATATCATATGAATACATAAACTGCCGTTTCTTCAAAAAAAATAAAAATAAATAAATAAATAGTAGAATTGGGTTTAGTTGTTGTCTATTTATTTCATATGGCTAGGTCTGCCTAATACACCCAACTCCATATCATATTTTTTGTTACGATTGATTTGAAAGTGATGAAGATGTATCTCACAAATTTGATCATCTGCCTTTATGAAAATTGGGGTCTAATATGTGGTTATACTGCTTATTGGAAGTATATATTATAGGTCATAATGGTAATTATGAGTAGGACTAAGAAGCAATGAAGAAAAAGACCATACCTTACCTTAGCAGGCTATTGAATGCATAGGTACCAAACCATATGTTAGAAAAATAAGTTCTTTCAAATTATCTGATATCATGAGAAGCACGAAGGAGAGATCAGTAGAAAAAGGGAATGATACAATTCTAACCTATGGTTTATAGAACATAGGTGTGATGAAAGCATTATGGATATGAAGGTTTGTTAACCTAAGTTCAAATGGTGAAGTGCATGAGGTTGCATGAACGATCATATCTGGAAGACCCAAGTTCATTGGTAAGTTAAAGTTTTATACGACCATTGAACGTGAAATATATTTATGAAACCATTGAATATGAATTTGGAATTTGGAACTTAAGGGTCTCAATGGAGGGAACAAATAGTTTGAATATAGAAACGGCCGAAGGAGTCGAAGCACCGATCACCGGATGCTATGGATTCTGCTGAGCGGCCGGATCTGCACCATTCGGTGAGGTCTGGCCCTATATATTGAAGGAGTAATCAAAGATATGGGGGGGCTCGAAGGTGTAACAATACGCTTGTGCTATCGGATAGACAAGCTTCAGTTATTGGGACATAACCCAAATGAATAGTGCCTAAGTAATGGTTTTGGTTTTCAAGCATTTTGTGGTATTACTCATATTACTTGATTGACCATGAAATTGATGTTGTCTAGTTAGTCATAAATCCACATGAAATTATTCTATTGATCTTGAATCTTTCTCATTTGGTATCAGAGCTGACAATTATGACTACTAGATTGGGTGCATCTCTGTTAAGTGCAGTGGAAGTATTTAAAGGCACATGAGGCTTCCAGGTGTGGAAGGAAAAGATCAAAGAGATCTTGGAAGTAGAGGGACTTTGGTCCTATGTTGGAGAGGACACTGATACCAGTGGCAGTGCAACTGTAAGCATCAGTGCAACAGATGAAGGTTCCAGCTCAGGGGACGTTGAGGTAACTATCTCAAACGTGAATGCTAAGTTGATTGAAGCTAAAAGTATTGTCACAGTGAAACTGAGTCCTACTATCTTACTGAAAGTGAGAGGGATGCAACCGAGAGCAATTTGGAAATACTTAATCAAAACTTATGAGAACAAGACATCATCACAATTGGATGTACTTGATAGAGAACTCAAAAATTTGAAATATCATGAGAAGGATGACATAACTGATTTTTTCCAAAGATTGGATAACTTAATTGCAGATCTGGAAGCAGCAGGAGTGACAATAACTAATGAACATCAAGTGATGTCCATTGCTAGAGCTTTTTCTGATTATGATCAGTTATCAACCTTGGTTAGGAATATTGCTAAATCTAGGGAAGATGCTGAATTAATGGTAAAAACTGAACTTGAACAAAAGAAACTGATAGGGGAAAATGAAGAGCATTCTGAGATCTTGTTTGCTGGCAAAGGAAAAATAAGAACAGAGAAAGGTAAGATAGGGCCATGCTATCATTGTAACACTTATGGTCATCTTAAATACAATTGTCCTAAGTTGGGAAAGGACAATAGATGTTATAACTGTGATGGGCTGGGACATCAAGCAGCAAATTGCTCAAGTCCAAAGGATTTTGCTAAAGGGAGAGGAAGAGGAGATCAAAGGGGAAATACAAGAGGCAAGTTTTTTAACAAAGGAAAAGGAAGAGGCAGAAACACATCAGCTGTAAATTTAGCAAAAGAAGTGGACAACTCAGAGAAGGAGGAGTTGGACGAAAATGAAGAGGTAAGAAAAGAAAGTTTCAGCACATTGATTATGAATGAGACTAAAAATGATGATGATTTGCTTGTGTTAGATTCAGGAGCTGAGAGATGCGTGATCAAACAAGCAAATCAACTCAAGAACAAGACAAAGAAAGTCTCAAGCTTTATTCAACTTGGAGATGGAAAATTACAGCAAGTGGAAGAAGCTGGAATGTTGGAGATTTTTGATCTGGCTGGGAAACCAGTTGAACTGAAAAATGTATTGTGTGTGCCTTCTATAATCAGAAATTTGATTTCTGTTAGCCAATTGGTTGACCTTGGATATAGAGTGTGTTTTGAGAAACACCATTGCAACATTTACCTCAATAATGAATTAAAATTTCTGGCAAAAAGAGTAGGCAACCTATTTGCACTTGACAAAGCCAATGTTGAAGGTAAAATAAACTTGGTTACAGCAAAAGAATGGCATGAAAGGCAGAGCCATACACATATGAACAATATAAATTACATGATAAAAAAAGGTCTGATAATAGGAGAAGAACAAAGGGATCATTTCTTGTGTGAAGGATGCTTATTGGGAAAACACACCAGACTTAGCTTCAAAAGATCAACAAAGAGAGCCAGTGGGATTTTAGACCTAATACACACTGATTTGTGTGGTCCAATTAATGTTACAAGTATGACAGGTAAGAAATACTTCATAACTTTTATAGATGATCATTCAAGGAAAACTAAATGCTATTTGTTAAGGCATAAAGACCAAGCTTTTGCAGCATACAAGTTATTTGAGCAGGAAATGGAGAGACAAACTGGAAGAAAAATAAAATGTGTAAGGTCAGATCGAGGAGGGGAATTTCTCTCAGGTGAGTTCAAAAGACATTGCAAGATAAAAGGAATTAGATAGATAGATAGATAGATAGATAGATAGATAGATAGATAGATAGATAGATAGATAGATAGATAGATAGATAGATAGATAGATAGATAGATAGATAGATAGATAGATAGATAGATAGATAGATAGATAGTATTTTAACGTCACGCCACTAGGCAACATCCAACTGGACATGTGACCACACACCACACTACATTGCTTGGAAGACAACTAACCTGTAGGTACACACCTCAGCAAAATGGAGTAGCAGAAAGAAAGAACAGGACAATTTTGGATGCAGTTCGATCCATGCTAAAACACTCAGGTATGCCAAATTTTTTATGGGATGAAGCAGTGAAAACTGCTGTACTAATCCAAAATAAGCTACCTTCCTCATCTATCAATGGTAAAACACCTGATGAGATGTGGAATGGAAATGTGCCATCATATGAAATGCTTAAAGCATATGGATGCATGGCATTTGTGCATGTTCCCAAAGAACTTAGAAGAAAATTAGATGATAGGGCAGCAAAATGTTTTTTGGCAGGCTATGATGAACAAGCAAAGGCTTACAGGTTGTTTGATGAGTCTAAGAGACAAATAATTATTAGCAGGGATGTGGTCTTCAATGAAAATATACTTTACAAAGACAGAAATAAGGTGCAGGCACATGGTGAAACAAAAACCTTGGAATCAAACAGAAATGAAAAGGATGTTCAGGTGAATAAGTTTGCTGATATAGAGAGTGATGGGGAAAACAATGAAGAACAAGATAACAGGGGCACAAAGGAAAATACAACTACAGAAGGAGAAGGGATTGAGCTGGAGCAAGGGCAAGGGATTGAGCAGGAGCAAGGGCAAGTAGAGAAAGTCAAAAGAAAAAGGGCTCAAGGAGAACTTAGAAATGGATGCAGGTGAATATGGTAGAACAGAGGATGGGAAAAGTAAAAGACTGGCTAATGAACTAGTGGATATAAATCAGGTCCTGGCCGTTTTTGAACCAAAGATACCTATGAGTTATGAGGAAGCCATGCAGTCAGAAGAATCAGCAAATTGGGAGCAAGCAATGAAAGAGGAAATAAATGCTTTCGTGAGAACAAACACGTATCATGTTGTAAGAAAACTTGATGACAAAAATACTATTGGATGCAAATGGATCTACAAGCTAAAGACTGGAGCAAATGGTGAACAAAAATACAAAGCCAGGCTGGTTGCACAGGGATTCACTCAAAGGAAGGGCTTAGACTATGATGAAACCTTTTCACCCATTGTAAAGCTAACAAGCATAAGAATTTTGCTGGCCTATGCAAATGCAAACAACTTGGAAGTGCACCACATGGATGTGAGCACGACTTTTCTAAACGCTAAAATAGATGAGGAGGTGTACACGAAACAAGCACCTGGGTTTGAAGATAAAAGGGATAATATGGTATGGAAATTAAACCGAGCTGTTTATGGCCTAAAACAGTCTCCAAGATTATGGTATAAGTGCATAGATAAATATTTGCAAGATCAAGGATTTATACAGTTTTTGAATGATGGGAACATGTACATTTTAAGCAGGGGAGACCATTTCTGTATCATAGCACTATATGTGGACGATAACATAATGGTTGCAAGTGACATGGACACACTAGATCATTGCAAACAAATACTAAAGAATAAATACCAAATGGTTGATCTAGGGGAATTGAAAAAATTTCTTGGCATGGAAGTTAACAGGGACAGAATAAATAGGAGACTGACAATTACCCAGGCATGCAACATTCAAGGGATGCTTAACAGGTTTAAAATGACAGATTGCAATATATCTAAGACACCTATATCTCCAGGTCTCAAACTATCGCTAAATGAGTCCTAAAAACAGAAATGTAAATGGCTCAAATGGAAAATGTCCCATATAGGGAGCTAATAGGTTGCTTGTTATTTATTTCAAACAGTATGAGACCTGACATAGCATTTACTGTAAGTCTGTTGAGCAGATTTTGCAATAACCCAGGTTACCAACATTGGACTGCAGGGAAAAGAGTATTGAGATATCTGAAATATACCATGAACCATGGACTTACATACTTTAATGATGATTTGACATTAAAAGGTTATGCAGATGCTGATTGGGGCAATGACATAGATACTAGAAAATCAACCTCAGGCTTTTGTTTGATGTTAGGGGGAGCAGCAATTGCTTGGAAAAGCAAGAAGCAATCATGTGTGGCCATGTCTACTGCAGAAGCTGAGTATAACTCAGCAACCCTGGCAGCTAAAGAGATTGCATGGACAAGACGTATTCTAGAAGAATTAAAGGTATGTCAAAGTTTGCCAACAAGATTTTACTTTCGAACGGTCTAAAATAAGCATAGCTATCACAAGAAACCCAATGCTACACCAGAGGACAAAACACATAGAATTGCATGTGCACTTCATAAGAGATATGGTGGCTAAGAATGTTGTATCAGTTCAGTATATTGGAACAAATGAGCAGATTGCAGATGTGCTCACAAAAGGTCTGTCAGAAATTAAATTCACGAAGTTCAAAGGCAACTTGGGTGTATAGGATTTCAATCAGAACAGGAAAGTTACGGTTATGGAAAGCTAATAGAAGGAGCATAGGTGAACCTTACAGTAACAGTTATAAACAGCATAAATGATATGGCAGACATTTTGAAAGAAAGGGGAAATGTTAGAAAAATAAGTTCTTTCAAATTATCTGATATCATGAGAAGCAAGAAGGAGAGATCAGTAGAAAAAGGGAATGATACAATTCTAACCTATGGTTTATAGAACATAGGTGTGATGAAAGCATTATGGATATGAAGGTTTGTTAACCTAAGTTCAAATGGTGAAGTGCATGAGGTTGCATGAACGATCATATCTGGAAGACCCAAGTTCATTGGTAAGTTAAAGTTTTATACGACCATTGAACGTGAAATATATTTATGAAACCATTGAATATGAATTTGGAATTTGGAACTTAAGGGTCTCAATGGAGGGAACAAATAGTTTGAATATAGAAACGACCGAAGGAGTCGAAGCACCGATCACCGGATGCTATGGATTCTGCTGAGCGGCCGGATCTGCACCATTCGGTGAGGTCTGGCCCTATATATTGAAGGAGTAATCAAAGATATGGGGGGGCTCGAAGGTGTAACAATACGCTTGTGCTATCGGATAGACAAGCTTCAGTTATTGGGACATAGCCCAAATGAATAGTGCCTAAGTAATGGTTTTGGTTTTCAAGCATTTTGTGGTATTACTCATATTACTTGATTGACCATGAAATTGATGTTGTCTAGTTAGTCATAAATCCACATGAAATTATTCTATTGATCTTGAATCTTTCTCACCATACGTCGGACCAAAGTACATGTTGGATGATGATGATGATGCATATCGTTGTACGCAAAACATGGAGAATATGACAATTGCAAAGTTCACAAACCCACAAATAGACACTTAAAATGTTTATGATGTTTGTGAATCAAGAATCAAAAGCGTTTTTGAATAATGTAGTAGATAATCACCTTGACTTAAACATTTCAAGGAAAATGCTTGGTTGAACTATTGGCTCTTGAACCTTAGATAGAAAAAGATGTGATTAGTTGTGGATATACAATGTTCTCTAGATGTTGAGTACCTGCAGGAAAAATAAAAATATAGAAGATGTATTGTGAACATGCTTATCAAACAACCGAATTTGTCTTGTTCAACATCTCCCTAAGGTTATACACAATATGCTTTATTCTGCAGTAGTGTTTCAAGTTCGGATTGAATTTAAATTGGTACTTAAGGTCCATGGATTGTTGTTTATTTGTTGACTTTGAGTAGATGAATATCAATCGTTTGGAAAGGATGGGGCATAACGTATTTCATAGGATTGACTAAGGGGAAGCATTATCGGAGTATGGTACTTAAATTTGATAAATGTTTAGTTTTAGTGGAGTTTAAATTATATTGACTTGCATCTTTTGAATTGATGTTTTGAACACCTTTCAAACAGCAACTCTTCTGCCCCTTAATTTCCCTTTTCATTTTCTTAACTTTCATGGATGAAGGCATGGTGTGAAAATATTTATAGAAGTTCAAATTTTGCCGAGGATTTGGAGACATTTCTCTAGCAAATGGCTAGTTCGGCCCTAATTGGTGCTAAAATGGGTGAAACAATAATCGTTTATCAAGATCTTGCCACATCATTCTTAGGAGCCTTTTGCCACATCATTCCTGGGGTTGCCTTAGTCCATCACAATAGTGTCTGACAGAGTTTGCATAGATTAGAATAAAACATGGCTAATTCTTATCAATGCATCTCATATCTTTTCTAATTTGTACTGAAAGCATAATAATCCATACATTACTACATTACTACCACTACTGAAAATATAGGTTCTTACAAATATGTTTTAATCAATATTGAAAGACAAATATATCATCGATGTCGTGTTGCCAGGCTCTAATCTTAATGTGCCTGCATGTCCAGTATGAGATAACTTGTCTAGCAGTATTCTCTAAGTAGTATATACATTTTAACTTTTTCCATATGAAGCACATTTTGGGATAAGTTTCAAAAGCATTAGCATAACAAAGAACAGACACAATAACTGATGTTCGTTCCTTCTAAAAAATTTCTCTGCACAGCTTTTGAATCCAGCCTGATATGATACTTCAATCATGCAAAAGCAACAACTCAAAGCTTCAACACAATCCAATTCATCTGTAGTCAATTATTGTAATGAGTCAGAAACAAAATACGATGATAGAGCTTAGGATAGTAACCCGTTCTCTAATTGAAGCAGGATTGAAGCTTGGGCTAGATTTGTAGGGTTCGAGATGAGAAATAAGTGGGAGCTTTGTTCTAAAACTAAGATGATCCAAACACCCCAATAAAATAGGAGTTTGCTAAGGTGATTCAAACACCCCAATAAAATAAGATTTTGCTAGATTGAACTGCTGTGTAATGTGTCAAAGCATTGATAAATGGTAAGGACTTGACCAGAGCACCAAAATAACAGAGAGCAAGCATTTAGGAAATGAGAATAAAAGATTCATTACATCTAATATGCCATCTAACATCAAACCTGCTGCAATGGCATAGAGAACATGAGTTAAGCTCATCGCTAGTCCATGTTTAAGATTAAAATGCACCACTAAAAAGATGTTGAACCTGGGACCAAAAGAACATTGTTCTGATAAAAGTCCTGCATCCAAATTCTTCATCAAATCCATATGTTTCTCTGTAATGCTCATTCAGCAATGCACATTCTATAAAACCAACCTCAATGAACATGCTCGGAATCTCCTAGCCATACTCAGCCTACGTCTCTGGATCTCAAACACAAAAGGCACCATCAAGTGAGGTAAGAAATTGATCAATATATCTTCTCCCTGTCCATTCATTGTACACAATCACCTCTGAATCATTTTAAATTTTGTATATCTCATTATTTTATTCAGACAAAATCAGAGCAAGCCACGCAGTCATGTGGCTATATGGCACATCAGCCTTTTGATCTTTCAGATATGCACGTGCAATTACCTCTATATTCTAAGGACATTGTTTATTGTTATAATAGCTTTCCGTTTTTCTGTATTGTCCCATTGAGCGGCCTACAAAAAATGCCTGTAATATTTAGAGGGCATAAAATACAATAGAATTTAGAGGATACTGAAAACCTTAGACAGCATAAACAATTTTCTGAGACCTCTAAGCAATGTTGCTTGTTACTCCACGTATCTGAGAATATTGCATGTGAAAAGACCGGAGTTTCAAATAACAGCTCTCTAATCCATAACCCTAATATAATTTGCCTTCCAAAATATGTCACAACTTTCATACAATCAACAAACAACGAAATCACAGAAAGCATTTCTGGGTCTAAATTAAGAATTTACCTATTGAACTAATATCTGCAAGCAATAAGACATTAATTATATGCATCACATGTACAGAATTGGTTGCAATGAAGCAATCAAGCATAACAAACAATCTTTACATCATAACATTAGACATCACATAAGTTGGACTCCCACATGCCTTTAATAGCAAAAACATAGCTAAACAAAGCTTCATACATATTAGAAGGAATTGTCTCCAGTAAATCAAATGATTTGGATCATATGAGACAAAGACAAAAAGCCAGTCAGTATTTTTTCATATTCATTCCATCGAAAACAGCCTATAGCAAGCTTAAATGATGGAAATCGTTCATTGTGCATGTTGTAAGCCACGACTCCAGAATCTTACATAAATTCCAAATTTGAAAGACCTAAGAGCCCAAAAAGCAGAATCACTTACTCAATTTTTAAATAAGAAAAAAAATGGCAACTTGTTGCTTCGTTTTGACGTGGTGCATCTAACAGGCTGTATAGAGTACTACACACATGCAATCTCCGCAACACAACAATTGAGTCTTGAAAGTTAGCAATTATATTACCATTGTAGACATACAAACCAGAATCTAACTTATATCTACCTCATCCACTAAGGATGATTAATATTAAGCAACTCAAGCATCCGAGAGACAAACCTATTGTACATGTCCAGCTCACCTTGCTCACCTTAACCATATGTTGGACCTCTACCACCAACAATGTAGGGCTCAGGAGAAACCTTCAATGTTTCAATCTCCTTTTGCAATAAAACCAAAGCTGTAGCTTGCATCAGAACACATGAACTTAAATGAATACCAATTAGTTCAAAATGCTTGAAGAATAAAACTATAGTTGCATGCAAATACAACATGCTCTTGCTGCCTAATGGTTGTTACATTTTGGGTCAAGAGCACTTGGAATAGATGAAAATTTGGGCATCTTTAAAGTTTTTCATGATATTCTCATGATAAGATGTTCCCGAGTCAGATGCATGAAGAAAGACACGCAGATATTGACAAATGTCATAAGAAAAAATTAGCAAACCTCGGATTCATCAAGCTTGCCAGCTTCACTTGATTTTCTTTAAGCAATTCAAAATTAGTATGCCTTCTATTAGAAGGTACGGATTAGTTAAGGACAAATTCTATTAGAGGGTATGGATTAGTTAAGGAACAAAGCATGCCTCAATCCTCAGTAACCGCACTATTGAGAGCAGCCTCTAACATAGAATAAAACTCAGAGAAATACAGGAATGCATAAACTTGCGAAAAACCTTAATAATACCTGATATGCTTTATCTGATGCATTTATCCTTCGCTTTCTGGCTTGAATTCTGGCATGTATAGCTTTTTCTGACTTTCACAACTGCAGGATAAACTTATATCTGGACCATATGCAAATACAAATCACATATTGCACCAATTGTCAAGAGCGAGAAAGTTACTCCCAGCGTGTGCTTTGTAGACCTATGTGCGTTGAAGATGTATCTGGCTGAAGAATCTGGCGTGAACAATCTGTAGGCTGAATCCATGTAAATATTTGCTCAAAAAGTACATCATGCTACAGCAAGAATTAGAAAGTTCTACCTGAAAAAATAGAAGCCATATGAATATCAGCAGCAGACTTGCCTGCAAGATGCACAAATCAAGCGACAGAAAGTGACAGCTATGCTGTCAACAACATCCCCTAATTTTGATGCCCACCAAAAAAATCTATTTTTTTTTTTTTTTTTTTTTTGAAAAGCACCTTCAGAATGCATGGAGCTGGAATGCATGGAGCTGGTAACGAAATCACAGAAAGCATTTCTATATTCTATCTTGTAACTCCTTATTTGCCAAATCCCTTGGTGAAAATAGATGGCCTAAAAAATTGGCTCACCTCCAACCAAACTCATGCACTGATCCTTGCACTGGCCCCTGTTTTTGTTGGCATCCAAAAAGGACCCAATTCCTAGTATGTTCTTACAGATATCTTTGTTCTCCTGACCAGCTTAAGCAATAGAATGCATAAATATGCTCTGGCATGAGGAACAAACAAACAAATGTATGGTAACACATTTTAAAAAACTTGACTGCTACAACGAAGCACAGATTTGAACCCAGTAAACAGCAATAAGGGAAAATACCAAGCTTGATGCCCAGCAAGCCTCTAATACACAAACGTATTGTTGAAGAAGAAAATCTTGATCCATAACTATAGGCCATTTTTCCAATTTACAACAACTAAAGAATAGATGTGTAGAGCTAAGCATGTTTTTGCGGAAATGGGGCTAAGATATCATGTATCTGCTGGGTGCAACAGGAAAAAATAGAGGATAATATGATTCAAGAACAATTAACAAAGGTAAAGATAGATGTGCAGAGCTAAGCATGTTTTTGCCGAAATAGGGCTAAGATATCATGTATCTGCTGGGTGCAACAGTGAAAAATAGAGGATAATCTGATTCAAGAACAATTAACAAAGGTAAAGCGACGCTCACCTGTGGGATAAGATGCAAATTCCCCCGCTTGAAAATCCCTTGAAGATATTCTCATAGGCGCCGACCAGATCCATGCAAATTCTGTCTGGCATCCATGCGGCAGTATGACGTCTCGATTGGATAATCGCGGAGCTGAATGAAATCCACTGCAAAGACCCTAAGCCCAAAATATTTCCGGATTTTTGGAGTGTCATGACTTTTTTCCGACGGCTAAAACTTCGAAAACCTTAGAAAATCAATCCTAAAAAAATTCCAAAAACTTTTTTTGCCATACCGGATAATCCCAAATTAACAAAGTAGATATTTTAATCCCTTTTCTTTTTTCTTTTTTCTTTTTTTAAGGCACGGTGGGTTTTTTATATTTCATTTAAAAAAGATACATAAAGAAAAGTAATGAGTAAATCACTTGGAGGCATGGCCTACATAAGAATTAACAAATGTACACAAAAAACCAGATAGAGTTCAGATACTTTTCTGCAGTCATAGACTTCATTCAACAGCATCAATCAGATCTTGAAGTGTTAAGTCAGCTACTGTAGTGTCCCCAAATATGCAAAGCATTTTGTCCAACTATTTAATGGAGTACGATGTGAAGTCTAGGAACAAGAGAATGTGAGCCTCTCTTTTCTGCTGCCATTTGTGAAATAACTGTATGAAGAAGGGCTTCAGAGTGTTACACATCCATACTTCCTTTCTGTTCAGCAATTTCTGCAGAGCCATGGCATGAACCACCTCCTATTTCAGAGTAATCATTGTTTCTGCCACTTCACTGTGACGCTCCCTACTAAATATACGGCTCCCAGCCGTACACTCCGTAGGAAATCCCCCATCCGGTCATCGACCGCACGGGCCCTCCGTCTATCCCGCACTCTGGGTTCACCGAAGTGCGGGAAGGGGACACGAAGGTGTCTTGCGCGCCCTTCCCCTATGGGCTCCTATCACAGCGGAAGCATAAACATCGTCAGAACTAGCAATAACAATACATCATACTACTTCGAAGGGTAGCTCATCCACATATCCATAGCTGCAAAGAACATAATCATATGCCATAAAACATACCCGAGGTTCTGACTCATAAGGAGGTCGACTGACTGGATAGGTCTCAAGATAGAGCAGACCGAGTCATAACAATGGCGGGGCTGGCTATAGACAATGGCTAGGGTTGACCACTCCATCCGCCCCTCCTGTGCATACTTTGCAGATGGGCTAGATCAGGCTCTAACATGACTCTAGCCTTCCGGATACGCAATCCCATGGCATCACCCATCGGGACTACTTCAGGTTGCATCTCCCTGGTCCGTCGAGGCAGGAAGGGTTACATCTCCCCTTCCCGGGGTCTAGAGGCTCCTCGAGTGGCTAGAGAATCGTGGCGACACACGATTCATACCCGACTGAACCCCCCAAAACAAGAGCCAAGCTGACACTTGTAACTCTTGAGAGGCAGGGCGACACCATTGCCCCAGGAGGTGTCAGACCCATGCTCGGCCCACACGAAGTGACTGACCATAAGCCTAGCCTACTATGGGATCCCCCGTAGCCCCCACTCAGCAGGGATCCTCCCTCCGCATTGCCTCTAGCCTCGTTGTATAGTGCTGAGTCACATCATAGCCTCAATAGCCCGGTGGGTTCCTATGCACATGCCGCAACTAATAGGAACTAAGGGATCTAGACTAGGAGCATACTACATAATGGCTACTAGGTCTCTACCCCCCTTCCCAATACAACAGTAGCAAACATGATCAACCAACATCACATAGCATCAATCATGATAATCATCATAAGAACATCTTAACCTAATCATACATATCTAACTTACAGTTAGGGTTCCTTGATTAGGGTTTAAGATGTTGAATCTGAGTTCTAGGATGGCTCTACTCTAGATCTGAAATACTAACCCATCCGGAGTGCTAACTTTCGGATGGACTACTAAGAGCACTACTCCACATACCGCTCCGGCACTCCCTCCCAATCCTGGCGTCTCCATGGTCTTGAGGTGTTCGAGGTAGCTCCCTCCTGGCCGATGTGCTCTCACGCCTCACGGGGGGCACGCTATCTTTGTGGCCACGCAGAGCCGGTTCTCGAAATGGAGTTTCGAGCGAATAAGGTTCCCGGTATTGGAGCGGAAGAGGCCTAGGGTTAGGGTTTAGGCCTTTATAGGTTAGGGTTCACATGTTATGCCACATGGCTCCAATAGGGTAAGTCCGGTGGCGGGTGCCCAATAGGTTAAGGCCACGTGGAAAATGGTCTTAACCTAAGGTTGGCTAAGTTATATGAATAACTTAGTCATGCCCCCTAGTGCCACAATTTATGGTATACAAGGCTATGAAGATAGACTTGTATAGTGATTGACTTTGGAAATATAATGTTTTATGGTATATATTTCCTGAACGCCACATTCTCCCCCTAGGATAATCTTGTCCTCAATTATACGCTAAGGTGACTAACCTACTAATCCTGCAAAAGCACACAACAAGAATATAAAACTTAACTCTATTGAAAAGATCAACTTTTCGTTAATTACTTATTATGTAATTATAAGGCTATATTTATAAGTTATACAATATTATATAGCTATATCGACTATTCATGGTTAAGCCTAAAATCTATGACTCCTGTCCTCTCATAACGTGCTCCCTCCTCCATGCTTCCCTTCACTAATTTTGTTCAGGGTATGAAGGAAGAACTCGATATTTTTAATTGAAAAAGGTTGCTAAGAATTTAATAGCATGAAATACATGGAAGTTACAACCGGCGTTACTAACTTAGTTGATTGCCTTGTTAATAATGTAAGTGGTTGAGAAGGAGGAAGTGTTATATGATACAAAGGACACACTCACCTACCATTACCTACCATTCTGACTGAGTTCTGGATCAGTGGTGACCACATTCAGAAGCAAAAGTATGAAGGGCTTTGGAAGGTCACATTAGTGTGCATAATGCCCCATGCAGTATGCTAATTCATATACTTCCATCTATGACCAGTTCAAATATATAATTTTCAGCCTGTCAAGTTTATTGAATAAAATATACAGTTCGCGTGGTACTGCCTTGATGACAAAAGTTGTGGACTTGGTTGAGTCTAGGCAAACTCATAACACTTTTGCTGACTTGCAACGCACTAACCTTTGCCATTCAATATTCATATCAAGACACATAGATGCAACAGAAAGAAATGAAATGTTTAATTAATGTCTATGAGACCATCAGGTCTAGAAGACACACACTTGAATATAATACTATCACTACCTGTTATCCTCGTACGCGCTCTTTGAAAGAGCAACATCGAGCTCAATCTCCTCTATCTCATATATATCCAGCAAATGTCTATAGTTCTTTATAGTTAATTCCCTTATTCTCAAGGCATCTGTTAAATAGTTGCTTATGCTTAACGCAGGTAGGAAGAAGAAATCCCATAGCGTAATTGTGCATGGGATACCATACTTTTGCCTCAGATTCTGATATGCAGGACATTTCAGAATCAAGTGCTCCTCATTTTCAATTTCATCTTCACCGCAAACTTTGCATGTACGACAAATGCGAGGAACACCCCCCCATCTCCCTACTTCAACCCCCAAATGGTGTGAGCTTAGTCTCATTCTGCATACCAGATGACGCCTATAATAAGAGTTCTTTTCATTCAGATGCGGAGCTTCTGCCATGATAGAACTACATTTTTGTTCCTGGATTCTGCCATATTTTTTGCTGCACCTTACTACAAATCCATCCATATAAATTATCAGCATTATCATGTACATCATCCAGATGCATATCCCATTTTTCATCCATTTTCCAACCTCCGCATACCATCCTTTCAAGCTGCTTTGCAACATAGCCACCTGGGCAATCTTTCTGCATCCATCTCCTGAACTTTTAACACATATTTTAGTGTCTGATGAAGGGCTTCCACTTCCAAGTTCATCAATCCTGCCTCCGCTAACATCATTGGATAGGAAGTTTGCATCTTAACCCCTAATTCTGTCAAAAATTTCTTCTGCAATTTTTCTACCCTTCTCCACATTTCTTGAGACAAGCCTGCCCCCCATGCTTCGCATCCATACGGCACAACGCTTTTTACTAAAGCAACATAAAGCATTTTTTTCAGTTTCCAATCCACAACATCAGCACGCTTACATTTTTTTTGCAATGCATAGAGGGCTTTAAGCCCAGCATCCACTCTCTGCTCAACCGCTTTATTCCAACTGTAATTGTGATCAACAATAAGCCGTAGATATTTATAGGTGTGGCATATCTCAATGCGCTGTCCCTTGTAGTAAAAATCATATTTAGGATTCCTCACACCAAATATCACAATGTTCATCTTATTAAGATTCACCTTCATACCAGTTGAATCACAAAAAGAAGCCAGAGCGTCTATGTGTTTTTGCATATCCCAAGCATTTCGAGCGAACATCACAATGTCATCTGCATAAAGTAAGATCACTACATATGCCGCAAGCATAGTGCCTCTACCACCATATTGTTTGATCCATCCTTCCAATTGATCAATATAAATACCAAAAAGAGTCGGCGATAATGGACACCCCTGTTTGACACCTATATTACTGACAATCTCCTCCTGACAATGCTGATCCAAAGGGAATGATAAGCGTACCAATACTTTTTCATATAGCGTGGCTACTGCATTTCTTAATTCCTGAGGCACTCCAATATGCTCCATATAATCCCAAATATTCCTCCTTCTCAGCATATCAAACGCTTTTGTAAGATCAACGAATAATGCAAATAGTGGCTTTTTAGTTTTCTTTACGGATTCCACAATTGCTCTCAATGTTACTAGATGATCCACTGTCGATCTAGTGAGACGAAAACCTGCTTGGCCTTCAGCTCTTACATTATTCTCTTCAGCCCATGCACTTAATTTTTGCTCAATAACTGTAGCAAATAACTTAGCAAAGAAACTACTTACCATCACCATTCGATAATTTCCAGGATCTTGAGTGTCTCCTGCCCTATGAATGAGAAATGCTTGAGAAATTAATGAGATTAGATATGATGTCACTAAACAGTGTGTCGTCATTGGATCCAACATTTGAGGAGGAAAGTGCCTTATATAAGATTTCTTCAAACGGTATCCCCGAATGCCTTCCAATTTCAGCAATGCACTACACATTAATTGCAAAATACCACTATAAATCAATAATGTAAAACGCTGAAAGCTGAGGATCATTGCTAAATAAGGTTTTATAAGATTAAATGTATGTTAGATAAATTAAAACAGCCATAACATTCCTTTTCTATAGAAAGATGTCAGTGAATCTCAAAAGCTGCTATCTGCCCAGCAAGACAATGCAAAGTAATTTACAAATCCATATTAACAGTAAGAAGACAAAACAAAGCTAAACTGCCACAACCAAGACTACTCACGCAAAACACAAGCGGGGGAGGATCTTGGAAGGTTCACCATCTTTGCCTCTATAGCGAAGAAACAATCAAGATATGAGTCCAAAGAAAACACGGCGAGAAACTAAGAGCAGCCCAATCATTTCCCCCGCTTTGTTGCGGAGATCTTGAGCAACAAGAAAGCATACAGACCTTCACCTCTGAATTGTTGGCCAGATCATGTCTATGTTAGGATCTACTTATTGGCTGGCTAAAATGGTGGTCAACTCACAGGCTGGGTTGTACCAATCGTGCAACATTTTTGCACCACATTTTGCATTGCTTTTCTTATAACCATCATTCAATTAAATTGGGATTATGTCTTAATTTTGGGACAAATTTCATATTGCATGTTTTTAGTAGCATATTCAAATTCACACATTTCACCTCAAAATTATGAAATTTACATAGTTATTCAACTTTCTTCAAGCACCCCCAATGATATCATAGCCTTCTTCCTGACATCCTGAGGTATTGTAATTCTCGCATTTCTAGCTGGAATAGTGTTTGGAGTCCATGAGTACAAAACACTTTCATAGTCTAGCCAAAGATCAGGATCACTTTCAGTTCTCCTCCATCTCTTTGTCCAACAATCGAGTACCTTTCTTTATCCGAATCACGTTGGTCAACGATGCCTTGGACACCACCATTCCACCCGCTTTTGGTTGAAGTTAATATTACCTTCTTCTTTGCAAATATCGAGATAGTGAACCCCAACCACCTTTGGATATGTATCTAAATCTGCTGGCTTTACTACCACAAATTGGTGGCATTCCAAGTCGGTGGAAGGTTCATAAGCATCCATGCCTAGAAACTTTGGCCTATTGTTCTTAGGACCAACATAGTGTTTGTCGGAAGGAGGAGGAGCATATTGCTTGCGAATGCTACTTTACAAGTGTCATCAACATCCTCGGCCACCTCTAAGGTCTTCCACCTAGTTTTAGGCAACCACCCTTCTTTCAATTCATCTTGAGGATGTGTCTATCTCCCCAGCGGGTTAATCACCTTCTTCTTCGAAGCCACCAAGGCACGGTTGGTGTCATCCGGATTGGTTTTGCAATGCTTTATATAGTCTGGATTCCTTCCTTAGTCAATCCCAATTGCTTCACTTCTTCTTGATGGGGTTTAGAGCTTTTGGTTGACTGAGGTATCATAGGCTTGCCATTCTTATCTCTCGCCATATTTCCTCCCCTCCTCTCCACTCATCCTCTGAAGGTCTCATCTTCCATTGGAAGATTGGAATCCCATCTCTCACCCAAAAGTGAACTGCGAGGCTGGAATGACCTTCAAGATCCAATGTATAACCATCCACAAAAGCTCTTCCAATTGGGCACTTCTTCTATGAGAGAAGCTATAAGGTTTGGAGTGGTGCATTCATGCAAGATTTCCATTAGCCTAGGAAAGTTGGTCCTTGTCTGTACGCTTTGCAAGATACAACTATATTTGCCAAATAATGCATCCATCCTCATGGGTATGTCGGGCATAAGAAACCCTAAATTAACTCTTTTAAATATCCCCACGGCTGTTAAGTAGGATAGGAAAGAAACGTCCACTGTTCTTATTTTGGCCAAAGACAATTATCAAGTTGCAAGAGAAACCTTTTGGGTAGATCTTGAGGTCTATGCACGTGAAGTTGAAGCTCCAACATGTTCATTAGACCCATGCTTCCTAAACCTTGCCTTTGAACTTTTCAATATTGTTAGGGTTTCCATCTAACAATGCTCTATGT
Organism: Isoetes taiwanensis; assembly: GCA_021234155.1. Taxonomy (NCBI): domain Eukaryota; kingdom Viridiplantae; phylum Streptophyta; class Lycopodiopsida; order Isoetales; family Isoetaceae; genus Isoetes; species Isoetes taiwanensis. Next base: position 3,156,580 of record JAJEKV010000080.1, on the reverse strand, counting down.
CACACTCACCCCGGATAACCATCCACAAAGCTCTTCCAATTGGGCACTTCTTCTGAGAGAAGCTGTAGGTTTGGAGTGGTGCATTCATGCAAATTTCCATTAGCCTAGGAAAGTTGGTCAGCATGCAACACGCTTCGGTATACAACTATATTTGCCAAATAATGCATCCACATCCTCATGGGTATGTCAGGGCACCAAAACCCTAAATTAACTCTTTTTTAAATATCCCCACGGTATTTGTTAAGTAGGATAGGAAAAGCGTCCACTGTTCTTATTTTTGGCCCTGCACAATTATCAAGTTGCATGAGAAACCTTTTGGGTAGATCTTGAGGTCTACCGCGTGAAGTTGAAGCTCCAACATGTTCATTAGACCCATGCTTCCTAAACCTTGCCTTGCTGAACTTTTCAATATTGTTAGGGTTTCCATCTAACAATGCTCTATGTCACACTCACCCCGGTTTTTGGTCCACTGTGGAAAACATCAGTTTTGGTAGGTCTACATGTCCTGTTTTCAAAGAATCCTACATGTGGATTTGTGGAGGTATGGTTTTGTTCAATAATGGTGTTCTTTTTCAGTGGACTAAAACATCCATTTGTTGTTTTGTAGTTTCCTCTATTGTGACATGTCATTTTATAATACAATCCACCGTAGGAAAGAATACTTGAATTTCTACATGTCTAATAATTCTGTTGTCACATGTCTTTATAGATGTAGGAAAGAATATTTGATTCTCTACATGTCCTATGCTTCCATTCACATGTCTTTATAGTAGTAGGGCCAGTACTTTATTTTACTAAAGCATTGTAGGAAAAGAATACATGAATTACAACATGTGTAATACTTCTATTGTCACATGTCTTTATAGAAGTAGGAAAGAATACTTGATTCTCTACATGTAGGTATGCTTCCATGTCACATGTCTTTATAGTAGTAGGACAGAGTACTTTATTTTCTAATGCATTGTAGGAAAGAATACATGAATTACTACATGTGTAATACTTCTATTGTCACATGTCTTTATAGAAATAGGAAAGAATACTTGATTGTCTACATGTCGTATCCTTCCATATCACGGGTCTTTATAGTGGTAGGGCAGAGTACTTGATTTGCTACATGTGATGCGTGCGATCACATATCCTTATACTAGTATTCCATGTAAGACAAGTTACTTCAACTACTTCAATTACTTAACATATTTTTGCATAACAAAACCATCAAGAATTTGATTTGTATTCCTTGAGGGGTGCGGGGACCGTTGCAACAAATCCCTAAGCATTAATGTCATAGGACCACACGCAAAATCTAACAATATCCTAACATTTTGGATATTGTTAGAGAAAACCATTAAACCACGCCTACATTTTTGCATAACAAACCATTAAAATTGTGAGATGTATTTCTTCATGGAGGAAAGGACCATTGCAACAAATCCACAAGCATTAGAATGGCAAGACCATGCAATATCCTAACATTATTCCCCATTTTGGATATCGTTAGTGGGCCATTAAACCGTTCCTACATCTTGGTATAATTTAGACCATTAAGAATTTGAGATGTAATTGTCTATGGGGAATATATAGGACCATTGAATCCCCAAGCATTATAAAATGGCAAGACTACATAATATCTAACATTATCCCCATTTTGGATATCATTAGTGGAACACCATTAAACCATGCCTATATCTAGTTGGTACTAAGGTTCGCTATAGACGATCCAATAGTTATCCACGTCATCCAATGGTTTTAATTGTATCTAATTTATCTTATCCAATGGTTCTTTCTAACGATTTGCACTAAGAATCCAATGGTTATTTGAAAAACAAGATAACTTATTGTACTTAGACGATTTGCACTAAGAATCCAATGGTTCTTTGAAAAACAAGATAACTTATTGCACTTAGACGAATTGCACTAAGAAATAGAAATGTAATTGTTTGCACTTAGACGATTTGCACTAAGAAATAGAGATGTAATTGTTGGAGCCATCAAGCAAAAAACCACAGCTAACATCTTAAACCTAAACACAAACTCGGGAAAACCTTGCTCGGGAAAACCGTGCTTCCGAGTCATGTGCACGAAGGTATCAGAGCTCCTGTGCATGGTAATCCTCTAAACTAGTGGCTAGACGTGATAGTTTGGTAGCTCCCCAATTCCAAACGATTGCATCAGAATATCTTTGTCATACTTCTGCATAGCTAGGAATCCTTTAAATCATTGACTAAGCTTCCTAAGGAGTATGAATGCAATCGAATTGACAGGGTAGGTTTTTGCAGGCAGCTGAATTGGGTGGAAAGATTATCTCTTAAGGGCCTTTATTCTTGTTTAAATGGCAAACTTCTTTGGAGTTCTCTTTGTAAGTGCTTTCTTCCTTTTTACAAAGTTATAATCTCCATAGAAAACTTTGTATCAAAGACATGATTTGTATGAAGAATCATAATATCTTAGACAACTTATGCAACAAGCAAACAATTGTTAAGACTCCTAAGAGAACCTCCACATCCGCATGAATGTTTGGTGCTTATGACAAGCGGGGATTGCTGCACCATCTTGTGCTTTCGAATGCATGAATCGCGAAGGAAGGAGGACCCTAAGTGAAGTTATGCCCTTTAGAACTTGATAGGAAGTAAAGAATTATAGATGCCACATGGGTTCCATCAGGGGATCAAAGGGACTACTTCCTTTCTTTGGTTCGCTCCTTCAACCTCTTGTATTGCAACCTCTTGTATTTTCCTGTAATTACATAGTTTACAACTTTGGTTGTTTTTACTTGTTAAAACTGGCCATTGAAACCAATACATGATTCAAATTAAATTCTAGTAAGAAATACATGTATTGATTGTTTCTCTTCCTATCTCAGGCACCTCATCTCCAAGGAGCATCTTTGTCGACTTGGTAATGTAAACAAGTTGTTTAAAGCACGATGCATTTTTACTTGTATTGAAGACCTTGCACTTGTCAATCTTTGCAAATTTGGGCGCAATTCAGCAAGCTAGAAGTGTCACAGAGTGAGGCGTTCGAAGCTGATCTCTCCTAGCTACCAGATGACGAAGAGTAACAGAGGTTTAGGTTTGAAGAAGCCACAATCCACAAGCAAGAGGCAGTTGAAGCTTACGCGGAAGTGTGAAACCAAGAATCCGGTGGTGTCTTGATTCCGTACTCAACATGGTGGGATCCGCGATAGAGAGTCCAAATGGGCATCATTCGGGGCAAGCCTTCGCCAAATCCAAGGCTAGCGTGAGGGATTGCATTTGCCAATGCCAAAGGTGTATTCTTGCCAATCCCCATGGCTTGTCTTTTGGCGTCGCAGATTATCTGCGGCATTTCGCGCATAAGTAATGCAAATCTTGGCCGATGTTGGGGCTGAAGTGAACATGATTGAGGGCTGCGATGTGGCAATGCCTCGCATGAAGAGGGACATGTTGGTTGCAGCCGGTGGCGAGGAAAGAGAGCGGGGGGAGTGGCTGCGACCACGAGATATTATTTGTGAGCCGAGGGCTTTTGTTGCTCGGAAGAGCCGGTTGTCGGAAGGTGATCGCCATCTCGTTGTTTTGCTTTCTTTGTGGAAGATCGGTTGGACAGCGATGGAGGCGAGGAGGGGGATGATGATGCTACTGGCTTTTGAAAACCGGTCATACTACGGATGCAACCGTAGATGACCATATTCTCGGCTATAATGAAGCTAGAGAATGTCCTCGAGATGCACTCGAGGATCAGAAAGTTTGAGAGGCGACATTCTTAGAGTTCTATTACGCGATGCGAAACAATCTAGTCTAGCTTCACGATATCCCGGAAGGGCAAGCTGGGACGGCTTTATCAATGGCCATAAAGTCCCTTCTAGTTCGAGGGAGCATGGGCGTCTTCTAAAGCACACGGGCCTCACACCAATTCAGCGTTATGCAATTTGCTACCACAAAGCGGGCTTTCAAGGATCGAAGAACCATGTATCAATATTTGTAGTTGATGATGAGAGCATTGTTACTGGCTCCAATTGCGGTCTGCCCAACTGCGGCGGCCTACGGAAGGAGAGTGTACAATTTGCTGTGATTCCTTTGGCGAACCGTGTTAGACAGATGTGCTCCGTGCCCTCGATTTGTTGGAATTCACTTCACAGCTGGAGGTTGCGGGATGACTGGCTTGGCAAATCAGTTGACTCGCACTGCAGGTAACGACATTTGTGTGGAAGCACCATGACAAAGGCGTCTGGAGAAGTTATAGTTGATTAAGTTGCATTGTTTTGGCGGTTCATGAAACATTTTTGTCACGGAAAAATTTGGAGGCAGCGACAAGATCTATGGAATCCAAAAGCATTGTTAGAGCTTCCAGCAATGTGCCCCAAGTGTGAGACTGGGCATAGATCTTGGCCCGATGTTCACCCTGCAGTCTTGGACAAGAAGGAGCATGGGAAGCTGCGGTTGAATGTGCAAATTGCTCCAATGAATTCAGATATGAGCCCGGATACATTGCGGTGACCAGCGCCATTGGGCGGCGATGTTGCCTGAGGATGGCTTCAAGGCTGCGTCAACAAAAGTGCATTCGGTTGAAGCGTACTCTCTAGTCGTCCTAAATGGAGATCCGATCTTTGCCGAAGTCGGAGGTTTTGTTCTCCCGCTCATGTACATCCCGGCGAAGCTAGTCGAGGGTGGGGGCGATGTGTTTGACGAGTTCGAGGAGATCATCATGAGAATGATTGACCGGTTGTTACGCCACGGTGTGGAATTGGACTATGCTATTGACATCCCGGGACTTGAAGGTTTGAAATTTAATAGGCACTTCATCCACGGGACTTCTTTCTTTGGTTTCATGGGAGACCACATTGCTCATTCTTAATCGCCAAAACCGCCAAGGTCCTTGCTTACTCTATTAAAGCCGTTGACTTATTATATTTGCTTACCGGTGACTTCCTCGAGTCGCGGCTAGCCTAAGCCGATGCGCCATTGCTTACACTTGATATCATTTTGCAGGTGGCCTAAACCCCGCGCGTTCTTGCCATGTTCGTGCGGATGGTGGCATTTTCAAGGAGCTGCACAAGAAGTCAAGATTTCGGATGAGCCAAAGACAATGGAGTTCATTCTTGAGTCCATTGACGGTACAAAAGCAAAACAAAGCAACATTCAAGGAGCATGGCGTGAAGGGGAAGTCCACACTCATACGACTTCATCATTCGCAAGGTCACGATCTTACTGGCGCATCACCCCATTGATCACGATGCACAACGGTTGCCCTTGGTAACACGCTAACCCCGTTCAAAACCACGGAATGTCTTAGTATTGAATGTGGTCTAGTTTAACATTTTGATGATTTTGTGTAGCAAGAGTTGTGGCACTGGCCCTGACCCCGTATAATTGAATTGGGACTGTTCCTTCATGCAGGTGTGGCCAAAGACACCAACGAGGACACCTTCAGGTTGCTAGAGGTGAGAGACGGTGACACTTCAAGACGCAAGGAAGTTGAGAGGCGATTAGCCGAGGTTAAACATAACCGAACTCCGTATTTACGCAATAGAAGATTTCCAGGCGATCCTTTTACGCGCAGGGGGTATTGGAAAGCAGACGAACATCAAGCTTTTGCTCAGTTTTATGCTGAATATGTTTTCTGTGGTCTGATCTCGGAGGAAAGAATGCTCTTTCATCAACTGCTGGCTGATTGTTGTCGTCTCATTTACGACCAGTCAAGGAATGGTGGCTGGTCCCAAGTAGCCCTTGAAAGTCTTGCTAACCTGCAAGTCTCCTGGCGGATCATGAGCGAAGCCTTCTTCGGAGAGAATAGCAAAATCATCCATCATATGTTCGGGTCGAGGCACATGATTGAGGACATTCGCAACTACGGTGGGCTGGATGGGACATGGTGTTACAGGTATGCAACAACCTTGAATTACTTTACATTTAGGGTTTGCTTAGTAAACTTCCGCCACTTACTAAGCGAGGATGGAGAGGCTTTCGAAGGTTAACAAGATATGCACCAACCCCGTGCACATGGAGCTCACTTTTGCAAAATTTGCGAACAAACTTTTTTTCTCGGAGATTATGTGTGCTCGAATCCAAGCGGGGAATGGTGATCTACACCCACAAATGTGGGAGAATTTCTTCTTGGTCATCACTTGAAGGGGACTTGCGGTCGGTACAAGTAACCTTGTGATTCCCCTTGCAAGTGACCTTGTGATTCCCCTTGCGGCATGATACATTTATAAGCTCACGCCCCTTACTTGTTTGTATGAATTGGGTCTTTTGTACATGAATTGTCCTCGAACTGTTATAATGTGACATCCCTATGCAGGGGTACATTGCCACCAGAAATGAGAGGGACGACGATTTTTGGGTTCGTAGGTGTTCCGGAGGAGAGGCGAGATTATTGCGAGACTCCAATCTTGAGTGGGAGAAGCCGGACCAGAGATGCCTCATGAATGGAGCTATTGGCTGCCCGCAATTTTGACTGGAATTGACGTCCAACGGTGAGGCCCCATTTCAAGCATTGTTTCTTCCGTGGAACTCTCTTAGGGTTGGCGATCAGTCGTTGTTGCCGGATTACCGGATGTTCATGATTGGTATTGTCGTGATTAACATCATCATATTCAAAGACAACCACTGGATCGGTATTTGTGTTTCCTGAGGTCTTTACCACAAGGTATGTCTGTTGAAGGAAATCGATCGAGAAGGATAGCAGGGAAAGTGGTGTTGCAAGGAAGTGTTGGAATGACATCGGAGTGCATCGGGACCGCTCAACCACCGCTTAGAGAGGTTTGCATTTTAGCGGGTCCGAAGAGATGGCACAAAGGTGGTTCTAGAGACCAGGACACTTGAAGTTCCTTCGAGATTACTTTCACCAGGTGGCCCGGGCATACCTCCACACTACCCATGCCAGGGGGACATAGTAAGATTGCGCCACTCCCGTGGTGACGAACTTTGGATGGGACAGGTCGACACGGTCGATTACGAGGCGCAGACATTCAGAATGACATGGATGAAGAGCCATGCTCATGGTTGGTTGCGCCACTATGAAGAAAGACTCGAACAGTCATTTGGCACAATCAGCTGCGTAGTCCCCTGCCAGGTGAGTCATTGGAAGGGTAAGCACACGTTATACATTCCTACCGATGACATGAACTAGGAAAAAGCCTAGTTTGAATGCTGACGGCCATTGGCGCAATCAGCAATGTATTTTACCAGAAATAAGAAGGGCTTTTGTTAAAGAAACATTGCTGCCAAGAACTCCTACTATGACATTCTGCGTGCCTTTTGCAGTTGCATGCCAGAAATGAGCGGAGCATATAGTTTTAATCATGTTTGACTACTGGTTTATAACAGTTTTTCCAGTTCTTGTACTAGTTAACAGTGCAGCAGTGCAAGAAACGGAGTCCGAGTGTTTACAGTGCAGTGCAGTGCAGGTGTGAGTTATATTTTTTTATTGCAGGTTACACTGCTATAATCAATGCAGTGCAGGTGCAGGTTATATCAGTGCAGGTGCAGCTGCTGATCTGAGCAACTGCTTACAAACATTGTCAACAAATTATGCATTCCCTTTGCTGATAATTCTTTTCTCACTTAGTTGTTTTTCATTAATGCGTATTAGGGTTGGTACTGTTAGCCATATTGCCATAGGACATGTTTGAACTAGTCAGAACAGCTTGCAGATGAGCATATGAAATTTGGGCCTTGCTGGAGTTACATTACACGTATTATATTGTCCATTACTAGGTTCCATATTTTTGTAGAGACAGTTCTCATGGAGTCATGAATCTCTTATTACAGATAGTTCCGAATAGAGACAGTTTTGAAAAGTTCTGAATAGAGACAGTTCTGAATCTCCTAATAGAGACAGTTCTAACAAATACAGAGGTCCTAGCTTCTGAATATCCAAGGAGTACAATGGGGTCCTAGCTTTTGAATCTCCAAATTGTACAATGGTAGTACAATGGTAATAACTGTTAGATCCATACAGCAGTGGAGTGCAGGCTAGTAGTTCTGCATCGAGGATCTGCAGTCTTTAAACCAAAACAAAACGAGAATAAATAACAAGGTAAGGTAGTGGAGTCCAAAAGGTGGCAGTTGGAGTTGCATTATCACATGTTATCACATGTCATGTTTTAAAAGTACATAAATGAAACAAGAGCAATTCTGTTAATCTGAATAGGAGAGACCGAGGCACCAAAGTTCAAGCTCTACTTCTCAAGGTTGTAACTATTTTGGAGAGCAAATGAAAGGCAAAATGAGTGATAGGGAGGCTCAAGCTGCAAGATCAAGTGTTGTTGCTGAAGCACCAAGGTTCGTTCTGTTGGTGTCATAAACTTATAACAGAGCTGCAATGGAGCAAATAATGCCATATGGTTGAGTGATTTCGGATTTGTCTTTTCGGTCAAATAATGCCATGTGGTTGAGTGAACAGTGCCTGCGGCCATGTAGAAGCATCAAAACGAAATCCTGGAATGCATGCAAAGTTTTTGATGCCTAGTTCTGGATTGATAGATAGTTTATAGAAGAAATTTCATTGATCCGACATAGTTTTGGCAAATCCATGAGCTGGAGAGGTAAAATTTGATGTAGAATCTGATGGTTCCGGCACTGAAACGAATTCCTGTTTTCACAAATAAAAAAACCTAACGTTATAAATCATCAATGTTACAACCTATTATACCTATTACTACTACTCCCGACAATGGGTTATTACCAATAATAATGTGTTACAATAGTAAGTTCAAATATTATCAACTTATAATATTACTCCTAAGATTATAAATTGTAAGGCACGAAAAATCCTCAGACCATAGGGCTCAAAAGGTTACCAAGTTCTGACCGTTGGCGACGGTTAGAATTAGTTGGGGTTAAAACAGGTAATGATCTTTAGAATATTCTGAAGATTATTTGGAATATTCTAGAGATTATTGTGATAATCTCCAAAACATTCTTTTATTTCGTTATTATTTGTAGTACGGCTTTTGTCAAAAACATTGAAAAACAACTTGTTTAACATAGTCCGGCACTAGCAGTGCAAATCCAAACATTTGCTATTTTAAACAATGTCTGACAACGAAGGCCAAACTGCTCATCTTTACCCATGGGTTGAAGACTGGTGCTTGCGCACTAGAGGCCAGAATGATGCTTTCAGATGTATAGGAGCCTTTAGACTAGTTTAATTAACACATCAGACATATCAAAGAGGACTTCCAAGAATAGAAGCAAACCCACAAGGGATAGTGAAAAATGTGGCAGTCACATTTGATGCAGCCAAAGATGCCCCACTTAAACCTACTACCTAAACGCCGAGGTGGCATGTTGGAGCTCACGTGGCATGTTGGATCCTAGGTGGCATGTTGGAGCCTAGGTGGCATTCTAGGTGGCATGTTGGAGCCTAGGTGGCATGTTGGAGCCTAGGTGGCACGTTGGAGCCTAGGTGGCATGCTAGAGCTCACGAGGCATGTTGGAGCCTACGTGGCATGTTGAAGCCCAGGTGGCATGTTGGAGCCTAGGTGGCATTATTGAGCCACCTTGGCATGCTTGAGCCTAGGTGGCACGTTGGAGCCAGCTTGGCATGTTGGAGCTCACGTGTGCACGCTTGAGCCCGGTGGCATGTTGGAGCCTAGGTGGCATGCTAGGTGGCATGTTGGAGCCCACGTGGCATGTTGGGCGTGAGGTGGCATGTTGGAGCCTAGCTGGCATGTTGGAGCCTACGTGGCATGTTGGAGCCTAGGTGGCATGTTTTAGCCACCTTGGCACGCTTGAGCCTAGGTTGCATGTTGGAGCCACCTTGGCATGTTGGAGCCTAGGTGGCATGTTGGAGCCTAGGTGGCATGTTGGAGCCTAGGTGGCATGCTAGAGCTCACGAGGCATGTTGGAGCCTAGTTGGCATGTTGGAGCCTACGTGGCATGTTGAAGCCATATGTGTTGGCATGTTGGAGCCTAGGTGGCATATTTGAGCCACCTTGGCATGCTTGAGCCTAGGTGGCACGTTGGAGCCAACTTGGCATGTTGGAGCTCACGTGGCATGTTGGAGCTCACGTGGCATGTTGGAGCCACGTTGGCATGTAGGAGCCCACGTCGCATGTTGGGCCTAGGTGGCATGTTTGACTAATGGAGCCTACGTGGCATGTTGAAGCCATATGTGGTGGCATGTTGGACCCTCCAGAGAGGACCTTTGGGTCGAACTTCTTCTGGAAGGTTTTAGGGCTCCGTCTTCTGGCTTCAACGCCCTCCCACTAACTCATGACATTGTGCAAGATCCTGGTCCAATCTGACCAGGGTATGGCCTCCAAAACGTAAACCCTGTGCGTTGCCAGGTTATTGTAGGGTTTACGTTATGGAGGTCGAGTTTTATGCAGTTGCACTTGAGACATGGTCGAGAAGCTGCAGTTGAAAACCAGAAGCAATAGAAACTGACGAAATGGGGTTTGGATTTACCGAGGCAGGCTTTCCCACCAGTGCTCCTCCGGGAGGGCAAATGCCAATGCCTCCCTTCGAACCGGTTTCCCTATCCGGCCAGTTGAATTCTCCATTCAAGTAACTTGCTTCGGCAGGCTCAAAAATTCAAGATCTGCCCCAGGAGAACATATAAACCGCAAAAAGTGTCCCGCGGATTAATGCGGTGTAGAAAACCAAGTGTTTTGTCGTTCGCAAAGTACAAAGGCCCCGGAATGGAGATTTGACTTCGCCATGTCGTCCGAAACAGCGAAATTACCCTAGGGACCAAGTTATCCGGTCATTTTTTGCAGCAAAGAAACACGAACCCTCTACATGGTAAAGATTTCGCACCCTCTCGCTAAGGCCAATTCACTACTTAACGTGTTGGACATGAGCTACTTTGGGCGTCCGGGAGAGCGGGGTGGTCTTACGCCCCACCGAAACTTGGTCTCGTGGTAATGTCGATGTTTCGAGTCCGTTGGCGAGTCAGATCACAGTTCCGGGGTGGGAGAGTTGCCCGTCCGTGACCAGGGACCCTCCAGAGAGGACCTTTGGGTCGAATTTCTTCTGGAAGGTTTTAGGTCTCCGTCTTCTGGCTTCAACGCCCTCCCACTAACTCATGACATTGTGCAAGATCCTGGTCCAATCTGACTAGGGTATGGCCTCCAAAACGTAAACCCCGTGTGTTGCCGGGTTATTGTAGGGTTTACGTTATGGTGGTCGAAGTTTTATTGATTGCACTTGAGACATGGTCGTAAGCCGCAGCTTGAAAACCGAAGCAATAGAAACTGACGAAATGGGGTTTGGATTTACCGAGCTCCCAGTGTCGCAATTAGAAGTCAAGAACACATTTTGTAGTAGCAAATTTTTTTGGAATGATTCGGGATCGCCAATAGATCCAAAGTCTGTTATTTCAGTTGCCATGGCTCCGGATGCATGTTCAAAAAAGGTACACCAGGTCCCAAGTGCAACTGATCACGTTTTGACCTCCATAACGTAAACCCTACAATAACCTGGCAAGGCACAGGGTTTGCATTTTGGAGGCCATACCCTGGTCAGATTGGACCAGGATCTTGCACAATGTCATGAGTTAGTGGGAGGGCGTTGAAGCCAGAAGACGGAGCCCTAAAACCTTCCAGAAGAAGTTCGACCCAAAGGTCCTCTCTGGAGGGTCCCTGGCCACGGACGGCAGGGTTGCCCTTAAGGCCAAATTTGTCTAAGCATAATTTAGAAGGTCGGGCGAATAATAGAGTTGCAAGATTAGTTATGCTGGCGAATGTTTTCTAGGCATGAATGTTTTTTATAGAAATCTAGGCGAATCATGGCCAATATTATTTTGCCAAGATTTAAGTGTCTTTTTTTCCAAGTGCAATTTCTGTGGTGAAATTTTATTCATCGGCATCCATATTTAATCAAGGACACAAACACATTATGACTATAGTTGCATGATGTAATACCACAACTTAACCTTTGCAAATGAGAACATAGCTTATCCTTGTAGATAAAACAAATCTATTAAAAGGGAGGTCTGTAAAAAAATGCTCTCCAATGCATCCTTAGAAGTATTTGAAACACAATAGCTACAAAAATAACTCTTAAAATTATCATGTGTACCTAAATGGATATGGAGAATAGATTAGGTTATGAAGAAAGCCTAGCATATTAGGCGATTCCTTAAGAAATCTTCGAGAATGAGGGTAGAGGATAAGACGAATCCATAGTTATGACACTTAGTGGATGTGGCGAATTTTCCAGTGGAGTGAGATTTGTTTGTGGAAAAGTTGGCTAATTTTATTTTTTTCATCTATAACGGGCCCTACTAAACCATAGCATCAAAATTTCTCGATACCCTTAAAAAATAGCCTTTTGGCGAACTTTCGTCCTTAAGGGCTACCCTGACGGACGGGCAACTCTCCCACCCCGGAACTGTGATCTGACTCTGCCAACGGACTCGAAACATCGACATTACCCTGGAGACCAAGTTTCGTGGGCAGAAGACCACCCCTGCTCCCAGACGCGCCAAAGTAGCTCATGTCCAACACGTTCGTAGTGAATTGGCCTTAGCAGAGGGTGCAGAATACTGCCATGTAGAGGGTTCGTGTTTCTTTTGCTGCAAAAAATGACCGGGTAACTTGGTCCCTAGGGTAATTTCGCTGTTTTGGACGACATGGCGAAGTCAAATCTCCATTCCGGGGCCTTTGTACTGCCCGAACGACAAAACACTTGGTTTTCTACACCGTCGACCGCAGGACACTTTGCGGTTTTATATGTTCTCCCGGACAGATCTTGAATTTTTTTGAGCAGGCTCGAAGCAAGTTACTTGAATGGAGAATTCAACGGTCGGATAGGGAAACCGGGTTCCGGGAAGGGAGGCATTGGCATTTGCCCTCTCGGAGGAGCACTGGTGGGAAAGCCTGCCTCGGTAAATCCAAACCCCATTTCGTCAGTTTCTATTGCTTCTGGTTTTCAACTGCAGCTTCTCGACCATGTCTCAAGTGCAACTGCATAAAACTCGACCTCCATAACGTAAACCCTACAATAACCTGGCAACGCACAGGGTTTACGTTTTGGAGGCCATACCCTGGTCAGATTGGACCAGGATCTTGCACAATGTCATGAGTTAGTGGGGGGCGTTGAAGCTTAAGGCGGAGCCCTAAAACCTTCCGGAAGAAGTTCGACCCAAAGGTCCTCTCCGAGGGTCCCCGCCACGGACGGGCAACTCTCCCACCCCGAAGCGTGGATCCGACTCGCCAACGGACTCGAAACATCGACATTACCACGGAGACCAAGTTTCGCGGGCGAAGACCACCCCCGGAAGCGCCAAAGTAGCTCATGTCCAACACGCTCAGTAGTGAATTGGCCTTAGCGGAGGGTGCGAATCACGCCATGTAGAGGGTTCGTGGTTTTTGCTGCAAAAATGACCAAGTAACTTGGTCCCTAGGGTAATTTCGCTGTTGGGGACGACATGGCAAAGTCAAATCTCCATTAGGGGCCTTTGTACAGCCCGAACGACAAAACACTTGGTTTTCTACATAATCGGCCGACCGCAGGACACTTTGGCGGTTTTATATGTTCTCAGGGACGGATCTTGAATTTTTGAGCCTGCTTTCGAAGCAAGTTACTTGAATGGAGAATTCAACGGCCGGATAGGAAACCGGGTTAGGAAGGGAGGCATTGGCATTTGCCCTCCCGAGGAGCTGCGGGTGGGAAAGCACGCCTCGGTAAATCCAAACCCCATTTCGTAAGTTTCTATTGCTTACGGTTTTCAAGCTGCGGCTTCGGACCATGTCTCAAGTGCAACGGAATAAAACTTCGACCTCCATAACGTAAAACCCTACAATAACACGGCAACGCCACGGGGGTTTACGTTTTGGAGGCCATACCGTCGATTGACCGGGGATCTTGCACAATGTCATGAGGTAGTGGGGGCGTTGAAGCCGTAAGATCTGAGCCCCAAAGCCTTCCGGAAGAAGTTAGGCACGGGCTCCAACATGCCACGTGAGCTCTAACATGCCACCTAGGCTCCAACATGCCACCTACGCCCAATATGCCACCTAGGCTCCAACATGTCAAGGTGGCTCCAACATGCCACCTAGGTCCAACATGCCAAGGTGGCTCCAACATGCCACCTAGGCTCCAACACGCCACCCACGCTCCAACATGCCACGTGGGCTCCAACATGCCACCTAGCATGCCCACGGGCTTCAACATGCCACCCGGCTCCAACATGCCACGTGAGCTCTAACATGCCACCTAGGCTCCAACATGCCACCCACGGCCCAACATGCCACCTAGGCTCCAACATGTCAAGGTGGCTCCAACATGCCACCTAGGCTCCAACATGCCAAGGTGGCTCCAACATGCCACCTAGGCTCCAACACGCCACCCACGGCTCCAACATGCCACGTGGGCTCCAACATGCCACCTAGCATGCCACGTGGGGTCGCAACATGCCACCGGGCTCCAACATGCCCCGTGAGCTCTAACATGCCACCTAGGCTCCAACATGCCACCTAGGCTCCAACATGTCAAGGTGGCTCCAACATGCCACCTAGGCTCCAACATGCCAAGGTGGCTCCAACATGCCACCTAGGCTCCAACACGCCACCTACGCTCCAACATGCCACGTGGCTCCAACATGCCACCCAGCATGCCAACGAAGTCCGCAACATGCCACCGGCTCCAACATGCCACGTGAGCTCTAACATGCCACCTAGGCTCCAACATGCCACCTACGCTCCAACATGCCACCCAGGCTCCAACATGTCAAGGTGGCTCCAACATGCCACCTAGGGTCCAACATGCCAAGGTGGCTCCAACATGCCACCCAGGCTCCAACACGCCACCCACGCCCAACATGCCATGAATGGGCTCCAACATGCCACCTAGCATGCCACGTAGGGTCGCAACATGCCACCCGGCTCCAACATGCCACGTGAGCTCTAACATGCCACCTAGGCTCCAACATGCCACCCACGCCCAACATGCCACCTAGGTCCAACATGTCAAGGTGGCTCCAACATGCCACCTAAACCAACATGCCAAGGTGGCTCCAACATGCCACCTTGGCTCCAACATGCCACCTAGGCTCCAACATGCCACGTGGCTCCAACATGCCACCTTGCATGCCACGAGGGTCGCAACATGCCACATGGGCTCCAACATGCCACGCGGAGCTCTAACATGCCACCTAGGCTCCAACATGCCACCCACGCCCAACATGCCACCTAGGCTCCAACATGTCAAGGTGGCTCCAACATGCCACCTAGGCTCCAACATGCCAAGGTGGCTCCAACATGCCACCCAGGCTCCAACACGCCACCCACGCCCAACATGCCACGCGGCTCCAACATGCCACCTAGCATGCCACAGGCTTCAACATGCCACGGGCTCCAACATGCCACGTGAGCTCTAACATGCCACCTAGGCTCCAACATGCCACCCACGCTCCAACATGCCACCTAGGCTCTAACATGTCAAGGTGGCTCCAACATGCCACCTAGGGTCCAACATGCCAAGGTGGCTCCAACATGCCACCTAGGCTCCAACACGCCACCCACGCCCAACATGCCACGTGGGCTCCAACATGCCACCTAGCATGCCACGTGAGGTCGCAACATGCCGCCCACCGGCTCCAACATGCCACGTGAGCTCTAACATGCCACCTAGGCTCCAACATGCCACCCTACGCTCCAACATGCCATCTAGGCTCCAACATGTCAAGGTGGCTCCAACATGCCACCTAGGCTCCAACATGCCAAGGTGGCTCCAACATGCCACCTAGGCTCCAACACGCCACCTACGCTCCAACATGCCACGTGGGCTCCAACATGCCACCTAGCATGCCACGTAGGCTGCAACATGCCACCTGGGCTCCAACATGCCACGTGAGCTAACATGCCACCTAGGCTCCAACATGCCACCCACGGCCCAACATGCCACCAGGCTCCAACATGTCAAGGTGGCTCCAACATGCCACCTAGGCTCCAACATGCCAAGGTGTCCAACATGCCACCTAGGCTCCAACACACCACCCACGCTCCAACATGCCACGTGGGCTCCAACATGCCACCTAGCATGCCACGTGGGTACGCAACATGCCACCCGGGCCCAACATGCCACGTGAGCTCTAACATGCCACCTAGGCTCCAACATGCCACCCACGCCCAACATGCCACCTAGGTCCAACATGTCAAGGTGGCTCCAACATGCCACCTAGGCTCCAACATGCCAAGTTGGCTCCAACATGCCACCTAGGCTCCAACACGCCACCTACGCTCCAACATGCCACGTGGGCTCCAACATGCCACCTAGCATGCCCGTGAGGTCGCAACATGCCACCGGGCTCCAACATGCCACGTGAGCTCCTAACATGCCACCTAGGCTCCAACATGCCACCTACGCTCCAACATGCCACCTAGGCTCCAACATGCCAAGGTGGCTCCAACATGCCACCTAGGCTCCAACATGCCAAGGTGGCTCCAACATGCCACGTGGGCTCCAACATGCCACCCTAGCATGCCACGAGGCTGCAACATGCCACACGGGCTCCAACATGCCACGTGAGCTCTAACATGCCACCTAGGCTCCAACATGCCACCCTACGCCCAACATGCCACCTAGGCTCCAACATGTCAAGGTGGCTCCAACATGCCACCTAGGCTCCAACATGCCAAGGTGGCTCCAACATGCCACGAGGCTCCAACACGCGCCACCCACGCTCCAACATGCCACGTTGGCTCCAACATGCCACCTTGCATGCCACGTAGGGTCGCAACATGCCACCGGGCTCCAACATGCCACGTGAGCTCTAACATGCCACCTAGGCTCCAACATGCCACTTACGCTCCAACATGCCACCTAGGCTCCAACATGCCAAGGTGGCTCCAACATGCCACCGAGGCTCCAACACGCCACCTACGGCCCAACATGCGACGTGGGCTCCAGCGTGCCACCTAGCATGCCGCGTGAGGCCGCAACATGCCACCGGGCTCCAACATGCCACGTGAGCTCTAACATGCCACCTAGGCTCCAACATGCCACCTACGCTCCAACATGCCACCCAGGGCTCCAACATGTCAAGGTGGCTCCAACATGCCACCTAGGCTCCAACATGCCAAGTTGGCTCCAACATGCCACCTAGGCTCCAACACGCCACCTATATGCTCCAACATGCCACGGGCTCCAACATGCCACCTAGCATGCCACGTAGGCTCAAACATGCCACCTGGGCTCCAACATGCCACGTGAGCTCTAACATGCCACCTAGGCTCCAACATGCCACCTAGGCTCCAACATGTCAAGGTGGCTCCAACATGCCACCTAGGCTCCAACATGCCAAGGTGGCTCCAACATGCCACCTAGGCTCCAACATGCCACCTACGCTCCAACATGCCACGTAGGCTCCAACATGCCACCTAGGCTCCAACATGCCACCTGGGCTCCAACATGCCACGTGAGCTCCAGCATGCCACATAGGCTCCAACATGCCAAGTTGGCTCCAACGTGCCACCTAGGCTCAAGCATGCCAAGGTGGCTCAAATATGCCACCTAGGCTCCATCATGCCACCAAGGCTTCAACATGCCACGTAGGCTCCAACATGCCACCTAGGCTCCAACATGCCAAGGTGGCTCCAACATGCCACCTAGGCTCCAACATGCCACCTACGCTCCAACATGACCCGTGGGCTCCAACATGCCAGGATGGCTTAGACATGCCACGTGGGCTCCAAATGCCACCTAGGCCCAGGAACATGTTCTTAAGGTTCATCCTCTCTTTCCGCTTTATGCTGACTGTCATGAGTTACAAAACCAGGACACCTAAAGACCAGGACACTTGCAACATGTTAGACGAGACAACATTACTATGTGACGAGCTTGTCTGTAATGCCAAGACAACTATTGCCCTCTTCTTTTTTTCAACGAAGGCCAGACGAGATCGATGCATTATTTCACGGGATGTGGCAGATGACTGGGCCGGGATCAACTACGGTCGCATGGTTGGTTCCAACTTCACTTGGGTATCGCACCCATTGAGCGGCATAATATTTGCTACCGCTTTCAATGATCCAATCGGGCTAACGCGTCAGCTTCTTGTTCACATTCACATTTTCAATGCTAGATTTGCCACAATAATGGCTTGTAACATTGGTCCACCTTCATGATTTGTTCATAACAACAACATGCTAGTTCAGGTGACACATTAGGGTTTTTAAGCACAATGTTGAGCTAACACATTAGGGTGTAAGTGCATGGGGTAAAAATTATTCTTTTCTTATAACCATTGAACCATGCAGCATTTCCACCTTGCGTGAGCCGGTCACGAGGTCCGCCCACCCAAATCCGAAATTATCCGAAATTATTGTGGAGGGAACGGAGGAATGAATGATCGCGGCAGCAGTACATCGGGAGATGGGTTCGATTGGGTCAGGGATTCCACAGTTCTTTCTCCATCTCCTACTCCTTCTCCTCCGCTTCCTCCGACTACGAAATCCTGGCTGATGGCTCAATCCGGGGTTTCTCAAGCAGAATTCAAATCTTGGAGCTGGGATAAGATTTTTGAACACATTGCGGGCATGTTTGCAGGGGAGGATTGGGAGGATGATCGAAAGATCATCAGGCAGGCTTTAGAGAAGGGAAGAGTTAATGGAATGGCCTTCTTAAGGCTCAAACTTGAGCATTGGATGCAGATTCCTGGGGCTGCCGTTCCAATAGGCATTGCCAGTTCTTTGGTGGGAATAGCCGAGGAGATTTCTGGACCGAAAGGCACGCCCCCATCTGTGCAAGGGCCTTCGGCATGTCCAAAAACATCAACCAGGTGTACAGCAACTGGCTCATCTTTACAGGGCCGTTTTGATGCGGTCGACTCTAACCGTAACAGCAGCCTTTCTATCGATCCAAAACTCATTTACAGCAAGGGGGCGAAAGGGGGCTACACTCATTTGGATTTAAAGAGATGTGGGTATGATGAGCAGAGTGGAGCATTGCTTGAACAGCTGGGCGTAATCCGGGAGTGGGCAGACAAACACTTCCCCATTTATGATGAAGTGAATTTTAGCAAGGACAACGTGGAGGAGAGAAACTTGAGGGCTAACGTGGCTGAAGAGATACTTGCAAGCGGTTCTCTCAAGGCTGTGAAGTTCCAGGATGGATGCTCTCGTTTGCCTAGCGCTGAGTTCGTTGCACAGAGGTAACTGGATTCTTTGGATTATTTTTTAACTTTCTTTAAGTTGCTAGTGCCAGTGATTACAGAGGTGAAAGTGTTAGTAGGTTACTCTTTGTTTCGAGCATTACATTACTGTAAAAGTTTCCTGTCTTTTGAGTTCAGATCTAGAATGAGTTGCTACAGATTACAAATAGGTTACTCTTTATTTCGCGCATAGTAAAGTTTTCCTATTTTTTAACTCCGGATCTAGAATGTGGGATGTTGTAACCTGTGTGTACCAAACTTTGGGAGTATGAATGCTTGTTTGCCCTCCAATGGGTTCCTCAAAGTGCTCCATACTTTTCCCTCAATCCATTCATGGCCAGATCCAGGGTTCCATTCTTGAGGTTTTGGTTTTCATTGCCAAAGATAAGATCTAGACCAGGGCTTTCTTTTAGCTGGGACGAAGATTGAGTACATGTACCAGAGGTTCAACAACTTCGATCCTAATTTGCTTGCAAATTCCAGCTTTTAGTTGTTAAACTATACTGCCATTTATTCTGTATAATTCACTAGTGGTTGATTGAATCATGTAGGACTGTTTACCTCGCCTAATGAATGGGCTAAAAAACTTCCATAAAACCAGAAAAGGTGCTGACCCGAAAAATGAGCAATCACAATTGTATTAATTCTTTGATGCTTGCTAAATATCAGATACTTCCTTTTCTTCCTCTTTTAATTGCAGGATTTCGACATACTTGCACGATAAGAGGGCTCGGCTCAAGGACATGCTCAAGAAGCAGAGGCCTCAAAGAAATTATGACTTTGGTGAAACCATCGTCTTCCTCGTTGGAACTCGACGATTGTTCGAGCTAAGGGAGCTGAAATTCTGTGATCGCGTGTATGCTGCGTTGCAAAAGAGAGAGAAATACTATGAGGACCTCACCGATCACGTTGGGACTGCCATTGTACATGGTATTCTTTGGGGGATGGTATGCATGAAGCTTCGAAGTAATCGTCAAGGCGATTGTCACTCCGAAGACACATTGCAAACAATGTTTGTCCGGGGCTAAACGTCACGCTTTCTAACTGGAAGTAGAGGTAAATTGCTTGCGCCGACGCGTGCTTCATTTTACGTGATTGGTCATTGAAATTAGTATTTACAATCGAGGTTGTCTTAAATTTACTTTACGAATCGTTGTTTCAATAGATGTTTGCATTTTCTTGTCATTTACATTCTTTGGACATTTATCCAATAGGAGAAGGTCATCTGGCGGAGTGTATGTAATGATTTGAATGGGGAAGTCCTTGCACGAATCGTGGGGAGGCGGAAGGTAGAGGCACTCGATTCCTTTCATGAGTGTTTAGTTCAATTCGCAACTTTGTGTGGTCTGCTCATTTTAACATGTTCTCTTTTCCGCCAGAGGGCAAGGAGGCTAAGTCTTTGGTTTGTCGGGCGGGCATCAACGGCGAGGAGCAGCGGTGCAATCCCCACATGGTAGGTACCTTGGCACATTCAGAACTTGTTTTGTTTCATTTTCCAAATCGAAGGACGTCAGGGCTCTAGTACCGGCGTGGAAGGTTGTAGCAGCGGAAATTCCGTCAACGCCACTACTTCAAGTGGATACTTAACCACGACTCCGCGGTTGAAGTTCGGATGGGGGCTGGGAGGATTGGCAAGAAGGCCGCAACTAGGTCAACTCCACATGAACAACATCTTTGGTAGCGGCGAGGAGGAGGAGGACGGCCGCAGAGGGCGTAAGTTGTAGAATTAGTGCTTCGCTATAATGCGTTTTGTTGCAACATTATTTTCTAATGCCTCACGCGATGACAGGATGGCGATGACAAGTTCCACAAAGGGGACAACATCATTCTTATGAATGAAGATGGAGAAAAGGGCCGGCGCGCAGAGTCAAGTCACACGAGAGGGAGTTAGAGATACTTATCCAAGGGGTCACGGATAAAAGCGGGACTGATATCATCAAAGCGATGGTTGCCTATCCTCCAAAGCATATTACCCGGTCTCCCAAATTGGTACGTCCTTTCTAGTTAAACTAGGTCGCGCAATAGTGTTTAAACATGAATTTTAATGGGAGCTCTAGGTTAAGATGCTTGTTTCTAGCGATCATGATTTTAATTCTAGCTTTTTGTTCTGGACCATTTGCAAGGTAATCAGCTTTAATACTTTCTTCACAAAAGCAAATGGGGCCGAAGATGAGGAAGAGTAACGATATCCGGTCTATCATCTTCCAAAACATGGAAGAATAAGGCTGCGTAAAGCGAAGTCCATGATTTAAGAAATCTTGCCCGCTTTGTCCTTCAAGATAGGCCCCTTTCGCCAACCGCATCATGTCATACAGAAGGAGAAGCATGATGGCAAGTTCCACCGAAAAACATCAAGATAGACGAGCTCACGCGACGAAGTTCGTGGAGCAATGCTTGAGTTGTCGTTTGCTTTCGTTAGGACAGATGCATGGGATGGCAGCAAATTTGAGGACAGCCAGCTTCTCCTTATGTAGCTTTTATGTTATCCGTTCTCCTGATTTAGCTTTCATCTTCTGATCACAATACTCTCTGAACTAGTGATTAAGCACATAATCTTATGTGACGTGCTACTTTTTTTTTGTTTTTTGAACTTCTAAACCTTTGTGACTTCTGTTTCTGATCTTCTAAGATCTATAGCAGTCCGGATAATATATGCTTTGAATTATGTATGATTCGGATAATAGATGCTTTGAATTATGTAACAGTTCGGATAATAGATGCTTTGAATTATATATCGCCTCATCCCAGAATATCATCAAGGTCATTTTGAACTTCAAACTTCTGTAACCAAACAGAAAAATCTCGTTACTTTGTTTTTGTATGGTCTGTAAGTAGCCATCCATATTAAGCTTACTTGTTGGCATAGGCTTCGTCGGCAGCAAACATTTGGAGCGACGCAAGACCAGGTAATGAGGACTTCATCCTTGCTTTAGAAATCTACAAAAAATCTGCTTGCTTTTGTTATTGACCATTGCTATTTACTAGGGCCTGCTCGATTGTGAAGGAATTTGCTGACTAGGTACCAGACCAAAACATTTTCCTCCACAACTTCTTCTATTCAGGTATTTATCGCTTTATGGTTGTTTATAGTTCTCTACCATGTCTCAAGTTATCAAGTTTAATGAAGTTTATTGGATTATAGTTTTGCGGGGATGCGTCTGCGATGCCCGGTTATAAGTGTTCTCATTTGTAGAGTTGGCAGACAAGATGCAAGTTGAGCGGCCAAGTCTACATTGAAAAAACTTGCGGTGGGATTTTTTGATGCCATCCCCCGCAACTATAATCCAAAGATAACATTAATTGTTGCAAGAGAAACGTCATCATACATGTTCGATTACGGCAAGTGAAATCTTTTGTTTCTCATAGCCGGTGTTCATCATAGCCAGGTAAAATTTTTAGTTAGTACATTACGTATATGCACTCTCAAATTGCTTAGAAATGTGGTGCAATTTCATCCAGAACAATCATGGATCTGGTCATCACGTATGTCATCCCCAAAACTATGAGTTCAACCATCTTTGAGGTTATTGTAAGTGATATGCTTTTAATTATCGAAATCTGGCGACAAAACAAGATATGATTAATGTGCACACATGAACCTCGCGGGGAACAACGGCACCAGCATACTACGTTGTTTTAATGGTCGACATCGGTTCGGACATTGATGCTAGAGCATTTCAGCATGTATTACAGTGCACGCATGAGATTACCGGGCTGATTTTGCAGAGAGCCATGAGTTAATAGTTTGCCATTCGCCGGGCATGCTTAGGCCACAACTCTTGATCCAAAAGGGTTGTCGCTGCACTTGATCGTTTAGTTTTGTATTAAGCGGTGGGAAGAAAAAGTGAGCTCGTGAATTATGTGTATGCGCACTTACCTGCCACTAAGGCAACCAATATTTCTGGATATGACGGCCTACCAGAATCTGCATCTTCACTAGAGGTAGGCACTTCGAGTGGAACACCGCAGCCAGGTCCAGATCAAGCTGCATGAGAAGATGCTCACAGGTCTCTTTTTGATAATGATCTATCAGCAAAAGACAATCATAATGTAAATTCTGTTGGGGTCTTGGTCTTTTCCTTTGCATCTTAGTAGAGGACTCGGCCTCTGGGTTCATGTGAGGCTCTGCTTCTACCCTAGGTCCTTCTTTAGGGCTCATGTGCGGCTCTGCTGCTTCTAGTCTAAGCCCGTCTAACTCTTGCGGATTCATAGCAGCTTTAGAAGAAACTGTGTATAGATAGCGATATGCCAACTGTAGCAAAGCAGCAACAATACCTAAAAGTCTGGGGAAAAAAAAAACCCACTTTAGTGAGTGTCAATAAGCCGTGAAATGGTTCATTAATTTTCTAGTAAACTACTAAGTTTCAAGCTTGACGGTTATAGGCACCCTACTGAGTTTCAAGTTGACGGTTATAGGCACTCTATGGTTAATCTACTGAGTTTGACAGTTACGATTATATGAAATGCATTTCTCTCATTCTCTTCAACAAGTTTAACTTATGATCTGACCCAGCTACTGACTCCATTAGGAAACTCCCTCATAGAGGTTGGCAGCACTCAACTGAACATATTGCATAAGACCACCTAGCAAAGTCACGAATATTTAATGAAATATACGCCACTTCCTATATTAGTGTTGGACTTTCGTCAACAACACCGTTAGAAAATAGGGTATATCTCATTAAATATTCTTCTAACCTTCCATAAGAGTACAACACAACACCCACCTTTTAGCACCGCGTGACCGAAGCCAACAAGCGGCAGGAGAGGGCTATACACCTAAATGGGAGGTTGACCCTAGCAATCCTCGACATCAGCAATGTGACACCCACCCTCGGCATGGCACAATTCAATGTGGCACGCCAGGCGAGGGTCACTGCCTCAGCCAAGGATCACTCTGAACTAAAACCTAGTCTCTCTTAATGCACTCCCTACCCTAAACTGCTACTGTTGTCGATGAAAGGGTAGGCAACCAAATTTCTCTTTCTTATTTTTTTATTTTTATTTTTATTTTTATTTCATTATTTTTTTTTTCCTTTTTTTATTGTTTCTGTTCTATTGTTTTTTTTTTCTTTTTTTTTTTAATTATTTTTTTCACAAAAATAAATCAGTCTGGATTCGACCATAGAACGAGACGCTCACCATCGTCACGCCCCTCAATGGAGGGGGGCAACAGGCGAGGGCCTCACTATGGAGGAACCCTAGACCTACAAGAAAAAAAACAGCAAAAAACTAACTAGGTTTGTCTAAAAACTAAGAAAAAAAAAAAAAAAAAAGGGAAAAGGGGCACAGGTTGTGGAGGAGGGCACATGTGGTTTACCTTCTTCTGCGCAAAAACAACGAAAATGCGCCTCCTTATATATAAAGAAAAGTTCGCGTAAGCGAAAACCATGTTTAAACTACGCGAAACACGCACTTCAGCGTAAAGTTTAAACTTATAAACCAGCTTGCGCGCGAAAAATTTCGCATAAAGCTGATTCAATCGTTGGCGTCACGCCGAAAAGAAGTTTCGTAAGCAAAATTAAGACTTAAACTTACGCGAAGTCGGGGAGGAGATTCGCGTAAGCGAAAAATAAACTTTCGCTTACGCGAAAAAAAGTTCGCGTAAGCGAAACAGAAGGTTTCGCTTACGCGAAAATTTTTTTTTTTCCGGCCGGCGAGTATTAAATACGATAAATATGTATTTTTCCCAAAAATACATATTTTTGGACTTTATACGTCTGAAAAAATAATTTCATACGTACAGAACCTATCCCTGATATATACAGATAATAAACAACATCAAGAAACTGTCGATTACCTCAAGAAAATGCCTACAGTTTGCAAGTTCTGTACTATAACCACGTGATGAATATGGATCACCACCAGTAAAAGCTTGGCAGGAGGGAATATCTCCTAAAATTCCTCCATAACGAAAGCACGCCTTGATATTGCAATGGCGTAACCGACCTTTGGTGAATGCAGCCGATTAAGATGAATATACCTTGTTGTAGCAAACTGATGCCTACTAAAGAATGTCGCGCTGCCACCTAATGCCAAGCCTTGATCAACCTGCAATAGAAGGGCCTCAGTATTCGAAGATGTTAGTTCACATGATGGTAAATCTACCAAAGCTCACCTGGAAAGAGTCATGGGCCCCTGTTCTTGCACCACTAATAAATGATGTGTTATCCCGGGTGATATTCATCTGGAAAAATGGTATATGGTCTATACTAGTAGCTAGGCCTGCGTCATATGTATCCTGTGGGTCAAGTGATCTCAAGGTGCTTGCTTCACCTCTTGTTGCAACTTCTTCTACTACCAACCCATACATCAGCTTGCTCTGCTTGGAAAAACTCTATTATGTAAAAGCACGAACAACTGTTTTATGTCTGATATGCATGATTGCAAAGAACACAATATTAGAAAACATAGTTTGGATAAGGGAATTAAATTTTCCTGCCTTATGATAGTTTATTATCTGCATTCAGAAATTGTAACAAGGAGATAACTTGGCTTTAAAAAAGACACATCCATATCATCCGCCTAAATCTGGATTTTACCACAATCTGGGAGAGATGACTACAGCATCTAGTACACAAGTAGCATATGACAATGCAAAGTAATTTACAAATCCATATTAACAGTAAGAAGACACAACAAAGCTAAACTGCCACAACCAAGACTACTCACGCAAACACAAACAGGGGAGGATACTGAGTTCACCATAATGCCTCGACGCAAGCAGAAACAAACAAGATATGAGTCCAGCAAAACACGGCAGAAACTAAGAGCAGCCCAATCATTCCTGCTTCTGCTTGTTCTGGAGATGCGAGCAACAAGAAAGCATACAGACCTTCACCTCTGAATTGTTGGCCAGATCCTGTCTGTGTTAGGATCTACTTATTGGTTGGCTAAAATGGTGGTCAACTCACAGGCTGGGTTGTACCAACCATGCAACATTTTTGCACCACATTTTGCATTGCTTTTCTTATGGGTGGCGAAACTGTGAGAAATGAGAAGATTGAGGAGCTGTTCAATACCTGAAAACTACATGATTAGGAGAAGAAACTGAGAAACGGGCCAGACACGTTCTGAGAAGCATAGTCTCCTCCTTCCAGACCTCCATTTTCCCAGACAAAATAGGAGGACCAAGCACCAGTTAGCCGGTTTACAAAGTGGCTTAGCCAGCTAAGGAGACACTAGCATCAAGAGGCAATAGGTATTTGGGTAAGGTGAGTAGGTAGATGATTTTGAGATGTACTATTCTAGATAGGTTAACATGTTATATCTCTTGTAAAGCTATTATAGGACACTCATTAGGGTTTCTGTGGCAACCGGTAGACACTTCCACGGACTGTATCTCTCACATCTGGTGTCAGATTTTCATGTGCTTGGGCTTGTTGGAAAGCTAGTTCAGAGAGCTTTCCAACGGTGTATGATACCTGCATGCTTGTCTTTGTTTCTGTGCTCAAATCTGCACTTTTCCGGGCTATGTGCTAGGGTTTTTGTGGCAGCCCTTCTTCTTCCTTCTTTGAGAAGTATAGCCCGCGCCTGATGCCGTTGTTGGCCTTGGCCACGCGGTGTTGAAAGGTGTGCGTTGTACTCTTATTGAAGGTTACGAGAATGTTTTACTAATTCATACCCTAATTCCTGATGGTGTTGTTGATGAAAGTCCGACACCAATATAGGGATTGGCGTATGTTTTAGTAAGTATTCGATTGGTCTCGTCTTGCGGCAGAATTTTGATCGGTCATATCTCTCACATCCGGTGTCAGATTTTCATGTGCTTGGGCTTGTTGGAAAGCTGGTTCAGAGAGATTTCCAATGGTATATGATACCTGCATGCTTGTCTTTGTTTCGGTGCTCAAATCTGCACTTTTCCGGGCTGTGTGCTAGGGGTTTTTGTGGCAGCCGGTACACACCAGATATCCAGGAGTCTATTAGCCACTTTCCTTTCTTTGCCCCCTTTCAGCCCCTTTGCTCCCAACCCTAATTTGGGCAGTCAGAGCATACAAATTAATGTTGAGCTAGGCTCCAACATCTACCTGACATTGCCATAGCCCAACCAACTGCCTCTTGGCCTTGCCTAGCCAGGCCACAGCCCTGCCACAGCCTGCCTAGCCCTGCCAGACCTGATAAGCCCCTGCCATAGCCTACCTAAAACCCTGTTTGACCTATCGTGGCCCAAGTCTTACCCCAAGTCATGGCCCTGACGGGGCGATCTGTGTGTGGACCCACACTTGGTTGGTGAGCTACCTCCCGGACCACACCAACCCATCACAGGAAGGCCCAAACACACCAACCAGGTTGACCGCAGTGCGAGCCCTGCGGGAAGACCATGAAGCGGGGGCCACCAAGGAAGAGGCCTCCAGGCGGAGGGAGAGACGTCTTCCATGAAGAGGGAGGGAGGCCCAAGGCCAGTCTCCGCCGACCGGGATAGGGCGGGCCATACTGTGCAATCGCCGGCCGAACCTTGGAGCCGCATCGAGGCGAGGGTTGAGGCCAGCAGTGCCGCCTTGCAGGCCTCCCCGACAGAGGTGGAGAACATAACATCTCGGATGTTGCGCCAGGCGATTGGTGCCAAAAAACGGCGAATCACGAATTGGAGGATCGCGTGACGAGGCAGATGATAGCATCCACTTGCTACAATTTGACGAGGCAATATAAGAGGAGCTTGCGTGATATGAGGGGATGTAGACACCGTGTTGGCAGCTATGGAAGCCGGGGCGCAGGAGGTGAACCGGGTAGAGCAGAGACACTCGTAAACCCGCCGGATCTAGGCCGAGGTTGAGGAGGCTAAGGCCACGACGAGGGAGCACAGCCGCCCTCTGTCCGAGGTCCGCGGAGGCCGCCACGGTGAGATGGCGCGAGTCCAGGCCGCTTTTGGAAGCTAGCCAGGCAGAAAAATGAGCGCCTTCGGGTAAGGATTTAGCATGAGATCGAGGGGGCTACAGGAGCCGGGCGGCCGTTGCCCGGCAAGGCAAGGGCCTCCGTGCCGAGGCACATGAGCAACTACGCCATTGCACGCTGGGAGATGGCAAGACATGACAACGCCCTGCAAGAGCTGAGCTCCGGACTGGGAGAACAAACCACAAAGAAAGAACACACCAACCCCGGCGTAACCCACCAACCTACGTATGCCAACTCCGCAACACCCGCCGACACATCAGATCACGCCGGCCGCCACCAAAGCGCCGGCCACTCTATGCCTCACCCACTCAACCAACACCGGTATGCCCCCCGCCAACTCGAGTGAACGTAAACGCCAGGAGCCGCAATGTGGTAGTGCGAGGCGGACGGAGGAGTCGGGGAGAACATCTCACTTCCGGAGCTCGCACCACGGATCTTGGACGGATGATGTTCCCAAAGACTTGTGACCATTGGAAAGGCGAGTCGCCATGGAATTGGTAGCCTGGACGCCCCGGGTGGTCGTCTTCCACGATTGAGAGCGTGCGAGGCGGGTGGCCATCCCGACGAGGGAGGGGCGCTCGATTGATGCACCACATAATCCGGCAACTCATATATCTTTGATGATGTTGACTCGCTCGCATATACCCCAAAGGACATGCAACGCCACCGGATGCTTTGGACACTTTACGCCAATTCACCGACATGAGAGTTAACTTGGCCAAGACAAGGGTCCGCTTGGTCCTATCATCCGGCCCACGCCTTCCCTCATTCCACTTACGAGGCGGGTGTAGTGGAGGTGGCTCGATCTTATAAGTATTTGGGCAATGAGTTTTCTACTACCATACTTTGGGATGCATCCATCGGGGTTACGGGTCAGCGAGGCTGGAAAGCCCAGTATGCAATGCAAAACAACAAATACAAGGCGTAGTTTGTATGCATGGGGTCACCAGGCACACTTGTTCGGGGCCTTGGTTGAACCGGCCCCTCCTCTATGGGGGGGAAGTGTGGGGGGGTGATATCCCTCACCACTTGGGCGATCTAGAGCGGTCTGAGAAGGCCTTCTTGGCGGCCACCGGGAGTGAAGTCCACGGTCCCATATCGATCTTGCTCCAGAGAGAGGCTTCCTTCCATTTGAGGGCTGCGGCTGGGCGCCACATTATTTACTTCCGAGCGTGGGGTATTTTTAACCTCCTTACATATTTGGCCAGGCGTAAAAATATTGGCCACTACTTACCTTGGATAATTTGCTAAACGTTTGGTTTGGCCCCCTTTTTCTCAATCGTTATGTTAAGAGGTTGTAACTTAAATGAAATCATGAAACTAATTTTCCAAGAATTTGAATTGACCATATCCATACATCTAAAATGTAAATATGATAGCCACGTCACTAAGATAATATCTAGTTTCTATGATGCTCTATGCAGTTGTCACAAGCAAATACATGCTACACTTCCCTAACTAAGATTACTATAAGATCATTAGAATGTTTTAAATATATTGAATTTAGGCAAAAGCACAAATGGAGTTGGTAGGATTGATCTCACCC
Source organism: Isoetes taiwanensis (assembly GCA_021234155.1). NCBI lineage: Eukaryota > Viridiplantae > Streptophyta > Lycopodiopsida > Isoetales > Isoetaceae > Isoetes > Isoetes taiwanensis. Next base: position 3,127,062 of record JAJEKV010000080.1, on the reverse strand, counting down.
AAAGCCATATTGCAAGTACTTGGTAAATGGAAACTAACCTTGATTTGAGTTAGGGCAATGAAGTGCATATTTGAGCTAGATGATGAAGAACAAATTTGGGATGTAAATTGCAAATCAAATAAAAAAAAATTGAACCGAAGAAAAAAAACTATATTATTAGAAATGCTTTTAGAATTTTAGGGCTAAACTAAAAAAGACTTCAGTCTCCTACAAGTGGCAAAATTATGTCATTATACTTGGCCAATATAGAGCTTGGCCATAGCCCTTGAAATATAAAATTATTCCATGCTTTAAATGGCCACCACAACAAGTTGCTAGTGCACATAACATTTTGGAATGGCCACGCCATAGGAGTTTGAAGATTTGGCAAATATCAAATTGGCCACTTATGAAGTGAATTTAATGAAGTGGTGCTTTGAACTGGCCACCACCCTTTGGTCATGGTGAGAATGCATCCTACTCTGGCGTGGCCGACTATTTTGTGAAATATGTGAATGTGTGGCCAACTGGCCCGCCGGGGCCACTAAAAAATACCATGTCCAGAAGGTGGTGGCTATGGATGAAGCCCGGCTGCCCAACCTTGCTTTGGCAGTGGCGATGGGCCCGCAGCGACTCAAAGCCTGCTGGAAAGACAAGCAAGCCCAGTGGTTCTCGCTATGGAATGTGCAGGCACACAGATGTGGACCCACAATGACCCCAATTTTTGGTCCACAGTTGTTTTTTACTTGTACGGAAGTGTTGTTTTATGCCAAAAACAACACCAAAATGGCCCCAAAAGTCCACGTGGCCCGTTTATCCGGATTTGCACAAAGGGACAGTGGTTTTTTGGCAAACAAATCCCACGGTGGTCTTTTGGCAGAAAAATCCACGCGTAAAAAAAATTGACATAGTTTTTGTGAATTTTTGTCAACGTGTACTTTTTTCCTTCAATATTGTTTTTTATGGAACCATGCGTTATTTATCTTTAAAATAGCATGCGTAGGTTTTAATTTTACTACACCTGAAACACTAAATTAGAACACTAGAAATAAAGGACTACAAAGAAAAGAACACATAGGAAATAGAAAAATGATGTTTTCAAGTGTTCTTTTTCTCAATATAGACGTGTTGTTTCAAGTGTTGTTTTTGCAAAATTCAAAAAATCACGCATGGCCTTTTTTTAATTTACGAAACACTACATATGTTATTGAAATCTAGCTATTGTTTTATTAAAATAAGGACATGTAAAAAGTAATATTATAACACGTGGCATACTTTTTAAATAAAAAAACATTATTCTACCTAATCAAATATGGACACGTGGCATACTTTTGAAATAAAAAAGGTATTATTATTACACGTAGGAAAAACAAGATATTGTTTCTAATGTCTTCTAACAAATCAAATGTTAACACGTGGCACACATTAAAGCATTATTATGACATATACGAAAAATAAATGTTGCTTCTAATATACCTTTTAACCAATCATATATTGACACATGGCATACATTTTCGAAAAAAATACCAATATACACTAGAATTTAAAAGGCAATAGAATCATATTTTATTTCAATACAATTTCCTACATTTATATTTTATTGTTCTTGTTGTTTTGTTTAAGCCTATCCAAATAAGAAAAACTTTTGGGAATTGAACCCAAACAAGTCCATAAGGATTAGCCTAATATATTAGATATGTCCATACACATTGCAACAGAACAAGAACAAAAAAGAACAAGCACAGACAAGAACAAAAAAGAATAAAGAACAAGAAAAGAAAAATAAAGTTACCTGGGAATAAATGATAGAAGTAAAATATAGATTCAGAATAAATGCAGCATAAATCCATTTCTGGTTTTTTCATAACAGAATATCCTGTTTATGCAACCTATTTTCTGGCAACCGGATCTCCCGTGGAATAGCAGAAAAATAAAGAGGAAATTATCGTAAGGACAGGAAAAAAAACTAAGCTTTACTTTAAGTTTGTTGAGTTGATATGGCACATACCTTATATATACTTCCATTGTGGAGAATCCGTTATGGAGGACCCCATATAGACAAGAATCTAGAATCTGTTAGATATTTTATGGAGAAGGACCACTAGAGACAACTACTCACAGAGACCAAAACAATAATAGAGCAGATGATGAAATAGAAGAAACGAGGAGTATCTAAAGTTCTATGAGGAAAGAATAGATTACGAGATGAAGCCTTTTGTTTATGGAAGCGAGAAAAGAAAAAAGTATGCCCTCTTTACCCCAAAAACAAGCACTTACAACCACTCACAATCATATAGCATCGGGGTACTCAAATCCCCTTTGTGGGTCTACTCATCTTACCCACCATAGCTAGATTCGTTTCTCTTCAATAAACCAGTATTTCCATGCCAACCAAGAAACGGGCGTGGTTTAATCCTCGTATTTTGGACCTTTACGGGGGTTCTTAAAATCCGGCTTGGAATCGGTTCTTTGGACCCACATATTCTAAGCTTGCATGGGGCCTCAAGAGGTCTATTCAAGGCTGATCAATCCGCCATGGATGCAATGCTGCTGATCTTTTACTCCGACATAAGGTCAAACCCGATAAAATATCATCCCCCAAATTTAATCGAAGTTCCCTAATATAGATCCGGTGCTTTGCATTTAGGTAATATAGAAAGATAGATAGAAGAAACGAGGGCGATTTAAAACTAAAAAGGACGAGAGAGTGTTGCCTCGAAAGCAAGAGGCGGATTTTCTAGGGCGGCGGATCTTCCACGCCCTGTGTTCGGCTGTAGAATAGAAGAAAGGAAAGAAATTATCAAAAAAAAAAAAAAAAAAAAAACTAAGCTTTACTTTTAGTTTGCGGGCCAACGCATCAAGAAAATGCCGGATCCACCATCACGCGGGATGTGCAACATGCGGTCTCCAAAGAAAGGCGATTCGAGAACCGAAATGCATATCCATAATCGGCAAGGAAAGGTTTTTCTTTGGGCAAGCATTTGGGAAGAGACCAAGGAAGAACAATCAAGCGGGAAACCGCCAAGGCGGAAATTGGCCCGTCGGTTCTACCAATGAAATGAGAGTAGGGGATCAAGATCTAGACCGGATCCATCGTGGCTATTGATTTAAGCCGATCCACCTCGAAGCTTGAATGATATATTTTTATTCTTTATTAACTTGAATTTTCAAATGTATCAAATGTATCACTACCAAAACATATGTAATTGATTTTGTCATTTTTCATTTTTTTCTTTTTCTTTCCGCAATCTAATTGCAGCAAAATATGCCACGTGACTATCTCCGGATTGGGAAGAGAGGGAAACTTGCTTCAAAAGGCATGCGTAAAACAAAGCTTCCGGGTAGCCTAATGAGTTTTTCGGATCCGCAAGTCTCTTGGTTTTGCCTCGGCATTCCTAGATGGGAAATATCTCGACTTCTCGCATTAATAGAAATCTTGAGCTTTGTGATCCCTCTCTCTCTCTCCCTGCCATTCATGTTCCATGTTAGAACATAGAACTGAAGTCCGACGCTAAATCTAGAATGAACATTGCTTAAATTACTGGGCCAAGGCTTCAAATCCGAACCCATTGGCCGGAGAGATGGAGTTTCCAAGAAGAAGAGATGCGGCCGTTGTCGTCTTCAAAACAAAAAATGGTCCATCGCGACAAATGCTCAAAGTCTCCATGCGGATTTATGCGGACTTCCATAGTTGTACCACATTATATGGCAATTTATCCATCTCGCATTTCCCATCATTCAAAAGTTTGATCTGAGAAAAGCTTAGGACCATAATGAATATTTCTAATTAGTTTCATTTTGGTTGTTTCATTGTAGGAGAATTATAAATTAGTGCTAGAAGGAAGCTCGGAAGATAAACCATCTCAAGCTACAAGTCAGATCATAAAAATCATGTTCCAGACTGTCCTTTTCTAACATCAATGGTCCCAAATTTAAGGGTCCTCCCCTTCTTTTTTCTTTTTTTTTTTCCCTCTTATGATTCCAGTGTGAATATTTACACTGCAACAATATTTTAAGCCTAGCTTAATCTTGCAATCTCCTTAGGGTTATTTACATGACGGGAAACTTTGCACAGTGGCATCCTTGCTTTTGGGTGCTCACTTGGAAACGAAATTATGCCATTGGGAACGCCCTACTGGCTTTCAAGAACACCCTATACCAATGGAGCCATTACTGTAGTTTTAATATCAAACCATTGAACCAATCAATTAAACCATTGAACACATGCCTCGTGGGCTCCAACATGCCAAAATGGCTCAAACATGCCACCTATGCTCCAACATGCCAAGGTGACTCAAACATGCCACCTAGGCTCCAACATGCCAAGGTGGCTCAACCATGCCCACGTGGAAACGTGCCAAGGTGGCTCAAACATGCCACCTAGGCTCTGGAACATGCCAAGGTGGTTCAAACATGCCACCTAGGCACCAACATGCCAAGGCACCTAGGCTTCAACATGCCAAGGTGGCTCAAACATGCCATGTGGGCTCCAACATGCCACCTAGGCTCCAACATGCCAATGTGGCTCAAACATGCCACGTGGACTCAACGCGTGCAAGGTGGCTCAAACATGCCACCTAGGCTCCAACATGCCAAGGTGGCTCAAATGTGCCACCTAGGCACTAACATGCCACCTAGGCTCAAACATGCCAAGGTGGCTCAAACGCACACGCTGGGTTCCAATATGCCACCTAGGCTCCAACATGCCAAGGTGCCTCAAACATGCCCGTGGGCTCCCAACATGCCAACTAGGGCTCCAAATGCCAAGGTGTCTCAAACATGCCAAGGTGGCTCAAACATGCCATGCGACATGCCACCTAGGCTCAAACATGCCAAGGTGGCTGAAACATGCCAACTAGGCTCCAACATGCCACCTAGGCACATGCCAAGGAAGCTCAAACATGCCATGTGGGCTCCAACATGCAACCTAGGCTCCAACATGCCAAGGTGGCTCAAGCATGCCACCTAGGCACCAACATGCCACCTAGGCTCAAACATGCCACCTAGGCACCAACATGCCATCTAGGCTCAAACATGCCAAGGTGGCTCAAAATGCCATGTGGGCTCCAACATGCCACCTAGGCTCCAACATGCCAAGATGGCTCAAACATGCCAAGGTGGCACAAACATGCCATGTGTGCTTTAGCATGCCACCTAGGCTCCAACATGCCAAGGTGGCTCGGGCATGCCATATGGCTCAAACATGCCACCTCGGCTCCAACATGACAAGGTGGCTCAAACATGCCAAGGTGGCTCAAACATGTCATGTGGGCTCGAACATGCCACCTTGGCTCCAACATGTCAAGGTGGCTCAAGCATGCCACCTAGGCTCAAGCATGCCACCTAGGCTCAAGCATGCCACCTAGGCACTCCAAGTGGTGACATGGCATGCCAAGTAAGCAAGGCCAAGTTTTGACTTGGCCAAAAATGAAAAGATGTCCATCTTTGGTCTTTTCATTGGGTGATGTTGGCAAATTTTGGGTGACATGGCTAGATGGTGGTGACATGGACATGATGACTAGGACTTTATGCAAGAAATATTATAACCTTTGGAATTTTGGTAGAGGAGTTTGGCAAGGGATAGAATAGAGGGATCTTGCGCTGACGCCCGTCCCCAAATCGAACTAGGCCAGGACTTTGCGTGGCTTCCTCACCAGAGGGGAGATGCCAGACCCCAAGGGACGGACCTCAGAAAGGTTGCCAAGGCAGCGTTTCCTGCCAGCGCTCCTTGAGGAGGGCAAATGCCAATGCCCCCCCTCTCAGAGCTCGGTTTCCCTATCCGACCTTTGAATCTGCCGTCCAAGTAGCAGGTTCAAACAAATCCAAGATCGGTCTGGGAGAACTTATCAAACCGTGAAGCGTTCTGCGATCGACCGTGTAGAAACCCAAGTATTTTGTCGTTCGAGCAGTACAAAGGCTCCGGAATGGGGATTTGACTTCACCAAATCATCCAGAATGGCGAAATTACCCTAGGGACCAAGTTACATGATCATTTTTGGCAACGAAAGAAACGTGAACCCTCTACATGGCAGTATTCTGCAGCCACCTCTTAGGCCAATTGACTACGAACGTATTGGACATGAGCTACTTTGGCGCTTCTTGGAGAAGGGGTAATATCGACGTTTTGAGTTCATTGGCATAGTCAGTTCACAGTTCCAGAGGGGCCTTTTGGGAGAGGACCTTTGGGGCGAACTGCTTTCGAAAGGTTTTAAGGGCTCGTCTTCTAGGCTCAATACCCTCCCTGTATACAATGACATTGTGCAAGATCTTGGTCAAATCTGACAAGGATATGGCCTCCAAAACGTAAACCATGTGTGCTGCTAGGTTATTGAAGGGTTTACGTTATAGAGGTCGAGTTTTAGTCGGTTGAACTTAGGATATGGTCGAGAAGCTGCAGTTGAAAAAGCAAAGCAATAGGAATTGACAGAATGGGGTTTGGATTTATCATCCTCCCAGTGTGGAAATTAGAAATCAAGAGCCTTTTGCAAAAGAGCAAAATTGTTGGATAATTCGGGATGGCCAATATTTCGGGGTTGCCATGGCTCTTAGATGCATGTCTAATTGCGATCGAGGAGGGTAACTCCAAACCCCATTTCGTCGGTTTTATTGCTTCTTGTTTTCAATCGCGGCTTCGACCATGTCTCAAGTGCAAATCAATAAAACTCGACCTCTATAACGTAAAACCTACAATAACCTAGCAACACACGGGGTTTGTTTTTTTGGAGGCAAAAACGGGTCGACTTCTTTGATAACTAGGTGGACCATTTCTAAACATGCATGGGGAGCCATGAGAACCGAAATAACAGAGTTTCGGGATCTATTGGCCAACCCGAGCTTATCCCAAACAATTTTGCTAATGATAAGGTGCTCTAGACTTTTAATTGCAAAAGTAGGAGGAGATTAAATCCAAAACCCCATTCTCGCAGTTTCACTGCCTTGTATTTTCAAACGCAATGCTTCGACCATGTCCCAAGTGCAACGGACCAAAGCCCGACCTCCATAACGTAAACCCTACAATAACCTCGCAACGCATACGGGGTTTACGCTTTGGAGGCCATACCCCAGCCGATTGGACCAGGATCTTGCACAATGTCATGAGGTAGTGGGAGGGCGTTGACACCTGAGGAAGACGGAGCCCTAAAACCTTTCCAGTTCGACCCAAAAGGTCCCTTCCGAAGGTCCTGGCTTTAGACGGGCAACTCTCCCACCCTGGAACTGCGGATCCGACCGCCAACGGACTCAAAACATCGACATTACCCCCGAGACCAAGTTTCGCGGGCGTAAGACCACCCCCTGCTCCAGAAGCCAAAGTAGCTCATGTCCAACACGCTCAGTGAGTGAATTGGCCTTAGCGGAGGATGCACACCGCCATGTAGAGGGTTTGTGTTTCTTTTGATGCAAAAATGACCGTGTAACTTGGTCCCTAGGGTAATTTCGTTGTTTTGGGACGACATGGCTAAGTCAAATCCCCATTCCGAGAGCCTTTGTAACGCCAAAAACGACAAAACACTTGGGTTTCAACACTACGCCGATCGGCAGACACTTTGCGGGTTTGATATGTTCTCCCGGGACAGATCTTGAATTTTTTTGAACCCGCGAAGCAAGTTACTTGAATGGAGAATTCAACGGCCGGATAGGGAACGGGCTCGGGAAGGCATGCATTGGCATTTGCCCTCCCTGAGGAGCACCGTAGGAAAGCCTTTTCGGTAAATCCAAACCCCATTTCGCCGGCTTATTGCTTCTTGTTTTCAATCTGCAGCTTCTCAACCATGTCTCAAGTGCAACTGAATAAAACTCGACCTCCATAACGTAAAACCCTACAATAACCTAGCAACGCGATTAAGGTTTACGCTTTGGAGGCCAAAACGTAATTTAATTTCTTTGATAACTAGGTGGACCATTTCTAAACATGCATGGGGAGCCATGAGAACTGAAATAACAGAGTTTCGATCTATTGGCCAACCCGAAAGTGATCCCAAACAATTTTGCTAATGCATAAGGTGCTCTAGACTTTTTAATTGCAAAAACTAGGAGGAGATTAAATCCAAACCCCATTCTCGCAGTTTTCACCGCTTTGTATTTTCAAACGCAAGCCTGCCGACCATGTCCCAAGTGCAGCGGACCAAAGCCCGACCTCCATAACGAACCCTACAATAACCTTAGCAACGCGGGGTTTACGCTTTGGAGGCCAAAACATGGTCGACTTCTTTGATAACTAGGTGGACCATTTCTAAACATGCATGGGGAGCCATGAGAATGAAATAACAGAAGTTTCGGATCTATTCGCCAACCGAAAGTGACCCCAAACAATTTTGCTCTTGATAAGCCCTACACTTTTAATTGTAAAACTAGGAGGAGAATAAATCCAAACCCCATTCTTGCAATTTCTCTTTTGCCTCTGTTTTCAAACGCAATTTTGCTTTCGACCATGTCCCAAGTGCAACGGACCAAAGCCCCGACCTCCATAACGTAAACCCTACAATACTTTCGGGCAAGGCAATGTGGTTTACGCTTTGGAGCCCATACCCCAGCCGCATTGGACCAGGAGCTTGCATAATGTCATGAGGTAGGGAGGGCATTGACGTAAGGAAGATCGAGCCCTAAAACCTTCCGTAGGTTCGACCCAAAAGGTCCTCTCCGAAGGTCCTTGGCCATGGACGGGCAACTCTCCCACCTCGGAACTGTGATCTGACTCTGCCAACGGACTCAAAACATTGACATTACCCTGGAGACCAAGTTTCGTGGGCAGAAGACCACCCCTGCTCCAGGAAGCGCCAAAGTAGCTCATGTCCAACACGTTCGTAGTGAATTGGCCTTAGCGGAGGGTGCAGAATACTGCCATGTAGAGGGTTCGTGTTTCTTTTGATGCAAAAAATTACCGTGTAACTTGGTCCCTAGGATAATTTCGTTGTTTTGGACGACATGGCGAAGTCAAATCACCATTCCGGAGCCTTTGTATTGCCCGAACGACAAAACACTTGGGTTTCAACACGGTCGACTGCAGGACCCTTTGCGGTTTGATATGTTCTTAGTGCAAATCGTCTAAGTGCAATAAGTTATCTTGTATTTCAAAGAACCATTGCATTCTTAGAAAGAACCATTGGATAAGATAAATTAGATACAATTAAAACCATTGGATGACGTGGATAACTATTGGATTGTCTATAACGAACCTTAGTACCAACTAGATGTAGGCATGGTTTAATGGTGTTCCACTAATGATAATCCAAAATGGGGGGATAATGTTAGGATATTGCATAATGCTTACTATTACTAGGATATTACTATTAGTCTTGCCATTTTATAATGCTTGGGGATTTGTTGCAATGGTCCTATTCCCCGTAAACAATTACATCTCAAATTCTTAATGGTCTAAATTATACCAAGATGTAGGAACGGTTTAATGGTGTTCCACTAACGATATCCAAAATGGGGGAATAATGTTAGGATATTGCATGGTCTTGCCATTTTAATGCTTGGGGATTTGTTGCAATGGTCCTATCCCCCATAAAAAAATACATCTCACAATTCTTAATGGTTTGTTATGCAAAAATGTAGGCGTGGTTTAATGGTCTTTCTCTAACAATATCCAAAATGTTAGGATATTGTTAGGATTTTGCGTGATCCTATGACATTAATGCTTAGGGATTTGTTGCAGCGGTCCTGCACTCCCTCAAGGAATACAAATCAAATTCTTGATGGTTTTGTTATGCAAAAATAGGTGTTAAGTAATTGAAGTAACTTGTCTTACATGGAATACTAGTATAAGGACATGTGATCGTGCACGTGCAGCAAATCGTGCACATGTAGCAAATCAAGTACTATGTCCTACCACTATAAAGACCCGTGATATGGAAGGATAAGACATGTAGAGAATCAAGTATTCTTTCCTACTTCTATAAAGATATGTGACAATAGAAGTATTACACATGTCGTAATTCATGTATTCTTTCCTACAATGCCGTGGCAAATAAAAGTACTGGCCCTACTACTATAAAGACATGTGACATGGAAGCATACGACATGTAGAGAATCAAGTATTCTTTCCTACTTCTATAAAGACATGTGACAATAGAAGTATTACACATGTCGTAATTCATGTATTCTTTCCTACAATGCCTTAGCAAATAAAGTATCATCCTACTACTATAAAGACATGTGAATGGAAGTATAGGACATGTAGAGAATCAAATATTCTTTCCTACATCTATAAAGACATGTGACAATAGAATTATTAGACATGTAGAAATTCAAGTATTCTTTCCTACAGTGGATTGTATTATAAAATGACATGTCACAATAGAAGAAACTACAAAACAACAGTGGATGTTTTAGTCCTCTGAAAAAAGAACACCATTATCGAACAAAACCATACCTCCACAAATCCACATGTAGGATTCTTTGAAAACAGGACATGTAGACCTACCAAAACTGATGTTTTCAACAGTGGACCAAAAACCGGGGTGAGTGTGACCAGTGCATACACCGAAGGAACGCGCTGCCTTGAAGCAGTACTTGGATGCTTGCTTCATGGCCAAGCTTTGGGATGCAGAGGCCCTGTCACATGTCAAGGTGGCAAATTATCGACAGCAGGTTAATCCCATGCTCACGAGGCGCCCACACCACTACTTGCGCACCCATCTACCCATGAAAAAGCGCAGGGTGATTGCTTCCATTCGCTGTGCAGTGCACACCACCTCCCGCGATTGAGACGGGGGAGATGGATTCGGGAGCCGCGTGAGGATAGAGTCCGCGGTCTTTGTCCGTGCGCCATTGAGGATGAAAGTCACGCCCTCCGGGCCTGTCTGGCTGCATTCAAGCATATCCGGGCTCGGTATGTTTCGGTTAGTTGTGCCCCCATCGGGCCTTGCATGAGCTAATGAGCCGCGGCCTGCGTAGGCTTGTTGTGTCGTTACCTCAGGAGGTAATGGATATGCAGCGGTTTCGGTTATGCCCCCGTCCGACATTAACCTCAATTTGCACTTGTGATTATGTATATAATCGTGCAAAAGATGTCAGATACCCGCCGGCGGGGTTTTTAATCCTGGTAGTAATACGCCTGCTGCTCTCTCTTTGTACTTGGGTCCCATAGGCCAGTTGGTCTCCGTGGACGATAAAATCATATTCTATTCTATTCTATTCTATTCTATTCTATTCTATTCTATTCTATTCTATTCTATTCTATTCTATTCTATTCTATTCTATTCTATTCTATTCTATTCTATTCTATTCTCATTCTAAAATCCTAATCAATGAACTCTAACTGTAAATTAGATGGATGTGACTTAGGATTACTTGTATCTATGCTATTTCTCAACTTATTGATGTTCTATGATGATGCTTTCACATATTGTCTGAGAGTTCATTGTTATAAGTGTATGCGAGTGCATCACCTGCATGATTCTTTGGAGCAAGGGTATAGCATGAACGAGCTCGATGCATTCACGCCACTCAGATGGGGGACAAAAGGGTACAAATTTACGAAGGAGCTCAACAAGAAATCGTTGGAAGGGGAATTGGACCGGATGAAAGAGTGCATGCGTTTTATATGGCTGATGAACAAAAGGATAACATAGGGCATCAATTACAGTCGAGCAACAAGGGAGCGGTTTGTGCAATTTGTGGAGACATTACTCTGGCGGATCCAAGATGTGAAGCAAAGAGGGGGCGCAATGATAAGGAGTGTGAGATGTCTTTTTTTTTCTTTAATTTTGTTTATATTCATAATAGCTATTTCTGATATGATCAAGATCCTAATTATGAAGGGGAAATTTTTTGAGAAAGATAGTACGGGAGTATCTATGTGATGCCGCATTAAGACCTTTCTGCAAGCTACTAGTTGCAGGAGGCATAAGCCACCGGATAGGTTGCGAATACAATTTTTTGAGGTTGCATTGCGGAAGATATAGCAACAAGATGGATAACATGATTGAAGTCAAGAAAATGTTAGGGGAGCAAGCTAGAAAAATAGCTACCATCGAGATTCAAGGTAGAAGAGCTGAGAAAGGGGAATAGAAAGACAGATTCAGATCGGGTAACAATCAAATTGTGACTGGACATACTGGAAACGGAAGAGGTGCACCAATTTGCGATGTCGGTAGATCTCGAAGAGAGAATTCCAAGGCAAGTAACAAAAATACAAGCAATTGATGATAAAGCTAGATGTCAGGGTAATCGAGATCAGATAATTTTTCAAAGAAGATGTCGATGAATTGGTTGTTGAATACTTTCAAAGGGAGCTAAAGGAATCAAGGGCAGCCATAATGAGGCAGGATAATCAGGATCAAAGGATTTCTTAAAGAATATGTCGATGAATTGGTTGTTGAATACTTTCAGAGGGAGCTAAAGGTATCAAGGGCAGCCATAATGAGGCAGAGAGATCAGGAATGTTTTGGGACAGAGCATGGCATATTAAAGTCAAGATCTGGGAAATAGAGAGAAACCAGAAAATAGGGAAACTGAGAAAGCTAAGAAACGAGGGGATAAAAGTGCAACTCGGGAATGGAAAGGTGCACGTATAGGACTCCAAGTAGGGAACACAAACACGGGCACATCATTGGGTACAAGTCGACAACCAGTGGCAGCGATAGAAGAGTCAATCAAAGGGATGGAAAAGAGGCAAGAGACAAACACCGAGGAGAATCTAGGAGATGGGCCAGAGGTAAAAGGAAGAGAAACGAGGGATACAAAAAGTCTGCAGGAACAGCACACAAAAGTACTGAAACTCAAGAACCAGGATGGGACAGTCAGACAAAAAGGAACTGGAAAGCGAAGGGGATTAGATTTGGGATCGAGCAAAGAAATCATGAGGCAGAGGAGGAGGAGGGAAAGGAATGGAGATTAGGAAACTATAGTTTACACTCTATAGCAGGTTTGGAGCATATTCCTGGTATATACTGGCATATACTTAGAATATGCTATAAACCCATATCAACGAGGGCTTGCCCCCTTAGGGGCAACCCAAAAATATCTAATAAAACATTGCAACATCCAGATATTCTCGATGGGTCACCATTCTGAGAACCCTTACCGAAACCAGAGAGGAGACGAAGACGAAGTACCATAAGATTCTTTAGCTTTGCACCTTCTTTATCTTTTCCGAAAAAATGCAGGATGAATCTGGAAAAAATATCAGTCCGCAAAAAGAAATGAAAAAACAGAGTTTAAACCAAAATATCACAATTCAGAATGAAGGACAACGAAACAATTCAAGAAATCCAAAACTGGAGATTGCAGAGGGATTATGCGGGAACTAGAAAACCAGTTCGATCCCAATGCCGCATAACTTCTCAAGCTACTCATAGATACACTGGAATTTCAATAACTTTTAGTGACCGTGGATCAGATCCAACAATTTCTAGGCTTTCTATTTTGACAAAAATCCTAGCTGGCTGCAATGTAAATAGCCTCACATTTCTCAAAGTCCCAACTTGTGTTCGTGCAAACGTGCGAAAAAAATCCCTTTCTCAGGTCACGACACATATTCTGTAACACATAGTGATTGCTTGAGTTTGAACTCCCACAGTCATGTCAACACCTCACTCGAATCTATCTAGATCATAAACTTTAGTGCCAGTTTGTACCACCCTTCACCACTTATATCGTAGTGATTATATATCTGCATCACATGCCTGTCAACTTGCAATGGCCAGACCTCTTTTCAAGTTGTTCTACCCTAACACTTGAAGGTATGCCACCATTCTTGACTCATCAACACCTTCAAGGATACCTCACTTTGATTATAACAAACTCCTTCCAACCATTATCTTAGTGTCTTAGGTCACTAAATTTAAAGAATAACCTACATATCTCAGGAAAATTAGAACAATAGTTCCAAATGTTAGTACCAATCAGGCACCCTTCTAGAATGATAGGTTTCTTATAAAATTATTGTTCGCCATGTTATCCTAGAAACTGAAAACCTTCTATCCCTAAGGCCCATATTAAGTCTTCATCGGTTTTTCAAAACCCCTTGCTGCCTTTCAACCTGGTAGTCCACATCTAATGAATAATCGTCCATTAATTTCGTCTTCTTCTTTGCTAACTTCTCGCGACTATCATCGATCTCCTTTACCCTGGCCTTAAAACATGTTGCTTCTTACTCGCAACGCTGCTCATCATCTGTACGCTTGATATAACATATATAAATTCTTCGTCCGTAGAATCACCAAATAATCTAACCTTTCAGATCTTCTTTCACCCGTATCTTCTAAATTACCATTATATATTGTATGATCCATAAGTCTATGTTCCAAAGTCACAGTTAGGCGCTCAAATTTCTCTATGACTTTTATCCCGCATATCATTAGAACCCTATGCTTTAGCATCCTCATAGATCTTTGAATTGTTATTTCTTACATGCTTCTATGTTGATATCATGCCACTGTTGTGCCATCACAAGTAACTTGGCATTCGCATATACGCCACAGTCATGCCCTATTTTTGAGAGTGAATCTCTTGAGTGTCGTCGTTACCCTTCTGTTGTGCAAGTAGTAATCCTCCCAACGAGTTAGCCTTTGTGAGATTTGTAAGTTACCTAGAGGCATCACGACGCCTGCCTTGCATTTTCCAATTCTATCTAAACCCCCACGTCTAGTATTCCCCAGATAGTTAATTTCCTGCCACCCTGGCTTGGATTGATGTTCTAGCCCTAGACGTTTAAAATCCGTGTAACCCATTGACTTCAACTCTTCCTCATCCAAGCAGGCATCATGTTCAATATCTACCCTTTCGTGTCTACACAACCACATTTGAGTTCCGGCAGATAACTCTTATTCGTCACCCAGTCAGGAATTGTAGTATTGTACGATGCAACCCCATCATGTTGAGCTTTATTCTGTTGTATTTTGCCATGCCAACTACAACAGCCTATCTTAGTAGTCAGCAGATTGGATGTCTTATGCACCTTTCACATAGACCCCACACCCTTCATCAGTAAGTTTGGCTTTTTCTGGCATCTCTATACTCGTGTCACTGCCCGATTACCTGGTCAAACTGTATATCACACCTAGGCCACGACATCGCTTCATGGATGAACATGCGATTCCTCGTGCCAATGCCCCTGGCAACCACCTCCCGACAGCGATTGCATCAGCAGCTGCCGTCACCATCAGCCCGGCGTCTCATTGCTTCGTCCTCAATAACCACCTCAACCTCCAACTCCCATGTAGCATCGCGTCGGGCCAAGCTCTCGATGTCATTTTCTTATGCTATAATTTATTGGCCTTCGGCCATGTTTATGTCATAGCCCTAATTAGCACTCTCATGGTACGATTCGAATCCTTTACTCATGGATGACACCTGTGTATGTTAAATCAATTTTGATTTGATTCATACACAATTCTCATCTATAGCTAGCCCAAGCTTTTCGATCTTTTAATTAAATTTCTCTCTGATATATTTATAGGTAGACCGACAGCTTTAGTGTCTACAAGTGCTTCTACAGCAATAACTCCACGCAATGATGTACCTATAGCTACTAACAGCCTTACAAACCAAGATGTTGTAGACAAAAAGAAAGTGCACGGTCTAGTGTGTCAGCGGGTGGTTGATAGTACCAACAAGCGAAATGATCCACAGCATAGGTCGGCTACTCAAGGCCAGTGCTCAGCAATTTTCAATGATCGAGCACAGCGACTGGAGGTCGAGATGTGTTTATTTTTCAATATCTCAGGGGCATCTCCGCTAGTGGAACACCAAGATGTCATCTTAGAGGCTCACTATCAGCTGAAAGCATTGACAATATATTATTACCTAGACAGCAGTTCACATAGATACCTTTCGAATCTTACCAAACTTATGTAAATTTCTGCATAGTTTGTTTCTTGTTTATCCAAGCAATACAATGATTTTGTAGTATTTCATATTGGATCTCGTTTTCAAGGATCGTGATTGCGACTCTTCGGAGCTTGGGCTCGGATTCATTTCGTGGTTTTGCTTCAATTTTGTTCTCCTTGGACACCCAGGACCTGCACCGCCATCATTATATAAGAGGCTCAGAAGGGATGAGGCATCTTTTTGATGTTTTGTCGAGGGCACCATAGTTACAGCTACCCTTCTGTGACACAAGTAGACCCCATGGCCATAGCACAGGTGGACAGTGACCATCAACCCCTTTGCCCGACTCGTCCCCGGCGGCATCGGCTTAACCGTGCCAAATAAAGTATGTATGAGATATAAGTAAGTAAGAAGGAATAAGTACGGAATGAATGTCGTATATAAAGCACACAATATAAAGGATTCTAACAGTGAGGACGAACAGAGGAGTACATTGACAAGAGGTAGTATAAAATATAAATGTAGGAGTGTTTGTATGTGTGATCAATGTATGTAAATGAGAATAGATATAAATAATGACGTAAAATGTGTACAGTTGTGGATATAACGTATGGTTCAGATAGAGAGTGTGAGTGTGAAAACATGAAAGATAATCAACAGGAGAAAGATATTTAAAAACATAGTGAAAAAAAAAATGTTGATAGAATAAAGTGTAGAGTGGTCTTAACTATCATAGAATGGAAAAATATAATTACATATATGTTACAAAAACTATAGCAGGAATATTGAGAGTTAGATTATGATTACAAGAAATTTATCGCGGCGGCCAAGGCCGCCGCGAACATTTCTTTGATTCCATAAAGTGCAAGGTTTAATCCATTATTCATGTCCAACATTTTATAGTAGAAAATATACTACCAATTTTGAATGGTGCGAAGAAGACGATCTTGAACATGTGGGATTTGAACCCAAGTTATGCCAAACATACCAAAGTGTAAATACAATGGCCAAGAGGTAGCAACCACGATCCATGAGTATTCATGTCATCACAATAAACAAAATGTCAATTCCTTGTTTATACGAACATCCCAACAAATATTACATCAAAGACACCCCTAGAATCTAAGGTACACTACTTAGCAACATAATTTTATTTGTAAGTTCTATGGTGACTCCAGATATCATAACATATTTAAAAAGCACCGATTTAGATGAAGGGTTTGAAATAATCCCTTACCTATGTGAAACTGCCTTTTTAATGAATGACCCCATTCGTTCCTGTTAATGATCATTTTCCTTGCAAAGTCTTATCTTTTAAAGTTCAAATAGGCCTTTGGTCCTTTGAATAAGCTCTACATTAGCCAGAATGAATATCACTTCACTTATGGCATCATTAGCCAGAATGAACATCACTTCACTTATGGCATCATAATTAACCTTAGGAACATGCAATATTTCAAGAACATCTGCAAGCCACTCACCTTTCCTTAGATTTGGAGGACTGGATGTTCTCCTCCATGGATTTGATATCACAAAATTTCTGTTTTCAGATTCAATTTCAAAAAACATTGCATGCCAAACTAAATGGAAGCTCAAATTTCAAGGGCATGTCATATAACCATTGATAGATAAAGGATATGAAAACTACAAAGCATGAACTAATGAACCTATGGGATATGGAACCGATAACATTTAGGAAAGTGCAACTTTCTGGAGTAAAATACGACCAGCTTTTTACAGTGCATCAATTTGCAAGATCATTGGAGCTATTGCTCATTTATTCCATTCCCACTGTAAAAGGCCCCCCCTGCAAGTAAACATATCAGTAGAATGTTATGACTCAAAACAGCAAGCACAATCTATAATGGAATCGTAAATTATCTGGAAATGAAAGCAGAGTGCCTATAGAGCTTTGGATTCTGCTAATAGGAGACAAAATAGCAAGTGAGTTCGACAATGAAAACATATATCAAACTAAAATAAGATATATGTATGAGTCTTGCAGATGCAGGATGACTGAATTCTATGACAAAGTCCTTCAGAGGCTTGCTGGTCCATCATTCCAGGCGTGTGTAAATGCACCAGGGAAGATAGAGATGGAAGCAGACGGATGGTGTGCCATCAAGGGAAGGGCTAGAATACATAACAATGGGCCTTGCGGTGCACATGCCAGTTGGTAGCTCGTGATAGAGCATTCTGCCTTACAATGGATATCCATAGGCATTGTTGATTGAATGAGGAAGGCAGCAAAATTGGAAATAAATCAAAGTTCGTTATCTGCATAGTCCTCAAATCAATCAAACAACGATATACTCCTCTCACAGATTTGCATCTTGGATGGTTCCATACTTACTCAGAAATGTGCCATAGTTCCTCGTGGCAATCTCATGAAAATGAGTTTTGTTGTCCAGACAGAACTTAAAGTACCCTTGGAATTTCGTGAGGCACTTATAAGAATTGACGAACTATATTTGGAAAACGTCCAGTTGGTTACTAATTTCCTTCATGCTTCTGTAGTGCAGGAAGCGAGTAGTATTACCCTACAACTGCCAATTCTCTGACGTACTGTCTCCTAAAATGCAATCAAGCCCTGTTATAGCCATAGACAAACAAAGAGCGTGTTAAACCTGAGCAAAAACCTCAGTGCAATTTAGTTATAAAAGTTGCAAAGTTCCAATGCACAACTTCACAATCTTTCTGCAAAGGTGTTTGGCCACCAAAGATAGAGAATATTGATAAAGTAAGGGCACACATCTTAATGCATAGAGACATCCCCAAATTCCTCAAGCACTTGGAATCTCAAAATAATGGGAAAGAGGTGTAAATGTGCTCAGCTTGCTTGATCACCTTCAAAGAGCCTTGATCACCTTCAAAGAGCCTGATAATAGGTGAAAGCATAAAGGGTTCAGCCACCCAGGAACATGGACATATAAATATCTTGTAAAAACAGGCTCAATGCCAGCTATTACAGATAATAAACTGACCAACGCCAACATTTTCTTCAAAATGCATTAAGAAGGGCATCTGTACACACAGCATTATGAAGCTACTTTTATCACATTCTCACAAGGTAGAGGGCTTCCCTTTCTAAAATATCCTACCCACCATAAGTGTTACCTTTGCTAAGAACTCGAGGAATGAAAAGATCGAGCCGCATAAGATGAGAAACCTTTCCTAAAGGAACTGGAGATGTGGCAAGGGATAGATAATATTTCAACCTTTCGCAAACACTGGGCTCTCTTTTTCTTTAACTCCACAAGTTTGCTGGCATATGCAGAAAAAATACTGTTTGTACCATTTTCAGCAGCAACCAGCGGTTGAATCGGCTAAGCAGCTCTTTTTGAAAAAACCCAATCGATGCCTCCTTTGTTGAACCACACCGAAACCAAATGCTGTTATGACTTCTGCCTGCAATTCCTATCCGGCTTCCTGGCATGATCATCCTGTTTGAGTTACTGTGAGAATTATGGTAATCTAAGCTGTGATAATGGGCGAAAAACCATGCTCGCCCGCCCCTTTGTTCTCGAAGTCCGCGCTGCTGAGGTTGCCCTACCAAAAATGAATGCCATAGCCAATTGATGCAGCACAAGAACACAAAATGTTGTGTTATCTTATTGCGGCGGTGTGCGAGAGCACATGGAACAGAGTTACCGGAGAACGCAAGAACCTTAAGGAGAGGATTTGACGGAGCCGATTCCTCCCAAGCGGATAAGAAGAAAAACGTGGCATCGTTCGAAATTTTTTCCCAAATATTTTTCCCTCGCGGTTTTTTTCCCCCACCCAGGAATCTGGGAATCGAATCTTGGTGTGTCTCGATTATATATGTGTAGATAAAGAGATTACAAATGATAAATGATGAAGAACGAGTGTGTAATTAATGTTAAAGTATATATATATAAACATGGGATATAGAATAGAATAGAATTGAAATTATTGTCCCTTGTGCCCTCAGGCCCCTAGACTTATGTAGCATGGGCGAACTCCCTAAAAGGGCGCTACTAGCACATCATGCTGATTTATTGTAGCCTTTTCTGAAGACTTCCTTAGTTTCTATTAGTACCGGCACCCCGCTTTGAATCGGCATCGTGGCCGTACGGTGGTGCGTCGTTATCAATCAGCTTTTAGCTGAGCATTTCGTGGGCATCTATCACAACAAGAGAATGGACTTTTAGCGACGTGGGCTTGCGACGTCTGTGCGACGTGACGTCGCAAATAACGTCACCATGCGACGTCACGCGGCGCCACGTCGCGACGCGTCGCATCGCGGCGTATGATGCGACATCGACCGCGTATGGTGCGACGTCGACAACGTGGCGTCGCCCGGGCGGACGACAGGTGTCACGCCAGGCGGACGACAGGTGTCCACGCCAGCGGACGGAGTGTCGCGCCGGTCGCGTACGCATGCGGCGTATGGTCGCGGCGTCGACGCTGTGGCGAGCGCATCCGTCACGCCAGTGGGCGCTTGCGCCCGGTGGACGGCGAGGTGTGATGTTCATTTATGTGGCGCCGCATGCGGCGTCAGATATGTAACGTATGTGGCGTATGTGTCATTATATGACACGTCGACGTATATGTGGCATTATATGACCACGTCCATACGTATATGTGGCGTATATGACACGTCGGTATGTATATGTGGCGTATATGACACGTTGAAATGCGTATATGTGGCGTAGGTGGTCGCATGTGGCATTATATTTTTATACCGAAGTTTTGGTTTTTAGGATTACAAATTCAATACATCCGATTGATACGCGAAAAGACTCGGCGACCAACTGCGGCTTCATTTAAGCATGTTGCACGCACATGCATCATCACGATAGATGTGCTACCGCATGAATTACCTCCTTCATCTAGACTTTGAGAAAAATGGTTTTTGGGGCTTTGAGAGATTGCAAAATTTGGAAAAATATTGTCTCGAACTATATCGACAAACCAAAGAAGCACATATGGATACGTCAATACAGGGGGAAGAAGGTTATGATTTAAAATCTCATCTTTGGGTTATACAAGTAATTCTAATGGCACTATGGAAGTTGAAAGATCAACATCAAGGTTGGAATCGTGACAATGCTTGAACTTGCAACTTTACCGCCAAACGTCGGGGATGATTTTGTGATATATGATGGTGGAGGAATTTGCGTTTCAATTGCACAAGTTCCATATGAAGCCGACCCCATTGATGAGGATTTTGAAAAGCCGAGGTACTATGTGGCTACACGTTGATGGCCTTGTTTGGAGATCCATACATGGAAAGTGGAATTGGAACATAGCTCGGGCCGCTATGCCGATAAGAGTATCTAAAGCGCCATTTGTTACCTTGGAAGTCTTCAAAGTAGAGCATGTCATGGTGCAAAGGAAAAAAATGGGCTTTGACTGGAGCTTAGGGATCACAAAGGCGGTTGAGCTTACCGACATTCTTTGGGGTCCTTTAGTGCGGTTTTTTACGCCATGCTCAGTTGTTTTAAACTTCATGACTCATGAACTTGTTCCGTTTGAGCCAAGATTTTTATGGGTTCTTCTTTGCATCGATTGTATGATCCGACCCAGTCACAACATCATGACCAAAAATCATCTTTTTTTAGAAATCTCTTAACTTGTCTTTTTAATTTCTTCATTATGGCCATTACGAGGGTTGTGGAGGTTGTTGCCTTCTTGGACAAGTTTGTTCATCGAAAATCAAGAGAATTGTGGAGTTGGTTGAACTAAAATATTTTAATTGGTCATCTAACAAAATGCTTTGGGAAGAAAATCGGTGTATTCTCTCTTAACATTCATTCTAGAACTTTCTACAACATTCTGGAATTTTCTAGAAGGATTCCTTAGGCTCACCCAAGATTCTCTTATGTTTTAAAACTTTTTAAAACTTTCTAGAACATTCTAGAACTTTCGTATATGTGACATATGTGACATATGTGTCGTAGAAGGTCGCATGTTCCAGAAAGGCACCATCTTCATTGTGCCCTTAAGCCCCAGCAAGCACGTGAACTTTTAGTGTGAGCTTTTCTAATGGATTGAGCTTCATCGAATAATTCTAAACCACCTAATGTTCGACAATTGTGCCCCTTAGCACGGGGGCTGCTTCTTTTCATCCTCTTGGATGGCTTACGTAATTCGAACAAATGGTTCCATATGTAGTAAGCACAATGTCGTGCTTACAAAGTTCAACACAATTTATTCTTTCTCGATCTTCATGGTATATGTACACAGATAGCTTGCCAGATGGTGCTACTTTTTCCTTCAATTCATGTTCCCATTGTTTTAAAAGCGATTTAGGGCAAACAATCAAGGTGCTCCTGCATTCTTCTACATTGTATCTTTGACGTTTTGGCGGTCTAGCCTTCAAAATCAAAACAATTGCGAGAGATTGTCTTTCCAAATCCACGATAATTTGATAATTATAAACATATGAGTTCCCGAACAATCTGCCACGAGTTCAGATTTCTCCATCCAAGCAAGGGCAATACAGCTATATTACATCCCAACCATGTCAATTCTTGACTATAAAATATGAAATAATAATATATCTAGTCATACCTGGTGCTTCAGAAGTTCTATTGTTATCAGGTCATTGTCTAGATTTGCTTCTTCATCTCCTGCAATTGTATTCTAATATTCTAACCAATTTATCAGGTCCGGTTGCGAATGGCTAATATGGGAATTTGTGCACAAATGAGTCTCGGCTTGTAGGCTGCGGTGAATGCATTCTTATCAAGTTCGACCACCGCAAATAATCTCGGTGTGGACGAAGATATTCGTAGTTTTCTGATGGGGGTTGGCAAGGAGTATAGAAAATGATGCTGGCGTCATCTTTTAGAGAGCTTGGATTCACGTTTGATACTGAGCCATGCGTGCCACAAAAGTTCAGCCTAGAGGATATTATGCTAGACACTCCACCAGATATTTCTGTGGTGGATCTAGTTGGCTCTCAAGATAGTGTAGATTGGTTAGATAAGAAAGTCCTTGAGAGGCTGGCATTTCATTTTCGTGCTTATTGCAACCAAGTGGGCGGCTTGATTTGATAAGCGATTCTAGCGTTGGATTTTTTTGTTTCATTTCGTCATTCCAAAATCAACGAGAAGCACATTTGCCTACTGCGATGGAATTGTGGAAAAAAAAGGTAAGATGCTTCTGTTTATAGATTAAAATCAATGCATGTGGAAATTTAGATCTTGTTATTGGGATAGTTCATAAAAGTTATGTCTTCATAAAGGGTGGAGCGGGTTTGTCAAGGCAAAAGAATTTTGCGGTGAATGATGTGTTTTCGTTTGAGAGAGATATCCAAGGTAAAAATTTTACATCGGTGGCGAAGGGATCCTTCTTTGGTCTTTGGAAATTTGGTGTTGATGCGAGGATGCCCTTGACCCTTTCTTGAGAAAGTTTTTGTTTGTTTGGAGTCGATATTTGGTATTGAAGCAACTTAAATTCTATCTTTTGATATAACTATAATATGGTAGTTTTGAGCTCAGATTAGCTCTGGTTGATCCGAATTTTTGAGCTCGAGAATTTAGCTTATGGTTGATCGAATTTTTGAGGCCTTTGCCTTATGTATATAAGCATGATGTAGAATACAAAAAGCTGGATATATGATATGATATAGATTTCTGAAATCAGTTTTTCAAAATGGAATTTGAAGATAAAAATATGAAGAAGATGAATATGATCAGGATGGATATCAAGAAGATGAATGCCACGATGAATAAGGATATGACAATAATATTGCTTGTTTTAATTTGTATAGGCCTATTTGTGCTATGGGTATTTTGAAAAAGCAGATGAATTTAGTGATGGACATGGAGTTGGAGATGGTTGATCCAGAATTTTTTGAGCTCATAATTTAGCTTCTGGTTGATCCAGAGAAAGAGAAAAAAGAAGGAATTAGAAATGACATATGGATTTACCCCTAGAATTTCTACAACGAGAATATTGGGTAGTCAAAAAGTGGGACTCCCATATCCTCAGTCCAACATCTTTAGACAAGCAACAAAATGCAATCTGAATGAGGAACTTGGTGTCCAGCATAGTGGGAGAACTGCTTCTGACGACTCCTTGCAAATCCAAGGCATTAATGTCCCATGTGTTAAAGCGTCTGATCAAAATTTGCCTAAAAAATGCCATCGCCCACACATTTGGCATCGTCACGACAAATGTCACGGCAAATGTCGGACACATGGTCACGCATAATTTGCTTTCTGTGATGCAGCTAATCAAGCTATGTTCAAGTGTTTTGAGGTATGCAGATTTTAGGTTGTTACACAAAACTTGCTCAGATTTTAGGTTGCTCAGAACAGCATAGGTATACATAAATTTCATAACCGACAAATGTCACGACAAATGTCACGACAAATGTCAGACGTCGCATGCGACGTCATGTGACATTACAGAACATAAGACTTTGCGTCGACGCGTGCTTGCCCGTGTCTTTGCCCGGTCGCATGTGACCTGGATCTTGACCGTTGACTATACGTCGCATGCGACGTGGTCTACAGAACGTACGACACGTCTGTACGTACTTGCCAGGTGTACTGCCAAGTCGTAGGTGACTTGGCATGTGACCGTTGACACTACGTCGCCGGCGACGTCACGTCGCATGCGACGTTAAAGATTTCTATATAAACAACTTTTTTCTCGGCCTTCATTGTTATTTTCTTTCGCTCCTCTTCCAGCCTAGCGCCTTTGGTGTTCTTCTTTTTAACCATATCTTATACTTGTTGCTGCCCTACATGGATCACCATGGTCATCGGCATGATCGGCCTTTGGAGATGGCCAGGAGGCAGATTGATCTTTGTCTTACCACCGGGGGAGGCGGATATCTTGAACCGTCACATGTAAGTTACTGATTCTTGTATTTAGTAGCCTAGACATATATAAACTAGGAGAGGACGTGTACTGCGAGTAGTAAAAAAAAAAACGCAGGTGTTTTTGGTCAAGGACACGGTCGCCTCCACCTTGAGTGGAGAGGACCAGATGTGCCAGGCCCAAACTCACCTTCATACCTTACTAAGTACAATGTAGATTACAAAATTGAGGTGTCGCGTAGTCAAGGTCATATGTCGACTTCACCTTGAGTGGAGGGGACTCTATGTATCGGGGGCTAGCGTCTCAAAAGATCTTTATTGAAATTGAAACTTATATAAGGGTCGTACTCGGGAAAGGGCATGGTCGGCTTCACCTTGAGTGGAGAGGACTACGTGTCCGGGCCCAATTCTGTCCATTTAGGATTTAGGGTTTAGGGTTTAGGGTTTAGGGTTTATACTACCATATATTGTATCTATCACAGCGTTCAAACTATTGTGCAGTATATAGTACTTACCTTTTGTAATTGGCAGAGGGACAAAATAGTTTGCGATTGTAAAAGATGTATGGAAATTTGAAGAGGCGACTTAGAGCGGTTGTTGAAGACCATCTGATAAGATTTGGTACATTTGAACAACCCACCAGATCTGATGCTCGTCATGGATATCAGGTTGGTATACAATTATTATTTGTTTTTTTTTTTTTAAGAGTATCTCTCCCAGTTTAAGTATATATTCAAGATGTTTATGATATCTAAATATGTAGGTAGATGATGCTGATGTCTCCTCCAAACTAGATGTGGATTTTGGTTTAATGTTGTCCATAGAGGCATATGAAACCGGAAGCAGTAACCGATTCATCAATAATGTGGATGGGTGCCGCTCAACGCTGAAAGTGTTCCCCGCATTGAAAGAACACGAAGGGCTACAATCATGAGAACATTGCATGTGTCGCACATTTCCCAAGAACGCGCTTGGCCTCTTTGCCCGGCGTGAAATTCTGAAGAATTGCAAAGATTAGTCCGACCCTTTGTTAGGCACCATAAGACATTTGGCTTGTGGCCGATGGACTTACCTATCCCTATGGATCAAGAATTTGCTTATTGGGGAAGAAGATACATCATTATCGCGGAGCCGCATTTGTCCGGAAATTTGGATTCGGCCTTATCTCCAAGACGCAGCGTATAGAAGTGGGGCGAGATACCCACATTCCATTAATGCCATATGCGGGTCGAAGTGCGATTGGAAAACTTGGCAAACTTTGACTAAATATGCTTGGCGTATGAGGATTTATGGAATGAATTCCAATGCTGCGTCGATAGCTGTGGGGGCATGTGATGAGGAGTTGAAGTTTATTGATGGTCGGCCAGGGGTTCATGGCAATATTGCAGGGTTCATCAACAGTTCTATTGACAACCGTGAGCGATGCAATTGTGAATTTTTAGAGTGTCAAGGAGGGGAGGAAGATTTTTTTACAAGATCCGTAAAAGCGAGATATATCATGGTGTGTGCTATTAAAATCATAAACATTGGAGATGAGTTATTCATCAACTATCGCTATGATAGACCTCTCCCATTTGAGATGGAACAATAGTATTGTTGTACTAAAAAAAAGGAATAAAGAGGTTTTTTTTTTTTTTTAATATGTTTTTTGTCATTCGTGAGTCTATACAAATGGTTGTATGTATTTTATACTTATTACATTATTTGACATGATGGTTACTACGTTACTCTGGTTAATGAACTCATTGAGGCGGTCTCCATCCCGATCCATTAGTTCTAAGTTACGGGCAAAGGGAAACCTATATCGTCGTGAATTTCAAGCGAGCGCACCAATATGAAGATATTGCATACGATCAATATGAAGAGGATGAAACTATTGCCGAACCCGAGAGCGAAGTCTTTTAAATTGTGAGCCGATGCTCGATATGTTGCACGCTCTTCAAGAATTACGATATTGATTTAGATGATGTCGAGGGATGGTGGTGGAGAGGATATGGTAGAAGATGTGGGATACCCTTGAGTTGGTGGTCGTCCGGCGATGACCCTATTGTTATCGAAGCAGAAACGCAGTTATTTCCTGCGTCTCGAACCTCTCGTTTGTCGGCGTGCCTGCTAATTCTCAATCTCCAAACCAAGTTCAAGTGGAGCAATGCAAGTGCCTCTGCTCTATTGAGGTGACATACTTATCAAGTCTTTCTATCTTACCACCATCTCCATCTTTTATCTTACCACTCTTAGATGCGCAGGTTATTGCACGAGAAGATCCTTCCAGAGAAGAACAATATGCCTACCGACAGATCTCAAGTTAAGAAAATGATTCAAGCGACCGGCCTTGGTTATAAAACCATAAAAATACTATTTTTCATCTCTATGGTTTGTAAGTATCATTCTATTATTGCAACCAATATCATTCATGGTTATCAAATGTTTCTCTCACAATTTCTTTTGATCTAGGTGTGCTCTTTTTCTCGGCGATGAATAGAGGTAATCGCAATCGTACGGAGAATGAGCAAGACGAAGGTAAGTATTTATATAGTTTTTATTATACGCTTTACCCTCTAATTAGGTATGTGAGTTTATGCATGGAGTTTTAATTTGTTGTGTAGAGGAAAGGGGCGAGTTTAGAGAAAATAGGAGGAGGACTCCACGAGGTAGGGGCAATCGTCTTTGATGGTCCTCCAAGGCGTAACCTCCACCTATCACTACACCAGCGGGTTTGGGTATTAAGATAGCTTTTTATAAAAATAATAAATAAATGAAAATAAAAATAATAAATGCATGATATTTGTGCTTACGCGGCTCCTCCGCCCCCGCCTTCCTCGCAAACATGTCTCCCGTAGAGAGAGACCAAATTGCGGCATATTTTGCCTCTTTGACACCAGCGCCCGGTTTAAGCTGACCTCCGCTCCTATTCCCCAAGCGACATAGTGTTGATTATCGGCCTCCACGTTCGCGAGAATATTGAGAATGCTAGGCGTAGTATGGACTCCGTTCTAGGCAAAGAGGCGGGAACAGATTTTTCTAATGCAAGGAACTTGGAGGAAGATTTCAACAGGGTAAATATATATCCACTACGTACCAAACATTTCTTTGGTTGCGGCATGTTAAAGATGCTCATTCTCTCATTACTTCCCGAGGTCAAGAAGTAGTGGAGCAACGGACTCACAACCTTCAAGATCGCGGCGATCATCACAGGGGTTCGGGATCCAGAAGAACATGGTTTCGCGACTTGGAGAGGCAAGGATCGACGGCGTCCGCGTGTGTCGAATGAAGAAGAGCGTCCATTTTCGCTTTGTTTTAGACCGCGTAAGTAAGCGGGTGATTTGGCCCGAATATACCCGACTATCATATTAATAATAATTTTTTGATGTAAGTTATGTGAACATATTATTTAAGATATCAACCTTAAATATTAGTACTTTGTCATCTAAATTTGTTGTTTTGTTCATTCTCTTCACTTAGAATACATTGCAAAGTGCTCAAAAGGTTCTTAATCGGGGCCGGGATATGTATATTGGCCGGTAGACATAAACACGCTTTTATATACCCACCATTTATGCTTGGGGGGACGCTCTTCCTAAGAAGGATGATGAGGGAAGTGTCTTTTTACTACTACGAGGGATAGCGGTCACAAATAATATCTCGTTTATGGCCTCCCAGCGGTATAGGGAAGTGGCCTGGCTTATGACCAACGCGAAATAGAGAAGCGTCAAAAATAAAATGAAACGAGTTTCCCGGAGATAGAAAAAGCAAAGGCGTTTAAGCGGAAGAAGCTCACCGATGATGGGCTGACTTATCACGAAAAAGGAGGTACATGACCTAGTCATAGTCTTGTTTTTTATTATTTTGATATGGCGTTGATCTATCGATTTATGTCAAAGGCACCATGTGGTCAAGGGGCTGAAGCCGGACTTACTTGCGAAAAAGAAGGAGGCGATTGGTCAAAAGTCCTAAACCACTTAATCTCCACAAGGAAGATATCAAGGTATTTCTTTTTTTTTGTCATTCGTTCACTTTAACTTGTGATAATGTTGTGTGCCTTGCAATCAGTTGCATTGAGCGTGCAAAGGATCGAAGCAAACATAGAGCTCGGACAAACAAAGCAACTAAAAAGTGATCGAAAAGCGTCTCATTTAGACTCCCGGTCGAAAAGGGGTTTTCCATAGATTCGTAAGAGCTATATTAGTTCACATTAATTTTAATAAGAACTTTAAATGTCACTAGCTAATACTCGTTATATTGTCATAGGAACATCTATACGGGTTTGCCCCTAACAAGCGGCGGTACAAGTAGCCCGCGGGCGTGGAAATTTGTTTATCTGTATCAGCGATTATCTGACGGGGAACTCTCCCAATTGGCGGGAATGCGGGGGTGCGTTGTAGAAAATTATTATAATTCTATGAACTACATTAGCGCCATATTCTTTTGGTTTTATAGGAAGCGATGGCGGATATGAATGAAGGTCTAGAGCATGACATAAGGCTCCGGTGGCGAGGGATGCAAAGCGTCGATGGAGAGCCATCCAATCATAGCAACCGCAATGCCGTCGCGTCCTCTAACTTCGTACTCGGATGACTACTCCTTTGAATCGAGAGAGAGTAGCTCTAGGCTAAAAGGGTGGATACTCCTCTTAACTTGAGTCTTTTGTGATTATTTAAAAATATAAATACAATTCACTTTTGTGATTATTTAAAAATATAAATATAAAAATAATTTTGTGACTATTTAAAAATATGAATATAAAAACACTTTTGTGATTATTTAAAAATATTTTTATATAAATATATTTTTTATTTTTTTTTATTTTTTTTTATTTTTTTCCCCTTCACGTCGCATGCGACGTATCCACGTGGCTTTTTTTTTTGCCACGTGGCTTTTTTATATAAATATTTTTTTTTTATTTTTTTTTTTTTCCCCTTCACGCATCGATGACGTATCCACGTTTTTTTTTTTTTGCTCGTGGCTTTTCTACACGCTGGATTTTGAATTTTCCATTAATGCGTTTCCCGTGTCCACGTCGCATGCGACGTATACACGTGGCTTTCACGGCACGCGTGGATTTTGGTGATGTTCCACGTGTATATTCCACGTGTATATTCCACGTGTATATTTCACGTGTGACGTGCCATGCGACGTCTGCGCGACGTCTGCGTCACGTCTGCGCGACGCCGGCCAACGTCGCATGCGACGCACGTCGCATGCGGCGATGTCTAACGACGTCTGCTGAGCGGCGTCGAGCGGCGCCGTCGGGCGTCAGCCTTGAGGCGTCAGCTAGACGGCGTCGCTATAGCGTCGCTAAATGGCCTTTTTCTTGTTGTGTATGAATCACATCCTGTGCGGTTCATATTACAAGCCCTCTTTCTTTGTGTACTTCTCGGTGTCTGATCATCATTTCCTGGATTGCATCTACCAGTCATTGTTTCTGCCCTTACTATCAGGGTGTGTACTGGTTGACCCCATCTTATATTTCTGTACTTGTTTCTGATGCCTCCGTATATTGGGCACTCATTGAGCATGTGATTCTCATCCTCCACTTTCCCAGTGTCACGGATTCTACATATCCGGTCTTCCTTTTCTATTTTCCTCCACCTGTCCTTTTCAATTCTTAGATCGTGGCTCCCCATCCTAAATCTTGCCAAGATGTCTCTCCTGGACTTTCCTAGCAGATTATCTCGGTACATCTGTTGTCCTATCTGCTGTTCTGGATTGAATACTGTCATGAGCCAAAGTGTCTTCGGTCCTGTGTATTTTTGCAGCCATGCTCTTGTAGCTTTATCTGCCCACTCTTCATTCCACTTCCCTTCGTTTACTAGTATCGCTCAGGTTCATTCCCATTTCTCTGGTCCACCTCACCACATCCTTAAACCATCCACTGCCTATGAGTATGTGTGATTTTGCTGACTCGAGGATTGCAATACTTGACAGCTTCCCTTGGTGACCCCCTGTGTTGTCCTTTATTAGGTATCTGATAGTCTTCTCCCATGCTCTCACCTCCATTGGTTTCTGTCCTGTCTCGACTATCATGACTGTTAGTGGTGTGTTTGTTCGCACCTTAAATTCCTGTTTGTGCCACTGTCTGAGGATCCCTTCATGTTTATCCCATTTCTTATCCGTCAAACCCGGTCCCCATGCTTCAGCTCCATATAATTGCGTCCTCGCGACTACTGCACTAAACAAGTAACATTTGATCTCTCAATCAATTATTCTGCTTTTATTACCGAAATTTTTCATATTGAAATAGCTCCCAATGGTTGTTTGAAACCTCGCATCTGCCCCTTTAGCCCATTTCCCCGTGATGTGTGTGTCAAACCCTAAGTACCTGTATTCTGTTGATTCTTCTATTTCTGTCCCCATGTACCTGAAAGGTCTGTGTCTATTCCTATGACCGAAAATGACTATCTTGCTTTTTGCGAGGTTTACTGTTAACCCTGTTCTTTCACAGAAAGCCTCTAGTATCCTCAGTAATCTGTGCATTCCTTTATTTTTTGTGGCCATCATGCTCAGATCATCAGCATACAACATAATGGGTACCTTGGTGTCTCCTAATGTAGGGGCATGCGTGTCCCCTTGTTGTTCTGCTATGTAACCTTGTAATGCATCTATGTATATTCCGAATAATGTCGGAGATAGGGGACATCCCTGCTTGACTCCTGTATCACAGTTTATTGCCTGTCCTTCCTGTTCCATCTTTGCGTATACCCTGTGGTATAGTCTTGCAATTGCTCCTATCATGTCGCTTGGTGCCTGCATATCTATCAGTCTTTGCAGGAGCCTCTCCCTCGGGACTGTGTCGAATGCCTTTCTAAAGTCTACAAAGCAGCATACTATTTTCTTCCCCTGAGCCCTGTTCTGCTCTATTAATATCCGAAGGGTTACTAGATGGTCTGTGGTAGAGTGTTTCGGCCTGAAGCCTGCCTGTCCTTGTGCCCTCAGGTTTTCCGTTTCTGCCCATCATTTCAATTTACTGTCCAGAACTTTTCCGAACCATTTTGCGAAGATTGAGCTCGCCATTATTTTCCTATAGTTTCCAGGTTCCCCCCTTTGTGTAGAGGTATGACCCTGTTGTATGCCCACCTGTCTGGAAGCCCCGCATGTATTATGCCATTAAAAATGCCCAGTGACTTGTTTCCCTATTGCTGTATCAGCACACTAGTAATTCCACGGTCAATCCATAGAGGTTTGGGGCTTTATTATTCGCCATCTTTTTTTTTTTTTTTTGATTGAAGTCGGTATATGTATATTTAAAGTATAAGTATAAAAGAGTACATAGAAAAAAACTTTTTACAGGGAAGTTTAACCCGAGAATAGAAAGGAGGGCAAGGATCCCTCCTACCTATTAAAAGTCAAGAACTATTGAGAAAAATAGAAAGATAAAAGTCTATAAATAGTTACTGGGTGTGATATTTTTTGCATCAGATAAGGATTCTCCACTTAGAAACTCGATCTCAGGTTTAGATTAGTAATTTTCCTTCCTTTTCCCCTGACCTCTGTGCTGAGGGTACAGAACATACACATGCAAGACCCTGCTCTCACCACATTATATCTCCCCTTAGCATCCTTAGCTTTGCAGATCAACTCCCGTCTGATGTTATAATTTTGGTCGCAGCAACAGTCGCACAAATAGGGTTCTTCATGCCCAAGTGTATTGGGTGAGCCGAAAAGCCTGGTCCATTCCCTATTTGCCTCCAGATTGATTTTCTTCCACTTAATTCTCCTCATCAGCACGAACATTAATCCTGCAATTAAAGGGCCCATTAGTTTGATAAACCTTCAATAATCCAATCAACATCATATTTGATCTGTCTTATTACTCCCTTCGGGTTGATAATTTCATAATTGAAAACAAATTCATTTCTCCCCTTCCAGATCCTCCACAGGAGGATGTAGATTCTCCAGTCCGTTGGGTTGGCTGGGAGAAAGAAATCCAGGGAGCTAAGAGAGAGGAGATCATATCCCAGATAAGTCGAGGCTAAATCCAGAATCCACTCCGCCCATATGCAGGTTCTGAATAAGTGGTCCTCATCTTCTCTGTTGGCCATACATCTGATACATATATCTGAATCTCCCATATGAAGTCTGTGTCTCTTTTTGTTTGTAGCCAAGGCCCTGTGCCAGAGTTGCCACATGAACAACTTGATTTTTGGATAGATAGGACTGGACCACATAAAAGTAAGATTCTTGATA
This sequence comes from Isoetes taiwanensis, assembly GCA_021234155.1. NCBI lineage: Eukaryota > Viridiplantae > Streptophyta > Lycopodiopsida > Isoetales > Isoetaceae > Isoetes > Isoetes taiwanensis. The sequence continues at coordinate 3,094,324 of JAJEKV010000080.1, read as the reverse complement.
CATCTGTCTTGATCTGTCAGCCACTTTCTATGGATGGTAATTTCCTGGTCTCTCATGAGATGCCTATAAGCTTTCCTGACTGTAAAATTCAGCAACCCGTTATGATTCCAATTAATTCCATCAATGGACCAAATACCATAAGTCAATGTGGTACAAATGTTGTTATACAGAAGTTTACAGTCCTCTCCTTCATCAGCCGAAGGAGAGTTTTCGAATGGAATCAGCCCCTGGTCATTGAACATATTGTGCACATAAATGATACCTTTAAGACTCCATTTTTTAACCTGATCTGGAAAATGACATGCTAAGCACAGGTTCCCATTGTTAGTAATCAGGGCCGGATTCCAAAAGATGGTCTGATTTGTTTAGCGCTAACATTACTTCCTGTGTGCTGAAGCACGGTTTATCCGTATCCTGCAGTGCTGGTATTGGCATTGGGGATGCTCCCGTCCTGTATAGTTTCTCAAGGTATTTCTCCCATCCGGTTGCTCCAATGATGTCCTGTGTGTTCTCGGTTTTCCTATTCCCATCTCCCTTCTTCTTGAATCCTTTCCAGAAATTTCGCGGTTGTCTTTTCAGCAATTTAGCCAGACCCCATTGATGTTGTGCCAAGTTTCTGTTTCGCTTTGACTTCAGCATTCTTAGGTATGCCGTTCTTTCTGACTGATATGTCTCCCTACCTATATGCGCTTTGACTCTTCTTTTTTGTTCCCTGCATTCCTCATCGTACCATACGGAGGCCTTAAAAGCATTGCTCTTCCTGGGTCTCTTTCGTTTTCCGAATACTTCTGTTGCCACCTTAACCATTATGTCATTAAATATATAGTGGACTATATATGTGTCTTAAATGATATAAGGGATAAAGAACTGTATGTGATCAGTATAAAAGAGTATAACTATAAATCTCATGGGTATGTATAAGAATGAGAGTACCAATATATGAGTTGTCAAAAAATGTAAGACATAAGAAAAACTAAGAATGCCTAAGAACCCGGTTTGATCTGCCAGACAAAATAGAGTTAAAAAACTTACATGCAGACCTGAAATAGAGTAAAAAACTTACATGCATACCCTAACATCTAAAACAACTCGAGCTTTTTGGGCAACTCGATCTTCAAAATATTCCTTGACAATCGTCTTCTCACAAATTTTGGGCAGGATTCCACACTTAAATACTCTGTTTGATCTGCCAGAAATACAAAACAAGAAGTTCGTAACGAAACTTAGTGAGCCACAATACAGTAAACACTAAGCAGAGGTATAAACAGTCGAAACTCACCAAAAAACTCGAAAAATCTTCACAAAAACTGCAAAAAACTCGAAAAATCTTTACAAGACTTTCGAAATGCTGCAAATATCATGGCACCACCCAAAAAATGCAAGCAAGATGCTTGCAGACCTCGAGCGCCTTCGGCACTCTACAAAAAATTATGGCAGGAGTTCGTCTTCGCGGCCGAAAACATAAGAAAAAATCAGGAGAAACGAAGTTCTTCTTTGGTTGCCACGCAGGATGATGCGTAAGTGTCGTCCACGTAATATGTGTTTTTTTACACGGCATTCCTGTATACGGAAAGAATCCTTACCTTCAATTCTGCCGTCGCGTCCAACAGTGCCTTGACATATGTCGATGTTTCTTTCCTTGAAAATACAAATCTTTGCATCTCGCGTGCGTTGTTTCTACACAGATTTTTACCATGCATTCTGTTGTTTCTACTCCGCATTTAGCTGTTTCTACCCCGCATTCTCAAACACTAAAATTCCACTTTAATAAGTAAGATTCATGGAGGCCAGCTTGATCGGCCAGAAAACAACCAAGCGGGCCTTTGGCATAACGGAAAGAAAGCTTACCTTCAATTCTGCGACCAGATTCTGAGGTAGAATCAGTAGAATGCGGGTAGAAACAACTAAATGCGGTAAAAATCTGTGTAGAGGGGATGCAAAAATTTGTGTTTTCGGGAAAAGAATCAATGACACGTGTCAAGGCATTGTTGGACGCGGCCACAGAATTGAAAGTAAAGCTAGGTAAAGATTCTTTCTGTAGACTATTAGGGTGAGAATCCATTACGGTGAACATTCTTTAATGACGTGGCATTCAAGTTCCTTAATTTAAGTAGCAATTTCTACGGGGTGATTCCACATATGAAACATAAAGAATCCACGTAGGACACATTAAAGGATCAAGAAAGAAAAATAGAACAAAAAAACAAAATAGAGATCCACGTGGCAATATTTGAGCAAGGGACACATATATTATTTTTAGGGCCAGCCAATATTGGCTATTTTTAATTAACTTCCACTCAAGTGGAATAAATCACAACAACGACTTTTTGACATGGCAAAATTATATTGGGCAACTAATTAAAATTAAACATTTTAAAGTCCTAGTCGAATCTCACCCTTAGCCTACTCGATTTATCAGTGTCATCATTGAGCACGGGCCATGCTAATCTTCTCCATATGGATTGGATGTCGAAGGACAAGATTAAAATTACGTAGTCTATAAATAGTCTACAAAGAGAGGCCTATCTGAATTTCCTTCCATTGATGTCAGATGTCCAATTCAGTGTTTTCTGCAGCAAATACAAATAGTAGCAGGGTTGTCGATCTGAAGCAAGTATCGATTTATGAAAGTTCCGGCAATCATCTTTGGTCGAATTCCATACAAATTGATCATGTTGGGCACTCCAAGAAAAACAACAAAAGGTACCGCTGCATCCCAAATACTTTTAAGTGTTTTATAAGAAAATTCAGTATGCACATCTCAATTGCATTCTGTAGTGCAGGGAAATTCAAGAGGCATTGAACCAGCTGAAGAAATTGAGCTCCCAAGACAGTTATAACGCTCTGATAAGTGCAAGGCAATTTCATGCTCATGTTATTCAAACAAGAGAAACCAGCATTGTTGTAGAAAATGCTCTGCTCAACATGTATCTAAAATGCGGAAGTGTGATTGATGCACGTCATCTGTTTGACAACATGTCCGAAATAGATTTATTTACATGGACTACAATGATTGCAGGTTATAATCAGAATGGAGATGGGAAGGAAGCAATCAAGCTTTTCCACGAGATGAGGCAAAATGGGTTCAAGCCAGATATGGTTACTTATGTAAGTGTCCTATCTGCAACTGCCCATGCAAAATCATTAGGGTGGGGAAAGTATATCCATGCTGATTCTAGAATCACCATCAAGGCAGATATCTCAGGGCTTGAAGCTGTGGACATGCCTTTTCAGAATACTCTTTTAAGCATGTATACCAAGTCTGGAGACATGAATTATGCTTGCCAAGTCTTTGATAGAATAGCCACTAGGAATATTGTCACTTGGACAATCATGGTTATGGGCTATACCCACCATGGACATGGCAATGAGCCTATCATACTCTTTCAGATCATGCAGTCCAACGGATTCAACCCAGATAGTGTCATGTATGTCAGTGTGGTGAGTGCCTGCAGTGCAGCAGGAAACCTGGAATGGGGAAAATGCATTCATGCAGGTGCTATTAGGTCAGGATTTGGTTCTGACATTTTTATTGGCAGCGCCATTCTTACCCTGTATATGAAATGTGGAAGCACCGGAGATGCCCTTCAAGTTTTTCACAACATGCCTTTAAGAAACATGGTAACCTGGAATGCAATGCTCTCAGGATTTGCCGAGCATGGTAATAGTGTTGAAGTCATCAACGTGTTTTTAGAAATGCAAAAAAATGCCTTTCAGCCAGATCAGGTCACATATACAAGTGTTCTGCATGCATGTACGTCTGCAGAATTTTTGGCATGGGGCAAATATATTCATGCCTGTTATATAAAATTTGGACTAGGTATTGATCTTGTTGTAGAAAATGCACTGATTGACATGTATGCAAATTGTGGGAGCATAAAAGATGCATGTCAGTTGTTTGAGGGAATGCCTAGACGAGATTTAGTGTCATGGAATACATTACTCACAGCCTATGCTCAACGTGGAGATGGCCGAAATGCTTTTAGAGTGCTTTTGCTAATCCAACATTATGGTTTGAAACCAGATAAGATAACATATACTGTTGCTCTTAATTTTTCTCCAAATACAAAAACATTAGAATGGGGGAAATTTATGCACAGCTTCCTAATACGGACTAGGTTGGATGTGGAAGTTTCAATGGCCAGCATACTTATTGGTTTGTATTCTAAATCTGGTTCCATTAGAGATGCCTGGTGTTTATTTGACACAGTGCCTATTACCGACTTGTTCTCCTGGACTTCCATCATATCTGGGCTTGCTGAACAGGGCAATTATAAGGAAGCGTTTTCATTATTCTGGAAAATGCAGGAATGTGGTGTCGTTCCTGATGAGGTTGCTCATCTCAGCATGTTAGAAGTCGCTGCATCTTCACCATCTCTAGAATGGGGAAAGAAGATGCACGCTTGCATCATAAACTCTGGATGGGATCTGGATACGTCTGTGCAGAATAACATAATTGCTATGTATGTCCAATGCGGTACTATCAAGGAAGCTCGTAAAGTGTTTGATAGGATGTCCATACAAGATATAATATCGTGGACCACAATGGTTTCAGCACATTCCCAACATAGTGATATCAACGAGACTATGAAACTTATTAGCCAAATGCAAGAGCAGGGCTTGCAGTTGGATCGAGTAGCATGTATTAGCATTTTGAGCATATGCGCAACCACAGGTGCTCTTCAATGGGGCAAGCAAATCCATAGATGCCTGGTAGAAATAGGAATTGAACAAGATATTCTATTGGATAATGCACTCCTTAGCATGTATATGAACTGTGGTAGCATCAATGAGGCACGCAAATTGTTTGATAGGATGCCTGTAAGAGACATAGTATCATGGAACACAATGATTTTGGGATATGGTCAACATGGGAGTGCTTATGAGGCTATTAAGCTATTTGATGACATGCAAAGACTTAGCATACTCCCAGACAGAGTTACCCTAATTTCTCTTCTTACTTCATGTAGCAATGGTTTACTAGGAAATAATGGTGCCCACTATCTTTGTTCCTTTGGGCAAGTGTACAATATTGAGATAGCATCTGAAGCTTACGCTGCAATGGCTTGCCTCCTTTGCCGTGCTGGGGACATGGAAGAGACAAAGCAATTTATTGATGCGATGCCATTTCCACCCGATGTAGTAGTCTGGATGGCTTGTCTTGGTACCTGTAGGAATGATAGCGATATAAGCATAGCAGAATTAGCTACAATAGAAATAATTAGGTTGGATCCTTCAAATATAGCAGCTCTCATTTTACTCTCAAACATCTATGCCCTAGCTGGCAGGTGGGATGACAAAAGGAATGTAAGAAAACGGTTAGAAGAAACTGTTAGATTGTTTTAATCAAACCATCATAAAGGCATCCAGTTGACACTTCTACCATAAAGCCCATGGAAGCTAACAGAGAAAGTTAAACTCATGTCGTTCATCACCACCTTTCTATGTTAAAGTGATGACATGAATTGGATGTGCTTTAGCAGTGGTGGCCATGAACGAAAGTGATTGAATGTGCTTTCTTCTTGGTAGTCAGACAGCTCTTTTAAAGTACAAAGGGCACAATCACATCAAATTAACAGCACGTGGCACGGGACTTAAACTCAACTTTAGTTTCGTGCAGAAAAGGAGAGTGTGTACTCAAGTTCATATCATGCTCTTTGGAAAATAGAAGCATAGGAAAAATTATGGGCATCCAACAGTATCAAAGTACCGCAGGAGCTAAGATCAGGAACCAGATGATCTATATCCACAGTGAAGGTAAGTGGAAACATGATCCACCTTGACCACCGTGAAGCCTAACTAAAGAAATAATTGGTCGATTAGTCTGTCCATATGTCACTAAAGGTGGTTCAGGCATTTTAGGTGTATACTAGTGAATTAATGGAGACTCTTCAAGTCATATGCAAATTCAATTCCGCCTCCTTGTTGAGGATTCAAGTGCAGTGCAGCAGGGGAATAACGAATCGTGTACCACATAGAAAAGACTTTTGTAACACTTCCCTTCTAAATTACCTGTACAGTGGCAACATCTTTCCAGCTTATATGATGCTTTACAACCTTCAGAAATTTTAGCAAGATAGATCATCTTCTGCATTCCTTTACCATCCCTCCTACTAAAGTTTCATAAAATATTCACTTCCTCTCTGATACGTTTCAGGCTTGATAATTTAGTGGATTTTAGGTTCCTATGGGGCCTTGAATGTTTTGCATGTTCAACGACGAGGGAGCCGATTTTAGATGTTTAGTGACTTTTAAGATTATGGCAATTATAGCATCTTCCTAATATATGCATATGGGAAACGTATTACTTTTATAGTCTTGAGAAATCATCATGGCATCTTCCAATAATCCAGCTGCGGCATATATGTTTGATAGCAACACATATGTGCAAGTTTTATTTGGATCCAATTCAGAGGCATTAAATGCAGCACGTATTCCTCGCTCCACATCAACATGGTTTTGACACGAACCTAGCAATGCTGTCCATGACAGAACACCAGGTTGCAGAGGCATGCTTGCAATAAAGTCCTCTGCCTCATCTAGCCACACTGGTCGTCCAAGAAGATCAATAATGCAGTTGCAATGTTCTAATTGTGCAATAAGGCCATGTGTTCCACTAATTGACAGAAACCAATGACATCCGTCATCCACCAAGCCAGCATGGCTACAAGCGGAAAGAAGGCTGAAAAATGAAGTTTCATCCAACAGCATACCATCTGATTGTATTTCGTCCACAATTTTGACCACCTCTTTTCCATACCCATGTTGTGCATATGCCGAAGTCATGATAGTCCAAGAGATCAGATTTCGTCTTAGCATTCTATCAAATACCATGCATGCATCTTTCAAGCTTGCACATTTTGCATACATGTTGACAATGGCATTCTGCACAGCAATATCTGGTTCATTAGCATGACTTATAATATGGTTATGCAATTTTTTGGCATCAACAAGTGCTGCCGTATTGGCACATGCATCTAGAATTCCAATATATGTAAATTTATCAGGGATAAAACCTTCCTGCAACATTTTGGCATAATTTTGTAGGGCTTTTCTCAGATGTCCTTGTTGAGCATATGCAGAGATCATAACATTCCAAGAAACAGCATCATGTTCTGGCATTTGATCAAATAATTTGCAGGCTTCCTCAAGCTTCCCTTCTTGCATATAGGCAACAATCATAGCTGTCCATGATACCTCATTCCGCTGAGGCATTTTTTCAAACAATTGTAGGGCTTCCTTTAGCTGACACCTTTGAACATACCCTGAAATCATAGCAGTCCATGAAACAATGTCTTTCTGAGGCATCTGCTCAAAGATAAGTTGTGCATTGTCCATCTGTCCTTGTTGGGTGAAGGCAACAAGCATAGAAGTTGACGATACTGTGTCTCTAAAAGGCAACATGATATAAACCATCGATGCATCCTCTAGGCTTCCACAATTTGCATACATGTTAAGGAGGCTAGTTTGAAGAACTACGTCTGACTGAAATTCAAAACGGAAAATGTTGGCATGCACCAATTTGCCAATTGATAAATCAGCTTTACTTCCACATGCATCAATAACGGTAAGATAAGTAATTTTATCAGGTTCCATACCTTGTAACTTCATATCTTCTAATAAGAGCACAGCCTCCTTCACCTGCCCATGTTGCCCATAAGACTTAATAATAGTATTCAAAGATACTACATTTCTTTCAGGCATTTGCTGAAAAAGCTGCAAAGCTTTTTTCAACTGTCCATTCTTGCCATAGGCGCCAATCATGGTTGTCCATGAAACCACGTCTCGTTGAGGCATCTGATCAAACAGTTCTATAGCCTGATTCACCTCCCCTTGATCAACATAAGCGCCAATAATTATATTCCAAGAGAAGGTGTTCCGTCTAGACATGTTATCAAAAGTTTCCCTTGCTTTCAATAAGGCACCACACTTGCCATACATATGTATAAGGAAATTTCCTAAAAGCACATCACCATCAAGGCCATTTTTTATGATATGGTCGTGAATGCGCTTACCTTCCAAAAGATCCAATCTGGTGGTACATTTCCGGAGGGCAGAAACAATGGTGGCCACATTCGAATTAGTTGTAGATAGTACTTGATTTTGATTTCTTTCCTTCTTCGTAGATGCATATTCTAGTGTTCCAAATGCTCTTACCTGCCAAAGCTGTCTAGAAAGTACACATACCTGAAACCATCCATGTCTAGTACAAAGCATGAGCCTCACCTACGCATCTATAAGCTCAGGGGCTTCAATACGACAGATTTGGATCATCCTTCCCTCTTCCTCTCGTTTGATCTATGAGAATTGCTTGCCCACCGCATTCCACAATTGCCATTAGGAGGGCCATTCCGCCCAGTAAAGTCTCGGGCAGCTCCACCAGACGAGGTGGCGCGTCTGGTGTGGCTGTTGTTGCCCTTATCATTATTTTCGTCCTTAAAATGCAATATGATATGTGATCCTATAAGTTAAGTTCCTAGTCAGGCCCTTTGATTTCTCTCTAGATTTAATTTCAGTACTTCATTGTTGGATTGCTAATATCATATTTTCCATTCTTTCCCTTATCTTCTTAATGTTGTTTGATTGTTTGATGTAGCCAAGTCTTGTATGATCTATCTTATGTGTAATCTCGATACCTAGAGTTCTATCCAAATCTGCATTGCTTCCAGCTAAACATGTTTTTCACCCTTTATATTTTGATCCCATTTCTGCATCCCGATTTTTTTGGGATGGTCCATAAATCACAGCTCCCTTATGTATTACCTCTTTTGTAGTAATTTATCTTACCTCTTTTTGTAGTATTTTTGTGCTCCTCTTCTGTGTGGCTGTACGGATTTTGATAGCTCAAATGTAGATGCTAGATAACTCATATGTTGAAAATAGCTGCCTAGGCCAGTGTTTCTTGAACTCTAACAATGTTTGTACCTCAGATATATAAAGCCTTTACTCCTGTCCATCTTGTTCAGCTTATTTGGACCATTTTGTGGATGCATAAAGTTCTAGCTAGTCTGAGGTAGCTTGCTAAGTAATTTCTGCTATGTTTGTAACAGATTGCCTCTTGTACATTTGTTCTTAGCTCCTCTCCTAACTCTGCATTGCTAAAGTTGTGTGCTTAATCAAGTGATGCTTCCTACATTATTAGCATAATATTAAGATGCTATCTCTCTGTTTTTCCCTATTCTTGTAGCTATGTGCAACATCTTGAGCTCTATACGTACCTTTAGAGATGATAATACTATGTGTAGATGTTATCTGTGTTGGAACGACTCGGGTGATTTTTGCTTAATGTCATACAGCCAGTATTGATAATCTGCTCTCTTATCCTACGAGAAGGCGTCTTTATAGTTTTAGCCATTTTAGCTTCTTTTCTCGTGCCTGGCACATCCTCATTTGCCTGTAGGCCAGGTTTGGCTAAATCTTTCTTTGTTCTTTCTCGATTTTATAGCTACTAATAGAAATTGTTGGCAGACTGTAGTACACTCTTAGTTTTGTGCCCCTTTATGTTATTGTGAAGGGTTGCAGATTTGGATAATGTAGACTGACATGTTCTATGAGCTCTGTACTCGCTTTTGATGGGCTTCTTATTGCAATATATTCGTTTGACAGAAGTTGCAAGGCAGACTTTAACCATGTATCATTTATACTTTAATGTTATCCTTTATTGGGTTGCTGGGGTCGTTATCTATCTCCCTTTTGATAACTAATTACCTTCTACCCTATAGATCCTATTGCTGCTTATGGACAGAAGTATTTGAACTTCTGGGTTTGAATAGTGACTGTAAGATAACTGGAGGCATGGTGGTGTGTATTAACTTGATATATGCCCTCGCATTATTTGTTGCCCCATAATGGGATAGATATAATTGCCTATGTCTATTAACGTAATTTCAGTTTTTGCATTGCTTAAATATATTGAAGGGCGTTAAGCCGGATGGGTTCTTTGCTTACCTGTTTGTCCTTTTGAGATTGCGATTCTTAGGCTAATTCTTGAATGGTTGACATGCAGGTAACTGAATCTATCCCTCCATATGATGCTTTGATATGGGAGTTGTTTTCATGACGTTGACTCAAGTATTATCTACATTGTGGTGACATCCAGAAACTTTTCTTCTGTTATAAGCTTTTATTGGAAGTATTTGTGGACATATAGTTCAGAAAAAACAATTGTTCTCATGCTATTTAATTTTCATATGTTCTATTTCTGTCATAAGTTTTCAAAATTATAAAGATACAGTTTAAATCTTGTGGTTTTTGGAATTCTCTTAGTACTTCTGATAATATATGTGCTGGTTATTATGGTCCTATTATTCTCATTGATTATAATTGGCTCCCATATTTATTTTATTTTATTTGTGTCCTTTTTAAATTGCCATCCCTCTTTCCATGGTTTTTGTATCGTCCTTGATAGAGTATGTCTAATGTTTTCTTCACTGTCTTCTTTTGCCATGTTGTCTCTTAAGATTAGTTTTTAACCTAAGTTGCTAAGTTTGTATTATCCTTGATATATCAAGTATAAAGTTTTACACAATGTCTTCTTAGGTCATATTGTCTCTCAAAATTGCTTTATAGTTGAAGTATGCTCTAATGTCTTATATCACTAATTTCTTTTGCCCCTAGATCCTATTTGTTGTATGCATGATAAAATTTGTTTTCTATTAAAAACTTTTTTTCTCAAATCAAGGCTTAGTTTAGACTTACACCTGGTCTAGCTAAGGCTGCAAATGGAAGTCTTTTAGTTCCAAAGGTTGGTCTATAAGACTTAAGGTCTGTTAAAAAAACTATTCTATTCTATTCTATTCTATTTTACAGACTTAAGGGTTTCTTAATGTGAACTCAGTTTTTGGGTTTAACCCAAAACCTTGGTTTGAAGATAGGTGTATCTAATTGCTCACAATGTTTTTTTCAGAATCATGAACTTATTACATCTGTTGGTGGGGATGCTGATATCAACACTATATGGATGAAGGAGCTTTTAGCATTAAACTATGCCAAATGTGGGATTTCAAGCTGATATCAACTCTATATGGATGAAGGAGCTTTTAGCATTAAACTATGCCAAATGTGGGATTTCAAGCCCAAACTTCGCTGTCCAGACACTCATTGCTTGTATAAAAAATAGAGAGTGTGAAGTGGAAAACGATGCGGAAAAGTTGTGCTAACGAGGTAATCAAGGCATTTGGCTATGATATTGGAGTTTTTGATGCTAACGAGGTAATCAAGGCATTTGGCTATGATATTGGAGTTTTTGATGCTAAAATTTGGCAAAATTGAAGATTTTAACGAATTTGTATATTTTTCTCCTATGGAAAAATTGCGAGCTAGTAGAAGACCATAGTGATCGTTATAAATTGGGACCATAGAAAACTACCTTTTCGTGCCTGTTCGTTTGCTCTCTGCTGCTTGTTTGAGCATAGTGGTATGGATCTGGTCCATCAATGCTAATGCATGATGACATTTGTTTCAGATTATATGATGAGATTAAGGTTTAGGTGAATAGTTTTTGTTTGTTTCCTTTTGAATTCTAAGTGAAAAAAAAAAAACTGTCTGTTACATTCTGAAGCTGGTTTCTCACACACAAGGATTACCTTGATAGAAGTCCTGGTGTAGATCCTGGGTAACCGTAATGATTGCTATTACCTGCTGAGTATGTCAGCATTTTGCCTGTCTAATCTAATTAACTGCATGTAAACCAAACCATCTTGCATCCTTCCCAAATCCATCACAAATGCAATATATTATCTGTTCTTGGTTAAACCTGTATAAGGCTGAGAGTAACCCGAAATCTAAGCGAGAAGCAAGAATGGGCCTTCGGCCTGTATGAAATTTAGTCTAAGGAAAGGGAAGGGATTTGATTCTCCTGGGCCGGAATCGTTTTGCTACCGGAATCGTTTTGCTATAGTCGGGCTGGGTCTATTTTCTACCAGAGCCCATCATCTGAAGCTTGCTCTGTTCTAAATCCGGCATAGCCAACCTTTGCCTAGTTCTTCCTTCTGCCAGAAACTGACACCATTGAAATTTTTAACCTGAAAACAAAATAAAACACATAAGACTAAAAGACAAGCCGATTTGGCCATGCCATAGCTAGGTTTGGAAGGAACCGAACTGATTGCAGAGAAAGACGAGCCGGAACCATCCAAAGAAAGCCGGAATTTTGCCCTAGCCGCTCCTTTTTTGCAAAAAACTCGTGCTCTTTTTGCGCCTATTCGACTTAAATGGAAAACATAAACCTAAGTTAGTTAATAATAAATTAACACTGGTTATAATTTTTTCCATAGGGGTAGATAACGTCCTCTCCCGAGGTTATGGGCCATAAAATGGCTGAGTGTTATGTGGCCACGAATTCGAGGCCGCGGCAAGATGCCGAGGAATTTCGCGGGCCACATGGCCACGTAGGCCATTTTATGGCCCATAACTCCCAGGGAGGATTATCGCCTTTAACGCCCCTGGCCGAGGCATTTAGCGGATCGACCGCCATAGCCAAGTTTGGCCTGCCTTGGGAGCCCTAAGATCACAGCCTTCACGAATCGCCAGGAGTCCGAACAAAAATGCATCGCTTTTTCCCGATATCGCCGCGGATCTAGAACTAGAAAAGCCTCGGATCTAGAACTAGAAAATGCCTGGGACCTCGAACTTAAAAAGGCCTCGATCTCGAACCGAAAATGCCTCGATGGAACTAGAAATTTACAGGGGGCTCTGAGAAAAGCGATTCCCCGGAAGGACGCTTTGATCCGCCCTCCTTCACGCCTCCTTCCCTTCCCGCCGGATCTCGCCCCTCTCGGACCTCCTTAACAAATCCCAAATAGCTCGCTTTTTAAAAACAGCATCCGCCGCGACGGATTTACAGCCGTTGCATAAGACGCGTAACTATGGCGACGGATTTGCCGCCAAAGAAGCCCAACTATGGCGACGGATTTGCGGTGGATGCCATCTTCATCGACAAGATGCTCAAGACTTTACAGCCACGCCGGCTATGGCTATGGCTATTGACCGGCTATGCCCTCATCATTTGTGCTTGGCTATGGTATGAGGGCCCGTAAAAAGGAAACGACCACGTTGCGCAAATAGAGGAAATGTTATGGCCATAACATCTTTGTTATGGTCATAACCAATTGGGCCACATAATGTTACTGGACATAACATTAAGAGATCAACGGCTGAGATTAAACCCTACAGCTAAATGCTGAGGCCCAGGACGTTAAGGGTCCTTCAATCCTGAGACCATCTACCACCATGACTATATAAAACCACCTCCTGTTAAACGCTGCCATGCATTATTTCTACCATAGCCTAGTGTCTATAGCAATGGTCATTTCCATTACTGAAGGGCCAACTCTTACAGAGCCTCCAAGATTTCATACAATATTTGATTTAATTCAAGTGTGAAGGGTCCATTACTTAGTTAACATTTCGATTTCATATGGTTATAAGGGAAAGAAAAATCTTTGAAGGAATATGTAAATTTGGAAATGCAATACTTGTACTGCAATTTAGAGCTCCTCCTTATATAATTATAATTATGCGGTGGTTGTAACGGTTAACACCTTAAGAGTATCATTCACTCCCAATATGTTATTTAGGAAGTTGATTTAGTTGGCATTGTTGGGAAAGGGGTAATGTTCTAGCATTCCATGAGATTGAGATTGAGCTTCAGATGTTTGTTTTCTGTTTGAAGTAAATTATGATCTTATTATGGGCGCTACTATATCCTCCACCTATTCCTTTTGGGTTGCGGGTTGCGGGTTGCGTTTACCAGGTCAGTACCGGGTCCATAATATTAGAATAACATCTGAATGTAGAACGTATAACTCGATAATATGAGAAACAGTTTGCGGTTGGAACATCAGATGATTAGGAATCTCAAAGAAAGCGCTTATCAATCTTTTGTAATCGGATGTCTTTCTTTGAGTTACTTTGTCCATCTCTTTGAGTTGCTTCTGGGTATGACATGAATGGATATATGATAATATTGCATAATATATCATGCATAAACCAATTGGGAAAAATTCGGGAACGTTGGGCCAGAGATAAAACGCGATCACTACGACAGTACAAACAAAGAGGACAGAATTCAGGGGTGTCAATCCACCGGAAAGAGGAAAACGATTCAAGCCACTCAGGTTTCCGGGAATGGATTTTGAAAATAATAAGCGTTTAACAAATAACGGTAGGAAAATATGGGTAGATAATCCTAACCTTAAATGCTAATTTTAAATTGTTAATTAGAGTACGTACTGATATAGCCGTATGGGAATGGCGAGAATAAACATGAATGAATAATATAATAGAGAACATATGGGTATAGCGATGCATGGAACCCTAATGACGTGTCACACATCCGACGGACGGGGGGGGCGCCGTTAATAATGATCAGCTGCGGGAGTGAAGGGCCAGAGTACGACTGTCAAAAGGATTTTTAGGACGCAGTACGATGCTTCTAGCATACACATACGAAAAAACGGATAAGGAATAGGACAAGATAAGACAAGACCAGCAATTAATAGAGGCGGGCGTAATAAAGGATCGGGAACAAGGAAGCGAAACCCTAAAAGCCATCAGACTATAAGAGAACTCCGCCTCAAGAATCTGTCCAGTCCAACCGCAATTCTTTCACAATCTAGGCACCCGGCTCGACAAACAGGTCGCTGAAAAGTATGGATAAGGGCAAAAGAGTTGTAGATTCACAATCGGCGGAGGAAGCAGCCGAGACTTGGAATTCCTGGAAACCTTACGGTGCCATGGAATCTAGAGTTGGAAGAAATAGGCCCTTGGTGCATCTGTGAGCAGGATTATTTATGCTTGGAGAGGGGACCTGCATCATGCATTAACTACGGGAGAGTCCACTGTCTTTTTTTGCAATAGAATTCACCACTCACAATCGATGAAGGATGCAGGATAAAACCTCAGGTTGCTGGAAATCATGGGAGTTTGACAAAACGATACAGTAAGGCAGCAGGACAGAGAAAGAGTGATGCAGTAGTGTTTTGGTTGGCTTCAGCTGAACGTAACAATCCAGAAATCGACTTGCTATCAGCACGAGTTACTGGTCGGAGACTTTGGTAAAGTCTGTGTATGTTGTTGTGAAAAAAATCCAACAGATTATATTTGCAAATAATACCTTTCAATATCTTTCAAATAATACGTTATTTCAATATGAAAATAGAGAGTTATATTGCAAAGGAAGGCTCGCATTCATGAAAAATATAGTGTACACAAAAGATGACCTACTTGTAACATCATCCTACTAAAACTCTAATGCTTGGTAGCAACAATGGATATACCAGTTTTATACTAGTAAAAAATAACCATGTTTCTCCATATGTTATTGCAAGAAAGCCACACAACCTACATAGGGGACCTATATACATGTTCCTTGTCATAGTTTGAACCATTTGGAAGGTTTATTTGGGTGTTTTCTACAAAACTGAGAAAGACGCATCAAAGGTCATATGGTTTAATTGTTTATTCTTATACTTAAACTTCATGATCTTCACTTTCATTCATCAATAGACATCATTAGCTAGTAAATGATGAGTTTTTAGCCTACAATTTTGGAATTAACTAAATTTTTTAATCTCTAATATATTAATCCTATGGTTGTACATCATCTTTAAATCTAGGTAATTGCATAGTTAAACCCTAATTACACTATATGCAAGTTGATAAAGTAATTTTCTATGTAGATATAAGAAGAATGCATCATTTGTTACCCTCGTAATACTTACAGGTGGTGATTTTGGAGTATTTTAGCATATAATTTTGTCTTAAATTTTTGGGACAATTTTTGGGTCCCTCTGCTACGTCTCTCTGTGGCCTGGCCTGGCTATGCTATGGTGACGAAGATCATTCTGGCGTGAACATCATTGGCCTAGTTATGCAGGTTTCTAATTGTTGCCGCAGTCTAGCTTTGTTTCTATCTGTTCTGAACGCTCCCTGCTCCATGCCGCGAAAGATTATTTTTCCTAGTTGCTTTACAAGAGAGCAGCTTCTATTTTCTAGCCTTTTCTGGGCTTGAAAAGGTTGAAAATCAGACATATTTTTGGATCAATCGTTTATACTGCAAAAAATAATCTATAACACAAACGACGTTGTGTTTTTATCCTTCCTTCTCTTCTTATCTTTTTACCCTTTCCATCTCTATTTTGGAAGCTTTATTTTGGCAATGGACATCAAAAGGAAGTTTTTGCCGAGCTATAGAGGTTCACAGCTGCATTGGAGAAATTTTGGGTCCAATAGGTTACGGAGGGAAACTCTAGTCGCCATGGGTTTCCAGGGGAAACTGGCCCTTACTATGGCAGCGCTGCTGCCAGGGCCAGTTTTCCTCAGAAACCCTCTGCTTCCGAAAGTTTTCCCTTCCTAAATCTTTAAAATCGTAGCCATGACATGTTCATACATTCAAAAAAGGGGGGAGAGGGGATTCAACAACAAGATTTATTATTTTATCTCCGTTTTAACTTTTTGTTTGGTTTTGCAATCCAAACCTAACTTCCAAACACTATCGTCATGGAAAAACACTGCAATTCATGGAAGGATGATTCGGGTTTTGAGCGCCTAGGGCGGCGGCGGCGGTCGCCCGTTGCACTGCAGCTCTCTCTAGTGCAGATGTGTTGCTGGAAGAGCAGCTAAGCTTCTGCCTTTTGCTTGACTCCGTGGCTGCAGGGCCATCGACGAATCTCCTTCATGTCGCCATTCAATCTGGTGTAGCAAGGGTTCGATTTTGGAGTATGACCTCTAGTTATAATGCCTCTCTCTTACTATAGCAGATTAAGACTGGTAAGGACTTCCCCCTGTTGCTCTGTGATGAGATTTGAAGCTAGTTTAGGCAAAATATCAGTGTTGTATGTGTTTCATAGATGCGGGGCATTTTAAGGGCTTTTCTGTGCTCAAGATATATTCGGCCTCTTTTTCTTTTTTGTCAAATTGCTAGGCTTTATAGGCTCTATGTAAGCTTGTCCTTTCAGTCTTGGGCTTTCATATCTTTCCTTCAATTTTGTGGGTGTCTAAGCTTTGATCCTTTTCTATTGCGCTCAATGCAACAAGAGAGGCTAAATCAAAATAATCTTATAGGAGGCATTCTGGCCGCTATTGGACCCCAGATGACAGAGCTAGATCTCAACATGATGTTCACATGCTTCACTCCATCAATGACAGGAAGCTAGGTTAATCTGCAGTATCTGGACCTGTCATCAAATAAGCTGCGAGGCAGCTTATCGGGCAATTTGAGTTCTCTAGTTTCTATTCAATATTTGAACCTTGGAGGAAATGCCATCCATGCAGGGCCTTTTCCAGCCATTCATGGGATGAACAAGGTATGTTATTTGAACCTTGCTGGTTGAAGTATCAGAGGGCAGATTCCTTTGTATATTGGATAATTGAGAACATTAGAGCATTTGGATCTGTCATATAATCAGTTGCCTGGCACTATTCCTAGTTCCATAGAAAATCTATTATCTCTACTCTATTTGGATCTATCTCACAATAAACTTAATGGTTCTATTCTAACTGGAATATGGGCCATGAAAAACTTGAAGCTCTTAGACCACATTCTCATAGCAGACTTGCTATAATAGTGAGCATTATGCTGGGGAGTCTAATAAATGTTTCTCTGCTGCTAGAAATTGCCATTTTCTATAACAAAGGCAAGAAGAAAATGGCATGCCCTTCAAAGGAGGAGAAATATATTTCTGTTTCAGGTCCTTTCTCTTCAGAGATCACTCCAAGTGCATGGGCAGCAGGCATTAAAGAGCCTTCTTCCATTCCGATTGTCATGTTTGAGAAGCATCTCCTCAACCTCACATTTGCAGACTTGTTGCAGGACATCTCAGATTTCAATAGACAAACACAGGTATTAGATGGAGGATATGGTCCAGTTTTTGGAGCGGTTTTGATGGAAGAGATTCATGTTGCAATTAAGATATTAAAAGCAGGGAAAGCTTCCACAGAGGTTGAAGCAACAGCTGAACTAGAAGTTTTGGGAAGTTTGAAGCACCCTAATCTTGTGCCTCTTTTGGGTTACTGCTTGATAGGTCTGAAGAGGATTTTGATATATGAATTCATGGACTCGGGCGATCTCAACCGCAGGTTGTGCGACTTTCCAGAAGCAACTTATGATTTAGAAGATTGGAGCCAAGATACTTGGTAAGAAGTTGACTTGGATGGATCAGGGGAGGCCATTGGATGGTCTACTAGGCATAGAATTTGTGGTGTGACTACACTCACTGCAGTTTCAAATTAGGAAGCTTTTCAGCTGCTTCGGGTGATATGACATAGAGCATCAAGGCTTTTGTGTTGCTTGTGAAATATTGTGTGCATTCCATGGCAGATAAGGTGTTAAAACATGATCTCTGATTTTTATCTTGCTTTCCTTACGTCATTTGACTACCCAATGGCAGCAAGTATTGCATGTTTGATTATATTTACGGTTTGCTTGATCGAGCATATGATTCGCAGTTGACATAATGTTGATCACAGGGGTGTAAATGTAATTTCAGGACATCATGGAGTCGCCCATCTTTTCTATGTGGTGGCATTTGTGATAAAATGCTAGAAATTGCAGTTCTTGTTAAATGGCTAAGGTGCCCCTACTCATTTGCTCATTTTTCAGGCAAAATCATCTTGGCGAAAATGGCGGTAATATTTCTTTGTTTGAATAATTTTTATTACTTTTTGAAGAGATACTTATAAAATATGCAGGATGCCTTGGTGGAGCTTATATGGGATTGACTTGTGGAATTGAGGAACGACTGGGTATGTTTGCATTCATATTTTTTGTAAAGAGTTTTTTAAACCCACAATGTGAGGAGTAATTGTAATTGGTTAAAAAAAAAAAAAACTTTCTATACCAGCTTCTTTAGCTTGAAGTATGGGAGTTGTACATGTTCACAATTGTACAATTGTTCCTCTGCACAACACAAAGAATTTGATGTTTGTTGTTCAGTTTATTTTTTGTTGTGCTGATTTTTTTGCTCAACATTGTGTATGCAGATCCAGCAAGCTCTTTGGTGCGGAGGCATATAATACAAATGCTGCAATAGATGGGAATTCAGCGAGTGAGAGAATCCTTGCATTGAAAGAGTTGTTTATCTATATAATCTGTCCTTCAGAATTGTACTCACAATTTTCTAGTAATATTCTAGAAGTGTAAATGACTATTTTCAAATGTTGTTCCTTTTTTCTCCTATATAAAAACAATGATATTTATTGGAGTAAGATTGTTTTATAAACGAATTAATAATCAATTAATAATCATTACATACAACATAGTTTGTGATCAAACATGTTGAAAGCATTTAAGTCTATTCTACTAATTAAGGTCAAATATCATGCTTTAGTATCATATTATTAAAGTTCAGGAAGCACTATCAAATATCATATATTAGAAACTAGGTATATCTTGTCCATTGATTGCTACAAATATGTGAATAATTTATCAAGCCAATATACCCAGGAAGATAAATGTGATCAAGTACCATTCTATTAAACTTGAAATACTACGCATTAGTTCGTGTTAGACATTTTAAGTTGTTAGAAAAACTAACTGTCATAATTATATTTTAGCACCATGGAGAAAAACGGGGTAAAAAAAGTCATATTAGCATATTTAATTCATAGCTATTGTTGCATGTGCATGCAATGCATGCATGTGGCTGTCATATTTTCCCGATCAGTCACAAGCTGGCCCAATCTGCAGTCCTCTTCATATAATTCTATTCACTTATCATATGGAGTGCTAAGGTGCTAATAGACTACATGGAATGATACTGGAACATCCCAGCAATCGTTTCAGCCCATATGCCAATCCCTTATGTTCTATTCTCATCACATTTTGATGGCAATTCCATCATGTTCTGCCATGTTTGAAGATGTTTTGAGCAGTTTGTACTCTTTTTGTAACGATCAAGCTTGCCAGGCATATCATCTTTTGAAAGGTTTTATTTGTATTTTATATGTAAGTTCCACATGCTCATAATAACGTGCGGAGCCTCAAGTATCGATTTTTCAAGCATTTGTTTTAAAACATGAGGTCGGAAAGGAGGAACCCGCTTTTGAACGTGCTAACTATGCCGACTATGAATATTATTTGAACAAGTGATTGTATCTGCTTAGAAGTGCTTACATGTCTTGCCTATGTTTTGTACTTATTTCCTTCTAGATATGTAGGAGATGCGTCAACATGCATGTATTCTGTTTCCTATGCCAAAATAAAACCAGTGACTTACTAACACGACAATTTGCAAGTAGATGTCTATTTTATTGTTAAGGTCATTTGTTTTATATCAAATACAACTGTTATTGCCTGCGCCAGCACATGCCACTCAAAGGGCTTAACACCATGGCATGTTATGTTCTCTGTAATTTTTGTGGTTACTTTTTTTAAGTTCTTAATTTATATGCTAATAATAT
The DNA here is from genome assembly GCA_021234155.1 of Isoetes taiwanensis. Lineage (NCBI taxonomy): Eukaryota > Viridiplantae > Streptophyta > Lycopodiopsida > Isoetales > Isoetaceae > Isoetes > Isoetes taiwanensis. The sequence continues at coordinate 3,073,924 of JAJEKV010000080.1, read as the reverse complement.
TGCTAGGTATAGTAATATTAGAATTTTGTTTTCTACTTGCTGCAAAACTTCAAGAGAACATAATATGCATGAAGATGGATCTGAATATTTGGTTTTGAGGACAAGCTCACTAAGGGTTTTTGAATAGCTCATTAGAACTATGCAAATTACTATGTCCTACCTACCACAACCAACTACTACCATGGCACATGTATACAAATACATCATCTAAACATTTGGACATAGTCATGTGAGTCATTACAGTTGGACATAGTCATGTGAGTCATTACATTAATTAATCTGTGTTCCAGCTTTATGGATCTTAATCTTAAAGGGATGTATCGTTCAAGGCAACAACAATGCCGTGTCTTGCCATGCATGTCTATACGTTTCCTATATTATGCATTCAAATTCTGGGGAATAAATCTCTTGGTTGTGCTAGGGTTCAACTCCTTAGAAGATTTGTGTCGATGTATTGGGCATCCAACATATCATACTATGTCTGCCACGAGATTATGTGACTTTATGTACTTATTTAATATTCCCTACCCAAAGTTTAACATTCATTATTTTAGTGCCATGTGTAGACGTTGCCAACGAAGCCCTTAAATTGTTGAAATTCTTCTCTTTTTCTTTGTATAATATGATAAAGTATTATGTGCCAATGGCTTAAAAATGCCATGTAATTACAATCGAAATATATGCATCATTTATGCTGTCTTGACAATAAATGGGATGAATAAAAGTTCAAATCGACGTGCATAGTTGTGAACACAAAATTTTTTTTTATGCTCAATATGGCGAGTTTTGGGTCTTACAGAATACCTTAGAGTGCCTTTGTAATAAAGCGAAAATTGTCTAATAGAGTTTTGACAAACTGGTATATTGGTAGCTAATGTAGCATCAAATTGGTCTACATGTTCAACATATGCTGATTCGTTTGGAAAACATATCACAAGGACTTGCATATTCCAAAACACATGTCCCTACATGTCATATGCTAATTAAATGCCCAAGGATTGTACCTCATTTGCTACCAAGAACTACAAACCCCCAAGATTTAACATCATGACTCTCTGAATATGAAGTTTTGTTGTTATCTTTATCTATCCTTTTAGCTTTGAAGTTTTCAGATTTAGCTACCCTTTTATTCATTCAAGCATGAGCAATGAACCATTTAATACATTGATCCTCTCTAAAATAAATTTGAAAAAAAAAAAAAACATTATACAAGAAGCAAATCACATCAACACTCACACGCATCAATGTTGTCCTTGGTGCAACACTATAATGCTTTGTTCTCGATTTATATGTGTCTATGCACATGAAACATATTTTTGCCAAAAATGCATTCCACACATCCATAACAAATGCCCGGCATCGCCGGGCATGCGTTTCTAGTAGTGTAAGAATTCCATAAGATCGTATTCATTAAGATAGTATTCCATAATCAGTTAAAATGAAACATTGTGTATTTACATAGATAGTATTTACAAGGTACTTAAGCTGTACCTAGATGCTACTTTCCTCCGCAAGCTCTGGGATGCAGATGCTCTGACGCACGTTAAGCTGGCACACTATTAGCAGCAAGTCAATCCTAGGCTCACGAGAGGCCCACACCAGTACTTGTACACCCAGTTGCCCATGAAGAAGCGCAGACTTATAGCTTCCATTCGCACGGGTGCACATCGCCTCCGCATTGAGATAGGACGTTGGGCTCGGGAAGCACGAGAGCAAAGGCTTTGCTAGTGTTGCCACCAAGGCACCATTGAGGATGAATGTCATGCCCTCTAGATCTGCCCAGCGTTTACCCATGTCCGAGAGCGGTATGTTCGATTACTAGTGCCTGGCCAACCGTTGCATGAGTTATTGAATACGGCGTCAGTTGTTGGGGTGATACCTCCAGGAGGTTATGGACGCACAGACTCAGTTGTGTCCTCCAGGACGGTATTGAATTGTCCTATACAATTGTACAGCGTGCCAGCATACTTATTGCTGCTAAGGTTTTTCCCTCGAAAACCCTTCGGGGCGGGGGTTTTTTAATCCTGTCAGTAATACGATTGCTGCTCTCTTTTTGTTTGGGTCCCATAGGCCAATCGGTCTCCTTGGACGCTAAAAAATCTATTCTATTCTATTCTATTCTATTCTATTCTATTCTTGTATTAATTTTGATGAACTATTGAGTATTCATGTGATAAGTTTGATTTTTTTGGAACTTTTATACTGTTGGTATTCTGGATTTAGGGTTTCCACAAGAGTGGCTAGAATTTAGTTCCAGGTGAAATATGCCATTTTGGCGCTGGCCCAAAGGGCCATGATTTAGCCATAAAGACGTGCAGAATGTAACCAGCGATTACTAATTTACTAGTAATGGTGCCCAGCGTTGCTGGGCATAAGTTGAGAGCCTATAAATATTTTGGCCGCAATGGCTTTCTAAAGGTTGGTAGCTTGTAAATGTTTTGGCCACAATGACTTTCTAAAGGTTTAACAACGCTAAAAAGAAACATAGCTCCTACAGTGTTAATTAGGGCGGGAACACAAAATCGAAATGGCATTCAATACAAAATACTTTTGTAAATGTCAAATGAACTGAATTAATTGGTTTGTGACTTGCCCGTGTGTTCTATGCTAGAAGCGAAATTCCAAAACCAAATAGCATTCAATACAAACTACCTTTGTAAATTGAATAACAAATAGTGTATATGGATGTGTATGCAATAAATGTTGAAAAGGTATTGGGTCGCAATGAGAAAAGCGTGCAATAATAGTGATGTAATGCTTTATCTAATTCCCAAAGGTTTACAAACAATACCATGCACATGCCCAAAGGTTCACAAACAATACCATGCATGTGCAGTAATATTGATATAATGCTTTATCACAATACCGGAAGGTGCACAATTGACAACAACATGCATTTAACAATACATTGTAGGTGGTTTGTTGTCTATTGAGAGGCTCTATAAGTTAGCACAATTACAAAATCCATAGCATACAAAATCTCAAGATACAATTTAAATAAATAGACATTATTTAATCACATAGCAAAAGCAATTTAAAAATGAATTAATGGCATACAGTACACGTTTCTTCAAAAGGTACCTTTTTGTTTAAGTTTTTCTTTTGCCTTTGGGGATGTGGGGGGTTTTGTTTTCGCATTTAGAACACAAATGAAAATGTGACTCTGTTTGGTTTGCCATTGTGCAATATTGTTGTCAGAAGAAGTTATCAAGATGAACTGATTGCTTTTGCATTCGTAATGCAATGTTTTGAACCTGAGGAAGTCAAATGTCACACAATGAAACATGCAATGTTCCTGTCAGAAGAAGTTACCAAGATGAACTGATTGCTTTTGCATTCGTAATGCAATGGATTGAACTTGAAGAACTCAAGTACGTAGAAAAACTGATTACCAACACTCCAATATCAAGTAATCATGTATGCCATTTGTCATTCACGCTGATGATGCCATTCTCCGCGACATGTATGAGATAATTGATAAGATGTTTTCCATAATCACTTGCACACAAACAATCCCTCTTGAAATTTGAGGGTGCTGCAAGTGCTCTAAGAAATCATGTTCCCTTTGCTGCATGCATTAACTTGTAAACTTGTATGTGGATTGCACGTCTTTCATAAAGTAGCATACTTCTGATTCAGATATTGGAGTTGCATAAATGGAGAAGTTCAAGATTTCATAAGCCAGACAACAAATCCAGGGCCTACTTTCAATAGAGGAGCATGCAATTTGAGATAGAGACAAAATGAGGATTGAAGACCTACTTGCAGGAACGACTCACAGGCCTCCAATATCTTGATTTTATGCACGAACCTCCAATATTGTACATGTAAAAGCACCAAAGTTAACCTTAGATGTACAACAATATGTAAACAGCAACAACAGCTGGGTTACAAACAAAAAATAGCATCAAACTGGTTCATCCAGAAAATTGAAAAAATCATACAGTTTTGAAACAAAAGTAGAAAGAGCAACTATTAAGCAATACAATATCTAAGCTAAAGAGAAAAAATCATGGCCATTTTGATGGAGCGAAAACCGTCCGCCTACTCACAGGTTGCCAATCTCAAACTACCTGTGCCTGCCAATTCCCACTTGCAGATCGCCAGCGATCTTATGCCGACTCCCATGCAAGCATTAAGATACAGCAGACATAGCTAATGAAAAAAAAGGCTAGGAAGAGAGGCAGACAGAAGAGGCTATAAAGATAAGGATAAGGATGCCTTATGACAACAGTTATGTAAGGAAAAGGAAAAAACAGAACAAAATAACAGTCCAAATTTGCTTTCCTTAGTAGAACTTCATTAGAGTATGTGTCTATCTGCTAAGTAGAATCAAGATATAATAAGTAAAATCAACACATGATGGCCACATCTAGGAAGATAACAAGTTTCAGGTCACCGGAGCAAAAAGCTGGTAGGCAATAGCCAAGCTAGAGATGCAGCTCAGACGTATAACATTTGCCTTATACGATCCCAGTACCTGCAGCAACAGGTTGTGTATAATGGGCATGGGATGCCCTGCATACATACATGAGGCTATTGTATAGTCACAATAATTATTATTATGTAGATGGACTTGCAGCTTTTCAAGCATGTTTAGGAAGTGTAAAAATAATTTTATGCGGATGTAGCATGTTTCAGGTTATAATGGAGTACTAAACCTTCCTCATCAAGATAAATATTATGTGTAACAAATGCTGGTCTGGAAATAGTTTTCCTAGTAAATTATACCTATCCAATACTCAAAACCTTCAGTTTGCACATAGATATATAATCACGCTACATGCACTTGTAAAATGACAAACTCAAATGTGATAATATGAAAACTAAGATGGTCAATTTATCTTCGAAGAAAAGAACATTATACTTCTTAATATTAAGGCAATCATAAATCAAAGAGAGATATTTTTACCTCAGACAACGAGAATTTTCCTGGAAGTGAAGCTTATTGTGCCATCCTATAACTGAATCATAGGAAGGAAGGAAGGAAGGAAGGTTCTTTTATCGTCCGCGGAGGCCAATCGGCCTATGGGACCCAAATTACACTGGTGCATCAAGCCCGTTGCTACCCGGATTAAAACCCCCTTTGCAGGGAAAACCGTCGAAGAACAAGTCGCCCGCCAGCAAATTGCATAAATATACATATACACATGAATTCCCGGCACCTCAGGTAGGTGCCCAGGGGCAGAGGTGAGTTCGCAGATCTAAAACCTCCTGGAGGTAGGAGCCAAGGGATCGAACTGACGCCGTACTGAGTAGCTCGTGCAGGGGCAGACCAGGTCGCACCAAGAGAACGTAGCGAGCCCGAATCTGACTATAGGCTGGACAGCTCTGGAAGGCATGGCTTTCATAACAACCCCTAGTGGGCAACACTGACAAAGCCTGTCCTGGCGCGGCTCTCCAACCCACCGACCCATCTCAAGACGAAGATGGTGGGCCCCTGTTCGAATGGACGTGACGATCCTGCGCTTCTTCATGGGCAACTGAGAACGCAGGTAGAGCTGTGGGCCTCGAACCAGGGTGGGATTTATGTGCTGTTTATAGTGTGCCATCTTTACCTGTTCCAGAGCATGGTGGTCCTAGAGCTTCCCCAGGGAACAAGAGTCCAAATACCCCCTCAGCCTATCCCAGCCGGCGTTTGTGTGCACCTGGCGCACCTATGTGCGTCTACATTCCAGCGTGCCAGCCACTGGGCTCTCTTGTCCTTCCAACAAGCCTTGAGTCGATGCGGGCTCATCGCCACAGCGTAAGCCAAGTGCGGGAGCTGAGTGTCGCCCATGTTGGCCACCTTCTGGAAATAAACAATGTGTCTATCACTAATAGAATTTAGGGGGGTTTGATACACTCTAATAGTAACGCTTTAAAACTTTGAAACGCAAAGTTAGTTGTAGCGCGTAACAAAGAACAAAATTCATTTCTTGAAATGCGTTACAAAATTTAGCATTTGTAACGCGTTACAAATATGTTTGAAATGCGTTACAATTAAATATCGTTTCAACTCTGAAATGCGTTTCAAAGTAGAAGTTTGAAATGCGTTACAACTCCTCTGAAACGCGTTACAAATTAAATGCGTTACAACTTTGAAACGTGTTTCAAGTTAGATGTTGAAATGCGTTACAACTGACCCTTGCGTTACAAAATTCTAAAAACTTTTGAATTATTCTATTTCTTCATTTCTCAGCATCAGCGCCGCCTTCCTCTGTTGAATCCGCGATTTCTTTCTTCTTCGAATCAGCTCCAACATGCAAAGCGATCCCCTGGCTGGGTTATCTGCCTCTACGAGGAAGAGAAGGGCTCGTGAGCTACGTAAACAAGGAATAGAACAACCAATTCTTCCAAGGGAGAGTTATGCGGGCCAATTCTCACCTTGTTGGTGTAGAGATTGTTGCGGTCGACATGAACGAATACCAATGATTATAGCAGATCATCTACAAAAAGTTGGTCCATCTTGGTGTGCTCCAGAGAGTTTTTGCTTGCCTGCCCTATCATTCCACTTCTGGACAGGTTAGTATATGGTTAAGTTTATTTGCTTTCATATTTTTATTCCCTTTAAGTTCTATGTAATGGTGTTTGACATAACACATCACATCGCAGAGTGTAACTCAATTATGTTACATTAGTTTTTCAAAAGGAGTTTGGAGAAATATCCATGAGGAAGATGATGAGGTGGACTCAGCACAATGTCAGTCTAGATGTCGTACTCGCATGCATACATTGTGTGCCTCTATGATGGGGGGAAGTACGAATTCATCTTTAGCTTGTTCTGTGCCTAATTTATCTATGCCTTTAGATGTTGAAAGGATGATAAAGCAAGTTGATCGAAGGCGTCTTGGATTATATGAAGGGCCATTGCCATCTATAGGTCAAATATTCTCTTATTGGGGTAATAGATACATGATTAAAGATTCTACAATTTTCGTCTTTGGTAGAGGCTTATTCATTCTAAATGATGTAAAAGTTCCTTACAATGGGGAGGTGTCGATGATATATGGAGGTCCTATTTACAAGTCAGCTGAGTGGGAGAAATTGACACGATACTCATTCCGTATGATGGTGTATGGGTGTAATAACAATGCAGCTTCCATGGAGATGAGTGGAGTACAAGAGGACAATTTAAGGACCTATATTGATGGTCGACCAGAAGAACATGGAAATATAGCAGGATTAATCAATAGTTGCGGAGGGAATAAAACTCTAGTGAATTGTGTGTTTGAAGAAAGAAATACTGACAAAGAAAATGTCATAGTTTTGTCATGGTGATGGCTATCTACTTATTTAAATTGTAACTTTTCGGCAGTGCTAACGCCGGCGCTAACGCTTTTTCCGGCATGTTACGCCGGATTTTGCTTTTTCCGGCCACATTTTCGTATTCGGTCTGAAACTCTTTCACGAGATGATTTTGCGGATAGGGAAAATAACGCCAAAATGTTTCTGGTCAGGGCAGCGATGACAAAGGTTTTTTTCCGGATAGGTTTCTGTTTGCTTGGGAAACATGTATCGGTGCGTCAGATCATTCCGCCAAGATGATGCACAGAAACGAAAAAATCCCAGGAACGAAGATATCCCAGGATTTCGGGTATTTCTTGCTTAGTACCTGTAGCAAACTGTCAAGAAACGAAGCATTTTCTGGCAAAACCTGAGTGTTTGTATTTATCTGAAGAAGAGCTCGGATCACAGGAAGCAACAAGGTAAATCGCCTAGAATGGCTTTTGCTCGAGATTTGCATTGAAAAGCTGAAAAATCGCTTTCTTTACATCTATTTTTGCCCCATCTTTAGGTTTTTCTTTGATGGCATAGCATATATATGACCATGTGCTTGAGATCCTCACAGTGTGTCAGCGTCATAGATCATTCTATGAAGGTAACTATGCTTTGGAAGGTTATGTATTATATAGTAAACAATCACTTCTTGCTTTTATTGTTTTTAAGAAATAATCTAGCTAAGGCTCTGATGAAATAATCTTGGCACAATCTTCTTTACTTCTGCTCATGTGGTAAGTAGACTAGAAATCACAAAAAGGCATTTTGAAATGCAAATAGGAATGGGATCTATGTATTTCTTGACTATCCATCACCTCAATTGTCACTGAGATACTAATATAGTCTATTTTGCTCTTTTCATTTTAGAATTGTGCTATTCATTTGGATTCCTGTACCATTGTGCAGTTCATTTACAAGGCAGGCTGTCAAGAAGCTCATAGAGTGTGTGATCACCATTGGGACCGAAGTGTAGTAATTTAGAATGCCTGGTAAATCTACATTTTTTTAGCATCTCGAAATTATGCAACAGAACTAGAGCTAGGAAGAAGTATTTTTGAGAATACAATACAAAATGGGCTTCAATGTGATGTTGCAGTGTTGAGTACCATCATTGATATGTATCGCGAATGTGGTAACTTGGACAGATTGACGTTGCTTGCAGGTTTGGGTTCTGTTGCTAGCTCTCAAGATAGCAGGGCTGGATCTTCAGCTTTATGTAAGCAATTTTGTTCCTCGAGGCTGGTGTCTTGGCCGTAGTTTTCTTGCTTTTGCTTTAGGCCATAAATCTTGCTTTTATTTTAACCACTTGCTTCTGGAGCAGAGCGGTTGGGATTCCACAATTGGGTCATTGTTTGGAGCAGAGCAAAACAATTGGAACTCCATCAATCGGGTCATCGTGAGTTAGTACAGTAATATGGTAAGCTTCTCAGAACAATTGTTGTGGCTTTTGATATCAATTTAATAGAGAAAAAAGTGGATATATTCCAAAAGAAAGAAGGCTTTAAGGATTTTGCAATAAACTTAGTCTGTTTTCTCTATTTTTGAATGTCGATTTAAGTTATGTTGTTACGTCAGATTTTGGCATCACCCTAATCTTCCACTTCCGAAATGCACTCAATACTGCTCTAGGACTTTGAGGAAGGAGTCTGGGCACACACATAAATACTAGATCGTTAAAATTTTATTATGATGAACATAGAACTAAGTTTTGAGGCTGTTATCTTTTCAATTTCTGTTTGTCATAGAATTCAATCCTACATCGTAATAAACTTACTTTGTATATTCTATAGCGTGACATAGATAACAAATTCTTTTTCTATTGCTTTCTTTGATTAGATAAGTATACCAGTGCTATTATGAGTGGCATTCAGCTTCACCAAGGCTAACTTGGCACTTTCGATGACTGCTTCCAGTTGTGAAAGCCCAGATAGAAATGGACAGGAGCTTCAATATGTTAGAGCTTCAGGTAAAATGCTTTTTTGCAACAATACCATCTCTCTTTCATAGCCACTGTGGTATCAGAATCTTTCTTAGATTCAGGGTTTTGGAGCTGTTAGCTTGAGATTTGAAGAGAAGCCATAGGACAGGGGTACACTACCATAGTTTTTCTGGACTGGAGCCTGCCTTCCCAAATAATACGTCAACTAGAACGGCTTTTGTTCTGAAGCTTGGACTTTTTCTCCTTTGCCGCTGTTTTGAGAATGGGATAGTGCATGCATACGCTATGGTAATTTTCAGTTAATGAAGGATGCATGTCAATTGCCCCACATATATTTGCATGTATTCAGATTCTTTTGTCCAAACTGTTCAAAGATAACTTCATTGTCAAGACTGTGCAATTCCTATAACGTGAAAGAAACCACCGCATATGATTGAAACAGTAGAAGCATCTAGAGAGGAAAATGCTATGAGGCGTATGCCATTTTTGTTGATTATCTACATTTATTTTGTTCACAAGAAAAAAGGCAAGCCTTGTGTTCTACCTAACGAGAAACTATCACATCTTGAAGTTATCACATCATTATACAAAAAGTGGATGATTTCACATTTGTTGATCAAACAAAGCTGTAGATTTTAAGACACATCCTACTTAGGCCACAATTCGATGCACATACACTTAGGCCATAATTTAATGCATGCTTGCATTAACATCGCTTTCGCATGTCTTAAAATTCATAAATGGTAGCGATGAAGGCGCAATACACGTGCTTGATGAAGGCGCAATACACGTGCTTGGTGTTGCTCGACAACGTCTACAAGATTTTTTGGTGTTTGGAACGACAAAAATGGTATTTTTTTTCTAGCAACAATCTTTTTCCCCTTTTGGACGCAGTGATGGCCTTTTTTCCATAAAGATTGGAGGACATCCTGACAGGCTGTATATGAGCAACAGCTATGGGGGCCAAAATATTGCAACACCAATGCAAGTGTTCCAATATGACCACCGTTATGTTAGATATGGTAGTTTGATACTTCAGTGGCTTGATGCATTGAAAACCTCAAGAGTTTGTGTGATGCATTTCTTATAGATATGGGGTAGATAACGTCCTCTCCCGAGGAGTTATGGGCCATAAAAATGGCTGAGTGGCCATGTGGCCACGCAGGCCATTTTTCCGCCCATAACCCGGGGGGGAGGAGAATATTTTTAACGCCCTGGCCGAGGGCATTTGGCGAGCCGCCATAGCCAAGCTTGGCGCCCCGAGATCGCATTAAAGAAGAAAAACAAACTAAATGTAAGTCTATGTTTTCTAAATAGAACATGTGAGGCGCAGGGAGGCGGATTTAAACAGAGTAAGGGAGTCAGATTTGCACAGGGGAGGCATAAATGAGTCGGATTCCTGAGAATCGGCAATTTTGGGGCATTCGGCGAGAAGTGGACTCGTATTTCATTTTCCGCCCGACCTCCATTTTCCGCCCAAGCTTCGGGTGGAATCATCTCAAATCATCCGAAGATTAGAAATCATCCGAAAAAATCTACTAAACAAAACGTAAGCAAAAAGATTTTTCGACCTTTTTTGCTTGTGATGCGAAGGAGCAGGGGCCGGAGCAGAGCTTAGGCCTGCAAAAATGAAATTCCAAATACGAAAATCAACACTTAGAAGCCTGGCTATGGCGGCAGATTCTTTGCCTGGCTATGGCGGCAGATTCTTTGCGTAGCTATGGCGGAGGCCCAAACGTGAAAACAGAGGAAATGTTATGGACATAACATCCTGTTATGGTCATAACAAATTTGGCGACAGAATGCTACTGGATATAACATCTAAAGATCGACGGCCGAGATTCAATCCTACGGCTAAATGCAGAGGCCAAGGACGTTAAGGTAGTTTGATACTTCAGTGGCTTGATGCATTGAAAACCTCAAGAGTTTGTGTGATGCATTTCTTATAGATATGGTAGTTTGATACTTCAGTGGCTTGATGCATTGAAAACCTCAAGAGTTTGTGTGACGCATTTCTTATATGACCTCTGATAGGTAGCAAAGATCATCTTCCAAATTTATACAAGGGACTATTTAGGGCATTATCATGGTTCTTCTATTTAGGACTTCTAAGGGTGACATTTTCGAGCATAATTTTTTTGCAAATTTTCGTCTTTAGAGATAGATTTAACTGTCCCTCCACATTTCTTATAACATTATTTTCTCTACTGAAATCGATAAATGCAAAGCTAACACTTTGATGATATTGTCATTAGACAATTTCAGTAACAAAAATAATTACAAAATCAAATAATGCCCATTCTTGCCAATATCAACATGCGTTGTTGTCGAAGTTGCACATATGGATGTTAATGGTTGGGAAAAAAAAACACACGCCAAAACATTAGCCCGGCAACGCCGGGCATACATTTACTAGTCTTCTTTTTTATTTTGAGATGATGTTGGAAACTGTGCCTGGGAACGCCGCATGTTACGCCGCATGCGGCGTTCCCCTTCAATTTGCGTTCCCCCTTGCGGGACGCAGCCAGACAGCATTGATTGTCAATTTTGAATCCTCGTAGCTCCTTTTGATCCAAATCATCCAATAGACCAGACCGTCAGGACACCTTGATGCTGGAGTTCGATTTGAGTCTCAGGTTTTCTTCTGTTAACTTTTGGATTCGTGCATTTTCTAAGCTCCCTTTTTCTTTTTTCGTTTTTGAAAAGGAGCGGATGAAGATAGAGGTCTACTGCATCACAACTTGATTGATATGGCCCGACTTTGCTGTCAGATCTTTCAGGGTATGCAAGGTTTTGCGGCGTGGTAAGGGAGCAAAAATTTGCATATTTTCAGTGTTTTTAGGTCTTTTGGAAAAGCTCATGAAATGCTTGACGTCGTTTAGGCTTCAAGAAGCGGCTGTGTATTCTTCAAGCAGCAGTTGCTCCTCCAATGAATCACCATCTCTGGCTAAAGCGCCAAACAGGCCTGATTTTGAACCGCTTCCAGTTATGCCCAACCCCATTCGTCAAACTCAAATCTCAAGCGATTCCAAGCAGAAATAATCAGGAGGTATTTATTATTGAGGTATGATTGCATATTTGATTGTTTTGTGATGGCATGCAAGTTTCCAGTTATCTTAGCTAGCATTATGGATAACAATTATCTGTGTTGCCAGATCTAACCTTTTCAGAGACCAACGGCAGGGCATATCTGCGGTAGGATGCACAGGCATACCGACAATGAAGCTGCTAGAATTTGGCAAAATTTTTTTGCAAAATCTGGCCATGGATTTGGTTTTAGAATTTAGGGGCAATCTGGCTTTGAACTCCATCATAAAATGGAGAGAAATCAGTGCATTCACAACTTTCATAGAACTATGCGCAAAGATATGGGACTAGATATTTTGCACTAATGTATAGAAAACCTTAGCAGCAGGTGCTTCGTTATCTTTGGCATGACTAGCAGTGGTTGCTTGCTTCTTCAAGCAAAGCTCCAGGTATTATAAGAGGAGGTAAAAGCTCCTACCGGTTTTGATGAGATGTGTCAACATATATGCATCCGGAAGGAAATGTTACATGCAGCTTGCCTTTGCTAGAGAGTGCATATGGATGTTGATAATAGGTGCCTGATAGAAATGATTGGGTATGTCTAATCATTTATGATGATGTGTTTGTAAGTCTGATTTATGATGGTTGTTTGATGTGATGCAGCTTTGAGAGGGAGTCCCAACTACCATAGGAACCATTAAGCCTCCTTATCTTTGCTCAATATACGCTTTAGAATTGTGCAATGTGGGTAAGTCATAATATTATTTATTTGCCACTGCTCCATTCCTGATTTATATTTGTTGTTTATGTTTCTATCTGTTACGCAGGTCAGATCCACTCTTATTTTGTTTTACTTTATGCAGCTGGTAAAACATGCCTGCAAATATGTATGGGCTTCCATGTTTGTTGTGGGTAGTTGGTAGTTGTTTATGCAGCTGGCCTCCTCCGGCTCCTCATCGAAACTATGATCAACGATCTACCCCTATCTAAAAGATACCATTCCTGAATTCTCTGGAAGATCCTACGACATCATTATGATGTAAGACGTCTCAACTGCAACATCTCGCTTATGACTTAAAGGGAAGATATAAAATAAGTACTAATGTGTTGCTCCTGGTGTGTTGGTAAGGCCGCTCCAAATCTGTATGGGCTTCCATCCTTTCAGGTAAATCTTTTCTTACAATTTTTTCCCTTCTAATCATCATTTCGGAGCTTGCTTTGTTAGCCGGTTAATTCATGCATGGCCCGTTCACATGGGATGAAAAAAGAGCAGCAGCGTCAACTGCAGTCCGCCCAAAGCAGAAGTGCTGCAAAAATTTTTGACGCCACGCGTGTTGCTGCACGCGGGCCGGCTGCAAATGGTAGCTGCAAACCACACCAACTGCTGCACTGCTACGAGGAGATTTACCATGGGTTTTTCCCTCAATCTTCATCGGCCATGTGAATAGAACTTGCAGCCTGCTGCAGCGCAAGAAGAAAACTGCCCAAAATAAACTGCCGAAAAAGGCCTCATGTGAATCCCACAGCAGACTGTATTATTTTTCGTACATTTGCTGCAGCTGTTTATTGTGGGATCCATTGATATTTTCATTTTGTTACCAGTTAAGTCAATGGAGGCCCAATTACACTAAGCAAATCAGAATCCACTTTCTCTAACTTATAGTTTATGCGATGAGGATATGCAAATAGAATAGAGAACTTGATAAATCACAAGAGCTGGGAGAACGTTGCTGGGCTTCATACAGCCTATTAGTTATATTGAAAATTGGTGCTAAGCTTTAAATAGTTAGTAATGGAATAACAAGAAAAGGTAAGAGTATATATATTTGAATCAAATACATAGAAGTAGATACACAACAATCCCTAATATGTGATCTTTGGAATAGAATGAGCATAAAAGACATATCTGATCCAATTTATAGAAAATACACAATTACAGAGGTTGAACATAGAAATAAGCAAATATGCAACACATTGGTGGCAATGGTGTTGCATATTTTTCTTCAAACATCAGTTTGTCACTAATAATGGTTTTGGATTTGATGACACTCAAATGCAATCTTCCCTTGCATTTTGTCCTCACAATTGAATGTCGCCGTAGGAGTGCCTTCATAGAGTTCCTCTTTGTCGCAAGGGGTTTCACCCATATAGGGATATATGTTATAGGACCCAATTCAAGGTAATGTACAATAATATGATAACACCTGATTCAGTTGGTTCATTGATTGATGGCAATGACGCCTCATCTTTCACTTTTACATTGACTACGATGGTGATCTAAGGACGAACAAGGATATTGCTTCTACACAAATGTGTATATATTGACATTAAAGCCTTTACAACCTTTAGCAAAGAGGATGCACAATGGCTTAGAACATGTTGACTTATATAATGCAGTGATGAACATTTTTATTTGCTGATGGTTATGAGATTCCATTTTACACCCTTTATAAAACATCTCCAAATAACACTTTTGAACATACCATTTGTTCCTACTTAATTTCTTAATCTAAATGTCCATTTTTTCAACATACTTCTTAGGATCATACATCTATATGCACTTCCACAAACTGAGTAAAGCGCCCACATCGATTGATGCCCGGCATTGCCGGGCACACGTTTCTAGTAAGAAGTCTTTTCAAAGGTGAAGAGTTGATTCTAGACTATCGAGTACGAACAGATGTTCCTCCACAATTTGTTAGTGATTGAAAAACCAAGATTATCAATTGTGAACTAAACTTGATTCTAAAGCTTTAGTGTAATGAAGGATTGTTGTCTTACATCTTGTCATGTCTTTTAAATCTTTAATACTTTGAGTTTTAGAATAATGTGTATTATGCTTGATATGTATGTTAGCTTTCATATCGCTATGCAACGTCTTAATTATCCACTATAAATTGAAAAACTTATTGGTCTTTGGGTTTCATATTATTAGTATTATGTACTAACAGTCTTATTATTTTAAGAGAGAGGATGGGCATCGAATGTCCAAAAACAACTTGCATCGAAGGATAAGATCATAAAGGAAAATCCGGTGATTATTCAAGCCAAAGACCTAATCCACCTTTAATTGAGAATGCAAGAGATGAACCAGCTACTATTGACAATGCATATGATGAGATCACGACCAACCTTATAGAAGATTTTGCAACTTTTGAGCAACTCATGGAAGATGTGAACACACACACACACATATGGAGCATCATGACAATGCAAATAATGACAATAATGACCAAGAATATCCAACACAATATGTTGATGAATACATCATGAAGGAGGCTTCAAAGAAAATTGTATGAAGGTTGTACAATATCGCGGTTGTCAGTCAATCTATCAATACTCAGCATTCAAGCTCAGTACAAGATATCCAATATAGCTATTGACGCTATACTCAAGTACATCTCTCTTCCTTTGTGTCTATTCTCATAGTTTTGTATTATCTACTAATATATCGAATGCAGGTTTATAGGAAAATTATTGCCAGAAGGAAATAACATGCCTAAAAGTCGGCAAGACGCACGCAAACTAATCAAGGCGCTTGGTTTTGAGTATGAAAGCATTCACGTGTGTCCTAATGAATGCATTTTATATTATAAAGATAACAAGGACTATACCAGTTGCCCCATATGTGGATCAGGAAGGTATAAGGATGGATTTCAGAGTGATAAAGTCCCCGCTAAAGTATTACGTTACTTTCCTATGAAAGAAAAGGCTGCTCTCATGACATGGCATGCACACCACCGTAGCAAGGATGGGATTATGCGTTATCCTGCAGATTCTAGGGCATGGAAATTTATAGAGGAGACATGGTCTGATTTTTGCAACCTGAACCTAGGCACATTCGTATGGGGTTGGCAAATGATGGCTTCAATCCATTTTCACAAAGCGGCCTCTTGGTCAGCTGGCCGGTAATGCTTGTAAATTACAATATTCGCCGGATGAATCCATAAAGCGTTGCCACATAATGTTGGTCATGATCATTCCAGGTATTTGCTTTAATATAAATTTAATATCTTTTTGAAATCGACTAACATTGATTGTGCATATAACAAAGGGCCTTCCCAACCAACGAATTTTGATGTGTACCTTTCTCCGTTAGTTGATGAGCTTCTACAACTATGGGATGGAGTGCCAATGGTTGATGCTTCTAGGACAAAATTTACGGGACAAAACTTCATCTTGAGGGGTATTTTGATGTGGACAATGCATGACTACCCAGGCCTCACCGTATGTACAGGTGCGTGGTTAAATAGCCATTTACAATTTGACATGGTCGCGGATACAACATTTTAAGACCTTACATTGAAATGTAGGACTCCAAACAAAAGGCAAGTGTGCCTGTGTGCGTTGTGGTGAGAAGGTTACGGCTCGTTACTCCAAAGAAATGAGGAAGATGGTTTTTGAGGGTCACGATAAATTTCTTCCAGAACATCATCCATTGAGGTCGAGAAGAGTTGAAAGCAACGTGCCACAAAAGTCAATGACCTCAAAAGATTGGTTTAAGTTGTGGAATAATGTTGAGCATGGATTGATGCATTCAATGAGGGGGTGTGTGAAGGACCTGAAGATATTGTGATGGATCCTCCTGATGGTATGAAGTGGCTTTCAAGATTTTATCAATTGCCATATTGGACCGAATTAAAGTTCACGAGCCTATTAGATCCCATGCACATAATAAAAAATGTGTCAGAATCAATATGGAAACACATTACGGGAGAGAAAGACACTGAAGGAGCAAGGGCAGACCAACTTCAAGTCAAGCCTGCACAATGTGCTTGGATGAGATCAAACAAACCACCTCCATGGGTTCTAACAAAGGGTGACTATCAAAAGGTGTGTGCTTCATTAAAATCTCTACGTACTCCAACTGGTTACTCCTCTTCCATGCGCAAATGTTGGACAAAGGATGGTAAGCTCCAAGGACTCAAGTCACATGACTTTCACAAGTTACTAGAGGTAAGTTATGCACACTTATTATACTCATTGATGGGTAAGAGCATGTTAGGGCCTACATGTTTTGGAAACTACCTGGAAAATACTCTGGGTAGTCAAAGATGATGATATATTTGAGTTCTTAATATCTTCTTGACATCACAAAGTACCTTACAACATGTATGTACTACTACTCTTGAATATGTAGCATTATAACAGGGGGTTTTTCTTTCCATTTTTGTACTGTTTTCTCTAAGGTTTTCATATGATTTGGTGGCCGTATTCATCCAGGTGTACTAAATAGTATTTCTAGAGTGCACCCTTTTGTCAGCCGTTGATTTTAGAAAAGGGGCAAATCCTGTGGTGGAGGCTTCTTTATTTTTGGTCCTTCCATTATTTTTAGGGTTTGTAGCCAGGGTAACATTTAGGGCTAGGCCTTCTGGAGCCGAGGTTGATGTCGTTCATCCCTTTGCACAGTTTGTTTGGTGGGTTTTTTTTCCCCCTCCTCTTTGATGTCGGATTCATCCATGAAGCTTCTGCTGCACAGAATCACGTTTTCTCCATCTTGTGCCGCCCCTGCTCTGCCTTGTTTCAGCGTGATTTCTTGAGTTCTCCTTCGGCGTGCTCTTTCCGAGCCTACTTATACCCTTCCAGTGCAGAAATCTTGAACCAGAAAAGAAATCGACCCAATAGATCGTTTCGATGATCCAAGAGAATGCCCATAGAATTTTCCTGAGAAACCCAAACTGCTTTTACTGCCCAAAGTGACTCTAGAGCCCATTTTGCCAAAGATTTGAGGCTTGGAGGAAGATTGGCTATGGCGGAAAGGGGCAAGAAGGCGTAGAACCGCAAACCCGAGGTTCCTATGTCTCATGTTTGCCCAAGTCAAGGGTATCGCGATCTTGGGGCCCGATAGCATGGAGAATCAACAAGCCCAAATCACTTATGTTGAAGCCTGTTCATCCACGTTTTCTTGAATGGAAGAAGCTAGTGAATGCGGACACTGCTAGAGTGAATCACCGCACACGATAGGCTTCACACATGTGTTGTAGCAGGACTTTGTTTAATAATATTATGTGTTCGGATTTTGTTCTCCTTGCTTGATCGTATCAGTAGTGACTCCCAAACCATCCTCATGAAATATTATGCTGACATGAAAATATTGGCCCAGCTTGTTTTTAGGCGGACAACGAGGCTGGATTAGGTTGTTGGAGCAGGCAAGGGTGATCACTCTGGAAATTGAAGTTGCAACTTAAGCCAGGTAATTAATCTTGCATGTAGTTTGCTCCCATTAGCAAACGAGCTTATTATCCATATGTAGCTGGTCTACTTAAAAAAAAAAACGCTGTTTTGTAGAAGTAAAAAGACAGAATGGCAAACGGGATTTGGATACTTGGCATATCTATCTACTTGGATAGCAGTTTAGAGTAGATGTAAAGTTGAATAGGATGATACCTAACTGGGTGCAGCAGTTTCCATGCGTCAATGTCAAATTGAGAGAGCCTCTACTATATCTTGCAGTAGCCTATAATTAGACTATTGGAAGGCTTAGTCGCCCTTTTCTAATCGCATGCTAGTACAAAGCTGGAGAATTAAGTTGTGCATCTGCTCCAATTATAAACAAATGTAGATGACATTGCGTACGTAGTGTTTGTCCCTTTCATTTAGCATTAATATTTGAAGATTTTTGAATCCAATACAGTAAACTGATGCCAGCTCAGCTCAGGTAAGATAGAATATCCATTCGAATTGGGTTGCCCTTCGCAGGTTGTCTTGACATCTCTAGTATATGAAAAGCAGAATATGTAGCAAAATAACAGGGGGTTCCAGGGGGATATGATATCGATGTAATCCCTGAAACCATAGACCTAAGACCATTAGAGGTAATTTGAGATCTCCTTTTGTCCCCATAAGAATCCTCCAATAGAATGAGTACTCTACATCAAACTGCAATTAATGCAGCATTAACAACTTCATTGCTGTCGTTTTTTCCCTATAACTTTTGATCTACTCATGAAAATGCTGCGGCGTTTGTTGCATTAGATGCAGAATGAAAAGATCTTTCAAGTGATATATGGTTATGATGTATTTCAATACAAGCCATATGTGTTAACCTTAAAAAATATGGTTTTTTATTCTTTTCTTATATATTTACATCCCAAAAGATATAACAATGGGTTGTCATTAGAAAGATCTTGAGGAGACGAATCCATTGCCACAAATAGTGTTCGAATCGGAGTTTTTGATCAAAAGTTATAGTAGAAAAATGACACTGCAAAAGTTAGTTAGAACTGCATTAATTACTGCTGCCACATAATACTGGAATAAAATACACTGGAGCTCTTCTCTTATTGGACAGTTTAAAAAGCTGATGTGGCTTTTTAAGCATCCCTTAATGGGACAAAATGAGATCTCAAATTACCTCTAATGCCATATCCATAAAACAATTCAATGGGTTATTATAAAAAAAACATAGATTTAAGATAAAAAATAGTCACGTTAGCTCACTGGTTAGATTGGTTAAGGTAGTCTTATTAGGGCATTGAGTTATTTTGGTAGAGGTTCAAACTCCCGTATTTCATATTCTAAAACCTTAAGCGAAGCCGTATAGAGGCTCGATATACTATCAAAACCTTAGGCAAACTCGTATTTGACATCTCAAAATCATAGGCGCCCCCAATCATAAATGAGCATAATTGAAACGAGAGGTGCCCAGAGGCTCCAACATACAGTCTGAGCCGTGGGATTGAGCCGTGAGTCAATCTTGTAGTCTAGGTACTTTAAAATACAATTATGTACTTGTACAGAAGTACACAGAAAAGTACCTTTTTGGTAATTTTTTTATGTAGGCCCTAACATGCTTTCACCCTGATGTTTGTTTTTAACTTCACTATTTCTTGCATGTAGGAGTACTTGCCAATTGTTCTACCAGGTACTCTACCTTCAAACATTTGTGAACCCATTTTCAAGCTAGCCAAACTATGCAGGTATAGCACTTGTACCTTCTCATGGTTAATAATTCACTTATGTTGATGTTATATCATGTTGTAGGTGGTTGTCATTGAGGGCGATTACCATCAATGACCTACCAGGAATGAGAGAATTAGCAGCCGAAGTATTGTGCTTATTTGAAAAACGATTTCCCACTAGCTTTTTTGACATCCAAGTGCATTTAATTGTTCATCTTGTCGATGATATCGAGTGGGCTGGTCCAGTATCATATCGATGGATGTTTTTCCTCGAACGATTTATGAAGGTGCTCAAAGATTTTGTTCGTCAATTAGCAAGACCTGAAGGGAGCATGGCCGAGGGTTGGATTGCTCAAGATTGTGGATTTGCAGTTTGTCCTTATCTGAATTCAAGAGATAAAGAAGAATTGAAGCTTCTAGCACCTGACGAGTGTGACGGTAGGCTATACAACAAGGGAACAACTTACACATTGGCCTACAATGAGATGTCAGCAATAGTAAGTAATGAGCAATGTATGACAAAATGGATGCAAAAATATAAAGAGGCTAGAGAATGCATTGAGCTCCAACGTCAAGATTGGCGTCGTTCTCACAGGGGCCCATTTCCTCCCGAGCTACAACAACTACCCGATAAAATATCTTCTAAGTGGTTGTTGGATACTATATTGGATGAAGCCAGGAGGGGGACACCAATAAGTGACGAAGAGAAGCAAATAGCATTTGGAGCTAGTCAAAAGGTATATCTAGTGGCTGCTAGTATTTTCTTAGTTTAATTCAATTCTTATGTATGCTCTGATCTTATGCCAATTGATAGGTCACTAAATACAATGGATACATACACAATGGAAGACATTTTCGTATCGAGAGAAGGGACAAATCACGTTTCACATTTGATTCTGCTGTCTCATCTATGTTCACAGTATCAAGTCGAGCAAGTGCAAAGGACAAGAATTTTGTAGATGCTGATATTGATTATGTGGGGAAGATACAAGAGATAATAGAGCTTGACTATACCAAATTTACAAAAGTTATTTTCAAAGTTAGGTGGTATGATGTCATTTTACGCGGGTCGAAGAGACAAGAATGATCTTTGTGCTATAAACGCACGAAGGACTATACCAGATGAAAAAGAGCCTTATGTGTATCCTGAGAAGTGTGAACAAGTGTACTTGCATCCTACGACAAGTGAGATGTTTGGATTTAATAGTTTTTCTCTTTAAATATTTTCTTTTGGAAGTTTGTATTATATTTTTCGATTCTAATACTACAATATTTTGGAAGTTTTTCTAATTTGTTTCCCTATAGACGATCCCAATTGGTTATATGTTGTCCATGTGAACCCTAGATCCAGAAGGGTATATGATAATTTGGACGTGGAACTTGCAAGCACATCAGATACAACATCAAGAGAACATGATAACGTGAATGTTGGCCAATATGATGAATCATTGCATGACATGAATGAGAATATGGAAGGGCCATCGACAAATACCTTGCGAGAAGACACAATCAATGAGTCATATCAGACAGAGATGTACCCTGGCATCACATTAGAGGTGATGCTTGATGTTGAAGAAGAAGATGTCATTGTGGGTGAGACAATTAATGTCGACGGGATGCTTTTAACACTTGAAGAAGAGATGAACTTATACAAGATGTAAATTCTAATGAGGTATTCTAAATTAAAGACCTCCATCCCAAAAAAAAAAAAAAAAAAACTCCCATTCCTCCCTTCTTTTTCTTGTTCTTAGTGTTCGTCTTTTGGTTTTTATTCTCATTCGACAAAACCTTGACCCCAATATAGAGGTCTCTTCTATTTTGATCGGGCAAGGGAGGGCCAAATGGTTATCTGTGGGTTCGATTCCTACATGGTCAATTTATTGGCTTAAGCACCTCAACTTCTACTATCTTCCAATTAACTACCATGTGCCGTGGGATAACTCTGACCTTTCGGATGCATGGGGAGGGTTTTTTCGTTCTCCCTCTTGAGGTCTCTCTTCAAACCCTCGAGGAACCCACGCACGCCAAGCTCTCAACAACTTCAGAGGTAGGGAAGGCTGCCAAATCCTAAACCCTACAGATTTGATAGGGTTTAGTTATCGGGGAATCAAAACAACTCCATCTGTTAATCCCACCGTTCAAATGGTAGCTTATGTCCCAAGAAATGGCCCTGAAAAAAAAATTTGGCCATCCACCACATGGATATGCCAATCCCCAAATTTCCCCTTTCTCGACATAGGGGCACGGCGGAAAAAGGACTTGTTCCAACAGTTCGGCCAAACTATGGAGCTCGGAATGGGGTTCTAACTCTGGGCATAAGTCCAAAGCATCCAACTTACTGTAGGAACCAGGTATTATGACCAACAAAGCCAAACTCAAATTGCTATAGGCAACTAGTCAACCTTTCGCTCAATGCACTACTAGCCTAGTGCTATAGTGTAAAGATAGTATGTACTTGGTAATCTGGGTATTTGATCGATTGTCTACTTCGCAACCATGTGCCGTGGGATAACTCCGACCTTTCGGATGCAATCCTGCAATCGAACTGTCATTTCGAGCCTTCTGGCATGCACAGTCGTACGATGTCCTGCTTGTTACGAGCCATCGTTGCGCGGCAAGTTTGGAACCGGTGCATGGGGAGGGTTTTTTCGTTCTCCCTCTTGAGGTCTCTCTTCAAACCCTCGAGGGAACTCTGCACGCAAGCTCTCAACAACTTCAGAGGTAGGGAAGGCTGCCAAATCCTAAACCCTACAGATTTGATAGGGTTTAGTTATCGGGGAATGAAAACAACTCCATCTGTTAATCCCACCGTTCAAATGGTAGCTTATGTCCCAAGAAATGACCCTGAAAAAAAAATTGGCCATCCACCACATGGATGTGCCAATCCCCAAATTTCCCCTTTCTCGACATAGGGGCACGGCGGAAAAATGACTTGTTCCAACAGTTCGGCCAAACTATGGAGCTCGGAATGGGGTTCTAACTCTGGGCATAAGTCCAAAGCATCCAACTTACTGTAGGAACCAGGTATTATGACTACCTTGGCATGTTGGAGCCTAGGTGGCATGGTTGAGCCACCTTGGCATGTTGGAGACTAGGTGACATGTTTCAGCCACCTTGGCACGTTGGAGCCTAGGTGGCATGGTTGAGCCACCTTGGCATGTTGGAGACTAGGTGACATGTTTCAGCCACCTTGGCATGTTGGAGCCTAGGTGGCTCAAACATGTAATGAGACATGTTCCACAATGAGACATGTAATATGTTCCACTCGGAATATAAATGGTGTGGATTTTTGCCATTGAAAAAATTGGCTAACAAGTTGCCACTTGCCTTATTCCACTTGTCAATTTGCCTAAATGTGCAAATGGCCATAATGTTTGGCTCATCCTTGAATGTTTGATGGTGTAAATAACCATTTAGCCTACAACTATACGAGAGCATGTGTTAAGAATATGGGTAAGACATGCCGTATGTTAAGTAAAAGATAAGTTGGGGCAAATTTTGCCTTGTATTTTGGCCACATGGCCTTGGCTACAAAATCCTT
Organism: Isoetes taiwanensis; assembly: GCA_021234155.1. Lineage (NCBI taxonomy): Eukaryota > Viridiplantae > Streptophyta > Lycopodiopsida > Isoetales > Isoetaceae > Isoetes > Isoetes taiwanensis. The sequence goes on along the minus strand of JAJEKV010000080.1, from coordinate 3,050,256 downwards.
GAAAAAGCAATGGCTACTAAATTTAAAATGCAAAAATATCTCTAAGGCATCCATGAAGGCATAAAAAATATCGTGTTGTGGCACTATGGGTGATACCATGGCAAGGTATGTCTTAAAAGTAAAATATTTTTGTATTTTTATATTTCTAAGGCAAAGCCGTTTACAAAAGAAAAATGGCAAAAAAAAAGGGGCCTAAAGCACTTCCCCCTAAATAACTTTTAACACGTGAATTCTAACGAGGTAAACCTGTGAATGTCGATGATGCCTGGCTTCAGACAAAAAAAAATCGAATTGATCCGTTGCCTTTAATATGGAAAGAGCCTAATGCCGATTAAAGGTTACGTTAGGGATCGCTCTTTATAGATCCAACAACACTCTCTTCACTGACGACAACATTAATTACTATTGAGTATAATACTACTATAGACCCCATTTTTTAATGTCTTAAAATATACATGTCTATACATTGAATGAAACCATTGAAACGCTGAAGGAATATTTTTTTATTATTACGTTACATGCTGGACCAACCTTCCAACCGAAATCATGGACCATTGAACTCCTAATCAACAATTTTTTGAACCGAATCCATTCTTGGCGGCCCGGTTACTGTGTTGAATGGGCGGGAAGGTACTTGATGGTTCTATATACGAGGCATAGGCAAGGAGATTAGGGGGATTTCGGACTTCATTTTTCTTTTAGTCATTGGCGATCAAGTAGGGGAGCAATCGATCTTCAAAGAACGGGGAAGGCAAATCGTGCCATTTGTTTTGAGAAAGGAGCAGGATGACATCAGAATGGACTTAGGTTTCCTTGTATTTCGTCCTCAAAACAACCAAGGAGCAAGAATCAGGTAAGATTTGTCTTCAATGTCTCCTGAGCATGTTCTGAATGGCTGCCAAAAGTGCTCGTGCTGTCCATTTTGCAAGGTTGTTGGCATTATTTTTTAACTCAGTGCTTGTTGGCTCTTGCAGTTCAATTTCGTTACCATCCCTCAGAGCTACGTTGTTACCATCCAGCAGGCAATCGAACCTCAGAGCTACGCACAGTGCTAGTAACTATTGGACACGAAATGCAGGAAAAGAGGTAATTTTTTGTTGAACAGGTGACTCAGTTAACAGGTGAGTGAGTTCTCAGAGTGGCATTTTGCTTTCGTATCTTTCTAATTGCTTTCGTATTTTTTCCAAGTTTGTTAGCTGTTAGTCAAGTAGTCTAGGTGGATTCATGCAAATAAATTGCTGCAATTATGACTTGTGATTTTGGGGATTCGTATGATGCATAACTTCCAATAGCAGGCAACAACTCCCCTCATGTTCCAAGATAGTATGTTTAGATAATCGAAGTGGAAATTCTGAGAATATTTAGGGGCAAATTGCTTTGAGCAGCAACGAACCAATTACTTTGGCTCTGCAGTCTTTCCCATCCACTCTGCAAAAGATAGATGAAATAGTATGGTCGATTAAAATATTGGTATGAGTTACCATAGTTGCACCTTGCATGATTATTTTTGATGAACTTTTGTTTTGTTGTATCTCTGTTGGGGTGCACCATTATCTGCTTTTGCATTCTTGGTCCTAAAGTGACACCATGCTGAAAATCTTGTAATATTAGGGCAGAAAGAGATGCAAGAAAATTGGGCAAATTTCAATGTCTTTTCACTAAATAATTGACAAACTAAAAACTATTTGGGTTATCTGAGTTCACTTTTGTTATATGCACATACCAGATATTGGGCATTGCACGTGCTGGGCTCTGGAGTGATTTGGCATTGAAATGTAGTTCAACCATCTCTGGGCATCGTTTATACTTTGTGCCGGAAAATAGGGCATCTTGCAGCAAAAAAAAAAAAACGATCTTATGGATGACCCATGTCCTTACTAATCAGCCTTATCTTGCAGCCCACCTCTTCAAGACTGCAGTTGCGATTAAGAAGGTGCCAGCTTCTATACGATTTGGAATTCTTGTAAAATCACTCCCATGTGTCTATCTGTGTTGCTTACACGCCGCTTTCCAATTTTCCTCTTTCTTTTCTAGGGCATATACTATTTAGAGGAGGTGTTGATATTGTTGAAGAACTTAGCCGTCTTATCACGAATTCTCTCTATCATATTATAGAGCCTTAAAAAGGTAATGTAAGGTTTAGCTTAAATTTTGGTTCTCTTAGCTTAAGTTTAATTGATTCTTGTATTATTTAAGCTTGTTAGAGTTCATATATATTAATTGTGTTCGGCAAAAGCTTCTTTACTAAGTTTATCTTATTGATTGTGTTTCATTCATAGGAAATAACATGGACGATGTCTTGGAGGACCCTGTCACTTATGCTATTAAAGTTATCTTAAGCATGTTTTCTTGGATCAAGAGAGAGGAGCATTTCTGAGCATCGGATGTAATGGGTGCATGAGAACCTAATACCACTATTAGAAGGGCGTATATGATGAATGCTACGTATCGTCAGTGGTATATAAATCATTATGGTCCTCTTTCTACCACTACCACTCCTACACAGTCACATCCCGTAGCCACTAGAACCTCCTTGCCCACTCCTTCTAACACTCCACTTGTTGGGACTTCTGAACATACACCCTTTAGAGATTCTCAATCTGTTGATATAAATGACTCAGAAGTTGGTCCAAGAAAAGGAAGAGGACCAGGACGAAGGAGAAGTAGAATTGCAGACGAGCAAGGACCGATTGAGTATCCACGTGTAAGTACTTATTTTTGCATTTTAGTTATTTATGGAATTGAAATTGTAGCATTTAAAGATGCGAGTTAGGATTTAAGATTAAATACTGGATAGTGTAGACATTATATCCATGTCTTAAAATTTGTAATGTCATAAGCTAACATTATTTATTGATTTTTAATCATCCAATGCACGCTTATCTTTCAGATTGGCCGATTTAAATATTCGTCGGATACCATCATCATTGAAGAGGGATCACGAGGCAAAGTAGTTCCATTGGCAGTCACTTCCTTAGGTTGTCCTTCTTATGGTGCAGGTGCAATGGAATTCTCAAAAAATATAAGTAGAGCAGCAAGGGAAGTATTATATTGGAAGAACCCACATTTGGACATGAAACATCAGAGGCGGGAGCATATTGATGTAGTAAGTAATTGTTGTTTTAATTTTTTTATTAATGATGTTTTTTAACAAGCTAAACGTAAAGTTCCACATGTGTGATATAGGTCTTCGAGAGATTAGAGGAATGGCACGGAAAAGGATGGAGTAAAAGAGAAGTCATGAGGATTATAGGACAATCTTTTAGGTAAGTTAAATTTATAACTTTGTTTAAATACACATTTTAATTATATTTAAAACTACTTTTACAAGGTTTTTAAATTTAGATTGATTGATGATATCGCCAAGGATAAAATCACGACATGTCCTCCACAATTAGAGGACAATCGTCAGGCATGGGAACACCTTTGGAGAGAGGGACAAAGGAAGAAACGGGGTGAGAGAGTAGAATATGCTCAACAATGTTATGCGCAAACGTGAGTTTTTCTTTTTAATGTAAATTTTCGCTTAGTCTATATTATAGTTAAAATTTATTGGCTTTTTATTCTTTTATTTATAGGCAAAGGGAAGTTCCGGGAAATCCGGCGGGAAGTGGAGGCAAAGTTACATTTCGTACTCGATTTGTACGTGTTAGCAAAATTTTTATCTTGTACTAATTTACATATGTACTTACACTTTTTTTTTCATTTAATAGTATGAAATGTATGATCGACCTCCGTCGGAAGAGGAATCTCGTCTTAGTAGTACTCTCAACTACGTAAGATGCAAAACATCTAGCAAGGCATGGCATTTGGCCGATGGGAGGCGACATCGAAAAGGTAAATTTTTGATTATGAAATTAGTAATGAACTTATAATTTAATTTTATGTCATTTTCTTGTATAGGCCATTGAGCAATTGCTTCTTCTGGATGATATGGAAGTACAAGCTGATAATGAAGATCTACCTAATAATGTTGAACAAGATGATATTTATGCATATCAAAATTATGATGATGGGCATGATGGTAGTGGTGCAGCAGGCAGCTATGCCTGCTGAAACAATATTGTATTTTTGTTGAATTAATAAAAAAATTTCTTTTTGTTATGCTTTATTTTGTTATTATATAAAGAGAATCTGAAAATAAAAATGAATAAAAGTTCGTCCAATTTTTTTTTTTGTAACAGTTCATGAACTTGCAATGCGTTTCAAAGGTTTTTTTTTATTTAATATTGTTCTTTGAAATGCGTTTCAATATTGAAACGCGTTTTTGTTTCATTTTAGTTGAAACTCGTTTCAAACTTGTTATGCGTTACAAAGCCATTATGCGTTTCAAACTTGTTATGCGTTACAAATTCGTTACGCGTTTCAATTGACCCTATCATTCGTAACGCGTATCAAATCAACATTGTAACGCCATTTTTTAATTATATTATATTATTTTTTTAGTTCAAAAAAGCGTATCAAAAAGCGTTACAAGCATAGGGGTTTTCTTCTAGTGTATCAAGGGCCGCATGCTGCAGGGGCATGAATCCTGTCTCCTGCAACAAGATCTGATATGGAACTGAGGGCTTGACCCCAAGTGCCCGCGTCAAAAATGCCTTCTGGACCTGCTCTAAGTCGTTCCAAGTCGCCAAAGACACCACTGGGTCCCACACCTCGACCCCATACAGAAGAACTGGCTCCACCAATGCCCGAAACAAATGTGGCTGGTGGCCCCAGTCATACAGCTCTGCCTTGTGACTATTGTTTTGCATTGCGTACATTGCCTTCCAACCTGCGGTCACCCGAAGGCGAATGGATGCATCCCAATACATTGAAGATGGAAATTCCACCCCCAGGTACTTGTAGTGGGTGTGACCTCTACCCTCGCCCACGATAAGTGTGCCGGAGGTCTTTGGATGGCGTGAGGAGGATATGAGGACCACCTTAGTCTTGGCGGGTTGACACGCATGTCCGCCCGGGCAGAATGTGTCCAAGGCATCTAGGGCGTGCACGCATGCCCTCGGTGTATGGGCCAAGAGGTCCACATCATCGCATAGATGAGGCCCGGATGACACGGTACAAAGAGCGATATCGTCCCCCCATTGGCAGCAAGCCGGGCTTCAACCGGGTCAATGTAAAGTCCAAAGAGTGTGGGTGAGAGAGGACAGCCTTGCCCTAACTCCAATACTGGCGGCAAAATGGCTGTCCCTTGGGTTGCATGCGGCCTATCAGCTCTCGTGATCTGTGCTAATGCGTTTTGCAGATCCATAGGGAGCCCCAGATGGTGCAATCTCTCCCACAACTTTTCTCGGGGTACTGTGTCGAAAGCTTTTGCAAAGTCCACAAAACAGCAGTACAGGTCATCCCCGACGGTTCCTATTTGTCCTCGACCGGGGCCACGGTGTGAAGATGTGATCAATGGTCGAATGTGTCGGGGTCGGGAAGCCCTTGGCTAAGTGCCCGACTTCCCACCTCGCCCATGTGGTTTTCTTTGTTCCGAGAATGCTGCAGCGACTTGGCAAACACCGGTGACCATGATGGTTCGGTGGTGGGCGGGCCGATTGTGGGTCCCCTGCCTTGTAGATTGGAACAACCCTGCTTGTGATCCATGACTGGGGAAAACCCTCTTGCAGCGCCCTGTTGAACAGTGCAGCAAGGACGGGCACTATGGGCTGTCCTGCCCACTTAAGCAACTCCGCTTGCAGGCCGTCTAAGTCTGCTGCCTTCCCATTAGCCAGGCGCTGCAGCCCCTCTTCGACATCTTCTTCTGTGATCACCAGTGGTGGGCCATGTTGCGGGGGCACATCTGTCCGTGTTCCCGGGGGATCATAAAGCTAATGCAGGTACTGCTCCCATTGCACCGCCGTGATGTTCCCCGTAGGCTGTGCTGGCCTGCAGAGTACCCTGCCCCAGAAAGTTCTCGGGTGGGCATAGGGCATTCTGATCAAAATTTCTGAACCGCAACAACATCTTTGACCATGACAGAACATAATGTGAAGAAGAATTATACGTGGCACATGCAAAAGCCTCTCCCTAAGCAAAGGCCTAACCTGTATACACATCATACTCCATCGTATAACCACCAGACTGGCCTTTAAACATTCAACCAAGCATGGTTCCCACTGCATCTCGAAATAGCAATTGTTTTCCTGCCCCGTCACCAGCTCCGGCTTAGGACAACTCTTAAGGAATAGGCATCTGCTTTTCTGTTATCTGGCCGCTTTGGGTATCTTCTGGCACCGAATCTGCTTTATCTTTCTCAGATTCTTTACTCTCCTTGCATGCAAATTTTGAAAAACACATGTATCCAAGCAGCAGGGTAGCCCTTAAGCTCGAAATATCGCCGAAAGACTATTTTTTTTGACATTTGCATTTTTTTTCACTATTGTTGAGTAGGATCAATTAGAAGTGGTGCCAATAAAATATCGCCACCTTATCTATGAAATTTTCTCCCTCCACCCATAAGTTAGCCTACATCACTAAATGATGGATTCTTGGATTCGCCCCCATGTGAATTTTATTCTTGGTAATTATTCTAAAATCGCCCCTTAACCCCTTAAAATCATGTAAAATTAATGCGAATTCTATTCTTGGTGAGTTTTTTAGAATTGCCATTTACCTCCAAGAAAAAAAAAAAAAAAAAAGGGGAAAAACCATGCATGTTATATGGATTTCATGATCCAGTTCCAACATCCATGTATGCAATCCTGGAGTATTTTTGCTTTTGGTCTGTTGTTTATCCAATCTTAAAAAGATGACTGAAATCAAATCACCATAATATGCAATCATGCCTCGGCTAAGTTTGTGTACTTGTTGTTGTTTAGCCCTTAGTGTGGAGCTATTGAGATTTACAATCATATGCCAATGTCTGGTAATATGTATATTCATTATGTGAGCATTACACTTACAACTGTATACGGACTTAACAAATATATATCGTAGACCCAAATTTTACTTGAGAAAAAAGTATATATTCCATCACTTGATGGATGAAAGATTCGCCAAGGTTGCTACAGCTCAAATTGAAGCCCGAAACAAAATCGCCAACATAACTAATCGAAAAAAGCTAAGATTCGCCTCACATTCTAAATTACACCTATAAAAATTTGGGCTTAAGGGCTACCCTGCCAAGCAGTCCAATTATCTGTGGCTCTAACAAATGACCTTAAACGGGGATAGCTGAGGAACAATAGAATCATGTATCCTGTTTAAAAAGTTGAACCAGAAGCTAAGAAATCGGGACGGTAAGAAGCGTGATGCAGTGGATAAATCGAAGTTGAAATCGGGTGATGCAATGTGAGTTGTACCAGTAAGAATTGTGGTTGTTGCCTAAAATTTACCCGACTTCCTAAGGCGGGATTCTATCCTGCCTACAAAGTGTGCATGTATGGCTAAAGTTTTGCCCAACGGATGTGTGGTGAGTTGGTATAGGCCTAGTAATGCCAAAATGAATGTGCACTTGGTCAGGGGTTCAACCCCGGCCAGTGTATGTTCATCTTTGGGAGTTGGTTACTGGGGTTATACGATGATGATCCCCGACGTGGTAGAATTTGTCCCTATACGTGTCCTCCACTTTGTCTGCCATAAGGCGTGGTAGAATTTGTCCCTATACGTGTCCTCCACTTTGTCTGCCATAAGGCGGTGGTATACCAGTAAGAATTGGCATATTTTTAGGCAACAACCAGTTAACCAGCCACAGTGTACATGTAAGCCAATTCTTACTGGTATACCACACTAATCCACTACAGATTAGATTGTACATGTAAGCCAATTCTTACTGATATACCACACTAATCCACTACAGATTAGTTGGCTTATCCAGTTAACCAGCCACAGTGTACATGTAAGCCAATTCTTACTGGTATACCACACTAATCCACTACAGATTAGATTGTACATGTAAGCCAATTCTCACACTAATCCACTACAGATTAGATTGTACATGTAAGCCAATTCTTACTGGTATACCACACTAATCCACTCTGATTAGTTGGCTTATCCCGCCTTTATGGCGGAACAAAGTGGAGGACACATTATAGGCACAAGTTCTACCACGGGGATCATCATCATTATAACCCGGTAACCAACTCCAAAGATGAACATACGTAGGGGTTGAACCCCTGACCAAGTGCACATTCATTTTGGCATTACTAGGCCTATACCAACTCACCACACATCCGTTGGGCAAAACTTTAGCCATACATGCACACTTTGTAGGCAGGATAGAATCCCGCCTTAGGAAGTCGGGTAAATTTTAGGCAACAACCAGTTAACCAGCCACAGTGTACATGTAAGCCAATTCTTACTGGTGCAACTCCGCTGCTAAGAAAACAGAAGCTAAGAAATCTTACTGCTGTACAAGGGTGCAACTTCGCCATAGTCACCAAGAGCCGACAGATTTGCTAGATTTGTTCTAGCATTCTTGGACGCTGCGAGGAAAGAAGAAGTTTGAACGGACAAAAAAAAGGACACATAAATCTCAAGCATAAGATCGAGGTCAATTAATCTCAACCGTAGATGTTAGGGCGTGGTATTATTATATAAGAAGATAGGATATAGGATAGGATATTTTTATTTAATTATTACCTCTGGCCAATGACTTTTGGGAAAGGAATAAGTCTTATTAAGCTTTGAGAGGCAAATCGAAATTGTGTTGTGTTTTGACGTCCGTTAACTATTTTGGAAAGAAATTAGTCTTTAGCCTAGAGTCTTCGGGGAACAGAGCAGAGCAGAGAAGGGGCATAAGCGATTCAAATTATTTACAAGCACCGTACGTTTTCCTTCCTTTATCTCTCTCGCTAGCCCTTTGGTTTTTTTCAGTTTAATTCGAGTTGCGTGCTTTACAATGTATTCGTTGAAGGCATTCTTACTTGGTACCAAAATTTGTGTAGGAAAGAAGTACTGTAACTTATTAATAGCTAGTTCATGGCGCAGTTTCCCTCTTTCAGTTATGTTAATCAGAAAACATTTGGGGATATGGTAAGAGAATCTGGGCAATTCAATTGGATTAATGTTACACTATATCCAACCAGCGCTGGATCATGGACGGATCTGGATCCCAAGAGCCAGTTGAAAATAAAGCGGCTCTCTTTACTCACTGACCAATCTCTCAAAGACGAGACTGTAGATGACTGGTGCAGGGAAATGGGAAATTTGGCTCAAATCTGTGAAGGATCCTCTTATATTTGCTTACACATGATCGGTATCAAGGGCCATGGATTGATGCAGTTAGAATCCCTCTTAAATATATCCAAGAGAGTAACTGCCTTCAAACTAACAGAGTTCAGCTTCAGGGGTGAGTTCAGCTTGAGCGAGCAGCTGACAGAAAATAGTGTGTTTGGAGAATTCCTTGAAATACAACGCTGTAGTTTGCAGAGTGTAGTGATTGGCAACTTCAGACTGAGTAGCATGCATATGCGTCATATTGGGAAGGTTTTGCAAAGTCCAGACAGTATGTTGCAAGAGCTACTTTTTTGTGAAACCAAAATAGAGGAGGCAGGGGTGCAGTTGCTGACAGAATCGATGCAAAGTCCTGAAAATATGTTGAGGGAGTTATGGTTGCAGTGGAGCGAAATAGGAGACGAAGGAGCAAGATTGATCTCAGAAGCTTTACAGAGCGCCAATAGCCGATTGGAGGATCTAGATCTACAACGCAACAACATCGGAGACGAGGGAGCAAAATGGCTGGCTAAAGCACTCCAAAGTGAGCATACAAGGCTGCGAAAGCTAATCTTAAACAGCAACAGAATAGGAGATGAAGGGGCGAAATTGCTTGGGGAATCCTTATGCAGCCAATACACCAGATTGGAGGAGCTGTCTCTTCCAGACAACAGAATAGGGGATGAAGGAGCCAAATATATCGCACAAGGCGCACATGGAGGAGTACTGAAGGAGCTCAACCTTTCCACCAACAAGGGCATCAATGAGAGCGGGACCATAGCCATTGCCAAATGCCACAGTCTGGCGAGACTATATCTCACTCGCTGCAACAACGGAGAGAATGGCGTAAAGCATGTTGCAAAGATGCTGCAGGATCCTTGCTGCCAATTGACGTTTCTGAGCATTGATACGCCCTCCGAAAACGATGTAATTGCCATTGCTGAGTCTTTGCACGCCTCCAAATTACAGAACCTGTCTCTGCATTCTGCTCATGCCACTGACTATCTCCGCGGAGATTCAGCTGCTAAGAAGTTGTTGTCTGCCCTCGATTCCTTCTACTGGTGCCCTCTCAGATCTCTCAGGATTGAGGGATCAAGTTCTCCACAAGTTGCCAGAACAATTGGATCCCTCATATCTCGCAATAAAGCCATTGATGATGGAGATCTCTTGAGGTTCGATCGTGTGCAACCTTCCACTGCAAAGCTCTTTGTATGTGGAGATAGAACAGAATTCAAGCAAGAACTTATCAATAGCATTTTAAAGCAGAGCCGTTTTGGTAAAAAAAAGTCACAATCACTTATGAATCTTAGCTTAACCAGCTTTGAATGTGGAGAAAATATTAAAAAGCTCCTTGTATCAGATGTACAGCAGTCAGATGGTTACTTCCCGTTCTTTTCCGCCAGGCCTAGACACAGCTTGTTTTTAGTACTTTGCAGGATATCTTTAGCAACCAATCAACCTGAAATCGATTTGCAGCTTGGTTACTGGTTCAAATCAATATATTCCTCCAGCAGTTACCATGGGCCTAACGCAAAAGTCATTCTATGCCTAGATTTCTCTAAGGAATATTATTCCTCACTTGGAAAAGGAAAGAACAGGGATGGAATTATAAGGGAAACAAGAATCAGAACTCGAGGCATTATAAAAAAATTTGAACATGTCATAGATTTTGGTCCTGACCATGGAATTGATAACATATTTGCAACCGTCCAAGGTGAGAGATCTGATCTTAAGAAGATGAAGCACAGAATACAAACCTTGTTCATGGAGCTGCGAAGTGAAGTGTCCAGAATCCCCAAACTTTGCGTTGATCTTCTGCAATTTTTGCCCCAATTATGGAAAAATGAGTGCCCCCCATTTCCAATAATCACTTTTAATCAGTTAGTTTTCAAGTTCGAAAAAAGCCACGCGGATCTTCGACCTTCAAGATTGAATGTCCAAACTGCACTGCAGCTTCTAGACTCCAGCGGTTATGTGATATACAATCCCACTACTGGAATTATTCTTTTGGCCCTTGAGTTCTTTGCCTATCTTGCACATTACTTAGAATCTCTTGAAAGTGCATCCGTGGTACAGGACCAGGAAGACATTGCTGTAGAATTGAATAAGAAGATGCATGTAGAAGTCGATTTGGTATACAAAGTAGTCCATTGCCTCCATTTTGCTGGTATTATCCGTCCCAAAGATGAAAGATGGGACGGAGACACAGATAAAATACCAAAGAAGTTCTTGCTTCCAAGTGCTGTTTCAGAATTGCCAAGATGGCGTGAGGATGCATCAAATAAGCAATTTTTTTGGGGAAGAAGACTGGAGTGCGCAGATAAGGAAACCATGGCAATTCCACAACAGCTGTTCGCGAAGCTGCAGCCCAAACAGAACATATGCACTATGGGATCTGAATGGATGCATTGGATTGAAAACAGCATTCAGGTCATTGTGAGAATTGGCAAGGAGGATGAAGAATTTGTTGGGGGGAAACAGTGGATAGATGTCATGTTTAGAGTTCCAGAGGAGAGAAAACATGATTTGAACCAACATGTTATTCTTGCCTTCATCATCAACCAAATCCATACAATATGCTATGGGGATTCTGTTTGTCCGACAGTTGAGCTGCAAGAGAAAGTCATTCCAAGTGATGCAGTGAAAAGTTTACAGCTTCGTGATGTTCAAACAGAATTTTTGTGGTTGATCATGGCAGAATTGTCTGAACACGGTGTGGAACATTCACATGTGTGGAAAACCGGTACCGAACCTACGAAACTTGAAGATTTGCTTTCTAGAGTCGAGATTGATGTTCACCGGCTAAACAAAGCCGATGAACTCATCAAGGACTTCGAACTTGATGCTGAAACGCTCACAACAGGATGCCCCATAAATAAAAAAAAGGGCTGGATGTTGCAAGCTGCAGATGTAGGCAAGCTTTTCCAATTACTGGGTTTAGGCAAGGTTGCACAGATAGGTAACTGGTTATCCGGCCCTAGCCGACTGGAGAGAGTAATGAATGAAAGATTTGACAACATGGAAATGAGGTTTGATAAGTTGGAAATGAGGTTTGACAATACAGAAATGAGATTTGACAACTTGGAAAAGAGGATAGATGATGCAAAAATGACAATGCAACGAAGATTTCAGAACTTGGATAAGTGTGGTGATGTTTTGATGTCCACAATGACGAACAAAATGTTGCAAATTATGAACTTAGTGGACCCATCGTTTCCGAAGCTGCCATATCTCAAGAACAAGCACGGATTTATGAGGAGGTTGTTTACATTGTTTGAAAATGAAGTTAGTTTGCATTTTATGTGTGAATGGGAAGGGGGGGCACATGAAGTTGATGCCCAAGGGTTTAAGTTCAAATATACACGAGAATGGGTAGTGAAGGCAGCTCCTGTGCTTGTGCCAGCATTAAAGATTGTTGCTCTCGGAGTGAAAATGACAGCAGCCGGCTTCACTACTGGTGCCATCCAGCTTCCATGGGGACCATTTGCAGGGCAGCAGATGATACAAAAAGGAACAGTTCCAGAGTTACTAAGGGAATTTGCTGCAGGATTAGAAGCGGAATTGAAAAATGACTGGTGTGCCAAACCTGATCCCTCATTGCTCAAAGATCTTTTGCAGCACGTACTCCAGGGCAAACAGATACATTTGCGAAATTTTGGGCTTTGTAGAGTACATTCGACATCTGGGCCCAAATACTTGTGTGATCGTCATTCAAGGGGATTTCAATCCCCACCAATATCTAATCAGCAATTGCATTTATAACCAGTATGTTATCTGATAATTAAATATTCTGAAATGTTATTAGAAAATCTTATGAGCTCTAAGCAAAGTTATTATATTAATTTCTATCTCTATATTCATCTCTGTTTTGAAACTAATTTTTTTGATCGGTCTACACTCCCTAATCGGTCTACACGCCCTACAAAGAAAAGAAAAAATTCGAATCCTTGATGTTCCAACTATTGGCAAATTAAATAGATTTGGTGCTTACACGTGGCATGAGCATACTAGAAACAACAAGAGAGGAGTGACAATTACAACATAGAATGAAATTGAAATGACTGATGCAAAGATTACATTAAAACCAACACACCATATCACAACGTATTGAGAGGTGAAACTGTCATGCACAAAAGCAACGTCAACGTTGCTTGTTCTAGAAGTCACGCAAAGTAATAGAGAAACATAAACCATCCACATTGCAACAAGCTGGAAGCTTGCTTGCTACAGAATCAAGATAAACAGCAAAACTCCATATACAAGAAGGAGCTCCATGCCCACAGAGGACAACATCAGATCATGCCCCCATAGTATTAGGATGAGCGGATGCAAGCTGGTGAAGCTGACAGAGCTTCGACAGAAGCATAGCTCGCACATGATTCACCTCTCCTCTAAACACCCTTCTATCTTCCACTAAAACGTCAATGTCTAGATCGTCCACTGCAGTCAAAGCTTCTTCTAAAATGTCCACTGCATTGGTTAAAGCAACAGATAGAGTGTGCACAATTTGCCAAATCTGTGATTTCATCCACTCAACATAAAAAAAACAGAGCTGCAAATAGAGGAGCCACCTCTTCAATGGCACGACGCTCTACAGATTCAACATCCAAGGAAATAAAGGTAGAGAATGGAGGTGGAGAAGCGACATCCCTCTCTCCTTGGACCGCTGTACCATCAACACGCGGTCCTGCAACAGAACATTCATCCAATTAGCAAGATGAAACGTCAGCAATAACAAACAATTTAAGAATTCATACTATTCAATATGAAAGCCACGATCTTGCATATCTAAAGGAATATAATCTTGAAAGCAAGGATGGCTGCCATCTATGGGAGGAATAAAAGCAGATGTCTTCTCATGATACTTCTCAGCGACAGGGTAATCCACAGAATTCCAAGGGAGGACCTAGATAAAATGAATTTCCCAGTTCGCAACATCCGTGCAATTGTGTAGTACAGACTGGGAGTTCTTTGTCGCCTTTGTGATACAATGCAAAATGGCTTCCACGACTGAACAAGCTTCTATTATCCAAAACTACAACGTGTTTGATCTCGTCCTCAAAGCAGCGATACTTCTTTCATGTGATACCTGTAATGCAGTTTGCCGACGACCTTCAAACAATATTTGAGCATTCCCTAAAAACAATGTAAACGCGTGTCTTTCAATGCTTTACACATAATCACTCCACCAGGTGGACAATGATTCGTCCAATCTAGAGCTTGCACGAGGCGAACATTTCACATTTCTTTGGAGTGGTTCTTGAAAACTTCGAGATACCATTGTGTTATCTGATAATTAAATATTATGAAACGTTTGTTATGCCCAAATAAATTTGCAGACCATATGTTATATTATGCATGTACATTAATATTTGGCTTAACGGAATGTTGTATGGTATATGAGCAATAGATATTGTGTGGTCGCATATGTCCATAGTCTAGCCTAAGTCGGAGTAGTGCACCATGGCCTGAGAGACTAGGGGACTGGGTTGCCTTGTTTGTATGGTTATGGTGAATAACTTTGACCATCAAGATTTTATTCCTTTGAATAAAATGGTAACAAGGGGTGCAAAATTGGTACTGGGTAGCAGAAATATCACCGTCCGGACGCCGCTTACAAGTGCTTAAAATCGGCGTGTTTTAAACACGACGTGCGTGATTGATCAATTGACATGTAGGGTGCGCGCCCGTCAAATGACAGGCTGAGAGAATCATGAGCTTGTTTGGTGCCGGAAACATGAATGCAGCCAGCCGCCATATTAAGTGGATGGCGGGCTAACCCATCTTAATTCAAGCAAAATGGAGGGACTAATTGTTTCCAAGAATTGCCTGAACGAAATTCAACAATTTGCCCTCACCAATTTTGCAATACAAAATCGGGATAGATGAAACCCAATTCCTCTCCCGATTCGGTTCTGAGAGCCATTGATCACGGCAAGGAAAGGGATCGAGAGGTAGAGATTGTATGCAAAGAAGGTAGCAATGAAGAAGAATTCCCCTTCTAAAGATTAAGCCTTCAAAGAAGAATAAGAAATTGAGGCCCGAGTGACCAGAGTAGAATAAGAGAAATTTCGGGGAGAAATTTATGAAGTATTCAACCAAATTAGTACAAATGTTGATGACAATGACAAAGGCCATATCCTTGACGGTCTTCTTTGGAGGGCAAGGGATTTACCAATTGCTTCTATAAAGAAATCTAAGCGAGGTTACTATGGTAGAGCAAATGGTGAAAGAATTTGAAGAAAACAATGCAAGAACATAAGTATGAGAGGAATCATGACATGCTTAGGTGCAAAGGAAGTCCACCACGATAATGGCGGCGGCGGTACAAATGGTGTCAAACCATTGAATCAAAGCAAGTGGCGATTGCTCGGCATCCCGGAAAAATAATTTCAAATGCTTTTCAAAGAAGGGTGCAAGTTAACAAAGGGGAAGGACCTTGGTCAATGTTCGGAGGAGGAGGAAGCGGATGGATAGCATGTTAGATTACAAAGAAAACTGTTATCAAGTTAAGGGCCGAAAATACAAGAGTTTCTCTATACAAGAAAGACGTTTGAGGAGGTATGTATGGAGATAGGAATAAAGATGGAACATCCAATTCACCTTCTTGAAGTCGACCAAGTAAGTATTCATCTCCCACTTGACGGTTCATTATATGTAGCATTTATTTGGCATTCACACGATTTCCCTGCAGGTTGCAATTCTACCTCGAGGTTTAGAGAGGAGAATCCTCATATCAAAATTGCATTCTGCGGACTTTTGAGAGGTTGAAACCGAGTTTTGTAAGGAGGATCGTGAGAGGCATACATCTTTGTTGCATCTACCACTTGAAATTTGAATACATCATAGGGGATTGAGCGACTGAGAAAATCGGGTGGAGTTCATGACAATTGCAAGCCCCTTTGTGAGATTTTGGCCCCCGGCCCGAGAATGTGCACCAAGGAGCATACAATCAAGTGCACCCGGTGATTTATGGAGACAAGTGGTGCGGACAAAGGTGATGATGAGGAGTGGTATGATCATAGCGCTTGATGTTGGCGTGTAAAAATGTGGGTTGGATAGAATTAGAAAATGTCCACAGGGAAATGGATGCCTGCGGGTTGATTACTAGTTATTTGGAAGACATTTGAAAAGCAACATGTGGACCCGGGACAAATGGAATTCGAGGGGATCCAAGAAAGGCTTTGAGGTACAAACCCTGTCTTGAGATTAGTACGAAGCGAGAGAAGTCCCAAAGAGTTTCAAGAGGATGTGAAGAAGGTAATATCAGATTTTTGTTCCACACAATTACATAGCACATTGGCGGGCCAATCGGTTTAAGCGATGTGTCATCATTTCGGAAGATACAATTGTATCACATTGTTATTGACTTTGCGTAAAAAATTACGACATCAAGATCGAGAATGAGCCCTGGTCAATGCACTAGCATACGGACCAAGTTTCTATACTTGTTCACATAACATATAGACATGACAAAAGTCGCGATATTCCACGTTTCTGTGCGGGAATGTAAGAAGACCATCCAAAGAAGAAAAAAGAACGAAGATTGGAGCGATCGGGGAATAGACTCAACAATGGTAGGAAGATCATAAAAGAGACTCACTTTTACATTTCTGATGATAAAGTGCATGACTCATTATTTGTGGAACAGTACTGCCTACAAAAGCATGTTGCATGGCTTAAGGAACAGGAAATAGAGTATGAGAAGCATTGGGTTTGGAGTGATGGATGCTCATCACAATTCAAGTCAGAAAAACCTTTTTTTTTCTTAGGCAGGTACTTCACAATGAATGACAAGGAAATAGTGTGGAACTACTTTGCCACTGCTCATGGTAAAGGTGAACATGATGGTGCATGTGCTGTTATCAAAAGGCTGCTAAGTAAGGAACAACTCAAACCCAATGGTGTGCAACTGAGGCATGCTAAAGATATTGTAAAATTTCTGTGTACATATTTCAGCTGTCTATAACGCAAAGAACCCTTGGCTCTTATTTGATTTGAGATAATCCCATCGATAAATCATTATTAGTTTCAATGAGCCACTATAATATGCACAAACCATGTTATAAAACATAAATATTTTGACAAAACACTATGGCATTGATTACTGGCATTGATAACCATGCCATAAACCACTATTAGTTTTGACAAATCACTATGGCATATGGTTTTCTGTTGTCAAGTATATTAATGCATAAAAAACCAATATTATTATAGTTTATAGCTGATATGATACTAGTTAAATATAATAGTTCAATTTTGGGGGCTTTGTGACACCTATCCAATACTCAAAACCTTCAGTTTGCACATAGATATATAACAGGGATAGGTTCAATACTGTATACGTTTTATACGTAATACGTATTTTTCGTTTGATACGGCACAAATTTGACGTTTAATACGTCAAAAATACGTCCAAAAAAATTTCCGGCGTCGAAACTTTTTTCGCGTAAGCGAAACTAAAGGTTTCGCGTACGCGGAAAAAAAAAAAAAAAAAAAAAAAAAAAAATTGCGAAGGTTTCGCTTACGCGAATTTTTTTTTTCCGGCCGGCGAGTATGAAATACGAAAAATACGTATTTTTCCCAAAAATACGTATTTTTCCCCAAAATACGTATTTTTGAACTTTATACGTCTGAAAAAATAATTTCATACGTACAGAACCTATCCCTGATATATAATCACGCTACATGCACTTGTAAAATGACAAACTCAAATGTGATAATATGAAAACTAAGATGGTCAATTTATCTTCGAAAGATTGGACAAAAAGAATATCAGGGGCGCGCCATGTGAGGCGCCGTTTGCCGTTTCTGTGTGTATCTCTCTCCTCGGGTGTCAGATTTGGACGTGCGTTGGAAAGCTCAGACTGTAAGCTTTCCGTTGGTATATGGCATCAAGCAGCCCAACGTCGGAATCAGTGCCGGATTTGGGGTTTCC
This sequence comes from Isoetes taiwanensis, assembly GCA_021234155.1. Lineage (NCBI taxonomy): Eukaryota > Viridiplantae > Streptophyta > Lycopodiopsida > Isoetales > Isoetaceae > Isoetes > Isoetes taiwanensis. The sequence continues at coordinate 3,032,177 of JAJEKV010000080.1, read as the reverse complement.
CATTTCGGCCTCTATGGTTAACCCTGGTATGTCTTCCTCAGTTGTTATTTCTTCTGTCAATTCTGCTTCCATGGCTTTCTCTTCTGTTTCTGGCTCCCCTATGCAGTCTAGTGCTTCTGTAATTCCTCCTTCCTTGCTTGCTAACTCACGTCTCAACCCTCTTGCTTTTGCACATCCTTCTGCTAGCGCAACCACTACTCTGCAACAATTTCCGCCTCACTGCTTCCTTTGTGGGTCCTTATTCGCATGTACATCCTAGTCCTCGTGCTTCCCATTTTTCATCTACCTCTGTTGGATTTTTGCCTTCTACTCCTTCCTCTTCTGCGGGTCTTCTGCCTGCTCTTGCCTCTGCTCCTGCTCCTTGGACCTCTAATGATACAATTGCTCGTGTGTCACATGCACATCTGGTATACGTTCTGCTCGTGTTACGGCTGCTGTGAATATTATGATGGAGAATAATAAGAAGGAAGTGTCTGCATACTTGAAGGAGTTACAGGCTGCGGAAGATAAGATGGACATTCAACTCCCTTCAGAGAGTGTCTTTTATGAGGCTAATGAGTGCGCCAATGCTTTCACACAGGCGGGGCTTCCTGTAGTTGAGATTGATCACGGGGTACATTTACAGTGTATTCATAATCTTGTCTCTCATGTTGTTGTGTGTCACTTTACTGGTCAGTTTGTCGATCTTAGAAGGATGGGCTTTTGGTTAAAACAGCATCTACAGAGATTGGGTCTACCCCAGCATGAGTCTTTGAAGGTCCTTGATAAGGAAAACAATTATTTCTTAATCATGTTTGGGTCTCCCATAGCGGTTGATAAGCTGGTGGAGCGGGGAGTAGATCCTTTATGGGGGCACTATCTTTTGTATCAGGTATACACCCCTGGCTTTTTGCCTAGCAAGACTAGTGGACTTCGGATGCCATGCTGGTTTGCCTTGGAAGATTTTCCTATTGAGTTGCAAGTTCCAGAGTTCATGATGGCTATTGCTAGTGGCTTAGGTCTCCATCTTGCTCACTCTATTGTGAATGGTCCTCGTATTTGTGTCTCTCTTCCAGCTGATGCATCTCTTCCAAAATCTGTTGTAGTCAAAAGTGGTCCACTGTTCTTTAAATATGGTTTGTCACTACTTAATGGTCCTGAGCTTGTAGACATGTTTCCTGATGCTGAGGCCTTCTCTAGTTTTCGCATTAGAAGAACACCTCTCTTTGCTCCTGCAGCATCTGCAGCCCATGGCCAAGTGTCTCCATCTTCCTTTGATCCCTCTCCAGTCTTGGGCTTCTGGGTCCCTAGCCCGGCCTGCTACGCTCCTGTGTCTATTCTTGCCCCTCTTTCTCCCTCTCCTCCCTCCTCCTCTGCGTCCCAAGGCTGCTCTTCGACGATGGCGGCGAGAGGCTTGCAGTCATTGCTCGCAAACAAGAACGATTGGAAGCATCTCGAGGTGAGTGGTCCATCCCTCATATGAAGAGAGTTGCCCGTCGGAGAAACACTATTGCACCACAATCTCTTCTGTTGAGTGTGCTACTCGGTGAACCCGGTGGTGGCTACCATTGTTACAACCTTCCCTGCATCCTCACGGGTGACACGGGCTGATCGGTGGAAGTATCATCACGCTAATAGTGACTCCATGGATTTGGAACACCAGATCCACCAGACCCCCGCATTATGAAGTGGTTTCTTGGAATGTTAGGGGTGTTGCTTCCTCCCCAACTAAAAGGGCGGACTTTCCATGGCTCTTGCTAGAATGAATTCAGATTTCTATTGTCTACAAGAGCACAAGTGCAAAAAGGAGGATGTGCAAAAAGGTAGCTTACGTGATCGGTAGGAAATATAACGTCTTGGTGGCTGCAGCGGAACTTCGGCAAAAGCGGGGGTCCCTACTGACATGGAGACATGATATAGCAATCACATTGATCATCTTTGATTTGGTCATTTGGATCATTATCAAGTGGTTTGATAAAGGGACAAGAGTGGGGACTAGTGAATGTATATGTACACAATAGACCTCATCAGAGAGGTGCACTCTGGGCTGCTTTGAGATCCAAACTAGTTCGACTGGGGGCTCATGTTGCATGGTTGCTGGTGGGTGACTTCAATATGGTGGAGTTGGAAGTTGATCGGTGCGGTAGAGGATCAGAAGTCATCCAAGGCTTTGAACGTGAACAATGACAGCGCTTGATACATTACTGTGGCTTGGTAGAGGTGGATGGTGATGGAACCTTCACTTGGTGCAATGGCTGGATTGGGGCTGGTAGAGCATATGCACGTCATGACAGGGGCTATTATAATGCATTGGCAGCTACATATTTGCATAATTTCTCGTAAAAACATGGCAGCTGACTCTATTTAGGATCACAATCCGCAGTATTTCTCTTGTTCTCAGAATGGGGTGCATAGCAGGACCAAGACTTATTTCAAGTTAAACACTTTATACTTGAAGGATGAGGAGTTTAAAGATGGATGCAAGCAAGCCTGGTCCTCTGCATTTGTGAGAAGGAAAGGAATGGCTGGGATTGTTGATGCTCTAGCTGCCGTGAAGTCCTTTGCTAAGAATTGGGGTCGTCAGCGAGTTGTTGCTAATCAAGGGATTTTGATTGCTCTGTATTAACAATTAGTGGCTTGCAGGTCTGTTGTACCATCAGATGCCCAGCAGGAGAAGCAGATTTTGGCCAGCATTAGACAGATGGAAGCTGAGCAAGTTCATCACACTCGAGTTAAAGCGGGCCTGCAATGGTTCAAAGAAGGGGATCGTTGCATAGGCTTCTTTTTTAGAGCTGCAAAAATTCGGAGACAAGCTTCTGCGATGGTGTCTCTCCAAGTTCCAGATGGGCCTCTCATCTCTGATCCTCAGCAACTTAAGTTTTTTCTGCATGGCCACTTTTCTTCCTTTTTTGCTTCTCGTCGTCTTCCCTTCCAATCAGATTTTCAGGAGGCATTACTGGCAAAGATACATCCTATTATATCTGAGGAACAAAGAGCTACTCTAGAAGCAGAGATTACGGTGAATGATTTAGCAGATGCTACCTTCCTTTTGAAGAAAGGAAAGTGTCACGGAATTGATGGTATTCTGTGGAGTTCTTTCGGGGAGTTATGGGATTGTGTTGGCGATGATGTGTACGATGCGTTTCAAGATTTCAAGAGGCAAAGGCGTCTAGACAAAATTCTCAACTCTGGCTGCATTTCTCTTATTCCTAAGTGTAAGGAACCTTCAACAATTTCGGACTGGCGTCCTATCACCTTACTATCTTCTGTGTACAAGATTTTTGCCAAAGCTTATGCACAAAAGCTTGGGATATTCTTGTTGATTCCATATCCTCTACGGTCGAGATTTACGCCACGATGATGCATATTAAACAAGCGTGGCTGCTACCTATAAAAGGTATTTCTTGGGCTCGACTTTGGTCATGAAATTGTATATTTGAAGTGGACTTTGCAAAAGCATATGGCTTGATCTTGTGGGCCATCTTAGAGAAATGTCTCTTACGCTTTGGTTTTGGTGCACCATTCATAGCTGATGTCATGAGGCTTCATTATTACGCTTTCGCTCTTCTATTCTCTTCAAGGGAACCCTCGGCATTCTTTTCGGTGGGTCGTGGCATCCGTCGGGGGGCTGCCCTTTAGCTCCATTGTTATTTTACGGTTTGTGGGTGAGGTTCTTGCCGAGTCTTCTCTCTTGCCGCATACCGGGGAGGGAATCTTGCATGGACTTCCTATGAACAATGGGTCGCATGAGGAGATCTGTAATCAATATGCGGATGACACTTTCCTTTTTTCGAGGGGCGGATGAGCAAAATTTGCGAATGCCATTTCCTTGTTGGATTCCTTTTCCCTAGCATCCGGTATTTTTGTGGGTTGGCGGATGTGTGCGGCACTATGGGCATTGGACTCTCCAGTTCCACCATGTGTAGCTACCTTTCCATGGAAGATCCTTCCCCATGGTAAAGCAACCAAACTTCTCGGTATCCCTGTAGGTGTTCATATCTCATCAGGAGATGCGTGGGAGGCAGTGATTAAGGGCTTGGAAAAGCACCTTTTTTGGTGGTCTACAACGAAGCTTTCCATGGCAGGACGAATTGTTGTGGCTAAGTCCGTTTTAAGCAGCACCCATGTGTATATGGCTTCGTTCATGTTGGCTCCACAGTCAAAGATACAACTTCTCGTCAGGGTTGTCAGGAACTTCATTTGGGGGGCAACAGAGGAGGGTGCTGTTGTCAAAGTCAGTTGGTAAAAGTGCATGTTGCCAAAGCAAAGTTATTATTTTAATTTCTATCTCTATATCCATCTCTATATTCATCTCTGTTTTGAAACTAATTTTTTTGATCCCTAATCGGTCTACACAGCCTACAAAGAAAAGAAAAATTCGAATCCATGATGTTCCAACTATTGGCAAATTAAATAGATCTGGTGCTTACACGTTGCATGAGCATAATCAGTCTACACGCCCTATAAAGAAAAGCAAAAATTCGAATCCTTGATGTTCCAAGTATTGGCAAATTAAATAGATCTGGTGCTTACATGTGGCATGAGCATAATAGATAGATAGATAGATAGTATTTTTACGTTATGCCACATTGGCAACATCCATAAAGACATATGACAGACCCCCAGAGACTTGAACACAAGATCTCTTAGTTGCTAACCCAATGGACTAGCCACTAAACCAAACAAGACAACAAGAGAGGAGTGACAATTGCAACATAGAATGAAATTGAAATGACTGATGCAAAGATTACATTAAAACCAACACACCATATCACAACGTATTGAGAGAAGTGAAACTGTCATGCACAAAAGCAACGTCAACGTTGCTTGTTCTAGAAGTCACGCAAAGTAATAGAGAAACATAAACCATCCACATTGCAACAAGCTGGAAGCTTGCTTGCTACAGAATCAAGATAAACATCAAAACTCCATATACAAGAAGGAGCTCCATGCCCACAGAGGACAACATCAGATCATGCCCCCATAGTATTAGGATGAGCGGATGCAAGCTGACAGAGCTTAGACAGAAGCATAGCTTGCACATGATTCACCTCTCCTCTAAACACCAACGTCAACATCTGGATCGTCCACTGCAGTCAAAGCTTGTTCTAAAATGTCCACTGCATTGGTTAAAGCAACAGATAAAGTGTGCACAATTTGCCAAATCTGTGATTTCATCCACTCAACATAAAAAGACAGAGCTGCAAATAGAGGAGCCACCTCTTCAATGGCACGACGCTCTCCAAGGAAATAAAGCTAGAGAATGGAGGTGGAGAAGTGACATCCCTCTCTCCTTGGGCCGCTGTGCCATCAACATGCGGTCCTGCAACAGAACATTCACCCAATTAGCAAGATGAAACGTCAGCAATAACAAACAATTTAAGAATTTATACTATTCGATATGAAAGCCACGATCTTGCATATCTAAAGGAATATAATCTTGAAAGCAAGACTGGCTGCCATCTATGGGAGGAATAAAAGTAGATGTCTCCTCATGATACTCCTCATCGACAGGGTAATCCACGATGTCAATTGCATCATCATCGTCAGCGCTGTCATTTTCATCCTCTTCCAGCATTGCATCAAGCTTATCTAGCTCCTTGCATGCCAGAGCATCGTCCCAAAACTTGTGCCACCCACTTTCTCAATTGGCTCTTCCCCAAGAGGCAACCCATAAATGACACAACAGACGTTCTTGATAGAAGCATGGCTTGGATCCAGAGTAAGCCTCCATGCAGCCTCTACTCTATTCTAGCAGAATTCCAAGGGAGGACCTAGGTACTAGATAAAATGAATTTTCCAGTTCGCAACATCTGTGCAATTGTGTAGTACAGACTGGGAGTTCTTTGTCGTCTCTGTGATACAATGCAAAATTGCTTCCACGATTGAACAAGCTTCTATTATCCAAAACTACACAGTGTTTGATCTCGTCCTCAAGCTGCTCAGAGATACTTCTTTCATGTGATTCCTGTAATGCAGTTTGCCGACGACCTTCAAACAATATTCCCTCAAAACAATGTAAACGCATGTCTTTCAATGCTTTACACATAATCACTCCACCAGGTAGACAATGATTCGTCCAATCTAGAGCTTGCCTGAGACGAACATTTACAGCTGCTGGAATGGTTGCAGAAACTCGAGATACCAGTGTGTTATCTGATAATTAAATATTATGAAACGTTTGTTATGCCCAGATAAATTTGCAGACCATATTTTATATTATGCATGTACATTAATATTTGGCTTAAGGGAATGTTGTATGGTATATGAGCAATAGATATTGTGTGGCCGTATACGTCCATAGTCTAGCCTAAGTCGGAGTAGTGCACCATGGCCTGAGAGACTAGGGGACTGGGTTGCCTTGTTTGTATGGTTATGGTGAATAACTTTGACCATCAAGATTTTATTCCTTTGAATAAAATGGTAACAAGGCAATATGTTATGTTATATCAAGTTAAGGGTACAACATACCTTAATGGTTGGAATAACATTAACAATAAAAAGGTGAGCACCCCGAATAGTGGGGATGCCACCAACGTGCTGTTGCTGCAGTGCATAAACAGCCTGGTATGGGTGAGACCTGGGCCACCGGATCTGTTTCCGGCATGGTTGCCCTGCTGCCAGCATACCGCTACGTGGCTTTGCCATGTTGGCAGGAGATTGGATCAAAGCAAGGCGGCTGTCTGTAACAGAAGAAGGCCGGATTGGTTATAGGAGGCCAGAAGGCTGCAGAAGGAAGACGACGAATTAAAGGCGAAGGAGAAGGCATGATAATTTAGGAAGCCATCATGCAAAGATTTTGCTATTGCAGAGGGAGCTGAATTCCAGGTGAGCCACGAATTTGGCTGAGTCTGATAATGGCACGGCCATAGTGGTAGTCTTGGGAAAACGGACTTTAAATCCTTTACCTGTAAGACCATAGAGCTCCAGAATAGTCTTTATGGTAAGGACCTCTGTAATAGATGAGAACTTGCCTTAAACTGGTGCTTCCTTATGAGCTGCTCCTTGAGGCCTTGTAGAAGATTGAAGTAATTCTTAAGTGTTGAATTGCATGCGAACTACTTGAAGCTATACGTATCAGCTATGGCTAGTGTTATTAAGTTTGCATGAAAGCTTAGCTGCTATAGGGCCTTGGCCTCTTATCCAATTACTTATTTCTTCTGCGAGGATAAGCTGAGGCTTGTCCTCTGAGATGCTTGTGAGTGCTGGTGAGGTAGGCAGATGGTATTGGTATGGGACAATATCCTATGTCTACCAACAGCCTTGTGAAAGAAAGACATCTATTGTGGAGCTATGCTTCACAGTTAACGTATCTTCGGATACTGGGATAAGTACGGTAAGTACTCATCCAAGGGAGTTTGATGCATGCACTACTAGATAAGCGTAGCTTGTCTAATTAAGAATATTGGAACGTTGGTGAGGCGAAACACGTCATTGGTATGCGACAGTGATGGCTGTAGCCAACAGTCTAGCATCCAAGTTCTTATGTGGTGCATGTGGTGGATTCCATATGTGTGTACTTGCAGTCCGTTAGTCAGTGCTTCATGTTGACACTACTGGATAACTGTTATGCATGTACTAACATGTGGAAGCTTGTGCAGGTTGTTTGATAGCTAGTGGAGCATACGTGTGTATATAGTTATCTATGTTGTCGTCTTGTTATCTGTATACGTGGCTTTCATATATATAGCCTCATGGGAGGTAGTACTTGTTCTGTCTACTCTGATAGTTTGACGTGAATACAAAGTTAAAATTTTTTGTACTAGAATTTTGGTTCGTAACAGTGGTATCAGAGCCTAAGTTGTGGCTTGGACCTTGAGTAGCTGAGATGGAGCATGGCGAGACTAGTGCAGGCGCATATACTATAGCGGAACAGGCGACTCCTATGAAAGACGAACCTGATGTACGACGGCTAGCTGCTCGCGTACATGAAACCCAAAAGAACCTGGAGACCATGCAGATGAAGTGGGGCGAGGACTTGCTAGGTGTGCAACAGAGCCTCAAGGCGATATTAGACACTCAGACTGCTATGAGAACTGTATTGGAGACCCTTGCTGGCACGGATGGCAAAGGGAAGTCTGCAGAGAAGGGGAAGTCTTCGGCAGTGCTGTTGTGGAGCAGTCATTGAAGAGTTCCAGATTGAGCAAGAAGGACATACGTAGTTTCGAGCACATGAAGATCTCGGATTGGGATGGGAAGGGCACTGCTAAAGAGGCGATGGCTTGGATTGACAAACTTGAGACCTTTTTTAAGGCTACCAATAAAGGCGATGCGACTGTCTATTGCGCAGTTGTCTATTGCGCAGATGCGGCTGAAATCAGACGCCTATAGTTGGTGGAATGGTCCTACCATGAAGAAAGATGTGGAATGGTCATTCAAGGGGATTTCTATCCCCACCAATATCTAATCAGCAATTGCATTTATAACCAGTATGTTATCTGATAATTAAATATTCTGAAATGTTATTAGAAAATCTTATGAGCTCTAAGCAAAGTTATTATATTAATTTCTATCTCTATATTCATCTCTGTTTTGAAACTAATTTTTTTGATCGGTCTACACGCCCTACAAAGAAAAAAAAAAGTTCGAATCCTTGATGTTTCAACTATTGGCAAATTAAATAGATCTGGTGCTTACACGTGGCATGAGCATAATAGATTATCGGTCTACACGCCCTACAAAGAAAAAAAAAGTTCGAATCCTTCATGTTCCAACTATTGGCAAATTAAATAAATCTGGTGCTTACACGTGGCATGAGCATAGTAGATAGATAGATAAATAGATAGTATTTTTACGTCATGCCACATTGGCAACGTCCATGAGGACATATGACAAACCCCAGAGACTTGAACACAAGATCTCTTAGTTGCTAACCCAATGGACTAGCCACTAAACCGAACAAGATAACAAGAGAGGAGTGACAATTGCAACATAGAATGAAATTGAAATGACTGATGCAAAGATTACATTAAAACCAACACACCATATCACAACGTATTGAGAGAAGTGAAACTATCATGCACAAAAGCAACGTCAATGTTGCTTGTTCTAGAAGTCACGCAAAGTAATAGAGAAACATAAACCATCCACATTGCAACAAGCTGGAAGCTTGCTTGCTACAGAATCAAGATAAACAACAAAACTCCATATACAAGAAGGAGCTCCATGCCCACAGAGGACAACATCAGATCATGCCCCCATAGTATTAGGATGAGCGGATGCAAGCTGATGAAGCTGACGGAGCTTAGACAGAAGCATAGCACGCACATGATTCACCTCTCCTCTAAACACCCTTCTATCTTCCACTAAAACGTCAACGTCTGGATCGTCCACTGCAGTCAAAGCTTCTTTTAAAATGTCCACTGCATTGGTTAAAGCAATAGATAAAGTGTGCACAATTTGCTAAATCTGTGATTTCATCACTACAACCCCAACATTTGGTCCACGACTGAAAACAACAGTAAAAACAAAACACGGATTGTTTTTTTGAAGATTTGAAAAAAACCTACACGTAGTTATATGGGGGTGTGGTTTTTCATGGATGTGCTGTAGTTTTTCTCAGGGAGCCGTAGCTTTGTTTTAGGAATGTGTGGTTTCTTAAGAAGGTGTAGTTTCTTTTTTAAGGATGTGTTGTTTTCTCGGGCGGTATAGTTTTTTGAAGGGATGTTTAAGGTGGTGTTTTTTAAGGTAGTGTTTTTTTGAGGTGTGGTTTTTTATAGTTTTCTAAGAATGCATGTATGACCAAGTTGTCCACATGCCATTACTACCACAAAATGGCAGGATAGAAGTGATGTATGCATGCTTGACACACTCACTAGGATTTGACTTCATACATGTGTGTGTGTGTGAGCTTGTAGAGCGTGAAACTTGAAGACATCCATCACTTGACAACTTGTAGAAGACACAATGATACGAAGAACCAAAGATAGACATTGGTTTTGCATCATATAGGCATTTCTTCAAGGACTCAAATATGCCACACTCAATCTAACATGGCACGTGGGCTCCAACATGCGAAGGTGGCTCAAATATGCCACGTGGGCCCCAACATGTCACGGTGGCTCAAACATGCCACGTGGGCTCCAACATGCAACCTAGACTCCAACATGCCAAGGTGGCTCAAACATGCCACGTGGGCTCTAACATGCCACGTGGGCTCCAACATGCCACCTAGGCTCCAACATGCCAAGGTGGCTCAAACCTGTCACCTAGGCTCCAACATGCCACCTATGCTCAAACATGCCAAGGTAGCTCAAACTTGCCACACTGGCTGCAACAAGCCAAAGTAGCTCACAACATGCCACCTAGGCTCCAACATGCCAAGGTGGCTCAAAAGTGCCACCTAGGCTCCAACATGCACCTAGGCTCAAATATGCCAAGATGGTCTAAACATGCCAAGGTGGCTAAAACATGCCATGCGGGATCCAACATGTCACCTAGGCTCCAACATGCCGGTGGCTCAAACGTGCCATATAGGCTCCAGCATGCCACCTAGGCTTAAACATGCCAAGGTGGTTCAAATATGCCAAAGTGGCTCAAACATGCCACGCGGGCTTCAACATGCGACCTAGGCTCCAACATGCCACCTAGACTCAAAGATGCCAAGGTAGCTCAAACATGCCATGCGGGCTCCAACATGCCACCTAGGCTCCAACACACCAAGGTGGCTCAAACATGCCACCTAGGCTTAAACATGCCAAGGTGGCTCAAACATGCCATGTGGGCTCCAATGCCACCTAGGCTCCAACATGCCAAGGTGGCTCAAAGATGGCACATGGGCTCCAACATGTCACCTAGGCTCCAACATGCCAAGGTGGCTCAAACATGCCACCTAGGCTCCAATATGCCAAGGTGTCTCAAACTTGCCACGTGGTTTCCAACATGCCACCTAGGCTCCAACATGCCTCCTAGGCTCAAGCATGCCAAGGTGGCGCAAACATGCCACTTCCAGTATGCCAGCCCCAGTGTACATGGAAGCTACTCACACAATTATTGTGGAGCTTATCCTGCTGCCTTATGGCAGACAAAATGAAGGACACGTATAGGCACAAGTTCTACCACGTCGGGGATCATCATCATATAACCCCAGTAACCAACTCCCAAAGCTAAACATACACTGGCCAGGGTTTGAACCCCTGACCAAGTGCACATTTATTTTGGCATTACTAGGCCTATACCAACTCACCACACATCCGTTGAGAAAAACTTTAGCCATACATGCATACTTTGTAGGCAGGATAGAATCCCACCTCAGGAAGTCGGGGAAATTTTAGGCAACAACCAGTATGCCAGCCCCAGTGTACATGGAAGCCAATTTTACTGGTGCATACTCACACAAATATTGTGGAGCTTATCCTGCTGCCTTATGGCAGACAAAGTGGAGGACCCGTATAGGCACAAGTTCTACTACGTCGGGGATCATCATCATATAACCCCAGTAAACAACTCCCAAAGCTAAACATACACTGTGTCTATACTTGCACACTTTATCCATACTTGCACACTTTGTAGGCAGGACATGGAAGCCAATTTTTACTGGTGCCACCTAGGCTCCAACATGCACCTAGGCTCAAACATGCCAAGATGGTCCAAACATGCCAAGGTGGCTCAAACATGCCATGCGGGATCCAACATGTCACCTAGGCTCCAACATGCCAAGGTCGGTGCTTCGATCGGCTCCCGAAATTAACTCCAGGAACCAACTGGGTTCGCCCAAGCGAACCGAAAAGTCTTCAGCGAACCGTGGATAAGCCGTGCAAACCCGCAGACTCGACATGGCGCTGCGTGGTAATACCTACGGGTTCGCCCTGGCCAACCCAAACCTGTGGTTAGACGCGGCGGCGATGTCGTGCTCCGGGCTGCCTTGCCGGGGGTTAAGCAAACCCACCGGGTGGGAGCCCACATGCCGAGTCGTCTTGGGCGTGGGAGCATTTAATACCCCCGCGGGTTCGCCCAAAGCGAACCCAATCCGGCGAGGGGCAACACTGGCGTAATAATGAATGTGTTCGGTAATTTCTCAAGAACAAGGTTCTCAAACTATTTTTTTTTAGGTTCTTCGATCTCGCTTGATGCGGGCTCGATTTAGGCGCCTAACGGAGTTGATCAATGGGCCCGCCCTTCGGCTCAATCTTTACAAATGGAGCAAGGTACTTAATTAAATATAACATCCAAGAACGAAGTTTTAGTCGGTTTAAGCTCCAAAAAAAAAAAAAAGTTCTTAATCAGTACTTTCCAATGCAAGGATCACATATTTAATCGGGTTTTGATAAAAAGCGCAAATCATTCCGGATTTATATTGAAATTGTTTATGGCGGGGAAAAACATACCGGATCAAAATTTCCAACGTGGGTGTCTATTTTTCGCTCAATTCGTGGATTCAAGGGCACAAGCTGCTCTTGATTGAAACGAAGGATCATATACCGCAAACATATTACGATCTGTTAGATATTCATATGGATCAATCATATTAGTGCTTGTAACAACCGATCAATCTCTGGCGATTTCTATATTGTTGCCACTACCAGATTTTATTGGCGGTTTTTAGTAGGCGTTCTTCACTACTCCAATTCCGTTCTTGATCGGCCGGTGCCCTTCCTCAAGGGCCCGAGAGCTCGGCAATGTCAATTTTTCCTTCAATCAGGTCCGATCCATCAGGTCTGAACCAAACCCAATTCGGAAAATCAGTTTAGGGTTCTTCAATTCATAGATCTGCCACATTTTTCTTCTGTTCTTGAATTTTTCCCTGTTTCCTTTTTTTTCCTTTTGAATTTTTGCAATTGGGTTCTCCGATTAACCAATTTGACAGCGAATTTGTTAGATCTAGGAGCGGGTGAGCGTTGGAAACTCCTGGCATGGCGTCGCGTGGCTGTCCCGCCCGCCAGCCGGCAGGTGGGTTCGCCAAGCGAACCCGGGCTCCCCACGCTTCACAGAGGTCCCCGGCGCTTACCACGCCCGATCCGTCACACGACACTTACCGCGGTTTGGGTTATTAAGCGAACAGCAAGAATGCCACGCAGGTGATCGCGCCCACGAACCGCCATGCCACGTCCCCTGCGGGTTCGCCTGGGCGAATCCGGCGGGTTCGCCTGGGCGAATTTCTGGGCGAACCCGTTTGGCATGTTGACTCAATTTCGGGAGCCAATAAAGTGGGTGTGCCAAGGTGGCTCAAACGTGCCATATAGGCTCCAGCATGCCACCTAGGCTTAAACATGCCAAGGTGGTTCAAATATGCCAAAGTGGCTCAAACATGCCACGCGGGCTTCAACATGCGACCTAGGCTCCAACATGCCACCTAGACTCAAACATGCCAAGGTGGCTCAAACATGCCATGCGGGCTCCAACATGCCACCTAGGCTCTAACACACCAAGGTGGCTCAAACATGCCACCTAGGCTTAAATATGTCAAGGTGGCTCAAACATGCCACGTGGGCTCCAATGCCACCTAAGCTCCAACATGCCAAGGTGGCTCAAAGATGGCACATGGGCTCCAACATGTCACCTAGGCTCCAACATGCCAAGGTGGCTCAAACATGCCACCTAGGCTCCAATATGTCAAGGTGGCTCCAATATGCCAAGGTGGCTCAAACATCCCAAGGTGGCTCAAACTTGCCACGTGGTTTCCAACATGCCACCTAGGCTCCAACATGCCAAAGTGGCTCAAACTTGCCACGTGGTTTCCAACATGCCACCTAGGCTCCAACATGCCAAAGTGGCACAAACATGCCACCTAGGCTCTAGCATACCACCGAGGCTCCAACATGCCACGGTGGCTCAAACATGCCACAAAAGCTCCGATATGCCACCTTGGCTCCAACATGCCACCTAGGCTCAAACATGCCAAGGTGGCTCAAATGTGCGGCTCCAACATGCACCTAGGCTCAAACATGGCAAGGTGGTCCAAACATGCCAAGGTGGCTCAAACATGCCACACGGGCTGCAACATGGCACCTAGGCTCCAACATGCCAAGGTGGCTCAAACGTGCCATATAGGCTCCAGCATGCCACCTATGCTTAAACATGCCAAGGTAGTTCAAATATGCCAAAGTGGCTCAAACATGCCACGCGGACTCCAACATGCCACCTAGGCTCCAACATGGAACCTATAGTCAAACATGCCACCTATGCTCCAACATGCCAAGGCTCCAACACACCAAGGTGGCTCAAACATGCCACCTATGCTCCAACATGCCAAGGTGGCTCAAACATGCCATCTAGCTCCAACATGCCACCTAGGCTTAAACATGCCAAGGTGGCTCAAACATGCCAAGCGGGCTCCAACATGCCACCTAGACTCAAACATGCCAAGGTGGCTCAAACATGCCACCTAGGCTCCAACATGCCAAGGTGGTTCAAACATGCCATGTGGGTTCCAACATGCCACCTAGGCTCCAACACACCAAGGTGGCTCAAACATGCCACCCAGGCTACAAAATGCCACCTAAGCTCAAACATGCCACGTGGGCTCCAACATGCCACCTAGGCTCCACCATGCCAAGGTGGCTCAAACATGCCACCTATGTGCAACATGCCAAAGTGGCTGAAACATGCCAAGGTGCTCAAACATGCCACCTAGGCTCCAACATGCCACCTAGGCGCAAACATGCCAAGGTGGCTCAAACATGCCACCTAGGCTCCAACATGCGAAGGTGGTTCCAACATGCCACCTCGGCTCAAACATGTCAAGGTGGCTCAAACATGCCACCTAGGTTCCAACATGCCACCTAGGCTCAAACATGCCAAGGTGCCTCAAACATGCCAAGGTGGCTCAAAAAATCAAGGTGGCTCAAACATGCCACGTGGGCTCCAACATGCCACCTAGGCTCCAACATGCCAAGGTTGCTCAAACATGCCGAGGTGGCTTAAACATGCCACCTCGGCTCCAACAGGCCTAGGTGGCTCATAACAGGCCACCTAGGCTCCAACATGCCAAGGTGGCTCAAATGTGCCACCTAGGCTCCAACATGCCATCTAGGCTCAAACATGCCAAGGTGTTTAAACATGCCAAGGTGGCTCAAACATGCCACGCGGGCTCCAACATGCCACCTAGACTCAAACATGCCAAGGTGGCTAAAACATGCCACGTGGGCTCCAACATGCCATCTAGGCTCCAACATGCCAAGATGGCTCAAACATGCCACGTGGGTTCCAACATGCCACCTAGGCTCCAACACACCAAGGTGGCTCAAACATGCATGCCACCTAAGCTCCAACATGCCACGTGGGCTCCAACATGCCAAGGTGGCTCAAACATGCCAGAATGGCTCAACCATGCCACGTGGGCTCCAACATGACAATATGGCTTAAACATGCCACCTAGACTCCAACATGCCAAGGTGGTTCAAACATGCCATGTGGGCTCCAACATGCCACCTAGGCTCCAACATGTCGAGGTGGCTCAAAGATGCCAAGGTGGCTCAAACATGCCACGTGGGCCCGAGTGGCATGTTTGAGACATATTGTCATGTTGGAGCCCACATGGCATGGCTGAGCCACCCTGGCATGCTGGAGCCTAGGTGGCATATTTGATCCCAGGTGGCATGTTTGAGACACCTTGGCATGTTGGACCCTAGGTGGCATATTTGAGCCAGATTGGCATGTTGGAGTCCACGTGGCATGGTTGAGCCACCTTAGCATGTTGGAGCCTAGGTGGCATGTTTTTGCCGCCTTGGCATGTTGGAGCCTAGGTGCCATGTCACCCAAAATTTGCCAACGTCACCTTGGCAAGATCCCCCACCTGTAATTTTTGTGATATCTCGTTCCACATTGGGAACTTCCACCCAGGCTTCAGACTGCAACTGAATCCCAACAATGATATTAATTGGACACTCGTGGCTCCTCGATTCGTCCCTGTAGCAACGGACGACGTAGTGGAATCTGGACCTTAGTTGATGTCATTGACGAACAAATACTTTAGTAAAGTTTATTGGCCATTTTAAATTTTGAATATTATCTAATCAATATCACTTATATAGAAACCCATGTATTCAACGACCGAGATTAATGCCAAAATGGACGGCCTGGATTTTGATCCAGGTCCTATTATTCTAGTAAACGTTTTCTAGGTCCTAGTAAAGTGAACGTTCGAGCCATTCAGCTAGTAAAGCGAATGGCTCCAGTTAGTAAACGTGTGCCTTGCGTTGCCGGGCTAATGTCCTGACATGTGTTTTTGCTCGGCCTTTAACGTGCATATGTGCAACTTCAACAACAGATATTGACTTTATTTGCTTTTGTAATTATTTTTATTATTAAAATTCACTAATTATAGTATCGTAATAAACGGGAGGTCAAAATTACTGGAAAATTCTACCTATTTCACACCACGTATTTTGTTCTCCGCTGTGTGCGTAGTGCCGCTTGGTTTTATGCCCCATTCTTTTTTTCTTCCCCGTTTTTGTAGTGTTTGGTATTCTATTCTTGGGCATAATGTCTTTGTTGTGTCGGAGGGTCGAAATGGGTAGCGATACAGCTTTCCATGCTGCCCAACTTCAAGATTACTGGAAGAAGCAGCATTAGACTGGGCCAGATACAATCTTCAGGAGGATTAGACTGGCAGCCCGGATACAATTTTCTATAAAGTTCAGCTTCCCTCTGATTTTGACGTCTGATTTTGACGGCTTCAGCATCATAAGCTATCACTTCCAAAAATATTTTTCACAAACTCAAACAATCTGAAGCATGGTAAGCTATCACTTCCAACTATGACTATCCACTTGCACAATTGTTGAGTAATGTGACGTCCCCTACTCCTTATACGATGCCCGCATCGTATTCGAAGGAGGAGCATTCCCCCTGGCAGCTGCCTGACAGGGGCCATCCACCTGACTCTACTCCCATGGGGCAGAGCCAGCAAGGGAAGAGTGGATGTGTCATTCATCCGTCTTCCATCGGATCGACCTATCTGCGGAAGCGTAACAAACAAACGTGAGCACAACTAATAATATACAAACACAATCACCATAGCAATAGCAACATCACGAGTTCAGCAATACCTTCATAACAATAATACAAAGGGGAGATCCTACCCGTGGCTCGGACTCAAGGGGGATGATGACGGCTAGGCCTCGAGTTCATTGCGCATTAATTCATGGCAATGGATTTGGCTGGCATAGAACATGGCTTAGGGTAGTCCACTCCATCCCGCCCCTCCCGTGCACACTTTGCAGAGTAGGTGAAAAGTGTTGGGACTGGGCCGTGGCTCAGGGTGAATAGCCGGAGGGGCTACTACTGGCGGGTTGCATCTCCCGGCCAGATGAGGCGAGGAAGAGAGCTGCCTCTCCTCCGAGGAGGTATCCATGCTCATCACAGGCGGCTAGAGCCCTTTGCCCTTATTCGACTTGAACTCACCTTTGGAAGGTCATATCCACCACCCCACGAATTGTCGAGCTCATGCCTTGCCCACACGCAGTGACAAGCCATTAAGCCTAGCCAGCAAAGACCCCCGATAGGCTTTACTACCAGAGGGGTCAGTCCGCGATGAGACAAGTTCCTCCTTATCAACCGGCCTTGCCCCTTCACCCACAGCCAGGTGGGCTCCTGTGCACGGGCCGCACTTATGTGGGAACTAAGGTGCTATGCTAGGAGCATCTACTACACAGCCTTTAGGTCTCTACCCCCCTTTCCACAACAAGGAGATCACAGAGTGGAATACATGCAATATCACAGAACAGAAATAGAGAATCATATCAATCCATCTACTTAACATCCAATGTTAGGTTCATTCGTTAGAGTCTCAGATCTAGGGATCTACAAGGCTTCCAGAGATGATCTAACATACTAAACCGGCATATTGCCACGCCTAAAGACGGTTTTGCACAACAGAACAACTAGATACACGCCTCCTTGGCTTGCTCCCCGATCCTGGAAGGCGTCCATGCTCCCCTGATCTTGCCGTCAAGACGCTCGCTACGGCAACTGTTGTGCAAACCGGACTTTTGGAGCCTGGCAATGCGATTTCGAGTCTTACCTTGGCCGAATTGGCCCAGGAAAGCCCTGAATGCGAAAGAGGAAAGGAAGCTCTAGAAAACCCTAATTGGCAAAGTGGAAGAGAGCTAGGGTCTAGGGTTTTAGCCCTTATATAGACCCTATCTAAGTTAGGGCATCCACATGGGCAAATGGCTTTAAGCCATTTGGAAATGGATGAACAAGGAACCTTTTGTTGTGTATGTTTAATTACATACCCAACATACACGCTGTTGCCCCTAGGTGCAACCTTTAGCTCCTAGGTGCAACGTTGTCCACGCTCTCAAGTACATGTCACTTGTGACATGTATGCAGGACGGGCAAGATAATATACGTATTGGGGCGTATATTATGCCGGAACGCCACATTCTCCCCACCTTGACTTGATGTCGCCCTCGGCATCACGCCGCCTCCCCACCTTGGGTACTGCATATCCCTGCAATTACAACAACTTATATATCCATATTATATTAATCACCTCAGGTAATATTTATAGTTTACTGTAATTGTACTATGGTGAGAGGCTCTTCCGTCCTCTACTTCATAATCGACTATTAACAAAATTAACATCAATTATAGTTTTAAGGTTTTAACTAAAACTTCTCATCGCCTCACTCACAACACATTATGGCAAAACTATGCGTTGTGAGTTCTTGTAGCGCTACCCCCTCCTCGCCGCTTTTCGGTCCTTCTAATTGCTGCGGGATGTACGCTACGTTAGTACATATTTAATTATTATTATAAGGGTTGGTTGTAAGGGAACCACCCATTAAATACAATTATATGGATGCAAGGCATATCTCTCGGCATAGGAAGATTATGTTTCTCCCATCCTGGCCGAAGAGACAGCCCTATTATGCCTATATGCGCTCATGCCTACACACAGTAGTTGCCTAGCGTGGGACTTGGGTCCTTTCAGATATGGGGCGTGAAGGGCCCTCCCCCATAGGCATTGACTAGAGGTGCTTTTTCCTATCAATGCATACCTGAATGACCTCTTTTCTCGAGGTCGTCTACTGCGGTGGGACAGTAGACTTCTAATCTACCTTCCACTCAAACAAGCGAAACGCTAGCGGTCATGCCTACATTGACATTACACCACGCCCTAGAGAGCACCGTAGTGGTCTCATCATCGGTAGCAACGCATGCAACCCATGCCTAGCATAGGCTGCATGCATAGATTAGCCTTAGCTACACATGCTTAAATCTAAACCCAAATCGACATGCCTGGGCCAATTTCTTGGTTGCCGATGTCGACTACTTGGTGACGAGCCGCCCCTTTGCATTGCTCCATAAACTTCGAGCACGCTTGCTTCTTGAGATCGACTCAAGTACCCATGTAGCGTCTTCCACTGGTAAGTGCTTCCACTTCACAAGGTATTGGAGGAATTTTGACCTTCTTGTCTTCTTATAAGATCTATCAAGAAGGACTTCAGGGACGATTTCAATATGCTCGTCCGTCATTTCTAAAAACTCATTTGTCTCCAATACTTCCTCGGGTTTTGGGGTGTGTCTCTTTAGCAAACTTACGTGGAAAACTTTATGGATCTTAAGATGTCTTGGCAATTCCAACTTGTAGGATTGGTTACCTACTCTCTTCTCTATTCGAAGGGTCCGCCCATCTTGGAGCAAGCTTCTTGCAATTGCCGATCGCGGAGCTTGGCACGCTTGACTTTGATCTTCAACCACACTTTGTCTCCCACTTCAAATTCTCTTACCAGTCCTATGCTTGTCGGCGATGCTTTTACGCGCTTCTTGCTCGCAAGGAGATATCCTCTCACTTCCTCCACCAAGTCTTGCATTTTGAAAAGCATCTCTTGGGGAGACCTCCACCTTGGACACGGGGTTGTGCCAAGTATCAGGGGGGTAAGACACCGATACACGTAATTAATCATAAAAGGACTCATCTGCGATGACTCACGCTGGTGTTTGTTGTATGCAAACTCTACTAGGTGGATGAAATCATCCCACTTGGATTGCTTGTTCCATACATAGCTTCTTAACATATCTTCGATGATCCTGTTTGTCCTTTCCGGCCCGACCATCCGTTTGGGGATGATATGCCGTGCTCATCGAAAAGCTTTATGCGGATGGTGGTGAATAGGTCCTGCCAAAAGGCACTCATAAACTTGGAGTCTCTATCGAGATTATCTCCCTTGGCATGCCATGGAGCCTAAAAATCTCCTTAACAAATAGGTTGGTCGTATCTAATGTCGTATCGTTTGTCCTGCACGGCACAAAGTGTGCCATCTTTGACAACTTGTCTACTACCACCATCAAGGCATCTTTGCCCCTTCACGTTCTTGGGAGTCCTGTAATAAAATCCATACTTATCACCTCCCACTTAGCGTTTTGGCACGGGCAATGGTTCCAAGGGCTTTTGGGATGGTTTGCCTTTGCCTTTGTCTGGCTTTGGCATATCGGCACTCTCTAATATATCTTGCTATTTCCTTCTTCATGCGGGCCAATAATAAGCGCTTCTAATCTTGAAGTATGTCTTCATGAACCCCGCATGCCCCGCTATGGGACTATTGTGTGTATCATTCAAAATAAGCTTTCTAACTGCGAAGATTTTGGTACACACAATTTGTTTTATAATATAGCAAGTTTCCTTCCTTCTTGTAGTGCCTGAACATCTCCCTTTCCTTGTCGGTCCTGGCCTCTTTGGAAATGCTCGCCCAAACTTCCTTGAAGTCGAGGTCCGTCGACAATGTTTCCTCAATCTTCTTTCCAAACTCACTTACGAGTGTTGTTGATATGGCGTTACAATGAATTCTGGTTGCCAATGGCTTCCTGGAAAGGGCATCCGCGAACCACATTGAGCTTCCACGGCTTATAACTTATCTCAAAGTCATATTCTTCCAAGAATTCCATCCATCTCCTTTGCCTCAAATTGAGGAGCTTGTTACGTAAATATGTATTGGAGGCTTTGATGATCTGTGTCTAACTGGAATTTCCTTCCCAATAAGTAATGCCTCCAAATTCTTAAAGCCCTTACTATAGCCAGGAGCTCCTGATCATGCGTTGGGTAGCTTGTGTTGGCGTCGTTCAACTTCTTGGAATCATAGGCCACTACTCTTTCCTCCTGCATGATGAGGATGCGCTTTGTCGCTATCCCCGCTAGCATCTGTTGTTCTGAGCTTATCTTTGGTCGGATCGGCAAGACCAACATGGCGCCCGTCATCAAAGCTTCCTTTAGTGTCTCAAATGCTTTCTGGGCCTTGTTTTGCCAATGGGTTGCCCAATCTTTTATCTTCCCACCTTTTGTGAGATCCGTTAATGGCGCTGCTACCTTGGCAAAATTCTTCACAAATCTTCTATAATAGCCTAGCTAGCCCTAGGAAGCTCCTGACTTCATGCGTATTCTTTGGTGCCGGCCAGCCGATCACAGCTTCTATCTTCGCAGGGTCTGTGGAAATGCCTTCTGCTGTGATCACGTGCCCCAAGTACTCCACTCTTTCCGTTGCGAAGTGGCACTCCGATAACTTCACAAAGAGTTGATGCCTTCTTAACTTTTCAAGCACCTTCCTCAAGTGTTGGGCGTGCTCCTCCCGCAGACTTCTTCGTACACCAAGATATGTCGTCAAGAAGACTATGATGAAGGAATCTAGAAATTCGCGGAAGACGCCGTTCATTAACCTCATGAATGTTGCTGGCGCATTAGACAATCCAAATGGCATAACCGTGAACTCATAGTGCCCATATCTTGTCCTGAACATTTGTCTTATGAATGTCTTCCTCCTTGATCCTAATCGGTGATATCGATCCGAGATCTATTTTGGAGAAGATCTTTGCTCCCTGCAACTGATCCATTAAGTCATCTGACCTAGGCAAGGCATACTTATTTTTGATGGTGTGCTTATTTAACTGGCGGTAATCAATGCACATCCTAAGGCTCCCATCCTTCTTCTTCACAAAGAGAATAGGGGCTCCGAACGGGGAGACACTAGGTCTTATGAACCCTAGGTCTAGCAATTCTTGCAATTGCTTCTTTAACTCCAGATCAACTCCTCGGGTTGACATTCTATAAGGTGCCTTGCTTGTAGGCTTCATTCCCGTGTTCAAGTGCTATTTCACACTCGACTCCTCTATAGGGCGGAAGTCGCTTAATCTCATCGGGGAAACAAGTCGCGGAAATTCCTCGATCAACTTTGCTATTGGCCTGGGAAGCTTGCTAGATTCTTTGATCTCTTTATTTGTCTCCGGCCCCCGATCTTGGAGCTCAAGCTTAAGGAGATAGGCCACCACGCTTTCTTATGCACTTAAGCAATTTTTTCACTACTCATGCATTGCATGATTGGGGTTACTTCTTTACCCGTGATTTCGATGACTTTTGCCCCTCTGGCGTTGTTAAGGTCACCTTACGTTTCCCACAATCGATGATTGCTCCTGGCTGGTCCAAGATATTCCATTCCAATAATGAGATCATACTTGCCTATATTCATGACTTCCGCTCCCAATGCAACATTAACACACGGCAAGTCTACATTGAAGTTTATTCTCTTCCTGTTTGTATGCCTAATTGCTCCATTGGCTAACACGACCGCCCGGGCTTGGACTTTAACGACTTTAACTTCAACATGCTTACCATCCTAGGGGATGCAAAATTATGGACCGCTTCCGAGTCTATCAATACTATAAAGGATTTCTCTTGGGCTTTTCCGGTCGTTGAGATCACCTTATCTTGACTTTTCTGCATTCCCTGTATCAATAGTGCAAAGATGTGACACTCACCATGGATGTAATCCGGGTGCCGTCGTCGTCTGCGTCGATGGTGTCTCCCATCCCGGCTCGCCAATGCCGCATTCATAATCGGGGGGCAATTGTTGGTCCTATGCCCGGCTGGAAGCATCCAAAACACTTTTGCTTCTCTATACATTCCTCGCTTCTTCTCCTTGGGAATGGATTTGCAAATTGCCTCCCGGCTTGGGGAGTAGTTAGACTTGGCTCCTTGCTCCTTGAAGCTTACATTTCTTTCCCCGCTTGCCACTACTTGTGTTGCCTTGCTTCCCATAATTTGAGTTGTCTTTGCGTCTTGCTAGCTCTTGGGCTTGTCGCCCTTGGGCTATAGCCCCCTCGTGCTCTTCCCCTTATCCCGGAAATATTGCCGCCTTGATGCCTCGCTCTTGTGGACTGTTTCCTTGCAAACTTATGGCCTTTGCTTCGCGCGACGACCACGGACTTGGGTTTATTGCCCTTACAAGCTTGCGGATCTCATCGTTCAAGCCTTCAATATAGCCTTCCATCGCATGCTTTTCACTCAACTTTGGCACATAAAGCCTTAGTCTCATGAATTCCTCCAGGTGTATTTACGGGTGATTTGTTGCCCTGTTGCGACCTATAGAACTTCTTTGCATCATGTTGCACTTATGTTCTCTTGGTACATAATGATGTTTGAACGCCTTGGCGAACTTCCTGAATTTGCAACCTTGTCCTGCTTTCAGCCCCATGTGCTTTGGCATACCCCTTCCACCAAATTCAGGTTGCACCCTTGAGGTTTTCTTTGTTGCTACCCGCCTTTGTCTTTATCTTTCATGCCATAGGCATTGCCATACTCACTCATCTCATCCAGCCACGCCTCTGCTTCCATTCGGATCCGTTTTCTCCACGAAAACTGCTCTAACTTTCGGCTTTCCGGACATTACTAAGGGCGAGTCGACTTTCTTCCGTAATCGGTCGTGATCATCCCCATCGCCACGGTTTGGATCTTGGCGGCGACCCCGTGCCTCTTCTTCCTGCTCTTCTGATGCCGAATCTGTATCCGAGCTGGAGTTCGAGGATCCCGAACTAGGAGATCTTCTCCTTACGCTTCTCTTCCCGTTGCCTTTGTTGGTTTGGGGTTTCCGGCAAAGGCACATTCTAGTCATGTCCTCCTATTGCTGCTGCCCCTGCTAGCAATGCCCTTATGTCATGGATGTCGGATCGATGCCGGGATAGCTCCTCCTCGGTGTTACCGCTTGGTGCGGGCAAATTTCTCGGGAAGCGCCTTGGGGGAATGCGTTCTTGTTCTCGCCTTTGTGTTCATCAAGGTTTCTAGGTACTCTAGCTGCATGCACATTAGAGTACATTCTGATCATTAGTTCTTGTTTTGTGTGTTACGTTGCTTTACTTGTTTATACAATTTGAGGGAACAATTATATACGAAAGAGACATATATTATATTAATATATATATACAAGTTTTTTAATCGATCCTATGGTGCATGTTCCAGTTTGTGCATGTTCTAGTTTTCTAAGAGTTTATGAAGACTCTCCCTTAGATTTCTTTACATTTTATGAGATTCCTTTGAATTCCAGCCAAAATTACTATTTTTAGAGACTTTTCAAGAGTTACTATCCATAGCAACTTCTACTTTAGGTCAAAGCTCATCCTAGAACTTAAATTTTCTTAAATTTTATGAGATTCTCTTAGATTTTGTAAGAGATCCTTACGAGTTGACTAGTCAAAGCTCATTCTAGAACTTCCTAGAATAACCTCTTAGATTTTATGACGTTCCATTAGATTCTCTTAGATTCCAGCAAAATGTTACTATTTTTAGGAACTTTTCAAAATATACTATTCTTATTAGGTTGAGGTGCTTATTCATGCTACCAATCAAAGCTCACTCTAGAACTTTCTAGAACATTCCCTTAGATTTTATGGCATTCCCTTAGGTCCCCTTAGATTCTAGCAAAAAGTTACTATTTTAGAAACTTTTCAAAATTTATTATTCTTAGCAACTTCTATTTTAGGTTGAGGTGCTTATCCCTGTTAGATGACCAATCAAAGCTCATTCTAAAACTTTCTAGAACATTTTAGAACTTCTATAACATTCTAAAATATCTTAAAGCTTTTTAGGAAGTTGTAACCTTAAGGGTATTAAAAAAACAATATATAATATGATCAATGCCTGCTCCTTAATGGTTGGCATGGGGGAGGGGGGTGGATTCTTTGTTATCTTTTAATGAATCTGTCGAGCACAAGAGGCGGGTGAATGGTTGACGGATTCAGTTTGATGACAATGAAGTTGTAATATTCGACAATGATGGGGTTGAAATCTAGCTACAATTATTGTATGTCAAGCATGGGGGTGCAACATGTTTTATATGAAATTTATTCATGAAATTCACGCACCATTGGGATTGTGGAAGAGAGTGAAAACATTGGAGTGTGTGGTTGGTTGTTGATGCTTCTTTATAGAAGATTTAGTTGAGTAGGATTTAATGCTAGTAATTATATTATTCTCATGATGCAAATTTAAGTAGTGGTCCAATCCATCAAAATGCCAAGTGCATCTTTCTCGCCACCTATATGGCCATTTACCATACGCCAAATGCATTTTTCTCATCAATAACGTCACCTATATGTTTTTTCAACACCATATAAAATACTAATCACAGAGTCACGATAAGTCTGCAAGTGCAAGTGCAGACACGACATGCATAGAAAACTTGCTCATTCTCTTCATAAACTCTTCTATCTATTGTAGGTCTAAAATTGGGTAGAATGCTTGTGGGGGACCACTGATTAGGTCCTTGAAGACGTTTATATAGAGTATATAAGAAGTGGTTCCTTTTCCCATGCATGAGAAGAAAATGGTTAAAAAGATATGCCCGCAATTCCTCATATCATATAGAAAAAACTCACCTACAATATCAAATTTCTCTTCTTCTTCAGGGCCAAATTCAATCTGTTCCCTGTGATCTGTAAGGCCAGCTGTCCACACCAAGCTGCATGAAACCCCTAAAATGTGGAGAATATCTGTGCAAACTCTTACGTTTTGTAAGGTTAAGCACAGAATCACATAGGTCCTCTGATACACCATGGTTTTTGACATAAAATAGTCCCACGTTATGGCATTCCCACCTAAGCTACTCCACAAAATCTTGGATTTTCTGAGGCTGCCCTATTCCTTTGGCATGTTACTGGAGTCGTTAGGATCGCTTTGGAAGCTTGAATTACTGAAGA
This sequence comes from Isoetes taiwanensis, assembly GCA_021234155.1. Classification (NCBI taxonomy): domain Eukaryota; kingdom Viridiplantae; phylum Streptophyta; class Lycopodiopsida; order Isoetales; family Isoetaceae; genus Isoetes; species Isoetes taiwanensis. The sequence goes on along the minus strand of JAJEKV010000080.1, from coordinate 3,006,293 downwards.
AAGATGAGATTGCACCATTTTATTGATAATGCACATCCTGATTATGGATTCGGCTACAGATGCCTGTGCAAATTCTCAAATTGCTGTGTATTGAACCCAGTCTTTAAGAAGTTCGCAAATGCAGAGCACCTGATCGTTTTTTCTTGGCGATCGCCTTCTCTAATATCCACAATGATATTAAATCCATCCTACCATTAGAGCCTGATTTGGGTTGGACTTCTTATGGATGAAGCTTTCTTGCCAGATTCACAGTTCTTGAAGCCAGCTTCACAAGAGAATCTTTTCTTCCTGTGTTCATCCTCCTCTATAAAATGCATGAATTGTTCTGAAGACAACCCAAACAAACAAAACCAGGATTTTTAAAGTGAAGCTTTCTTGCCAGATTCACAGTTCTTGAAGCCAGCTTCACGAGAACATCTTTTGCCAGCAGTGCTACATGCACTGCATCTACACCAAAAAACACGGTTCTAAAAGGCATGAACAACACCATAAGTAAAACTAGAACAACCCTAAACTTTGCAGTCTAATGCATGATTCCATTCAATGCATTTACACAGGGTTCATTTCCTCAACCTTGCAACATACATGACTTTATTAAGTCGCATCATACAGGCTTCAAGCTAAATGTTAAATTGCTACTGCCAGAGGCATCGGATTTAACAAATCCCAGGCATCACAATAGAAATTAAGAAAACAAAAAAAAGGAAAACTTAAGCTTACATGTACCAGGTGCACACCGTCTCTACGGTCGGCCAGTTCATAAGCTCGACCCACCATTTGCAAAGGATGATTCATCAAACAGCTGGTAAAATTTGTACTTTCAAGCTATTTCACAGCAAAAATTATAAGGCAAATATGATGCTTACCTTATCTCTGATGTTTGCACTTAAACTCTAATATCCTTCTATTATAAAACGTTAAGACCTTGTCCTTATACTGTCAATCATTTGTAGCGGAGAAGACATACATGATTCTAATCAGCAAAGGCAAAAAACGAAATTGGGTGAAGGGCCCAAACAAACTGCTAGAAAAACGAAATGCAAGTTCAACCTAAACTGGTCAAAGCAAGAAATTAACCTGTTGACATGCTGGTCCAGATGTTACGCACTGGCGGACCACAGGAAGCCTATATGGAAAGCTTGGCACTTCTGGGAGCCATTTTCGGAAGCTTTGCCCCTGCAAGCTACAAAAACAGAGTGATAGAAGGGCTGCGTATCTAAGTTCCACCCAAATCTCTGCTAGTCGGAGCAAAATAGAGGTGAACGGCACCTACAGTTCTAAGCCAAGTATTAAACAAAACATTGTTTTGAAAGACCTAACTTAGCAAGATTAATTCAGCTGCAAAATCCAAATCTAAAAAACACATACCAGGTTCGACCATCCAAAACTCCACATCTACAACTATGGTCTGCTGCCCGGCTCCATCCACTGCTGCCCGGCAAGCTGGTTCAACTACCAGGCACAAATAGAACCCAAACACAAACTCCGCAGTTACATCTCTCCCTTCGGCCTAATGTCTGGTACCTGCACGACGCCAGACAGCCTCAAATTTGTGCAAAAGCTCCATGAAGCACGGCCATGGCCGTCTGCGAGAAACGGCCAAGAGGTATGCCACAAATTTCTGCTGCAAGAAGCTTGGCGCTCAGCAACAGAATCAGCACCTGGGGGAAGCATGTCGCAGAAAAAAAAAATAACCAAGCCATCACAACCGTCCATTGTGCTACGTGGCAGTTTAGAAGGCCTAGATGGCCCCAATTATCAGTGTTAGGCAGCCCTCTATAATAATATATATATGTTAGATAGATATAATAAACTTTTACATGCAAATTAATAGACTTTTACTCTTGAAACTTCTTGAGGTAGTCAGGGTGGTCCTCCAAAAATTTCTTCACTTGGGCCGTGCCTAATGACCCTGTTACGTTCCTGAGGATATTTGTTGTCGTTCCTCCTTGGAGCAGGGTAGCCCTTAAGGACGAAAGTTCGCCAAAAGGCTATTTTTTAAGGGTATCAAGAAATTTTGATGCTATGGTTTAGTAGGGCCCGTTATAGGTGAAAAAAATAACATTAGCCAATTTTTCTACAAACAAGTCTCACTCCACTTGAAAATTCGCCACATCCACTAAACGTCATAACTATGGATTCGCCTTATCCTCTACCCTCCTTCTTGAAGATTTCTTAAGGAATCGCCTAATATTCTAGGCTTTCTTCATAATCCAATCTATTATCCATATCCATCCAGGTACATATGATAATTTTAAGAGTTATTTTTGTAGCTATTGTGTTTCAAATACTTCTAAGGATGCACTGGAGAGCATTTTTTTTACAGACTTCTCTTTTAATAGATTTGTTTTATCTACAAGGATAAGCCACATTCTCATTACAAAGGTTAAGTTGTGATATTGCATCATGCAACTATAGTTATAATGTATTTGTGTCCTTGATTAAATATGGATGCTGGTGAATAAAAGTTCACCACAGAAATTGCACTTGAAAAATAAAGACACTTAAATCTTGGCAAACTAATATTGGCCATGATTCGCCTAGATTTCTATAAAAAACATTCATGTCTAGAAAACATTCGCCAGCATAACTAAACTTGCAACTCTATTATTCGCCCAACCTTCTAAATTATGCTTAGACAAATTTGGCCTTAAGGGCAACCCTGCCTTGGAGTGCTGCCTCCATGTCTTCAATTCTCCTATCCGATGTATACGCAGCTGTCACTGCCAATCTGCCCTGCCGCCTATAAGGGATTGCAAAGTCGAAGATGGTCAATGCAATCGCTCTCTTGATCAGGACAACATGGTCGATGTTTGGAGCTAATCGCGCATGGTGTCCAAACCCTGAGAGGGCGATAAGCATAAAGACCCCTTCTTCACCTCTTGGGCTAAATTGGCGGTGAATAACCGCTATTCTTCCGTCTAGCAGCAACGGCAGGTAGTATCTGAGTGCTTTGTCATGCCCTGTTTCTTCGGCAGACGAGGAAGTTGCCATGTGCCTTCCCTTGAAGTCATCCACTTGGTATCTCCTCTAGCTCTCAAGTCTTGGTGCACCGGCCTCCTTAGGTTGATCTTTGCCTCCATGTTGCTTCGGGATGGGTGTTGGCGAGCTTCGGTAATATCTTTGATGTGGACTTGCCCTTGATGCCCATTTGTTCTGAGATCGCCATGAACTCCTCTTCCGAGGGCAATTCCCTTTCGGCCATCATCTGTCTGATACCTGTGTAAGCTTCTATATCTGATGACGTCTCGCCGGTGAAGGTTCTGGCTTCACTAATGCTGATAGGGAAGTCCTGAGCTTCTCGATCAATGAATTCGTCGAGGTCCGCTTGCTGTCGTAGGAGATGCATAATCTCATCTACCCTAAGACCTCTGTCGCGACACTGTGGAAGATTCTTGATGTCGTGAAGGGTTAGATATGCCTCGCCTGCTATGAACACCGGCGTCAAGCTTGTAATGCCCTGCCCGAGTGGTGGGGCTCTTCTTGTTGCTCTCAGTCCCTCTTCGAAGCTTTGGATCTGATGTTCTGCTTGCTGCCTCTCCTGTTCTAGATCCAGGTCTTCCGGGTCTGACTCGTATTCATCCTCCTCCTCTTCTTCTTGCTCGTACTCGAGTCGCATCCGTTCCTTCTCTGCTGCGGCCATGGCTATGGGTTCAACTTCTAAAGGCTGAACTGAGGGTTCCCCTATCTGGGTTTGACCCCGAAGAGATAGAAAGATGGCTACAGCTGCTGTATAGGAGAAGTACCTCCTCCTATTGACAGAGATGGACATGTAGTTGGGAAGGCGGACTGCTTTATTCTCTAAGTACTTATCTACATTTGGGATATCTTGCAGGGCTGACTTGAGGGCAGTGTTAGGTGCAAAATACCCTACACAAGGTGGGAGTTCTACCAAAAAGGGTCCTATCTTGGCATGGAACTCAGACATAATGTTTTGGTAGAAGGGAGTGGCGTTGATGGTAGCCTCAATGTCAAGTTCCCTTCGGAAGACACTGAAGACAGATTCGATGTCAGCTTCAGCCACATGAGCTGTGGCGCTGTACCATCGCTTGAATGAAGAAGTGGCCATGAGCACGAAGGAGCTGGGGATGACAGACAGATACTGAAGCGCCCTAAGGATCAGGGAAATCGGCTTGGAGCAGAGAGCGAGGTTGGAAGGCGCAAATGACACTTGGGTTCCCCTTTATAGGCAAAACCCTAATTTTGGGAAAATTTTAGGTTTACAATTCTCTGACTTTCTAGGGTCTAGAGGTATGATTTATAGGCTAACTGAGCTTGGAAATGCTCCTAAGGGTCCCTAAGCAATGATTTTGGTTCGTCTAAGGACAACTTGGATCAATTCGGACGTGACCACTCACACAGTGCGCCAGGGTGGGATCGGTTTGCAAACCGGCTGGTTGGGCGCACTCGTGAGGGGTGGACTCTTTGTTTAGGTCACTAATGATGCTAAACTAGAGAACTAAGGACATAATCACGGATATCTCATCGAGATAGATAGGATTGAGCCTTTCGCCTTATTTGGGCAAGTTGTGGTGGAGTTTGGGGTTCGACCACTCACCGCAGTCGCCAGGTGGGAATCGGATTCCAAACCAAATGGGTGCAGGCACTCTCGTGAGGGTGGAGCTCCATTTGACTTCGGCGTTGGCCAATTTGGGACAGATTAGGGGTCAATTCCTACTAACTAGGGTGAGTTAGGTCGAATAGGATACCTACTTTTCGCATTTAGGCAAGATTTGGCACCAAACCATGCTCAACCACTCACCAAGTCGCCCGAGGTGGGATGGGTTTGCAAACCGAATGGGTTGGGGCACTCTCTGTGAGGGTGGGATCAAAATGCCTGGTTTGTTCCAAACTTTGCTATTTCTAAATATAGAATTGACAATACATCCTATTTAAACTTCGATTTGACTTATTTATTTATCAAAACTATAGACTTATACCAAAGAAAAGGTCATTTACAATAGTTCAAGGGCCCTCCTTCTTAATAAACCGAGCTAGTCTAATATCTTTGGGCATACAAGTCACTCTCTTAGCGTGTTGAGCACACGCATAATGAGTCTTCAGTAATGTGCGATGTTCCGCTCCGACGCCTCACGGTCGCGTCCGTGACCCGCTTTGGATGGGTCGAACTCCTGCAAAATCTCCCTCGTTAGGCGTGCAAAGGGGCTGCGGGAATAAGGAAGCCATAGCTCTGGCTGGAAGTGCTTGATTTCTGGGCGCCCGCTGAATTTTGAGTCCGCCGGCCTTTTCATCGGCTTCCGGGGAGGGGTTGGTTGTTCCGGTGGGGGCTTCAGCGTGTTCTTCTTCGTTGGGGGGCCTCCCTCAATGGTCTTCACTCTGTGTTCTTCATAGTATTTGGAGTATTCTTAGGTGTTGCATTTTCATGCGGTATACTCCTTTAGCTCCTTCCGGTACTTCAAGTCGCTTTGAGCATAGGACTCCCTCTGCGGCCTTGGTTTCTTAGTCTTTGTCATTAATTGGGGTGCTTCGGCTGGCGGCCATTTAGGATAGGGGCGATTGCATTAACCACGAGGTCTTCATCCCCTCCGGTATTGGGTTTGAAGGGGCGAAGTCTCCTGGTTCGTGTCCTCCCGCTCCCTCCTCGGGTTGGTCCGGACGAAGATGGGGGGCTTCTCGGGGATCGGCTCTGTATGGTCCTCCCGGCGGTGTCTTCTTTTCTAACCGGTTTCTCGCCCGGCACTTCGGGTCCTTACCTTTCTCGCTCTCACCTTCTCCGCTCCTCTTTCGCTTCCTCCTTTCTTCCCTCCTCTGTTCCTTCTCCTCCCTCCTCTTTCTTAGCTCTTCCTTTTCCTTCCGGGCTCCGCCTTGGATTTCTTATTTCGCCTTCTTAGGTTCGGCTCACGGTTCCTCATCATCCCGAAGATCTCCCTCTCGGCTCCCTCCAGCGGTTCCGCCCGCGTCCGTCTCCAGTCAAGATGCTCGATACTGTTCCTCGCCGCTCTTGAGGGGTTAGGGTTAGGTGGTTCAACCGGTGCCTCCTCTTCCCGATGCGTCTTGCCTCCGATCGGCCTTACATTGGACGGCTCATCTCTGGCGCTCACATAACCGGGTGGCATAACCTAGCGGGCGATTGTTTCGTCCGTGCCATGCTTTTGTTTGTCGGGTTTCGAGCTTTGGCGCCTGAAGATCGTCTTCTTGGGCGAGCTGTTCTCCGGGAAAGGTGGGGATAAAATGGAAACCCTAATTTTCTATTTATAGGGAGGTGGAATTTAGGGTTGGGACCTGCAATTCATATGGGGAAAAATAAACTAGGGCATTAGCGAAGGTACGAGGCATTCATTTGGGTTCACCATACTCTAAAACACCCACCACTCACCACAATGCTTTGGGCGATTGGATTACCAATCGAATGAGTGCAGGCGCACTCGTGGAGGGGTTAAATCGCTTTTGGAGGCTATTTTACAATTCACTGGGAGTTTCTTAGTGTTATAAAATACAAACCTATCTAGAACTATGGGAATAAGCCAAACTACACTATTAGTTTAATTAATTTGAACATCTAACTAGGTCAACGGAGGTCAACCACTCACACAGTGCGCCATGGGGGAATCGGTTTACGAACCGAATGGGCCTGGGCGCACTCTGTGAGGGGTGGCCTATTTTTGGCAATTTAGGTTGGGAAAGATGCTACACCTCACTAGCAACCTATCATGGAGCTAAAATCTACCCAAAAATTGGGAAATTTTCCCAATTGTTCGAAGCTCTTGCTTGGGTGGCTATACCCCCAAGACTCGAATCTCTTGTTAGTCCTAAGGGAAAAATGGCCGGTTTCGATCTTGGATGCCAAGATCATGCTCGATACCTTTGTGGCGTCCCCAACTCCTTATAACGATGCCCGCATCGTGATTGAAGGAGGAGCATTCCCCGGCAATTTTACCGACGGGGGGCCATCCACCGACTCTACTCCCATGGGGCGAGCCAAGCAAGGGAAGAGTGGATGTGTCATTCATCCGTCTTCCATCGGATCGACCTATCTGGAAAGCGTAACAAACAAGCGTGAGCACAACTAATAATATACAAACACAATCACCATAGCAATAGCAACATCAGAAGTCACAATACCTTCATAACAATAATACAAAGGGGAGATCCTACCCGTGGCTCGGACTCAAGGGGATGGTGACGGCTAGGCCTCCGCAGTTCATTGCGCATGCGGAATTCATGGCAATGGATTTGGGGCATAGAACATGGCTTAGGGTAGTCCACTCCATCGCCCCTCCGCACACTTTGCGCAGTAGGCTGAAAAGTGTTGGGACTTGGCCGTAGCTGCCGGGTGAATAGCCGAGGGGGCTATTGCTGGCTGGGTTGCATCTCCCAGCCCCATGAGGCAGAAGAGAGCTGCCTCTCCTCCGAGAGGTATCCATGCTCATCAGCGGCTAGAGGGCCTTTGCCCTTATTCGACTTGAACTCACCGGAAGGTCATATCCACCACCCCACGCAGTGTCGAGCTCATGCCTTGCCCACACGCAGCTGACAAGCCATTAAGCCTAGCCAAAGAAAGACCCCGATAGGTTTTACTACCGACTACCAGCGATGAGACAAGTTTCCTCCTTATCAACCGCCTTGCCCCCTTCACCCCAGCGGGTGGGCTCCGTGCCGCGGGCCGCACTTATGTGGGAACTAAGGTGCTATGCTAGGAGCATCTACTACGACCCTTTAGGTCTCTACCCCCTTCCACAACAAGGAGATCACGAGTGGAATACATGCAATATCCACGTAACGTAAATAGAGAATCATATCAATCCATCTACTTAACATCCAATGTTAGGTTCATTAGTTAGAGTCTCGGATCTAGGGATCTACAAGGCTTCGAGAGATGATCTAACATACTAAACCGGCATATTGCCACCCTAAAGGCGGTTTTGCACATGAGAACAACTAGATACCTGCTCCTTGGCTTGCTCGATCCTCGGAAGGCGTCCATGCTCTGATCTTTGCCGAAGACGGCGCTACTCAAGAACTTGTTGTGCAAATCCGACTTTTGAACTTTGGCAATGCGATTCGAGTCTTACCTTGGCGAATTGGCCCGGAAAGCCCCGAATCTTAAAAGAGGAAAGGAAGCTCTAGAAAACCCTAATTGGCAAAGTGGAAGAGAGCTAGGGTCTAGGGTTTTAGCCCTTATATAGACCCTATCTAAGTTAGGGCATCCACATGGGCAAATGGCTTTAAGCCATTTGGAAATGGATGAACAAGGAACCTTTTGTTGTGTATGTTTAATTACATACCCAACATACAAGGTTGCCCCCTAGGTGCAACCTTTAGCTCCTAGGTGCAACGTTGTCCTGCCCTCAAGTACATGTCACTTGTGACATGTACGTGTGACGTGGCAGTATAATATACGTATTGGGGGCGTATATTATGCTGGAACGTCACAAGTAAAAAGAAGTCAAGAAAGATTATGGGGCCACACGACAATTTATCCAACAAATGGAATTCATAGGTTTTTGAACGTAATAATTTTTGAACGTAATAATTCTACTGAATTTAACCAGTAATACGAAGGGCAAACCAAAGTGCCTTCCAATGTTTTTGGCTTGGAATCTTTTGTAGGGGTCCGTGATCTTTGTTGATTGAAACACACAAATAAAGGGAAAAACCATTTACGGTAGAGTACGGTTAACCCATGAAACACCTAGTTATACCCAAACTAATTAATCCCTTATGGCCTAAAGGTTTCTCCTTCGAAGCTTCAAGGTGCTTCTGATCGCGGGCTTTCTTGCAATTGCTTACTTCCAAATCTACCTATGTGTCGTAGAAGCAGCAGACATTTTGACATTCAGTTTAACTTGAGAACATAGTTCTATACAACATCTATAAAGCCCAGAATTCAGTTCAATCAGTTTGGAAATACCTATATATGTCGCCCAGCCTGATGAAATGGAGTTGAAGCTGAAACAAAATATGGTTTAACAGAATTCTAAGCCACTTTACTAGAATTCAGAATTTAAAATGGCCACAACGTTTTCAAATTAACGGGACTTTTCTCGCCTCCACCGCAACCGCCTTAACGGGAACTATTCCCGCCTTAACGGAACTATTCCGCTCGAGCTATGGCGATTGACCGCCCTCTATTGCGCCCAGCTATTCTACTATTGCGTCCAGCTATGGTGAATGGCGGCTCAAACATGCGGCTTAAACAGCTCAAAATGGCGAATGGCTCCAGCTAAAGCGAATGGCTCGAATGCTCCACCTATGGCGAATGGCGGCTTTCTTCACGACCTCATCGACCACTATAGTTCATATCAGAAGGTTAACGACCCAATTTAACGGCCCTAAAGCTACTTCTTGAACATGTACGAGGCGTTATTATCCAGATTGAGGCAAAAAAGCAGGAAGCCAGAGGTTTTCCTATTTTGCCAAAGTTTTCTTGGAGAACTAAGATTATGCTGTGTATGACAGATTAGGGCTTGCACAGATCCAGAAAGGATAGCGCAGTCAGGTGGAAGGAATAGCTCCTGATGGAGCATTCAAGAAAACGGATGAGCTTTCAGCACTACGCTATCTGATCTTTAATAGAAAATCTGATAAAGGAGAAATTATAGACATTTCTATAAATTGGGAAGGAATACTGTTTTAACTGATTTGGTATGAGAACGAGATGGAAAGAAATAGACAAGAATGTTGTGAACCTTAACATTTATTTAATTGTTTTAAACCTTAACCATTGACCATTGATGTATTTTAAACATAATGTTTTAATCTAATGATAGAATGTGGATTGCAATTTAATAATGCCTTATGGACTTGTTTGGGTTTGACTCCCAAAAGGCTATGCAAAAAAAAAAAAAAAACTTTTTTTTTTTTTTTTTTTTTTAAAGATTGCTACGTGTCGATATTTAATTAGCTAAAATAATGCTTTTTTATTTTGGAATATACACGAAAACAACATGTAGTTCTTTAAAACTATGTGTCTTTATTTGGAAAGCACCACATTTAAAAACAACTATTTTAAAAAACCACAGTGGATGTTTCCTTAAACCACATGTTATTATTTAGTTAAAACAACACTTGAAAACAACTACTATCCACGTGGATATTCTATTAAGCCACATATGTTTTTAGTAAAAACAATACTTAAAAACAACTATTACTTAAGAAAACCACATGTTGATATTCTGTTAAACCATATGTTATTTTTAGCAAAAACAACACCCAAAAACAACGCATTGAATTTTATTAACATGAATTTTATTTCTATGCATAGACTTTTTATTGAAAAACTACACATTGTTTCTAGCATTTTTGGAACAATACTATGGGTGGTCTTTAAATGTTGTTTTTTTGCAGAAACAATAGCAAAAAACTATACATTGAGCAAAATTTGGGGTTGTTGTGCATCCACTCAACATAAAAAAATAGAGCTGCAAATAGAGGAAGGAAATAAAGGTAGAGAATGGAGGTGGAGAAGTGACATCCCCCTCTCCTTGGGCCGCTGTGCCATCAACATGCGGTCCTGCAACAGAACATTCACCCAATTAGCAAGATGAAACGTGAACAATAACAAACAATTTAAGAATTTATACTATTCAATATGAAAGCCACGATCTTGCATATCTAAAGGAATATAATCTTGAAAGCAAGGCTGGCTGGATCTATGGGAGGAATAAAAGCAGATGTCTCCTCATGATACTCCTCATCGACAGGGTAATCCACGATGCCAATTGCATCATCATCGTCAGCGCTGTCATTTTCATCCTCTTCCAGCATTGCATCAAGCTTATCTAGCTCCTTGCATGCCAAAGCATCGTCCCAAAACCTGTGCCACCCACTTTCTCAATTGGCTCTTTCCCAAGAGGCAACCCATAAATGACACAACAGACGTTCTTGATAGAAGCATGGCTTGGATCCATAGTAAGCCTCCATGCAGCCTCTACTCTATTCTAGCAGAATTTCAAGGGAGGACCTAGGTACTAGATAAAATGAATTTCCCAGTTCTCAACATCTGTGCAATTGTGCAGTACAGACTGGGAGTTCTTTGTCGCCTCTGTGATACAATGCAAAATGGCTTCCACGACTGAACAAGCTTCTATTATCCAAAACTACACAGTGTTTGATCTCGTCCTCAAGCTGCTCAGCGATACTTCTTTCATGTGATTTCTGTAATGCAGTTTGCCGACGACCTTCAAACAATATTTAAGCATTCCCTCAAAACAATGTAAACGCGTGTCTTTCAATGCTTTACACATAATCACTCCACCAAGTGGACAATGATTTGTCCAATCTAGAGCTTGCCTGAGACGAACATTTACAGCTGCTTGAGTGGTTGCAGAAACTCGAGATACCAGTGTGTTATCTGATAATTAAATATTATGAAACGTTTGTTATGCCCAAATAAATTTGCAGACCATATGTTATATTATGCATGTACATTAATATTCGGCTTAACAGAATGTTGTATGGTATATGAGCAATAGATATTGTGTGGTCGCATACGTCCATAATCTAGCCTAAGTCGGAGCAGTGCACCATAGCCTGAGAGACTAAGGGACTGGGTTGCCTTGTTTGTATGGTTATGGTTGACCATCAAGATTTTATTCCTTTGAATAAAATGGTAACAAAGCAATATGTTATGTTATATCAAGTTAAGGGTACAACATACCTTAATGGCTGGAATAACATTAAAAATAAAATGGTGAGCACCCCGAATAGTGGGGATGCCACCAACGTGTTGTTGCTGCAGCGCATAAACAACCTGGTCTGGGTAAGACCTGTGCCACCAGATCTATTTCCGGCAGGGTTGCCCTGCTGCCAGCATACCGCTACGTGGCTCTGCCATGTTGGCAGGAGATTGGATCAAAGCAAGGCGGCAGTCTGTAACAGAAGGAGGCCGGATTGGTTATAGGAGGCCAGAAAGCTGCAGAAGGAAGACGACGACTTAAAGGCGAAGGAGAAGGTGTGATAATTTAGGAAGGCATCATGCATGCAGATGGAGCTAAATTCCAGGTGAGCCACGGATTTGGCTGAGTCTGGTAATGGCACGGCCATAGTGGTAGTCTTGGGAAAACAGACTTTAAATCCTTTACCTGTAAGACCATAGAGCTCCAGAATAGTCTTTGTGGTAAGGTCCTCTGTAATAGATGAGGACTTGTGCCTTAAACTGGTGCTTCCTTATGAGCTGCTCCTGGAGGCCTTGTAGAAGATTGAAGTAGTTCTTGAGCATTGAATTGCATGCGAACTACTTGAAGCTATAGGTATCAGCTATGGCTAGTGTTATTAAGTTAGCATGAAAGCTTAGCTGCTACAGGGCCTTGGCCTCTTATCCAATTACTTATTTCTTCTGCGAGGATAAGCTGAAGCTTGTCCTCTGAGATGCTTGTGAGTGCTGGTGAGATAGGTAGATGGTATTGGTATGGGACAATATCCTATGTCTACCAACAGCCCCGTGAAAGCAAGACATCTATTGTGGAGCTATGCTTCACAGTTAACGTATCTTCGGATACTGGAATAAGTACGGTAGGTACTCATCCAAGGGAGTTTGATGCATGCACTACTAGATAAGCGTAGCTTGTCTAATTAAGAATATTGGAACGTTGGTGAGGCGAAACGCGTCACTGGCATGGGATAGTGATGGCAGTAGCCAACAATCTAGCATCCAAGTTCTTATGTTGCTTTTAGTTCTCCCTTACACTGGATCCACCAGCAGGGGGGGTTCTAGACGACGTACTGTCTAGATATGGTGAGGTATGTCTGCTTGGCAGATGCTATGGTGCGTGTGGTGGATTCCATATGTATGCACTTGCAGTCCGTCAGTCATTGCTTCATGTTGACACTACTGGATAACTCTTATGCATGTACTAACATGTGGAAGCTTGTGCAGGGTGTTTGATAGCTAGTGGAGCATACATGCGTATATAGTTATCTATGTTGTCGTCTTGTTATCTGTATACATGGCTTTCATATATATAGCCTTGTTGGAGGCAGTACTTGTTTTGTCTACTCTGATAGTTTGACGTGAAATAAAATTGAAATTTTTTGTACTAAAATTTTGGTTCGTAACAGTGGTATTAGAGCTTGAGTTGTGGCTTGGACCTTGAGTAGCTAAGATGGAACATGCCGAGACAAGTGCAGGCGCACATACTATAGTGGAACAGGCGACTCCTATGGAAGACGAACCTGATGTACGACGGCTAGCTGCTCGCGTACAGGAAACCCAAAAGAACCTGGAGACCATGCAGATGAAGTGGGGCGAGGACTTGCTGGGTGTGCAATAGAGCCTCAAGGCGATATTAGACATTCAGACTGCTATGAGAATTGTATTGGAGACCCTTGCTGGCACGGATGGCCAAGGGAAGTCTGCAGATGAAAGTCTCCGGCAGTGCTATTGTGGAGCAGTCATTGAAGAGTTCCACATTGAGCAAGAAGGACATACGCAGTTTCGAGCGCATGAAGATCTCGGATTGGGATGGGAAGGGCACTGCTAAAGAGGCGATGGCTTGGATTGACAAACTTGAGACCTTTTTTGAGGCTACCAATAAAGGCGATGCGACTGTCTATTGCGCAGATGCGGCTAAAATCAGACGCATATAGTTGGTGGAATGGTCCTACCATGAAAAAAGAGGTGAACACTTGGTCCGATTTCAGGAAGTACTTTTATTGAGAAATATGCACCTCAGCATGATGCTCGTGATGCACTTGAGAAGCTATGGTACTGTAAGCAGACAAGTTCTCTTAGTGCTTATATCAATAAGGTATGGGATTATATCCACAGGGTTGGAGACTTGTCCGAGGCTCGGCAGGTTGATTTCTTCCTAGGTGGTCTATCTAGTGTTGCTTTCAAGAAGCAGATAATCGGGTTGAAGCCCGAGGATTTTGAGAGGGTTGGGGAAGAGGATGCGTCTTTTAAGAGGATGTCCCGGAAGTTCTCAAAGAAGAAAAATAGGTTTTTCAAAAAGAAAAAGTCTGAACAGTTTAAGCCTAGGCCTGCAGGTGGAGAGTGCAAGAAACGTAAGGCGGACTCTAAGGCTTGTGGTCCCAGGAAGGGGTTTTTTTGCTATAGATGTGGAGAGCCTGGGCACATTAGTTGTGAATGCTCTCAGCTGCAGAAGAAGAAAGCTGATAACAAGAAAGCAAACGTGACTGAAAAGGCTGAAGAAATATTGGAATTTAAGACGGTTTCAGCCATTGCCATGGAGGAGCTGTGCGGGCTGGATAAGCCCACAAGCAAAGACAACATGGATATATTTGCTGGATGGCTTATTAGATTCTTGGGCAGAATCATGGGCCGAAACATTGTTGTGTTATTGGATTGTGGCTCTTCTGACATGTTTATCTCTTCTTGCACCTACCTTGCGTAAAGACTAACAAGTACAAGGTAGATGGTCCTTTTGTAAACGATTCTCTGGTGCAGGATCGTAAAGATGTTGGGGTGCCCTTGTGTATTCAAGGCTACCAGAAAAAGCTTGATTTTGACCTCTTGGATGTTGGCTGGTATGATTTGGTGCTGGGGATAACATGGTTGCAGCGGGTTGAGTCTACTGCAATAGATTGGAACACCCACTAGGTGACGCTGAAGCACGATGGGCGTGAGATCTATCTGCAAGGGAATCCTTTGACGGGAGCTTTTAAGGCCATGTTGTCGCTTCAAGTCAAGAAACTAGTACGTAACACTTCCAATTAATGTTTTCTTTTATTTATTAATGAATGTTATCCTACTTTTGAGTACTGTCATATGATTGCTGATAGTGAGGTCACAGAGAATTCAAAAGGCCAGAGAGAATTGCAGGATCTATTGTGTGAATTTTACACAATAGATCCTTCCATCTAGTAGAGAGATTGAACATGAGATTGATTTAGAGTCTGGATCTAAACCTGTGTTTCGTAGCCCTTATAGATTGTCCATATTAGATGTTAGTCAAAGGGTTTGTGAGGCCTAGCAAATCCCTTTATGGTGCTCCTGTCATTCTAGTCAAGAAAAAAGATGGTTCAATGCAGATGTGCATTGATTATGACTGTGCACTGGCATTATTGTGATGGCAGAGTCATTTTTGAAAATGATTTATGCTAGAATCTTGAGTCTATCTAATGGACATCTTGGCCGCTCTGGACGAACAACTTTGCTAGCTTTGTTAGGGTATTTTCTAGCTCGTTTGAATTTTTTTTTTTGCATGCTTTTCTTGGCCGCTCTGGATGTATTAACTCCTTCTTTTCTGTTCTAATCTTGGTATTCCTCCTTGTTCTCCAATCCCTTTTTTTCAGAAATAGGCTTCTCAGAATCAATCTGCTTTCTTCGGTTGCTTTATCTCTTTTCCAGTCTCGGCTTATGAAACCCTCGTGTCCGACTGAGAAATCGGTGGAAGCAGTCGTAGGATGTCTTTGATTTGGCTTTTCTAACCAATGTTCTAGGATATTAGGCTCTTCTGCTCCCGTAATTCATCAAGGCTCCTGTGACGTTCCAGCACGATATCGCCCCGGGGCGTATACGTCTTTTGCCTCGTCACGCACCGCGCCACTCGGCCGGCGGTAATGCGGCTAGCGTGTAGCCGGGTGGGTAGCCCTAGGGGGCAACTCGCTAGAAATATGTGCAACTATTAATGTGCACATTTTCCAATGTACACATTAATATGGGCACACATTTCCAAGTGGACACTTCATGCCAAGTGGGCCACACCCATAGGTGCAATTAATGTGCACATTTTCCAATGTACACATTAATGTGGGCACACATTTCCATGTGTGCACATTTGGCCACCTAGCCCTTAAAGGCAAGTGGGCCCATTCCCAATTATCCCACATGCCAAAAGGGGATAATTGGAAACCCTAACCAACCCCTTGTCTATATAGGGTGGGAAAACCTAACTTGCCCAATTTTCGATTTTAGGGCTTTAGAACTCTGTTTTGGTACGCCTCAGCGGCCAAAACCGCCTCAGAACTCTGCACGGGAGAATTGCATCCTTAGTTTTCCTTGATTCGAGCGTCTCAGCAGGATGGTCGAGCTCAGGTCAGGAGGAGCCCCCCAAGGATCAGGTATTTGGCCAATTAGATAGTCTAAACCCTATTTTAGTCATTGAATCAGTAGGTTTAGCCTATTAGATTGCCCATAGCAGCCCTCTAGATCTCTAGATAGCAGATTCTAACTAAAGAAACTAACTCTATGTTGTAGGTTAGATCTAGTTCTTTAGTTCTCTGTGAAGTATATGGATGATGTATCTCTATGAACTCCTTGTATTGGGAAGGGGGGTAGAGACCTAAAGCTTTGTAGTTGATGCTCCTAGAGTAGCCCCTCTAGCACAAGTAGATTCGGCTGCCTGCACAAGAGCCACACTTGGGATGTGGGTGAAGGGGGGCGGGTGAGAAGGAGGTTCATGTCGACTCTTGAGCGGTTCCTCACGGTGTGTAAGGCCTACCGAGAACCATTGTGACTAGGTCCAATGGCTTACCCGCTAGCGTCTTGGGCAAGGCATGGGCTCGACACCGTGAGGTGGTGTTCACTTTCCAGTGGGTTCAGTCGAATACGGGCAGTGGCCCTCTAGTCACCTTGAGTCAGCATGTAGATCTCTGGAGGGAGTGATCCCTACCTGCCCCATCGGAACTGGGAAGATGAGCCGGGAGTAGCCTGTTGGCTATGCATCCCGAGGGGCTCTGCCGGGTCCCGACACTTTTGAGACCACTCGCAAAGTGTGCACGGGGAGGGGCGGATGGAGTGGACAACCCTAGGCCATGTTCATATGCCAGCCCAATCCATTGCCATGAATTTCAGTATGCAATGAACTCACGGAGACCCAAGCCGTGTCATCCCTTTGAGTCCGAGCCTTGGGTAGGACTCCTATGTGATGTCTTGATCTTTGTCTATGCAGATATGTGGAGAACCATCCTTCGTGATGGTCATGTGATGTTGATGTATGTGCTACTTGACATGTATGTTTTACGCTTCAGCGGCTAGGTAGGCCCCGAGGGAGGCGGGGTGCAATGACCCTTCCAATCTTCCCACTTTGGAACCCGTCCACGGTTGCGGTGTCACGTGGAGGGCCCCCGATTAGCATGGAGTGGTATGGGGATGAACTGTTTGTATACTGGTGAGGGCACCGTGATATCACAGTAGGGGACGCCACGATTGATATCGAGCTTTGTTCTTGGAGACCAAGAGCAAAGCACTGGCCATGTTCCCAGTAGCACTAACTTGATAGGATCCTCAAACCTCGAAAAATGAGAAAATTTTTTCTCATTTTTGTAGTATGCTAAGCTAGTAACAGTTAAAATGAATAAAAATGTAAAAAGATTAAAAAATTGATGAGCCAACATCCAAAAGTAGAATTGGTCTCACGCGTCGGCGCCGTGATGATTTCTAGAATCTCGAAATCGGGCCGGGCTAACGCGGTGAGACATTAAATTTTGACACCAAAAAGTTGTAAATTCTGATTAAAATAACTTGCTAATTCTAATTTTAAGCTAAGAATCAGTAGATTTAGCATGTTACATGTTAATTTAATAGTGGACCCCACCATGTCTCACACGTCAGCGCCGGAGATGATTTCGACATTTTGAAATCGGGTCAAGCAACGTGTGAGACCTTGCTTAATTAGGTGTTTTAGGTGCTTTAGACAACCCAAAAAGGTAGTTTAACAGTTGACCTAAAACTTGACCCCTATAAATAGACCTAGACCCCCACTTTTCCTGTTCTTCCCTAGAACTTCGCTCGTGACTGTCAAGGCGATCTTTTGGCGCTTAGCTCCGATCGACAAACCGTAAGATGATGGCACGTACAAAACAGATCTTTCCGGAAGCCTTCGTGGAGCCGGATCCTCCGGCGCCCTGTTCCGGCATCTTTGAGGAGAATCCTCCAAGAACGCTTTCTCCGGAGTTTAATCTTCGCCGAATGCAGGAAGCGGGATCGGACAGAGCGACACACAGAGCCCCTGAGGATCTCCACGCACGGGCGCCATGAACCAGATCCCTAATTTAAATTGCACACAGGAGGAGGGAAGAAGCTGGCAAAGAAGCAGAGCAACCTGGAGGAGGACTACAACCCCGCAGGACTAGCGGCTGGAGCAGCCGGTGGCAGCCAATAGCCTAGGAGCAACACCGTGAGGACGCCAACCCACGAGGGGAGGAGAGGGAGCAAAGGATTCAATAGACGCCCCCGTGAGCAACCCCAGCCGAGATCCACCTCGCAGGAGGAGCAAGGAAGAGAGGAGCGCCACACGGGAATCCTCACCCAAGAGGAAGAGGCCGACGCCCGCACGCCTGGGCCCACAAGTACGGGGTTAAAGAGCGCCACGGAGCTGAGAACAAAGAGTCGAAGAGACCCGACCACGGCCACGGGTCCAAGAAGAGGAAGGCCAAAGCCATAAAAGCGTGCAAGAGGAAGGTGGTGAAGGTTGGGAAAGGCGGTGGATCTCGCCATCAACGAGCCGCGAGGGAGAGGAGACCCGCCCACTACCGGCGACTCTCGGATGGAGACTACGCGTCGGGCGCAGACGGGGCAAGCTCTTCAAAGCCCCTGGGTCAGAGAGGAAGAGGTCCCTGAGCGCACAGCCCAAGAACGGGAGGAGACCGGACAGCTCATGAAGCCCCCACCTTTTCGGCGTGGGATAGGGTTAAAGCCCCGCCTTGACCCGGCCGAGGGGCCTATGTGATAGACCCCTAAAGGTCTATCAGAAGAGGATTGGAGAGCACAACTCCTATATGGAGAAGTGGGAGGCATACAATGCCTATTTCCAGCAGCATCGGGTAAGAACAGTCGAAGGCGGAGTACCCCCAAGGCGAATCTCCGAAGCCACCGCCACCCCAGCCCAAGCCTCCCGAGCACGGGGAAGAAGCAGAGCAAGAAGAAGAAGCTAGAAGATAGAGCCCTCAGGAGATCCGCCATTTCGTAAGAGTTACGGACTCTTGATTCCAGGCGCGCCGTTCCAACGTTTGGTCCGCCGGTTATGCAAGAATATAACACGGACATCGCGCGTGACCGGCGAGATCTTTGTTGTGTTTGAGGAGGCTGACGGCGCGCATAGTAAAGCATTTTGAAGATTCAACGGCCTGCACGGTGCACGCGAAGAGGGTTACCCTCATGAGGCAGGATATGTATCTTGCCAGGCACATCAAGGGAGAACGCCCTTGAATTTTGTAAATAACTGGAAAATTTTGTTAATATAAAGAAAATTTTGTGTAAATAAAGTGTCAAACCCTGTTTAAATAGGTTAAGATATCGATCCCTAGCTTTTGTTTTAATTGAATTGGAGCCTTGAGCAAAATTGAGACGATGTCTCACACGTCGCGCCAGGACAGATTTCTAGAATCTCGAAATCGGGCTGGGCGCAACGTATGAGACCATGCCCAAAAATGCCCAAAACAGCTCCAAATCGACTAAGTAAGGGGTCAATTCTGCCTAACTCGATGAGTTTAGTGGAATTACAGCCTTAGATCACTTAAATTGAGTAAGCCTAGCCCAATTAGGGGACCCATGTCTCTGCGTCGTCGGCCGGGACATGATTTCGACATTCTCAAAATCTGGCAGGCAAGCGTGAGACCCGCATCTATGTCCTCACCAAATGATCTCCAAATTGTACAATAGGTTCGATGAGTTGTCCTTAGCATGCTCGAACCCTAGAAATAGTCTTCAAACTTGCAATTGCATCCCTTAATAGGTCAGAATTGCCTAATCTCAGTAAATTCTAGGTCATCCAAAAATTAGGGTTTCCCCCTTTTCTATAAATAAGTCCCCATTTCTCAATTGGCATCCCGCAAATTTGCTCCCCTTTGCTTAGGGCGATCTTTCAAGCTCGAGGCGCTTACGCATCCGTTTGATACTCCCTTCTTTGCTAGATCAATGGCCACCGCTGACTTGAGGCGATGGTAAAAGCCCCCATCTTTGCCGAGGCGGATGTCAACGACATCTTCCAAGTCTTTGGAAAGAAATCGACATCAAGCTACGCTAAATGCAACCCCAAAGATATAGGGGTGCTAGCAGAATTTCAAGCTAGGGTAGGACCCTCCCTTGTCCAAGCCCCCCCTTGCATAGGATACTTCGTTCCCCGCCCATCCCTTCAGGCAGCCTTGGGCGATGTTCCCAACATCGCCAAGTACTTGACTAACAAGGCCAGAGGTCGCTCGGGACTACATGGTCCCTGACAGCCAATAGGACCAAGTACTTCTCTTTACAACGCAGCCCTAGCCATCTTCTTATCCCACCGCGTCGAGAACCCGATGGGGCAACCTCTATCCCTCCGATGGAGGTAGACCCCATAGCGGTCTGCAAGAGGAAGAGCGGATGTCTTTTGACAGATCATCCAGAACAGGAAGCAAGAGAGGAGGAAGAGGAGTCGGACAACGAAGGATATACGGAGCTCGACTTCGCACGAACGGCGGCCAAGCGGGCGGGAGCTGATCAACTCGGGCCGAGCCGCATGTGGCATCGAGTTGCTCCCCACGGGCTAGGCATCACAAGCCTAGCCCCTATCATCATCAGCGAGAGGAGTAACCTGCTCCTCCGGCGACATCGAACCTTCCCGAATGCACGGGGAGGGAGCTCGGGTTGGATGGCTGCTCCCACCAACTGCGGCAGAACCGGCATGGGCGACTTCATCGATGGGGAGCCCTCGAGACTTCCCGCTTCAAGTGAGGGAGGCCGACACCTACAGGGGAGCGACCTCCGATATCGAGCCTACAGCGAGCATTAGGCAAATGATGGGCGGCGGGAGCTGCCAGCGAGAGGAGGAGTTCCTGCGCCCTCCAAGAGCAGATGGGGATCCGTGGGAAGACCACGAGCATCCTAATGCCGAGTCCGCCGACACCACCCCCGCCAAAAGGAGAAGGAATCGACCTCGGGAGGCTCGACCGCACAATTGAAGACTACAGGGAGCCGGACCAAATTGAGGTCGCATTTAATCACGGGCGCACGTAGGCCGAGGCCAAACAAGCTGAGAAGCTTCGCGACACACAACGGTGTCGCCAGTACTACTTGTCACGCCGGATGGGGAGAATAGCGGTAATACACCGCAAAGTTCACCCCCCGTGAGGTGAAGAAGGAGTGTTTATGCCGATTGCACTCTCGGGCTCGGCAGCATGCTCGAATAGCAACAAACGCCGACTATGTCAGTTTTAGTCAAGAGGGCAATGGCACTTGACCTCTTCGACTTCGCCATACCCCACCGATGCGGGCGAGATTGGCGTGTGGATCCGCCCTTACATCCAACGCAGGTAGAAGACCTGGTGAGAGCCATACAGGAGGCTCGCGGCAAGCATCATCGGAACTTGGGTCACCCTCGGTAGGGGCGGCCCAAGTTAAGAAGTTTCTTGAAGACAACCCGCCTTACACGGCCGATTTCAAGACTAGTTAGACTCTTGATCCCGGAGACTTTTGTATTAAAATATTATATGATATATAAATACAATTCTGTTGCACTTTAAATGTTTTGTTGATGTAATTCTGCCCACAATTATACCAACAAACATAAGCAATGCAAGAGAACAAATGAAACTAACCATATAGCCATGAATTGCTTGTGTATGCAGCTAGAAGCCTAAACGCAGGGAGCGACAAGCTGCGAGACCTTATAGAAGAGCATACCCGCCTGGACCACCCCAAGAAGGAACCTATTTGCAGATATGGAACCCATGACCCCGGAGGAGGAGATATCGGATGAGGGCGGACTGGAGCAGATAAAGGCCTTGTCGTCAAAACTAGGAGAATGGGTTCGGTGGGCAACGCCACCGCCAAACAAGGTTCGAGAAGGAAGGGACAAGAAGAGGAGCAAGAGAAGGAGATCCTCCAGTCCGGAATCTTCCGACTCAAGTTGACTCGACGTGGAAACTCGGGAAGAGGAAGAGCAGTGCCTCGTGGACCTAAATAGATGGAAGGCAAAGGAACACTGAAGAGGGAAGGCAGAGGAACACCCCAGATGGACGACAAAGAGACACCAGGGCCTCTGACTACCAGAAGAACGTAGATTCCGCACTGGGCAATATTAATGCATGGAAGGCCCGGAAACTAGAACAGTTCTCAGGGGAGAACAGGTCAGGATTGGAAGCAGAGGCATGGCTGGACGAAATGAGTGAGTACGGCAACGCTTATGGCATGAAAGATAAAGACAAAGGCAGAGTTGCAACAGCCAACTTGAAAGGAGCCGCACGGATTTGGTGGAAGGGTTATGCAAAGGCACATGGCTTAAGCAGGGATGCTTGTAAGTTCAAGAAGTTTGCAAAAGCCTTCAAGCGCCATTACGTCCCAAGGGAACATAAGTCCAGCATGATGCAGCAGTTCTATAGGCTCCAACAGGGAAACAAATCAGTCCAGAAATATACAGAGGAATTCATGAGGCTAAGGCTGTATGTGCCGAAGTTGGGAGAGAAGCATGCAGTGGAAAGCTATATCGAGGGGCTGAATGAGGAGATCCGCAAGCTTGTGAGAGCAATAAACCCTAGGACAGTATCAGAAGCAGAGTCCAAGGCTATAAGCTTGCGGTGGGGACCTCGAGAATAGCGGAAACAGCCAGTATTTCCGGGACAAAGGCAAAGGCGACAGAAGCTATAGCCCAGTGGCAGATCGTGCCCAACTAGAGCCCCACATGGGGGCAATCGAGGGGAAGCGGCAGGAGAAGAAGAAGTGGGGTGTCCTTCAAGGACAAGCGGGGAGGGGTCAAACTATCTCCAAAGCAAAGACGATCCTTTTTTGCGGCGATGCCCAAGGAAAAAGAGGCAGGAGTGCATAGAAAAGCATTTGTGCTTCAGGTGCTTTCAGCCGGGCCATAGGGCCGCGCAAACCGCCCCTACGTCATGAGTGCGGCTCTGGCGGAGTTGGGAGATTGGGACGATCACTGGATGACGGCGGTGAAGAAGCCCGCGACTACATCTGGGGTGAGTGTCATATCTTTGCCGCAATAGATCTGAAGAGCAAAGAGAGCCAAAGTATAAGGTAATTTCCACGGTAGGGAAGGCCAAGGCCAAGTCCTTCATAGTCTTGATAGACTGAAGTAGCCATAACTTTGCATCCCCAGAATGGTTCAAATGTTGAAGTTGAAGCCGCTAAAGTCAAAGCCAAGACCCGTTGTCTTAGCAAGCGGTCAAGAAGGCGACGGCGGGCAAGAGAATTAACCGACATCGACTTGCCGGGATTAATATCTAGATGGAGGCGAAGTAATGGGCATTGGCAAGTATGACTTGATCATAGGAATGGAGTACCTTGGGCGGCGAGGGCCATTATCGGCCGTGGAAAGCGGAAGTGACCTTCCCAACGCCCGGCGGCAAGATCGCCGAAATCGCGTAAAGAAGTTGTCCCCATCATGCGGTGCATGTCTTCTAAGAGACTGTTCAAGTGCATCAAGAGCGGCGGTGGCATAAATCTTCAAGCTTGAGATTAGTGAGCCGAATCGGAAGGAAGCAAAGAAGACAAGGTGCTCGGCAAGTTGCCGGAAGCAAGTAGCTAATCTGGTCACGGAGTTCCATGATCTCTTTCCGGATGAGATCAAGCAGCTCCCTCCTTATAAAGGGAGTTGAGTCGCGAGATTGCACTCGAACCTAAACAAAGCCAACGAGCAAGGCTCCATATAGAATGACAACGAGGAATTGTCGGGAGCTAAAAAGCGATTGCGGGGAGCCGCTTGACCTAGGTTTTATTAGACCTAGTGTTTCGCCATTTGGAAGCCCATTCTCTTCGTTAAGAAGAAGGATGGCGGTTTTAAGGATGTGCATAGACTATAGGCGGTTGAACAAGCACACCATTAAGAACAAGTACACGCTCCCGGATCGAGATGACTTGATGGATCAGCTCCAAGGTGCAAAGATCTTCTCAAAATCGATTTAAGGTCGGGTTATCATCGATCGGGATAAAGGAAGAAGATATCCATAAGACCGCCTTCGTAACGGTATGGGCACTATGAGTTCACGCGGTAATGCCCTTCGCTTATCGAATGCCCCCGCGTTCATGAGGCTCATGAAGCGACATCTTCGGGGAGTTCTTAGACACCTTTGTGATTGTTTTTTTGATGACATTTTGGTGTATAGCGAGATCCCTTGAAGAGCACATTACAACACTTGAGAAGAGTCCGGAGAAGTTGAAGAGGCACCGGTTATGCGCCAAGTTGTCGAAGTGCCGCCGCCTTGAGGGGAAGGTGGGGTATCTAGGACATGTGATCTCGGTGAGAAGGCATCTCGGCGGATCCCGCAAAGATTGAAGCCCGTCATTCGCTGGCCGGCGCCGAAGAATGTGCATAAAGTCAGAAGTTTCCTCGGCCTAGCAGGGTACTACAGGAAGTTCGTAAAGAACTTTGCCAAGATAGCAGCCCCGCTAACAGACTTGACGAGGGCAGAGAAAGTGAAAGACTGGGCAGAGCATTGGCACAAGAAAGCCCAGGCAGGGTTTGAATTGTTGAAGGAAGCTTTAACAACAGCCCCAGTCTTAACCCTGCCGGACCCGGAGAAAGATAAGCTTGTAGCGACTGACGCGAGTAAGATAGCTACAGGTGCAGTGCTTATGCAACAAGAGCGCGTGGTAGCATATGATTCCAGGAAGATGAACGACGCCGAAACACGCTACCCCACGCACGATCAAGAATTGCTTATGCCGGTTGTCGGGGCATTAAGAATTTGGAGGCACTACCTTTTGGGAAGGAAGTTCGGTTGGATCTGCACCACCGGGAAGAGCCTCCAATATGTATTCACGCATAACCACACCTCAACCTGAGGCGAGAGAAGGTGGATGGAGTTCCTTGAAGAGTGCGACTTTGATATAGTCTACAAGCGGGGAAGCTCAATGTGGTAGCGGATGCGCTTTCAAAGGCACCCCCTGACAACTAGAGTGCATTGCAATGCAATTTCGACGATCTCCAGCGACTTTGGTAAGAAGATTGAAGAGTCCTTGCCAACGGACGTGGATTTCAAGGAAGTATGGGCAAGTCTCTCTAGGGAGGCTAGAACAGATAAGGAGGGGAAGCCTTTAAGCATTTTAAGAAGGAAGGCAACTTTGTTATACCATAAGAACAAGTTGTGCGTGCAGAATCATCAGGTATAAGAAAATTGATCCTCCACGACCGCGACAACAGCCCAATAGCTGGCCATGCGGGATTCATGAAAACATATTTCAAAACGCAAAGCAGCTATTATTGGCTAGGAATGAAGAAGCGGTGGCTCGCTACATCAAGAAATGCCGGCTATGTCGCCAGACAAAGGCGAGCAGCTTAATTCGGGGGCATTGGAGCCATTAGTGGTGCCAAATGCTAAGTGGGAGGTAATCGGCATGGATTTCATCCACGGGGACTCCCAAAAACAACAAGAGGGAAGGATGCCTTGATGGTAGTGGTCGACAAGTTGTCGAAGATGGCACATTTTGTGCCTTGCGGGACCAGGGATACAGTCTGACTATGGATACTGACAAAGCTCTTCACCAAAGAGATCTTCGGGCTTCATGGCATGCCAAGGGAGATCATCTCCGGCGGGGATCCGAAGTTCATGGCGCCTTTTGGCAAGACCTCTTTGCGACAATCCGACGAAGCTATCCATGAGCCGCGGCATATCATCCTCGAGACGGATGGCGGACGGAAGCGGACCAACGAGGATTTTAGAGGACATGCTTCTGAAACTATGTTTGGAATAAGCAAAGTATGTGGGAAGAATTTATTCACTTGGTGGAGTTTGCATACAATAGCACCAAACAGGAATCATCCCAAATGTCGCCGTTTATGATCAATTCTGACTTATCGATTGCCTAACTCGGACACTTGGCACAACCCCGTGTCAAAGTGGAAGTTTCGCGGCAGATGTTGGCCGATATCGGCAGCTTGTGGAAGAAGTTCGAGGTTACCCGCTAGCGGCAAGAAGTCGTCGAGAAAAAGAGCATCACCCGACAAGCATCGAACGAAGAGAGTTCAAAGTTGGAGATGATGTTTGGCTCAAGATCAAGGTGAAGCAGGCGAAGCTCAGGATAGGGAATTGCAAGAAGCTTGCTCCAAGGTGGGCTGGACCTTTCAGAATAGTCAAGAGAGTAGGTAATCAATCCTACAAGCTAGACTTGCCAGCACACCTAAAGATTCATAAGGTCTTCCACGTGAGTTTGTTGAAGAAACATACTCCAAATCCAGACGAAGTCTTGGATTCTCCAACGTTGTTGGAAATGACGGAGGAGCAGCTAGAAATAGTTCCAGAATTGATTCTTGATAAAGCTTTCAAGAAAACGAGGAGATCAGAATTCCTCCAGTATTTGGTCAAGTGGAAACACTTACCAGTGGAAGACGCGACGTGGGTACTTAAGAAAGATTTAGTAAAGCAGTACCCACAGTTTATGGAGCAATGGGACGGCAAGGTCATCTCCGAGGAAATCGGCTCAGGCATGTCGAATTGTGTAGGTTAATTCTTGTGTAATTAAGATTAATCTACGCATGCAACCTATGCTTGGTATGGGTCGCATGCGTTGTTACCGATGATGGGACCACTACGGTGATCTCTAGGGCGTGGTGTAATGTCAATGTAGGCATGACCGCGTTTCCGCTTGGGCGAGTGGAAGGTAGATTAGAAAGTCTACTTCTGTCCCACGGAAGTAGACGACCTCGAGAGAAAGGAGGTCATTAAGGAATGCATTGATAGGGAAAGCACCTCTAGCCCCATATATGCTTTGATAGGAGGAAGCAGGCCTTCACGCCCCATATACGGGAAGGACCTATCCTCCACGCTGGGCAACTAGGGTGTAGGCATGAGCGGCATATAGGCATATAGGCGCTGTCTCCACGGCCATAATGGAAGATTCACCCTCTTCCTACGCCGGGAGATTAGCCATGCATCCATGTAGATAGGTGGGGTGGTCACCATATAACCAAAATTTTATTAATAATTAAATGGTACTAACGTAGTGTCGACCTGCAGGCCAATAGAGCGCTCCGGAGGGCAAGGAGGTCGAGCTACGAAGACTTGCAACACAAATTTTGTTTGAATGTGTTGCAAGGAATGAAGAAACCTGGGACGTTAATTTTAATTTTGATAAACTTAATTGTCATGATAAGTGAAGTATTGGGTAACCTGTTTTAATGATGTTATGAAGTGATAAGTTATTTCATAATATAATGTTGTGATAATGTCCTAAAAATATTACCTTAAGGTAATCTTGATAAATGTGTAGGGATTATGATAGTTATCGTAGGTATCAGGTTGATTGCAGGTTAGGTTGATCCCAAGGTGGGGAGACCCACGATGCTGCGGACAGCATCAACTCAAGGTGGGGAGAATATGACGTTCCACCTGATTATCGCCCCGGGGCGAGCACCGCACTGCCTGCCATCCGCGCGATGCGTGCCACTCCGCCGGCGTGTACGCTAGCGTGTAGCCGGGTGGGTAGCCCTAGGGGGCAACTCGCTAGAAATATGTGCAACTATTAATGTGCACATTTTCCAATGTACACATTAATATGGGCACACATTTCCAAGTGGACACTTCATGCCAAGTGGGCCACACCCATAGGTGCAATTAATGTGCACATTTTCCAATGTACACATTAATGTGGGCACACATTTCCATGTGTGCACATTTGGCCACCTAGCCCTTAAAGGCAAATGGGCCCATTCCCAATTATCCCACATGCCAAAAGGGGATAATTGGAAACCCTAACCAACCCCTTGTCTATATAGGGTGGGAAACCCTAACTTGCCCAATTTTCGATTTTAGGGCTTTAGAACTCTGCATTTTTGGCTGCCTCAGCCCAAAAACCGCCCCCGAACTCTGCTGAAAAGAATTGCATCCTTAGTTTTCCTTGATTCGGCGTCTCGGCCGGGATGGTCGAGCTCGGGTCGGGAGGAGCCCCAAGGATCAGGTATTTGGCCAATTAGATAGTCTAAACCCTATTTTAGTCATTGAAATTGAGTGGGTTTAGCCTATTAGATTGCCCATAGCGACCCTCTAGATCTCTAGATAGCGATTCTAACTAAAGAACCTAACTCTATGTTGTAGGTTAGATCTAGTTCTTTAGTTCTCTGTGAAGTATATGGATGATGTATCTCTATGAACTCCTTGTATTGGGAAGGGGGGTAGAGACCTAAAGCTTTGTAGTTGATGCTCCTAGAGTAGCCCCTCTAGCACACCGTAGATTCGGCCTGTGCACAAGAGCCACAGGGATGTGGGTGAAGGGGCGGCCGTGAGAAGGAGGTTCATGTCCTGACTCTTGAACGGTTCCTCTGGTGTGTAAGGCCTACCGAGAACCATTGTGACTAGGTCCAATGGCTTGCCACTGCGTGCGGGCAAGGCATGGGCTCGACACCCGTGAGGTGGTGTTCACTTTCCAGTGGGTTGGTCAGTCTGAGGCGGTGGCCCTCTAGTCACCTTGAGTCGGCATGTAGATGTCGGTGGAGGGAGTGATCCCTACCGCCCCATCGGGCGGGAAGGTGAGCCCAGGAGTAGCCCTATTGGCTATGCATCTGGCGGGCTACAGTCGGGTCCCGACACTTTTCAGACCACTCTGCAAAGTGTGCACAGGAGGGGCGGATGGAGTGGACAACCCTAGGCCATGTTCATATGCCAGCCCAATCCATTGCC
Organism: Isoetes taiwanensis; assembly: GCA_021234155.1. Classification (NCBI taxonomy): domain Eukaryota; kingdom Viridiplantae; phylum Streptophyta; class Lycopodiopsida; order Isoetales; family Isoetaceae; genus Isoetes; species Isoetes taiwanensis. The sequence goes on along the minus strand of JAJEKV010000080.1, from coordinate 2,977,832 downwards.
ATGAATTCTGTCTGCAATGAACTCTGGAGACCCAAGCCGTCAGCCATCCCTTTGAGTCTGAGCCTTGGGTAGGACTCCCTATGTGATGTGCTGATCTTTGTCTATGCAGATATGTGGAGAACCATCCTTCGTGATGGTCATGTGATGTTGATGTATGTGCTACTGACATGTATGTTTACGCTTCCGCAGCTAGGTAGGCCCTGAGGGAGACGGGGTGCAATGACCCTTCCACTCTTCCCACTGGAACCCGTCACGGTTGCAGTGTCCTGTGGAGGGCCCTGTATTAGCATGGAGCTGGTATGGGGGATGAACTCCTGTTTGTATACGGTGAGGGCACCGTATACGAGTAGGGGACGTCACAGCTCCTCTTAGATTGTGTCCTCTGTTGCTCTAAATCATCTTTCTGTTGCCTTTCATGGCTCTAAGAAACAATAGCTTCCTTTTTGCCCAAAAATAGAATTTCATCTTTATCCTTTCTACACAAGATAATTGAGATTGGGCCATTTTAGGATTTCGAACTCAGATTCTACCCATTTTTTCTATGGATCTGGACAGCACCTTCTACAGTCCAACCAAGCCCTTCTTGAATTAATCGATCACCTACTTCACAGCTAGCATCAATAACCAAATTATAAACCCAATTTTGCTTCTGTTTTTCTTGTTTAGATAAAGCTCCCGCTATGTTGATCTGATGAATCCATCACCTGCAGTACTGCATGGCAATCTTTCTGTCTCTCATGTATGCTGCACTTGCTTAATATTTCATGTGATACTGGTCCATGCTAAATATTCAAGATTACTATTGTATGTTTTATGAAGAGGGGTAAAAGTAATAGAGAAATCAACTAACTCAATAGCCCTCGCTATCAATTGCATTTATTGTTGGTGTCTTGCAAAACTCCTATGCAACATTAAGATGGCATTGTAACTGATGTGGCACCCTTACTATGTCATACATTTGGACGCCTTTCCATAATATCTCTAACTCTTCCATAAGTGGTTCCATGTACACATCCATGTTCTTTACTTGATGTTTTCCTGAAGATAATAGTTATTACAAAAGGTATTTAAAAATGAGATATTGAAATGTAATAATGCACAAACCTGGAACAACAAGTGCTAACATCAAATGTCCAGCTTAGTTTCCATCCACGGTGGAATGTTGTAGTTGACCACAACTATGGGCCACATGCTATATTTTGATGACAATGTTCCAAAAGGGAAAATCCCATCCATTCCAATAGCAAGACGTAAATTGCGTGGTTCGTCCTTAAATACCTACCACTTATCTTCTATGTGTTTCATAGCTTGGGATTCTTAAGACTCCATCATTACTTTGATGTGTCACATAAAAATCCATTAATGCTGACAAAGACGGGTTGATGTCATCATCTACAAGTCATAAATGGTTTCAAAAGAAAATAATTCAAATAAGCAACATACCTAAGTAGCTCTGATACACTGTTATTACTCCATGCAAATTAGTGATGAAGATACAAAATTAGCAAGCATGTTGCAAGGGACATCCTAGCCCCAGGATATAGCAGTTTGCCTGCCTCATCTTTGAGAATACTTGCATCTTCTTTTTCATCATCAATATTGACTTCTTGATTGGCATCACCATTCTCTCCATCTATAACAGGATAATAATTATCAATATCTTCAATTAAACTGGTCTCTGGGACCTCACTTCATGTTGCAGACATTGGTTCAGATTGATGTAAACTCTTCATTAAACTGCAATTATTCATATTAGTGTAATATTTGGTAAGACTAGCAAAACATGTCATATTGATATTCAATTTCCCAAGGGAAGAGTCATCAAGTAAAGCACTTTGCAATTATAGAGTGCACAATAAATAGTAGTTGTTTTGCTAAATTAATCGAATTTCACTAGTACGCAATAAATAATAGTTGGCTACCATGAATAGAAAATAAGAACAAAACTTGTAAGTTAATTGTATCCATAAGTGAATAGAAAAAGTCACAAAGATTTTTTCACATGGCCTTTTTTTTATTGGCCTCCGCCCTAGTGGAACAATGAGAGACCTCCCATCCAGCTCCCTTCGTCTTCGAGTTGGTATGGGTCGTCAAAAATTATAGTGCATTAAATATCTCATCCTCCGCTCTTGAATTCTTGATAGCACAAACCCCCACATAAAATCCAGCATGTCCATCCATATGATCAGAATCACATATATCCATCTCCTCAAACATGGTGTTAGAAAACTCCAAATGACCATGTGAACTGTTAATAAGACCAGCAACATTTTCATGAATGCTACGACGACCATCAATGTACAATTCTTTTCCTCTTTGCTGCTCTTTTCCTCTTGCCCATTTTCTTTAGCCGACGCGCTAGCTCCTCTGGTACTGGCTGGTCCTCCTCTTCGTTATTGTCCTGACCCTCCGGGTTTTCTTGAGCATCAGGGTTCTAAGGTTGTTCTCAATCGTCTTGCTGCTGCTAGTCCTCCTTCTCAGCATCTGGATTAGGGTTAAGCTTTTCTTCTTGCCTGGCTCGCTCTTGAGTCTCTCTGGCCTTCTGTTGAGCTGCAAGAACTTGGGCGCTGGTGTAATCGTCTGGCATAACCACTCAAGTAATTTGTTTGGTGCGGGCCATATTTTGAAATATGTCAATCGCCGTCCGAGCTCCTAAAGATCGCCTTCTTGGCCGGAGAGTAGCTAGCTGGAGAAGAAAGGTGAAAATGAAGAACCCTAAGGGTCTATTTATAGGTCTGGGAGTTTTAGGTTTTGGACTTGCAATTTCATATTATATAATTATGTAAAGCATTAGTCTTTTCTAGATTAATACATTAGGTTCTTTCAGGCAAAAAAATACCTACCACTCACACAGTGCGCGAGAAGCACTTTAAAAACTTTTGGAAATGCCCTGGGTGCACTCTGTGAGGGGTCGCTCCTTTTTTGCTCTAATTTTAGTTTTATAAACAGTTTCTTAGTGTTAGAACATATATTCCTAGCTTTAAATTCAAGCTTTAAGCTACCTTAAACTATGATTCATATTACTCTAATTACGCATTTATCTAGGTCAAAATTGGTCAACTACTCACACAATGTGCGAGACCCTTGTTCAAAATTTTTGAAAATGCCTGGGGCGCACTCTATGAGGGGTCACTCCCTAATGGCCATAATTTCTTGGTTTTCTACTATTCTTTCTAACTTAACGGATTGAAAAAAAAAATTCCCAATTTTTTGAGGTTCATGCTTGGGTTGTTATTCCCAAGGGTGAAGGTCTACTGTTAGTCCTATAGGGAAATGGTCAGTGCCCAATCTTGATCTACCAAGATCATGGCTCTGATACCACTGTGACATCCCCTACTTCTTCTACGATGCTCCCATCGTATTGGAAGGCAGAGCTCATCCCTCTGGCAGCCAAGATGACAGAGGCCATCCACCTGACACCAATCCTTTAGCCATGGATTGATGAGGAAGAATGGATGGGTCATTTATCCCGTCTTCCCTCGGGAGCGATCTAGCTGCAGAAGCGTGAATAAACGTAAGCACATGACATCAAATGCAACAGAGTCACCTAGAAGGGTGACTGCACCATAGCATACATATATAAACACATCAACAATATCATCATCACATGGGAGATCCTACCCAAGACTCAGACTCCAGGGTATGGACTGATGGCTTGGGTCTCCAGAAGCCAATGCAGACTAAATTCATATTGGACTGGCATAGGAACATGGCTGTTGGGTAGTCCGCTCCATCCGCCCCTCCCAGTGTACACTTTGCAGAGTAGATTGAAGAGTCTAGGGACTGGACCGTAGCCTGCCGGGTATGTAGCCGAAGGGGCTACCACTGGGTTTCATCTCCCCAGCCTCGATGAGGCAGAAAGAGGCTCACCCCCTTCTAGAGGCATACATGCCCATCACAGGCAGCTAGAGGGCCGCTGCCCTTATTCAACTTGAACCTCATTGAAGGTAGATCACCACCCAAGAGGTGTCGAGCTCGTGCCTTGCCCACATGCAGTGGAAAACCATTAAGCCTAGTCTGCTAAGATCTCTGGTAGGCTTTACACACCAGAGGGATCAATTAGTGATGGGACAAGTTCCCCTTATTCCACCGCTCTAGCCCCGCCACTCACAACCAAGCGAGCTCTTATACATGGGCCGCATCAACAGGGATTTAATGAGGCATATCTAGAATCATCTGCTATTGAAGGTTTCATGGCCTCTAACCCCCTTCCCACATACACCGGAGAGCATGGAATGGAACATCATCATCATCAGAGAACTGATATACTGAATAGAATCTAATTTATCTACCTAACATATATGGTTAGGTTCATTCATTAAGGCTGGTGATCTTAGGATCTATAAGGCGGCTAAGACAGATCTAACATACTACCCTAGCTCATTGTCGGGCTAAGAGTCGGCTTTGCACAACGGAATCACAGGTTACCTGATTCCTGGCTTGCTCCAGCTCCCTGAATTGCGTCCATGCCTTCGTTCTTGCTAAAGGCCGCTGCTCCTGAGAGAACTGTTGTGCAAATGCGGCTCGGTGACGCCTGGCAATGTGGAATAGTAATTTGGCTTGGCCAGAATGGCCCAAGGAAGCCAAAATGCGAGAATGGAAAAGGTTTAAAGTTTTCCCTTTTGTTCCTTTTACATGAACTTTTAGGTTTAGGTTAGAAGGGACAAATGGGGCTTTGCCATTTGTCAAAGGGGTTTAATTGCATATGTTTAATATACATGTGCAACATAGAAGGTTGCCCCCAGGTGCAACCCTTTACGCCTCTCAAGTACCTATCATGGTGACAGTATGCGTGACGTGGCAGTATAATATGCGTATTCGAACCGTATGTTATGCTAGAATGTCACATCAACTATTGCATGAACCGTGGGTGTAGAAGTGACTACTGCACGAACAAGAACAGTGGGCAGTGGCAATTGTTCCCTGAGGGCTGGACATAGCTTTAGGATAGTTGAGAGACTAAGGGGAATTTTAATTTTAGCAAGCTCTTCTTGTAGCTCCAAGGGAACATGAGCTAAATGATCAACATGATCCAATGGTGCGGGTGCTGGAGGCATCGACGCAAAAACTTCCTTTAGGAGTTCAACTTCAGCAACAATGTTGGGATACGACTGAGTGGGTGAGGGGGTCTTAGATGTGGAAGGCGCGTGGACGCTGTTAAGCGTGTGTGGTGGCATGAACATTAGCCATTGTGCATCCTTCAGCAGCTTGCATAAGCTTGAAAATACTTTGACGAACTTTGGGCATGATATGAGGCATGAGCTTGTCGAGATTAGAGTTAAAATGGACCGCCTTTTGTTCCTCATGAGGGATAGTGTCGATAACAAAAGCAGGCTGCGTGTCTTGAGGCGTGAGAAGGGGCATGTGCCCAGATGCTAGCATGAGACCAGACCTACCCAGTTGGATTGTTGGACCGGAGGATTGAGAGCTTGATAGATCTCTTCTTGAGCTTGTTGATCCAGGGCCGCAGGAGCTTGTTGGGGGCTCTGCTATTGGGGCGTGCGAATTTCTTCAGTGTGGTCTTGTTTGGCATTGGCAATCCAGAGTTGATAAGCAGTAAGACAGACTGAGGCAGTTTGGTTCGTGCCTGGAAGTTATACTTGGACTTGAGGGAGTTGTGGGCACGCCATGGTGGTGTGACCCCATTCTTAATAATGATAGCATTGAGCTTTTGCTGGATCAAAAGGAGTGCGTGAGGCTTTGGCCTCGTGGTTGTTGAGGTTGCTGAAATTGTGGATATTGTTGTTGTTGTGGATATGGCTGAGACTGTAGATATTGCTGAGGCGTCGTCTGAACTTGGAGGACCATCTTTTGCCGAAAAGATGTGGGATGAGGGCGCGTGCATTCTTTAATAGCATGATTGCACATGTTGCAACATTTGCAATGAGGAGGACCATTAGTGGAATTGCATTCTTTGGCCAAATGGCCTTGATACTTACAACTATGACACCAAATTTTACTGCGTTGTGGTGGAGCAAATTGATGAGATTGAACCGTATTTTGTGGAACCATGACATGAGGAACGAAAGGGAGATCTATGACTGGAATGCCATGACAAGATACATTGACGGAATGATTAACCAATTCTATAGCATGGTCCAATGCATGACTGTGTAGAGTTAGGTGCGTGCTGCTTAAACCAAATTATCTGCGTTGAATGTGCAGTTGGATAAAACTCTTTATTCTCCACATTATTGCAATACTATGAGCAGTGATTGAATCCATTGAATTGGAACCCGACTGGGAACCAGAATTGGCAGTATTGTGAAGATGTACAGTGAAGATGTACAGTCCTTGGAAAAATAAATTAACCTTTATAACACATCAATTGTCCACACACTTTTCTAGTTATTGAAGCTGTTCAAGGGACCGAAATTGGATGTTATGATATCAAGGATAACTGAACTTGCAACTATTGGCTAAAGCTACAACCATTGGGGTGAAATCATGCAATTATCTTCTATGATTTATGAATGATGTTAGTGGTTGCTATAGCATAGTTATAATTTACATGTCAAGATAGATGTGAAAGTGGCGCCAGATCTTTAGGAAAACGCATCATATTGCTGCATGGACATTGACTATGCTGCAGTGAAGTAACATCTGCCTATGATTCTCAGAGTTCTTTGAATAGAATAGCTAGATTGGCTTGCTTCTTTCCTAAATTTTTTCTTATGTCTGTGGTTCACTTTATAGCCAACAATATTTTACCATTTTATCAATCACATTGCTTACATTGTATTGTATTTGGAATTGTGTATGTTTACATATTAGAGTACATGTGGGATTGGATAAACATCTATGGGTAGATTACCGACCTTCTGAAAGCATTTGAACAAGGAAGACTGATTTCAGGTAAGATTTGAACAAACACTTCCAAGTCACCATTTTAGTTTAGGGAATGGATGTCATTTGGATTTCTTTCTCAAAGTTTGCTTTGTATAAGGGGGCTCCCTAAACCAAATTCTTTATGAAATATAATTGCAGGTTAAGTCAAAGGAAACATTCCCACTATTCCCACTTTGCATATTAAATTAGAGAAAGCTCGTAAAGAGGGAGAGACAAGTGGAGTGTCAATTTGGAGAGCCGAACTCATATTCCAAGAGGTTAGTAATTTGGTAATATGTCACTAATTTGATAATTCCAAGAGGTCACTAAATAATTATCCAATTGTCGGCACGTAGAAATCATTGTAGCAATGAAAGCGATGAAAATACCGTTCATATGGGAATGATCTAATTATTATAGCATAAGCTTTAGAACATTTTTTACAGCAAGTTAATAACCATTATGTGGTAAAATGAGTGATTGATATTTCGTGCATTTGATTCTTGATTTCTTATCTCCTCTAAAGCCCTCCATGCATTTATATTTTAATCAAATATCAAGTGAGCATCCTACAATTTGAACTCAAGGGGACATTTGATGCATGTGCACTTTTTCAGTGTTGTAGCTGAACTTGGACTGCAATTTGCACTAAATGTGGCAATTAGATTGTAATTTTTTATCTGAGTTATAATGTTTGATTTTACATTCAGACCTATATGGTACTGGTGGTGATCCTGCTAAGAGATCTCGTGAATAGGCCCCCAGCTCTGGGTGGTTCATGGCAATGTTAAGGAGGAGCACCTGGTGCACTCAATGTATGTGGTCCTGCTTCATCCTGAGGTGTTGCCTCCATCGCCAAAGTGGCCTTTAGTTATCCCCGAGCCTCATCGTAAAGCAGTCTGGCGATGGGTATAGGATAAATTGCTTCATCCTAAGCTATCCATTTTATGGTGGCAGATCACTCATAGATGCGTGCGGGTAAACACTGTTGTTCATCGATTTCGTCCAGAAGTCTCTATGATCTGCCCTCTTTGCACGCAGAGGGATGAGACAATTGAGCACTGCTTTTTCTTATGTCGCCATGTTCGACCTGCTTGGCAGTGGCTTCTAAGTCTTTTCTATTGTGACTTGAATAGTCAACAGGTCCTATTGTCAGTCTATCCTAGTTCTTGGGACAAGTTGGCAAAGAGGGCTTTCCACTTAGCATCTGCTTGGATCATCTGGTCCATCTGGAAGAGACGAAATCTCCTCATCTTCAAGGGACAACTCTTCTCAGATACGCAAGTGCTTAGCGATGCCCGTAGTCGCATTGTGAAGGCGTACAAATGTTCTTCCTTGAAGGATGACATCAAAAGTGTCATTTGGGAGCAATATCTTCAGATTCACACCTACTCATAGCAAACAGTTGTGCTCATTGTGATCTGTGTTCTCTGCTTTTCTATGTTATGTATGTGGTGGGTAGTGTTGCTCTAGTGGATATCTTCTCCACTGGGTTTTGAGTCCCCCATGTACTCTTTGTATTCTTTTGAGTAATAAAGGTCCACGTTCATAAAAAAAAAAAAAAATCTCGTGAATAGGCCCAAACTCCTCAGGAGAATATTACTGAGGCCAGGGTCCCTAATACAATCTTTGATCAGAGGATGCGAGAGCGAGAGGCCACTACTACTGCATATCGATAACTCTAGCGTTCGCTACTTGCACCAGCACCAGCACCTGCATCTGCACCTGCATCACCTAGAACTCCAGCTCCACATGAGTCAGTTATAGGTAAATATTTCAACCTTGTTTCTTTTAGAATTATGCTATATACATATTTTGTTATATATTCCAGGGCATGGGCATGGACGTGGATGTGGGGATGAGGTAAGAGTACACCACCTACCTCCACCACTTTGGAGAAGTGTAGGTAAATATTTTTGGCACTTCCATAATAATTTCAAATAACAAACTAATATGTTTGACTCGTAAAGAGAGCTCACCAGATGTACCTGCTTTGGTGGTAAGCCCGACGGGCAAGCCAAAGTTTGGGCCAGGAGATAAGGCCTTACGCAAGACTATAAAAAGTAAAGTGCACGATCATTTTTTATTGGAAAGCATATGTAATTTATAAAATTTTTATATAAAATCTCATTTTGTGTTTATCTACCAATTTGCAACCAATTAGGGACAATCAAAACCAGCTGCCCCAACCTTTTTTTTCCAAACACAATTTGCCGGAGATGGCAAAACTTATAAATAATAATATTAAAAATTATATAAAAGACGTTACATAAAAAAAACAATCAAATAAATATTATTAAATATAGGTTTATCACGCGTGACAAAAGTAAAATTGTCAGGTGTGATTGTCACGCATGACAAACTTGAATTTGTCACGCGTGGCAAAATTATTTATATATCACGTGTAACAAATGGTTTCACGTTTATCACGAGTGAGAAAGGTCATTTATCACGATATAATAAAATAATAATATAGTGTATTTTGCGTGACAAACTTTGACAACCAAGGGTCATCTCTACTAGTGCAGTAACGATGAAGAACTTAGTATGAATTCGACCTCCATTGAAGGAGGAAAGCATGTAAGATCCAAGAACTGGACATTGCATGAGATTCTAATCTTGGTGGAAGCCAAGAAGAATGAATGGTCAGCACTGGAAGTTTTTGAAGGAAGAGATCAGATCAAAACTGCCGCCAGCAAATGGAAAAAGATTACAAAAAATACGAAATGAAAGATGTAGGTAGAAGTGCTGAAAATTGTCGAACGAAGTGGAAAAACATGCTATCAAACTATAAAATCATCAAGGATTGTGAAAGAAGGACTGGATCAGCTCCAAAACAAAAAGAAAACAAGCTTCCCATTATGTTTGAAAATCAGATGTATGACCTCTTTAACACTTTCCAAGGGAGGAGGCGATCCATTGTGCCTCTTGTTGTGATAACATCAGCAAATACAATTGTAAGTGATAGAGAGGTGGGATTTAATGGCGAACAGAGGAAGTCTAGCTCATTTGATAGAATGGCAAAGGTAATTTCAGAAGTTCAAGATACAAAGCATAACCTGAAAAAAATAGAAACTGGAAAGCAATGAGAAGATTATTCAGTTGCAAACGAGGATGGTTGAGTTGCAAGAGGCGCGACGTGAAGATGATAAAGGAGATAAGGAAAGGCTGGTTGCAAATAGAGCAAGACTTGTTGATGCTTTTGTGGCCATGTCAGAAACATGGAAAAAGATCAGTAAAAAACTCAAGAGCAATTTGTGTTTGCAATGTGATTAAGGAATCATATAAGAGTGTTTTGTTTTGACTTCAAAGCTTTTGATGTATCTTTTGTAATGCAGAAGCATTCATAATACAAAAATGCTCAATCATTCTCATATTTCTGATATGCTCTTTTAATTAACTCAAACAATATTTCATATTCATTCTCATATTTCTAATAATGTTAATATGTTGTTTTCTGATGATATGCACATTCTTATTTTCTGTTAATATATTGTTCGTAGATGCATTTTTTGAGAACTAATATACTGCTGTCATTTTTTCAGAGCTTTGTTCCGTAGAAGATATGCAGATCGTGAAATTTGGTGCTGATAAAGTTTCTGGTACAAAGTCAGACTACAACACAGGCATGTTTTGCAATTTGCTTATGAATAATGCCATCGATTCGCATAGCGAATCGCCATTCTTGCACGAGACGAGCATGCATGCATTGCATGGGTCGCATGCATGCATCGCATGCATTTCTAGGCCGTTCATCAGGTTGGGGGATCGCTACTTATTGCAGAGTTCTTCATCGACGTTTCATCGACGCTTTCTCATCTCTCAGCAGTATCCATGGCTCCCACCCTTCCCCCCCTAAAATTGTTATTTATATATTCATATTTATTATAATTGTCGCGTGGCACGCGTGACCACCCGCTTTTTTTGAGGTGTAAATGTTATTTTTTTTGTCGCGTGGCACGTGACCCTTTAATTCGGAGTTTTTCTCTATTGGTTTTACATTTGGTGATGTGCAGGTCCAGGGGTGATGCGCGGCTTTGGTATTCTCGGTGGGCGTGGTTTTTTTTTGGGAGCGTTTGCGACCCTGCGTTGTCCAAGCCCCTTGCCGAGATTTTATCGCTAGGGTTTTTCCTCGAAAACCCGAAAGGGCGGGGTTTTTTAATCCCGGCGATAAACTCTCAGCAGGTACACTAGCCAATATCTATAGCACACAATTTTATTTGGGGTCCAGGTGTTATAACTGGATATTCCCTATGTTTTTCATTTTTTGGGTAGCCTGCGATGTGCGGCTACCCACCCTATACCATTGTAGAAAAAACTGCTGAGATGAATGAAAAGCCTATCTATCTTATATGCTTTGTTTTTTTACGTCCAATGTTGTATCTCTTCTGGATATTTACAGTCTTGGAGTATATTTGAGTCTTGTATCCACCTTTGTAGGAAATATGAGTTGTGGAAATCAAGAGAATATGAGTTGTGGAAATCAAGAGAATAAGAGAATTTGCAAGCAATACGAGCTGTGGAAATCAAGAGAACTGAAAAATAAAATTTCAGCTTGTTTATCTTGGTAATTCTTCTAGTTTTCTTTGTCAGTTTAGGATTGTTTGACAGGGCAATGTCAGTGCATTATCAGTGCAACGTCATTGACTGGCAAGAAAATATCAGTGCATTATGAGCAAGAATTTATTGATTACTGCAGATTATATCCTAGTATAATAAGTTAGCAATTCTGATAGGTTAGCAGATCTGAAAAATGTAGACGAGATCTGATAAGTTAAATTGTTCAGAATCTGAGCTTTGGAAAAGGATTTTTAATGGGAAGCCTAGCAACACAAAAGATTTTCATTTGATACATATTCTCTTCATTTATTTCTGATTTTCAGAACTAAAAGATCTGTTTAAATATTTCATGGTAAAAATCTATTTGGAACTATTTGGAAGTGCTTTATTCGGAGGATAGGATTTAAGAATGGGTGCGAAGGCAGAGAGTAGTAACGGAGCAGCATTCTGGTAGCATAATTCTTGGCATTTCTGAAATACCGTAATAGCTTTGTGTGCGAACAGGATTGTTAACAAATTCCGTTATGTTAAATGTTAATTTAATTAAACCTTAACTGCTCATGTGTGAATGCATATTTCAAACATTATCTTAGGTTAAATGTTAACATTATGTTAGGTTAAATGTTAACCTAACAGGAGGTGTGCAACATCTATTATATTAGCATTAATTTAGTATATATATTATCTTAACATATATAATTATTGGTTTCAACGATCACGACACGTCAACTTTTTTCGTGCGCAACACTTCTATGGAAATTTTTTTGACACATTGCAAACTTTTCTGGCTATTTTTTCGACAGGTTGCAAACTTTTCTGGCTATGGCATGTTCGGCAACTGTGGCAACCCAATCGTTGAAGCATCTCCTCCGGCTATGGAATCGCCCAGCGCCCATCTGCATCAAGCTCTTCAGTCTGTTGGAGGAGTAATGCCGCATTAGCGCACCTTTTATGGTTTGAGGCGAATGGACTTGAGATGAGAGCAGTTGCGCCAAGTTTTTGCTGGCTATGGCATATGCTTTGCTTGGATGACAACTACATCGCTTATCTGCAATCTTCTGCGACGATTTATTTTCTGGCGAGTTCGGATGAACTGCAGAAGCAAGAAGGCTTTTTTGCAAACTTTTGGTGGGGAGATGGAGTCTGATAGAAGCCGTTTTCAATGTGGAGACTTAGAAGAGAAGGTTCCAGAAACGTTTTACAGCTGCATATAATATCAATGGCAGCATTCCTGAAAGTCTTGGTCATTTGTTCAAGTTGGAGGACCTCCGGATATCTGGATCCCAGCTCCAACGGGGTTTTGCTTCATTCCTTGGTGGTCTGTCAGAGCTCCGTTCTTTGTACCTACCAAATAATCATTTGATTGAGGGAGAAATTCCTGTTTCATTTGGCAATCTCAAGAAGCTTAAGAAGTTGGACTTGAGAAATTGCAATCTGCATGGCACAATTCCTGCATCATTCAGTAACTTGCAGGCCTTAGAGGAACTTCACCTTCAGTACAATGCCCAACTTGGTGGATCAATTGGATGGCTAGAAAATCTGTATAACCTGCAACAGATCGACTTACAGTATACTAAGATCTGGGGATCAATACCTTCATCAGTTGGTCGTTTGTCGAACCTACAATATTTGGATCTAGACAACACATGCATATCTGGCAACATTTCAAGCACCATTGGAGGCCTCTCCAGTCTAAAATTTTTGGATATATTCTCCACAATCATATCTGGAAGTCTCCCTAAGACCATTGGCAGCCTCTATAGTCTATTACAACTTAGGATTACCAACACAAGCCTTTTTGGATCCATACCTGCATCCTTGGGTAAGCTTTCTAATCTCCAATACTTAGCTCTTTCAGATAATCATTTGAGTAGTGATATTCCTAAAGCATTAGGGTCTTTGCACAACCTTACTGAGCTTGATCTTTCTGGAAATTTGAAATTGACTGGCACAATTCCGTCATCTGGACTGCCTAATCTTTGGTCCATTAGCTTGGGCAATAATCAAATTACTCATCTGCCATCAAACATGAGCCATTTTACTAGCATGTCATATCTCTTACTGTACAGTAATAGCATTGCAGGGGTAGCAACGCTTCCATCTTTATTTTACCTAGTGCTTTCCAATTGTGGTCTCACTGGGAATATCCCAAACATATTTCCTTCAAGTATCTATATTTTAGAGCTAAGCCAGAACAACATAACTGGGTTTGAAACTAATCTGAGTAGTTTGCACAAGTTGGGAATACTTTATCTGGAAAGTAACTCCATAACATTAGACAAATTGGGAGGCCTCAAGAGTCTCAAAGGCCTTCAACGCCTTTTCTTTGCCTCTAACATGTTAGAAGGTGATATTAAGGATGGAGTTCTTCCATTTTCTCTAGTGGAAGTTAGGATGAACAATAACAAAATTACGGGGTTACCAGATCATATGAGCAACTTCACTGGTCTGCAACAATTAGACCTGGACAACAATAATCTCAGCTTTCAGAAGATACAGGGCCTTGCTACACTCCCAAGGTTGGGAAATCTTACACTTAGTCACTGCAGACTAAGGGGTGGCATTCCAGAGTGACTTGCTACGCTACAAATGCAGGATTTTAACATTGGTAGATCTTCATCATGGCCAATATTGGACTTATCTTTCAACAATATCAGTGGTAAAATTCCGCCGGAGTTTAAGAATGCCAAGCTTGGAGCATTTTATCTGCAAAGCAATTTACTGAGTGGTGGCATTCCTCCTGGTCTTGCAGATATGCATTTATATTTTCTTAATTTATCCAACAACAAGTTATCAGGTCAAATTCCAATGGCATTAGCAAATCGAGGTCTTGATGCTTCTAGCTTTGAGGGAAACCCTGGTTTATGTGGCCGCTTCATTGGCGCCATGTAAGCAGTAGTGCAATGGCAAATTGCACATGTCATCACTAGACGATGCGTATTAACCCCTGGATGTACTGGCTGAAAACAAAGTTACCTTAATGTTTTTTGAATAATGTTTTTTTATACCATCTTTTAACAATGTTTTTTGAATAATGTTTTTTTATACCATCTTTTAACTGAATTTATGCAGCATCATCATGCGATCATTGAGAATTCAGTCTTTTAACAAGCTAGCACCAATTTATTTTGCGGGCTATAACATTATTGCAAAGTCCCATTGATTTTTTATTACTTTGTTTAAGGTCATTACTTTGCTTAAGCTGGATGAAAAAGGCCATAGCAGGGGGTCCAAATTTTATGTTTCACAAAACATCAGGACCGAAAAGCTCTCCTCTTTTTATCTGCTACTGCGATTTAGAGCTTCGTTATGTTTGGTTCACAGACCTCTTCGCTCCCAGGTAAGGAACACGAGAGCCATAGGAAATTTTGAATCTAATTAGGAAATGAGACGCATGTGGATTATCAGTTGATTAGAAAATAGAAAAGAAAAGTATGTCAGAGCTTCTTTCTAAGCACATGCTACTCAACTGCTCATTCTAAGCACAGCGCTACTCAACTGCGTTGAACAATCTTATGGGTAGGCCTTTTGATTTTGTTGCATATTGTTGAAGCATGACTTAAAGCTGCTAAAGTTTATCTCGAAAAGGTCCCATTGGTTGAAGCCATCATCCGTGGCTTTGTCTTGCTGCATGTTGCAAATGACTTAATAGTTTGCAAATTTGAAAGAATGCAAAGTGCATAATTATTTTCAAAATATCATTTTTATTGTGTCTAAGTGGCAGTATATAACAATCAATCTTAAAATTACACTAACAGAGCACCTTAGAGCAATGCAATTTGAGGCAAGAGGGAAACTGCAATGCAATTTGAAGCAAGAGAGACTTTGTAATTATCTCGGTGCAAATAATTTTTTTTTTTTTTAAGAAGCAATGACACAAAAATTATAATTTGAATTTAAATTTTTTATTTTGAGATGTCCTTTATATTGTTCTAGTTTAAAATTGACACCAAGTTGATAAAGAGAAATGGCGGCCGCGATAACTTTCTTGTAGTATATAATTGTTGATATAAATTCTTAAATTTAAGATAATATAACCAATGGTATGTAAGAGGCCTTATGTTGCGAAATAAGAAATGTGGCTGTTCAACGGAGACGATATCACCGCATTCAGGCAAGAAGGAATTTTCGAATGCCACCAAATGCTGTTAAGTTGGGATTTTTTCAAACAGATCTTGCTTCGCAAAATCCTTAAACCTTCTTGTTGCGATGGTTTCCCTCCTCTCTTAATCCTCTCTACCTTCATATCAAATTTATTAACGAAGAAAGCAGCGCCCTGCTGCTCTGTTTTACCTTCTCAAGTCCGGCCATGGCGAGCATGCAATGCTATACTTTGGCTCTAGTTTTTCTGGGTGAGCTATGCAATTCAAATTTCTTAGCTGATTCATTCGATTCGATCCTTGCCGTTCGGAAATTATAATTCTGTGCTTGATCTTGTGCTGCAGCGGTTTTGGGACATGGGTTTTCAGCGCAGCATCAAAAACATGAATTGCCAGTGGAGAACAATTGGCCTTCGTTAAGCGAAATTCGTCGGGAAGCAAATCAGATTATCGCCAGCACCTTCCGAGCAGGTCGGAACAGCTTCTAGCTTCTGCATTTTGCCTATAAATATTACTCTGAGACATGTCGGAACAATCTGTTCAAGAATTGAATTCTTTTTTATTTGGTGGAACAGAGAAATTCGATGAATTAATATTGGGTTCGTGTTCATCTTTGTGCAGGATCAGAAATGAAGGCCAATATGCCTCCTCCGATCCAGTGTAATAACTCGTTTCCCGGATCAGAATGCATGCCTTCTTTGCAATACGGATATGTGCCAGAATTTCCAGAGCCAATTGGGAGAGAAACTGTGACACTATGTTCTGAATCAGACTGTCTTCTTAAAGCCCTCAACAATCAAAGCGCCATGATCTACATTCTAAACGACATAGACATTTCAGGTACCAAAGAATTAATGCGCAACTCTTATATCTGAAAAAATCTGATACTCTGTCTTTTCTTTTTCATGTTCTTCGTCTGTTTTTCTTTTTGCTGGATCAAAAGTCATCCTTTATAATCTGATGCTCAGTTCTTAAATCTTTTCCGCAGATGTTGCTCCCCTTCCGGTCATAACAAGCCATGTAATAATAATGGGCACTTGCGGAAACGTAGATCGGTGCAAAATAGACGCAAAAGGAAAGTCTAGGATTTTTGTCATTGGATTAAACGGGTTTTTGCTGCTAAGAGAAGTGGACCTTACTGCCGGAACAAGCAAGGAAGGAGGCGCCATACTGGTTACAGGTGCCGGATTAAACAACTCCATAACTGGAGGCAAATTTGTTGCAACTGGGGTCGAATTTACAAACAATAAAGCCCATGTAAGGTTTACAATTTCAAATTCTTAGATTTCATGCAATTCTAACTACAGAATCCAAATTATAGGGTCGTGGAGGAGCTCTGAGTGTCAAAAGCGGAGGCGCAGCTTTCATTCACAACGGAGTATTCAACGGAAACAAGGTAATCTGTCAGAATCTAAGGCTTTGCATTCTTCATTTTAATTGAAAGCATTTCTCTTGATTCAAACGAATATGTCTAATTCAAAAATTTTAATGCTGCAGGCCACTAAAGGAGGTGCTATTTATATGGGCGCAAGCGAAGAATTTTCCAAAACAGATGGCCCGGCTTTGTGCGGCCAAAGCAGTTGTGCCACAATCGTTAGTGCAGAATTCATTCAGAACTTTGCAGATTATGGTGGATCCATTTTTGTAGATGATACAAACAAAGCCTGTGCCAAGGAAGAAGGAGCCAGATTTGACTGCAGAACTTGTACTTTCAGCAACAATTCTGCTGCTGTAAGTTTTTCTTCCTCAAAATTAATCCATTTCTGTTCTAACGAATATGAATTTGATTCTAGAACGATGGAGGAGCTATTTTTCTTGACTATGATGCATCAGGAGGGGCTGCAGTATTTAGAAGCAGCGAATTTGCTAACAACACTGCCATGGTAAGAATTAAGGTCATTCTAATTGTTCATATGTCAAATACTGATATATATTTTCAATTTTACAGGGTGTTGGAGGAGATATAGCTACAGCATCTGGCCTTCCTGGAACCAAAGGAGCCCGATTCCATGCTTATAAAGTTCTGTTTTATTCCGGCAGTAGATCTGTGGTATGTAGATTAGGTTTTATTCTTGCATTTCATCATCTTGTTTAAAAACTGATCACTCTCTGTATGCATGAATTTTTAACAGAATGGTTCTTCGATCAACGTGAGACCATATTCTTCAGGCGATTTCACCTATTGCGATTTCCATGATCTTCAAGAAGTAAGGATTTTTAATGCTGCAAAGAAATCCTTCTTTCTCCCTTTTTTCTTTGTGAGATTGATTTGAAACTGAAACAGGGGGAAGACAAGGGAATTCAATGCCAGGGTACTTGCACTGTGTCTTGTTCAGAAGTGCACAATGTATCTGCAAGAACAAACCAAGGTAAACAACCTTCAAATGTACCTGCTTAATGGAAGTCAATTCTGTTGATGGATCGAAGTGTGTGGTGAATTCTGATGCAAATCTGTTGCTGAATTCTAATCCAATTCTATTGCTCTAATCCAATTCCGTTGCAAAATTCTGATTCATCTGCTAATTCGATTCTACTGTTAAATGGCAGTTTCATGCCCAGAAGAGCCGGCACCGCTGTGCAACTGGGAACCCACAAACTGCCATACCTTTCCGATCAACGGAACCGAAGCTCCAATTGAAGCACCAACTTCTTCACCAAGCTCGGCTCCAACACCTGCCGCTGCAAAACCACCGGCTGAATCTTCTCCAACCCCTTCCAAAAACCCTGTTTCTTCACCTTCTCAAGCACCTGGCACTACTGCACTTGCTCCGGCGCCATCGCCAAGCTCCCAAACACCCGTTTCTTCGCCTCCATCGCCATCGCCGAACTCCAAAACACCAATTTCTGCCCCTTTGTCGCCATCCCAAACGCCTGTTTCTGAACCGCCGACATCCCAAATCCCTGTTTCATCACCTCCAACGCCATCGTCAAGCTCGCCATCGCCAACTGCCGAAACTCCTGCGCCATCGCCAGCGCCAGACCGAACCCTAACTCCGGCGCCATCGCCAACCCTAACCCTAACTCCGGCCTCCCAACCGGCAGTTTCTCCGGCGCCAGAATCTGGTTTACCGTCGCCGCAATCTGGTTTACCGTGGCCGGTTCCGAAAGGACCGAAAAAGCACGCACCGCCTCCTCCGAGCCTGAATGGTAGTATTGAAGAGGCCCCTGCCGCCCCGCCTCCCCCTCCCCGTCACCATGGTCGCAGTCGAAGTCGAAGTTCGGGCCAAAGTCGTCACCGTGGTGCCCCCCCTCCCCCTCACCATGGTCGTAGACACGATAATGGTAGCATCTCTGGTGACCCTCACTTCGTTGGCCGTCATGGTGAGCGCTTTGATTTCCATGGCCAACCTGGTACCGATTATTGCGTCGTCTCTGATCTCCATCTCCACATCAACAT
Source organism: Isoetes taiwanensis (assembly GCA_021234155.1). Classification (NCBI taxonomy): domain Eukaryota; kingdom Viridiplantae; phylum Streptophyta; class Lycopodiopsida; order Isoetales; family Isoetaceae; genus Isoetes; species Isoetes taiwanensis. The sequence continues at coordinate 2,958,947 of JAJEKV010000080.1, read as the reverse complement.
GGAGTTCTTCAAGGGTCTATATCGTCGTAACACTGTAAGTAATCTTCTTTTCCTCTCAATTCTGTAGTCTTCTTAAGTCTAGTTTTGTTCCAACATTCATCATTGGGTTTCTTCTTCACTTGCCAGTTTGTTTCCACCATGGGGATGCTCTATAAACAAGATAAGATCCTCTTAGAAGCTCATGCTAATGAAGATGCTATCAAGCTTGAAGATCAATGGAAGATCTTTGTGAATGATGTAAGTTTTTGCCTTCTTTCTAGTGTTTAGTTTTTCATTCTTTTGAAGTTGCACTAAGTTCTTTTCTCTTTCGTATAGGAGGAGTTGCCTAAAGGAAGGACTCTTATACTTGAGAGTGGACTATCTATCTCACATTTTCTTGTGTCTGCACAAATTCAAGCACCTAATGAAATTGATTTGAATGTCATGATAATGCCAGCTTGTTTTGGAAAGCTTGGATCCGGTTTGAATTATGTGTGTTTCTCTTCCCCATTACTCTCTTTCTTTATCTAAAATCTAAAGGTCTTTTAACTTTTTTCTTTCTATTTGCAGTTGAACTTCAAGGTTAATGAGCTCAAGGTCACCTCTCATGTTCATGGGGTTCTTGGTAATTTCAAACTCATCTCATTTTTCTACATTTAATTTTTGGATTGGAAACTAAGGCTCAAAGCTCTTATAGGACAAACATATCAAGAAACCTCAGAAACCTACAAAAGGATTGAAGAAGCAAAAGGCAAGAGTAGAATTGATGCATCTCATTATTACATACAAGGCTCTCAAATGGACTATGTTTCTAGTAGTATACTTGCTCCAGATTGTCGATTTTCATCCTTTGAGGTTAGCCTTCTTATATTACTTAAGCCTTCTTCTATTTCATTCTTAGAAATAATACCTTCTCTAAATCATCTTGATGTCTTATTTGCAGAATTCGACATCTTTATCAAAGAAAATCCAAAGAGTGTTGTCTCAAGCATTATTTGGTATGATGACTAGAGATAGTATTGTGAAACAATGCACTGGAGTTGGAAAGCCTACTCTTTGTCTTTGAGAAGTTAAAGGATGTTTTATCAATTAACAACTTTGTCAATTGCATAATCATGCAAACGACAAGGTTCATATGAATTTTTTCTTCAATAAATAAATTGGATCATTCTCGTGCTCTTCAAAATGATACATATGTTGGCTATATTCATATAGCATTTTCCATAGTTTGTCTCAAACTTCCTACCAACTTTTAATATAAAATTAAAAATTGCTTGAATGTAATAGAAATCATTTGAAATTTTAAGGAAATCGTGTCACATATCCAATGCTTGAGGGCTAGAATCTTGCCACGTGGCACCATTTAGACCCTTGGATGTTCTCAACAAATGAGTGCTAGAAGTTGCCATGTGGCAAAATCTAGACCTTTAGTTTTTAAGAATGTTCTAAAATGTCATAGAAATTAGATAATGCTAGATAATTGGATAATGCTCAACAAGCAATACACATCTAACACCTAAAACAACTAGGTGTAAGGCAGCCTTGGGGAATGGGTTAGGTAGGATGCTATGAAATTCCCTTACCTTCTTTAAAGTTTCCCTTAGGTTCCTTGAGATTGCATAAAGGTTCCCTATATTCGCTCAATATATTCTTAGATTCTCTTGGGTGTAGGTTCTTCTAGTAGTTAAGGTGCATTTGAAGTTAAAGGCAAAAGATAAAGTCTTCATTGCAAGTCAAGGTGTCCCTAGAGCGCAATGTCAACTCAAAAAATTGGAGTCAACTTCCAGTTAAACGTACTACAAGCCATGATCAAAGCCAAAGTCATTCTCAAATTTATCTAGTAGCCAAAGCCAATTGATGAAGATTCCCAATATTCTTTTACATTCTAGGGATTTCATGAAGATTTCAAGGAGGAAGACACAAGGATAGGGGTAAAATAAATGCACAAACTACCCAGTTATGTTCGGGGAGATTTAATATAAGTGTTTAATTTGTTAATATATGTGTTATACACTATAGGGTATGGTCTCCATATCTCGCGCACTTAAGAGCAGATCATAAAAATGGAGACACGGCCAAACTCAGAATTGTTTAAAAATGGATTTTTTGGATTCCTAATCTGTTTGCGTTTCAGATGAACCCAAAACCGTCAGATTCCGACATACCTGCAAAAAGTTAGAGTAGGCGTAACATTAGGGGTCTGATGGCCCCCTTCGTGGGAGGGGTCTCCATCTATCGCGCAGGGGGTCTCCATCCTCTTCTTCAAAGCGTTTCAAGGAGATTTAAGAAACAAACGTGGAAAATTTTTACATCCCCAAAAAGCCCTTCAAAATAGCTTTCACATGCACGTGTCCATGTCCCAAACAGAGATGGGAAAGAGAAATTATAACACTTTTATTCTGGACCCACCCATCGCGCACTTGAACCCATAAATAGTGGTAGTTAGGCCCTGTTATAGTGCAAACAAATCTTGTCCATTGATTTTTTATCTTTTAACGGTCTGCAAAATATGTTACAAGGGAGGGGGGTGGGCGGTAAAGGGTGCATGCGCGATAGGAGGCAACCATACCCTATGATTCAAAATATACAACTAAGATGCTAATACTTTACTATAGTGTATGCATAATGGTTTTATAGCTAGAGTTTCTATGTCTATTGCTATAAGAAGCGTGAACATGTGGCATTTATTTTAATGTTAATAATGGTTAATAATCGCTTTATAATAGTTAATGCTAGCTTTATATTATTGTATGATGAGAGTTCAAGAGTATTTTGGAGTGCAATAACTAAAGGCAATTGGTAATGGTGAGGTTGCAAAAAGATCTTATAATGTACGTAACTTGTTTTCTATTCAATAGAGCAAACAATTTGAGATCATGATCCAACAATTTGAGTCATGTCTTAAGCCATATCCTCTGTAATTGCAGTTGCTAGAGTGAAACCTCTAATCATCTTAATTGATTCGCCCTTCATCCTAGCCTTTTCCAAATCCAAATTATTTGCTAAAGTGGATCTCGAGTGGTTGAATTATCTAATGATTTAAAGATTATTGTGAGTTAAGTCCTTTAGAATAGGAAGGAACTTTTAAGTAGACAATGGCTTTTATTCTAAAAATAAGGGATTCAAAGGAGATAAAAGGCAACAACCTTTGCTATATATTGAAGACATAGGCTACCTACATGGATAAACAACGAGAGCTAACTGATAGTTGTGCAATGACATCTGTACCTGTTAGACCAACAACTCGACCTCAACATTAACTTTATGACCACTAATAGCTGCCGAATCAGAACCTGCGATCTGGCCCCGACCCCAAAGATCGATTTCCCAATTCCTAGCCAACTCCTTCTAAAATTCTAGTATAACTTGAGTGGTGAATTGTTTGTTTGGAGAAACCTTCAATCCTTTGTGGTTATCCAAATTCTTGTCTAAGTCTATTCTTAACACCAATTTTTCCTTAAATTTGTGATTTGCTAGATTGAAAATTCTCTGGTGCCTAGATTGTTTTCCCTTAAGCTCCTATTGCAAAATCCAGTCTTTCTTGGAGATAAATCCTATTGGGTGGTGAGTTTTGCCCTTAAGGGGTGGAATTGCATTTATTCCCTTTATTTCCTGATGATTGTTTTGCTGATACAACCTAGAGTTTACCCATTTGTATTAAATTACCTCAAGACAGAGAGTATTTAACTCTCCAAAGTGGCCTTTACTGAAAAGATATTCTATTAGTGTGTTCTACCATTGCCATCACATAGCTTATCAAGGCACATCACATATGGCATGTCCGCATACCACTATTGCATCGATCCGAGCCCTCGGATCGAGATTCTAGAGGGGGCAAGCATGCATGTCTTGCATGCATGCATTGCATGCCTTCTCTGGTTGGGAGATCGCTATATTAGGCGAGGTTCTTCATCAACATTTCATCGGCGCTTCCTCTTCTCTTTCAGCAGTACCTTATTCTCTATTCTTTGAAACCATGCAGGGGAGGGGCTTCTCCCTGCTTCGATTGACCAATTTGGCATTTCTTTTGGCATGTCCTTTCTCGGCCTTGCCTCTTCTTTAGCCGTAATCTTTTGACCTTCGTCCTTGATCCCGTTTTGATAAGGAAGTTCTCTTCTATTCGGGAAGTTTTTGTCGTTTTCATGCGAGCCCCATTCTAGAATTGCATCGATTCGAGCCCTCGGATCGAGATACTAGAGGGGGCGAGAATGCATGTCTTGCACGCATGCATTGCATGCCTTCTCTGGTTGGGAGATCGCTATATTAGGCGAGGTTCTTCATCAACGTCTCATCGGCATTTCCTCTTCTCTCTCAGCAGTACCTTATTCTCTATTCTTTGAAACCCACCCTCTCCCCCTTAATTGTTTAATGTATTTGTCGCCTGGCACGCATGACCAGCCCCTCTATTTGAAGAGGTTTTTGTTTTGTTGTCGCGTGGCACGCGTGATCAGCCCTTCCACTTTGGGAGGTTTATTTTGTCACATTTGTTCTAGTGTTGGTGATGTGCAGGTACAGGTTGGCAAGCAGCAACAGCTTCGACTTCTCCATTCGTGGGTTTTTTGGAAGCGAATTCTCAACTTTATGTTTGTCCAAGCCCCTTGTCGAATCGAGAGGTTTTTGTCGTTTTCATGGGAGCCCCATTCTAGAATTCATAATTATTCATAATTGCTTGTGCTATGCCCGTACTATGAAGCAGATGCTTGCACGCTGCCTTTAAATATGATTGTAGTTGCATCTCTACATGCCAATCCCAAAATGGTGTTCTCTACCTCTTCGTTGTCCAGGACAACTCCCAGCATCTACATATATCAATGTGTCTAACTCTCACCTTGACAGACATAATACCCTTAACAAGATAAAGAAGCCTGGAAGATATCACACATATATATGTACAAGTCACGTGTCGTTGGGGCCAGCCGCAAGAGAGGGCGAGAGAATAGCCAGGTTTTAGCATATGAAAATAGAGTATATGAGTAGGGTTAGTGGGTGTCCTGATTTGGTAGTTACTGTGTTTATTGTTTGTTTATTAAATATATAGAGTTGAATAATGAATTTTGCAATAAATGGTGTATTATGCAAGGTTGCTAAATTTGGTCTTGAAGTTGAAGAGTTGTCAAATGGTAAGTTGCTCAAGCTATAGAATAATTCTCTTATTATAAGTTGTCATGTTGTAGATTGTATTGTAAATTATTGTAGATTGTAATATATAGGCAGGTGTTTGTGACAATCTAATGTTGTCGCAAATTCTCAATGTATACATGGGGTGCACACGTGTAAAATCTTGCAATTAAAGTGTAACCGTAGTTGCCATCAAATAAGTGTAGAGCACAATATTTTTATTATGCAGGCTTAATGGTTTTGCCATGCGAACCTTCCAATGAATGTAAGATCATAATTGCTATCAAAGAGTTGCAAGATCTTAAACTTGTTAGTACAAAAAATGGAACTAACAACAACATGGTGTTATATTGGTATAATGTTCTAGGTAGTCTATTGTAAGTGTTTTACAGAAATTATATGCCATTTTTATGAATAGCTATTATATGCCATTTTATATGAATAGCTGTTTGCACCACCAATTAAATGGAAGAGGAAACCTTTATTAAACGCTCTTCATTCAAATTTCGAATGCTGCATTTTAGTAGTCGAACATTTGTGGCAAGAACCAAAGCACATGGTTTAAAATACCAAAATGAAATGCAACATAATTAATTTATCTGATATATAAGCATCCTTCACAAGGCCACAATTTGAAGCAAGTAATTTGGCAAAAAGCCATTCATAAAGATGAGGTAAGCTAAGCTAATCTAACGAGAATAATTTCTCCCAAGACCTGGAATAAAATTGACTTTCTGTCTAATGTGTCCCTCCATATATCGCTTGTCAAGATAATTAGAGCAGGATTGGACTGGAATTTCAAGCATACCAGACTTGACACTGGAACTTCTGGAGACTAAAATATATAACCTCAAAGACATGACCATGTAAAGCAATCTTGGACAAACAAAATATACAACATTTAGACCAAAAAATGTCAACATGAAGAAAGTTCTGAAGAACGGCCGCAATAACTGGCTCCGTGTGGTTGTGGAGGACATGAATGAACTAAAGATATACATATACTATGTGGACTAGAATTTCAATGACTAACACTTATGTCTGCTAGTATTGCTAATGTACATGGGTCTACCAACAAGCAGGGATGGGTGCTTCCCTCCTATAATAACTTTAAGGAAGCAGAGATTAAGGGCCCTGATGAAATTTTGAGGGGGTACAAATTCTCCTTCATTTGTTGTGAAGGCATTGGTCTCCCAGAAACCTTCCAGCATCGTGGACACGAAGTAGCTTGAAACAATTACTAAGAAGAATGCAAGACAAGTCAAAAACGCAGTTGCAGCTGGTCCCCAATCTTCTTCTGATATGGAAGAGAAGGGAGATCACAAAGTGGAGGGAGCAAAAGCAACCGAGAATCTTAAGGCTAAGAAGTGAGATCATAAAGATCATGTGAAAGAAAAAGAGGGGAAGGCCAACAAGAAAGATAGCAAGAAGGTGAAGAAATCTAAGAAGGACAAAGCTGGGAAGGAGGGGGAAAATTAGGTAAGAGGGAAAGGAGGAGAAAGAAGAAGAAGTTGAGAAGGAAAAGGAAAAGGAAAAGGAAAAGGAAAAGGAAAAGGAAAAGGAAAAGGAAAAGGAAAAGGAAAAGGAAACGAAAGGAAAAGGAAAAGGAAAAGGAAAAGGAAAAGGAAAAGGAAAAGGAAAAGGAAAAGGAAAAGGAAAAAGGAAAAGCATAGACTAGCATCTTCCGACAAGGCAACCACTCCTAAAAAACAGGAAGAAGTCTTACGCTAAGTCCTAAGTTGAGTCCACGCTGAATGGAAAAGAATACTCAGCAGGTGACGGGAAGTGGTGGTACCAACTTGAAAGCTCCTCATCCATTAGAGAATCTTCACATGATACTTCAAGCACTCCAGATAGAAGGGCCACTGTTGTGCAACCGATCGTATTGCCCAAGGAATGTACACTCATATTGAGGATCGCCCAGCACTTGCTTGAAGTCCCACAGAGTCTTAAGGCAGAAAGGTCCGAAGAGGAAAAGAATGCAGAAGCTCAAATGGAGATTATCTGCCATCGCCAGCCTATTCCATAGCTAGAACCTAGAACTTTGGCAGCTAAAAATACCATTTGCAGAGCACAAACTTCATGGAGCTGAGGAATACAGATTCTATAGCGTAAGAAAAGAAACATCACCGGGTTTGCAAAAGAAGCTTCACAGGATTTGCAGAAAAAACTTCGCTTCAGAGATAAGTTATGCTTCTCTGGTATCCAATGGCCGTAGGCATGCAGACCTGGCTAGCATGCAAGAGCGGAAAAAGGCATGAGCATAGGCGCCAGTAAGGAGCGCCATAGCTGCACAGCCCACTAGCGAATGCCACAAAAGTCGTATTTAATTAAAGTGGGACAAATCTCGAATTTTGGGACTCAGACTGAAAATGGGACAAATTTTTTTACATTGAATCATTGTTAGATGGGGGGAGGGGAAGGGGAAGGGGAGAAGTTGGGGGAGAAGTTGAGAGAAGTAATGGAAGGGGATAAGTTAGAAGAAGGGGGGAGGGAGGAAGTTCAAAAGGGGGGTTGAGAAGAGGGGGCAAGGGGAGGTGAGAGGAGGGTGCAAGAGGAAGTGAGTCTCGAAAGCAAATGAGAAGAGGGGGCAAGGCGAGGTGAGTTTGGAAAGGGGGGTGAGAAGGGGGGGTGAAAAGAGGGGGGCAAGGGGAGGAAGTTCTGGAAGGGGGTGAGAAAGAGGGCAAGTGGGAAGAGTTGGGGAAGAGGTGAAGGGGAAGGAGAGGCTTAAAACCAAAATAACTAAAGGGGAATACATCGAGATTAAGAAAAAGATAATATTAAAATATAATTAATAATTAATTTAATTAAATATAAAATTAATTTAATTAATTTAATATACTGAGGAGCAAAATTTTGAGGCGCGGCCCCAAAGCTTTCTCGTGTCTTGACTCTACTTTTGGCCCTCGCCTCGTTCTGCGAATTTGGATGAGCAAAGCATCACCCTACACATGGAAAAATCCAGATTCACCTCTTAAAATATTCTTCATTACAAATCTCTCATTACTGAGTTTTCTTTTGTGTGACTCTCTTTTTTCTGCCGGATCTCTCCAAGCTTCCAAACCTTTATTTCCTCCCACCGCTTCAAAATACTGACTCAAACTTGGCGATGGTGCATTTGGGTTTCCACCTGAAAGCGATCTTGTCTTTTTTCCTCGTTCTCGATAGCTTCATATTGACTCGCTTGCTTGTCATTTTTCTTACACCGTGGAACAGCCCCCTCCCGCCATTTCTTAACTATACAAAACCGTTTTTTTTTCTCGACTAGTGAGTCGAGAATTGAAACGCTCTTGATTCTCCGCTCTTTGAGACAAACTGGCCTCGATTGCAAGGACCTCGACCTCCCCATTCACTAGTTTTCCCATTTTCCCCGTATAAATCCCCATTCATTTCTTAGGCGGCCGGCCGCTTCTCGATCGTCAGACGATCTCGTGGTATGCCCGGCGACTCCTTCAATATCAACAACGTCCCCATCTCGGCGAATAATAACCGCCGGTTTGATTTTTCAAATTTCTGAGAGCGTGAAGAAATGAAGCTCATTATCTTGAAAAGCTATTCGATCTGAGCATCTGTAATGAACATTACAGACAAATCGTCCAGCAACGTCAGGAAAGCAAAGCAACCAGAAGAAAGCAATAGGCGCAAAAAGCGAAGGTTGGCGTGCCATATCAGACCGGATTTCATCCAAGAAACGAGCAAGAACTAGCAGATTGGCAAGAATTTGTGCAGAAAAGAGAGAAAATACCTGGAAGAAGCGATGTGGATTTTCCTCCATCGATTTAAGGGGTTACCTATGCTTCCCCTTTTGGCTTTCCTTCTTACTCTGTGAGTATTTACTGGTGCATGCGATTCTTGACCTGTAATCTTAGATAACTGATTCTTGACCTCTGGATTCAGCTTCGGAAACGAGATATTGTTTTAAAAAGGCCGGATTCATGCCAAGGGAACAGAGAGTGTGTGAAGGGAAAGGCCGGATTCACATAATGCAGGTATTTGCAGAGAAGGGGTCAAGAACATTGATCGGCCTTTCATCATCGGCCTTTAGATCGGTTTCTAAATCTGCTGGAGGCCTTCAAAGTCGGTTGTTGCATCAGATCATTTTCATTTCTTAAAGCAATCGCCATAGCCCTGTTCTTGAAGCCCTGACCGGCCGCCATATCACTGTCAGTTTCATGCAGTCTATTTTTGCATCCAGATGATCATTTCTGTGGAACCGCGGCCATAGCCACAAAGCTATGCGCCATAGCCTCCAAACCAGGCATACCCCCTTTCCGGCCCTTCTTTTTCAGCTTCTGCTTCTTTTTCTAACTCTTCTTCTTCAGATCTTGCTTCTCATCCAGAAAATAACTCTCCTGAAGAGCCACATAAGTAAATGATATTTTGGCGGGTCATGGTGGCGACCTCCTTTGCGGAGACGGATTTTATTTATCAGGTTTAGATTTGGAGATGGAGACGGAATGAGGGCCATACCTTTAAAAAAGCTCCGCCAAAGCCTTTAAGAAGCTCTGTCATCCCCTTTCGACGGATTCGTGGTTACAGATCTGCCGGAAACCAGAGTGGTTTCTCCTTTCCAAGTGCTTTCCAAGTGGTACAACAGGATGTGCGGCACAAAGGTGTGTACCAAATTTCAAAATTCAAATATTGGGGGGAAAAAAGGGCGGGGTATAAGAAACAATTAAATTTTAAATTTTAAGTATAGGCGGGAAAAAAAGGCGGGGTAAACATTAATATATTAAAAAGGGTAAACATTAATATAAAAAAAATGCCCCGTTCGAAAATAGGAGAGGGTCCATTTATTTTCTATACGTATACCTAGAAAATACATAGCATAAGGTGTATTTTTTCGTAGAAATACATGGGGATGGTCTATTTTTTCGTAGAAAATATATGGTGTCCATTGGAAAAAATACATAAGATAAAACAATAAACTATAGTGTGTTAAAACAATAAACTAAGATGAGAAAAAATAATAAACTATGGTGTTTTAGAACTGTATTTTCTATGTTTTAGAACTATGGTGTTTTGGCATTTAGAAAATACATACTGTATTTATTATACAATATATAGGATAGGATATTGTATTTATTAGAAAACGTTGACATACTAAAAGGGGAAAAGGCCCGGAGGGGGGGGGGGTCCTATTTTTGGTCTATGTATACATAGAAAATGCACAGGTATGGTGTGCACTTAGAAAATACATAGGATATGATGTAACTAATAATGATTTGCACTCTATGATATTGGAGGTAGAAAACTATTTTTGTAGGCAAGTAGGTTCGCCACAAAATGGCCTGTTGTGTTTTTCACTGTAAATGGCCTTAGACATGTATTTTTCATCTTGAGGAGCTTAAAACACCTTTTTTTATTTTTGGAGGGCCTTAGGCGCATTTTCACTCTGAGCTGCCTTTTCGACTCGCGTAGTGAAAGGCCCTCAAACCTAGGTTTTAAGCTTTGAGCTGCCTTTTTCGACTTCGCGAGTCGAGAAAGGCCTTTCTAAAACCTGCGTTTTTGGCTTTTGAGCTTCCTTTCATTTCGCGAGTCGAGAAAGAACCTTAACCCAAAACTGCGTTTTTAAGCTTTGAGCTGCCTTTCTGCGACTTCGCGAGTCGAGAAAGTCCTTCGACCCTAAAACTTGTGTTTTCGCTTTGAGTTGCCTTTTCGACTCGCGAGTGAAAAGAAACTATTGAAAACTGCGTTTTTTTGGCTTTGAAATACCTTTCTCATTTCGCGAGTCGAAGGCTCTCTCGACTATTTTCAAAAATGGCCCTAAGGCGTGTATTATTTTAATTTTTTTTTCTGTAGCATCACTTGACTAACTTGATTTTGTCTTTTTGCGGTCCTTATCTTGACGGATAGTACATGCTTGGGAGCAATGAAAAGACCAGTTTATTGAAGAAAGATGCCGAGAAGAGGGTGGTGACGTCAATTGGACATACAAGCACGTGGTCTATGAAGGAACTCCTCATACAAATTTCTATAAATACGTAAGTTGCTCCGTGACTTGGGCTGGGGGCTCCACGCGTCGTTTGCACTAGGTGGTTCATGTGTGAAGAGGGTGTAATCATTGTGATAATACGACCACTATGGTCGCTTCACCCACTGTAATATATATTGTAATGAGCCCATTTATAAATATAAAGTATCTCAAAACTAGTAATTTTTGGTGATTAAGTAAACAATTTGCTTATTTTTTGTTGGAATTTGTGATCTCTTGTCTACCCACCTCAGAAAATAGAGCCAAAATGTCTTGGTAAAGGAATTCACCCTCACGCGAAAAACTCTTATTTTGAATGACAAATAAGCCCCAAAACAGGGACTCGACTCGCTATCCAAGAAAACTGGGAGAAAGCTTGGATGCACGAAGAAAGAAAAATTGAATTAAGGGCGGTTTTTGGTCGAGGTGCTCCTTTTGTGTAAAATACTTGAGTCAGAAAAAAAAAAGTGGGAATGGAATGAGTCCCACTTTAATTAAATACGACTTACAAATAAAATTTGAGAAAATTTGTCCACACGATTAATCTGCTGTTACACACAATTGGATTCAAGAGCCGTTTCGCCACATTCTGGGGTTAGGTTTCCACAATGATTTTTTCTTTCTTTCTTTTTTTTTTTTAATTATTAGGGACCCAATTTTATTATCATTTTTTGAAGGTGGAGGTATAAATCCCACTTTTTTCCTTTTGGTATACGAGCCACACAAAATTGAATGTTGAAGGTGTATATGACTCCAAACAGTCAATATATTATGAACAAGAGCTCAGAAACAAACTTTCTTTGTTGCTTTGACATTATAAAGGACATAACATATCATTCTGGCAATTGGTCAATTACAAAGTTTGAAATTGAGAGCATTAAGAAAACAAATTTTAGTTCCCATCGTTGACTTTAAGCACAATCAATCAATCAGTCAGCCAATCAATCAATTAATCATGCCATTTTTTGGGGACCCTCAGGTCCCAACTTGGTCGGATGCATGCCGAACAAGTCTCGAAGATTATCAGCGCTAATATCGAAAGCTTCACGAATATGCTCATATGACGGAAAAAAAAGCAGAGCATGGGCCTCATCCTCAATTTGCGATTCTGCCAAGCAGCAAGGACATAGTCGATCATTTCGCGCTAATCCTTGCCATCTGCCACTTTCTATAGCAAGGTAATGGGAAGAGGGTCGTGTTCTGGAGATGGTTTTTCTTAAATTCAAGCTTAGATCTGCTCCTAGATATGACTGCTCACAGCAGTTATCAAGGCTATTAATTTCGCTCTTCTAGAAAGTCGCCTTCACACTATTCTCGCAGTCCCCCCTAAAGCTTAGCAACTGCTTTTGCTGATACAAATGCTTGCAGCTCATCCCATTTATGAGGCCAACTATGACGCAGTATATCCCAGGTATTTGCCCATTTGATCACTGCAGAATACCATCCATTCATTTTTCATTGGGAGTGCCTAAGCGCCTGGGCAGGAAGGCGTTTAGAATCAAGATGCAAGGTTCTATCTAAGTAATGCAGTGTCTGACATAGAGCATCAATTTCAATAGGGACTAGTCCCGCTTCAGCTAAAAGCATAATGTACGGTGTTTGGGCTTTTGCTCCCAATTCTTCAAGGAGGAATCTCTTCTGTATTTTCTCTAGCTTGACCCATCCAGCCAGCCCAGAAGCCCAAGATGGGCATCCATAAAGCATGATAGGTTTAACTAGAACACCAAAAAGCAACTTATGTAAGTGCCAGCTTTCTAGGTTATTTTTTTCACATACCTGGAGCATGCCAAACAAAGCTCTTAGCCCTCCTAATGCTCTCTTTGATGCTGCAGCTGACTATTTATAGTTAGAGAAAATTTCAATCCCTAAGTATTTATACTGATTGACCGCGTCTAGAGTAACCCCTCCAATTGAAAAATCAGCATGAGAGCGCGAACCAATCACCATGATTTTCGATTTGGAATGGTTAACAGACATACCTTTATGCTTGCAAAAATCATCGAGGAGGTGTGATTGCAATCCTAATTGAGTTTTGAAGATGAGTACGATATCGTCTGCAGAGAGTAGCAACTTTATGACATGGTCACATAAATCAGCACCAACTCCACTTATGTCATTAAGCCAAGCTTCGACTTCATCGATAAACAACCCAAAGAGAGCAGGCGAGTAGGGGCAGCCCTATTTGACCCCGACAGTACTGTGGATCTGTGTATCAGAGCATAGGGGAAATGAGAATTCCACCAATACCTTTTGGTACAAGCAAGCAACTGCCTCTTGGAGAGCTTGAGGGATCCCAATTGCCTCCAATCTGTCATGAAGTTTGCCTCAATGCCTTCGTAAGATCTATGAATGCAAGATATAATTGGTTCCCTCGGCCCTTAGCATTTTCTATGAGACTCTGAGTGTCACTAAATGACTAGAGTTGAGTAACTAGCCCTGAAACCAGCTTGGCATGCTGCTATAGCATCCGCATTTGTAGCCCAATCCACTAATTTTCGCTCAATCAAGGAAGCAAAAGTTGTAGCCATAACATTTCCAACTAGAATTGTTCTGTAATTGCGTAAGTCATGTATGTCGCTACATTTATATACTGGGACAGCTCTGCTAACATACCATGCATCAGGAAGGCTGCCATGTATGAGCACTAGGTTGAAAATATGAGTGAGTCACCTCCCCATTTACATAATTTTGCCACCTTACCTAGATTATCATAGACTTGCCATTTTTCATGCGGGCCAGTGTTTCCTGTACATCCAAGGGAGAAAAATAGATTCAGTTATGGGGAGCTTTTGGAACATTGTTTTCTGAGCAGGAATCATGTAGAGCTCTTTGAGCCAGGAAATCATCTCTTCTGCTGTAAAATCAAAACATGGAAGAGGGCTTTTAGTTATGTTCCAAAAGGCCTTTGGTTCGTCAAGTATCCTGCTAGTTAATTTTGCTTCATGTATGCGCTCGCATTCTATTCTCTTGTGTCTCAAAAGCGCCTTATAAGTTTTGCTGGCTTTCTTATTGTCAATAGCCATACTTAATGCTTGCTTAGCAAGCATGCATTCCTTGTCAAACCATTTTTGGTTCTGCCGGTTTACTCTATGCTTAGTATTCCCAAAGACTTCAATTGCTACTGCCAATATGCTTCCAACCAAAACCTGGTTATAATCAAATGCATCAGCTGGCCACTTTATCTGCTCTAGCCTGCTGGTTAAAGTATCCGCATATTTGCCTGCAATTTTGTAATTGAGTTTGATGCATTGAGGCTTCAAAATCTGTTTTGGAGTTTGAGACTTATCTGCTTTAAAAGCCAGACTGAGAGGTTCATGGTCCGAAACTAGCTGCTTTTCAAGTATATGAAAGTCACGGGGCATTGTACAATTGGGATTACCTAACAGGAGATCGACAACAGAGCTGCCATTTGGCTGAAAACATATGTAATTATGTGAATCTGGAAAAGTCTGTATGCCATTGAAAACAATCCACTTTAATGCCCCACATAGCTGCAATACATGATTTCCCATAGCATTGCTAATGTGATCATTGGATGTCCACTTCCAAGGTTGCTCTGAATTTCAACCAGATTTCATTGCTATCATCAGGAAATAAAGGAGCATGCCTCGTTCCTAATCTTGCATTGAAATCTCCTGCCACGTAAAATGATCCCTTAGATTGGTAGTTAAGAATGTCTCTGGTAAGATGCAAGAAAGGGACATGAGAGTCCAAATCTGGCTGATCATACATTTTTGCAGGTTCAAGATCTAATGGGGCAAAATAAACGCAAGCAATATAAAGAGGCTTTTGTCTGCTAATGCGCAGCCACAAGTATTGTTTATAGGGGCAGGTGTGTTCAATTTTCATTGCATATGTGTAGGAGGAGCGAACATAGCAGGCCAAACCTCCCCAACCTCTATGACATGCTCCTTTCTTATTGTGCAGGGCAGCAATTTTTGTGAAGTCTCGGATCTCAACTAGTGGTTTCATGTCATATTCCCATGTTTCAAGAAAGATCAAGACATCGTGTTGCTTGAATAGATCCATACTGGACAAGAATTTGAATTCGCTTGCACCATGGATGTTCCACACCAAGAGTCTGAGGGTCCAGGCTTTCTATGCTCTGCTTTCTTTGATAATAACTTTGTTTCCAAGAATATATGCATTTTTTCCATCAGCCTTATGCTTCTTGACTTCATTTAGTAACATTTTTCTATCTTTTTGCTGTTGGAGAGTTAGATCCTCATTTAGCCAGATGTTGTGTCCCTTGAGGTTCCCTTTGTGTTGCATTGCACGGTTGCACAATTCCAGACTATGGAATTTAACAATAACAAGTCTCTGTCTTCCCTCGATTTTCCTGCCAACCCTGGAGCAGGATTGGATCCCAGGTTCATGAAGAAAGATCTTATTCTTGAAAATATCATTGACAGTATCAGATAAAATTTCTCCTGCTACTTCTTCAATGCCCGATATTTTGATATTAGCTGCTCTCTGTTGTCTATCTTCCAGCTTTAAAACTCTGTCCTACTCTTGTCGGAGAAGATCAGAAACCTTAGATTCAATCTGAGTAATAAAATCCTGGGGTTGCTTAGCATTAGAATTCTGATCCAATTTAGCTTTGAGACGAATCATTTTTGTGGCATCATATGCTCTTGCTATTTCTAGGGTTTGGTTTTGTGCTTGCAACTGACGATTTGCCTCCTGGAGTTTTCTTTTGTTCCACCAGATCCAGCACCAGGCTTTTTGTCTCAGTTATTTCCTGCATCAGCTTCTTCATCTGATTATGAAGCAAATCGAAATCATCCTGGGTTTCTCCTTTGCTTGATGTTCCAAAAGTTTTCCTTCTCCCCCCAATGGGGAGAGTCTGCTATGAAATCCGTTAACCGACCTGTTGGTGCCCTAAATCTGCAGCCTGCTATGAAAACATGTAAGGATGCTCCTTGCTTTGCTCATGACAACTTTTAGAGGTTTCCTTGTACACATTTTGCATATATGCTACAACAAGTAGTTCTTCTACAATAAATTATATTCCACAGATTGACTAAGTTACCGGTAATGAAAATTTAACATCAAGCTATGAGTTTTATTTGTGTTGAATCGCAGTATCAAATGTTAGATGTTACTGGGGGGGTCTAACCTCATAGGTCTAGAACCAAATGAATGTTCGCAACGACCTTGGCTGCCAAGATAAACTTCTTGTATTATTGGTTTCGATCCTGGAGGTTATATTGTTTGTTATTAAATGTCAAGGTGGTGGTATGAGCCCTCCTAGCATGTACTTAAGAAAGCCCCCTATATCATTTCTTTTTATTAAAGGTCCTTGTCTTAATAGTTAAGGGATTTAATGCAAAAGAAGAAAGTAAGCTGGGAATGAAGAAGAGAGAGGGAGGGTTCGAGTATCGTTCGAGGCAGCATCAGGGTGAGGGCTCACCGTCCATTATGGAGAGGCATCCATGTTCAGCCTTTTGGCCTTCTGTCTTTAACAAAACATGACCTCTTGTTCCCATGCCAAAGCCACGTCGCACTATCTTGGTGGTTAGATGGATCTGCCTGAAGCAGATCAGGGAGTTCAAGATTTGCTCTAAGGCCTCTAGATGCGCAACACATCTGCAGCTTATAATCGATAATGGAATCCCACGATATTCAAGGTGCTCGTCTTTTATTTTGAATGGAGTTAAACCATTAATATATTGGCATGGCAAAACTAAGGCAATTATATTGCCTTACAAATTAACTTGATGTCCCACTACCCATAAGGAAATTCAAAGGCAGTAAAGCCAAGGCA
Organism: Isoetes taiwanensis; assembly: GCA_021234155.1. NCBI lineage: Eukaryota > Viridiplantae > Streptophyta > Lycopodiopsida > Isoetales > Isoetaceae > Isoetes > Isoetes taiwanensis. The sequence goes on along the minus strand of JAJEKV010000080.1, from coordinate 2,942,109 downwards.
ATACCTAGTCTAACGATGTTGCCGCACCACAATAATATACATTAGAGAACATGCAACCAATATTCCAAACCAAGCATACCATTGAAATAGTATATTATGCCAAGAACAAATATGCATGCCAATTACAAAATTGGTCTAACAAGGTTTAAAATGAAACGCACTTATTTAAGAAGTGCGTTTGAAAGATTCCTTTATAAAAATTGAAAACTTAAAAAAAACACACAAAATAGGGAGCAAAATAGATTGTTGAGCAATTAGCATTCGGGATACCCCAAAAAAAGCAACATTTTTGAAGCCTTTTCATTTTTAAAAGAGGGAAAAAAAATGCTTGTTTTGAGGAGGGAGACATTAATTTTGATAACTCAGTAAGTATTTATTGTTAAAAACAGAAGGAAATATAGATTGTCTTTTTGCAAGCTTAATAGAAGTACTAAAAAAGTCAAACATTGGAAAGACAAAGAGTGTGAAATCATGGAGCAAGAAAGAGTTCTTTCAATTAAGCATTGTTAAAGAGACAAAGCTTTCAGTTTAAAAATCTTCATCAAAATAAATTATAATAATACTTAGCACATAGTTTACAATGGAAGTAGTTAAGAACTCTGTCTGTATAAATTTATACGAAAGGTGGGGGAGGTGGCTCTTCCCAGTCCACAGGACTCTCGTACCCCTTAGGATCTGGCTCTTGCGAGCTTACAACAGCAGAGACGCCTCCTTCTGATTCCAAACCTACCGGCACAGGCGGTTTCTCGGGCTCGGGCACCACAGGCTCCAAGTCGACAAACTCCACCTCCTCATCTTTTCTTCCGGTAAGTGGAGGCTGTATTTCTGTGTAAGTGCCCTTAACATCGCTGGCACCATTCTTTGCTCCCAGTTCCTCGTTTTCATCAGGAAAGGATTCACAAGAGCTTATCCTAGTCCTGATGAAACTTACTTTATCTGGGTCTATGTCGATGGAGACGACATTGCACCCCTGCTTAAGGGCGCAAACTGCTGTGGTGCCTGATCCAGAGAAGGCATCTAAGATCCAGTCTCCAGGGCGAGAAAACCACTGTATCAAATTATTAATAAGCCGCTGTGGCTTCTGATAATGGGACACCACAGCGCCTTGTCGCTGTGGGTCTCTTAATTTCTGCAGAACAGCTGGAAACTGAAATGCATTGCAGGGAGGAGTCTTCTCATTCTGCGTGTTGAAATGAATCATGGTTTTTTTGGTGTCCGCGCTGTAAAAACCTATATGAAAATTCTCGAAACAACTCACTAAGCGCGGACCACCACCATGACCCTTGACGTTTGTTTTAAGCCTGCCAAGCAATACAGCAATTAAAAATTAGTAGAAAGAAAACAAGGAAAATAAGTTACCCCAGTAGTGTGGCGGTATAAACTTATACCACGGTTGCCTTGCTGTATAAATTTATACCACGGCGGCAAGCCGTATAAATTTATACAGACATTGCCTTGCTGTATAAATTTATACCACGGTTGTTCCAGCCTTTAAACTTTAAACCTTAAGACAGATGTGGTATAAATTTGTACCGTGAAGTTACCGTAAAAACATAGCGTTAAATGTAAAGCTTACCAAACGCAGTTTTCGAAGCCGGCGTTACAGACCGCTCCCATAGGTTTAAGCACCGACATCGTCTGCAGGTCGGAATGAAAAATGATGACCCTCCAGTTTTCAGATGTCGTGACTTCTTTTAGGCCATCCAAGAAAGACCGGACTTGCACGTGAGTGAAAGCCTCCTCGTCAAAAGCGCTATCCTTTATTTTGAATCCATAAGGAATATCTGCAATGCATAATGTAAAATTTTGCTTGTCTAAAAGAGTCCCCAGCCTTGTACAATCACCCTGAACAACCCTGTACTGGACATCCTGACCAAATGTAGTAAATCTCTCATAAGTAGTGTTAAACCTGCAAGTGGCGACCTCTTTACCCTGTTCAATTGCCTTAAGCCTATGCCTCTCCTCCTTGGCCCTACGAACGAGGTTTAAAAATCCAGTTGGTAGCCCCTTCTTCTTGTTCTGTAAGAATAATATGAGACAAAGGCACAAACACATAACATATTTTTTGCAAAACTTACCCAGCCACTGAAGTTAACAGCGTGCTCTCTGATGATACTATCTGTGGTGCAACTTGGGTACAAAAGCTTGCACTCTTCCCAGTCCTCTAGGTTTAGCTGCTTCATTAACTCGGCCTGGCAAGTGACAATGTCTTTCTGACTGCAAAGGGAAAAATATTGTAAGACAAAAAATGTAGAAAAAAACATGGCATAGCAAGTGAAGCTTACGTCTTAGCTTCCTTGGCCATCTCGTCTAATGTGAATTCTTTGGCAACTACTTTTTCCAACAGGCGAACAAATATTTTTTTGCTTTTGAGACCCTGTAACTGCGTCCAGGGTACAGTGCTCATATTTTTTTGTTTTGATTCACCACCTTTCTTTGGTTTCTTTCCTGCGTTGCTAGCTTGTTCTTTAAGCTCACCATCTTCGAACATACAAAAAATTCTCTCTTGAAGATCCCACACCTGTAAATGGTCAAACGAAGTTTAGTGTTGAATGGCGTAAGAGGATGGGCACGGCGACTAAGCATGGTATAAATTTATACCTTGCCCGGTCGCGGTATAAATTTATACCGTTCCCGGTCGCGGTATAAATTTATACCGAGCCCGGTCGCGGTATTATATTCCCGGTCGCGGTATAAATTTATACCGTCACCAGGCTATTACACACTTCTAACCACGCTAAACATACTACAAAAGATTGAGTTGAAGCTTTTACTTACTTGACCATCTCTGAAAGCGAGCTGAAAGTAGTTATCGTATTGTTTGACAGCCATAATGGGTTTCTTATCCGAATCATAACTGAGGCAGCACTCTGTCACACAGGCTTCTCGAAGCTCTTGAAGCTTGTTCTTTTGTTTTTTGAAGTCGTCTCCATGCACTTGTTTGAAATCCACGTACTCTCGGTGCATGAAGCGAATCTTGTCTATTAGGCTCATCTTTAGTCTGAAGTCATTGTCGAGATTGTGACTCACGGCAATGACTTTTGCCTCTTCGTCTGTCACCCCCACATAGATATGTGCTTCCACGCTCCTCCAGACTTCATTACGGCTTTCTTCTTTTGAAAGTTCTTTTCTTGCTTTATAACTATGTCTGCCTCCAAGAACATAATACTTCTGTCTACCATCACAACTAGTGGCGACACATGGGCATGAGGATTCCTTCTCATTCTTTGCTTAAGGATAGCCACATGTGCCGCGTACAACTTTCGGACCTGAAGCACTCTGACCCCATCTTCATTTTTTGGTGGCCTCTTAATAGTGCTTAGTGTCAACGAAATGGTCTGCTTGAGCAGTTTGGTTTCATTAACCCGCTTAAGAATAGCACTTGACTTATCTGCGGGCTTCACAACGATATCTGCTCCAGGAGCCTTCTGAAGAGCTTCTGCTGACTCCTCTATAGTCAAGGACTTTGTGGTTCTAGACTTTTTCTTGGTAGGAGGCTGTGTGTCTACTACCATGGAATGCTTCCTACCCTTTCCCTTTGTGACGACTGGTTCCTCCTCTTCCTCTTCTTCTACTACTTCCTCGTCCTTATCTTCCTCTTCAATAGTACGGGGGTACCATAGACCCTTGACCAACACTTTTTCTTCACACAGCACTATTGACATCAAAATTTCTACTATGTCCTGTAATGCAGGGTTAAGTTAAGAGAATGACGGTATAAATTTATACGGAAAGCAACTAAGAATAACTTACAAAGCCGTTCTTGTAATTGTCCGCAATGTAATCATACACGTCTTTGGGCTTGCACATGCTTATTCTAAGCATTCCACTATTCAGAACATAGTAGACCTCCCCCTTGTCATGATTGCACTTCATCAAAATTTCATCATCGTTCTCTGTAGTAACAAGGCTTATAATTTCGCCAGCAGGGTAATAATCATCAGACTTGTACTTGCCCTTCCCTGATTGATGGCACAAGTAAAGGTACGCCTCAGTGGGTTTGCTCACTCTTGCGCCCCTGTGGACGTACCAAATCTGTTCCTTTAGTTCATAAGTCTGTGGCTCTGGTGGTGTAGCCTTTGATGATTGGCCTCTGTGTACAAACTTGATCTTAGGGCTGGAAAAAGCGTAAAAAAAAACCATTTTTATACAAGAAACAGAACCTTTTTCGACTTTTTGAAACAAAAAAACCGTAAAAAAAGAGGCTGAAAGGGCATAAAATCCACACTAAATTAACACTATATTTGTGTCATTTAAGCTTAAAACACAACAATATTACTAAAATATTAAGGTTCGGGACCATTCTCTAAGCACTAGACACCAAGATTCCGAAATGGTTCTGGAACGATATAAATTTATACCGCTCGAGCACGAGCGGTATAAATTTATACCGTTGCAGAACACAGTCGGTATAAATTTATACCGAAATGGTTCTGGAGCGGTATAATTTTATACCGTTCGAAGACGAAGCGGTATAAATTTATACCGCCCGTAACACTTATGTGTATAAATTTATACCGATCGTGTTCGCAAGAACGGATAAATTTATAATACAGAAACTATATAAATTTATACCTTGCCTGCTCGAAAGCGGTATAAATTTATACCGCTCCAGAATTTCTGTCGGGCGGGTATAAATTTATACCGATCGGAATTCTTGAACGGTATAAATTTATACCGCCTCGAGAACCATTTCGTATAAATTTATACCGATGCTTTTTACACTCTAACACATTAAAACAAAGAGAAACTAAAAACAAGATTGCGGTTAGGGAGACTTACGCGGGCCATGGCAAGATGGACTCGCCAGATAGACGTTCTAGAGAGCAAATAAGGGGTATATAAGCCAGACCGCGAGCGCCTTCGACAACAGTAGCCGCCAGATATAGAAAAAATAAAGTGGCCGCACGCGGGCTTAAGTACCTCTCGCTAAGTGTCGCTTTCAGATAGCGCTTCTCCATAAAGTTTTCAATACAACTGTCTACGTGAGTTTTCGTGATAAATTTATACGTTTTCTTTTCTATGTTGCCCTCCTCCGGTATAAATTTATACCATCTCTCGTATAAATTTATACAATTCCGCTTCAAGTTTGCCTTCTCAGTATAAATTTATACCATCCCCGCGGTAAACTTTTACCGTCACGCTCTTACGTCATTATAAATTTATACGAGTAATGGACGCTAACTTTCTCGGTATCGCTCGAGAAAAAGAATTGCAGAGCCTCCAATCCTCGTTCGCGAGGGCTTCCTCCTGCAATGACATTCACACCTCCTCAACTCGACACTGGAAGTAGCCTCGAAAATTTCGCCTCCGATATTCAAACCCCCAGCTCTGTTGAGTTTTCTCCAAAGACGACCACCTGGGCTTCCACCCACCAGTTCAATTTACTCCACCACACCCAGCTCCTAAACGCCGTTTGCCCCACCCACGCGCGTTTTACTCCACCACAAGGCTAGAGAGGTCGGACTACCTACCCCACTTCATTTTAGCATCGCCCCTATAGTCCATCGTGAGGCTAAATCCCTGGAGGCTTAATCACGCCAACTCCATCCATTTCGCTAAATGGTACTACAACAAGTGGGGGCAGTCGGTGAGACACAACTCCCCGTGTTCTACGACACGCCAGAGCTGGTCAACTACGCCACCAACCTCGATTACTTTTTCCCGGAGACAGGAAAGCACCTCCCCCCGGGACTTGCCCACACCAAACCTCGGGCGTCTAAGTACACCTCATGTTGATCTCTCGTGGCGAAGAAACACCTCATGTTGATCTCGGGACGAGGACCTACCAAAGCCACAAGACTCCATGTTGAATTCAAAGCCCCCGCAAGTAAGAATCTTAAAGCCGTAACTTACACAAGAAAGCATGTACAACCGTTAGAAGAAAGAAACTCATGGCCGAGGCTCACTTGAGGGCAACACATACAAAGCTAATCGTTGTTCTCGACGTTGTTTGCTTAAGATTGGACTAAAGGAATTGAGGTTGATTCGTGATAGTTCTGATTCAATGACTCGCTAGACCAAAGGGGCTACTTAGCCTTCAATATTAGGCCGATTATGGTGAAAGGTTTACTTTACGGCTGGTGGCCACACACATAAATCAAACGGCCTTCAAATTGTTTCATGCTTTAGGCAACAGACGACTTGACCTGAAGAAAAGGCTTGACAAGAATCCGGGCATTAATGACTCTCGCCATTCGGGAGGTATATCCGAATTCATGCCCTTCAATGTGTTTCCTGGATGGAAGGTTTCTTTAAGGAGTCTTCGCGAAACTCCCTAACAGCCCCATGTACCACTTGAGTGACAACTTCCGCTAAACGTGAAGTCTACGATAATTATAAGGACATGTGTGTTGAGGCTGGAGAACGCCATGTTTGCTACTCTTACTTCACTGTGCTCTGGAAAAAAGAGTTTTTCACCGGCGTGTCCATTCCTAGAAGCACCGGATGTCTGTTTGTGCTACATGCTCTGAATTAAAAGCTCAGAGACAAAATGCAAGGACACTTCACACTAAAAGTAAGCTTCCAGGACGTGTTCTTGCCTAGTTCTACTTAAAAGTAGGTTCTTTCCTAAACATGTTTTCATTTCAGATGCATTGAAAGAGAAACTGAACAAGCACAGAGAACAACAATCTTTAGAAAGGAGAAAATTGACAAAACATAGGAAGAAAGCACTGGAGCAACCACTCAACTACATATCGGTTGTTATTGATGGAATGGACCAGAAGAAGACCACCCTACCACATTTTGTCAATGTGCCTAAGGATGCTGCTGAAGAAGATTTCATACACCTGCATGTTGTTGGTGCTATGGTATTTAATGGAAAACTATCTTGCAAGGCATTTTTGAACTATCCAAACATTCATGCTGATCCAAATCTCACTATCACAATCTTGACTAAGCTTCTTTCCAATCTAGAACATATACCACCGGTTCTATATCTTCAGCTAGACAACACGACAAGAGATAATAAGAATCAGGCCTTGTTAAACATCAGGTTATGCTAGTTGAGAAACAAATCTTCAAGAAGGTGAAGATTGGTTTCCCCGCTTGTCACGATCAAATTGACGTGGGATGTTCAAGAGGTTCTCTAAACGTCTTGCTCAAAAAAGCTCTCGACCTACCAAAGAATGATTGAGGTAATCCAAGATTCCTACAATCCTCGTCCAGACATCGAGTTATTAGAAGAAACTTATGATTTCAAGGAATGGATTTTTCGGAGAGATCAACTGGGTCATTGTGCTATTGAGCTCTTGAGAAACATTACATTTCAGCATCAGATCAAAATTTCACTTGTAGATGGCAAGGCCATTTCACAAGGAAAGAAATATGCCACATCCTTGCAGTGGCAGCCAGCAAAGTATTCAATTCATTCGCACCATCCCCAATACTAGTTCCATGCTCTCTGCGCAGAGCAAATGCCTCTAAAAGCTTGAAAGAAATCACAAAGAGTAAAAAAAGAGGGAAGAGCATTTGACTCAAACAAATCATTGGATTTTATTGAGACAAGTATTCATCGTGCTCTAACCACTTTGGGGAGGCAGATGCTTTATGGTGGCCTTTTTTTTTCTAACAACGTGACATTTTGCAAGCTTCATTACAAGGTCGAAGACCGGTTATATTCAACTGGCCATCTAGGCAAACTCTCCCTCGTGCAAGTTGAGAATCAAGAGGAACATGTAGAGATATTGGCTAGCTTCGGATGAAGATGATGAGTCATGTACACCGCCCCGTGACGCACAAAGACAACAAGTTGCTCGAAAGTGTGCGGCGGTTCAGTCTCGTGAGATTCAGAAAGGAATGCTCATAGCTGCCCCAAACCGATAATGATGAACTGGGAAGCCATTCTGGCTAGCTAAAGTACGGAGGTAACAAGAGAGGATGGAATTCCCACTCAATTAAAAGTGCACCGAATGAGAACGAATCGCCAATGCTTTTCGGTGGGAGTTATACTTTGGAGATGGTAAAACAGAGTGGGAAAGAGAGCTAAGTCCAAAGCAAGCACCGGCTGCCATAGATCTAGTCAAGTAAAGGTTCTTGCATATGACTTTGTTCGACCGCCGCTAATAAGTTACGTGATGGTCACTCAAACTTTAATAAGGTCGACATGTGGATTAGACAAACAACCTAGAAAGATGGCAAAAAAAGATGATGATGAAGACTCACTTGTAGATAGTGAGGAAGAAGATCGTTCGAGTACATCCGGGCCTTTGAGAGTGAAGCTGAGGATGAAGGCTCAAGTGATCAGGGATTAAATGAGTCGGAGGATGAGATGCATCCCGATCTTGTTTGCAAAATGTAAGTTTGTCCGATGACTCGAACATAAAGAACGTAAAGTGTGTGATGAGTGTTTGTCAAAATGTCCTATATTTTTGACAATTTTGTTCATAATTTTGTACAATTTTCACAACCATGAATATATCACTTCTTTGTCACTCTACTACCCTTGCTATTTTTTTTATTGCCCCTTTTTTGCTACACTTTATAAAAGTAATTATTTTTTGTTCTAGTTTAGAAGGATGAAAATTGCTATTTAAAAATTTTGCATGAAAGTTATGTTCAATCAACCCCTCAAAAATGGTACCTAAATTACTTAAATTGTCACACCCGTCACAAAAAAATCTTAAAAATGGACTTTTTAAGGGAATTTTAGGGAATCTTTCAAAGATTCCTTTTGAAGTGCGTTTGCAGCAAATAAGTGAGTTTCATTTTCAACTTTGTTGTCTGGCAAAATTTTTATTCTTGGACCCAAAAAAACAAATGGTGTCTTTTTAATGGTGGGGGATGTTTCAACAGATAACATATTGTTTCTAGAAGCAATGGAGTCAACACTATGGGGTTGTATACTCTAGTCTTATCTAAATTGGTGAATTGGATTGCCACTCTAAATCCCTAGGGTGCATTTTGATCCATATGCCACATGCACAAATGTTTCAAACTAACTAAAATGACCTAATAAGATGAGACCTACGGTTCAATGCTCAAACTTTGCTCTTTTGCAGCAAACTTTTGAAGTTGTATCTATTTCTAGACAAGTGCAAACATATATTGCAAAAAGAAAGAGGAGCACAACAAAGTTCAAATGAAAAAGGAGACCATCACTTTTATGTTCGGGCACTTGCCTTCATTTAATTCTACTTTGGGAGTCCATCAAGGGCTATATTTAACACACAAAAGTTACATTTTATACCCTTGTTCACACTTATTAGAAAACTGATGCCAACGCGCATTTAATTCATTGATTTAACTACCATATCATTCCTTATCATACAGACATGAAGAGGTTCATTGGATGTGTTAGAGCTTCCTAGAAGGTTTTTCTTATCTTCATTTGTTACTGACAATTCTTCATGTAAAGTAAATCATTGTCATGTGCTCATTTTGTTTGCTAAATGTAGAAGGCCTTATGCCCATCTTAGCACCAGGGTTCCCTCATAATCATTCTTTGCATGTCATGGTATCATGTCATGGCACCATGTCATGGCTACTTTAGGGCTAATATCTATTGATTCTCTAGTTAACTACGCAATCACCTAGCTCCTTGGATGAAATAGAAACGTAAAAGGTATTGTTTTAATATTGGATTAACATGATTAACATCAGCTTTTTGGTGCGTCTTGTGCGCATACATTCAAGAGAACAATTTCGGAATATATTGTTTTAGAACATTGGGCACCCAAAATGTCTTAATTATTTTGAACTTACGTAAGCTTCATGATCTACTATTAAGATCATGATTGTCAAATGTATTCAAACCATGGCAACACTGAGCAATAATTATAGAGGGCTTGTCTTAATTATTTGGAACTTACGTAAGCTTCATGATCTACTATTAAGATCATGATTGTCAAATGTATTCAAACCAAGGCAACACTGATCAATAATTATATAGGGCTTGTCTTAAATGCATGTAGAAGATATACTGATAATTCCTCAAAATATAAAATTTTGTTGCATATATCTAAGTAATAAATCGAATTTACATTATTGCTTTATGACTGACGACTATGAATAACCACCCCTTTGGTTGGGAATTATGAATAAACACCATTCAAACTAAATTGATACAGAAACCACATGCTACGAATCATAATCAATTTTTAATAAACAGTTGTACAATAGAAAACCAACGTGAATAACTACTAGATAATTATATTGGTAATGAAAACCGCCTTGAAGACTACGTTGATTTTGATAAACCATACCACACAAGAAAACCAATGTGGTTGACTTTTAATAGACAATTCTGCAATAGAAAACCAACTTGAATAACCACTAGGTATTTAAATTGGCATCAAAACCCATCTTGTAGACTACACCAATTGAAATAAACCATACTGCAAAAGAAAACCAATGTGGATATTCATTATCTAGCATTGACAAACCATACTATAAACCATTACAAACTTAATAACCCATGTTGTATCAATAAACTAACAAGAAAACCATGCTAGAAACCATTAGCAATTTTAATAAACCACTATAATGTGTGGTTTTCATTATGATTCTTATTTTTTGCATAAATAGCCACATCTATAGTGGTTCCTTAGTGGTTAATTATGGCAGTTAAATTTTGGATGCCTTGGAGAGATAGAAGTTTTTTCTTATGTATTTGATATGTTGCCTCTTTGAAATGTTGTGACCTGGAATTCTTTAATTGCAACATGTTCTCAGGATGGATAAAGTGAATTTCCATTTTGCCATTGTACTGCCATGGAGCAAGAAGGCATAGAATCCAACACAGTTACATTTATCATTATATTGAGTGTCTCAACAAACATTTCATTCCATGGACATGGTAAATTAGCTCATGCTCAAATTTCAAAAGTTAGATGCGAGTCTGATACTTATTTATGAAGTGCCATTCTTGACATATATTGTAAACCTGGAAACTTAGAAGATGTTCAAGACTTTTTCATCAAACCCTGAAATAAAGAAAGAAATGTAGAAACCAAATATAAGGAGCAAGAGAAAAGATATGAAGGTAACAATTTAGTTGATAAAAGGAGTTGTCCATAAATCCAATGCAAGTTGATTCCATAAAGCTACATCCCGAAATGATACGTTGTCGATAGAACTACAGCCACAAGCATTAACCACAGCTTATTTCTTTGGTAGTACCTAAGCTATACAGATAGTCCAGAGTGTTCTAATGAAGGCTACTATGTCTCATACGGAACTTTATTCCTTGTAAACTAGCAATTTTTTATTCTTGTAAACTAGCAATAATGAGTATCAAATAGCACCCTTTTTACAAAACTATATTTAAAAAAATGTTGAGATGGATTTAAAATGTGGAAAGGTAAAGATCCTACAGAAACTTGTATTCTTGGGATTTGATGGTTACTGGTTTATGCTGGAGTAGAGTTTCTACAAGCGTATATTATCTAGAAACAAAGAACGTAAATAAAGGTACAACATGAATAGATTACAGATAGAACATTACATATTATGCATTTACCAAACAATGCATGGCCGTCTTTTAAGAACATGTACCATTTATATAGGTAGCAAAAGAATTTCCTTGCTTGAACATGTTTTTTTTACTCGATCTTCTAAATATCATTATAATAACAATATACTGATGCATATCTATGATGATGAAATAAGAAACAATTAGAAATATTGACTCTACAAATGCTTTATATCTAATATCATGCCAAGATAATTGCAATTTCAAAGTAGTATGTGCATTTCTCGAAAAGTACTATTATAGAAAATACTAGACTGATTATCTAGGCTAAGGGACATATTGGTGAAGCAAACATCCTTTTTAGTGTCCATCTTCTATGTCGTTTGTATAATTTACATACGTTTCTTACCAATCAATGTAACATTTCTGTGATAACCACAATGCAAATGTAGCAGCCGTTTAACAACTGTGGTGCCAGCAAATACATGCAGTCCTACTTGCAATTCAACATCTCTAGAGGCCACGGATTATCAATCATGGCAATGCTTTTCCTTGTTAATGAGGTATATTCTATCCTAAAAGCCTTGAACTGGACTAAGATTCAGTCAATTCCCGTGAAATGCACAACCGAATATTTGCTCCATCTGATCTTATTAGAGATTTTTTTGGCAGTACAAGTTCAAGGCATAGTAGATATTAAGAATCGGATTCTTATTATTCCAAATTGTCATAGTTCCCAGTCCTTTATATGGTTGTGCACAGGCTTAAGTACCTCTAAAAATCACGTCGATAAAGTTGACCAATGGGGAGCAGAATACTCACAACTTTCTCCTAAGTAATCATCCTCTTCACCATCACCATCATCATCATCATCATCATCATCATCATCATCATCATCATCATCATCATCATCATCATCATCATCATCATCATCATCATCATCATCATCAAATTCCCATTTTGCATCACTAAACAACTAAACTTGTGAACAAGGGGTCTACTGAATGAGATTGGGAAGCCATAGAATTTGGTGATGTGGATGTCCATGTGGACAACCTAGAATTGCACGAAATCGTGTACCCTAAATTAGGCAAGCTGGCAAACATGCTACCCTATAATACTACAAGAAATTTATCGCTGCGGCCAAGGCCGCCGCGAACATTTCTCTTCACTCACTCACTTATTAGTTTGAAACCTTGTGCGAAGTTGGAACGCATTCTACATGCTAGTGCTCAAAGTCCGTCGTCAAACTTTTTGTAGAGACACACAATTTTCATTCACTTGGAGTGCATAGATCAACATATAATGCATTTGCCACAGTAACCTCCAATCCCAAACAATATTTCTGGCACATTGCAATGTCCATGTACAAAAGATGTTGGCTCTCAAATTCGTCAACATCAGAATGACATGATTTCTTCCCCCTTTACCGAGGATGAGCTTAAGGATGTAATCTCAGGCATGGATAATGGAAAGACCCCGGGACCAGACGGCCTGCCTGCTAAATTCTTCAAAAAGGCATGGCCAATCTTAAGTGAAGGTGTTACCAAGCTTGCCAACGAATTCAGGATCTGTAAGCGCTTGGATGCCAGAATCAATACGAGCCTTATCACCCTTATCCCGAAAATTGATTCTCCCATCTCCTTTGCTGATTATAGACCTATCTCGCTTACTAATGTCATCTATAAGATAATTGCAGGTGCTCTTGCTGCCAGACTCAAGAAAGTTTTGGACTCTGCTATTAGCAGCACTCAATCAGCGTATCTCAAAGACAGGTTTATCCTTGATAATGTGGTTACTGCAATTTTAGGAATCCACTGGGCTAAAGAATCCAAGCAAGATATAGCCATTCTCAAATTGGACATCACAAAAGCCTTCGACACGGTTAGTTGGAATTTTCTCTTCAAGAGTTGCAGGGCATTGGGCTTCAACGAAGAAAGCATCGGTATGTTCAAAGCTATTCTTGGTAATTCTAGAACTGCAGTCCTCATTAATGGTGAGTGCAGCCCCTTCTTCTCAATTCAAAGAGGGGTCAAACAAGGTTGTCCTCTTGCACCCTTTCTCTTTTTAATTGTTATGGAGGCTTTGCATAGCAGACTGGAAGCTGCCAAGAACAATAATTCATTAAGGGACTTGACTTCGGATAACCTTTGTGTGGACCAAATTCTAAATGGACACTTCGCTGACGACACTTTTATTCTGACCTCAATGGATCACAACTCCATCATCAACACTCAGTATATCCTTCAGGACTTTGTCAAGCCTCGGGGTGCAGAATTAATCCTTTTAAGTCTGCCATTCAATCTAGGGAGATTGACAAAGGTACACAAGCAGCTGGCCTCTTTGGCTGTAAGTATTACACCCCATGTACTAAATCTAAAATTGTAGGAATCCCTTTTGCCATTAGAAGTAATGCCTCCGATTTATGGAATGACATTATTGAGAAATTCTACAAAAAGGTTGATTCCCTGAACTCCAGGTATCTTTCTAAAAATGAAAGGGCCATAGTTGCCAACTTTGTGATCTCCTCTTCGTAGGTTTATCAATCTTCGGTCATTTTAGCTCCCAAAAAAGTTACTAACAAGCTTCAAAGCATTATTGGCAGGTTTATCTCTTGTGGTCAAAACAGAAGGTGCTGGCACCCTGTTTCCACGGAGAAATGCTGCAAGCCCAAAAAGGAAGGTGGTCTAGGCACCATGAATATCAGAAAACAGGGCTTGGCATTAGCTGCGAAATACTTTTACAGAGCTTGCTATGACAAAATAAAGCATCCAATCTCGATCTTGATTAGGCACTACATCAACAAGTGTCACCCGTATGGATGGAGGATCCTCAAGATGGAACTGCCCTACTCTATTTACTTCCCAGTTCCTGCTACTATTCCGGGCTTAATCAAGAAATGGATCAAAGCGTGGCTTGAGGTTAGGCAGATGTATACCTGGGAAAAAGGACTTTCTGTGGAGCAATCCATCTTCTGGAACACAGCCTTAATTCTTGATAATCCCAGCATATGCCTTGCTTGCCATTTCCAAGAGCAGGCCAAATTATGGAAGCAAAAGGGGATTAATCTGATCAGTGATCTCTTTGATGATAATGGCATTATCCCATTCCAGAATTCCATCCTTGCCGAGGAAGATCATCAAACTAAATTGCTTTATGATGCTATTATTAACACTGTTGTGCAGGGTAGATGGTCTCACCCCTCAGACTCATGGAATTACAATGATAAAACAGGATACAAGGTCAGGCTAGCCTATAGATTCTTGATGAGTCAAACAGAGATCACCATTCACCTAAAATGGGGAGTCTCCCCGGGTACGGCCATAAAAAATCTAGACTTCATGTGGAGCAGCCCGATCAATCCAAAAATCAAGGCCTTCATGTGACAGCTCTGGCACAAGGGCCTGGCAACCAATTGTAAGAGGTATCGATTATCTATGGCTAATTCGGATATATGTGACAGGTGTCTTACCGATAAAGAAGATCGAGGATCATCTCTATAGACTATGCCTGTGGTCAGAATGGATATTGGAATTAGCCTCAGACATCCTTGGTCAGAACCTGGTAGTCCTGAGCCAGAGGGATTTCTTTATGCCCAATAACCCAACTGACTGGAGAATTTACATCCTCCTTTGGAGGATCTGGAAAGGAAGGAATGCTTTCATTTTTAATCATGAAATCATCCCTCCGAAGGAATCATAAGCAGGTATTGTATGACATGAATTGGATATTAAGTATTAATGGGTGATCCCAGTGGTATTGCAGATACTCTATTCCTCATGACTAGGAGGCTCAAGTGGAAGAAAAACAGAGCTGACAATAACAGGGAGTGGGTCAAATTCTTTGGAGCTGCCGACACTTCCGCGCATCACTACAAGGGATCAACGTCGATAATCGACATTTGTCCGTCGATTATCGACCTAAACGGGTCGACAATCGACGGTCAACGTCGATCGCCTATTGCCGATCAAACGTCGACCGGCGGACCATTGAACGTCGATTATCGACGCTCAGTTGGAGTGACGTGTCGCCTTTGGCCTCGTGGCATGCCTACCTGGTCGCCCGACGGCCGCGTGGCTGTGCGCATGGCATAGAACGTCGATCATCGACGTTGTGTCGATGATGACATGGCATGCGTGGCCTGGCCGATGCCTACGTGGTCCTGGCTAGCGTGGTGCAGGCAATGGCGTGGAACGTCGATGATCGACGTTGTGTCGAGATGACGTTGAATGCGTGGTCTGGCCGAGGCCGACGTGGTCGCCCGTTAGGCATGCCTACGTGGTGTTAAACGTCGATGATCGACGATAAACGTCGATGATCGACGATGTTTTTGGCGGGAACCCGAGAGGGTATTTATCTTCATTTCATTGTTGTTGTAGTCGACCTCTTGAGAGTTCTTGGCGTAATGCGTTTTCTCTCTTCATAAGGTAAAATCTTGCATTAACACTAAGTTTATCATGTTCATACCATTAATTCCTCATAGATATTGATTAAAGCAAAAAGTTCTTTAAAAAATGTTTTACAAAAGTGTGGGGTAGGTTGATCCAGATACTGGTCAGCTCCATCCCGAATGGAGAGGACTATAGTATTGGGTTCAGGCCTACCTCAATCATATTGTCTATAAATTTTCAAAAAGTGTGGGGTAACTTGATCAAGGTACTGGTCGGCTCCATCTCGAATGGAGAGGACTACGTGTATCGGGTTCAGGCCTACCTCAATCATATTGTCTATAAATATTACAAATTGTATGAAGGGTAGCATGATCAAGGTATCGGCCGGCTCCATCTCGAATGGAGAGGACTAGGTGTGTATCGGGTTCAGCCCCACAATTAGTGGTTGCTAAACATTACAATATGGGTTTAGGGTTGCGTGATCAAGGATCGGCTGGCTCCATCTTGAATGGAGAGGACTAGATGTATCGAAGTTGAGGGGGCCCTCAATCAAATAGATCTAAAGTCACATTAATACATTAAATTAGTTTTATTAACATTTTTTGCTTGTAGTAAACAACATGGACAAGCGTGAGGCCGACCATGAACGTAAAATGCAACAAAAGCCTTAAGATTGTTAAATGGCGATCGGCAAGAAAGATGTTACTCCAACAATTGCCACAAATAGTCCACTTAGACCCGGTGGTCCGAGTCTTCCCCATAGCCTTAGTGGCATGCACGATGAAATGAATGCCTTGACGTATGTACTAGAAACATGTTTTCAATGATTGCCAACTTTGTATCCTAATAAACTTTTTTCGGTTTGTACTTGACAGAGCGGCTTTATTGCAATTGCGCGATGTGCAAAGGACAAATAAAACGGATGAGAAAGACTATCATCGATCACGTTGATAAATACGGTGAATGGTCGAAGACCACCCGACCTCCAAGAAGCGCCAAAGTAGCTCACTTCCATCACACTCGTAGTCAATTGGCAGTAGGATGTGGATGCGGGATACTGTCGTGGAGGGCATGAGTGTTTCTTTCTTTTGCAAAACCGACCTTGTAACTTGCTCCCTAGGGTAATTTCGCCATTCGGATGATTTGGCAGTGGTCGATTTGCCATTCCGAGCCTCCCGGTGCGAACGACAAGACACTACGCGGTTTTCTACAAAGGAAGGCCCTCGGGCGCCCAGCTGGTTTGACAAGTTCTCGGACCCGATCTGGAATCTTTTGGGCCTTCCCGAAGAGGGCCCCCTGAACGGAGGATCCAACGGTCGGATAGGGGAACCGGGCTCCGGGAGGGTGGTCATTAGCGCAACCCCGGGGCGTTGCCGGGAAGGGCTGCCTGGGAACTTTTTGATCCCCTCTTGGGGTCAGGACTCTCCCCTCTTGTGAGGGATCCCCGCAAGGTCCTGGCCTCGTTTGACTTGGGGAAGGGTGCCATTTCGGTTGCTCCAGCGGGCTGCCCCGACCGATTCTAATGCTAACCCTTTGACCTAGACCTTCTCAGAAAATTTGAAAAATTGGGCTGTGTCTTTGGAGATGGATTAGGAATCCACTGGCAAAAAATCAGAATTTATTTTCGTACAATGCATTAATTGCGAATTTATGAATGTCTTGCCTTTGCAAAAGCACCCCCGACTTCTACTTGCCACATCGGGAGGAGGACAGGCCCAAACTCCACTCCGCCAGGGCCCCTTGCTCCGCATTTCCGGCTGCAGCTTCTGGCCAGGTCCCAAATTGCAACAGACCAAGTCTCGCCCCCAAAACGCAAAACCCTTCTAGAACACGGGCAACCCACGGGGTTTACGTTTTGGAGGCCCTCTCCTTGTCGGTCGGGAAGGACCTTTGCGCCGCGTGACTTGGCGTGGAGTAGGGGTGTTGACGCCGAGCACCGGACCCTAAAATCCCCGGGCTGCTTGCCCCAAATTTCCTCTTCCCAAGGCCCCAGGGGCCGGGACGGGCGACCTCCCCTCTCGGAATCGAGATTTGGCTCGGGCCAATGGACTCGGAAACGTCGACATTGCCACGGGGACCAAGTTCCGTGGCCAGAAGACCACCGACCTCTAAAAGCGCCAAAGTAGCTCACTTCCATCACACTCGTAGTCAATTGGCCTAGGATGTGGATGCGGGATACCTTGTCGTGGAGGGCATGAGTGTTTTTCTTTCTTTTGCAAAACCGACCTTGTAACTTGCTCCCTAGGGTAATTTCGGCCATTCAGGACGATTTGGCGTGGTCGATTTGCCATTCCGAGCCTCCCGGTGCCTCGAACGACAAGACACTGCGGTTTCTACAAGGCGGACCTCGGGGCGCCATGGTTTGACAAGTTCTCCGGACCGATCTGGAATCTTTTGGGCCTTCCCGAATAGGGGCCCCCTGAACAGAGGATCCAACTGGCCGGATAGGGGAACCGGCCCGAGGGTGGTCATTAGCGTGCGGCCCGGGGGAGCCGCCAGAAGGGCTACCTCGGGAACTTTTTTGATCCCGCCTCTTGGGGTCCGGACTCTCCCTCTTGTGAGGGATCCCCGCAAGGTCCTGGGCCTCGCTTGACTTGGGGAAGGGTGCCGCTGCCCCCGCAGCAGGCTGCCCCGACCGCTCTAATGCTAACCCTTTGACCTAGACCTTCTAAAAATTTCGAAAATTGGTTTGTAGGCCGGAGATGGATTAGGAATCCGCTGGCAAAAATCAGAATTTATTTTCGCACAATGCATTAATTGCAAATTTATGAATGTCTTGCCACTTTAAAAGCCCCCGACTTCTACTTGCCACATGGAGGAGGACAGGCCCAAACTACGCTCCGTCAGTTCCCCTTGCTCCGTATTCACATTGCGGCTTCTGCGCGGAGTCCCAAGTGCAACAAACCAAGTCTCGCCCCCCAAAGCGCCAAACCCTTCTAGAACACGGCAACCCCACCGGGGTTTACGTTTTGGAGGCCCTCTCCTTGTCGATTCGAGGCGGGACCTTAGCGCGTGACTTAGCGTGGAGTGGGGGTGTTGGACGCCGCAGAGCACGGACCCTAAAATCCCGGACATTCTAATTCTCGTGGCGTCCCCGTGCAATGCGACTGCTTAGTGACCATGTCACGGTCAATTTCTCAAAGAAAGGAACTAGGATATACACCATTTATGTTGTCTTTATCTAAGCCATGCAGCGAGAATAATATTTTGGCGTTCCACCCTTATCTCCATCTTCAATACTTGACATACTTGGCTTTTGGTCATCATCTAGGCAAGAATCGCTCCATCCTTTTCTTTCTCTACTCTTTGGTTTTGATTGTCATCAACTATCTCAGCATTATCTAAGCCATGAGTTAAATTCGAGCTCCTAACCCTACCCCAAGAGACGGACCCCATCGAACGCAACCAATTCGTCGATATGTCCGTGAGATTGCACATTCAATTTGAGCATAGGATCTTGATTTTGCAATGCTATGTAGATGAGTGCAAAATCATATGCAAGAGGAGATCTTTGCTATTCCACTTCAATCCAAGACCAGAGCCTATCTAACAATAACATCCTTAGATTGAATATGAGAATATAAGTATAAGAAATGCTAGAACAAAAGATAACTGACTATAAAGATCCAAAACTTGAACAAAATACTCAAATATTCTCAAATACTTATCCAATGTCGCTCAAATACTATGATTAGAGTACAAATATCACGCTAAAAATATCGAGATCGTGAGGTTGCCTCAAAGGTGGAAGAGGAACGACCTCACACTCAATGTCGTCAACACATCCAATAATGCCTTCAATGAAATTCAGCTCCGCGACATAATTTGCCAACTTCTCTCCAAATACCGGTGCGGTATTATCGGGCAAGCTATTGTATTCATCTCTCTTCTTCTTCAACAGCTCTAGCTGGTCTTCTATTTCCTCTAATGCTTCATCTTCGCGCTGCTGATAGTTCCCGGAGGATTTCGCAGCCCGGCTGGCGGCACACGATCAACCATACTCAAACGTCTTTCCAATGGCGTTATTCATATAGTAGGGCGAGGCATCTGCATCCTCACATTAGAAAGAGCTACAAATAAGGGCGAAGAACGATAATGAACAAGGAGTGATTGCAGAGAAAGGAAATACAAAATGTAACCTTAGATCGCGCTCCAAAGGCGCTGGGATGCTTGCTAGAACTAGATGTGAAGCGGCCAAGCTCTTGTTGCCTCAACTAAGAATATTTGAAGCGGCTAGGGTTTTGGATGTCGGGGTTTTGCTTCAATTGAACCTTTGTAGGTACAATTAACTTTTTTTTTTGGCCAGCGTCGATATTGACCAGTTTGTGGGTATATCCGTCGATCATCGACGTTAAAATGTCGTCGAGCCCAAACTCCGGCCTCCGTCGGTTCCCCTTGCTCCGTATTCTCGGCTGCGGCCCGCTATGACTTGGCGTGGAGTGGGGGGTGTTGTATGAGCTTCGGACCCTAAAATCCCGAAGCGCTTGCCCGAGATTTCCTCTCCCCAAGGCCACAGGGGCCGGGGACGGGCGATCTCCCCTCTCTGAGGAATTGTGATTTGGCTCGCCAATGGACTCAAAACATCGACATTGCCACAGGGACCAAGTTCCGTGGCGAAGACCACCCGACCTCCAAGAAGCGTAAAGTAGCTCACTTCCATCACACTCGTAGTCAATTGGCCTAGGATGTGGATGCGGGATCTTGTCGTGGAGGGCATGAGTGTTTCTTTCTTTTGCAAAACCGACCTTGTAACTTGCTCCCTAGGGTAATTTCGCCATTAGGACGATTTGGCGAGGGTCGATTTGCCATTCCGGAGCCTCCCCGGTGCCCGGCGACAAGACATCTGCCCGGTTTCTACAAGGCCGACCTCGGGGCGCCACGCGGTTTGACAAGTTCTCCGGACCGATCTGGAATCTTTTTGGGCCTTCGAAGGGGCCCCTCGAACGAAGGATCCAACGGTGGGATAGGGGAACCAGGCCCGGGAGGGTGGTCATTAGCGTCACCGGGAGGGCTTTGGCCGGGGAAGGGCTGCCTCGAACTTTTTTTGGATCCCCGCCTCTTGGGTCCTGGGACTCTCCCCTCTTGTGAGGGATCCCCTGCAAGGTCCTGACCTCGTTTGACTTGGGGAAGGGTGCCACTCTCGGTTGCCTGCCAGCGGGCTCCCCGACCGTTCTAATGCTAACCCTTTGACCTAGACCTTCTCCGAAAATTTCAAAATTGGGCTATGTCTTTGGAGATGGATTAGGAATCTTGCCGCAAAAAAATCAGAATTTATTTTCGTACAATGCATTAATTGCGAATTTATGAATGTCTTGGCATTGCAAAAGCACCCCGACTTCTACTTGCCACATCGGGAGGACAGGCCCAAACTCCGCTCCGTCAGTTCCCCTTTGCTCCGTATTTCTTTGCCGGCTTCTCGGCCAGGTCCCAAGTGCAACAGACCAAGTCTCGGCCCCCAAAACGCAAACCCTTCTAGAACCTGGCAACCCACAGGGTTTACATTTTGGAGGCCCTCTCCTTGTCAGATTCGGGTGGGACCTTTGCGCGTGACTTGGCGTGGAGTGGGGGTGTTGGCCTTGAGCACGGACCCTAAAATCCCGAAGCTGCTTGCCCGGGATTTCCTCTCCCCAAGGCCACAGGGGCCGGACGAGCGACCTCCCTCTCTCGGAATCGCGATTTGGCTCGCCAATGGACTCGAAACGTCGACATTGCCCGGGGACCAAGTTCCGTGGCAGGAAGACCACCCGACCTCCAAGAAGCGCCAAAGTAGCTCACTTCCATCACACTCGTAGTCAATTGGCCTAGGATGTGGATGCGGGATACTGTCGTGGAGGGCATGAGTGTTAGCCCCTTGGGCTAAGTCATAGACGTTAGTGGCATAGGCCACATGTCATCATAGATGTTAGTGGCACATGGCCACATGTTGTCATCATATAGGGTTAGGGTTTGCTCACTATATAGAGAGCATTTCCCTCATTGTTAAGGTTTTAGCTCACGTTTTGGAGCGCCTCATTTTGTGAGGGTTTCAGCTCACGTTTTGGAGCGCCTCATTTTGGCAATATGATCCACTTTGTTCATTTCTTGGCATTTGTGCCCTGTTTGTGTTCTTGGAGTTTCCTCCCCTTTGTTTTGTCATTCTTGAGCATTTGTGGCAGCCTTGTTGCATCCGTGACCATGGTCTGCCGCAGCAAACAAGGTGCATGCCAAGAACCCCATATTTCAACACCGGGGCCGTCGATGCTCGGTTAGGGTTAAACTCAAGAATTTCTTGATCCTTCTTTGTTTATCCCGTTGTCTTCTTTGCTCTCATGGTTCTTGATCTTTGAAAACTTTGTGTACACTACTCTAAACTCTTTTCCCTTTGCCCAACCCGGGCTGAATTGTCCGGAGGCCTTCCGTTCATTTGCCCAACCAGCCGAATTGTGCGAGGCCCTTTGTCTTTCAAATCAAACCCGGTGATGATAAGCCGGTGATCCAATCAATCTTGTTCAAAAGCTGTTTTTCAAAACTCGTTCTTCAATTGCAGCAAGCACGATTAATGCGTTACGGCATTTTGGAGTGGTGGTAAAGACTTCATTCTTGAAAAATTTTTCAGAAAAATCGGTTTCTCACAAGCTTTTTTCGTCCCATTTTCTGTGTGCGAGGGGCGTTTTCTTTGAAAAAACCGCCAAAAATATCATGCTTTTTCTTTGCCTCACGAAAGCTTTTTTCGTCCCTCGATTTGGACGTTTTCTTTGTTTTTGTTTAAAATTTCCAAAAATATCCTCTGTTTTCTTTGTCTTCTGTCATCTGCAAGAAACTATGGGTTATCATACAATCAGCCCTGTTTGAAGCGTGCCAAACAGAAGGCTCTTGTTACTCTTGTTACAAATTTTTTCAACACTCTTCAACAATCATCTTCAAGAAAGCTTGATTCAAGATTCAAAGATTCAAAGATCTCGCAACAACAAATTATCAACACATGCGCACAACAATCTCATTTCGGTCTGTGCGAAGTTCTTGTTCAAATTTTCAAGAGGGGCGAGACTTGGGCTAGCCCCATTCCTCTGTTCAAGCCTATAGAGGCTGCAGCAACAACTCCAATCGATCTGTCAAGCACATCCTGAAGACTCTGGTCGAATCTATCTGCAAAAAGCTTTACAACAATCAAATCAACACAACATTTAGTATTAAGTTTTTAGGAGGGCAAAGACCTTGGGCTAGCCCCCTTTCCTCTGTTCAAGCACACAACAAAAGAAAACAGCAGCAGTTTATTTTTCAAGCAAGCAAAGATCTCTCAGCAGACATTTGACGCCTCAGTTTGGCTGGTCTGCAACATCTGCAAACAAATCTTCAAGTCGACTCATCTGCAACAACAAACACCGGCATCCGCACAAAAGAAACAAGCACAAAGATTAACATGGGTATGCCTCGAGTTCGATGTCTCAGATCTAGTATTTTCAAGAATCGATGTTGTTTTTCACCGTTGAAGCAAGAAGCACAAACATCCCACTAGCGGTAGGACGCCTTCAAATCCAACCACCGGTTCAGGTCTACATTAAACAAATCCGCCACCATTTGCAAGCGAATCCAAGAATATAGCAACTAAGCGTGGTTGCTCGGCAAATCAGTTGCCCTTGTGCGAGAATCATGCAAATATCTACCATCCAAACTCGTCTTCCAAGCAAAAAACCCGCCCAATAGCTCGGTCGCCGCCATTCTGCGGACTCCAAAGCAACCCACTATGTTTTTCAAGCAAATCCGGCTATTCGTAACCGGATGCCAAGATTCAAACCAAAAACAATCGAACTTCGGCTATTTCAAGACGCAGGCCATTTTGACACCAATCCGCCGCCTCTCCAGATTCAAGCGGTACATCAACAAAATCGAAGTTACAAACCGTAGAGACCCATTTTTTTTTGTTCTTGTTGCAAACATACCCGACAAAATAAAAAAGCAGTAAAAGATTTTTAGGGCAATTTTTGTTCACGGCTAAGATTTGGGCCCAGCTCTATGGCCCGTGATACACTTACATTTTAGGGCATACACTTTCTCCAGGAGTTCATGCAACGCCCCCCCCGCAACACTTTCATCCGC
This sequence comes from Isoetes taiwanensis, assembly GCA_021234155.1. NCBI lineage: Eukaryota > Viridiplantae > Streptophyta > Lycopodiopsida > Isoetales > Isoetaceae > Isoetes > Isoetes taiwanensis. The sequence continues at coordinate 2,918,229 of JAJEKV010000080.1, read as the reverse complement.
CCAACCACCCGCAACGGCTAGAACAACTTATTTGGTCAACACTTATTTTCCCTACTCAACCCACGGGCCATCCTCGCACTGGACCACTTTGCAATTTTTCCACTCTTACCCACGGCCACGCGTAGGTACTTGAAATCTTACCCACGGCCCGCCACGCTTGAAAATCATTTGCCCATAGCCACTCACGCACGGTGTGGAGCACGCTTATGCGCCACGCTTAGTCATTTTACCCACGCCTGCTAACACACGCATGTTTGTCACAACCAACCACGGGCCTTGTTAAACCCACGCCCCACTATTTTTTGTTATGTGCATACTCTAACACTTGACACATTTGGCCCACGGTAACTCCCCGCGAACTTTTTTCCACCCCACCCACGAGCTACACTTTGGCTTTTTTTTTGGTCACGCCCAACCAAGGGCCCCTCTTGCCGCATGGGCCCACGCCCACAGTTCACACTTTGAAATACTTTTAGCAACACTTAAGGGCCACGCTTTGAACCCTTGCAAGTTTTTTTCACGCCACCCACGGGCCATCCTTACACGCTTGTCCACGCCCGTGGTTGATATTTGGTGCTTACATTTTTGAAGACCCTCTATCATTATTTTAAGTTGTATTTTTGCCACTATTGGTTACAATTGCCTTCCCCATGATATAAGGGATGGCCATCATTATTTATTGCCCCTATGTGATCTACACGGCATCAACATTCTTTTTGATCTAATTCGTCACCAACACCTTGAAGAAGACTTTTTGGCAAATATTTTTGTTACTTCCCCTCCGTTTTTGTAAACATGTCAAACCTAATATTATAAAGGTTTGCATATAGTGAGGTTTGGTGGGGGGGAGTGTTAGCCCCTTGGGCTAAGTCATAGACGTTAGTGGCATAGGCCACATGTCATCATAGATGTTAGTGGCACATGGCCACATGTTGTCATCATATAGGGTTAGGGTTTGCTCACTATATAGAGAGAGCATTTCCCCTCATTGTTAAGGTTTTAGCTCACGTTTTGGAGCGCCTCATTTTGTGAGGGTTTCAGCTCACGTTTTGGAGCGCCTCATTTTGGCAATATGATCCACTTTGTTCATTTCTTGGCATTTGTGCCCTGTTTGTGTTCTTGGAGTTTCCTCCCCCTTTGTTTTGTCATTCTTGAGCATTTGTGGCAGCCTTGTTGCATCCGGCAGCCATGGTCTGCTGCAGCAAGGTGCATGCCAAGAACCCCATATTTCAACAATGAGTGTTTCTTTCTTTTGCAAAACTGACCTTGTAACTTGCTCCCTAGGGTAATTTCGCCATTCCGGACGATTTGGCGGTGGTCGATTTGCCATTCGGAACCTCCCGGTGCCGAGCGACAAGACTGCGGTTTCTACAAAGGCCGACCGGGGGGCCCAGCGGTTTGACAAGTTCTCCGGACCGATCCCGGAATCTTTTGGGCCTTCCGAAGAGGGGCCCTCGAGCGAGGAGGATCAGCGGTGGGATGGGGAACGGGCTCGGGAGGGTGGTCATTAGCGTCGACCGGGAGGCGCTGAAAGGGCTGCCCGGGACGTTTTTGGATCCCGCCCTCTTGGGGTCGGACTCTCCCCTCTTGTGAGGGATCCCCTGCAAGGTCCTGGCCTCGTTTGACTTGGGAAGGGTGCCATTTCGGTTGCCCCAGCGGGTGCCCACCGTTCTAATGCTAACCCTTTGACCTAGACCTTCTCCGAAAAGGCTGAAAAATTGGGCTGTGTTTGGAGATGGATTAGGAATCCGGTGGCAAAAAAAATCAGAATTTATTTTTGTACAATGCATTAATTTTAATTTATGAATGTCTTGCCGCGCAAAGCCGCCCCCGACTTCTACTTGCCACATCGGGAGGAGACAGGCTCAAACTCCGCTCCGGCCAGTTCCCCTTGCTCGTATTCTCGGGGTTGCAGCTTCGCCAGGTCCCAAGTGCAACAGACCAAGTCACCGCCCCCAAAACGCAAACCCTTCTAGAACACGCAACCCACGGGGTTTTACGTTTTGGAGGCCCTCTCCTTGTCGAGGCGGGACCTTGCGCGTGACTTGACGCGGGAGTGGGGGTGTTGACGCCGAGCACGGACCCTAAAATCCCGGAAGCCGCTTGCCCGAATTTCCTCTCCCCAAGGCCACGGGGCCGGACGGGCAACCTCCCTCTCCCGGTCAGCGATTTGGCTCTCGGCCAATGGACTGAAGCGTCGACATTGCCACGGGGACCAAGTTCCGTGGCCATAAGACCACCGACCTCCAAGAAGCGCCAAAGTAGCTCACTTCCATCACCACACTCGTAGTCAATTGGCCTAGGATGTGGATGCGGGATCTTGTCGTGGAGGGCATGAGTGTTTCTTTCTTTTGCAAAACCGACCTTGTAACTTGCTCCTAGGGTAATTTAGCCATTCAGGATGATTTAGGGTCGATTTGCCATTCAGTAGCCTCCCGCGTTGCCGAACGACAAGGCAGTGCGGTTTCTACAAAGGCCGACCTCGGGGCGCCCAGCGGTTTTGACAAGTTCTCTGGACCCGATCTGGAATCTTTTGGGCCTTCAAGAGGGCCCCTGAGCGGAGGATCCAACGGTTGGATAGGGGAACCGCTCGGAGGGTGGTCATTAGCGTCGCGGGAGGGCTTTGCCGGGGAAGGGTCTGCCTGGGGAACTTTTTGGATCCCGCCTCTTGGGGTCCGGACTCTCCCCTCTTGTGAGGAATCCGCAAGGTCTGGCCTCGTTTGACTTGGGAGGGTGCCACCGGCCCCGATTGCCTGCTGCTGCCCCGACCGCTTCTAATGCTAACCCTTTGACCTAGACCTTTCTCCTAAAAAATTTCAAAATTGGGTGTGTCTTTGGAGATAGATTAGGAATCAACTGGCAAAAATCAGAATTTATTTTCGTACAATGCATTAATTGCGAATTTATGAATGTCTTGCCAGCAAAGCCCGACTTCTACTTGCCACATCAGGAGGGAGGACAGGGCCCAAACTTCTGCTCCGCCGGTTCCCCCTTGCTCCGTATTCAAGTGCGGCTTCTTGGCCAGGTCCCAAGTTCACTGGACCAAGTCTCGGCCCCAAAACGCAAACCCTTCTAGAACCGGCAACCCACAGTGCGGGAGGCCCTCTCCGTCGGTCAGGCGGGACCTTGCTGGCCGTGACTTGACGCGGGAGTGGGGGTGTTGACACCGCAGCACGGACCCTAAAATCCCGAAGTCGCTTGCCCCGAATTTCCTCTCCCCAAGGCCCCGGGGGCGGGGGCCAGGCGACCTCCCCTCGAGTCAGCGATTTGGCTCTGCCAATGGACTCGAAACGTCGACATTGCCACAGGGACCAAGTTCCATGGCGGAAGACCACCCGACCTCAAGAAGCGCCAAAGTAGCTCACTTCCATCACACTCGTAGTCAATTGGCGGTGGGATGTGGATGCGGGATCGGCCGTGGAGGGCATAAGTGTTTCTTTCTTTTGCAAAACCGACCTTGTAACTTGCTCCCCTAGGGTAATTTTGCCATTCCGGATGATTTGGCGGTCGATTTGCCATTCGAGCCTCCCGGTGCCCGAGCGACAAGACACTGCCGGTTTCTACAAGGCCGACCTCGGGGCGCCCTTGGTTTGACAAGTTCTCTGGGGCCGTGCGGAATCTTTTGGGCCTTCCCGAAGAGGGGCCTCAGGCGGAGGATCCAGCGGTTGGGATAGGGGCAGGGCTCGGGGAGGGTGGTCATTAAGCGTCTGCGAGCCGGGGGGCCAGAAGGGGCTGCCTCGGGAACTTTTTGGATCCCGCCTCTTGGGGTCCGGACTCTCCCCTCTTGTGAGGGATCCTGCAAGGTCCGGGCCTCATTTGACTTGGGGAAGGGTGCGGTTGCCCCCGAAGCGGGCTGCCCGACCGTTCTAATGCTAACCCTTTGACCTAGACCTTCTCTCAGAAAATTTGAAAATGGGGGGTGTGTCTTTGGAGATAGATTAGGAATCCGGTGGCAAAAAATCAGAATTTATTTTCGTACAATGCATTAATTGCGAATTTATGAATGTCTTACCCACCGCAAAAAGCACCCCCGACTTCTACTTGCCACATCGGGAGGAGGACAGGCCCAAACTCAAGCCCGTCGGTTCCCTTACTCAGATTATTCTCATTTGCAGCTTCTCGGCCAGTCCCAAGTTCACCGAGACCAAGTCGGCCCCAAAACGCAAAACCCTTCTAGAACCTCGCAACCCATTGTGGTGGGAGGCCCTCTCCGTCATCCCGGGTAGGGACCTTGTAAGTGACTTGGCGTGGATTTGGGGGTGTTGACACCAGAGCCACGGACCCTAAAATCCCCGGGCTGCTTGCCGAATTTTCCTCTCCCCAAGGCCACGGGGCCGGGACGGGCGACCTCCCTCTCGAGAATCGCTGATTTGGCTCGCCAATGGACTCGAAACGTCGACATTGCCACGGGGACCAGCGGGGATAGGTTCTATCGTACAAAATTAAAATTCGGTATAAAGTCAAAAATACGTATTTTTTAATAAAAATCGTTAACGATATAAAACCCTCGTAGCCGTGGGAAAAATTTGGCGTCTGGCGAAAACTACCGATGGCGTCTGTGAAATTTTCCAGGCGTCTGTGAAAGCGATAAAAACAGCGTCACAGCGATTTTTTTTTTTTTTTTCGGGGGTTACGTCTGAAACCCAACAATTTAGCGTCTGTGAAAAACTTTCAGCGTCGCAAAACGAAAGGTTTCCAGCGTCTGTAAATTTTAATTAAAAATATATATATATATATTATATATATATATATATATATATATTATATTATATATATATATATATATATATATATATATATATATATATATATTTTTGGTTACGGTTGGCGTCTGCGAAAAACCTTCGTTTTATGCGTCTGTGAAAAAACTTTAAGACGTCTGAAACGGAAGGTTCAGACGAAAATTTGAATTTCAAAAAAATATATATATATTTTTTGCGACGCTGATTTTTAACTGTTACAGACGCGAAAAAACTTCAGCGTCTGTAATTAGAAGGTTTCAGCGTCTGCGAAAATCTTCCAGCCAGAATTTTTTTTCTTGGTATTTTTACGTTTTATCGGCAAAAATGTGTTGTATCATACAATTCATACGTATTCCGTATAAAACGTACAGCGTATTGAACCTATCCCTGGGACCAAGTTCCATGGCCAAAAGACCACCCGACCTCCAAGAAGCGCCAAAGTAGCTCACTTCCATCACACTCGTAGGCAATTGGCCTAGGATGTGGATGCTGAGATATCTTGTCGTGGAGGGCATGAGTGTTCTTTCTTTTGCAAAACCAACCTTGTAACTTGCTCCCTAGGGTAATTTGGCCATTCGGACGATTTGGCGGTCGATTTGCCATTCAGAGCCTCCACAGTGCGAGCGACAAGACAACTGCGGTTTCTACAAAGGCCAACCCTCGGGGCAAGGCCCGGTTTGACAAGTTCTCCCGGGACCCGATCACGGAATCTTTTGGGCCTTCGAAAGAGGCCCCCGAGCGGAGGATCCAAGCGGTCGGATAGGGGAAGGGCTCGGGAGGGTGGTCGTTAGCGTGCGACCCGGGGGCGCTGCCAGGAAGGGCTGCCTCGGGAACTTTTTTGGATCCCGCCTCTTGGGGTCGGACTCTCCCCCCTCTTGTGAGGATCCTGCAAGATCGGCCTCGTTTGACTTGGGAAGGGTGCGGCTCGGTTGCCTACGCAGCGGGCTGCCCCGAGCCGTTCTAATGCTAACCCTTTGACCTAGACCTTCTCAGAAAATTTGAAAATTGGGCTGTGTCTTTGGAGATGGATTAGGAATCCAGCTGGCAAAAATCAGAATTTATTTTCGTACAATGCATTAAGTACAAATTTATGAATGTCTTGCCCTTTGCAAAAGCCCCCGACTTCTACTTGCCACATCGGAGGAGGACAGGCCCAAACTCTGCTCGTCGTTCCCCTTGCTCCGTATTCCGGCTGCGGCTTCTCGCCAGGTCCCAAGTGCAACAAACCAAGTCTCGGCCCCAAAACGCAAACCCTTCTAGAACCACGCAGCCCAGGGGTTTCGTTTTGGAGGCCCTCTCCTTGTCGATTCGGTGGGACCTTGCGCCGTGACTTGGCGTGGAGTGGGGGTGTTGGCCGGCCTTGAGCACGGACCCTAAAATCCCAGAGATTCTAATTCTGCGTGGCGCCTGTGTAATGCGGCACGCTTAGTGACCATGTCACGGTCAATTTCTCAAAGAAAGGAACTAGGATATACACCATTTATGTTGTCTTTATCTAAGCCATGCAGCAATGGAATAATATTTTGGCGTTCCACCCTTATCTCCATGTTCAATACTTGACATACTTGGTTTACTTTGTCATCATCTAGGCAAGAATGCGCTCCATCCTTTTCTTTCTCTACTCTTTGGTTTTGATTGTCATCAACTATCTAAAGCATTATCTAAGCCATGAGTTAAATTCGAGCTCCTAACCCTACCCCAAAGAGCCGGACCCCATCGAGCGCAACCAATTCGCCGATATGTACGTGAGATTGCACATTTCAATTTGAGCATAGGATCTTGAGATTTTGCAATGCTATGTAGATGAATCGCTTAATCATATGCAAGAGGAGATCTTTGCTATTCCACTTCAATCCAAGACCGAGCCTATCTAACAATATGAGAGAGAATATAAGTATAAGAAATGCTAGAACAAAAGATAAGCGATTATAAAGATCCAAAACTTGAACAAAATACTCAAATATTCTCAAATACTTATCCAATGTGGCTCAAATACTATGATTAGAGTACAAATATCACGCAAAAATGTCGAGATCGTGAGGTTGCCTCAAAAGGTGGAAGAGGAACGACCTCACACTCAATGTCGTCGCCGGCACATCCAATAATGCCTTCAAAGAAATTCAGCTCACGCACATAATTTGCCAACTTATCTCCAAATCTTGGCGGTCGGTATTATCGGGCAAGCTATTGTATTCATCTCTCTTCTTCTTCAACAGCTCTAGCTGGTATTCTATTTCCTCTAATGCTTCATCTTCGCAACTGCATAGTTCCTGGAGGATTTCGTGACGCGGCTGGCACACGATCAACCATACTCTGAAACGTCTTTCCAATGGCGTTATTCGTATAGTAGGGCGAGGCATCCTGCATCCTCACATTAGAAAGAGCTACAAATAAGGGGCGAAGAACGATAATGAACAAGGAGTGATTGCAGAGAAAGGAAATACAAAATGTAACCTTAGATCGCTCCAAAGACGCCTGGGATGCTTGCTAGAACTAGATTTGAAGCGGCCAAGCTCTTGTTGCCTCAACCAAGAAATTTGAAGCGGCTAGGGTTTTGGATGTCAGGGTTTTTGCTTCAATTCAAACCTTTGTAGGTACAATTAACTTTTTTTTTTTTTTGGCCAACGTCGATATTGACCGTTTTGTCGGTATATCCGTCGATCATCGACGTTTATACTGAACGTCGATTATCGACGTCGCGACGTCGATTATCGACGTTGCTCTGTAATATTTCCGGAACAGGGCGGAAAACCTGTGACCTATTTCGAGCAAGCAAGAAACTTGGAGGAGCATTTATTCCGGCGATTTTTTGCGCCCATCGGTCTTGAAGCTCCAGAAGGTATGTGCTTGGATCAACCATCTCTTTTTTTGAATCCATGCTTGTTTTTTTCCAAGTTTTAGGGATTTATATTCTTGTTGTTTGTTCTTCCCATTCTCATCAATCTTGGCCTCTTTTAGTTGATTCTTCCATCCCCTTTCCATTTTGATCCCTTCCAATGTTTCTATCCTCATATTTGCCATGCCTTTTTTTATTCTTGCTTCTTTGTTCTTCCAAATTCTTGCTTCTTCTTCCTTCTTCCAAATCTCTCCCTCTTCTATATTCTTTTCCGAATTCTTACATCCCTTTCTCTCATCATCTCTTCCTCTATTTCTTCTTCTTCTTCTATTTCATCTTCATCATCCTCCTCCACTTTTTCTTCTTCTTCCTCCTCCTCCTCCATTCTTCTTCTTCGAATTCTTTTTCACCATTCGTTTTCCTCTTCGATTCTTCCTCTATTATTTTCTTAAAATTCGATGAAGGACGACTTCCTTTGTTTTTGTTTTTTTTTTTTTAATGCAAGGTCGATGAGCGACCTTGCAATGTTTTGTTTCTTACTTAGTTTAATATTTTTCTAACCATTGGATGTCTTGTTTTGCATGCATAACTCCTAACAAAATGCGTTGCTTTTTTGAGCGACAGCGAACACCTTGTACTTATTCGGGTAAGAATTTATTTTTAATACGTTTAAGTTTAATGCTTTGTTTAGGTTTAAAAAACTTGGGGAGACTTGGGCAAGGGGCATGGTCGACTCCACCTTGAGTGGAGGGACTAAGTGCTTCGGGTCCAAGCTCACCTACTACTCTTTGTAAATTTATTTGCTAATGTATTTAGGTTAATCCGAGAATCCTTTTTTCTTTGTATTTTTTTTTATGCATTGCCGATAAAATTAGTTTAATTTGGTTTGTAGGTATGGCCCCAAATGTGAAGACACAAATGCTTAGTGAGATTAGGCGTGTGCTCATAAATGAGATATGTAACGAAAGTCCCGGAGGAGACGCAAAGCTGGTCAACGTCTCGACCATTTTGTAAGGCATGTCCAAAGGAAGTGTCAAAATGAGTTAGCATCAAAATGGCCGGGCCGAAAGGAAATGTTGACATCTCTTCCGAACACACATGTAAAGTCAATGCTTGGAAACCCTATGGTCGAACTGGAGACATGTTTGAACCATTGGTCGACTTCAAAGTCCCAATGCAAAGGCTCGTGGTCGAGGAATGGGTAGCCTAGTTGGAATTCCTCCAAAAAAAGCGTCACGGATCATCACAAGAATGTCATTAAGGATCTCAATGCACGTCGGTTGGAGATAATAAGAAACGCTTTGCATCAAGGGGAAGCTCTAGTGGGAGCGAGGGCCTAGCATGCCCCACTTTTCTTTGGAAAATCACATGAAGACATCAATCTTCGTTGAACCCATACCCATAGAGGCCGTAGAGCCTGATCTTTGATTGAAGAGAGATCAACTCATAACACATATCAAATCAAGATCATTGGAACACAACACTTCCAAGATGATGAAGTTCTATCTTTGGATGGGTTTATAAAGGGGAGATAGGAGCATGTCATATGAGAAGGCCCAAAATATATACGCTTCAAGAGTCCAGATCATCTGACCGGCTACACCCATTGGACTTGCTTATGAAGTTGCTAGCTCTATTTTGGGGGTACAATAGGGCCAATGGTGATTCTACCATTTATGAATGGAGAAACACTTGCACACTTGTTTGACTATTTACCTCATGACCTTTCACGTTATAGGAGATGGTCAAGCGCCAATAGCCCACACGACAAAAAAAGGCCTCCCAAACACATATCCATTTGAAGTTAGGGCTCGAATGAGAGTTGTATATCGGTATGTTTCAGAGATAGCTCTTGCCCTAGCGAAGGTGTCATTTGAGATCCACAAGGGCCATTTACTCACATAAAGCTCAATTGCAAAAGAGTCAAATTACATTTTGACGACAAGTACACAAATGTTTGGGTGGCAATTGGTGATTGGGAGGGCGCATTACATTATTATTGCAAAGAACGTCGTCCGTGTTGAAGAGCCAATATCATCGACTTTCGGATGGACAAGCGAAATATCCTTGGTACGAGAAAAGTGTCTTTGAGAAATCGAAGGATGATGATCGTGTTTGGGGGCGAAATTCAAGATGTCTATGCATTGGGATACATCTATGACATGCTCCTTGATTTTGTGCAAGCTATCACGACGAATGGAGTGGTTTAACAATGTCGACAATGGCCAATACATCAATCCAACACATATGTACCAACAGGCGTCTTGACAAGTTGGAGGAGCAAAAACAAGAATGATGGCTCATCACGCTAATTACATGTTCACACAACGATGCAAAGCTTGAAGTTGTTGAAGCCTTTCTGAAGTGTTGGAATATCTTCTACCATGGTTGTGAGACAAAGGCGACATATGAAGTGCATGGATGTCTTGGAGATGTCAAAGTTGTTGTTTGCAAGCACTTAAAGAATGAATTAGACATTGTATACCTTGTCTAGAGCGTTGTGTAACTAGTAAATATTTAAAGACATTTGTAAGTCGAGCCATGTTAATATCGTCAAACTTTTATTACGTCAATATAATAAAACAAAGCTTGTTAAATGTGCAATGAAATTTCTATGTAATTAAGGTTTCTTAATTTCTTAATATGTCATTCAACACACTCAATATTAATAACTTAGGGGTACTTGTGCATGTCGGCAATTATGAGCTTTAGTGGCGTGACCTACTATGGGTTGCCAACCCATTTGTTACTTTGGTGGATTGACAACATTCTTGGCGACAACAAACCTGCGTTAGCCCGCGTTTGGGGAAGTACTTGGTTGGACGTAGTCCACCACCGCCACCTAAACCATTTTCTTGGATTTGGTATGCATTATTAGCTAGGTTAACATTTAGGTTAGTAGTTTATTTCTAATATATTCTAATAAATATTTTTCTAAATGTGGGGTGCATATCCACCATTGTTCTTTTCTTCGTGTGCTTGGTTTGCACCCTTATATTTGGGGCCTGTTTGGGTACCAACCCCAAACATAACCGCACCAAGAAGAATAAGAGGCGAGGGCTCATCTCGGGGGACGAGGATCCACGATCTCGGTATGGATCTCCGTCATATCGCATTATAGTCTCGGCCGGGAAGAAAGAAACACCACCACCAGAAGCCGGTCCGGTTCGGCGATCAGCGGCGTTGTCGCTGAAGAATTCGCCCGCGGTGCAAAGGGCCACTGGTCGCAACTAGAGGCGAGGGGTGTTCCATTTCGACATAGGTTTGCCTACACTTGGCGAATATCGGTGAGCCTCGGGGAACCTCCCGAAGGGCGTCGGTAATGGCGTCGGCGGCAAAATAAGGTCCCAGGCTTTCCTCTTCAGCAGCTAGAGAGGCTTACGGACCCCAGCAGGCGTGCACACCACTTCTTATATGAGTGAGTTCATCTTCAATTCACGTAATTTATGGTTCACTAACACCTATTCATATGTATTAACTTTGAAGTCGATTTTCTTTGTTGAGTGAAGCGAACACAAGTTTCATTTGGGCACTACTAAAGATGGAGAGGAATTTCATAGGAGATTTGAATGCCCTCACGAACAACATTGTTACCAACGTCCACAAAGGGTACTTGGAGGGATGACTCATTTGATCAGGAGAAAATAGAACTAAGGAATAGGCTAGAGGAGGAATATCACGAGCTCAAAGCAGGAGAGATGTCAAGAAGGCGTGATGGCGAGCTGGTCAACATGTTAAAGCCATGAGGTATTACCTTCCCTTGTTCTTAATCATTGATCAATATGGTACTCATGTTTGATTTCGTTATGCGGAACCGACCGACCGAAAAAAACGGTGATAAAACATCTTGATATGGAAAATGTCCAGATAGAAGAAGCGGCTTCGACCCCATTGGATGAGCGAAGCGTCATTAAGTAGTACATCTCTAATGCTTAGCACAAGTCGTAGGCGTATATCTAGATTTATATAAAGGGACTAAGGACTTGTGTTGTGTTGCGATCTTGCAAGGCCAACATATTGTCGGTGAGAGGAGTAAGCGACAACTCGGCCCGGCTTTGGCAAAGAAGGTACGACTTGAGAATCCGGCGCTATGCTACCAACATATTTGGATCTGGTGGTTATAGTAATTTTAACGACTTGTGCCAAACAATCCTTAAGCGGCCGGTGACTAGAGATGATGTGAAAGGGCTAATCATTTGGGCAATGCGGCGACCATCGAATCGCTCTTGGTGAAAAGGGTGATGTATGTATTATTCACTACATAATTCTTTGCAAGTATTTAGCTTTAAGCCGTGATATGTTTTCATGGCGGGGACGACGAGGGAAGGCGAGAGGTCATCACGGTGGCGCAAACTTGAACTCTTCGATTTTTTATGTTATGTCTCGCTATTCTCCAACTCCAAATGTGGTGAATAGACTTTAAGTATTTTGTAGTTCAATGATACATTAACTTTTGTTGAATATGATTTTGAAAGTATATTTTCTCACTACTTTTTATATTTTGATTAAATTAATGCGCCTCGATACCTAAGTCTATTTTAAAAGCGATCTTTAATTGATTAATTTAGATTTTAATTGATTAATTTAGATTTTAGTTGTTTTTAATTAGATTTTAATTGATTAATTTAGATTTCTCCAAATATTTTATTTGATAAATAAAATTCGAAGTCTTTAGTCTTAAATTGCACCCATTAAATTTTTTAATTTTTTTAATTTTTTTAATTTTTTTAATTTTTTTAATTTTTTTTTAATATTTAGAGACGTCGATGATCGGCGTCCACCATGGCACGCCACGGCATGGTAGCGATGGGTTTTTGCCGTCCTTCGCATGAGCGTCGATCATCGGCGTCTGGCGTCACGCCGCCGCCGCCTGCCGAACCTCCGGTGTTGCGCGCCACGCCACCATGGCACGCCGGTGAGCGTCGATCATCGGCGTTGATTGGGCGATAACGACTGGGCGGCAGTGATGGCATCACCCGTGGCATCGCCACGTCCGGTCGTCGATGATCGATCATCCATAAATGCGACCATCGCGCCCGCTATTTTCGACACATATTTCGGCGGTTTTGGTCGACGATCGGCGATCGTCGGTCGATATAGAGGTTTACCGTCGACCTTTGAGCGTCGATGATCGGCGTTGCATCGACGTTCAAAGGTCGATATAGACGTCGAAAAGGCTCAACGTTTTTGTAGTGCATGGAGATACCCTGTGTACCTGTGGTTGCTGTTGCGACCAGAATTTGAATGTCAGAAGGAAGCTGATTTGCAAGGCCAAAGACGCCAAAGGAAGATATAATATGGCTAAGGCGGATACCTGCTTGTGCATCTACTATACTTTCCACACTACTCTCAAAGGGAGGGCAAGGAAATGCAGCAACCTGAATCTCAAATCAATTCACTAACTCATGATATGTCTACAAACTTCTTGAACTTTTTGATCTCTGTTACTTTATAATCAGTGCAGTCTTGAATTCTCGCCAGGGTTATACTTCCCTTGAAAAAAGTTTTTTTGTATATTCAACTAATACTTAAATATATATAGCCTTCAATCAAAAAAAAAAAAAAAAAGAGAATCCCAACATCCATATATTTTCATACTTAAGAAAAAACTCAAGGGAATACAGTAATAAATATGGCCCTAGCAAGTTGATTGGTTTTTCTTCAAGTATTTCAACAAACCAACAACCCGTTGCATTGTAAGTCGTTTCGAAGGGTGCTCAGCAGTACATAAATATGCAATTCGCAACATTTCAAGCATTTCCTCAGTAGACTCTTCACTTAAAAGCCATCTAGTGCCTTGCGGCTGTGTTTATCACGAACTAAAGTCCTTACCCAGTTAATCAACTTAATATAATTTCTTTTCCCAGTGGCAAGCTCAAACAACACATATCCAAAGTTGTAAACATCGCCCTTCGCTGATAGATCCTTGCTCTCTATACTCCCCTTCCTTCATGGCTAATAGTCTTGAGTAAAAACAACCATGGGTGCATTGAATAGACAAGCTTTCTTCAAGGGGCAATCTCGGGGACATTGTTGGGAGTATTTTATTCTTTATTGGAAAGATAATAGGAAAGATGCAAATGTCAGAAAAAAAGCAAGGAATACCCATGTATAAGGTTCCCAATCGGGACAAACAAACAACAGACGGCACTAAGATAATTACATACGGTCGCCAGCACTCCGATTGCCATCAGGTGCTATTGGCTCTCTCAACATCTAGTTCGTGTCTCATCCGGTATATGGAGAATCGTAAAAATGAGAGCAAACTACCAAGACACTAGAGTACAATCATGACGAATTTGTGATGGAAGAATGCCACACATCTTACATTTGTTATGTATAGGAACAACTTGATGCCAACATGTATTTTAGAAAATAGATAATATTTTTATTTTGAAAAGATAGATAGATAGATAGATAGCTATAAAAAAAAAAAGCACGAATGTGGATCATCCGGCTGTTGGCGCTTTCATTTTCCCTCGCTTTCGCTCATTCTGCCCAGCCGCTCAAATTGGTAGAAGCCGCTTAGGATCCGGCAATGGCCCAATGGATCAAATGGATCCGCTGGATTTTAGTCATACTGACGCCCAGCGTTGATGGGCATAATTTAGGAACCTGCAATGTTATTAAGGTTGCGTTAGCATTTCAGTTTTCCAACAACCTTTTCTCTCAATGTTCCAAAACTCAAATGTTGCTTTGGTTCTTCAAGGTTCTTTAACATAGATTGAACGCAAAACCCAACATGGAATAAATTACTACTCCCATATTTTAGTGTAGCCAAAATAGGTTTAGCTAAACTACCTTCAAATTGGGGCTAGAAATTTCTAACACTTGGCTAAACTAAATAGTTTTTCTCCATCACAGTTTCTTGCTTTTGGCTAAACTTTCACAAAATGGAAAGGTAAATATTAGCCATCACGCTATAGCAATTTAAAAAAATCCAAGCATTTTGGCAAAGACATTGAACTTATTGTAAATACATGAACATGTTCAAAAACCTAAAAAAAAAAAAGAACTACATTGTTCCTTTTCCTCTAATTCTTCAACTTTATACTTGGAACAAGAAAGAAAGTGGGAAAAAAAAAAGAAAAATATAAACCCTATTTGAAATTTCTTAAAGTTAGTACATACATTGATGTTGACTTTCGGGCTAATCTATCCATTTTTCCAAGCCCACTCTGTCTTAGGTTTAGCTAATCGATGTCCTGATGGATATGTCTGGAGGTAAAGGTTTGGCTATTCAACTTAAAAACTCACTTGGGCGGCAAAAAAATTGGGCTAAAATTTTCTTTTTTTTTTGGGCCTTTTTTCCATTTACTTTAGCCATTTTTCTTGGAAAAATTGCTACAAAATAGCCATTTGGCTAACCTTAGCCGTTATTTTATTCCATGAAACCCAATTTTCAATGTTGCTTGCTTTGGTTCTTCAAGATTCTTTCAAGATCCGGATTTTGTTTGGAGCTCAAACTTCATGCATTATTTTGTTTGGAGCTCAAACTTCATGCATTATTGCTTAGGAACTCTTATAGGGAACTGAATTGCTCAAAGTTACATCTGCAACGTGCTTCTCATGTAAATTATTTACGGTCTATAATTGGATTCTTATAGTGCTGAAATAGATTTATTGCCATGTTGAAATATATTGTTCAAGGTGTATAATGATTGTAAGATGTTGAGGCAGCACGTTAAGATATTGATTTGGAAGCTGCCTGCACCCAAGTTTTATATTATAGCCCTCCAAAAGGAGGAAAAAAAAGAAAACTGTATTGTCAAATCTAGAACGAGAGACTATAGTTTTGTATTGAACCCTAATATGGATAGTGAGCACAAAAGTTTCCACTCTTTTTTAGGTATTCAGCTAATACATTTAAGTTTGTTGGAGCATAATTTCTGAACTTACATGTCAAAGCACAGTTTCATTAAATATGGACAATACCTTGAATTGTGGACTTTTTATAAAAGAGACGCTTCGATAACACTAACATACATCCCCGGCAAGTGTCGCATATGCTTCTGCAACAAGTGTGGGAATCTTGACAGTGTTTGGTAGCTTCTTCTTATTTGAAGAACTCCAAGCGTAGTCAATACTCTCTATCTCAATGTGGTCACTAGCAGTGGTCGGCCTCCATCTCTTCTTCCAACAATTGACATAGTTGGTACGGGAACACACGGTTCCCTAACAGGGGACAGGCTCCCACCAAGTGACACGGATAGTCTCGAGAAGTTGTCTTTCTTATCATCCATTTGGGGTTTTCTCACGTAGCATACCCTAGCCATGTTGGGCACAAGACATCATCGTGGCGCCAATACAAACATGCCCTTCTTCAAATCCTTGAAAGGATTGAATTGCGATGCGGGCTTATCCTTCAATGGACCAACATAAGCGGGAGTGATGGTTGCAATTGGCTCCACCACGCCCACCACATCGAATGCGTCAAGTCTATCTTGCCTAGTCTGGCGGCCAAAAGTCCTCGTAAGGACCTTCCACGTTGGTGATGTTACTCGGATGCTCCAAGAGTCCCATCCAATATTCAATTGTCGCGTAGTAAATTGTATGCTTTGTATATTTGGCCGTCTCGGTGTGCCCTTCTTGTTCGTCGAGCATGCGACCCAATGGAGGATATGCTTATGGATCTTGTTTGGAGCTGACCAATGTCTTTCACAGAGCTCTTAGGTGCTAGCATCTTGGTTCCGGATGGCATTAGGGGTTTTCCATCCTCTCATTCTTTCCACATTCTTATTCCACCGGTGAGGTAGCCAATCCCTTAGCGTCGGGACGAGCCTTATGGTACATAGCGGGCCAGTCACCATTCATAGCAAACATAAAGGTCGAGGCTCGGTGTGACTGTCAATCTATCTTCCCCATCAGGGATATACCCTTCTATGAAACCTTTCCAATCTGGAACCTTATCAACAACATATGGCACTGGCGTGTTGAGATTGAAGGTAGATGAAAAATTACCAAACATAGCATCTATATCATCATGTGTATGGCCAGGCATCATAAAACCCTAACTCAATCTCCTCGAAAACACCCGGATATACAAGGTATGAAAGATATGAGAATACATACCTATTCTTGTTTTGTCCGGATGCATTGTCTAGTTACCTTGACAATTTGCGAGGGGAGACGCTTCAATGAGGGTCCCTCAGGTTGAGGGATGGCAGCGGGGATGCTCTTCGGGGCGACAACTTGGGCGCTAAGCGCGGTGGTTGTCACGTAAAGGCCACGGCCCAATCTGGGACTGATGGATCAGGCGATTGCAAGATGGCCTCCTGCAAACTCATTAGGCAGCTCAACCTTTTCAAAATACTATTCAAAGAACCTACATGGAAGTTGGAGTCGTCGACCCACGGATCAAAGCAAAATTTCCATAGCACCCTCTCCCATGGCGTGGGTAAGTGCACTGTCAATGAAGTCTTTAGCTTATCTAGTCTCAAAGGGACTTCGCGAGGAATCGAACAACTTTGGAATCATAGTCTTTGCTGATCCATTTTGTGCGTGAATGATACATACAAAGTCTCGAGGATGCACATTGGGATAGGATCTCCATGACCCGATCTTTGGGTGCGACATGATTGCTGCTCTAGTCTATGTGCCCTTCTCGATCATGCAATATTCTCCTCTCGGCCTCATCCTTGGTCTTGGCAACCGTGCGGATAACCCCATAAGTGTCACACTTGGAGAATGCATTCTTCTTAGCAATCCGGCGTCCTTGAAGCCTCGCCTCCACGTCCTATGAAATCCTGTCGGAGATACCTTCTTGCTTGTGAGTGCCATCACTTCAGCGTTGACCTCTTCGAGAATGCATGTCTTCGTAAACATAGCAGGCAACTTCCTCACGTTTTCTCGAATCCCATCATCATTCCTCCTGCTACGGTGAGGTAAGGACTCACAATTTTCCTTCACAAACATGGAAAAAACAGCCTCTGAGGCCAAGGTGGCCGCACGTGCTTTCATAGTGCCTGAATTGCCATGCTCGGCCTTTCGAGCACCGGAGCGGAATTCTGCCTTCCACTTCAGATACCCCGACTTTGAAATCCCAAGACCTAGATACCAAGCTCTCTCGCAGACACTGATGCCTTGCAAGACTAGTCGATGAACCCTTCTACCCTTCATATTGTTGCCTAACATGTCATACACAAAAGTGGTCCTGTCACTCGATTTCATGGCGAAGAAATCCTTTCGCATGTTTATAGCTTGATCCCTACTGAATTTCTCACAACATCTCTGTTTGCAACACATGGTCTTCCTATACCTCAAGATGGCTTCATTTTTGTTAGCCGATCTAACTTTGGAGGCTTTGATGCTTTCTTTGGCCGACGAGAATGGAAGGTGTATTTACGCTTCTCGTACTGCGGATGCTTGAATCTCCGAGCTGCCACGGCTCGGCGTAGGGTATCATCTTTGTTCCAGCGGCTGCACTTAAAATTTCCGACACCTTCACCCCACAAACCCTAACTAGATCATTATTCCACCTCAAAAGCATGCCCGCTTTTAGGTATTGTCAAACATGCGGACAGGAAGTTCACCTCTCGGCCGGAGGGGAAAGCCTTGATGCCAGACACCCCTACGGTCTTCATACCCAAGAGCTGGTCACATCTTGCATCGTGCGGACCCGGTGAAGGATATAAATCCCTTCATTTGCGGGGATGGCAGCACAAGAGTGATAAATTTGTGATGGGTCTCGGTAGTGTGTACCTAGTTAGAGACATGGTGTCTCTGTTGCTTCCCCCCATTTGTCTTTTTGATGCCGGCGACCGTCCACGACGCCGGAGTCATGAACATCACTTTCCCTTTGAGAATGAAGGAACCCAATGCCTCACCTAAGGTACTTGCTACGGAGTAGGCCAAGAGAACATGATGCCCCTCAAACCGGCTAGAACACCCACACTCACAAGTCCATGCGGGATGTCTTTAAAGTGGCATTTCTCCCTAGCTCCCATGGTCCCTTTGCCAACTGCCCGACCATCTTTGAATAGGTACACCTCCTGCACCAAAAAAAATGAATCAGTTCAGGAGCAAAGTTACAGCACATGGTTCTTAGATGGTGAAATTGGGCAGGCGCCCAATTTTCTCCCTGTTGTTACGTAAATTGGGGAGGTGAAATTGGGCACCCGCCCAATTTGCTCCCTGCTATAATCCTCCTCGCCAGCGGACGGGCGGGAGTTGAAATTGGGCACCCACCCAATTTCCTCCCTGTTGCAGTGTTCCTTAGCTGCTAAAATTGGGCGAGCGCCCAATTTGCTCCCTGGTGTAGTGGTCTTGAGGAATTGAAGAGAGGCACCCGCCCTATTTCCTCCCTGTTGCAGTGCTTCTTAGCTGCTGAAATTGGGCGAGCGCCCAATTTGCTCCATGGTCTAGTAACTTTGAGGAGTTGAAATTGGGCACCCGCCCAATTTCCTCCCTCTTGCAGTGTTTCTTAGCTGCTAAAATTGGGCGAGCGCCCAATTTGCTCCCTGGTCTAGTAACTTTGAGGAGTTGAAATTGGGCACCCGCCCAATTTCCTCCCTGTTGCAGTGTTTTTTAGCTGCTAAAATTGGGCGAGCGCCCAATTTGGTCCCAGTTCTAGTAACTATGAGGAGTTGAAATTGAACACCCGCCCAATTTCCTGCCTGTTGCAGTGCTCCTTACCTGTTAAAATTGGCTCCCTGGTCTAGTAATCTTTCTAATTGTGCACCCACCCAATTTGCCAGTACACATGGTATAAATGAATGACACATACTCGGGAGGTTTATCTGCCCATACATTGTTACTCAGGAATCAAGGCAGGCACCCACGAATGATACATATTCAGGAGGTCTATCCGTGCATACAGTGTTACTCAGGAATCAAACTGGGCACCCATTTGGCCCTGCTTCCATGCTACCCGAGATAGAATATAGAGGGGACCAAACATACATCTCTCAAATCTTTTTATCTCTCAGATCTTATCATCAATAATGTTCTATACCAATCCAGGCAAAGAATGAACGTATATACCGAAAGAAACTTATCTTTGGTGAATCGCACGCCATCCGCTGAAGAAGTAGCTGCCCAAGAATGTGAGAGAACGAAATGGCTTAGCCGCTCCGCTTCCTCGAGAGTATTTGAAAAATCAATTCTCCCACCAGAGTTCAATATATATTCAAATTCAAATTCAAATGCAGGCGGGACGTAAATCAAATATTGGTGGGGCCCTAATTTGAAATTGAAAATGTACCAGGCGGACCGTACTATAAATTTGAAATTTGGCGGGCGTCGTGAGAATTCGAAATTTAAAATTTAAATTACAAGACGTGGGCGGTCAATTCAAAAAAGCGCATTTACTTCTTCGGGCACATTTATTGCAAAGCTGTCTATTTTTATTGTTATTTCCTTTGGTCCATATTTAATTAAAAACGTCTATTTTTTAGGCTCTTCTTTTGCATGGCCGCCACTTGTCACTCACCAGTTAAAGCTAACCGCCCATTCCTTTTCGCATTCTGGCATTCTTTGAGCCTGTTCATATCGATTTCTTCGAAGCGCTGACACAGAGCATCCAGGCGCCTATCGTGTTCACAGTGATTTCTTCCAAGCGCTTACTCCAAGCATCCAGGCGCCTATCGTTTTCTTCCAAGCGCCAACTTCGAGCAACCAGGCGCCTGTCGTATTCAAAGTGACTTCTTCTAAGCGCTGACTGCTAGCTTCCAGGCGCCACTGCTTTCATGGAAAGTCGACCCGTGAAGGAAGGAAAAGGTACTGCTCTTTTCTTCAACTTCAGTTCTTTAAATTAGTGCAGGAGATAAGCCACTGGCCTTAAGGAGTCCACCCAATCCTATGGCGCGCACCTCTATCTGCTTGGTTGTCTCTTAGTACCTCAGAAGTTGTCTCCTCTGCACCCAATAACCCTTTGGCCCGTTGGATCATTCTAATTACCACAGAAGGGCGCCCAATTTGTCTCCTCTTGGCTTCGTAAATCATTTGGATCCCCAAATCGGGCGGGCGCCCAATTTGGGACCCTCTGGCCTCTCTCTTCTAGGTAACCTCATCTGCTGTAAATTGGGCGGGCGCCCAATTTGGCACCCTCTGGCCTCTCTCTTCTTGTAACCTCATCTGCTGTAAATTGGGCGGGCGCCCAATTTGGGACCCTCGGGAGTCTTTCTTCTAGGTAACCTCATCTGCTCTGCAAATTGGGCGGGCGCCCAATTTGGGACCCTCAGGCCACTCTCTTGTAGGTAACCTCATCTGCTCTACAAATTGGGCGGGCGCCCAATTTGGCACCCTCTGGCCTCTCTCTTGTAGGTAACCTCATCTGCTGTAAATTGGGCGGGCGCCCAATTTGGGACCCTCGGGCGTCTCTCTTCTAGGTAACCTCATCACGCTTTCTGCGCAAATTAGGCCCAATTTGGGACCCTCAGGCCACTCTCTTGTAGGTAACCTCATCTGCTCTGCAAATTGGGCGGGCGCCCAATTTGGGACCCTCAGGCCACTCTCTTGTAGGTAACCTCATCTCCTCTGCAAATTGGGTGGGCGCCCAATTTGGGACCCTCAGGTTGGTCTCTTCTTGTAATCTCCTCTGCTCTGGCAAATTGCTCTTTTAATTCTTTCACACACCACTAATGGGATTAATGAATGATGTTATGCAGCATCCATGGCAAGAACTAAACGCGAGCTGCGTGTACGGGACGGCCCTCCGTTGGCGCAGGGCATTTCTTTGCAAACAAAGCAGAGGCGGGAATTCAGTTCAATGGTATTGAAGTCGTCCCGGAACTAATTGAAGAAAATTCATGCTAACTACTGAGCACAGCTATGGCAAAAGAACAGAGGGGAATTCCAGATTCTTAAACCTAATGAGTGCCATATGAATGTGGTAAGTTCAATTAGGTTGATTGAAAGGCAAGGGTCACATGCAATGGTTTAGCAAGGGTTCGATCTTACAATGGTTGAAACATTTATATGGTTAATGCACTTAAATTATTGTGAGATAAGGATTGGGCTATCTCGGTCCAATACGTTGGAGCCAAACCCATGATTCAAATTATGGAAACCTCCTGCTATGAAGGAGATACTCCCAGCTATGCACTGAGCGGCCGGATCTGGCCGAAGCGGCCGGATCCTTGTAAATAAAATGAAGAAGAAGTTTATAATGAAATAGACAGATGATTGAGCTGTTCTAGGGGAACATGCTTGTGCTATCAAAGACCCCATTGTAAATCCAAGTTTGATGTTTTATTCTTGCATTTACGTTATTGAATGATTGAAGAGTTGATACTTCAAAGGTTGCATTGATATATTAATATATCTTGGTTTACCTTGTGTCTCTAGTTGACATAAAATCATAAACAATCAATCTCTATTTCTTCATTTGGTATCAGAGCAGGAACATGTCAACTAGACTAGGTGCATCATTACTAAGTGCTGTTGAAGTTTTCAAAGGTACAGGGGGATTTCAAGTATGGAAAGAGAAGATCAAAGAAATACTGGAAGTTGAAGGATTATGGACATATGTCAATGGAGATGGTGAAGGGAATGAACAAATCAGTGAGACAAATAATGATGCTGTCATTATTACTGCTGAGAGTTCAAGTTCAAAGAGAAGAGAAGCTGAAAGTTCAAGTTCAAAGGGAAAAGAAACACCTAGTTCTATGGAGGTAACTAGTTGTGATGCTGTTGCCAAATTAATTGAAGCAAAGAGCATTATTACAGTTAAGCTAGGATCTAGCATACTGTTAAAGGTAAGAGGAATGAGCCCGAGGGGCATTTGGAAATATTTGATAAAGACTTATGAGAACAAAACATCTTCTCAGTTAGATGTTTTGGACAGGGAATTAAGGAACTTAAAGTTCCATGACAATGATGATATAACTGAGTTTTTTCAGAAATTGGACAACCTGGTTGCAGACTTGGAGGCAGCAGGCACAAGTATTACACAAGATCACCAGGTAATGACCATAGCTAGAGCATTCTCAAATTTTGAGCACTTATCCACCTTAGTAAGAAATGTAGCAAAAAATAGAGATCATGCTGAGCTTATGGTGAAGAATTAGAACAAAAGTCTCTGGCTAGTGGCAATGTTGATCATGCTGAAATTCTTTATGCTGGGAAAGGAAAAGCTAAAAATTTTGACAAAAGCAAGCTGGGGCCTTGCTACATATGCAACCAGTATGGACACTTAAAGAATAATTGTCCAAAGGGAACACAAGAAAATAAATGCTATAACTGCAATGGATTTGGTCACATGGCAGTAAACTGTTCAAGTCCCAAAGATCTTAATAGGGGAAGAGGTCGAGGTTCAGATAATGCCAGGGGATATTTCTCAAGGGGAAAACCCCAAAACATTAGAGGGAGAGGCAGGGGAAGAAACCCTGCAGTAAATATGGCAAAATCAGTCACAATTGAGGAAGAAGAAGTTGAGGACGAAAACATTGAGGTATGTTTAAATTCTGAGATTAGCAAACCATTAAGAGGACTGAATTCTAAAGATGATATGTTTGTTTTAGATTCAGGAGCTGAAAGATCAGTGATTAAGAATGCTAAAAATCTCAAAGACAAAGTGAGTAAAGGATCCAGTTATGTTCAAATGGGAGATGGCAACCTGCAAAAGGTCGAAGTAGCTGGGATCTTAGAGATCTTTGACTTATCTGGAAAGCCAGTAGATTTGAAAAATGTTTTGTGTGTTCCCTCAATAGTTAGAAATCTGATTTCTATCAGTCAACTTGTTGATCTTGGTTATAAAGTATGCTTTGAGAAACTTGAATGTAAGATCTACTTGGAAAATACATTGAAATTTTTGGCAAAAAGAGTAGGAAACTTATTTGCTCTCAATAATACAAAGTGTGATGGCTCAATCAATCTTGTGACAGCTGCAACATTCAGAAGATGGCATGAGAGGTTAGGACATACCAATATTAACAACCTCAAATACATGGCCAAGCACAATATGATTCTGGCTGAAGAAGATAAGGAAAATGAATTCATGTGTGAAGGATGCATGTTGGGGAAGCACACAAAACTGAAATTTGCAAAATCGAACAAGAGGGCTAAAGAAATTCTTGAATTAATACATACTGATCTCTGTGGTCCAATAAATGTTACAGGTCTGACTGGAAAGAAATATTTTATTACTTTCATAGATGATTTCTCAAGAAAAACCAAGTGCTACTTATTAAGGCATAAAGATCAAGCTTTCTCAGCATATAAGCTTTTTGAACAGGAAGTTGAAAGGCAAACTGGAAAACAAATTAAATGTGTTAGATCTGACAGGGGTGGTGAGTTTTTATCAGGGGAATTCAACAATCATTGCAGAGAGCATGGAATCAGAAGGCAACTGACTTGTAGATTCACTCCTCAGCAAAATGGCATTGCAGAGAGAAAGAACAGGACCATCCTCAATGCTGTTCGATCCATGCTCAAGCAATCGGTATGCCTAATTTTACGTGGGAAGAAACATTAAAACAGTAGTACTTTTGCAAAATAAGCTTCCATCTGTCAGTATTCAAGGGAAAACACCTGAAGAGATGTGGAGTGGAAATATTCCTTCTTATGAGATGTTCAAAACCTATGGATGCCTAGGATATGCTCACATTCCTAAGGAATTAAGGAAGAAACTAGACAATAGGGCCATTAAATGCTACTTGGCAGGATATGATGAGCAAGCAAAGGCTTATAGGATATATGACCCTGAAAACAGACAAATTATCATCAGCAGAGATGTGGTATTTAATGAGCATGAGGTCTATAAAAACAAAAATAAAGTACAACAGGTTACATTGAATAAAGATGTCAATTGTTCAAGTGATGATTTGTTAAAATCAAATAGCTTGAATGATGTTGATGATGATAATGACCTGGCAGCCAATTTCCAGCAAGATACAAAGGCAATAGATGCAGATCATAATGAGATAGAAAAGGAGCAGGGAACACAAGAGGAAGGCAACACTCAAACAGACAACTCTGATGATGTAGAGATTCAGCAGGATAGAAGGAAAAGAAAAACAGAACTAGAAAAATTAAGAGAGACAATGGAGACAATGGACATAAACTCTGACATGTATGGCAGAATGGATCATGGCAGGAGCAGAAGGTTGCACAAAGAAGATGTAGACATCCATCAAATCATGGCAATTCTTGACCCTGACTTACCACAGTCCTATGAGGAAGCAATGGATTCTGAGCATGCAGAACAATGGAAGGAAGCTATGATGGAAGAACTTTCAGCATTCAAAAGAACTCAGACTTATGATGTAGTGAAAAAACCTGAACAGAAAAATGTTGTGGGCAGCAAGTGGCTATAAAAATCAAAAGAGGCATTAATGGTGAAGAAAAATTCAAAGCAAGGCTGGTGGCACAGGGATTTACACAAAGGAAAGGGATAGATTATGAGGAGACATTCTCCCCTATTGTAAAATTAACAAGCATCAGAATTCTCATGGCATTTGCCAATGCAAATAATTTAGACATGCATCACATGGATGTAAGCACAGCATTTTTAAATGCAGAGTTGAATGATGATGTCTACATGAAACAAGCACCAGGATTTGAAGCTCCAGGGGAAGATAAGGTATGGAAACTCAACCGTGCTGTGTATGGCCTTAAACAGTCTCCCAGAATGTGGTACCAATGTATAGATAAATACCTTCTAGAGCAAGGCTTCACAAGGTTTTTGAATGATGTAAATTTATATATTCTCAATAAGGGAGGTCAGTTTTGTATACTGGCATTGTATGTTGATGATAACATACTAGTACCAAGCAATATGGAAATATTAGACCACTGCAAACAGATTCTCACCAGCAGATTTAAAATGACAGATCTCGGGAGACTTAAGAAGTTTTTAGGCATGGAAATATCAAGGAATAGAGAAGGAAAACTTCTGAAAGTCTCTCAGACCAGCAACATCTTAAGCATGCTTAACAGATTTAATATGCTTGATTGTAATATTGCAAGGACTCCCATTGTTCAAGGTTTGAAATTATCCAGTAATGATAGTCCTAAAACTCATGATGAGCTGATGGAAATGGAGAAGATTCCATACATGGAACTTATTGGCTGTTTGCTTTACATATCCAACCGCAGACGAGACCCGGAAATAAGCGTTCTGATCAACTTACTTAGCAGATTCAAGAATAACCTGTGCAAACAAAGATTGGACCATAGCAAAAGAGTATTGAGATATTTAAAATATACTCAAGATCGAGGATTGACATTTAATAATGATGATTTAGTGCTAAAAGGATATCTTGTCGCGGTAGATGGGGCGATGATGTTGATACAAGGAAATCCATACGGATTTTGTTTAATGTTAGGAGGAGCTGCAATAACTTGAAAAGAAAAAAGCGGTCAAGTGTTGCCATGTCAACTGGAAAGGCGAGTACAATGCTACAA
Source organism: Isoetes taiwanensis (assembly GCA_021234155.1). Lineage (NCBI taxonomy): Eukaryota > Viridiplantae > Streptophyta > Lycopodiopsida > Isoetales > Isoetaceae > Isoetes > Isoetes taiwanensis. The sequence continues at coordinate 2,892,306 of JAJEKV010000080.1, read as the reverse complement.
CACTTGCTGCTAAGGAAATAATGGGTCAGAAGATTACTTGATGAACTAAAGGTGTTTCAGAAATTGCCTACCATATTGTATTCTGACAGTATGAGCTGCATTGCAATCACAAAGAATCCAGTTTTGCACCAAAGGACTAAGAATATTGAATTGCATATTCATTTTATTAGAGAAATGGTTGCCAAAGGTGTGGTGACAGTTGAATACATCTCTACACATGAGCAGATTGCTGATATATTAACCAAAGGCCTATCAGAGATTAAGTTTCAGAAATTTAAGAATCAGCTGGGAATCCAAGAATGTAATGACAGCAATGAAGTTAGCAGGAACACAATAGCAATGAAGTTAGCATGAAAGGGGAATGAAGGAAATTCATGCTAACTACTGAGCACAGCTATGGCAAAAGAACAGAGGGGAATTCCAGATTCTTAAACCTAATGAGTGCCATATGAATGTGGTAAGTTCAATTAGGTTGATTGAAAGGCAAGGGTCACATGCAATGGTTTAGCAAGGGTTCGATCTTACAATGGTTGAAACGTTTATATGGTTAATGCACTTAAATTATTGTGAGATAAGGATTGGGCTATCTCGGTCCAATACGTTGGAGCCAAACCCATGATTCAAATTATGGAAACCTCCTGCTATGAAGGAGATACTCCCAGCTATGCACTGAGCGGCCGGATCTGGCCGAAGCGGCCGGATCCTTGTAAATAAAATGAAGAAGAAGTTTATAATGAAATAGACAGATGATTGAGCTGTTCTAGGGGAACAGGCTTGTGCTATCGAAGACCCCATTGTAAATCCAAGTTTGATGTTTTATTCTTGCATTTACGTTATTGAATGATTGAAGAGTTGATACTTCAAAGGTTGCATTGATATATTAATATATCTTGGTTTACCTTGTGTCTCTAGTTGACATAAAATCATAAACAATCAATCTCTATTTCTTCACTAATGACTGCCGTAGCAGATAAATTTACTTGGTGCATAGAGGTAGGCAATATCCACCCTGGGTCTAGCACAAATCACCTCAAGGATCTGTGCCTGTACTTTGCTGAGCCCGGGACTCGGAGGACACAGAATGCAGGTATAGCAATCGACATGTCTGTGAGCACTGAGTTTGCCAACGAGATAGAGGTGGTCGTAGAGGACGTGCTTGATAAGTCATTTCAAGGATACAGGTTACCCTTTGGGACTTACAATCCTCAGCTAATGCATGCAAGCATCACCGAGGCTTCACATTCGTGTCAGGCCAAGGGCTGGGTCCTGTCTTCTTACGAAAGCCTAGAGAGATCAGGACTCACCAAACGGGGAGATATTTTAGATGGATTTAATACAGTTAGACAGTGCATACTTGATCACAAACAAAATCGATCAAAGGCCCTTTACACAGAGTATCATGGGAAGAGCCAGCCAAAGGTCTATGACACGGCGTGGTTGAGATCACGTTATGGAGTTCCTAAGAAGGGGTGGACTTTAAGGGGGGAGAGAAACCCGCAGCCGTGTCATGAGAAAAAGGTTCCTAAGAAGAAAAGATCGGACACATCAACTCCAAAACTTATTCTTGGTGGTATGGGAAGAACATCACGCTTGGGACCTTAGCATTAGATCGAGGAGGTATCACGGCGGTCCCCACCCGAGAAAAGCAAGGAAAAGCGAAGTCGGATTGCGAGGCAATAGCTTCCTCGTCTAAGAAAAGAAGAGACCCTACTCCACCATCAACATCCAGGTGCATCCGATGGGGGTGGGGCCGACTCTGAGCTCAAGGGAAGGCAGCAGGCAAATTGTGAAGTGCTCGACATCTGGCGTGGGCGTTGACTCAAGAAAGCAAGCGTGAGCTGTCCCAAAACTGCATTGATCAACATTAAGCGGGGAAAGGATCTATCCTCTTGGTGTTGAATTGAAATAGAGGTGGATATCTTCAAAATGCATCGGGCACACTGCAAATATGACTGCGCAGGGTCATCGATCTAGAACATGTTGATACACTCTATGAATCATTTATTAATGTGCGGATGCATCCACCTTGTGCGGATGTTGTACCCTTTGATCCGATCCACTGGGCGTACCTTTGAAGTGGAAGAAGGCCGCCGATTTGGACAATGCACGAATTACGGATTGTAAATGGCAATCACACTACTGCAGTTGCCCAAATTCTTATCAACGAGCGTTGGAATGGGTAAGGCCGAGAAAGGGCTCATCGAAAGATCTTATCTTTTTCTTCTCGCCAAAAGAAAATGTCGTGTCTTTGGCGGGAACCTCACTCCTCTTGAATATGTGAAGGTCAGCCAGGAGAGCAACGATATCACCAAGAATACTATCCATCAGGATGTCTACTTCGAACAAATACAGCAGCTTAGGAATCAATGGGCATTCTATGGAAAGTCGAAGAAAGGAAAGCGCGGACTATCCCAAGATAGCACATATTCAGTAAGTCATTTCTAATTGTGGATGCAGTCTGTTTTTTTTCATAAATCTTAGCGGGCGTAGCATGTGAAATTGCATTCCCTTGGCCATCAAATCGGGCGGGCGCCCAATTTGGGAGGCCTCCAATGTGCACTCATCATGTATCTTGCAGCGTCTTGGCTATGAAATTGGGCGGGCGCCCAATTTCAACCTACCCTATGTGCATTAACCATGCTGAATTGCATCCCCTTGGCCATAAAATTGGGCGCCCGCCCAATTTAGGAGACCTTCCAGCATATGAAATTGGGCGCCCGCCCAATTTCATAGCCAAGGATACTACATGACACATGTTAAATTGCATCCGCTTGGGTATGAAATTGGGCGGCCGCCCAAATTGGGTTGGCCTCCCATCTGAACTCACCATGTCACTTGTAGCCACTTGGCTATGAAATTGTTAGCCAATTTGGGTTAACCCATGTGAATATAGCATGTTAAATTGCATCTCCTTGGCTATGAAATTGGGCGGCCGCCCAAATTGGGTTGGCCTCCCATATGAACTCACCATATCACTTGTAGCCACTTGGCTATGAAATTGGGCGGGCGCCCAATTTGGGTTGGCCCCATGTGAATATAGCATGTTAAATTGCATCTCCTTGGCTATGAAATTGGGTGGGCGCCCAATTTGGGCTGGCCCCATGTGAATATAGCATGTTAAATTGCATCTCCTTGTCTATGAAATTGGGCGGACGCCCAATTTGTGATGGCCCTCATGTGCATTGCATGTTAGCTTGTGCATTGCTAAATTTTGAGACTGTATATTTCAAATACGCTAAGTTTACTATCTTTGTCGAGGATTGGCTCGCTATAGCCAAAGCAGAACATTGAAGAAGCTTAGCATGCGAGACTCTGATTACTTCGGTGTACTTGGATGAAACTTGGAATATGTGCCTACAAGTGGCTCGGTTGTTCTATGAAGACCATCTAAAAAGATGAATTGGGTGAGACAATAGTGGTAAAGGACCGGTGAGAATGTTCACGAATAACAAGTGTACCAAACCTTTAAAGTCCATGCATCCAATGGATCGCAAAGACTTTTGACAGAGATTATGACGGCCACCACGTACATAAAGACCACCAAAAATTATCTTTGGAAGGCGTGTGATGAAAATCCGTGCAGGTAATTTGAAGAAGATTAGCACCATCGGCGTGCACTCCTTAAATATCTCAAAGATGTAAAGAAGCTTCATGTTGACAACATAATGATTTGAGAAAATTCATCCTATATTCACGGAGAATTTGATGTTAATGTTCGCCAGCGATGTAGGTGATTGGGTTGATAGCGCAAGGAGGCGAGAAAAGCTTAACCTTCCAAAGGCTCTTATCCACGAAGGTTGATGAGTATCTGCGTGGACGGTGGAAGAGGGATCAAAATCATTCAAATGCTACCGTGTCGAGTCCTCTCCGGGATGTCGGGTTGATGTGGTCAATACCTCCGCTTTCGGTTTGTTGGATGTGATTTCAGAAATATCAAGAAATGGAGCATGGAGGATTACCGAAGTTCTTGGACCGGTCGGTGTGCTTACGGACCAGCAATTATATTGGATCCACGATCTTTATCGGTCCGGTCGTTTGAGTGAATGCTTGTCCGCCATGAAGACTATAGGCGGGGGTAGTCGTGTATGGGTGGGAGCGTACCATGATCCTAAAAAGAGAAACCCTTCCTCTCGTGTTCAAGGCCGCAGACTCGTTACGGGTAATGTATGTGGCGAGAGACCAAGCAACCGCCCTCGCAATGAATGACGAATCTATGCTTCAACGATGCGGACCATCCTCAAGAGTATTGAAGTTCCCGCAAAGACTTGAAAGAAGTGGAGGACATAGAGAAGAACCTACCCGATCATGAGTCTTGCAGCGGGTAACATGATTTAAACCGTGGTCTGCGTCTATTTCTTTTCAATGCCACTTATAACGGTGGTGTACTTTACTTTGCGAGATCTTGGTTGTATCGGCCTTGGGGTGACAAGAGTGTGGCAGGAGGCGCGGGTGCCCTTTTGCCACATCAACCCGCGCCTTTTGCCACATCAATTAGATTCCAGGACATGCACATACCTTGTCCAGGAAATTTATGCTTGAGGGATGCGGTGTTCTTGATTTCTTCTCACGGAGGATCCTTTAGCCGTGCAAGACTATGTGCGAAGGGTATAAAGCCCGCCTTTGAGAGTGATGAGAATATATGCCTTTAAACTTACTCGGATTTTTGATCAACTCGAAGTAATCTTTGGATGAGAAGAAATCGAGAGCCCGTGCATTGCAAAAATAGCGAGAGGGTAAAAAAGAAAGCAAAAGCGGCTCCAAGGCAAGTCTTTGTAGTGTCCATTCCTCCACCTCCTTGTCCATTCCCCGCACAAACGGTGCAAGAGTTGCAATCCACTCTCCGGTTGTCTAAAGATTCTCTCACAGACCATTTGAGAAAGGTTGCAGGTTTTGGAGCAAAGGACATGTCTTTCTTTAGAAAGAAGAAGGATAACATTAATGCTTTGGCGGGCACTACAATAGTGTGCACCCAAGATGTGATCGAGGGTAGCTCGAAGTTTACGCAGCTACTCCTCAAGGATCGAGAACCTTCTGTTGTCTTGGAGACACAAGAAGCTCAACATGTGGACCCGCTACCATCAGAGCAAGAAAAGGATGTCCAAAAGGAGAAGGAAGTTGAGAAGGAGGACGAGGAAGTTGAGAAGGAGGACGAGGAAGATGAGAAGGAGGATGATGTTGAAATGGAAATTGAGAAGGATGCTCCTGACGCTACACTAACCACTGAAGAATTCCTCGCCCAGATGGAAGATGAGAAGGAGGATGATGTTGAAATGGAAAATGAGAAGGATGCCAGATGGAACTCCTTAAGCAAGCGGCACAAGCAGGGGGAGAAGAAAGCGAAGCTGCTCACACAACTACGTCAACTGAAGGGGTGGACCCTTAAGCACAAGGAGTATGTTTTGCTAGCACAGGTGTGCAAATTGGGCGGGCGCCCAATTTCGCATCTCTGATACTCTGTGTACATGTCTTTAGATTGAGCACAGGGGTGCAAATTGGGCGGGCGCCCAATTTCGCATCTCTCATTCTCAGTGTATATGTTTTTAGAGTGAGCACGGGGGTGCAAATTGGGCGGGCGCCCAATTTCGCACCGCTGTTACTCCCTATATAGGTTTTTAAAATGCTTATGTACATTGACCAAGAAAATAAATACATGTCGAAAATTTTGGGTATACATTTCCAATGTTTGGTATTCTTTTAGATAAAGAAAATACATAGGTCTTACAAGACATGGCTAATTCAACACAAACATACTAGATAATAGACAACATATAATAGAAAAGACCAAAGCTTCACTCTATGCCCACTTCAACCTCAATAACATCCTCCAGATCGAACTCATCAATATGACTTCGACTGAACAGATCCAGCCAGTCATCCAAGTTTTTGAGAGAGTGATCACTGCTGACGATGAGCTTGGTTACCAAACCTTCGATTTGTCTTCTTTGCTTCTTGTAAAGCTTCTTAAACAGAGGTCGGAACGTGTTGTGCATCCAAACGTCCTCCATTTTCATTGACCTTTTTGATTGCCTTTGCCACGTAATAAAGCGTTTCAAAGATATGAGGCAGTCCTCCAGCTCCACCCTACTGAGTTGTTCCTCGTCGCCATTCCTTATCAACCCATCCCCTTCGAGGAGCTTCTGGAATTGGGCGCTAACTTCTCTCATTCGGATCTGGTTCATCTCGTTTTGTACCTCCAGCTGCAACTGATTCGCCCGGCCTAAGATTGCCTCACTAATATGAGACTGCATTTCGGTGATGGTGTGTCCTCGTCTGCGCCTTGTGTCAACCATTTTGAGGGTCTTGAGATGAATGTAAGAGAGCGAATGAAGGTGCTTGCACGAAGAGATAGAATGAAGAGACGATGGATCTAGTACCACCAGAGCAAGATAAGGAGGTTGAGGTTGAGAAATCTCCTCTTGAGATGAATGTAAGAGAGCGAATGAAGGTGCTTGCACGAAGAGATAGAATGAAGAGACGATGAAGAGACTGGATGAAGGGACCTCCTACATCACCTACTTGCATGATTCCCGAAATTGTGGCTCCTTTTAATAACAAAAAATGACGAAATCTAAAAATTCGCATTGGGTTCCACGACCTGCCATGTCAGCTACCCGCACGGAATCCGAGTTCTTTTTTAAGCAATAACCCTATATTTTCAAGAAAAAATCCTATATTCTCACCACTGGCGCTAATTTGAGATATTTATGGACTTGTGGAAAGTCCATAAATAATGAAACTGTGCTTGTCACTGAAGAACAGACTGATTCACTAAAAAAAATGCCGGGAAAAAAGCATTTATTCACCCTCCATTTTTGCAAACAGAAGCTTCATATAAAAATGTGTTGAGCTCTACTTCAAAAATCATGGCGACTAAGGTATGTTCATAAGCATCTTTGCAGTTGCAAATTAAAGAACTTCCATTGCAATAATCATGGCTCATAAGACCTACCACAAAGACTACTATGACAAAAGCTTCATACAAAAATGTGCCGATCTTCTCCAATCTCAGTGGTGTTGATCATTGCTCTAAATGAATATAATCCGAAGGGTAGAGTGGAAATGGAAGCCAAGGAGTTATTGCCGAAAAGGAATTTAGATAGACAGATCCTTGCTTTATGCTTTATGAATGGCACTGAGATGTCCTCCAGACCAAGACATTTGCAGATAATGGCAAGTAATACTCTATAACAGGAAAAAAACTTCAAGCAGATCGCAGTTACCACAGAGTCTGAGCCCCTTTATTTATGCCCAGTAATATCTGCCCCATTGTTTTGTCTTTTGCCTTGCCATGCTCTAAACCGTAACAACCTCCTTTAGTTCTTTCCAATGATGATTAACAATGCAAAAAACAGAAAGAATTTAATTAAAAGCTATGACATGGCACTAAGACTACACTCATGCAAATTATGGTACTATAATTAAATCATTAGACAACTACCTATATATGAGCACAAAGGAGTGATTGCATATGATTCCTGGCAATAGAATCCCCAACAAATGCTACAGTCTTGCCTTTCATCTTATCAAAGAAGGATGAAGCATTAAAGCGGGGTAACTCACAATCTGTTGGTTTCCATCTCCCATGCAGGTAGGTTATATCTGGCCTCCCATTTCTCATGCAATTTTGATGATCTTGAATGTGGAATTTGTATAAGTAGATGTTGTCCTCTCACGTCCACACATCTTTGGAGATATCGCATTCCCCTGAAAAAAAATTGTGCTTCATCAATAGTATGTATAGAAAGACAAAGAAAACATGCCTAACAATAAAACATAAAAGTAGATTTTATCTCAAAGCTGGGGACAATCTATTTTGTATGGTTAGCAATAATTATTATACATCCAGATGCTTCTTAGCTTCAGAATGTTTACATTACAATCGTCAAAATCATTTACTGCGGGGAAGCTTACCTGTTCTGCAATTTGAAACATGTTGATAGTATACCGATTGCCCTATCTTAGAATCTAAACATGAAGAGAAGGGAATCTCAGAAGAAAAATAAGCGACATTGCTTGTCCATTGAGGAAAAGCATACAACAAATAGAGCCCATGATGGCTTCTAAAGGAAGCAGAACGATCAAAACCCAGAATATAATGACATTTTTATTAAAAAAGGGCCTCTTGCATAAGAAAGTCCGATCTGCAAAGCAGCTATTGTCTCTACACTCAAGCTGTCAGATAATTGTGTCCACGGTACATGGGTTTGACTTGCATGAATCAGGACCACAAATTTGTTCCACTGCTTTTGAATAAGAAAGATATTTGCCTTAAAGGTATTACTTCAGAAATCAAGCAAACTTCTACAAAGCCTTGTTACCTGCAAGAAATTTAAGGAAAATGCTGGTACGTGCTTGTTAAACTTACAAGTTTTACTAAGAAAACTGAAAAGAGAAGATTGCACCACAATACAAGACACTTCTATTGAATGAATCGTGTTACAATATATAGACCATAAAAGATATTTTTATGGTAAAAGGTGAAAGCTATAAGGAGCTCTCGTTGCCTTTTTATAAAGGCACGCTGCCTAAGAATAGGCAGCTTTGCTAACACCCCACCTGCGACTTTAGTCTTTCACCAAATAAAATATAGAGAAATATTGTGTCTAAGAAAGAAGACCAAATATTGCAACTCATAGATAATCTCCCCACCTGCAAATTTGGTCTCGCACTCGGATGAAAAAAAACCTTTGGTGGTCACAAAGGAAAAAACCCGAGTGCTACAATCTTCTAATATTAGTTGGACAATATTCCAACTTAAGTACGCGCTTTGCAACTTCAAGCTTAACATAATGATAATGTAACTCGATGTGCTTGGATTTGAAAAGCAGAAAAGCTATAACACTTTGGTTATCACACATAAGTATACTCGGTCCATCCTGAACCTGTCTTAAGCATTCTAACAAGCGTCGCAACCAAACAAGTTCGCGGCTCGCCAAAGATGCAGCAACATATTCTGCTTCAGCAGTAGAAAGTGAAACACATCATTGTTTCTTACTCATCCAAGACACTAGAGATTTTCCTGAAAGCATTTAAACCTTCTTCATCTCGTTTAACCTGTATACCTAAACATGAGTATATTTCCCCATGCCAACCATCTCAAATGCAAAAGATAGTCTCCTCTTGATAGCCAAAATTGTGTCACCCACATAAAGCGTAATCACCATAAAATTTTCTTGAGAACATCTTATATTCACATAGAAACCTGCAAAACTTAGCTCTAAAAGTTTGTCTTAAACTTATAAGATGCACTCGCAAGTATCCTTTTCCAACAAACGCCTCAATATCTTCCACTTTTGGATGTAAAGACCCAGTATCCACATTAGGAATTAGGCTATCAAGTATCTCAGAATCGAAAATTTTGAACATTCGGTTTGACTCCTGTCCATAAAGGAGTTACGCCTTTCAAAGAAGAAGTTATTGTTCAATTTTGCACATAAACAACAGTAGCCACAGCTTCTGCCCAAAATGACTTATCCAAGCCAGCATGAATAAGCATACATCGAACAACATTGATTATTGCACATTCTTGATACTCAACAATGCCATTTTGCTGAGGAGAATCAGTGATAGTAGGCTCACAAGCTATACCATGCACAAGGTAGTAGGCCACATGTACCAGCATGCACAAGCTCAAACTGAGCAAGCAAATCAAACTGAGCGACAAATGCTAGCAATACTCTCAAGCTTCCATATGCCAATTTCTGGCTTGTAATGAAGACATAGCCTCTTTCACCATAACCAGATCTGCACTAGTAGCTAAAGCTTCATGATATTTCAAGATCTGTCTGGTGGGCTTCTATTGCCTTCATATCAGAGTCACATCTATTAGACCATCTGGTGGGCTTCCATTGCCTTCATATCAAAGTCACATCTATTAGACCATCAAGATCCTCATCAGTGCCATCAAACAAATCAAACTCCTGTACAAAATCATCTTCCACTTCAGGATTTACAAGCTCATTCCCAACATGCGGATGTAAAGATGAACAATTTGAAGATGAGGAGGTCTATTATCCACATTAGGATTTAGCGACTTTTGTTCCATATTAAGCTTCCTAAGCTAAATTGCACATTTGCCTTTCGCATTGAAAGGACGGCGATGTTGCTTCCCAACAGCACATGCCTCACACGTTGCTTGAAGGCGATGTTGCTTCCCAATAGCACATGCCTCACACGTTGCTTTGCAATAGCACACACTGCACATGTTGCTTTCCAATAGCACATGCCTCATATACATCCATTGACGCAGTACTTCTCAATGATAGACTGTCAACAGTTCTATCAGAGGTCATAATAACATATCCACATACATCTATTGATGCAATACTACTCAATAACAGAACATCATCATTCTATCAAAGATTATAGAACGCTAGACCATCAACAATTGCAATTTATAGTATTTACATCAACTAATACAGATATCTGTCATAATCGTCCAGATATAGCTCAAATGAAGTTTCCAATATTAATACTTCATGTAACACTCAATTAAATCATCAAGCGTATGCAACATTGCAATGTGCATCATATAATACCATTTCAATCATCATGAAATATCTTCAAGCACGTGCAATGCTAAATATCCTATTGATAGGTTTAATACGCATGTTATGCAAGTTTTTATCAATCAAAAGCATGATTCCAATGAATCTATAATGTAACCCATTTCAAAATACAATTGTAATTACTTGCAAAGAAAACCCTATAAGGATACTAGGTATATAGGTAGAATCGGTATAACATCATCAAGACTTAAAGGAAAAGCTAGACAAAAATTGAGTTTCAACCCAAACTCGAACATGGGTCTCTGGGGCAACAGGCTATCACCTTAACCAACTAATCCATCAATGGGTCTAAAACGAGTTGTGAAATATAAATAATGAACGATACAAATGAGTTTCAGAGGGTTAAACAGAAGCTTTTTTCTTGAGAGGCGGGCGGACCCTAGCGAGATATGGGAGAAACTCAACATAGAAGGAGCAGAACAGGCCGGAATTGGTAAAACACAAGCTTTTCCATGGTAGTTAGAAGTTAGCAGTTATTCGTTAGCTAACGGCTAACGCGAAAATAACGTATAACGAGTTATGAGCCAAGGTGATAACGTGTTATTTTGGGGCGAGAAAAAAAAATTCGAATTTTAACAAATTGAAACTTGTTATTGACTAATTCGAGCATGCTGAATTCAAATATGGAATCAGAATTTTGAACAGACTACTCTAACCTGCTGAAACTTCATCTTAGTACCCAACAAAAAGACGAATGATCACAAAACAAGATTCTCCATGAAGCATGAGTCGAAACCAAATGTTGCCTGCAAAAGATCGACTACTAAGTGAATAAAAAAAAACAGGCCACTTTTGCAATGAGCATTTATCCAAATAGATTTTACCCATATCCAGAAGAAGAAGGCGGGTTCAAATGCATTACGCCAATTGAGAGGAGTCGATCGGGGATAATCCACAGGCACCATTGTTCACCAAGACGGTCTTCTCTATGTTCGGATGAATAACGGACCTTACTTATCTTGCAAAAATGAATCGAAAGCGTTAGGGTGAGTAAGCTATCAAGTAGTAGGAGTGAGTTGAGTAGTACTTTCAATCGAGTAGTAGCGCTGCTGCACTGCATGACAGAGTTACATGAAGACAGAGTTACTTGCATTGCATTAATATAAGCAGCTTTATGCAAGGAGATCCAAGTTACTTACAGAGATTCATTCATGCATATAAGCCGGTAGGTCGAAGACAGCGGGAAAGCATTCAGGCCGTTTGCAAACAGAGCCGCCAAGAACACGGACGACAAAAAAAAAACAGGGAAAAATTGGTCGAAAAAATCTGGACCCAAAATAATACGTGATTTAACGTTATTTTGAGAGATAACGAATCACGCGTTATCCCCAAATTGATCACGCGTGATCTTCTAACCATGGTCTTGAGTCATATCCAAGCTCTGAGTAGATCCTGCACAAAAGATTAGGGTCTGATGGCTCATCCGGTTTTACGCGATTTGGAAACCTGGGGAAATACCATCGCCGTGATTAAACCACGATTCTTGAGTAGCTAGCGGATAACTAGATGGAAAACCAACAACAAAAGCGGCATTCTTTCCACGACTAAGACTAATTAGCAAGTAACAATGGCGGCCGGGGCCATCCGCAGTTCCTTTGGATTTGGCAACAAATGAACTAAGCGATAAGCGTTGATGTCTTTCAAATGATTCGCAAAATCTAAAACTTACGGAGCAGGCTACTTTGATCTATAGCTCTGATACCATGTTAAACTTACAAGTTTTACTAAGAAAACTGAAAAGAGAAGATTCACAATACAAGACACTTCTATTGAATGAATCGTGTTACAATATATAGACCATAAAAGATATTTTTATGGTAAAAGGTGAAAGCTATAAGGAGCTCTCGTTGCCTTTTTATAAAGGCACGCTGCCTAAGAATAGGCAGCTTCGCTAACAGTGCTTAATATGAAGAAAATGATCCATTAAATGTATCTGCTGCGATGGGACGATGAAAACCAAAAGACACAGAAGATGTCATGCACAAATCGTCATGGTACTTTGATCAAAGGCAGACTCATCGACCTCTTATCTCTGAGCTCTTCTTGGAAGTCATTGCCGGACAATAGCCGCCATAGCCAATGCTCAGAACAAGGCATAGAACAGGGCCGTCAAAGGCCCTTTTTTTCATTTTTCATCTTTTTTTCTTAAAGCCCCTATTTTTTCCCCCCGACCAAAAATATGTGGCATTGGCAAGCATCAACCCGAATATGCCTAAGACATCTTGCCCATGAGAGTATTTCATAGTTTCCCAATGAAAATTCGAAGGCAGGAGCATCCACCTAGCATCAACGAACTATAGTTAGGATTTAATTAGGACTAGTAACGGTGCCCAGCGTTGCTGGGCATATGTTGAGTATCTATAAATGATAAGGTAGCAATGAGCCGAGCTGCTACTCACCTATAGATTATCCTTTCATTTAGTCTCTACCTTGCTTTCCAATTCATCCCTCTCTTAGAAGCTGCTGCATTCCTGTTCCTGAGCCTAGAATAGCTTGATGCATTGGCAAAGTTTCTTAATGTCTTTCATCTTTGCTTACTCTTAACCGAGGCTAAGGATTTTTTAATGTCTTCCATGTTTGCTTGCCTTTAAACGAAGCTGGTGAGCAACCTTGGGTGAGTGGTTGCTAGGCTTTCGTAGAAAAGATATTCCACATAAAGGGCATATAAATGTTTGGTGACTCTTGAAATACGATATACATTAGTATTTTGTTGGGCATTCAGAGTTGGTATGCTATAAGAAGCACATCATCCTTAACTTGGGGCTAAATATTTCGGTTGGTGTTAAGTGTTAAAAGTAGAGCAAACTTGGAAAGAAGCAACCCCAAAGATAATAAGAAAATGTGCTAGCAAAGCTAAAGGTTGCACAAATTAAGATTATATACATATGATTTTAGATATTTGCCTCTATAGTGCAGTATTATGCAAAAATGGGTTATCATTATTAAGTGACCCCTTTTAATTCATATCCTGTTCATGCATATGCTCTCAGATGCACAAAGCTTTTTCATTTTGATTGCAATGGTTAAATGCTTATTCATCTCCACTTCTCCACGTTCAACTCCACATTTATACGAATAAAATGTGCAAATTTCTCAAAAACATACATTCATCAACGTACAAAATTTGTAAGAACGTCTTGTTAAACATGTACAGAAAATCCATCTTCTAAGATATTGCAAGGCCATCAAAACATCAATCATAAAAACATCAACCATATTTAACACTTACATTTCGGCTTCATGTGGTTCATGCCTTTGATATGCTTCAGGATTCTCTAAAAGGTTTTCATGTGTCAAATGCAAGCAGAGAGATGTGACAGAAAATAGAATTTATATGCCATAGATGACATACAACTGCACCTGTTAGAGATTTGTTGAGCGCTGCAAAAGATACGATTCTCTCAACATTTGCATTTGTAAGGCATCTATAGAATATGCTTACCAGCACATAGACTTGGCATCATAGACTTGGCATCATGGGAGATGCCATGGTCCCTGCAAGCAAATAACAATTAGATATTAATAAGTGAAGTTAATCGATACTTCACATAAACATCATGTGCAGCCTGTAGTAAACATAGCCTAAGAGAGAAACCATACAGAATGGAGCTGGAGCAGACCTGTACTTCCTTCTATTAAATCAGTCATACATTATGGATAGGGAGCAAGGCCAAAGGATCAGAGACATATATCAATGCTGTGGCATAGAAATAAACACGACCAGATCCAGCATGCTTTGGTGGTTTTGTAAACCCCAATACCAAATGCCAGTAATTTTTCCAAATGTTGAAGCCCATCCAGTAGCTCCCTAGAAGATAAGCCATTGGGTTAAATTCTGGACAAAAGCATAGAACAAAGAACCAAGAAATTTACCTCTAATCAGGGCATCCCTGCTTCAAATCTGACCATACCTCAACCATATCTTGCTGTTTCCATCCAAAATCCGGCTGCCCATGCAAATTTGGGTGCCCATGCTCCAAATCCGGCCGCCTCTGCTCAAAAACCCGGCGCCTTTGCTCATGCCACCTTCTTACGCTTGAAATCTTCGTTCCTCTGCGATTTCATGGCCCGGCCGGCCCACATCAAATCTGGCTGCCTTGCCTCGAATCCGACTCCCTTGGCTTAGAATCCGGTGCCTCCGCTAATACAATCGCTGCTCTGGTGCAAAATCCGCTACCCAGTTGCCCCTTTGCAAATTTCGGCAGCCCCTTGGCTCCAATCCGGCTTTTTTTTGTTTTGGCTGCTCCTGCTCTATGGCTTTTACACCCTGGCTGCCAAATCTCATAGCCATCTTGCCGGCCTGCTCAAACCCGGTAAATGGATCTACCTCGGTAGGGATTAGCTCCTTCCCCACCTTTCGCCATGAAGGAGAAACCCTAAAGAAAGGTAAGCTGAAAGAAAAGGTGGAGATGATGCCACGTGTCTACAAAAATCCAAACCGTCCAATTCAAAGTGTCGTTCAAGACAGACATACATTAAAATTTTATAAAATTTTATAATATAGGATGTTGCCGCCAAAACTAGGGGTGTTTTGTTAATTTTAGCAAAACATAAGGGTATTTCACAGTTTTTCCATTTTCATTCTACCTTCACAGTTTTTCCATTTTCATTCTACCTTCATAGAGCAAAAATACAACAGCAGCGTTATGTTTAATGCTCCATGTGCAGCTACAATCTCCAGGGGAAGATGAGACTATTGCCATCGATGATGTGTATGCAGTGTTAATTATGTTTTAACATTGTTGTTAGTAGAAATTCGGCCAATATACAAGTTCTCAAAATTATGGCGATGCTGTAATCGTATTGAATTTACATGAAGTACAAAAACTACCCAACAAAAGCCATGCAGATAATCATTGATGCTTTATCTCTTTCCAAAATGCGAATCTAGCAGAAAATCTGACTACCTACAATGAAAGCGTTCATCCAATCTAAGTTAACCACAAGAAAGCGTTACGAATCGACCACGAAACATTCTTGCTGAACACAGAGAGAAGGTGATTTCCTGATTCAACTACAAGCTGAAGAAACGTGATTCAAAATCAAGCTGAAGAAACACAAGTACACAAAAACCTTGATTAACAAGACAAATTATACGGTATACACATAACGCTACTTATAGACAAACTGCATAATTATGGAGGATAGAAAGGCTAGCCACAGCGGCCAAAGTTGCAGCCACAGCGGCCCCACTGCCAGCAACATCGACCGCCGGGTCGATTCCAGCCACCACCACAGCCGCCCCAACGGTAGCAGCACCACCGCCCTCCGCCGCCGTATTCAGGCCCGCCACCAAAGCCAGGCTGGCGGGGTTCTGCCTGCGCCGCTGCCGCTGCCAGATTCATGGCCACCACCATCACCATCATTATACACACCACCATCACAATCCGCGCCATCTTCGATCCCCACAGTAATGCCCAAATGCCTTCTCGCTTCCCGTCTTATATCCTCCCATTGCCATTGACCATGCTTTGCCACCTCTTCCTAATGCTACACTTGTCCTTCCCCCACCAAACTACTACTTTGGGAGTCGCTATGTCAACCTACATCTCGTATCACATCACATCCCCGTCCCTTAAAACTACCAATGATGACTCAAAATCCTAATTCCCATTGTATGGCGTAAGTGCGACTTCATGATCAGACTAAGGGTGCTTTCCCATGAGATTGGCGACCTGAAAATCTTGGTCTAGGTCAAAAACCTGAGCGTTGAGAAATGCTTGGTGATTACTTTTGATTCAGGTCAAAAACCTGAGTCTTTGACATTGAGGCGCCCACGGAAACCTACACGCCTTGATCTGGACCTCAAGAAAACCTTGAGGTTAGAGGCCCATGGGAAAGCAATCTAAGACCAAAGACAACATACATTCTCACGTGCATAGTAACCTCCTAGATGAAGGAGGTTACCCGTGGTAAACCCCCAGGCGTTGCCACGAGTAGTGTTAGCCGCGAGTGACATGGTCATATGTGGGTTCGTCAAGGGATCAAACATAGCCATTTGAACAACACAAGCGCGGTTTTGCAAATAAACCAACAAGGTCATTTCCAGGAATTTCTAGGTCCGAATGGGTTATGAATACCTGACCTTAGTCAAATGAGGTTTCCAACCTGAGCTTTAAGTAAAACATTTCTGGCCCAAGTCTAAAACTTTATCGATATTTAGAACAAAATTTGTCGATTTGTTGAAACAACGCTTAAATTTGTATGGATTCAGTCATTCCTTACATGTTGTCATGTTGTTAAATTTCAGGTAGACCGGCTCATGGGAGATCACTCTAAGTCCACAATCCAAAACCATGGACTCATTTGGCTTACCCTACAAGTTCACAATCAGCAAGCTGACACATGTCCAAAATATTGGACATTTTATCCATTTATATTGATGTTGCACATTTGTTCACTCCATTCTTATTTTATAAAATTTGGGCATGCTATATGCAAACTCCAAAAGACACTACACATGGATAGGCCAAATGGTGACTCATTGCGATATCATACACGATTTTAAAGCCAGTGCTCCAACAATTATATTCTTTTGAGTTCTTCTCCATAATAATTATTTATGTAACTTTAATCATATATTATAGTAGGGCAAAGCACAAACCCATCGTTTGCTACAATCGTATAAGTTGGGAGTCATTTGACAGCTTTTATAGAATGGTGTCGAGTTGTTAGTATACAAGGGTCTAGGAACAAAACTTAGAATAAAGTTAGCCATTCAACATTTTATACCGTGTTAAGCTTGGTTACGTTTTCTTACTGCCTAATAAAAGTTGAAGTTGATATGATTGAATATTAATCTGCAGTGTGTAAACAAGCTTGCTCCACAAAACAACCTTCCGTTCACTTGCAACACATACACTCAAATCCTCCGGGCAGCCAAGCACATCATTGTCAATAAGCGGTGGCTTACGTTTGGAGCCAGTCATATGTCGTGGTGGTTTTTAATCGTAAACTGGCAAGCAGTGCCGCCTGGCAATTTGCGGCAGAACAGCCGCTTGATTCCTAGCCACGTTCCTAGGCCAATTCCTTGTAAACATCCCCTGTATATTTCCATTTGTGGCTCATTGTTAAATGCAAGTTTAAGTTTAATAAGTAAATGCCCATATCTATTTGGTAAACCCATAGTATGATGTGCATGTTTAGGTCTCCTAAACCATTGTTTAGTGGAAATTCCACCACTTTTCATAGTTGTTTATATTTCGGACAGTGAACACTAGAAACCAAATGATTCAAATTCCAATAAAATTAGTGTTTCGTCGAAATGAACATCTCTGCAATCAATAAAATAATGCTCGATGGTTTCATCCACATAATCACACTTTAAGACATCCAAGATCTCAAGATCAAAATTGTTAACGACATGATTAACTATAGGTGCTCTATGACTAACCTGCCATACAAGGGTCTTCACTTTAGGATAAAGAGGACTCTTCCAAACTTGTTTCCACAATGATAAAAGTAGTAGCATATCCTACTTTTTTAGCATGTGCAACATCTCATTAGAATGAAGAAGTATATATCAATTATAAAAAATGACCTCTTACCAAATATTCATTCCCAAATCCTCGTCATAAAAGATTCGTGGTTCACTATAAATTCACCAGCAATGGCCTTTGCATATAATGAGATGTTCGTTACAGCCTATTCCCTAATTCTCTCGTCATGGTAGCACAAGTTAGCACAAGTTGAACTTTCTTTTAAAACCTTCTTCAAGACAACAAAAATACCAATCACCAACAAAGTTCACCCCTAGCAATAACCACTTCCTTTAGTTCCGCATATTCATTAGCGAGAACAAAGGTTTCGAGAACGAAATTTCAACCATCTTCAATTTATTGCTATTTTGGGTTTCAATTCTTTTTTTTTAAATGTTTTGCAAAAACTCTTTTGAAAGGTTTGTGTAGAAAATTTTCATGGGCATCTTTTTTTCCTTGAAGGCATGCCACAATTCTTTTTGGCAAAAAGGAGAGGCAAATTTTAAATGGGCTAGGCTTGGCAGATCCATGTCAAAATTGCCTAGTGTTTCTAGATTTGCAAAAACAAAGAACATTGGGTCCTTCGAACTTGATGCATTCCAATAAGATTGCACACTTACTCAGGGCACCATTATGGTAGAAACTATTAGCGTTATGGTAGAAACTACTGCAACAACGTTTGTGAGACTAAAATTCAATGAGGGACTTCAGAAAGAAAAATCAAAGGCAAAAATGCTATCACATTGGATCTCAAAATCAATGGCGCGTTATATAGTGTAAATTTGAAATTTGGATAGGAACGAAAGTTTTTTGAAGATGGTTAAAACTTCGGTCGGAGAATTTGAAGGACCATAAACAAATTGTAGAATGAAATTTTGGGGCAGAGATACATAGAATACATGCAAACTCCATTTGCGGATGCCGCTTTTTTTTCCATAAATTCCAAAGTCACCCCAAAATTTCATTCATTGAAGATGAGGCAACCCATGGTAGCAACCCGGTCTACGATCACGAGCTCATGTTTCTCTCTTGAATGGCTCAAAATTTTATTCAGGCCTTTGCTGGCACAAGTGGAATCCTCCAACCCGCTTGTCTTAATTTTGGCAAGTTGCTCAAAATTTCATTCAGAAATTTTATGGTCCTTCAAATTACTCCTTTGGGTTTTTTTGGTTTTTTTTATTTTGGATTTTCATTCAACCATGTGTTCGATCGACACCATAGGAAGTGGTTTTTTTTTTTTGGGTGAAAAATTTCATTCAATACCAAAAATTTTATGGTCCTTCAAATTACTCCTTCCAAAGTTTTCGGATTTGGATTATCATTAGTTGTTATCTCCAACCACTAAAACAGGCATTCTTCAAGCTCTAAACACAAGATATCCAACTAGAAAAAAGTAACTATAGGAAAGTTTTCGATGTTTAACGTGGCCGAACATCGTCGAAACTCTTCACGTCTGTGCAACCAGAGTCGCCTTGGAGTTTGTGGCCAGCTGCCTATCGTGGTTTAGGAACTTAACCTGCAAGCCATACAGTGGACTTACCAAGTACATATGGACATTTACTCATTAAATTTAAACCTGCACTTGTTTAAACTTAAACCGGCGCTTAATAAAGAGCGACATTGTGTACCAAAAACCCTTACCAAGTGGAAATGGATATATACAAGGGATATTTACAAGGCCACTATATCGCTGTATAGTTTTAACTAAGACCTAAACAATTCACGTCTTACAGCCCCAATGATATCAGAGAAGGTGAGGACACCAAGCAACCATCCGTCCTCATCTGTCACCCAGACTCGATGCACCCAAGAAGTGACCACAGTAGCCATGGCTGTAGCAAGAGGAGTCACTGGCCTGCATGTAACAGGAGGCTTGGCAGGGCTCTGAACTTTATTCACAAATTCCATCACGTTCATGGAGCTCATTCCCTTTATCAGCTCTCCATTCAGACCTCTAAAATCGCTCATAGATAAAGTGCCTACTAATTTTCCTCCTCTTACCCAACTAGGGGATCGTTTAGAGCTTTCCTCTGTTGGACTTACTATTGGAGCTGCATAAAATCCTCCATGTCGCATCATCAATCTCAGTGCATCTATTAGTGCCATATCTGCAGGTAGTGCTAATGCCAGAACATCTGGATGAAGTAATCCCAACTCTGTCAGGGTTTTTCCCACCACTGGTCCCAGGAAATCAGTCTTCTGTACCAGAAATTTTATCATATCTGTCTGTGTTAGCATTCTATATGATGATTCTACATCCTTTAGTTGGAGTGATGCCTGGAGAGTTGATTGTCCTTTTACTGGAACGAGGAACCTGTGCACTCCCTTGCTGAGAGGCTCCATTGCACCTAGCAATCTGTGCACAACAAAAACTTCCACCACGTTAGCATTCTCAGCAAAGTCCTATGCAGATACACTTAAACTATTACTGAGGATGCAACTTAAAATAGTGATAACATAAACCTATAGATGGACCCTTACCGCTGATGCACCTTAAACAATGATAACATAACCTATCGATGAATCCTTAGGATTACATAACCAAATACCTATCGATGAATCCTTAGGATTACATAACCAAATCTCTTTGCATTGCCTAAAATGCATAACATAACCAAATCCCTTGGAATAGCCTAAAATGCGTAACTGTGAACCGATGCCGTAGATACTAGATGGATAGTTACAACATAACAAAATCTCTCTGCATAACCTAAAATGCATAACTGTGAACCCTTGCTGGACAACCTGAATGTCGATACTACGAATCAATGCTAGATACTGAAGAGAGGCGTATGAAATTTCTTGAAGGAAACATAACATGCAAGAAGAGGATGGACGTAATAACCTAGAAAACTTACGTTGTATCTGGAAGTAGTTCCCACACAGCCCTACTCTCTTCGCTTTCAGCAAGTAAGGTCATCACAGAATCTTTCAAACATTCTTCACCACGGGAAAAATGATCTACCAAATGCAACACTACATCCAAAATAGACACTATCCCCTGCTCCAAAGCAATAACAGATAACAGAGTAATTTGTTACAAGGAATGCCCTAAAACAAAAAAAAAAACATCTTCCGTTTAAAACACAGAAGGGAAATCTCACCGCAAATTGTCTGCTGCCGATTGCAATGTTTTCGCCCACGACAATAGGCATCTTCCGGGCCAAAGCTGCAACCGGAATGGACATAATATTTTTCTCGCGCATGATATCCACTACTTGATGAGCTAAGGCAACGTCCGGCACACAAATCAGGTCGCCTTTACCAATCACCAGATCTCCTATGGTAGTCTTGCTCAGAATTTCCGCCATACCTACAGCTTGCATGACGAACGGCCAAAAGATTTCACACCATCAAACGGAATGATGCAGAATGGAAACTTGCAATTCATGAACAAGTGTCGATATCGTCACGACATGCAATCTGCATGAACCATTACAACAACAACTGCCATCAAATCAAATTAGCCTAACTTAATGTAATCGGCTAAACCTGGCCCTTACGAAGAATATACCATATGTGATATTCCCCCTCCGTAAACAACGGGGAGGGCTTGTTTTTTTTTCGCCTATGGAAACTTTTGTTGGTGGCGGAGCTTAAGCGGCACCGCCACTATTGTTTACATTCAGAAAATTTCGAAAATGCACTATTGTTTACAATCCAAAATTCCATTACAATTCAAAATTTCGGAAACCATCCCATTACAATCCAAAATCCCATTACAATCCAAAATTCTGAAATTGTGAATTCCAGATAAAATCCAAAATTTTTACAGCTGAAATTGTTCACTTGGAAACTTTGTTGCAATTCTGAAGGACACTAGCTAATCCAGAAGCATCTGCAAGTGAAACAATCACACATTGATTCAATGTTGCACCAGCAAAAGATTGGCCACCAGAGTTGTTCATAGTTGTCTGCGCTCGACATAACTCAGGATGAGCATTGAAGACGGCATCCCAGAAATTATCATCATCATTCTCGTAAACAATGGGCGCTTCATTTCCTGCAACTGTAAGCTCACTATGCTGCACAGCCAAGCTAGTATCTGTAGCATGTTTATCTGCTACAACATTTCCTATTACATAAAAAAAACAATCAATCACTAACCTGTTTCAACAAAGAAAAAATAAGAACAAAAATACTAACCTGTTTCGATAGGCAACTTATTCTCCTTTCCTTCCAGACCAGAGACAGCAGAAGCAGTTTTCATTCTATTACCTGAAAAAAGATAACATGTTATTGTTTACATAAGGAAGGAAGGAAGGAAGGAAGAAATTTTTAACGTCCGCGGAACCCAATCGGGTTATGGGACCCAATACAAAAGAGAGGGCAAAAGCCCAGACTGAAACTCGGGGACCAAGCCCCGTGACCAAACCAAAAGGCGAAGCCAAAATCAAGCGTGGGGACTAGCCCCAAAGACAGAGAACTTCGGGGGGGACTAAGCCCCGTAGCAAATCACAATACTAAAATAAAACAAAACAAGAGGGCCTAAGCCCTAGCAGATCTCGAAGTCAAATCAGCTACACAGACACTGCCCATGGATCAAGTGGCCAGTGATCCCGAATGATAGCCTGGCCGCCTCTATACACAGCCCACTTCCGGTGCAGACGAGCCTCGCGGACTCGACATAATTCATCCTTCCGCCGACAAGGCTGTCTTTGGGGGTAAGATCTTCTGGGCGGAGAAGGAGGTCCCTTGCAAGTGATTGCCATGGCGGAGGATGTGCGACCCTAGATAAAGCATCCACGAAAGTGACTAGCAAATGGCCGGGGCCGGTCGGGCCGTCTTTGCTCCAACTTCGACAAAGAGAGAATGCCATCCGCGCACGCGTGCATCACCTCACAAAAAAGCGGGTCACCTCAAGCCCCGGGAGTGTCGCTTGCTTCCTCTAAACCCACAATGCGTAGGTTCGGGGCTAATGGGCGTGGCTGCGGGCTGGTCCGCCGCGAAAGCGGGACTGTGGCAGTGGGCAAACAACCCCGGATGACGGCCGCGGTGGGCGCATGTGTGGTATCATCGGCACGGGGCGTAGCATCCACATGCTCAGCGCTACCCCCGTGGGAGGTGCGGGTGTAGCACCGCCGCCGTCTTTGATGAATCGCCCCGACCGTGAGGTAAAGCATCTCTAGAAGTTGGACCCGCCTTCCCAAGGGCAATCGAGCCGATGTGCTCGTGAGTGTGTGACTGTGGATTGGATCGCGGCGGATCCCAACCAACAAATGTGGAGGCAAACAATGGGACGAGCATCCATCCTAGTCAAGGCCGCAGCTAAAGATGGTTCCGGAGCGGGTTGCGTGGTTGCGGGGGCGTGTCTAGGTTCACAATTATAGGGGCCGAGGCCGAATGATGGGGCCGCCAAGATAGGGCTAAATGTCGGGGGTCATAGGGCGGGGACGTAATCGCTCAGTGGGCGAATGAGATTCTTCTCCTTACGGGTCTCCCGGGCCAAGCAGCAATTGAAAGACAAATAAAGTAAAGAAATTACCAGAATTGACATTCATGTCAGTCGACTGCTGCAACACTTTAGATGACGATGAACCAAGAAATTTTGACTGTTGTTTCTTCATTTCTTCCTTAAAAACATCCTCGTACATCCTCAATGTCCCATCTTCATTATACGGACGAGCATTAATATTCATAGCTGCATTCACTTGAATATCTGTAGATCTGTCATACCTGCACAACACAATAAACCAAACATGAGTATAGACTAACTGAAATAAATTGAAAAAAACTAATTACACTTACTTCTGATACGACTCGGTAGTTCTATGTCCAGTAACCAGCTTCCCAACTTCTGAAGGTACACTAGCCAACGACATTCGAGTGACAGCAGACACCCTCCCACTCTTGTTTGACATTTCATCATCGAGGACCTTTCCCATCGCCTTCAACCATGATGTTAATTGATTCTGACCAACCCTGGTCTTCCCATACCATGCCTAAAAATAAATGCATGTGAGAAATAGAATAGAATAGAATAGAATAGAATAGAATATGATTTTATCGTCCACGGAGACCAACAAAACAACAAAACAAAAATAAATAGCAAAAGTTAAATGCTTACATCTCTAGGCCTGTCAATTGGCTGAAGAAATAAAGGTCGAGGTGCTGGAGACTCCTTGGCAGGTAAATGACGCACATATTGTTTATATGTGACTAGAAAATCCTCCTCATAACTCCATAGAGGTCTAAAGTGAGAAGCATCGAATCTGGTAATTGTTGTACCCCAATTCTTGCTTGTTCTTTCATTATAGAGCAAAAACTCACTCGAGTTATCAGACTCAATGGTTAAATCAACATCCATTACATTCCAAACCTCACCAGCAGCTCTAATAGCAAACCTTGAACACAAATAGAAACAGAGTCTCTTCTGACAGCCCCTACTATGAGATATTTCATAGTCATAATCATTCAGTAGGTCCAGCTCAGTCCTAAAAGATAAAAATGGGACTTTCTTTCCTCTACTGACAACTCCAGCCAACCTAGATCTATCTGAAGCTCCTATAAATGCAAGCCTAGACCTAGTAAACACAGGATCATGCAAAATATTGAAAGGAATAACGTCCCTTTGTGTTGTTGCTGCAATAGTAGCATCTTGCTTCTTTCTTATCATTCTGCCAAAATGCCTTATAAAGGCAGTTCAAGCTGCAAGGAAACAAAACAGAAAGTCAGAAATACAGAAAACAATTAAAAGACAAAAAAAAAAGTAACAACTTACGTTGATGGAGGATATAGCAGACCATTTCTCTTCTTCACTTGAATCATAAACCTCACAAACAGACTATCCAACTTAATGTGAGGAATATCCTCGATTGGAACAGAAACATCTTCTCCAACCCACGCCCTCCACTTGTCAAACTTCTTTCTGGCCCACTGACTTACCCTAGGAGTCTTATCCTTACCTCCTCCATCAATCTCCTTTAACATTCTCTCATCTAAGGCCATAAACTCTTGACATTCATCATCCTTCACGTCTGGTTCAACAAAATCCACGTGAAACCAGTCTTCCTTTGCCACACCTTCCATTAAGTCCCTAACATCATCACGATTTACAGTTTGCAACACAGAATCCAAGTCTGTTCCTGTTTCCTCCCTACAGAGGTGTTCATCCGCATCAAGAATGGCAAAAGATGGTCTGCTAGCCCCAATGCAGTCAGCTAATACTGCATGCAAGCTAAGGAACAACAAAAACACAATGCAGAACCTGCTTTCCTCCGCCATACTGTCCACAACTGCAAGAAATAAACAATAAAGTGTTAGAAATTTATAAAGAAAACTAAAAACTAAAAAAATTACCTTCGGGAGCTCGGCAAACTACAAAAACTCGCCAGAAGAGTCAAGAACTCCCAAGAACTCGTCCCAAGAACTCCAGAACTCGCCAGAACTCGGCGCAAAGTCGCTAGAACTCGCCAGAACTCCTCGGAACTCAAAAAGTCGTCAGAAGACTTGAAGCAACCTTCAAATCCAGAAAAACTAGAAGCTAAGGACGATCTGCCACTGTACAACTCGCAAGAACTCACAAGAACTCGCCAGAAGTCAAAAACATATCACAGGGCTTCAAGAAAGCTCCAAATCCAGAAAAATCGGCATCAAAATGAAGCTAAGGGGATGGCGCCACTGTCAAACTACACGCCGAGGCGAGCGCCACAGCAGCGCCTCAAAAAAACGACTCCGAGCTCCCGGAGTTACGCCATCGCCAGAGCTTAGATTCAAAAGAAACAGACGACAATTCATCAAAAAAAAATCCACGTAGGCGACACGTCAGCGCCACCTCGGAAAAAAGCCCTCCCCGGTTGTTTACGTAAGCGAACCGCCACGTGTCGGAGTTTCCGTGGCGGAAACTTTCAGGCGGCGCCGCCACGAGCGGCGGAGCCGCGAGTGGTGCGCCGCCTAGATTTTTCGCCACGGAAACTCCTCCCCGTGGCGGTTTCCTATTACAAAAACCAAAACCCCAAAAATCAAGCCGGGGTCAACTCCATTTTTCCCCTCACCGTAAGATTTGCAATCATTGTCCACCAAAGTCAATAACAAGTCAAACTAATACACCCAACACTTGTAACAACACTCCAATGGACCTGACATTCCTTGCACGTAACAAATGCACCGATTTGAATCAATACTAGAATA
Source organism: Isoetes taiwanensis (assembly GCA_021234155.1). NCBI lineage: Eukaryota > Viridiplantae > Streptophyta > Lycopodiopsida > Isoetales > Isoetaceae > Isoetes > Isoetes taiwanensis. Next base: position 2,866,130 of record JAJEKV010000080.1, on the reverse strand, counting down.
AGGGCCATGCGTTATACCAAGGGGCTATTGCCAAGCAATACATGTTGGAACATACAAATGTAGATGCCAAATTTCTTTTTTGGGTTGCTTGAAGGTCAAACCTCTGCTTTGTTTGTTGGAATTGTATATTCTAGAATGTTCCTTGAATATCTTGGGAATAATGCTTTTTATATGTGTCATTTGCATATCTTCTTTAATAGGTACAAAAAAAAATTGTAAAAAAAAACATTTGGAAATGTGATTGTAGGAATTGCCAAAATGCCCTTACTACGGGCTAAGATACTCCAAAATGATCAATCCAACCAAGGGATGACCACTTGTAGTTTTCCAACCACAATTATAGCAGAGGCTGGTTTGATCTTGGGTGGCGAATTCTGGAAGCTTAGATGTAGATCCTTGATTTGCCATAAAATTGAGCTTTGAATAGATATATTGACACAATTAATCTAGGACAAAGGATGCATCAGCTGGATTGGCATCAAGAACTACTTGGCATTGGTCGACGAAGTTTCTTCACTTGATAGAGGCTGATATGTGCTTTGATGCGGCATTTTAAATGTAGCATTCAATTTCCTAACAAGGCAAATTTAGCTAGAAGGAAGAAAATTTTGTGTTAGAAAACTGCACATGGAATCGAAATTGCAGTTTGACATAGTCCCAATAGCATGGGCTGCTACTCTGCTCATCATACCCACACACGAGGAATCAAAAACTCAAAAATTCAAATAAATGGACTAAAAGCCAATTTGAATTTAATGAAACAGTTGATTTCAAACATGCAGGGAATCCAAGCTTGAAAGGGCATATTGAAACAAGGAGCACCGTCAACTACATCGGTTGTCAAATCCATTGATTCTACAACTCAAAGCATATCTTAGAGCCTCTGGTTGCCTCTCATTTCGAATATGGTCATTTCTGATTGTTGGAGCCTCTAAATGCATCTTGTTTCGAATGTGATCATTCTTGATTAGAGGTGTCTATGATTTTGAAATATGAAATATGGGTGCGCCTAAGGTTTTGGAATATGAAGTACGGGGACTCGAACCTCTACCAAAATAATCCAAAGTTTGAATAAGAATGCTTTGAATATTCTTTCTATGACAATCCATTCAATTGCTTTAGGTGTGTCGATCTGAATTGAATATGTCTAAATGTCATATTGACCCTAAAAGTCTCAAGACAGTGATTACATGGTGTGAGTGCACCTTCTAACACCAGACTATCTTACGATCACAGTATAGAGATGAAGTGATGAAGAAAATCCTGAATCTGGGCAAAAATCACTTCCTTTTTATTTGTAAAGGCCTACCCGCTTTATGCTCTTATGGCACTTCCTTCAAACATGTGCTATCAATGAAATTTGGTGAACCTTTGTTTCCCTTGTACTTGTTTTCATATTCTTTCAAAATTTCCTTACCATTGTTGCTTGCACATTTAGTTTTGTCAACATCTCTTCTGACTTTTCCTATCGATATTTCCCAAAGTACTTGTTCCTATTTCATCCTTATTCTTGCATATACCGAGCATGTGTTCCAGAAGTGTCCTTCATCTTCAATTTTTTCCCATGTCACATACTGTGCATAGCGTATTTTTCCATTGGATTGTTGGTCGTTGCCATCTTCCCTTCTCTATCAAAAGCTTGTGATTTTAAATCAACAAGTATTATTTTGGATTGATCACAGTCTGTATCTATTGCAAGCTATCTTTTGGATTTATAGTTTCTAGGTACATTTCAAGTTTAATATATGGGCTGCCTATCGATCCAGATCCTTGTCATTTTTTATTTGATATTTGTCAATCTCCAATGTAACCTTCTGTTCTCTGCTTCCTTCCATTGTGCACAATCCATTGTATTGGCCCAAACCCTTAGTTCTAATATCCAACCCTCTTCCATGTTTTTCGTCATTTCCTTTGATGCATCTATTGCCTATCTTACTAGTTTGTTTCTGCAATGTACAATATTCCTGGCAAAAAAATCCCAGTAACCTTTCTAGTCATAAAATTTCAAAGGATATTATCCATGTTTCATGTAAAGCTATCGATGTTGATGTCCATTTCTTTATCCCTAATTCCCTACATTGGAAGTGCTTTATCAACCTCTCTGCCTTTAGCAATTTCATTATCAAGGTGTTGCACCCCCATACTTACTCTATACAGCATTAGTTATAGTAATATTAAACGTCTGTATTTTTTATCCCTAGTTTGAAATGATGTGCCCTTTGCATACAGACTATATCCTATAATAGTTATCTCTCATATAATCCTTGTTTCCAATTCCTTCTAATTCTTGATTTGTATCCCAAATACCTGCTTTTCCTATAGCTTGTCCTGTTTGCCCCATTTCTCGGCCTCATTTTATCTATTCACCTTCCCTTTTTATACCATCTATTTGTGACCATGACAATTGTCTGTATCCTTGAAATTAAACATTAGAGAATTGAAAATTGGAACATGACATCAGCATTTTGGCACTGATCGCATAGTCATACCAATAGCCTTTGTCTAAAGAATTGTGCCAGTGGCATAACTGCACAATATTGGTTGAATGTACTTGTGTGTCCAAATCCGGCATCGTGTAAACTGCTCAGTCCTCGATGTTTGTTAAAAGTATAAAAATACATTGTAGCACCAGTGGAAGCACCACATAGTCCTGCCGCCTGTTCTTTTGGGTTGGCTTGTAACTTGGCGGTAGAGCTGAAGGGGCATAGCCAGTCTAGCAACTTGTTACAAAGCATTTTTGATCCATTATTCTATATAAGAATAATTTTTAAGTCCATTCCTACCTAGTTCGATTTTCAAGATGACGTACTAACCTGATAGATTCGCTCCTAGAATTTTTACTGTTATATGTGTCTACATCCTTTTAGCATTTGGTAGTATTGCTACATTTCTCTAATAGTTCCATTCGTTATACATTCTTCATACTTCGGATATGGTCTATGGTTCAGGTATGGTGATTTATACATCTAAATCAAATCGCTTGGAACCACTTATCTGACAACCAATTTGTCTATCATTTTTTTCTTTTTTCTCTTTTTTTTTTGGGTTGCCCCTAGGGGGGCAAACCCTCGTTTATGTGGGTATGTGGGCATATCCAGGTATATGCCGGCATATGCCTAGCATATGCTGGTGACTGTTCAAAACTGGCTGCTGCCTGTAAACTCTCGGTCATCCATGGTGCTTCGGCCCACTTTATTGGCTCCCGAAACTAACTTGTCAGGCCAAACGGGTTCGCCCAGGCGAACCCGCAAAATTTGCCCAAGCGAACCCGTCAGATTCGCCCAGGCGAACCCGCAAGGGACATGGCCGGACCGGTCGCGGGCTCATTCCGTGGCATTGCTACCGGGTTCGCTTGGGCGAACCCAAACCGCAGTCAACTGGGGCAATCAAGTGGGGCGTGTCAAGTGGGGCGTACCGGATGTCAGTTCTGCATGTCAGGGCCCCGCCGGGTTCGCTTGGGCGAACCCATTGCCCAAGGATCGAGATGGCAGGCATGGATGTCAGTTTCGCATGGCAGGGCCCCGCCGGGTTCGCTTGGGCGAACCCACCTGCATGGCCCCCACATTCAAATTATTTAACGCACCGCCTTCTCTGCACAAGAATGTCAAATTCTTTCTTCGGCAATCGACCATGGCCACCAGATCTTGCAGCGTCTTCCTTCCCCTGGCTGTCGGAGCTATGGTCGTATTTTGGTTCCTGTTTTACTCCGCAAGAATCAAACCCAATTTCCTTCTTGCTCCTGGCTATGGTTTGGATCCCGTTCCACTTAAATTACACAGTTTTAGGTATTCTCAGCGCAAAGCTTCTTTAGATATAGCATCAAATTCTTCGATCAAGGGTTTAGACAGCATTTGGAGCGATGGGAACCTGGAACAAACCACAGAAGAATTGCTTGAAGATGTTGTACAAGAGCTTCATAGACTCGCCGGATAGTAAAGTTTGAATAAAGATCAGTGCGTGGAAAAGATTGAGGATCTTGCGAATGAAAAGAGCGGAAAAAAGCTTCAAGTTTTTGGCAGGTCACATCACTCTTTTATCCTTTTCAATGTTTACAGGTATTCCATGGACAGATTCTATATAATAGGTCTAGTGTCTAAGCATTTCCGTCGGAGTTTTGGGGGCTTCTCTTGAGTTTTGCAATTGGATTTCTTTGAATCGAATCGAGAAATGCTTGAGAGGGATTGTTGTCTTTAGATTATGTGGAAGATAAGGTGGAAATGAAGATTATGAGATGCTAGTTGCAAAATGTTCATTAGATGATCCGGTTTGGGGAAAATGCGGAAGGGGGTTTTTAGTTCTAAACTCGAACTCCTCTGCTTTTTACGAAAATTGGCAAATCTTGAAAGAAAAACGATGATCTTCTTGCGATTCAATTTGAGGGGCGGTGGGTTCGCTTGGGCTAACCCGGCAGGGGGATATTAATGCTCGCATTTTAATCGCCATCCCCCGCCATCCCCATCCGGCGACTGTGTCACAATGGGCCCAGCCGTGGGTTCGCTGGCGAACCGGCAGGCGTAACCAAAGGCACTTGACATCACGCGGGTGGCCAACCCCGGGTTTGGGCCGGCAAGGCGAACGGTAGCTATTGCCACGCACATCTTGGCCCCCCGCCGACGCCACGCGTCGTGGTGCTGGTTCGCTGGGCGAATCCCCACGGTTGCTTGGGGCGGCGAATTCGAGGTTCGCTGGGCGAACCGGTTAGCTCTGAGTTAATTTTGAAGCCGTCGAAGCACCGCGGGTGCTTTCATAGCACAGCTATGGCACCGGAACCCGTGAAATGGCAAACCTTTCTCATGAAGCCGGTAGATTACAAGCTCCTCGCCCGAACCCAAAGAAGGTATTGGATGGAGAGATCCGGCCTTTGGGAAGCATACAACACTTCAATTCTTGCCGGTGAATTTAGATTTTGTTGAATGAGTTCATAGAAAGCCATGGCGCATACGGTGGAAAAGTCAATGGCCAAATGGTGCACATCACGCCGGCATTAGTCTCGTGATGCCCTCAAATTGCCTTGCGAAGGCTCTGAAATTTCTTACGCTCATGAAGTCGACACTAAGGGCCTTGATTCTTGGTTTTGCCTTACTTTCGCAAAGGCACAAAAGCTGATTATGATATTTCCCTAGCGAGAGGATCCTGTTTTCAAAGAGCTGCTTTCATTTATATTTGATGGGATAGTGATCAAATCATCTCGAAGCTTCGTCTCCCTAACGCCCTCGCTTTTTGGGTTTAGAAGAATCAAAGTCGCGGGCAATAAGTTCAACCGGTGTGCATATATATCGTGACAAAATGCAAGATGAAATCATGGCCATCAAGTAGCTTAAATCATTGAATGTAAGTATGCTAACTACCTTAGTATGATTTTGGAGTATAGTGTGCAGGCATTTTAGGAAAAGCATGCATTTCTTTGAAATCAGAGGAAAAACAGAGGACTTTTGTTTCAGAGAATGCACTTAGCCCTTTGTCTGTAAAGCAAGAACAATATAGCAGCTTTGAGAAGGAAAAATATGTTGTGAAGGAAGAACTTTCTGCTAAACCGCCTTTGACTTGTAAGAGTGAAGTTGCTAAGAGTGAAGTTGTCTATGTTAGTAGCGATGATCCAGATTTTGCAGTTGATAATGACTTCAAAATATTGTCTAAGAAGCTATTTCAGGATTTGCTCAGGAGATCTCCAAGCCCTGTTGTACAAGAAGATGCATTTTCTGCAAGAACTGAGAAGGATGAGGAAGACAACAAATTGGTAAAGCTAGAAGAAATGTGTAAAGGGAAAGACGAGATGTTAAAGAAATTAGAAGGAATTTGTGAAGAGAAAAATGAGATGTTGAAGAAATTAGAAGGAATTTGTGAAGAGAAAGATGAGAAGCTGAAAAAGTTGGAGAGTAAGTAAGAAGAGCAGAGGAGAGAGTTGTATAGGACTACAGAAGCCCTTCTCAAGGCAAGGGGTGAAATCATAGATCTGTCTCAGAAGATAAATGCTGGGCACATGTAGCCTTTTTCTTGCAAATTTGCTTTCCATGTTCCATGCATGCATTTTGTCAAAGCATGTATTATATTGCAGTTTTTGTGTATATGTATAGTTTCTAATGAATTGTCCATATGGTTCTGAATAATCTTCAGGCTGCAGTCCTAGTATTTCGTTGGAATCTTTTAGCAGCCTTCTCAACTTGCTGTTTATTCTAGTCTTCATCATTAAATACATGACCTATGAGGATGAACAGAATAATTCAGAATGATCATTATATCCACAGAAAGCAGGGGTCTAATACCTTGCATCAGGTTTTGAAATTTTAAAACTTGGCAACTTATGAACCTATCTTTGAAATTGGTGAAGGCCTGTCTCACCAAATCTGTCCAAGATCTGCAGCGAGGATTTATTTCCTGCTTTAAGGCGTACATATTAGTTACTGCAATATAGATGTTATGTTGAGATCAAGAGATGCTATTTCCTGCAGCGATGTTACAACCCCAGGTTTACCATAATGGCTCTCTTCCATTTAGAAATAAAGTTGCCCTTGTCAATTTGATTGCAATCCCAACGGTTGGTGATTCCATCCCCTAGAATAACCAACTGTCATGATTATGCCACTACCCACCATCCATTCAGAATCTTTAGAACATAAGATCTGATAGCCTAGAACCTGGAAGGAGGACATAGATAATAGAGAGAATACTTATTTTGCACTAGATTGCAAGGCTTTGAGGAGTGCATATAATAAATTATATTGATGGCCATCTATTTTGTACGCCTTTCAATGTTATTTAAGTCCATTCAAGCAATATCCATTCAGATAACCATTAGCATTTTACAAATCAATGACTCTAGTCTAGAAAAAACATGCTCTGTTAGAAGACTCCTAGAGCAATATATTATACTCGGATAGATCCGAACTTCAGATCTTTTGTTTGCCATTCATTTTTCGGTGGTGGCCTCACCTCTGTCACTGATTTTCATAGCGCTTTGTTTTAGTAAAATTTGAATTCAGGTATACTTGGCTGCTTTTGACACCTTGCCGTCGTGCAAACACTACTCATTTTTCTCCACAGATTGAATCAATTAGCAGCAAAAATCAATGATAGAACCTATCATTGATTTGTGGAACTCAATGATAGATTCCATTTGTTAATTAAAGAACCTATTTTGGTTATGGTACATTTGTTGACAATATGACAAGCCTACACTTCCATGGGCTGTCTGTATTTGTCATGGAACTGCATTGGGGATAGTTGAAATTGTGGTATTTTCTGTCTCTTTGTTATTGTAAATGATATTTATATAAGATGTAATATGCATTTCTGGAATGCCCATGTGTAGGCCTAGTGGAGCAACAAAAAGTAAATTGAAAATTGTCACGTTCATCAATAGGACAAAAGAAATTATATAAATCATCAATTTACTATTTAATTATCAATTTTGTCTTATGGACCTCATTGAAGAAGGGAATAAACACCCCTACAAGCCCGACCATTATCTGTTTAAAATGTCACCCAGGGAAAATTGGAGCAAACACTGCGCTTGGCAGAAAAGCTATTTTCCTTTGTTTTTTTGTTTTGGAGAAAAAAAAGTCTACAAAAACTGTTGCACCGAGAGCAATAGGTTTGTATATTCTCAACTTGGAGGGATTGATTTTACGTCACAATAAAATCTACTTCATGATTGCGTTTAGAGCACTATGCATTAGAGACTATACGAACATCCCCTCAGGACATCGGAGGGCAACCCTCCGTGCGCAGCACCTTATTTTTTTTTGAAGGATAAAGTTGAATCAATTAGCTAAACTCAGAGTACAAAAGATGAGATGGAGGTAAACATTTGTCCAAGTAGATAAACCCAGACGGGGCCTACGTATCGCATCACTAGACTACCTCAAGGGAGGAATGCACCCTGACTATCCACAATATTCCCAAATAGCTTCTTTGAGTTGCCCTTTCCGCTTGGATGCCTGATAGGACATGTACAATTTAAGCATCAGTTGTGGGATCAATGCATCCGATTGCATCTCAACGTTCCTAAAGACCTTCAAACATCATCTCTTGCATATGATCCACAACAACCATGCATTACACAAGTGAAAAGCTAACTTGTTTACTCGTGGCCATCTAGTTGGGTCAATGCCCATAAGGACTTCTTGACTAAGCAGTGAGGAGTGTTATAATCCCTACACCCAGTGCCAGATCGGCTGAATCTCCGAGCAAAGAAACATATAGTGCTCCACAGTCTCTAGGAGCCCACACATAGAACACAAGTCGATTACTGAAGGCTTTATCTTGTGGACCCAAGTGTTTACCCTTAGGGAGCGATGTACAATTTGCCATAGCATGTTGCAAGTCTTTGGGGGTGCAACAGGATTCCACACCCACTTCCACATTCGACTCCAAGCATCTTCTGGAACTTGTAAAGCCCAATCATCTGACAGCGAGAGTTCATCCTGAATAGCAAGAAGATGATAGTATGACTTGACAAAGTCAGGATCAATGCATGGGTTACAGCGCCATACGGGCCCAATGTCTTGCGAGGGAAGAAGCGGAAGAATATTAGCCACTCGAGCCCATATCACCATATCTGACTCTTTGGTAATTATTCTGTGACAGATGATTTGTCACATAACAATTGCCAAAGCACCAGCTGATTATCGAACACAAGTCGCTCACTGAAGGCTTTATCTTGTGGATCCAGGTGTTCACCCTTAGGGAGCAATGTACAATTTACCATAGCATGTTGCAAGTCTTTGGGGATACAATAGGATTCCACACCCACTTCTACATTCGACTTCAAGCCTCCTGGGACTTGTAAAGCCCAACCATCTGAGGGCGAGAGTTCATCCTGAATAATAAGGGATGATAGCATGACTTGACAAAGTTAGCAGGATCAATGCATGGGTTACAGTGCCATACATGCCCAATGTCTTGCAGGGGCAAAGCGAAAGAATATTAGCCACTCGAGCCCATATCACTATATCTGACACCTTGAGATGGAATCTGTTACGGAACAGCTGCCAAGGTGCCAGCTGATTACCATAGGACCAATCCCCTAAAGAGCAAATCTCATGCTAACCACCTCCGCTGAATCTGTGGTTCAGTATATGAGGCCAATATATCGCACCTGGGCCAAGGGGGATCCACCATGGCAGCGCAGACAGTTTACATGTAGTGGGCGAACATGCTTCCAAGCTCTTAGAAGGCCTTTAAGGAAAGGAGAGGCATGGACATAGGGCTTGATCTCAACAAATAACGCCCAAGATGCGCAAGGACTGTGGGCTTACGAAACACAATGGAAGGAGACAGATATTGATGAAGAAGGCACATCCCAGGAGAATCAATCTCATTCCTAAGAATTTTGCAGATGAACTTGGAGATCAGAACCTTATTGTGAAGAGAGAGATCTAAGATTTCGAATCCACCTGCAGCTTTAGGACGCACACACTTCCACCAAGCAACCACTCCTTCTTCATTTCCCCCCAGATGAATTTGCAGACTATAAAGGAGATATCCTGTATTTTGCTTTCCGACGCGAGGATCATGAGGCCATGTAAATATGCATGGAGCATAATACGGACTTTGCGAGAGTGATTCTGCCTATTATGAAAGCTTATCATCCTTCCACCACTTCAGATGACGTTGCAAAGCCACCAAAATCTCCTCCCAAATGCTACTAGCAGAGATATCGATACCAAACGGAATTCCCAAAAGTTTAGAATGTTGACCCTTCGCCAAGGAAAATCGGTCAAGAAGACATGCGAAAGGTGCAATGATGGCCACAAGGCTGAGCACTTTGCTCAATTCATTAGGCACACGAATGCGATAGAAAATGTTGATAGTTGTCAAGTTACCTTCGTCCGCTTGTAAAGACAACGAGTTATCTGCATACTGGCTCCCAATCTGTTGGGAGTCATCTTCCATTCTCAAGCCCTCAATGATACCATCTTTCGAAGTTGAAATGAGCAATTGGGAGAGTGCCTCTGCGATAATAGTGAATAAGTATGCAGCCAGTTAACCCTGACGAATTCTGCGACCTACATTGAAAATCGAAGAGGACTCGCATAATACTGTGGCTCTGGTAGATGTCAGGAGTTTCATCACCAATGCCACAAAACCCTCTCTACAGCCCAAGGCAAGAGTCATCCTCTCCAGGAACCTCCAACGAACACTATCATAGGCTTTGGCAAAATCCAGCTTCAAATAGACTATCTTCTGGTCAGTTTTGCATGCCCAATAAATGCTTTTGAAGGCAGCCGCAACGTTATCAATGATACATCTTCCAAGGATGAAGACATACTGCATCAAGTTGATGGAGTCCATCAGAACATCATGAATTCTCAAAGATAGAGCTTTAACTATTATTTTATATACAGAAGAAAGCAACATAATCGAACGTCAATGAGAGATGGATGTAGGCTCTTTTACTTTGAGAATTAATGATATGCAGCCCGTATTAATTTTGAAGTCCAATGCCTCGGCCTGCATCTAGTCCTTATATGTCTGCCACACCGAGTCTCCAACCCACTCCCAGTATTCTTGGAAAAACTCTATAGGAATCCCATCCAAACTAGGGTATTTATTTGGTGCTCCTGGTTAGTAAGTGGCAGCTGTAACTCCTGTTGTTTAGCCTCTAACACCTTGTGCATGATCTTGTTAAGAATAACTTCCTCCATAACATCGCTAAATTGATATATCTTCTCTTGGAAGTAGTGAGAGAAATGCTCAAATGTAAATTGCTTAATATTGGCAAGATCTTGAAGAGTCTGACCATCAGATAACTTCAATGACGACATTGCCACTGCCACTGCATATTTCTTTTATCGAGCTTCCCTAAAGAACATCTTGGAATTAGTGTCACCTTCCTTTAGCCAGGTGAGCCCGCCTTTAGCCTGGCCTGAGAGGCTTTCTCTGTCTCATACGATCATACGCAAAATCTCATTCTCACGTATACCATCAGAAGGCTGGAGCCTGAGAGTGTCAAGGTCCCGATACAACGCCTCCAAGGATGCGCGTTCTTGCTGAGCCTTTTGCTTGCCCCATGACTTAACAAATGCTTTGATGGCTACCAAAGCTTAATCATGGCTGACATCCCAGAGTCTTCACTAAAGGTGTGGAACCAAATCCGCCATCACTGACATGAGAAATCAACATCTTTCAAAAATCTAGTATTCAATTTAAATACTATTCTCGTAACTCTAGCAGGACGAAGACCTGCGAAGATCACTTGCGGAGTGTGATACAAAACTACAGTGGAAAATATTCTGCCATTTCAGGTGAGGCACAAGATCCAACACCCGAGTGTTGACATAGCATCTGTCATGTCTGGCATACACGTGACCTCAGCCCATCCATTGATTACAGCACGTGAAGGTACGATCGCCGGGTGACTCCATCAAATGTAAAATGTCAAGAGCTGCAACCATTGATCTCGTTTGAAGCCTTGCACCACTTATGCACCACGAGCACACCTGTCTTGGGTGGATTCTACCATATTGAAATCATCAACCAACATCCATGCGACCCCCGCACCTAGAGATCTGACCTTATTCCTCAAGGACGCCTAAAGTGCCCCTCTTTGTCTAGCTTTGTTATTAGCATAGACTTTAATGACACCCCATTCTTGTGCACCCTCCAGCTGACCCAATGGCCCTACCAATCAGCCAAAGTAAAGGTTACCTAAACATGCATCTTCTTCCAGGCGATCGCATAGCTCCCTTGGAGGTACCTGAAGTGGAGACTGCTGCTGCATATTGACAAATATATCCAATAAAGTACAAGTGTCCCCTTTGTGATGCTTATGCTCTTAAAGACAAACAATGTCCTGGTCAAGTTTCTGAATGGCCAACACAACTTTTGTCCATTTACTTGGGTAGGAACGGACCCCGCGTACATTCCAACTTACAAGCGTCTTATCCATCTACTACTGCGAGGAGGGATCCTTCTGCTGCTGCTTCTTCCTTGCATGCCTTCCTGAAGACATGGGTCCTTGATCTGACTCATAAGGGACTAATGCAAGTGGGTTGTCTATGGAAGTGAATTTCATAGGGAGATCAGGCTCGTCAATCCAAGATCTCAGTTTAGGTACCTTATCAAGAGCCATTGCTTCCGGGCTTCTGCGGCTAGATGTCTCTGAGCTAGACATGGATGAAGGGACGGAGAGTATATAACCTAAGCACACCTGTGGGCGTGCCAACTAACCCTGCTCTGCTGCCTCCTGTAACCGTTGAATATGCTGCAGCCCATGAGGTACCGTATCTGAGATCCGCACTTGACCATTGCTATCACAATGCCCAGTAGTGACCTGGCGAGGGGAGGGGCCCCCCTCTGAAGTGTAATACACTATCTGCGGGCAAGGCGACACAGATTTTGGGGACCCGAATAATTGAATGTGAGATATGCATACCTAAGTCATTGGCCATAGCCATCATAAATTCTTGGAGCAGCATGTCTGCCAGCAGATCTAAAATTTAGAACCAGCACGGGATCTTGAGCGCAGAGAGGCTCTGCGCACTAACAACCGATGTATAGAGCTGATATATTAGGTAGCACCCCCGCAGAAGATCCACACCATGTGTAACCACACTCTCTACTGCAGTGACCTCATCAAACATGATAAGGAAGAAGTTATTACCTGGGAACCTATAGCTTCTATGCTTCATTTATCCTCTAAAACATTGACAATCTTGCCTTCTTTTTCGTAGCTTCTTTTTCTCGTATAAAGATAGTAGTCTCTTTGCATTTGCTCATAACTTATGGCCATTTCATTCATGCTATGGCCGATCAGGAATAGTTTGCCATGCTCCCCTTTATGAATCATTGAGTCTCATGGAGTTTTGAGGTCTTCTCCCTTTTGTCATGTGTATACAAGTGGTTAATCATAGACAATGTTGGTATAAGTATGGTACATTGAAATCTACTTTTGGATAGTGTTTGTTTTTACCTAGTTTCTTCTTTTCCTTTGGTCATTTTGTTCGAATTTTCATGTTTTTACGTGTGATCCATTTACTCCATTCTTGCAAGTTGTTTTTCTATGTTGTTTTTTTTTTGCATCGTTCCTTTTTCATCATTCTTTGGCAATTTTCCAAGATTTGTTGATTTGTGGACTATGTATGTGCTTAACTTCTTTGAGTTGTTATTTCATTCATTATGAATACTTGATATGCACTCTTGTTTCGTTTGAAATGCACTTTTGGTTCAAAGATCTGACTTTAGTCTTACGGTGTTAGCGTCGTGAGCTTTAGATTTCTTCAATTCATTCCTAAGCTGTTCTATTTGCTTTGTTCCTTTGTTTCGTTATCATTTTTTCTATGTTGCATTAATAGTTGTCTATTTTGTTTCATTCATCGAATTTGCTTTAGTTGTTCCTCCGTTTCGTTTTGCTTATTTGTTCCATCCTTTTTTGTCATGGTTATTCATTTCGCTGCTCTATTTGCTTTTCCCCTACTTGTTTCGTATTTGCCCTCTCATTTTCATTTATTCGTTTCTCTTCTTGAATTGTCTTGGTTCATTTCATCATGCATCTATTTGCTCCAGTTCTTTATTTATCCTTTCTTTTTTCACTTGTTCCATTAACCTCTTGACTTATCCTATTTTCTTCGCTTTATCAACTCCCTTCTTGTTTCGCATTAGTTCTTTTCATCTTCTTGGCTTGCTTATTTTTGATGTGATGGCTGATCTTGCTCCTTATTCTTTGGTTTAGCCTTAGTTTTGTGTTATCTTGTTTCTCTATTAGCTTCTTTGCCTCTTTTATTTCCTTTGCTTCTTCGGGTTCTTTGTTCTAGCTTTATTCTGTTCTATTTGCCATGTTGGTTTTTATTCTTTTTTTATTGCTTTTCCTAGTTCCGTCTATCTAGTTCGGAACCGCATTAGCATTTTTGTTTCTATGTCCCATCTCTCCATTGTCCATAGTATCCTTCATTCCATCTTTTTGCTCTATTTATGCTTTTTGCCATGTGTCCTGCTGTTTTTGTCGATCTTTTAGGACCATGAGTCGAATCTGTTCTTTTTTTGTAGACGGACTCCATTTCATTGCATTTTTTTCCAAGCTCTTTTTATTCCATTTTGCTCTCTTCTTGTTGCCTTGCCTTGCTAGTCTCTTTAGTGTTATGGTTTTTATGCATTCTTTTTTTTTTTTTTTTTTTTTGAGGGTAAGTATGTGTATATATATATAAGTGGTTATACTATGAGAGTACACAAATTATGAGCCATCCAATGAAGATTCTCTTAGATTCTCTTAATCCCATAGATTACTTAAGACTCTCTTAAGATTCCCTTAGATTCTCAAAGATTATCCTAAATTTTCTCTAGATTCCCCAAGATTTTATATAGATTCTCTTAGATTCCCTTAGATTCTATCAAGATTCCCCACTAAACACACTTACTGTAAAAAAATCTCTAAGATTCCACAAGCTTCCCTACATTCTTAAGATTTTATAAAAATTCCTCTAGATTTTCAAACATTATCACAAGAATCCTCTAGATTCTCCAAAATTCTATGTAGATTCTCCTAGATTTCGTTAGATTCTATGTAGGTTCCCTTAGATTCTATGTAGATTTCATTAGATTCTACAGAGATTCCCCTAGATTCTCTTAGATTTTACAAAAGTTCTCTTAGATTCTTCAAGATTCAGGAAAATGTATCCTAGATTTTCAAAGATTTAATGCCCTTAGGTTCTCTTAATCCCATAGATTACTTAAGATTCTCTTAAGATTCCCCTAGATTCTCAAAGATTATCCTGAATTTTCTCTAGATTTCCCTAGATTCTTATAGATTCCCTTATATCCTATCAAGATTCTCTATTAAACACACTTACTGTGAAAGATTCCCTAGGATTCCGCAAAGCTTCCCTAGATTCTTAAGATTCTATAAAGTTTCCTCTAGACTTTCAAACATTATCACAAGAATCCTCTAAATTATTCAAAACTCTATGTAGATTCTCCTATAGAATTCTATGTAGATTCCCTTAGATTCTATAGAGATTCCCCTAGATTCCCAAAGAATCCACCAAGATTCCTCTAGATTCTCAAAGATTTTATGAGGATGCGCTTAGATTCTGCTAGATTCTCTACGATTTCTTGAGACTCCCATAAATTCCCTAATTTTGTTGAGGTTCCCCTACCTTCCTAAAGATTACCTCAAGATTCCTCTATATTCTCCACGTTTCTATGTAGATTCTCCTAGATACCCTTAGATTTTATGAAGATTCCCTACATTCTCAAAAATTTTATAAAGATTCCCTTGTGATTCTCATAGATTCCCGAAGATTCTTTTGAGCTTCCTCTACATTCTCTAAGATCCTATGAAGATTCTCCTAGATTTTCTTAAATTCCATAAATTCTGTAAAATTCTAAGTTTCCGAAAAGATTCTTAATATTCGATCGACGGAACGATGCCAAAGCACTACTCATTGAAAAGCTCTCGACGAGAGCAATCTAAGGGCATCGGTCCCACCTTCATCCGACCCCTCTACTGCAAGTTACCGGCCTTTGAAGCCGATTATAAAAAAGAAGCTTCATAGAAAGTCCATCCATTAATGCTGGTGCCACCTCATTACCTTTTTATTAAATAAGGGTGCCACCTCACCTCTTTTAATAAAAGAAATTGCTATTTAATAAAAAGATTTAATGGTCAGGATTTCTCCTCCCCCTTTTGATCCAACGGCTAAGATTGACTGCACCAAAAAACGCCTTTTAAGGGACCTTCTTTGCAATCAAGGGCCAAGATTTCTCACGTGCCCGATCAACGGTCTAGGGATGGGGTGCATGCCCCATGCATGCCCCATGCATGCCTCCCACTAAATCCAAGGGCCATTGTCGCGCCACCTCACAAAATGGACGGATGGGAATCAATCTCTACATAACTTTCACTTCTTCAAAACTCTGTGTAGATTCTCCTAAATTTCATTAGATTCTATGTAGATTCCCTTAGATTCTATAGAGATCCCCCTAGATTCCCAAAGAATCCACCAAGATTCCTCTAGATTCTCAAATATTTTATGAGGATGCGCTTAGATTCTGCTAGATTCTCTACGATTTGCTTGAGACTCCCATAAATTCCCTAATTTTGTTGAGGTTCCCCTACCTTCCTAAAGATTACCTCAAGATTCCTCTATATTCTCCACGTTTCTATGTAGATTCTCCTAGATACCCTTAGATTTTATGAAGATTCCCCTACATTCTCAAAACTTTTATAAAGATTCCCATAGAATCACAAAGATTCCCTTGTGATTCTCATAGATTCCCGAAGATTCTTTTGAGCTTCCTCTACATTCTCTAAGATCCTATGAAGATTAGATTCTCTTAAATTCCATAAATTCTATAAAATTCTAAGTTTCCAAAAAGATTCTTAATATTCGATCGACGGAACAATGTCAAAGCACTACTCATTGGAAAGCTCTCGACGAGAGCAATCTAAGGACATCGGTCCCACCTTCATCCGACCCCTCTACTGCAAGTTACCGGCCTTTGAAGCCGATTATAAAAAAGAAGCTTCATAGAAAGTCCATCCATTAATGCTGGTGCCACCTCATTACCTTTTTATTAAATAAGGGTGCCACCTCACCTCTTTTAATAAAAGAAATTGCTATTTAATAAAAAGATTTAATGGTCAGGATTTCTCCTCCTCCTTTTGATCCAACGGCTAAGATTGACTGCACCAAAAAACGCCTTTTAAGGGACCTTCTTTGCAGCTTCCCTTTAAAAAATCAAGGGCCAAGATTTCTCACGTGCCCGATCAACGGTCTAGGGATGGGGTGCATGCCCCATGCATGCCCCATGCATGCCTCCCACTAAATCCAAGGGCCATTGTCGCGCCACCTCACAAAATGGACGGATGGGAATCAATCTCTACATAACTTTCATTTCTTCAAAACTCTGTGTAGATTCTCCTAAATTTCATTAGATTCTATGTAGATTCCCTTAGATTCTATAGAGATTCCCCTAGATTCCCAAAGAATCCACCAAGATTCCTCTAGATTCTCAAAGATTTTATGAGGATGCGCTTAGATTCTGCTAGATTCTCTACGATTTGCTTGAGACTCCCATAAATTCCCTAATTTTGTTGAGGTTCCCCTACCTTCCTAAAGATTACCTCAAGATTCCTCTATATTCTCCACGTTTCTATGTAGATTCTCCTAGATACCCTTAGATTTTATGAAGATTCCCTACATTCTCAAAAATTTTATAAAGATTCCCTTGTGATTCTCATAGATTCCCGAAGATTCTTTTGAGCTTCCTCTACATTCTCTAAGATCCTATGAAGATTCTCCTAGATTTTCTTAAATTCCATAAATTCTGTAAAATTCTAAGTTTCCGAAAAGATTCTTAATATTCGATCGACGGAACGATGTCAAAGCATTACTCATTGGAAAGCTCTCGACGAGAGCAATCTAAGGCATCGGTCCCACCTTCATCCGACCCCTCTACTGCAAGTTACCGGCCTTTGAAGCCGATTATAAAAAAGAAGCTTCATAGAAAGTCCATCCATTAATCTTTGGTGCCACCTCATTACCTTTTTATTAAATAAGGGTGCCACCTCACCTCTTTTAATAAAAGAAATTGCTATTTAATAAAAGATTTAATGGTCGATTTCTCCTCCCCTTTTTGATCCAGCGGCTAAGATTATTTGCACCAAAAGCGCCTTTTAAGGGACCTTCTTTGCAATCAAGGGCCAAGATTTCTCCGTGCCCGATCAGCGGTCTAGGGATGGGGTGCATGCCCCATGCATGCCCCATGCATGCCTCCCACTAAATCAAGGGCCATTGTGGCGCCACCTCACAAAATGGGCCGGATGGGAATCAATCTCTACATAACTTTCATTTCTTCAAAACTCTGTGTAGATTCTCCTAAATTTCATTAGATTCTATGTAGATTCCCTTAGATTCTATAGAGATCCCCCTAGATTCCCAAAGAATCCACCAAGATTCCTCTAGATTCTCAAAGATTTTATGAGGATGCGCTTAGATTCTGCTAGATTGTCTACGATTTGCTTGAGACTCCCATAAATTCCCTAATTTTGTTGAGGTTCCCCTACCTTCCTAAAGATTACCTCAAGATTCCTCTATATTCTCCACGTTTCTATGTAGATTCTCCTAGATACCCTTAGATTTTATGAAGATTCCCCTACATTCTCAAAACTTTTATAAAGATTCCCATAGAATCACAAAGATTCCCTTATGATTCTCATAGATTCCCGAAGATTCTTTTGAGCTTCCTCTACATTCTCTAAGATCCTATGAAGATTCTCCTAGATTCTCTTAAATTCCATAAATTCTATAAAATTCTAAGTTTCCAAAAAGATTCTTAATATTCGATCGACGGAACAATGTCAAAACACTACTCATTGGAAAGCTCTCGACGAGAGCAATCTAAGGACATCGGTCCCACCTTCATCCAGACCCCCTCTCTTGCAAGATTACAGGCCTTTGGCCCGATTATAAAAAAAGCTTCATAGAAAGTCCATCCATTAATGCTGGTGCCACCTCATTACCTTTTTATTAAATAAGGGTGCCACCTCACCTCTTTTAATAAAAGAAATTGCTATTTAATAAAAAGATTTAATGGTCAAGATTTCTCCTCCCCCTTTTGATCCAACGGCTAAGATTGACTGCACCAAAAAACGCCTTTTAAAGGGACCTTCTTTCTTCCTTTAAAAATCAAGGGCCAAGATTTCTCACGTGCCCGATCAGCGGTCTAGGGATGGGGTGCATGCCCCATGCATGCCCCATGCATGCCTCCCACTAAATCCAAAGGGCCATTTGTCGCCACCTCACAAAATGGACGGATGGGAATCAATCTCTACATAACTTTCATTTCTTCAAAACTCTGTGTAGATTCTCCTAAATTTCATTAGATTCTATGTAGATTCCCTTAGATTCTATAGAGATCCCCCTAGATTCCCAAAGAATCCACCAAGATTCCTCTAGATTCTCAAAGATTTTTATGAGGATCGCTTAGATTACGCTAGATTCTCTCACGATTTGCTTGAGACTCCCATAAATTCCCTAATTTTGTTGAGGTTCCCCTACCTTCCTAAAGATTACCTCAAGATTCCTCTATATTCTCCACGTTTCTATGTAGATTCTCCTAGATACCCTTAGATTTTATGAAGATTCCCCTACATTCTCAAAACTTTTATAAAGATTCCCATAGAATCACAAAGATTCCCTTATGATTCTCATAGATTCCCGAAGATTCTTTTGAGCTTCCTCTACATTCTCTAAGATCCTATGAAGATTCTCCTAGATTCTCTTAAATTCCATAAATTCTATAAAATTCTAAGTTTCCAAAAAGATTCTTAATATACAATGTCAAAGCACTACTCATTGGAAAGCTCTCGACGAGAGCAATCTAAGGGCATCGGTCCCACCTTCATCAGAGCCCCCTCTCTCGCAAGATTCTACCCAGGCCTTTGAAGCCCGATTAAAAAAAGAAGCTTCATAGAAAGTCCATCCATTAATGCTGGTGCCACCTCATTACCTTTTTATTAAATAAGGGTGCCACCTCACCTCTTTTAATAAAAGAAATTGCTATTTAATAAAAAGATTTAATGGTCAGGATTTATCCTCCCCCTTTTGATTCAACGGCTAAGATTGACTGCACCAAAAAACGCCTTTTAAGGGACCTTCTTTGCAGCTTCCCTTTAAAAAATCAAGGGCCAAGATTTCTCACGTGCCCGATCAACGGTCTAGGGATGGGGTGCATGCCCCATGCATGCCCCATGCATGCCTCCCACTAAATCCAAGGGCCATTGTAGCGCCACCTCACAAAATGGACGGATGGGATCAATCTCTACTAACTTTCCCCCCCATAGGCACATCAAATAATTGTATATATACAAGTTTTTGTACTATCAATGAGATAAAGTAAAGGGAAGATTACTAAAATTCTCCTATCATCTAGCTTCTTTCCTACTTCTTTTGCAAGACAATCAAATGCTTTATAAAAATCATAGCCCTTTTTCCTTTTTTTTACACTAAATTTCTTGTGCAGTATTTCCATTGGCAGTGGCTGACATTTGAATTAAAGGTTCCCTGATGTAGTTTATACAGTAGGCATTTCATTTTTAGGGTGCTCATCATGGTGGTCGAATTTCATTCATTTTCATTTTTAGGGTTCCCATCATGGTGGTCGAATTTCATTCATATAGTTTGTGTTGATCCTGGCCCAAGGATTTAGCAATAATAAGGATTTATCCATAGAAGTGATACATACCCATATGGAACATGTTGTAAGACCATTTTTCTAAACAAACAATGCATATATGAAAGATATTTTTTCGTAGAATATTATCCATGAAATAACACAATGCATCAAACAGCTTTAGCCTTGAATTGCAAAAACCAAAGCTCAATTGAAGGTTTAAAATAATGGGCAGTAAAGGTAAGAAAATAAATAGTTCTCATTTTGCCTTGAGATAACTACCTTAAAGTAAGGCTTAAAAATAAAGGGTAGAGGACATATCTTTGCCCTAAGGTAACTGACATTAAAGCATGGTTTGGGTTATCTCGATTCAAAGTTACATCCCTCGTAATAAAGGACTAAGGGTTTAGAAATAAACAATTGTTCCCAACATCCTCGTAATAGATCAATGCTTAAAGCCTCCAGAAAACCCTAAGAGGAGCTACGAAATGTCAATGGGCAAACCTCAATCAAAACTGCAGTCCACATTTCGATGTAAAGCTTTAGGCTTTTGAGCCATAACAGAATCGGCCGCTTAGAATACTTTGGCTTGAAAGCAAGAGAAAGCCATCGCTGAATCAAAGCAGAAAGTGAAAAATCCTTCATAGAGTGGCCAAATAGAGCTACTCCACAGAAAAAACCTGTCAGAATAAAAATTATGACAAAGGAAAATGCCAACATTTGCATAACATCAGCTGACAGATCGTACTTCTTGGGCTTATCATAAGATACAACCCCAGTTGATTCAAAATATAATGCTCGACCTGTCAGGGTCAATCTCCCTTCAAGAAGTACCCAATTCATATCTCAATCACTGTCACAAAGGTTAATTCGAATTTAGGCAGGAATAATCACTAACCAGGCCAAGTGGATACGCCAACATGCTGAAGTACAGGCTGTGTTGTTGCCGTCCCATCACCATCAACAATCATTCTATTTTTGTTGGGTCCTCCCGTTCCTATGTAAGTGCCTCAAACATGCACTCAGCTACCCAAAGGGATGCCACCTCCAAATAGAAAGCAAGGAAGACACAGACATGATTTGCTTGGCAGAGTGGAAAGTGCAGACGATACATTTCTATAATAAAACACATCCTTTTGTAGAGACAAACTGATCATGATGTCGAACTGATCATGGGTCATATATATACAAAACCTCTCCTTCCACCAGACATGGGTTATAAGGTAAGAGTGTACCTAGCAGGTGAATGATGGCGGGGCAATTTGGTGATGGTGTGCAGCTTGCCAAGCTTTCCTGAAATTATGAAGAACATTCCATAACCTACAATAAAAAGCTCTGCCTTTGCACCAATCAGAACTTTCTGTGTTCCCAACTGAAAGCTGAAACAAAAAAGGTGATTACCTAGGCTCCCGTGACTATTAATGCATGCTTTGAGAAGAACTCCAAAATCGGATATGCAAAGCCTGGCCCTAGCGGATGGTTGTCACGCCATGAAAAAATTAATGGCAGTATCTGCCCTCTTATCTTTGTGGCCCGATCTATCTGCCCTACAAAGAGGAGCTCCTGTTCCAAGATTTGATAAGAATAAGCCCTGATCTAAATTAGCATTTAGCATCTGGCCAACCGATTCGTTTAGACAGTCCGGCTCAAATGGAATGCAAGTGGCAATCCCCCTTAGCTGCCGTGGTGATTGTGCAATGCACTGTCACAACGCAAAAGGTGCTCACATCCCCTGGAAAATCCCCCATTGAGGAACCGGGGGACTCGAGAGAAATGGGTTATTTTCTTTGCAATAGGGAATTCTTGAACAAAAGGGTATATCGTATGGGGGGAGATTAGTAGAAATGGGGGATTATTGTACAAAAAGGGCATATCCGAATGGGGCAATTAATAGAAATAGGGGATTACAAATGCACATTGGGGTATTTTGAAGAAAGGGGATTGAGTCAAAGGGAATTTGCTAGCGGTTTGGGGTAATTTCAAAGAAAAAGGGGACTGGTTCAAAAAGGGAATTTGCAAATGGGTGGGGTATTTTTAAGAAAGGGGATTGGTTCAAAGCGAATTTGCAAATGGACTGGAGTATCTCAAATAAAGGGATTGAATGAAAGGGGAATTACCAAACAAAGCAGAGAATTGCAATAAATACGGGGTATTTTTCAAGGAAAAGGGTATTTTCAATTAAAAATAATTTCTAAATACCATCTACTTTCAAAATATTGAATGGTCATATGTAAGTGGTCGGATCAGCTCATAAGCCAGAACCTTACCTTCATGATGTGGAATAGGAATGAATTTCTGGACTAAACAGTTGATAAACTCTGTCTTCAAAGAGGTCTCATCCAAAGAAAGAATCCATGCTTCTGTGAGTGGCTCCTTACCATGTAGGGAGAAGCACTGCTGCTGAGTGTAATAGCTCTTGAGCTCTCCTTCACACTCATGGACAAATATTGACGTTATGGTGCACTTGGAGTCCTCTGTTGACACATAATCTCCTTCTTTGTAAACAATACCATTGTAAAATACTTTGTTGAACTTGAAAGCCTTCCTTTGCATAAGAGTTCTATCATGCTTAAGATTGCTTAAGATTATTGTTTGTTTGTTTGTTTATTACTGTTTTCAAAGATTTCTTATTAATGTTCATGTAGAATGAAGAAATTGCACGCCGTGGATTTGAAGACTATCACCCTATTATACGCAAAGTCATCGAAAAGGCGGTGAGAAATCAACCAAATAATTGAAGAGAAGGTTATGTCCAAACTTCACACGATGGATTTTGGAGGTAACGTACTAATTTCTTGGCATAAAAAGGAAGTGAAGCTTCATGTACTTGGCTTCCTCAAGAGTCTGCGTCAGGTATTCACTGCCTTTTTCTCTCCCGTTTGGATTTCACTGTCAATCAACCAAACTGTTATGTTTTTCGAAGAGAACATAGCCTAGATTACAAGGAAGAATCAGATCTGGATAATTAAATCTGCATATTATGGTGATTTTGCTTCATCTCACAGGTTGTGTTGAAAATGTTATATACAATATTGTACCTAGGAATGGTAAGCATACGTACTACCATCCACATTAGTTATTTATAATCCATGGAGCAAGCACCCTCTTGGAGCTGAAGACCTTTATATTCTTGATGCTATGCTTAAACCAGGGAAATAATTTTGTTGTACACGAGTGATGCTAAGAAAGCATGGTGATCAACCCGGAAATATTTGGGTGTGCGGATGTTGGGGTTATGCTACTGTCGAAATCGATAAAAACGGCTCAATTCGGCGCAGAATTACCTTTTTTCTCGATGCTAATTCTTTGAACATCGAGGGGTTAATTTATCCTTCTCCACCCGGATCCTTTTCAACTTAGGACAACCTCTAAGAAGCGGCTGACACACCAACATGAGTAACTCCATCCGCGACTTGTAATCACCCGGATTTTGCAACTCAAGACATCTACGCCCTATAAATTTTATAACTTTGTGCGTAAGTTTCGCACCTCCTAAGCCTAAGTTGGCGACCTTTTGAGATAAAGCAAGCATCCCCATCAATTCGCATCCCCATCAATTTCTGTCAATGCGCCAGAGTGATCATTCTCCGATACATCCAAGCTTTGTAGATTTTCAGGTCACACCGCAATAATTCCTAGATGCGCATTGAGCGGATCAGGCGATCTCAGTTCAGAACACGCAGCCCTTTGCAACTTTTCATGATTTCATGAAGTCCGATAGTGTCACCACGCATACTTCGGTTTTGCTACGAGCAAGACACGGTTGGCAATACATGCGCATCTCACGCAATCTAAGCTCCTCCAAAGATTGCAAACAACGTATCAAACTTGAAGGATCTTTGTCACCAATTCCTTGGCAGCCAAAAAACTCAAGTGTGGTTAGCTTAGAGCAACTGCGCCATAGCCACCACAGGCCTGTGTTTCTTGCACTGATGCCTTCTAAAGCGAGCCTTTGCACTTGGAGAGTTCCACATGGAACATCCAACAAGTCATATTCATCAACATTATGGCACCTTGTTAATGAAAGCTCCCTCAAAGCAGCAAATTCAGAAAGAAAGGCGTGAGAGAACGGCTGACTAACAATAAATCCATATGACTGTTAATTGCTCCATATGAATGTTAAAATTGCCTTCTCAAATGTGTCTTCGTACTGTTCGGAGCTTTGTTGTTTATGAAAAATCAATCATGTGTATCTTTGTTTCTGCCCTTTCTTTGATGCGCCAATGGTCAAAAGGTGCAAAGGAGCGGCAGATGTTTTGCTCATATCTAGAGTAAAATCTAGAAGCGATCAAAATGCTATTGTATGGACTTGAGCAGCCTACAAATATAGCGACGATCAGTTTAAGGCATGCTTAAAGCTAGTGCGATTAAATTTGCCCCTTCTTTGAGGCTTATAGATCAAGGTGGCAAGCTCAAATGAAATTGCGGGAAGGCTGCGGTATTGGAGGTGCTACCCACAACAAGGAGGCTTTGTACCTTCTGCATTAGAAACTTCAGCTTTCTATAAAAGAATATGGCTCAAGTTAATAAAGGGGAGGTGGTATATGTTCAGGGCGACTATGTACACTTTGAGTCCGAGGGTGAGAGTAGTGATACTATTGACACTTCTATTGCAATTGAGGATCTGAGAGATGACCATTGCAAGGGCAAAGCTGTTTCTACAAAACCTCCTACAACTTACAAGAGGAAGCAAACTTTGAAGGTATTATCTCTACCACCAATAGACATCTATAGGATCTATTGTTTTCAATATTTTAGGCAGGTTGTTATTTTCGATATGTTCAAGATCTTTAAGGTCTTTTAGGCATGTAGATGAATTTCTTTGTAATAAAGTGTTTAAAGGCAGAGGATGCCATAATCCCTTGATTAGAAATAGATAGTGCGGATTTAAATGCATCTATGCCCAACCCGACTAACCTCATTTCTATTGTAGATTCCTTTCTAGATGCAACACTCTTTCGTACATGCAAAGGTTCTTCTCAAAGGCGAGGAGGGGCTGTTGTTGGTATGGGAGAAGTGTCAGTCCTTGGACCCTTAATATCACATGGCGTCCAAATGGATGCTTCGGATCTGTAACAATTGAAGTCCGACAAGTCTTTTTGAACATTAAGTCTTCCATTTCCAAGTATGGGGGCGAGTTTTAACCTTTAGAGTGCCAAGGATCTTATGTTCATTGGCGATTCTGAATCTGTTATTGGTGCGAGGCACCATCAAAGGAAATTCCTAGCATCTCGGTATTTTTGTGCATTTCGAATTTAAAAGTAACTCATTACATATTTCCTTGTAGCTTCATTATATAATTACATTTGTAGGAATATAAGCTCAAAGGCGTTGGCGACAAGCTGCCGAGAGACAATAACCAATCGGGCCCAGGCGGCTTCATACTCATCTTGCGGGTTACTCTCAGCTTGGTACCTCCCCGCTTGCCACAGGTATCTATCTGCTCCAATTCCTACTGCCATATGCAATAATTACATGTTCAGTAATTGTACAACAAGATTTTGCATAGGTACTATGACTTTCAATAGTTGTAAATTGTGCACTTTTAGAGTGGGCGTGTGAGGTGATGGATTGCAGAAGTAACTTTTACGCACATGTGCACTATCGGGAAAGACTTAGAATATAGGAGGAGTTGTGATCTGCCTATAATGATAACTATTCATTAGACTACTGCTAAATCTCAGTCTATGTTGCCGTTCAGTTATACATCGTGATGCAACAAACACATAAAACAAATAGCGTGACCAAAGCATCCATTATAGAATAGAACATGCAGATTCAAATATGATATATTGGCTGGAGATTCTTTGAAATCTGATATATTGGCTGCAGATTCTTTGAAAGGATCGACTGTTCCTTTAGGAGGAATCTTTAAGTTTCCACTTAGTCTTGATTCAAGTGAAATGACTTGCTTTTATTTGTTTGTTACAGAGGAAGAGGAGGAGAATGTTGTGTCTTCTCAAGAGAAGCATGCAATCTATGTGAACACCTTGCAGCTAAGGTAAAAAACGTCTATTAATGTGATTAATATTTAGTTAGTCTTAAAATCTAAAATTTGAGTAAGCATGCTTGCATTCTTTTTAATATGTTGTCTTTTCACAGTGTGAAGGAAAAAGAGGCAGTATGTATGTTCCTTCTGAAAATCTCGAACGTGGATCAAATGTATTCTCAATTGAACAAGTTCATGGCGGAGAAAAGAACAAAGCAAAGGCGTGACGTTCATAGGTTTTCGGAGAACTACACAAGCACGAGAAGTTGGACTTAGTGGTAGAGTACTTGTTGAGCAAAAACTCTCGAGTTAAGCTGCTAGGAAACTTGACTGGACAAGTAGAATTTTTGTGTATCGGGGTTTGTTTCTTGAAATCGATCGGTTATTCTTTGTTGTTTTTGAAAATAATGGAAATCTTATCAATTTGTTATTTGGTTAACTCTTCTCAATTTGTTACTTATCAACTTGTTTTTAAAATGGGTATTATCTTACAAATGATAACGGGGCATTTTCTTATGAATGACAATAGGGTATTATCTCATGAATGATAGCGGGGTATGTTATTTAGGAGTGCGTTATTTGAAGCGGGGTATGTTATTTGGAATGGGGTATGTTATTTGGAATGGGAGTGCGTTATTTGAAGCGAGGGTACATTATTTGAAAGCGAGGGGTATGTTATTTAGAATGGGGTATTATTTGTAACAGGGTATTATTTGGGTATGATCTGAAATAGGGTATCACCAGAACAGGGTATTATCTCTTACGAATGATAACAGGGTATGATTTTCCATTCTTCGAATGGGGGATTGCGACACCAGCTTAATAGGGTATTATCATGCAAATGAGGAAAAGGGGGATTGTGGCCAAATCCCCCGATTCCAAAAATACATTTTATCCCCTGTTGTTTGACAGAAAAGGGGGATTTCATAGGTATTTTTTGGGGGTATTTTCTAGGGTATTGGAGCACTTTTTTCGTTGTGTGTTATGTCATTGAGGTTTTTTTCACTGCCTTACTGCCATCAATGTTGTTACTAATAGAACATACCTGCAACACAATTCATACTGTATCACCATCTTCCAGCCTGCAGAATTTCATTTCATGATTAATGGCTCCTAGTGTAAACTACTTCAAGATCGTCAGACTTAACTTACTTCTTTATTTAAGAGTAAATCATGTCAATCATGCCAGAAGAGATCAAAAGCTTTACTGCTTTATCTCTGATTCCATGTGCAGAAGCCATGATAAGGCAATCGTTTTAACTTCCAACAACAATTTATTTTGTAATCTCAAATGCACAACATGCTCAATATATCTTAAACAAATGTTTTGGTCTAAGAACCGAGCAAAATTTTCAAACATTTGACTATTTTGGCACGTTAAGCTATAGGCACAATGCCCTGCAATTTTGCATGCTAGATACAGTCTCGTTGGCTGTCAGACACCATTCTGATTTTTTTAATGCATGCATGCACTCCATGGCAACAATTGGAAAGAACTGCAAGCAACTCTAGAACAATAATATCCCCAGCAACTTAATTCTCTTTACCTTTCCTAGGCTACGTGGAGCTAGAGCACCATGGCATGTGAAGTACGCATGTTCCAGTGGGGTCGGTTATCCTCTGCTACATCAAAAGCCACAGATTCAACAACACTTGTGTGCCCAGATAAACTCTGCAAAAGATGTCAATTTTTCATATAGCAATAAGTATTCATTCCACCATAACTATGCCACCCAGCTTATCATATATGATCATTGCATGCCCTGAATCACTGCATATTCCAGCACAACATAAGCACCTCGGAAAGTCTCAAATACATGTTACCATCCCAATTTTGTACCTTAAGGCAGAGTTGCATTATATATTGCAGTTGATCATGTGGCTCAATCAGTAGTCTCTCTGACAGATTCCGCAAAGTTAATATAAGTACAACCTTGAAGGAAAAAAACCTTCTGATATATGTTGCTGAAGAAAAGCCCAGGCAGAATACATTAGTGGCCAACAAAGTATGATTTACATCATGAACGGGATGAATGTCACCATAATTGGAGTTCACAGAAGAAATCTCGAAGTCAAAATCTGTGAGTGCCATTCCAAGCCTTAGCAGCAAAAAGAAGCAAAGAGAGCTCATAGTCCTCCTCATCTTAATTCACATTGATACACAACAATTGGATCCAAAATAAATAGACTTCTGTAAAATAAGAATTAAGTAGTTGACATTCCGCAAAATAAAAATGGGCCAAGTAGTTGACATTCTGATTATTCGCTTCTATCAAGAAATAGCAAGAAATAGAGAGTTTTGGCAGGTGTAGATCCGTAAAGTGGTCCATTGCTATAGTGGCCCTTCACTTTCTGCGCCTTTAGGCTGGGGTCAACGGATCCCAGTAACACAGTCTCGAATCTTCTTGGACCCATATGATGAGATGCCCCTATTATCCTACTTCACATAAAATTAATTAGGGATGGAATATGCTTAGACCAGGTCCATCTATACAAATTTGATTATAGAATACCAAATATCTAAGAGTACTTTCTACAGTATATGATCTACTGCTTCTGCTATGCTTAACAGATGTGGCTCTATGTTTGGGTTGTGGAATTTGCAGACAAATGTGAGTATGAACCAAATGGGCATCCTCTGTTTTGCGTTCTTATTTGGGTTTATGCCGGGGGGAGCCACCTAATATAGTAAGGGATACCTAAAAAAACCCCTAGTATATGCCTATTTTTAGCTAAAATCGTGTTTGAATTTCATTTATTTGCATCCCCTCTCGGCTTTGTACATCTTATTATCATTTAAGAACCCCTCTCGTACAGTGTTTGGATTTCATTATATTTGTCGCCCCTGTCGATTTTATATGGCATTTCATTATTCAAAAACTCCTTGTACACAATTGGGTCTGCCATTAAAAAGGTCCTCTTGTGCAATTTTTTGTAGCCTTTAATGTTGCATCCATCTTCATACCTTTTTCATGATTGACATGATAACATACTAATAAAGAAAATTTGTGATAATTGATGCCAGGCTACTGTTTTGAATAACCCTATGTAATGTGCAACTTATAAACTTGCTACGACTGGGAAAAAATCATGTTTCTACTGGATGACAATCATTGGTCACAATATCGAGATCTAAAACCATATTCTAAACTAAATGATAACCTTAAAGTCCCGAAAATTGATGCAACAATCCGATGCTCTGAATCCTTTGTGCCTATATGCGGGACGATTCCTATTTGCATTATATGGCTTCCCCTCCCACCAACCATAGACCCCCTTTCCTGCATGTACCAACACTTAAAAGAAAAATTGAATTTTTATTGGTAGGTATACAAACGAAAATGCATTAAAATTGAACCCCTCCCATTTACGCACGTGGTTTTAGAGGGTCTCCTAGGTGACACCCCCTTGGGTTTATGGGAATGTGTTGTAATGGAATGACAGAAGATAAGCTCTGTAGCTGTAAGAATAGGATGGAGATGGTGCTCATTTGTTTGTTTTGACGCTGAGGCCTTGCTTGCCATTAAAGACAAAGTCGGGATAACAATACTAATTCTGATTCATGGCAAAGCGGCACCAGATCCCTGTTTTGGCTGCTGGAGTTACATGTAATGGAGGCAATGTTACCAAGTTGTGAGTTTGTTTTCAGATTTTTGTTCCTATGTGTTGCCATGCTGATGCAACTTATACTATCAGACTTGATTAAAACTGGTTCTTGTGAAGATATTATAATATCTTCAAGTAATCTGCATAGCCATATAACTTCTTTTGTAGCTTGGCAAATAGCTATATATTCGGCTTCAACACTGGATAAGGAGATGGTGCTTTTTCCAAGTTGAAAAAAAAATCCAGCTGTGGATTTATGAATTTCAACATCATTGACATAGGAAGCATCACTATAACCTGTTAGTATGAGCAAATGTAAGTCCAAAGTTAGAGATCCCAGAAAGATAGCGAAGAATTCTCTTCACTGCACTTCATGAATTGACTCATAAGACTGGTTGCGTGAGCAATTTCAGGTTTTATACATATAGTAGCATACGTGAGACTGCCTACTGCACTTGTATAGGGTATATTCTCATGGTCTCTTCTTCATGGGGATTTTTTTTTTTTTTTGGAGGTAAGTATGTATATTATATTAATAAAAAGTAAAAACATCTAGATGAACCTTATGTTCAGATATGGGGAACCTGCCTAGTCCCGAGGGGAGTTAGGGGGTTAACTGCCAAAGTTTAAGTCAGGCCAATGGCTACCTCCTCCGTGCTCCAAGGGCAACGAAAAAACATGCTGAAGCCTTGTACACTACCAATCTTATCTAGCTCTTTATCATAATTTCTACCATATTTCCTATGGTGCTCCAAACCCATCATTGCAACCTCCACATTGAAGTATTTGCATATTCTTGTGGTAGAGAGAGCTTGCTTTCCAATTGCAACATCACACCTGTGTTTCCAGACTGCCCATAGAGCTACGTTGATGACCGAAGCTCTGGTCCGTGACCTAGCTGAAATCAATAAGATATGTGGCCACTTCCAATCGTCAGAAGTTAAGTGAAGTATGGGTGAAGCTCAGTGCCAAAAGTCTACCACCATAGGACAAAAGAACATGTGCTCCACTGATTCACATTGCCCACATCCTAGTGGGCATAGGTCTGATTCCACTATTTTCCTCCTTCTCAACGGAGACATGGTGCTGATTGCATCCTGGAGAGCTAACCACCAGAACAGCTGTATCTTCTTGGAGCACCAGCATTGCCAGGAACCAACCAAGAGTAGCAGAAACACCTCATCTGTAACATCCAGGTTGGCCAAAACCTTGAAGGGAGAGAGGTTCCTTTTTAGCCTATAAATCCCTCTTACTGAGTATCCCTCATGGGGATTTTGAGGACACATATCTTTGGATAAGTTTACATTCATATCTATTGGAGTACTTATTGACTTGCTCTTTATCCATCTCAAATTTCTTTAAGAGGTCTTTAATGTATTTTTGTTGACTGAGATGAATTGACTTCTTTTTCCGACTTCTTAGGACTTAGATTCCTACGCAATAAGCAATTTCACGATAATCAGTCATTTGAAATTCTTTGGCAAGAATTTATTTCCACTCACCCAGAGATTCTAAGTTGTTGCTTATCAATATGGCATCATCCACATACATAGTTAGGAGCAAAATATGATAGTTTCTCTTCTTGATGTAGATATTACTATCTGTTCCTCCTTATTCATAGCTATGAGACTTGAGAAAGTTGTCAATTCGTTGACACCATGCTCGTGGAGATTGCTTGAAGCCATATAAAGACGTACGTAACTTGCATGCTAGAGATTCTTGTCCAGGTTGAACATAACCTTCAGGTTGTTTCATGAAGATATCTTCTTCTAAATTACCATTGAAAAATGTAGTCTTAACATCCATTTGATGGATGTGCATGTCTTGAGCAGCCACAAGTGTGAGGAGAGTTCTTATGGATGTCATTTTGGCAACAGGAGTAGAGAAGGTATCACGGCAATTGATCTTCAATTTGAGAATATCCTTTTTCCACTAATCTAACTTTATACCGATCAATGGGTTCATCAGCTTTGAATCCTCATTTGAAGAGCCACTTACAACCAATTGTCTTGCTTCCATATGTGAGTAGTTAGTTGCAAGGTCCATGTCAGATAGAATCATATTCAGAAGCCATAGCATCATGCCATTCTTTGGAGTTTGGATCGATTAACTTTAAGAGTCAATGTATCATCAACTATTTGCATAGCAAAATGCTTCTTCAGTGATTGCATAGAAGACTCCAAAGCCTTCAAAGGAGGAGTATGTTTGCGACCATATCCACTTGTGCTTGGGGATGCCACTAGGGGAAGTGGGCTATCCATAAATTATTGCACATTATTAGGGGCTTCTGGAGGGAGTTCTTGACGGAGGTGATTGTGGGTGGGGCATCTTGAACATTTTCATCTTGCATATTTTTGGGAGCAAGATCTTCAATGTTTGCTGGGGCTTCCTCTGGGACTATAACAGGGGCTTGTTGTTCTTCATGAATAATTGGAGGATTGCAAATAAGAAATTGGTAGAGAGTCTGCCCAGATAGGTTTTGACCGATTTATCTCTAAGCAAGCATTTCTTATGGTGATTGCTCATATCCGAGCCAATTTGTGTGTATAGCTGACTGCCATGTTGGAGTAATATAGACTTCTACGGATATACCTCATAGTTGGAAAGTAATATTCTTATTTAAACCTGTAAATAGTCTTCTGCACTTTTAATGCTTTTTTTTAACCAAACTTTTCTATCTTGAGAAGGTCGAGTCCATTTTAGACTTGCGTGTGTCAATCTTCCCCTTTAGCCAATGACTATACATCCAAGATTATCTCTATTAGGTATTATTAAGGGAAGAAGGGAGATCAGAGCAGGGTAATAAAGAGTGGCTAAAATTTGCCAAATGGCAATTTTTTAGACCTTTAGTCAATTTTCATGGCTAAAGTTTATAAAGACAATTTTTTTAGAAAAACCATAATTTAGCCACTCCAAAAGGGGGTAAATTCTGAACGCTTAGAGTTTAGCCGGGATTGTTTGCTGCATGGTGTACTGAATCGCCTTCTCTAAAGTTTATTAGGGGGACCCTCATCAATTCAAATAGCCATGCCAATTCTAATTAGGGATCTCTTTCATTTAGGAATTGCCATTAGCTACCTCAATCATATTTTAAATTTGTATCTATAAGTTGTTTAGGTTAAATGCTATGAAGAATGTTATATGATGCACATTTTAAGCTTTAAATAGTAGTGATCTCTTCTTGCAATTGTTGACCCTAAAGGGCTTCATCACCAAATTCACTATTTGGATGCATTTGACCCCAACTTAAACATACATGTTCCTTCAAACGATATTGTTTGTTCCTTATGAGCTGTACTTTGAACAACTTTGTTATCATTTTGTAAAAGAAGCATATTGAATCAATGTCATTCATGTACTAATCAGTGCTCAAGATTTGAAATTAAATAGTTGCACTTTAGCTGGGAACCAAGAAAAATTTGCCAACATCAGAATTTCATCTCATATAAATTTTACATTTTAGCCAAGTGGGAAGATAACTAAAGGGCTTTATTTTATCAAATTTCGCCAAGAAAAAAATCTAAGAACTTTCGTTTTTCATAGGTTTAGCCAACCTTAATTTGAATAGAAAAACATTTAGGGCTGTTAAAAATCAGAGCTTGAGTAAATTAATGGATTTTGTATATGGATGGGTTCACAGGCTTTAGATTGTAACAAGTTTCACCTGTCAAGATGTTGTGCTGTGCAAGATGTTGTCCCTGCATTATGTCCATTCTTTTTCCTTTCCTCCTTCAGTTGTTAAAAACGGTGTAGGATCATGTCCATCTTCTAAAATTGAACGATTGTGCATAGTTGTCTTACAAAGAAAGAATGCCTGGCTTATCTTCCTGTTGCTAAACCTTGTTCGAGTGTTATATCACTTTCTAAGCTTATGACACGTCCAAATGTACTTTAATCAGTGCTTTGAAGATTATGCAACACACCCAATAGCCCTCCAGATCTTTGTCACATTCTCCTTGGGCCAGGTATGCATTGATTATCTTTATTACGTTGTTCATCTTAGTTTGCTGCGTTGTTGGGATTTTATAGATTGAATTTTACATGCGTGGCTTTTTTTCTTGGGTCATAAGTATTTTTGTATTTTCTACAACAGAATATAGTTTTAGGTGGTCTTGGCAGTAGGTTAGTAGTTCAACTATTGCAATACAGTTTAATGGACATCACCATAATACCACATCTGTTTCTCCATGGAAGTCATCCCATATCCATTCATACATTACCTTCCATACCCACAACAGCTAAGCTTTTAATACATTTCTTTAGAAGCCCCACCAGTTTGGGTTTAAGCTCTTCTTCATCCAAGGGTTGAATGATCTGCAAAAGTTCCCCAGACACACCTTTTATAGTGTTGGCACAGTTTTATATTCAATTCCAATGATATTACTGCAGTAAACCTTCAGCATTATGGTTCGAGGAGCTAGAGCACCTCCCTTAGAAAACAGAAAGGTCTGGCACCCTCGAACTTGAGAAGCCATCTCTAACAGGGCGTGCTACTAGGCCGCCCATCTACCACAGATCTAGGGATGATGTTGCCCTGACCACCATCCACTATTGAACCATGGTCCAACTGTGGACTATGGTAAAATGGATCAAAATTTTCCATAGTGGATCAACACAAAAATATTGTCTCAATCTGGTGAAATAAGTGGGTTCAATCTTGATCCACAATAGGGTATTCGAGTGATCCGCACTATTTATAGATAAACCCATTTTGTGGGCAGATTTCATGGCTATATTTATCCAATTGTTTTCAAGAAAAATATATGTAATACCTCAAAACTACAACATGGTATTGAGGAAGCACAACTTCCTCGTTCCTCTGGTACTAACTTCATAGTCAGTGGAACCTAGGCCTAAGTGGCAGCATGTTTTTGTGGTGCCATGTATTGGATGAATATGTATTTGGTAACCAAAAAAATTATAGAAGAACATCGTATAATCATATTTTCAACATCTGTTGTTAAAAATACTATCAAATACCTTCTTTAAATCATGTACAATTAGTACTACTATAGCATGCACGTCATTTCAACAAAAAGTCCATTTTAGCTTTATAACATGCCTTTGTGGGCTTTTACACCATATAAGGGCGAGGTGCAAGGTCAGGCAGTGGACTCGCCGTGGAGTTGTACCTTGCCCATACACGGTGCAAAAGCCTACATGGGCATTTTACATTGCATCTCGCCCTTACATGGCGTAAAAGCCCACAAGGGCATTTTATACATACGTATAAAGACCAACTAATCTATGAGACACACCACACATAGAAGAAGCGTCTCATAATAAAAGGCCCCTGTGAAGGCCCCCCAAATAATATGCCATTAGCATTTGTTAAATTAAAAAGTGATAGCCGCAATTGTGCCATGCTAACAAAATCAACACAATTGACTTAGAGAAATCGACCATGGCCTTAGTTTCGTTGTTTCTGTTCTATTTACGGCAAGCGAAATTCAATTGTTTTTTTGGTTGCATAAAGTATTAAAGATATAGGTAGCCATCTTAAGGGAGAAATTTGACCAATTTATTTTCAAAATCCCTCGTGTTTCAGACGAAGACAGACTGCTAGAGTTAGACCCCCATCTCCTTTACCGTCCCGCAACACCTTCAGCAATGTGGCACCAAATCCAAATCGTCCATCTCCTCGTAGATAAGACTATTTATCACATCTTGCAGCATTCTCATGCTGGCCTCCGGTCGAAGATGATCTTTTCCTCGCTTCTTCCAGATTAGAATATCTGGATTCAGCTTTGAAAAGTCCTCATCTTTTATTTCCACTGCATTGTCATTGTAAATTGCAAGTTTCTGTTCTGAATTGTAGAACCGGAGTTCGATTGCAGAGTGATTTGCAAACATGCAAGGGATTAGTAATGATTCATTGATGGGGCAGACCGCTGTGGCAGCCTCGTTTTCTGGTCTGAAGAGTATGGATTCTGCTCCTGCTTGTCTCCGGCCTGATTCAGGTATTGGTCGCATTCAGCTTGGAAGTGATAAGAAGAAAAATCATGGATATCATCGTAAGCAAGCCAGAAGTCAAGCCTCAGAGATTGCAGAGAAGGAACCTGCTTCTCAGGGCAGTCCTCTTTTGGGTGAGTCTAGGCTTAAGTTTCTGCTAATTCAAGTTGAATTGCTAAGTTAGAAATGTCATGTTTTTTTCTAATATGTTAATATACAACTGAAACACCTGCAGCATAAGAATCAGTAGACAATGTAGTCATTTCTTCATGAGGTTTCGCTGCTTTATGTAGACATTTAATATTTCTGGATATAGCCAGTCATTCATCCTTCTCATATGTCTATAAATGCATTTCTGGAATGCAGTGCCACGCCAGAAGTACTGTGAATCGATCTATAAGAACAATCAAATGAAAAACATCCACTGTAATGGTTGGGAACGTGGCGGTTGGCGGTGAGATATCCCATTCGTGTCAAACAATGACAGCGACGGACACTAAAGATATTTGCTGCAACTGTTGAACAGGTAACTTGATAACCAAGTATGATTCTTACAGGCCCTATAACTGTAAATATAGGCACATCGGACAGTAAAGATATTTGCTGCAACTGTTGAACAGGTAACTTGATACCCAGTATATTATTTACAGGCCCCTATGGCTGTAATATAGGCACAAAAAATAATTTATGCCCTTTGCAAGCTGGCGCCAATTATACCTTTAACAGTAATTGGTCCTGGTATTTTCCTTGTAGATACAGGTGGATTGAATTTATGATCCAGTTTGCTTACACCATGTGTTAACAATTCTGAAGCTCTTTGATTTGGTTATCACGTCTTAAAATGTCCTCGAATTACATAATATGCCTGTTTTAGGTTGTACTTTATGGCCAAATAAGGGAGTTTGTCATGTTAGTAAAGTAGAGTGAGTTGTGGCGGTGATGTGCTCCTCCATGCCTGGCAGTTTTAACAGCTTTTTCATTGTGCATATATAATGCTGTTCACGTTGGTTTCCTCTATCCTGTAAGTTTAATGTGCATTTTCGTGCACACTTACTTGAAATAACTGAATGCTTGCTGATTATAGAAAAAATAGAAATTTATGTACCTCAACCATATGAGTTGCTATGCTCCACATTATAGCAGATGGAAATAAAACCCGTGTATGCAGGTAATGAGGATTGCAGATAGGTGCAGACATCATCTGAATCACCCGTGCAAGGAAAAGAAGGAGGCAGGCGCATGTTTATAACGCCAGGATACACTTGTAAAGAAAGGGTGAGCATCATTTGTTTCATTAAGTTTCTTGCTGTCATATGACTTCCTTAGCCCATGAGGCCTTTTTGGTTTATTAGTCAGATGATTCTATTCCACTAGTTGCAGACATTCATTTTGCTCCAGCAATTGCATTAAAGGTGGCAGAATGCTTTTGATAAAATTCGAATCAACCCTGGAAATTTTTGGTATAAGTGTTTGTTTATTTCCTCTTGCATAGTTAGCAGATAAGTCATGTAAATTGTTTTAAACATTCAATCCTTAGCTGACGAGGCACCAATTTTGAAACTAGTTATGATGAGGACTACCAAAAAGAGCTTGAAACACATTGAAGAGGTGCTCGACTTCTGGACTTCTAAGTTTTAGGATGTCACCTGATGCTGTTCATATTAATTGTTACAGGTGGTACCGCTTTAGTGGAAAAGTGCTGAAGTAATGGACGGGCCATGAGAATAGGCACAAATCATGGCAGTTTATCAGATCATTATCATGAGTTACTATGGTGATTCTCCGAGAGGAATGGTGAGTTTGTTTGTGTATACATCAGCACCATCTCTAAGCAGAAATACAGATACTTCAGATGATTTTTGATGGATGAGCGTAATCTTTGAGGAAGGCTCTACAAGTTTACATTGCCTTAAAACATTTTAATTACATGCGCTTCTCCAGGTAGAATCTGCCTTTGAGTTTAACAGTTTGTAAAGCTGGACTTCCATAATTTCCTATTTTCTATGAAAGCGGCTTGTCCTGTCATAATGGTAGAGGCATATAAGCCTGCTTGTTCTTGGGCTGTATGTAAATGGATGGGAATATCCACTGCACCTTGGAGTAACTGGGCGGGTGAAAGAGGAGGGGCGGGGAGGATGAAGTCGTCGGGTGGGATTGGTGCACTTTTACAGGTACCTTGATTAGCTGAAACTCTTGATTCCAGTAGGCTGTATGTAACTTATAAATTCACAGTTTAATAAGAATGAGAATTTGTTTCACAGGATGGTTTAAGCGATACAATCACGAGTTTCATTAACAGGACCCAAGCATGAAATTGATCCATGCACAAGACTTGCTAGACTTGGAATGAATGTGATCTGCAAGTGGGATTGGAGTGGAACAGTATGATGCCAAAAATTTATTTGCCATCTTCAAAGTGTTTCATTAAGCCAATTACTGTACTCTTGAACTTTACAGACACCCTTTGAAGGAAAAGTTATTAGACGCTTATTTTGAGTTTCAATCTATGGCAGGACAATCCCTCTGCAAAAGAGGTTAGTTGACTTGTCTTAGGCATCGGGTGAAAGTTCATATTTAGCTACTGACATAGTCAAAATCTGTAGGGTGAACAAGCATCATAGAGGAGTTTTATCGCGGATGGTTCCCATTCCCTTATGTCCGCCTCTTTGGACTAAATTATGCGCATAGGGTTCCTATTATGCGGTTTTTCCTAACGCTTGAGCACTTGATCAAAATTGTCCTTTCTTAATGCAGAAACCAGTGAAAGTTTGTACAGATCATTACAGGCCCGCAAAAGCTTATTGTTACATGTCCATTCTATGTAGCTGTTCATTCCCATACACCAATTTATCCATGTCTCCACATGATCACAAAAGGAGTGGCTACCAATGTAGGATCTTGCAACTGTTGACACAACTCCTCCTGAGGAACCTACCAGAACTCAATGATAAGCATTCTCGGTTAGTCCTGTACCAAGTAGGCTTCTATTTAAAAATTACAAAGCACCTGCGCTATAGTTACGCATCGATTGCCCTTCAAGCTATGATGAACACCTTCTACTTTGTAGACTTTCCCAGAGACTGGCCATAAAGAGACTGATAGGATGTGGGCATGGGAGTTCGACACTACTTCAGCATGCAGCTGAAACCTCTGCCTGACGTAATCGCTCTTGTAATGCTCTTGAGGATATTCCCTTTCTGGCTACATATTTGAGTTTCATTCGCAGAGAACGTAATGTCTTTGCCAGCTTCTGAATGCACAGCTTTTTCACTGGTAAAGGAAATAACTGATTTCGCCCATTTTCAAATAAAACAGGAATGGTCCCATAGTTGTTGCACTGCAGTGGGTGATGAGCCATAAGGAAAATTGGGATATGCCTGGCGGGTGTCGAAGCCAATCATGTTATTAGTAAATGTTCAAGATGCTAAAATTGGTCGTGGTGTGCTACATCTCGGAGGTCTTGAATCTGAATTTTAGATTTGTGTCTTGATGATAAACAAACGAACTGTAAAAAGAACCCTCACACATGCTCGTTTCCAGGTTATTTGAATTGACAAATAACCTAAATTTCCTGCCACATCATATATAGAGCCGGTAAGCAGGAATCGACAGGTACAAATGCCATAAGCAAAATTCTGACTGCGCAAGTTTCGAGAAGTTCCCCTAGTACTTAATCTCCGTTTTTACCTGAAACGGGGATGATTTAAGTGATTAAAGCTGGTAGTGAAGCAGGTGCTCTACTGGTGGATGGACGGGGAGATTCGGATCTTTGCTAGAAGCACCTCACCAAGACTTCACTTTCTAAGATCCACACGCCGGCTTGCTTCATGATGCGGATGTATGGAATACCAAACAGTAAAAGGATCCAATCCATCTTTTTCTTGTTGCATTTTATGAAGACAAAGAGACAGGGTGAAACGTCATTATTTCAGGTTGATGTTATATTAAATTTATGGCTGCTTTAGAATATGTGTCTTGTCCATCTTGTGGAAGCGACCTGTTCGACCTTCACATATGGGTGCTGAGATTCGGGAGAAGACTTGCCATCTCGCTGTGAGTCTCCTCTATAGTCTGGTCCTTGATTGTTGCTAATATGTTCCCCAATAGGTATCCTCATGTAGATTGCCATCATGGGCTGTACTTGTAAATGGCCCTGGAGAAATGCACAGATGCAGATTTTGATATGTTAGCAGGAGCCCTTTTCGAAAGATCGGACTTATATGTTGGAAAGGTGGGTGCTCATTTTCTTACCATGTATTAGAAATTTTATTCATTTTAAATTCGTGTCGCTTTCAATATGTAGTTGTTAAATCGGGCTATACCGATGGAAACTGCTACAGAATCCCTGTATTCAACTTATCAAAGACGCGGGCCATGGTTGATCTCTGAACCTGTAGTTCAAGAGAGCTCGCCAAAGGTGTGTAATTGAGTGCCTTTGTGGCAAAAATTTAAAATATGCGATTTATTATGTTTCTAGTATAGTATCGTGCCTACCAAAATGTCAGACTTCTAAATAGACTTAGTTAAATTTGGAGGGTCCTATCAAAGCAAACTAAATTCAAGATCGTGCCAGGTGCCTGGTGATGCATTAATTTTTACGGTATCTTCATTGAATATGCAAAATTTTAATGGTACCCTTCTTAACTGAATATGCAATAAAATATTCTAATTCTTCCATTTATGAAATCATAACCAAATATTGAAGGCCAATCTGAACGCACTAGTTGATCTCATTGCTCACTTCAGAACATCAACGCTTTGTTCATGATAGTGGTGGTAGTCCTGCACATAAATTTGGGTATTTCAATAAACGGCAGAACTGATGATCAAGTGTGTGAACCATATTGCATTGATGGTTGTCATTGTATCATGTCTCAGAAGGCACAAATATAAAATCGCGAATATAACGACCTAGAAGCTCCACCTTCAAATGACAAACATGAAAGAACTAATACTATCCCATGAAACTAAAATTTCAAGAAAAGGGATACCACTGCTTTAATATCATGGATGTAATGTTATGATTGGTTTGGCCATATGCTTGTGAATATCCATACATGAATCCTTCCTCTGTCAAACGTAATGTTCCCATATGACCCCACCAACAGCTTCCAACCTGCATTGTTATAGCAACGTCACTTGTACAATATATACCACCTCCATTTTCCTCGAAAGATGATCTTCACAAGATGCTATATTATGTACAAATAATAGAAAGTCTAATTCAATTGAAGCTAACTCTTTAATATTGATGATGAATTTTCATTCAACTCCTCTACGGACTTCCCTTGCAATGCGCGCTTGGTCAATTGTTCAACACCTGTAGTCCTGATGTGAAATCTGCATGTTAAACTCCTGTAAGATCTGTACGATGCTAACGGCACCCAGATCCCCACCACCTGCATAGATGTCACAATCTCTATTAGTAATTTGAAACAGCACTAATCTTCACATATTTACTTACCAGTTTCTGGTTAAATAGTTCATCTTCTAATCTCGAATTCTCATTATATACTTGAATGTTCCTATATCCAATACATGTTCAATTAGCACACTTCCCAGGTCTTAGTGGGCTGAGGAACTAATAACATTCTAATACACTTTTCCAATATATTGAAATATCAAGAGGTAAAGTACAACTGCTTCTTCTAAGCATATCCCCAATGCCAAAGAAATACATCATGATAGCACAGGTATAATGTAAACCATTTTTTCATGGAAACTAAATATACAAGTGTACTAAAATAATTTGAACTAGTATATCCACAAAACCAGCCCGTTGCATCGCATTCTGGACGGTTCTAAAAGACATGCAAAATTCCATACTGCAGAAGAAGCCACCGGACAGCTACAAGAAAGAAAACAAACGAAGCTTCATAAGTGGCGCAGGTGTACGCAGAAAGATTATCTGCAGGCATTGCAACGGTCAGAAAACACATTACTAGTTTTCCCCATTGGCACGCTTTATAGTTCCTTGTTGTCTATGGAATGGGGAGTAATGACGCAGAGAAGCCCAGTGATATGACACAAATAT
This sequence comes from Isoetes taiwanensis, assembly GCA_021234155.1. Lineage (NCBI taxonomy): Eukaryota > Viridiplantae > Streptophyta > Lycopodiopsida > Isoetales > Isoetaceae > Isoetes > Isoetes taiwanensis. Next base: position 2,824,437 of record JAJEKV010000080.1, on the reverse strand, counting down.
AAGTGGCATTTTACTCATATTAGAGACTATGTATTCACTCAGAGATGTGGCCATGTTGTTTTTACATTAGTAACTCTACTATTAGAGTAGAAGAACTATGCAAGGCACAAGGTGTAGAACATATTACTAGCTTTACCTTCATCAATAGCCATATTTTAAATAGCCGCCTACTCCAAGCTGTATTACTGCCACTTGAAATCCAGTCTTGCAAGAGAAGATAAGCAATAGCATACCAAGGAACACTAAATTTGATATTATGTGGTATAGTATCACCATGTGAATACTGCTTAAGAAATCCTTGTGTATCCATCTGGACATCCTGCACCAGATAAATAGGCACCATGTTCCTAACAAAAGGACACTAGCATATCAACTGAAAAGGCCAGTAGAACCTTCAGCTCTTCCATGTCAGCAACTGGACGTGGCAAACAACTGAAACTCCATCATCTCTACTAAAGCACTGAGAAAGAACTTTCCCCTTGTCTAGGACAGACTTCACCTTCTACATCAGCTTTAAAAAGCCACCATCAAGGATGACGGAAGTGCCAGGGTTACTTTGCTGCAGTATATCTAAAAACACAATTGAGCAAACGGTAACATTTACCAGCAATACAAGGGATTTGAAGAACCATGAATCCAAATATGGTACTGTATAGACCTTTATCCCTCCTGGATCAGTCAATAACCTGCGCCTCCTCATTGATCTCTCTAAACACAGCCTAACCCCAAAGGTCTCACCAAGCCCACAAAACTAGAAAGCAAGGAATAGCCTCTGTCTCCCAGCTACTCCCAAGACAAGTATGTATGATTAGCCTCACGCCATGAAGGCGTCAGTAGAATTAAAAACACCACTTGGCTATCATATTAAATATACAATCATCTTCAGGGCAGTATAAAAGAGACTTTAAATGATCCTGGCAGTTCTACATAGGTCTGCTTTTATTATATTTTGATTTTGTTTACCATTTTGGTAATGTATAACTATCCTTTAGTTTTTGTGCCATCTTTTGAGTAAATTTGTTTAGCGCGCAAAGTGCCAATTGTTTGTGTATAAATCTTCTTTTCTGCCTAGTTAAAGAAGAGTAGCATTGCAGAGTTGAAAATATCCCCTCCAGAATATATATAATGTCTGATGAACTATTTTCCTAAACCAACATGTGAGATTTATATCGCCACCTAAACCTAGTTGACTTATATGCTCATACTTAAGAATGTTGTATATACCTTCCGCCCACAAATGCATAGTTCCTACAACTCACAAGGACTATAACAGCTGATCCTGCACCCAATACTCAGGAATAAGCTTTTAACAAAGGGCAAATATTTACCTGCTAATATGAAGACAATATAAAATTATGCCTTATTTCTGCTCAAAAGGCCATTTTGTAAAATTAAATTTCATGCTTGATCGAAATTGATAGGCTCATAGAAGCTCAAACCATTCCTTTGATAGTCCCAAGCGAGTATAGAAAAAAATCCAAATTCAGTGTGGTTGAAAAATGAGAAAAACTTCCTGTTGTATTAATACAGAAAAATCCCGTAATTTTCTGTTTAGACAAGTTTAAAAAACTTCTTGAAGAATCCATTTTACTTCTACCAGCAGGATAACTATTGTAAAGAGGTATAATATCCTAGCTACGTTATTTCCTTTCTAATGCCCAATGTTACGAATTAGTATAAAATTATTAGTCTCAGACATAATAATAAAAGAAAGAAGCAATGCATTGATAATTGTATAATACTAACATAAAGATGCATACCAACGTGGATAAATTGTAGCTTGCCCATGAAGCACACCAAATTAATGACCAGCAGAAGTATCTATGCTTGTCCACCATGTTGCCCACAGTAATTTCTAAAAATATGGAAATGTATCAGAAGACCATGGTTTAATTTAAGAATCCGATATTTGTCATAAAAGATTATGCAAAATAGATTAATAAATATGTCCTAACCAACAGCATTACAAAGATTAAATCCTTTCCTTCCGAGGATTTTGGGGTCAAGCCGCCATCCTTATGGAAAGTAGCCAGAGGAAGCTGCTGTGAGAAATTCTAGCAATAATTTTAAAATAGCTATCTGAAAAATAAAAGACACGCCAAACGCCACTTTTACCTATAAGATATCCAACAACCCATCTCCCCTTAAACATCACTATTTTTGATTCAGGAAAAGCCATCTTCCTCTTACTGTTAAATGTTCCTCCTCTTCTATAAGTATCTACCAAATAACCCTCCCTTTTGCTTGCAATCCTCTAATTCATTTTGTAATTTGTCACGCAGTCTTGTCTTTGCTTCAAGAAAGTAATAAGATGTTACCTATAGAAATCATTCTCTCGGCCTCCCAGATTGAAACTCCAATTTTGTTACATAAAGAGCAGAGATCCAAGCATACAAATTCATACCAATCTCCACATCTTTCACAAACCTCAACAGACTTTTAATTTTCAAGTGTTGCCGATCCATTCAGCAATAACTTAGTGGAGGTAACTAAAATGTTTTACAACCTCTAACGCATGTAAAATTTTAAATATAGAAATGGGGCACATTCTAAAAGATATATTTCCAAAGTATCTTAATCTCAACCAGTCTTGCAACTGCAAATGATATGTATTCCCAGGCAAGTGAATTGCCACCTATGCATGGGTGCATGTACCATGAGCATAAAGCAGGCAAGATGTTCCCAGAAAAGTTTTATTGTGATCCAAGAAAAGCCACAATGTTCTACTTTTCTTCTCCAATTGTCCATTCTAATCTATCCATGCATTCAGATTCAAGGGATGCAACATACAAATCACACTTTCTATTTCCTCCTGCTTATCGCAGATCATTAGATACATCTCATGTCAAACACAAGGATTGCTACCAAACTTACATTTCTGAATGCCAATCTTATCATTCTGCATATGCAAGAAGGCCCTTGATCAAAAGGCTGTATCTAGACCAGCCATAGCTTCAAGTGTCCACCCACTCAAGTAGACCCTTTGAAGCAATTAACTTTTAATAAGCAAACTATATATGTTGACATCAATTCCTTCAGCCCTATCACATTGAAAGTATCTTAGCAGACAATCAGCATTCTCTCAACATCAATGACATAGATCAGCATTTCCATTCGCCACGTGCTCTATCCACATTGTGTCAACTGGCAAAAGTGGCCATAAGAACCCATGTAAGGATTTAGGTAAGTAATATAACCAACCTGTAGACGTTTTAATGTCAATGGTAAATAATAGTGCTGTCGATTTGCATTCTACCAATTGCTAAACAGGTTGATATTCTCTGGGCGCCTCCAAGACTAAAGTGGTATCATTAGAGTTTGTTATGCTTATTAACAGTTTCCTGCCTCCAGCACCTCTGGAATTACCTGAATCACCAAGAAGACAAATGCTGGCTCTCAGTATGTACCATGTTGTAAATGAAATATAAATGTCAAACATATGAACATTATTGTAGCTTTAGATCCATCCTAAGGATTGCACAAAGTATGGAATTTAGTATTGATTTCATTGCTCCATTTCCCACCTTTACGGAAAACCACATGTATCTCTGAGCTTAAAGTTCTTATTAAACTCCTAGTTGCCATCAATGCAGTCTATGCCTCTTTCCAAAATTAGCTCCATGAGCTAATATATAAGTATAATATTCACTTGCAGATGTAAAATAAATTTCAAGTTGATGTTCCCTCAGTGGTTAGCCTAACTCTGTAAGATGTCGCAAAGCCTACTTCAGAGAGCTATCACTTTAGAATGCAAGCTTGAGATCCATTAAGACGTTCCGAGTTCTGTACGATTCAATGCCAGCTCTTGAATAAACACGTTCGTTACACACCCAAACCCTATAAGAAGCTTACAAGGAAGGATTCATTATACAAGTTTGAGCAATCCTTGGTCAAAAGGTCTGGTGTATTTATACTCTAACTGATTACAAGATATTGATTACAAGCGTTTCCTTTGAAAACTTTCTTCCCGCTTAAAAGCAAACCTGATGGAGAGAGACAATGTGCTGGTCGAGGCTGCATTGCTAGAATGTTTGATTTCTTCTCAAAACCCATCTAATGCACCTACGATAATAAGTGAGAAATTAGGATGTAATCCATAATACAAAATTGAACGAAGTACACAAGTTGATTTGTGGACTATGTATGTGCTTAATCTCTTTTGAGTTGTTATTTCATTCATTATGAATACTTCTGATATGCACCTTACTTTCGTTTGAAATGCACTTTTGGTTCAAAGATCTGACTTAGTCTATATTTAAGTTAGCCGTGAGCTTTTAGATTTCCTTCAATTCATTCCTAAGTCGTTTCTATTTGCTTTGTTCCTTTTGTTTCTGTTATCATTTTTCTATGTTGCATTAATAGTTGTCTATTTTGTTTCATTCATCGAATTTGCTTAGTTGTTCCTCCTCGCTTCGTTTTGCTTATTTGTTCCATCCTTTTTGTCATGGTTGGTCTTCACGCTTCTATTTGCTTTTCCCCTACTTGTTTCAGGATGTCTCTCATATTTTCATTTATTCGCTTTCTTCTTGGAATCTCTGTCTGGTTCCATTTCACTGCTTTTAATCTATTTGCTCCAGCTTCTTTATTTATCCTTTCTTTTCACGGTTCCATTAACCTCTCGACTTATCCTATTTTCTTCGGGCTTTATCAACTCCCTTCTTGTTTCGTGCATTAGTTCTTTTCATCTTCTTGGCTTGCTTATTTTTGATGTGATGGCTGATCTTTAGTTCTTATTCTTGGTTTAGCCTTTTAGTTTTGTGTTATCTTTGCTTCTATTAAATTTCTTTGCCTCTTTTATTTCCTTTGCTTCTGCGTTCTTTTGTTCTAGCTTTATTCGCTCTATTTTGCCATGTTGGTTTTATTCTTTTTATTGCTTTTCCTAGTTCCGGCCTATCTAGTTCCTCGGAACCCAAGACAGTATTTTTGTTTCTATGTCCCATCTCCATTGTCCATAGTATCCTTCATTCCATCTTTTGCTCTATTTATGCTTTTTGCCATGTGTCCTCATTGCTTTTGTTTCCATCTTTAGACCATGAGTCTAATCTCTGCTTCTTTTTGCAGTAATTTTATCTACTCTATCATTGCATTTTTTTCCAAGCTCTTTTTGTATTCCATTTTGTTTCTTTGCTACTGCCTCGCTAGTCTCTTTAGTGTTATGGCTTTTATGCATTCTTTTTTTTGAGGGTAAGTATGTGTATATATATATAAGTGGTTATACTAAGGAGAGTACACAAATTATGAGCTATCCAATGAAGATTCTTAGATTCTTCTAATCCCATAGATTACTTAAGACTCTACATTCCTTTACCTCAAAGATTATCCTAAATTTTCTCTAGATTCCCAATGAGTATAGATTCTCTAGATTCCCTTAGATTCTATCAAGATTCCCCACTAAACACACTTAATGAAAAAATCTCTAAGATTCCACAAGCTTCCCTACATTCTTAAGATTTTTATAAAAATTCCTCTAGATTTTCAAAATATTATCACAAGAATCCTCTAGGATTCTCCAAAATTCTCATGTAGATTCTCCTAGATTTCAAGTAGATTCTATGTAGGTTCCTTAGATTCTATGTGTAGATTTCTTATTAGATTCTACAAGAGATTCCCTAGATTCTCTTTTAGATTTTACAAAAGTTCTCTTAGATTCTCTTTCAAGATTCAGAAAATGCACTCAGATTTTCAAAGATTTAATGCCCTTAAGTTCTTCTTAATCCCATAGATTACTTAAGATTCTCTTAAGATTCCCCCTAGATTCTCAAAGATTATCCCTAATTTTCTAGATTTCTAGATTCTTATAGATTCCCTTATATCCTATCAAGATTCTCTATTAAACACACTTTATCAGGAAAGTGATTCCTAGACTCCAAGAAAGCTTCCCTAGATTCTCAAGATTCTATAAAGTTTCCTCTAGACTTTCCAAACATTATCACAAGAATCCTCTAAATTATTCAAAACTCTATGCATTCTCCCAAGTAGAATTTATGTAGATTCCCTTAGATTCCTATAGAGATTCCCTAGATTCCCAAAGAATCCACCAAGATTCCTCTAGATTCTCACAAAGATTTTATGAGGATGCGCTTAGATTCCTTAGATTCTCTAATGCATTTCTTGAGACTCCCATAAATTCCCTAATTTTGTTGAGGTTCCCTACCTTCCTAAAGATTACCCTCAAGATTCCTCTATATTCCACGCTTTCTATGTAGATTCTCCTAGATACCCTTAGATTTTTATGAAGATTCCCTACATTCTCAAAAATTTTATAAAGATTCCTCAGGATTCTCATAGATTCCCCTAAGATTCTTTTTGAGCTTCCTCTACATCTCTAAGATCCTAAGTGAAGATTCTCCTAGATTTTCTTAAATTCCATAAATTCTCAGAAATTCTAAGTTTCCAAAAAAAAGACTTTACATTCGCATCGACTTTAACGATGTCAAAGTTAATTACTTCATTGAAAGCTCCCTCATCTAGAGTTAAATTCCAAGGGCATCGTCCCACCTTCATCCGACCCCATCATAGTTACCTACTTTTGAAGCCCATTATAAAAAAGAAGCTTCATAGAAAGTCCATCCATTAATGCCGTGCCACCTCATTACCTTTTTAAATAAGGGTGCCACCTCACCTCTTTTAATAAAAGAAATTGCTATTTAATAAAAAAGATTTAATGGTCGATTTCTCCTCCCCTTGATCCAACGCTTAAGACTCCATCAAGCACTCAAAAACGCCTTTATGACCTTCTTGGCAGCCTTCCCTTTAAAAATCAAGGCCAAGATTTCCTCAATGCGGCCCCATCAACGTTTAGGGATGGGGTGCATGCCCCATGCATGCCCCATGCATGCCCCATGCATGCCTCCCAATTAAATCCAAGGCCATTGTCGCCACCACCTCACAAATGGACTGATGGGATCAATCTCATATAAATTTTCACTTCTTCAAACTCATGTAGATTCTCCTAAATTTCTCATTAGGATTCCTATGTAGACTCTTAGATTCTATAGAGATCCCCTAGATTCCCAAAGAATCCACCAAGATTCCTCTAGATTCTCAAAGATTTACAGAGATGCACTTAGATTCCCCAGATTCTCTACTTACTTGCTCTGAGACTCCCCATAAATTCCCTAATTTGCTGAGGTTCCCTACCTTCCTAAAGATTACCTCAAGATTCCTATATATTCTCCACGCTTTCTATGTGTAGATTCCTCCTAGATACCTAGGATTTTATGAAGATTCCCTACATTCTCAAAAAAATTTATAAAGATTTCATAGAATCACAAAGATTCCCTTGTGATTCTCTATAGACTCCGAAGATTTTCGAGCTTCCTCTACATTCTCTAAGATCCTAAGTGAAGATTAGATTCTCTTAAATTCCATAAATTTATAAAATTCTAAGTTTCCAAAAAGATTCTTAATATTCTATCAATTTTAACAATGTCAAAGCACTACTATTGAAAAAGTTTCAATTTGAGAGCAATCTAAGGGCATCGGGTCCACCTTCATCCCACTCCCATCAGTAGTTACCTACTTCTTTGAAGCTTCATTATAAAAAAGAAGCTCATAGAAAGCCCTATCCATTAATGCCGTGCCACCATTACCTTTTTATTAAATAAGGGTGCTACCTCACCTCTTTTTAATAAAAGAAATTGCTATTTAATAAAAAGATTTAATGGTCGATTTCTCCTCCTCTTTTGATCCAACGCTAAGATTGGATCATAAGCATCTCAAAAACGCTTTAAGGACCTTTTCGCGTTTTCCCTTTAAAAAAAAAAATCATGGGCCAAGTGATTTCTCACGTGCGCTCCGACAATCTGCCTAGGATGGGGTGCATGCCCCCATGCAGCACGCATGCATGCCTCTCCTCCCACTAAATCCAGCCAATGGCCGCTACCACCTCACAAAATGGACGGATGTGGGAATCAATCTCACATAACTTTCATTTCTTTTCAAAACTCGCGGTAGATTCTCCTAAATTTCATTAGATTCGCAGACTCTTTAGATTCTATAGAGATTCTCCTAGATTCCCAAAGAATCCACCAAGATTCCTCTAGATTCTCAAAGATTTTATGAGGATGCGCTTAGATTCTAGATTCTACGCATTTGCTTCGAGACTTATAAATTCCCAATGGTTGAGGTTCTACTCTCCCCAAAGATTACACTTCAAGATTCTTCTATATTTCTCCACGCTTCTAAGTGTAGATTCTCCCAGATACCCTTAGATTTGTAGAAGATTCCCTACATTTTCAAAAAATTTTATAAAGATTCCCTTTGTGATTCTCATAGATTCCCTAAGATCTTTGTTTCCTACATTCTCAAGATCCTATGAAGATTCTCCTAGATTTTCTTAAATTCCATAAATTGTAGTAAAATCTCTAAGTTCAAAAGATTCTTAATATTCCTGGCCCAACGGGAATCCATGTCAAAGCACTACTATTGAAAGCTCTCGACCAGAGCAATCTAAGGGCACGGGTCCCACCTTCATCCTAATTTCATCATAGTTACCATTGAAGTTTATTATAAAAAAGAAGCTTTCATAGAAAGTCCATCCATTAATGCCGGTGCCACCTCATTACCTTTTTATTAAATATGCTACCCTCAATTTTTAATAATAAAAGAAATTGCTATTTAATAAAAAAGATTTAATGGTCGATTTCTCCTCCCCTTTTGATCCAATCCAGCCAGATTACACCTACCAAAACGCCTTTTAAGGGACCTTCTTTGCAATCAAGGGCCAAGATTTCTCACGCGTCTCATCAATCTGCCTGTATGATGCCCCATGCATGCCCCGCATGCATGCCTCCCACTAAATCCATGGGCCATTGTCACACCTCAATAAAATGGATTGATGGGAATCAATCTCTACATAACTTCACTTCTTCAAAACTCAGGTAGATTCTCCTAAATTTCATTAGATTCTATGTGATTCCTTAGATTCTATAGAGATCCCCCTAGATTCCTGCAAAGAATCCACCAAGATTCCTCTAGATTCTCAAATATTTATGAGGATGCGCTAGATTCTCGCTAGATTCTCTACGATGGTTTCGAGACTCCTATAAATTCCCTTTAATTTTGCTTCGAGGTTCTACCTTCCTAAAGATTACCTCAAGATTCCTATATTCCACGCTTCTCATGTAGATTCCTAGATTACCCTAGATTTTGCGAAGATTCCCCACATTCTCAAAACTTTATAAAGATTCCCATAGAATCACACAAAGATTCCCCAGACTCTCATAGATTCTCAAGATTCTTTTGAGCTTCTCTATACCCTTTCTAAGATCCTATGAAGATTAGATTCTCTTAAATTCCATAAATTCTATAAAATTCTAAGTTTCCAAAAAGATTCTTAATATTCATCGACTAACAATGTCAAAGCACTACCATTGAAAGCTCGACGAGCAATCTAAGGGCATCGGTCCCACCTTCATCCTAATTCTATCAGTTACCTACTTTGAAGCCATTATAAAAAGAAGTTTCATAAAGTCCATCCATTAATGCCGGTGCTAATTCTCATTACCTTTTTTATTAAATAAGGTACACCTCACCTCTTTAATAAAAGAAATTGCTATTTAATAAAAAAGATTTAATGGTCGTGATTTCTCCTCCTCTTGATCCAACGCTAAGATTGATCAGACTAAAACTTTTAAGGACCTTCTTGCAGCTTCCCTTTAAAAATCAGGCCAGATTTCACGCGTCTCATCAATCCGCCTAGGATGGGGTGTATGCCCCATGCATGCCCCATGCATGCCTCCCACTAACCATGGGCTATTGTCGCCTACACCTCACAAAATGGACTGATGTGGGGAATCAATCTCTTACATAACTTTCATTTCTTCAAAACTCGTGGTAGATTCTCCTAAATTTCATTAGATTCTCTACAGATTCCTTAGATTCTATAGAGATTCCCTAGATTCCCAAAGAATCCACCAAGATTCCTCTTAGATTCTCAAAGATTTTATGAGGATGTGCTTAGATTCTGCTAGATTCTCTACGCATTTGCTCTGAGACTCCCATAAATTCTCAATTTTGTTGAGGTTCCCTACCTTCTAAAGATTACCTCAAGATTCCTATATTCTCCACGTTTCTATGTAGATTCTCCTAGATACCCTTAGATTTTAAGTGAAGATTCCCCATACCTTCCTACCATAAAGACCCTCACATCTGAACTGCTTATCTCGTTTCCCTACCTCATATCCCACAAGATTCCATCTTCAAACCGTACGTCTGAAAAATTCTAAGTTCCTAAAAGATTCTTACACTGATCGACGAATCCATGTCAAAGCATTACCATTGAAAGCTCTCGATGAGAGCAATCTAAGGCATCGGTCCCACCTTCATCCGACCCCCATCAGTAGTTACTTGGGTTTCCATTATAAAAAAGAAGCTTGCTAGAAAGTCCATCCATTAATGCCGGTGTTACCTCATTACCTTTTATTAAATAAGGTGCCACCTCACCTCTTTAATAAAGAAATTCGCTATTTAATAAAAGATTTAATGGTCGCAGGGATTTCTCTCCCCTTGATCCAAACGGGCCAAGATTGACTCCACTCAAAAACGCCTTTTAAGGACCTTCTTGCAATCATACAAGATTTCTCACGCGTCTCATCAATCTGCCTAAAAGATGGGGTCATGCCCCATGCATGCCCCATGCATGCCTCCCACTAAATCCAAGGGCCATTGTCGCTGCCACCACAAAATGGACTAGATGGGAATCAATTTCTTACATAACTTTCTATATTTCTTCAAAACTCGTGGTAGATTCTCCTAAATTTCATTAGATTCTTATGTAGATTCCCTTTAGATTCTATAGGAGATCCCCCTAGATTCCCAAAGAATCCACCAAGATTCCCTCTAGATTCTCAAAGATTTTATGAGGATGCTACTAGATTCTCGCTAGATTCTCTACGACTTTTGGTTTGAGACCCCCATAAATTCCCTAATTTTGTTGAGGTTCCCCTACCTTCCTAAAGATTACCTCAAGATTCCTCTATATTCTCCACGCTTCTAAGTGTAGATTCTCCTGTATTCCCTCTTAGATTTTATGAAGATTCCCTACATTCTCAAAAACTTTTTATAAAGATTCCCATAGAATCACACAAAGATTCCCTTTATGATTCTCATAGATTCCCTCAAGATTCTTTTTGAGCTTCCTCTACATTCTCTAAGATCCTATGAAGACTTCTCCTAGATTCTCTTAAATTCCATAAATTCTATAAAATTCTAAGCTTTCCAAAAAAGATTCTATTATTCGATCGACTTTTAACAATGTCAAACACTACTATTGAGAGCTCTCAATTTACACCCATGACATCGGGTCCCACCTTCATCCGACCCTCTATAGTTACCTACCAAGCCATTATAAAAAAGCAGTTTCCATAGAAAGTCCATCCATTAATGCCGGTGCCACCTTCATTACCTTTATTAAATAAGGGTGCCACCACCTCTTTAATAAAAAGAAAATTGCTATTTAATAAAAAGATTTAATGGTCGATTTTCCTCCCTTTATCCCAACTAGCTAAGATTGGATCAAGGCACTAAAAACGCCTTTTAAGGACCTTTCGGCAAATTTTCCCTTTAAAAAATCAAGGGCCAAGATTTCTCGTCGCGTCTCGGGACAATCTGCCTAGGGATGGGGTAGCGCCCCATGCATGCCCCATGCATGCCTCCCACTAAATCCATAAGCTACTGTCGCGCCACCTCACAAAATGGATCAAGGGAAACTAATCTCTACATAAATTTCATTTCTTTCCCCAAAACTCGTAGATTCTCCTAAATTTCATTAGGGATTCTATGTATGATTCCTTAGATTCTATAGAGATCCCCTAGATTCCCAAAGAATCCACCAAGATTCCTCTAGATTCTCAAAGATTTTATGAGGATGCTACTTAGGATTCTCGCTAGATTCTACCATTTGCTTTACCTGCAAATTCCCTTAATTTTGTTGAGGTTCTACCTTTCCTAAAGATTACCAAGATTCCTCTATATTCTCCACGCTTTCTATGTAGATTCTCCTAGATACCCTTAGACTTATGAAGATTCCTTACATTCTCAAAATTTTATAAAGATTCCCTTGTGATTCTACAGATTCCCCAAGATTCTTTGAGCCTCTACATTCTAAGATCCTATGAAGATCTCCTGCATTTTCAAATCGTATAAATCGTGGTAACCCTAAGTTCCTAAAAAGATTCTTAATATTCGATCGACTTTTAACGATGTCAAAGCACTACTATCGAAAGTTTCCTCGACGAGAGCAATCTAAGTACCTACCCCACCTTCATCCCACCCTCTACCGCAAGTATTTCCACTTTGTTTTATTATAAAAAGAAGTTTCATGTAAAGTCCATCCATTAATGCTGGAAAAAGAATTCTCATTACCTTTTATTAAATAAGGGTGCCACCTCACTCCTTTTAATAAAAAAAGAAATTGCTATTTAATAAAAAGATTTAATGGTCAGATTTCTCCTCCCCTTTTGATCCAACTACTAAGATTGACCGCACTCAAAAACGCTTTTAAGGACCTTCTTGCAATCAAGGGCCAAGATTTCTTACGTGTCTCATCAATCTGCCTAGGGATGGGGTGTGACATGTGCCCCATGCATGCCCCATGCATGCTCTCCCACTAAATCCAAGGGCCATTGTCACGCCCACCCTCACAAAAATGGATCTGATGTGGGAATCAATCTCTACATAACTTTCATTTCTTCAAAACTCGCGGTAGATTCTCCTAAATTTCATTAGATTCTATGTAGATTCCCTTAGATTCTAGAGATCCCCCTAGATTCCCAAAGAATCACCAAGATTCCTAGGATTCTCAAAGATTTTATGAGGATGCGCCAGATTCCCCGCTAGATTCTCTACCATTTGCTTCGAGACTCCCATAAATTCCCTAATTTTGTTGAGGTTCCCCTACCTTCCTAAAGATTACCTCAAGATCTCTATATTCTTAATGCTTATGTAGATTCTCCTAGATACCCTTTTAGATTTTATGAAGATTCCCCACATTTCAAAACTTTTATAAAGATTCCCATAGAATCACAAAGATTCCTTATGATTCTCATAGATTCTAAGATTCTTTTTGAGCTTCCTCTACATTCTCTAAGATCCTATGAAGATTCTCCTAGATTCTCTTAAATTCCATAAATTCTATAAAATTCTAAGTTTCCAAAAAGATTCTAATATACAATGTCAAAGCACTACTATCGAAAGCTCTCGATGAGAGTACCTAAGGGCATCGGGTCCCACCTTCATCCCACCCTCATCGCAGTTACCTACTTTGAAGCCGATTATAAAAAAGAAGCTTCATAGAAAGTCCATCCATAATGCCGGAAGCACCATTAAATATGGTACACCACCCTCTTTAATAAAAAGAAATTGCTATTTAATAAAAAGATTTAATGGTCAGGATTTCATCCTCCCTTGATTCAACTAAGATTGACCGCACTGTAACGCCTTTTAAGGAACCTTCTTGCGTACTCTTCCTTTTAAAAAATCAAGGGCCAAGATTTCACGTGTCCGGACAATCTGCCCAGGGATGGGGTGCATGCCCCATGCATGCCCCATGCATGCCTCCCACTAAATCCAAGGCCATTGTAGCGCCACCTCACAAATGGACTGGAGCGATCACCCTACTAACTTTCATCCCCATGTAGTACATCAAATAATTGTATATATACAAGTTTTGTACTCATCAATGAGATAAAGTAAAAGGGAAGATTACTGTACCTCCTATCATCCAGCTTCTTTCCTACTTCTTTTTGCAAGACAATCAAATGCTTTATAAAAATCATAGCCCTTTTTCCTTTTTTTTTACACTAAATTTCTTGTGCAAGATTTCCATCAAGTAAAGGGTCGAGCATTTGAATTAAAGGTTCCCCGATGTAGTTTATACAAAGAGGCATTTCATTTTTAGGGTGCTCATCATGGTGGCCTAATTTCATTCATTTTCATTTAGGGTTCCATCATGGTGGTTTAATTTCATTCATATACTTTTGTGTTGATCCCCGCCCAAGGATTTAGCAATAATAAGGATTTATCCATAGAAGTGATACATACCCATATGGAACATGTTGTAAGACCATTTTTCTAAAACAAACAATGCATATATGAAAGATATATTTTTCAGAGAAGGAAGGAAGGAAGGAAGGAAGGAAGCAGTTTATTTTAACGCCCACTGAGAAGCCAGAGGCCTATGAGATCAAGCATTTAACAGCAAAAAGCCAAAAACCCCAACACCTCAAAACAAACAATGTAATCAGATGCTGGAACCCTACTACCGAATAAATATTTTTTCGTGAGAATATTATCCATGAAATAACACAATGCATCAAATGTACTTTTAGCCTTTGAATTGCAAAAACCAAAGCTCAATTGAAGGTTTAAAAATAATGGGCAAGAAAAGGTAAGAAAAATAAATAGTTCTCATTTTGCCTCGAGATAACTACCTTAAAGTGGGCTTAAAAAATAAAGGGTAGAGGACATATCTTTGCCCTAAGGTAACGGGACATTAAAGCATGGTTTGCTATCTCGATTCAAAAGTTACATCCCTCGTAGAATAAAAGGACTAAGGGTTTAGAAATAAACAATTGTTCCCACATCCTCGCATTAGATCAATGCTAAAGCCTCCAAAGTTCCTAAGAGGAGCTACTTAAATGTCAATGGGCAAACTCTCAATCAAAATCAAGTAAATTCACATTTCATGTAAAGCTTAGGCTTTGAGCCATAATGTGTAATCGGGCCGCTAGGAATACTTTTGGCTTGAAAGCAAGAGAAAGCCATCAATCAAAGCAGAAGTGAAAAATCCTTCATGTGAGGCCAAATAGAGCTACCTTAATAAGTAGTAAAAAACCTCGGCCGTAATAAAATTATGACAAAGGAAAATGCCAACATTTTGCATAACATCACCATTTAGATCGTGACTTCTTTGGGCTTATCATAAGATACAACCCCGCTGATTCAAAAATATAATGCTCGACCCGCCGTGGTCAATCTCCTTCAAGAAGTACCCAATTCATATCTCAATCATCACAAAGGTTAATTCAATTCTAGGCAGAATAATCACTTCAACTGTGCCAAGTGGATACTTCTAACATGCCAAGCACAGTCAGTGGTTTGGTCAGTTGGCCCCATCACCATCAACAATCATTCTATTTTTGTTGGGTCCTCCTGCTCCTATGTAAGTGCCTCAAACATGCACTCAGCCTACCCAAAGGGATGCCACCTCCAAATAGAAAGCAAGGAAGACACAGACATGATTTGTTTACAGAGTGGAAAGTGCAGACGATACATTTCTATAATAAAACACATCCTTTAGGTGAGACAAACTGGGATCATGATGTCGAATCATCATGGGTCATATATATACAAAACCTCTCCTTCCACCGCATATGGGTTATAAGGTAAGAGGTACCTAGTGTGTGAATGATGAAGCAAGTACTTGGTGATGTGGTGTGCGTACTGCCAAGCTTTCCTGAAATTATGAAGAACATTCCATAACCTACACAAAAGCTCGCCTTTGCACCAATCAACTTTCTCGTGGTTCCCAAATCAAAGTCAACAAAAAGGTGATTACCTAGGCTCCCGTGACTATTAGCATGCTTTTGAGAAGAACTCCAAAAATCCGATATGCAAAAGCCTCGCCCTACGGATGGTTGTCATGCCATGAAAAATTCACGGCAGATCTCCCCTCTTATCTTTGTGGCCCGATCTATCTCGCCTTCCCTACAAAGAGGAGCCCTCGCTCCAAGATTTGATAAGAATAAAGCCTCATCTAAATTAGCATTTAGCATCCGCCAAAATCATCTGCTTAGACAAATCTCTTCAAATGGAATGCGCGGCAATCCCTCTACCGGGCCATGGTGATTGTGCAATGCAATCGGGCTTTCACAATCTAAAAGGTGCTCATACATCCTCTCGAAAATCCCCATTGAGGAACCTAAAATTTAGAGAAATGGGTTATTTTCTTTTGCAATAGGGAATTCTGAACAAAAGGTGGGTATATCGTGATGGGGGAGATTAGTAGAAATGGGGATTATTGTACAAAAAAGGGCATATCCAATGGGTAAGTACTATTAATAGAAATAGGGATTAAGTAAATGCACATTGGGGGTATTTTGAAGAAAGGGGGATTGAGCCGTAAAGGAATTTGCTAACTAAGCTTGGGGTACTTCAAGAAAAGTGGGACCGGTTCAAAAAGGGAATTTGCAAATGGATCAGTATTTTATGAAAGTGATTGGTCTAAAAGCTTAATTTGTAAAATGGACCGAGTATCTCCAAATAAAAAGAGGATTGAATGAAAGGGAATTACCAAACAAAATGAGAATTGCAGTAATAAATACCGTGGTATTTTCATGAAAAAAAGGGTATTTTCAATTAAAATAATTTCTAAATACCATCTACTTTCAAAATATTGAATGGTCATATGTAAGTGGCCTGACTAGCTCATAAGCCGTAACCTTAATTCTATGATGTGGAATAGAATGAATTCTCTCGACTAAACAGCTTGATAAACTCGCCTTCAAAGAGGTCTCATCCAAAGAAAGAATCCATGCTTCCGTGGAGTGGCTCCTTACCATGTAGGGAGCAGAAGCTAATAATCGGCAGTTGTAATAGCTCTTGAGCTCTCCTTCCACACACTCAAGTGACAAATATTGACGCTATGGTGCACTTGGAGTCCTCTCGTTGACACATAATCTCCTTCTTTGTAAACAATACCATTGTAAAATACTTTGTTGAACTTGAAGCCTTCCTTTGCATAAGAGTTTTCCTATCATGCTTTAAGATTTGCTTTTAAGATTATTGTTGTTTGTTTGTTTGTTTATTATCAAGCTTTCAAAGATTTCTTATTAATGTTCAAGTGCGTAGAATGAAGAAATTGCACGCCGTGGATTTGAAGATTATCACCCTATTAAGCTTCCGCAAAGTCATCGAAAAGGGCAGGCGTAAATCAACCAAATAATTGAAGAGAAGGTTATGTCCAAACTTCGCTACTCCATGGATTTTGAGGTAACGCATTAATTTCTTGCATAAAAGGAAGTGGAAGCTTCATGTACTTGGCTTCTCAAGAGTCTCAGCATGTATTCCACGCTTTTTCTCTCCCGCTTGATTTTACCGCTAATCAACCAAACTGCTATGTTTTTCAAGAGAACATAGCCTAGATTACAAGGAAGAATCAGACTGATAATTAAATCTCGTGATATTATGCAGGATTTTGGTTTTATCCTTGCCGTGCGTTGTGTTGAAAATGTTATATACAATATTGCACTCTAGGAATGGTAAGCTTGCTTCAGACTACCATCCACATTAGTTATTTATAATCCATGGAGCAAGCACCCTCTTGAGCCGAAGACCTTATATTCTTGATGCTTATGCTTAAAACCAGAAATAATTTTGTTGTACACCGTAGTGATGCTAAGAAAGCATGACCGGGACGTTTCCAGAAATATTTGGTCAGGTGCATGTTCGTGGTTATGCTACTCGTCGAATCAAGAAAACCTCGCTCACCTGTGCAGAATTACCCTTTTCTCCTCGAGCAAGCACTATTTAACATCGTGGGTTAATTTATCCTTCTCCACCTGCATCCTTTTCAACTTAGACAACCTCTAAGAAGCAAAAGAAAGACACCAACATGGAGTAACTCCACGCCTTTGTAATCACCAGGATTTTGCAACTCAAGACATCTCTCTATAAATTTTATAACTTTGTCCGTAGAAAGCTTCAGACTCCTAAGCCTAAGTTGGCACAAATTTTGACAGATAGAAGCAAGCATCCCCATCAATTCAAGATCCCCATCAATTCCCGTCACAAGTGATCATTCTACATCCAAGCTTTGTAGATTTTCGTGTCACCTCGCACACCTTGTGATCCGTTTATTGAACGGACAAGAGGCGCCTCTGGCCAAGAACTCGCAGCCTCTTTGCAACTTTTCATGATTTCATGAAGTCCTATAGTGTCACCACCAAGATACTTCACCGCACAGCAAGACCTCGCTGGCAATACATTCCATCTACGCAATCTAAGCTCCTCCAAAGATTGCAAACATCAGACAAACTTGAAGGGGATCACCACACCACCTCGTACCAAAACTCAAGTGTCAGTAGCTTAGAGCAATCAAGTACCATAGCCACCTCCACAGTTCGTGTTTCTGTGACCTATTTCTAAAGCTTGTGCCTTTAATTTTGGAGAGTTCCACATGAACATCCAACAAGTCATATTCATCAACATGGCACCTTTTGTTAATGAAAGCCTCAGCGTTGTAAATTGTGAAGAAGAGGCAACAGAGAACCAAAGAAATTAACACAAATCCATATGACCTGCTAATTGCTCCATATGAATGTTAAAATTGCTTTCAAATGTGTCTTCGTGATCGTTTCGAGCTTTGTTGTTTATGAAAAATCAATCATGTATCTTTGTTTCTTCATAGCCTCGCCAATGGTCAAAAAGGTGCAAAGGAACGAAAGCAGATGTTTTGTGGCTCATATATCTAGAGTAAAAATCTAGGAGCAGCTCAAAATGCTATTGTATGGACTTGAGTGTTCTACAAATATAACCGACTCCATCAGCTTTTAAGGCATGCCGAAGCTAGTAGTAGCTTAAATTTGCCAATGCTGAAGCTTATAGATCAAGGTGGCAAGCTCAAATGAAATTGAAGTCACAGATTGGAGGTGCTACCCCACAACAGTGAGTATTTGTACCTTCCTCTCTCGCATTAGAAACTTCAGCTTTTATAAAAAAGAATATGGCCTGCTAATAAAGGAGGTGGTATATGTTCCGCATTTAATTATGCACACTTTGAGTCCTGGGAGGGTGGAGTAGTGATACTATTGACACTTCTATTGCAATTGGAGGATAGCTTAGATGCACCATTGAGACGACCTAAATCAAGCTTCTACAAAACCTCCTACAACTTACAAGAGGAAGCAACCGCTGGGTATTATCTCTACCACCAATAGACATCTATATAGGATCTATTGTTTTCAATATTTTACGCTTGTTATTTCTCGATATGTTCAAGATCTTTAAGGTCTTTAGCCAGAGATGGATCATTGTAATAAAGTGTTTAAAGACAGATGCCATAATCCCTTGATTAGGAAATAGCCAGATAGTCTGGATTTAAATGCATCTATGCCCAACCTTCACTAACCCTATTTCTATTGTAGATTCCTTTCTAGGATGCAACACTCTTCAGACATGCAAAGGCCTTCCAAGGCGCAGGGGGCTGTTGTTGGTATGGGAGAAGTGTCCGCCCTCGACTCCGCAAATATCACACATGGCCCAAATGTGGATGCTTCTGGCTCAGAATAATTGAAGTCCAAATAAGTCTTTTTTGAACATCTGGCTTCCATTTCCAAGTATATGGGAGCAGAAGTTTTTAACCTAGTGCCAAGGATCTTATGTTCATTGGCCAAGCATAGACTAAGTATTGGTGCGTGCACCAACAAAGGAAATTCCTAGCATCCGTATTTTGTGCATTTCAATTTAAAAGTAACTCATTACATATTTCGTAGCTTCATTATATACCGCTAGGAATAGCTCAAGAGGCAAGGCAAAAGAATCGGGCAGAGAGACAATAACCAATCGTGCCCCCACGCTCATACTCATACCTGTTACTCTCAAATTTTGGTACCTCCCTCGCTAAGCCATGTGTATCCATTCAAGCCCAATTCCTACTTCCATATGCAATAATATATGCTCAAGAATTGTACAACAAGATTTTATGGGTACTATGACTTTCAATAGTTGTAAAATTGTGCACTTTTTAGAGTGGGCGCAGGAGGTGATGTGGATTGCGTATAACTTTTCTTCAAGCAGTTGCACTATCGTGAAAGACTAGAATATAGGAGTGAGTTGCGATTCCCCATAATGATAACTATTCATTAGACTAATGCTAAATCTCACTTGCGTTGCCGTTCAGTTATACATCGCGGATGCAACAAAACACATAAAACAAATAGCTGCGACCAAAGCTGCCCATTATAGAATAGAACATGCAGATTCACAAATATGATATATTGGCTGGAGATTCTTGAAATCTGATATATTGTCAGAGATTCTTTGAAAGGATCGATCGCTCCTTTAGGAGGAATTCCTAAGTTTCCACTTTAGTCTTGATTCAAGTGAAACACTTGCTTTTTATTTGTTTGTTACAAGAGGAAGAGGAGGAGAATGTTGTGTCTTTCAAGTATAGCGTAATCTATGTGAACACCTTTGCAGCCTAAGGTAAAAACGCCTATTAATGTGATTAATATTTAGTTAGTCTTAAAATCTAAAATTTGAGTAAGCATGCTTTGCATTCTTTTTTTAATATGTTGTCTTTCACAAAGGTGAAGGAAAAGAGGCAAAGATGTATGTTCCTTCAAAATCTCGAACGTGGATCAATGTATTCTCAATTGAACAAGTTCATGGCTGGAGAAGAACAAAGCAAGGCAAATAACGCTCATAGGTAATTTCCTGAGAACTACACAAGCACGTTAAGTTGACTTAGTGGTAGAGTATTTTGTTGAGCAAAAACTCGCTTAATCAAGCAGGAAAACAAAACCGACAAGTAGAATTTTGTGCACGTTTGTTTCTTGAACTGATCAGCTTGTTATCAAGTGTTTTGAAAATAATGGGAAATCTTATCACTGTTAACCGTTAACTCTCTTTCCTCAATTTGTTACTATCAACTTGTTTTTAAAATGGGTATTATCTACAAATGATAACAGTACATTTTCTTTTTATGAATGACAATAGGGTATTATCTCATGAATGATAACAGGTATGTTATTTTAGAGAACAGGCACGCTATTTGAAACAGTATATGTTATTTGAATGGGGTATGTTATTTGAATGGGGTACGTTATTTGAAACAGTATACTATTATTTTGGAAATGTGGTATGTTATTTAGAATGGGGTACACAAAATGACTTCCAGATATTTGGGTATGATCTCGAAATAGGGTATCACTGCATCAGGTATTATTCTTACTAATGATAACAGTATGATTTTCCATTCTTCTAATGGGGATTACATACACCAGCCTTTTAATAGGGTATTATCATGCAAATGAGGAAAAGGGGATTTGTGGCCAACTTCTATCTCCAAAAAATACATTTTATCCTCGTTGTTTGACGTAAAAGGGGGATTTCATAGGTATTTTTGGGGCATTTTTCTAGGTATTGGAGCACTTTTTTCGCTGTGTGTTATGTCATTGAGGTTTTTCACTTCATCGCCATCAATGTTGTTACTTACTAGAACATACCGCAACACAATTCATAATGTATCACCATCTTCCAAACCGTTGCACTTCATTTCATGATTAATGGTCTTCAGTGTAAAACTACTTCAAGATCGCCGACTTAACTTACTTCTTTATTTAAGAGTAAATCATGTCAATCATGCCGAAGAGATCAAAAGCTTTATCGCTTATCTCTGATTCCATGTGCGCAAGCCATGATAAGGCAATCAAGCGAATTTCCAACAAATAATTTATTTGTAATCTCAAATGCACAACATGCTCAATATATCTTAAACAAATGTTTGTCTAAGAACCTACAAAAATTTCAAACATTTGACTATTTTGACATCGCTAAGCTATAGCACAATGCCCTGCAATTTGCATGCTAGATATAGTCTCGCTACGTCAGACACCATTCTCATTTTTTAATGCATGCATGCACTCCATGGCAAATAATTGAAAAGAACTCAAGCAACTCTAGAACAATAATATCCCCTGTACAACTTAATTCTCTTTTACCTTCCTAGGCTACGTGGAGCTAGAGTAACTACGGCATGTGAAGTACGTGATGTTCCAGTTGGGGGCTCTGCTTATCCTCTCACATCAAAAGCTACGATTCAACAACAATTTTTGTGTGTGCCCGTATAAACTCGCAAAAGATGTCAATTTTTCATATAGCAATAAGTATTCATTCCACCATAACTATGCTACCCAAATTATCATATATGATCATTGCATGCCCCGAATCAGATACCCAGCACAACATACACCTCTGAAAGTCTCAAATACATAAAAGCACATCCCACTTTGTACCTTTAAGGCAGAGTTGCATTATATATTGCAGTTGATCATGTGGCTCAATCAAGAGTTCTCGACACATTCAAGTAGTTAATATAAGTACAACCTGAATAAAAAACCTTCGATATATGTTAGTTGAAGAAAAGCCTGTGCGTAATACATTAGTGGCCAACAAAAGTATGATTTACATCATGAACGGATGGTGAATGTCACTATAATTGAGTTCATCAGTAAGAAATCTCGGGTCAAAATCATGAGTGCCATTCCATGCCTTAGCAAAGAAAAGAAGCAAAGAGAGCTCATAAGTCCTCCTCATCTTAATTCACATTGATACACAACAATTGGGATCCAAAATAAATAGACTTCAGAAAATAAGAATTAAGTAGTTGATATTCCTCAGCCAAAATGGGCCAAGTAGTCGACATTCTCGATTATTCGCTTCTATCAAGAAATAGGTAGTTATTGTAAATAGAGAGTTTTAAGTGTGTGTAGATCCGTAGTGGTCCATTGCTATAGTGTCCACTTTCTCAGCCTTTTAGGGCCGGGTCAATCTGATCCCAAGAATACTCAATCTTCTTGGACTCCATATGATGAGATGCCCCTATTATCCTACTTCACATAAAATTAATTAGGGATGGAATATGCTTAGACCAGTCCATCTATACAAATTTGATTATAGAATACCAAAATATCTAAGAGTACTCTTCTACAAGATATGATCTACCGTCAGTTATGCTTAATGTATGGCTCTATGTTCAATAGAATTTGTGTGACAAATGTGAAAGGAACCAAATGGGCATCCTCGCTTTATGCTCTTATTTCCAAGGTTTATGCCTGGGAGCTACCTAATATAGTAAAGGATACCTAAAACCCTAGTATATGCCTATTTTTAGCTAAAATCGTGGTTTGAATTTCATTTATTTGCATCCCCTCTCTCGCTTTTGTACATCTTATTATCATTTAAGAACCCCTCCTCGCATATGTTTGATTTCATCATTTGTCACTCTCACGATTTTATATGGCATTTCATTATTCAAAAACTCCTTGTACACAATTGGGTCCTGGCCATTAAAAAGGTCCTTCAGGCAATTTTTAGCCTTTAATGTTGCATCCATCTTCATATCTTTTCATGATTGGTTACGATAACATACTAATAAAGAAAAATTGTGATAATTGATGCCAACAAGGCTTTGAATAACCCTATGTAATGTGCAAATTTATAAACTTGTTACGACCGAAAAATCATGTTTCTACCGATGACAATCATTGGTCACAATATCGGTGATCTAAAACCATATTCTAAACTAAATGATAACCCTAAAGTCCCTAAAATTGATGCAAATAACCATGCTTCCAATCCTTTGTGCCTATATGACTCATTCCTATTTGCATTATATGGCTTCCCTCCCACCAACCATAGACCCCTTTCCGCATGTACCAACACTTAAAAGAAAATTGAATTTTATTGGTAGGTATACAAACTAAAATGCATTAAAATTGAAATCCCTCCCATTTTACGCGACGGGTTTTAGAGGGTCTCCCAGGTGACACCCCTGGGTTTATGGGAATGTGTTGTAATGGAATGATGAAGATAAGCTCGCACCGTAAGAATAGGATGCCGGAGATGGTGCCTTATTTGTTTTGTTTGACGCCGAGGTCTTGCTTGCCATTAAAGACAAAGCCTGGATAACAATACTAATTCTCATTCATGGCAAAAGCCGCACCGCATCCCTGCTTTGGCCGGGCCGGAGTTACATGTAATGGAGGCAATGTTACCAAAGTTGTGAGTTTGTTTTCGATTTTGGTTCCTATGTGTTGCCATGTCGATGCAACTTATACTATCGACTTGATTAAAATCGAAGTTCTTGAAGATATTATAATATCTTCAAGTAATCTCGCATAGCCATATAACTTCTTTGTAGCGCTTGGCAAATAGCTATATATCTCTACAAATAATCGATAAGGAGATGGTGCTTTTTCCAAGTTGAAAAATCCACCAGGGATTTATGAATTTCAACATCATCATATAGGAAGCATCACTATAACCCTCGCTAGTATGAGTAAATGTAAGTCCAAAGTTAGAGATCCTGTAAAGATAATAAGAATCTTCTTCATCAGACTTCATGAATTGACTATAAGACTGGGGTTATGCGGAGCAATTTCGTGTTTTATACATATAGTAGCATACGCGGAGACCCCTACCCGCACTTGTATAGGTATATTCTCATGGTCTCTTCTTCATGGGGATTTTTTTTTTTTTTTTTTGAGGTAAGTATGTATATTATATTAATAAAAGTAAAAACATCTAGATGAACCTTATGTTCAGATATGGGGAACTTTGCCCTAGTCAGGGAGTTAGGGGGTTAGCATAAAGTTAAGTTCCCAAGCCAATGGCTACCTCCCTCCGGTGCTCCAAGGGACAGCGAAAAAACATCTTTGACCTTGTACACTACCAATCTTATCTGGCTCTTTATCATAATTTCTACCATATTTCCTATGGTGCTCCAAACCCATCATTGCAACCTCCACATTGAAGTATTTGCATATTCTTGTGGTAGAGGAAACTTTCCAATTGCAACATCACACACGTGTTTCAATTGCCCATAGAGCTACGTTGATGACAAGCTTAAAAGTGTTCGACCTGAAATCAATAAGATATGTGGCCACTTCGATCGGTGAAGTTAAGTGAAGTATGGGTGAAGCTTCGGTGCCAAAGTCTACCACCATAGGACAAAAGAACATGTGCTCCCGAGTTCACATTGCCCACATCCTAGTGGGCATAGTCTGATTCACTATTTTCCTCCTTCTCAGCAGCGGAGACATGGTCTTTGATTGCATCTGGAGAACTAACCACCCGAGCGGTATCTTCTTGGAGCACCGGCATTGCCGGGGAACCAACCAAAGTAGCGAAACTTACCTCATCGTAACATCGGGGTTGGCCAAAACCTTGAAGGAGAGGGTTCCTTTTTTAGCCTATAAATCCCTCTTCTTGAGGTATCCCTCATGGGGATTTTGAGGACACATATCTTTGGATAAGTTTACATTCATATCTATTAGGTACTTATTGACTTGCTCTTTATCCATCTCAAATTTCTTTAAGAGGTTTTTAATGTATTTTTGTTGTGAGATGAATTGACTTCTTTTTCAGACTTCTTGGGACTTAGATTCCTAAGCAATAATAAGCAATTCCACGATAATCGGTCATTTGAAATTCTTTGGCAGAATTTATTTCCACTCACCAGAGATTCTAAGTTGTTTGCTTATCAATATGGCATCATCCACATACATAGTTAGGAGCAAAATATGATAGTTTCTCTTCTTGATGTAGATATTACTATCTGTTCCTCCTTATTCATAGCTATGAGACTTGAGAAAAGTTGTCAATTCGTTGACACCATGCTTGTGGAAATTGCTTGAAGCCATATAAAAGGCGTCACGTAACTTGCATCTTAGAATTCTTGTCGAGGTTGAACATAACCTTGAGGGTTGTTTTCATGAAGAATATCTTCTTCTAAATTACCATTGAAAAATGTAGTCTTAACATCCATTTGATGGATGTGCATAATGTGAGCAGCCACAAGTGTGAGGAGAGTTCTTATGGATGTCATTTTGTAGCGAGGAGTAGAAGGTATCCGACAGGTGATCTTCAATTTGAGAATATCCTTTTTTTCCACTAATCTAACTTTATACTTAGATCAATGGGTTCATCAGCTTTTGAATCCTCATTTGAAGAAACCACTTACAACCAATTGTCTTGCTTCCATATGTGCAAGTAGTTAGTTGCAAGGGTCCATGTCGGATAGAATCATATTGAGCCATAGCATCATGCCATTCTTTGGAGTTTGGATCGATTAACTTTAAGAGTTAATGTATCATCAACTATTTGCATAGCAAAATGCTTCTTCAGTGATTGCATAGAGACTCCAAAGCCTTCAAAGGAGGAGTATGTTTTGCGACCATATCCACTTGTGCTTGGGGATGCCACTGGGGAAGTGGGCTATCCATAAGTATTGCACATTATTAGGGGCTTACGGAGGGAGTTCTTGGCCGGAGGTGATTGTGGGTGGGGCATCTTGAACATCTTCATCTTGCATATTTTTGGGAGCAAGATCTTCCAATGTTCTTTGGGGCTTCCCTGCGGGACTATAGGGGGGGCTTGTTGTTCTTCATGAATAGTGGAGGATTGCAAATAGAAATTGGTAGAGAATGTCACTTGAATGGGTTTTTTGGATTTATCTCTAAGCAAGCATTTCTTATGGTGATTGCTCATATCAGAGCCAATTTGTGTGTATAGGCGGCCGCCATGTTGGAGTAATATAGACTTCTGGGATATACCTCATAGTTGGAAAGTAATATTCTTATTTAAACACGTAAATAGTCTTACGCACTTTTAATGCTTTTTAACAAACTTTTTCTATCTTGAGAAGATTCGAAGTCCATTTTTAGACTTGCATGTGTCAATCTTCCCCCCCCAGCCAATGACTATACATCAAGATTATCTCTATTAGGTATTATTAAGGGAAGAAGGAGATCGGCGAGGGTAATAAGAAGTGGCTAAAATTTTGCCAAATGGCAATTTTTAGACCTTTAGTCAATTTTCATGGCTAAAGTTTATAAAGACAATTTTTTAGAAAAACCATAATTTAGCCACCAAAAGGGGGTAGAATTACCACGAGCAGCAAGTTTAGCCAGGGATTGTTTCTTTGCATGGTGTCTTGAATAGCCTTCTCTAAAGTTTATTGGGGGACCCTCATCAATTCAAATAGCCATGCCAATTCTAATTAGGGATCTCTTTCATTTAGGAATTGCCATTAGCTACCTCAATCATATTTTAAATTTGTATCTATAAGTTGTTTAGGTTAAATGCTATGAAGAATGTTATATGATGCACATTTTAAGCTTTAAATAGTAGTGATCTCTTCTTGCAATTGTTGACCCTAAACCATAAATTCACTATTTGGATGCATTTGATTAACTTAAACATACATGTTCCTTCAAAGCGATATTGTTTGTTCCTTATGAAATTTTGTACTTTGAACAACTTTTGTTATCATTTTGTAAAAGCATATTGAATCAATGTCATTCATGTACTAATCAGTGCTCAAGATTTGAAATTAAATAGTTGCACTTTAGCTGGGAACCAAGAAAAATTTGCCAACATCAGAATTTCATGTCATATAAATTTTACATTTTAGCCAAGTGGGAAGATAACTAAAAGGGCTTTATTTTATCAAATTTTTGAAAAAAAATCTAAGAACTTTTCGTTTTCATAGGTTTAGCCAACCTTAATTTGAATAGAAAAACATTTAGAACATTAAAAATGAGCTTAAGTAAATTAATGGTTTTTGTATATGGATGGGTTCCACCGGGCTTTAGATTGTAACAAGTTTCACTGTCAAGATGTTGTCTTTGTGCAAGATGTTGTCCTGCATTATGTCCATTCTTTTTCCTTTCCTCCTTGAGTTGTTAAAAGCGGTGTAGGAGCATGTCCATCTTCTAAAATTGAGCGATTGTGCATGGTTGTCTTACAAAGAAAAAAGAATGCGGCTTATCTTCACATTTGCTAAACCTTGTTCGAGTGTTGATTTATATCACTTTCTAAACATGAACCGTCCAAATGTACTTTAATCGGTGCTTTTGAAGATTATGCAAACACCCAATAGCCCTCGGATCTTTGTCACATTCTCCTTGGGCGGGTATGCATTGATTATCTTTATTACGTTGTTCATCTTAGTTTCTGCTGCGTTGTTGGGATTTTATAGATTGAATTTTACATGCGTGGCTTTTTCTTGGGTCATAAGTATTTTTTGTATTTTCTATGAGAATATAGTTTTAGGTGGTCTTGGCGGTAGGTTAGTAGTTCAACTATTTGCAATACGGTTTAAAGGACATCACCATAATACCACATCTGTTTCTCCATGGAAGTCATCCCATATCCATTCATACATTACCTTCCATACCCTGCGACTAAGCTTTTAATACATTTCTTTAGAAGCCCACGGTTTGGGTTTAAGCTCTTCTTCATCCAAGGGTTGAATGATCTGCAAAAGTTCCCAGAACACACCTTTTATAGTGTTGTACGGGTTTATATTCAATTCCAATGATATTCTGCGGTAAACCTTGACATTATGGTTGGGAGCTAGAGCACCTCCCTTAGAAAGCGAAGGTCGGCACCCCTCGAACTTGAGAAACCATCTCTAGCAGTGCTACTGCCGCCCATCTACCGAATCTAGGGATGATGTTGCCCGACCACCATCCACTATTGAACCATGGTCCAAGCGTGGACTATGGTAAAATGAATCAAAATTTTCCATAGTGGATCAACACAAAAATATTGTCTCAATCGGGTGAAATAAGTGGGTTCAATCTTGATCCACAATAGGGTATTAAAGTGATCCACTATTTATAGATAAACCCATTTTGTGGCTGATTTCATGGCTATATTTATCCAATTGTTTCCAAGAAAAATATGTGTAATACCTCAAAACTACAACATGGTATTGAGCACAACTTCCTCGTTCCTCCTAACTTCAGTGATTGGAACCAGGCCTAAGTGGCGACATGTTTTGTGGTGCCATGTATTGGATGAATATGTATTTGGTAACCAAAAAATTATATAGAAAGAACATCGTATAATCATATTTTCAACCTCTGTTGTTAAAAATACTATCAAATACCTTCTTTAAATCATGTACAATTAGTACTACTATAGCATGCACGTCATTTCAACAAAAAGTCCATTTTAGCTTTATAACATGCCTTTGTGGGCTTTTACACCATATAAGGGCGAGGTGCAAGGTCAGGCAGTGGACTCGCCGTGGAGTTGTACCTTGCCCATACACGGTGCAAAAGCCTACATGGGCATTTTACATTGCATCTCGCCCTTACATGGCGTAAAAGCCCACAAGGGCATTTTATACATACGTATAAAGACCAACTAATCTATGAGACACACCACACATAGAAGAAGCGTCTCATAATAAAAGGCCCCTGTGAAGGCCCCCCAAATAATATGCCATTAGCATTTGTTAAATTAAAAAGTGATAGCCGCAATTGTGCCATGCTAACAAAATCAACACAATTGACTTAGAGAAATCGACCATGGCCTTAGTTTCGTTGTTTCTGTTCTATTTACGGCAAGCGAAATTCAATTGTTTTTTTTGGTTGCATAAAGTATTAAGATATAGGTAGCCATCTTAAGGAGAAATTTGACCAATTTATTTTTCAAAATCCCTCGTGTTTCAGACGAAGACGAACTGCTAGAGTTAGACCCCCATCTCATACCGTCCGCAACACCTTCAGCAATGTGGCACCAAATCCAAATCGTCCATCTCCTCGTAGATAAGACTATTTATCACATCTTGCAGCATTCTCATGCTGGCCTCCGGTCGAAGATGATCTTTTCCTCGCTTCTTCCAGATTAGAATATCTGGATTCAGCTTTGAAAAGTCCTCATCTTTTATTTCCACTGCATTGTCATTGTAAATTGCAAGTTTCTGTTCTGAATTGTAGAACCGGAGTTCGATTGCAGAGTGATTTGCAAACATGCAGGGATTGAGTAGTTCATTGATGGGGCAGACCGCTGTGGCAGCCTCGTTTTCTGGTCTGAAGAGTATGGATTCTGCTCCTGCTTGTCTCCGGCCTGATTCAGGTATTGGTCGCATTCAGCTTGGAAGTGATAAGAAGAAAAATCATGGATATCATCGTAAGCAAGCCAGAAGTCAAGCCTCAGAGATTGCAGAGAAGGAACCTGCTTCTCAGGGCAGTCCTCTTTTGGGTGAGTCTAGGCTTAAGTTTCTGCTAATTCAAGTTGAATTGCTAAGTTAGAAATGTCATGTTTTTTTCTAATATGTTAATATACAACTGAAACACCTGCAGCATAAGAATCAGTAGACAATGTAGTCATTTCTTCATGAGGTTTCGCTGCTTTATGTAGACATTTAATATTTCTGGATATAGCCAGTCATTCATCCTTCTCATATGTCTATAAATGCATTTCTGGAATGCAGTGCCACGCCAGAAGTACTGTGAATCGATCTATAAGACAATCCGTCGAAAAACATCCACTGTAATGGTTGGGAACGTGGCAGTTGGCAGTGAATATCCCATTCGTGTCCAAACAATGACAACGACGGACACTAAAGATGTTGCTGCAACTGTTGAACAGGTAACTTGATAACCAGTATGATTCTTACAGGCCCCTATAACTGTAATATAGGCACATCGGACAGTAAAGATGTTGCTGCAACTGTTGAACAGGTAACTTGATACCCAGTATGATTGTTACAGGCCCCTATGACTGTAATATAGGCACACAAAAATAATTTATGCCCTTTGCAAGCTGGCGCAATTATACCTTTAACAGTAATTGGTCCTGGTATTTTTCCCTTGTAGATACAGGTGGATTGAATTTATGATCAGTTTGCTTACACCATGTGTTAACAATTCTGAAGCTCTTTGATTTGGTTATACGTCTTAAAAATGTCTACGAATTACATAATATGCCTGTTTGAGTTGTACTTTATGGCCAAATAAGGAGTTTGTCATGTTAGTAAGTCGTGAGTTGTGAAGCGAGTGATGTGCTCCTCCATGCCTGGCAGTTTTAACAGCTTTTCATTGTGCATATAATGCTGTTCACGTTGGTTTCCTCTATCCTGTAAGTTTAATGTGCATTTTCGTGCACACTTACTTGAAAATAACTGAATGCTTGCTGATTATAGAAAAAATAGAGAAATTTATGTACCTCAACCATATAGGTTGCTATGCTCCACATTGTAGCAGATGGAAATAAAGCCCGTGTATGCAGGTAATGAGGATTGCAGATAAGGGTGCAGACATCGTACGAATCACCGTGCAAGGAAAGAAGGAGGCAGACGCATGTTATAGCATAAAGGATACACTTGTAAAGAAAGGGTGAGCATCATTTGTTCATTAAGTTTCTTGCTGTCATATGACTTCCTTGTATGACCTTTTGGTTTGTCGTCAGATATTCTATTCCACTAGTTGCAGACATTCATTTTGCTCCAGCAATTGCATTAAAGGTGGCAGAATGCTTTGATAAAATTCGAATCAACCCTGGAAATTTTGGTATAAGTGTTCTGTTTATTTCCTCTTGCATAGTTAGCAGATAAGTCATGTAGATTGTTTAAACATTCAATCCTTCAGCTGATCGGCGAGCGCAATTTGAGAAACTGGATTATGATGAAGAGGACTACCAAAAAGAGCTTGAACACATTGAAGAGGTGCTCGACTTCTGGACTTCTAAGTTTTAGGATGTCACCTGATGCTGTTCATATTAATTGTTACAGGTATTTTCCCCTTTAGTGGAAAAGTGTAAGAAGTATGGACGGGCCATGAGAATAGGCACAAATCATGGCAGTTTATCAGATCGTATCATGAGTTACTATGGTGATTCTCCAAGAGGAATGGTGAGTTTGTTTGTGTATACATCAGCACCATCTCTAAACAGAAATACAGATACTTCAGATGATTTTTGATGGATGAACGTAATCTTTGAGAGGCTCTACAAGTTTACATTGCCTTAAAAACTATTTTAATTACACTTCTTCTCCAGGTAGAATCTGCCTTTGAGTTTGCTCGAATTTGTATAAAGCTGGACTTCCATAATTTCCTATTTTTTCTATGAAAGCAAGCAATCCTGTCATAATGGTAGAGGCATATAAGCCTGCTTGTTCTTGAGCTGTATGTAAATGGATGGGAATATCCTGCACCTTGGGTAACTAAGGGGTGGTGAGGGCGAGGGCCGGGAGGGATGAAGTCGTCAATTGGGATTGGTGCACTTTTACAGGTACCTTGATTAGCTGAAACTCTTGATTCCAGTAGGCTGTATGTAACTTATAAATTCACAGTTTAATAAGAATGAGAATTTGTTTCACAGGATGGTTTAGGCGATACAATACGAGTTTCATTAACAGAGGACCCAGAGCATGAAATTGATCCATGCACAAGACTTGCTAGACTTGGAATGAATGCATCTGCAAGTGGGATTGGAGTGGTATGATGCCAAAAATTTACTTGCCATCTTCAGTGTTTCATTAAGCCACTGATTGTACTCTTGAACTTACAGACACCCTTTGAAGAAAAGCATAGACGCTATTTTGAGTTTCAACGGCGGGCAGGACAACTTCCTCTGCAAAAAGAGGTTAGTTGACCTGTCTTTAGGCATCGGGTGAAACTATTTAGCTACTGACATAGTCAAAAATCTGTAGGGCGAACAAGTTGACTACAGAGGAGTTTTGCATCGTGATGGCTCCGTCCTTATGTCCGTCTCTTTGGACCAAATTAAGGTGCATAGGGTTCCTATTGCGTGTTTTTCCTAACGTTGAGCACTTGATCAAAATTGTCCTTTCAATGCAGAAACCAGAAAGTTTGTACAGATCATTAGCTACAAAGCTTATTGTTGGCATGCCATTTAAGGTAGCTGTTCATTCCCATACAATTCAATTATCCATGTCTCCATGATCACAAAGGAGTGCTACTAATGTAGGATCTTGCAACTGTTGACACAATCCTCCTGAGGAACCTACCAGAACTCAATGATAAGACTTCGGTTAGTCCTGTACCATGGCTTTCATTTAAAAATTACAGCTAATTTACATGCTATAGTTAGCGATCGTATTGCCCTTCAAGCTATGATGAACACCTCTACTTGTGACTTTCCTGCAGAGACTGGCCATAAAGAGACTGATAGATGTAAGCATGGGAGTTCTGACACCACTTCAGCAGCAGCTGACAAAGCCTCTGCCTAATGCAATCGCTCTTGTAAGCCTTGAGGACATTCTTTCTGGCGCATATTTGAGTTTATCTGCAGGTAATGTCTTTGCTGTGCTTTCTGAATGAAGCACCGAGTAAAGGAAATTAACTGATTTTGCCTTTACTAAATAAAACAGGAACACGTATAGCTGTTACACTGCAGGGTGATGAGCCATATGAAAAATTAGATATGCTCAAGGGTGTCGAGCCAATCATGTTATTAGTAAATGTTCAAGATGCTAAAATTGGTCGTGTGCAAGCATCTCGGAGGTCTTGAATCTGAATTTTAGATTTGTGTCTTGATGACAACAAACGAACTGTAAAAAGAACCTCACACATGCTCGTTTCAGGTTATTTGAATTTCTGGACAGCAACAACCTAAATTTCCCTGTCATACATCATATAGAGTTTGCAGCAGGAATCGACAGGTACAACAAGACATAAAATTTCTGACTGCGTGCTTTATAGTTCCCTAGTACTTAATCTCTCCTTTTTTACCCAGGGATGATTTGGTGATTAAAGCTGGTAGTGAAGCAGGTGCTCTACTGGTGGATGGACTTGGAGATGGGATCTTGTTAGAAGCACTCGACCAAGACTTCGATTTTCTAAGATCCACATCGTTTGGCTTGCTTCAAGGATGCCGGATGAGGAATACTAAAACAGTAAGGATCTCAATCATTTTTTTTCTTGTTGCATTTTATGAAGACAGAGAGACAGGGAACGTCATTATTTCAGGTTGATGTTATATTAAATTTTATGGCCGTTTAGGAATATGTGTCTTGTCCATCTTGTGGAAGGACTTTGTTCGACCTTCAAGACATAAGTGCTGAGATTCGGGAGAAGACTTCACATCTGCCAGGAGTCTCGGTAGGTAGTCTGGTCCTTGATTGTTGCTAATATGTTCTAATAGGTATCCCTCATGTAGATTGCCATCATGGGTTGCATTGTAAATGGCCCTGGAGAAATGGCAGATGCAGATTTTGGATATGTTGGTGGAGCTCCTGGAAAGATCGACTTATATGTTGGAAAGGTGGGTGCTCATTTTTTTTTCTACCATGTATTAGAAATTTTATTCATTTTAATTGTGTCGTTTTCTTAATACAGGAAGTTGTTAAACGGGCTATACCGATGGAAACTGCTACAGAATCCCTTATTCAACTTATCAAAGATCATGGCCGTTGGGTTGATCCTGAACCTGTAGTCTAAGAGAGCCTGCCAAAAGGTGCAATTGGAGTGCCTTGTGGCAAAATTAAAATATGATTTATTATTTTCTAGCATAGTATCGTGCCTAACAAATGTCAGACTTAACAGATGAAGCAATTTGAGGGTCCCATCACAAACCAATTCAAGACTGTGCCAGGTGCTCGGTGATGCACATTTTTAATGGCATCTTCATTGAATATGCAAATTTTTAATGGCACCTTCATTGAATATGCAATAAAAATATTCTGACTCTTCCATTTATGAATCATAACCAAATATTGAAGGCCAATTCATGCACTAGTTGACCATTGTCGCACTTCAGAACATCAACGCTTTTGTTATGATAGTGGTGAAGTCTGGTGCACATAAATTTGGGTATTTCAATAAACGAAAGAACTGATGATCGGTGTGAACCATTGCATTGATGGTTGTCATTGTGAACATAGTTCCTCAGAAGGCACAAATATAAAAATCGCGAACATAAATTTATCTAGAAGTCTAATCTTCAAATGACAAACATGAAAAAGAACTAATAGCCATCCCATGAAACTAAAATTTCATGAAAAGGATACCACTGCTTTAATATCATGGATGTAATGTTATGATTGGCTTGGCCATATGCTTGTGAATATCCATATACATGAATCCTTCCTCTGTCAGAACAATGTTCGATATGACCCCCACCAACAGCTTCAACCTGCATTGTTTTTGCAAAATGTCACTTGCAATAATATATACCACCTCATTTTCCGGAAAGATGATCTTCAATAAGATGCTATATTATGTACAAATAATAGAAGTCTAATTCAATTGAAGCTAACTCTTTAATATTGATGATGAATTCTTCATTCAACTCCCATGGACTTCCCTAAATGCGTTTGGTCAATTGTTCAACACCTGTAGTCCTAGATGTGAAATCTGCATGTTAAACTCCTGTAAGACATCTGCATGATAAGCATGGCACCTAGATCCTCTGACCACCTGCATAGATAATCTTCATTAGTAATTCTAAACAGCACGAATCTGCACATATTTACTTACCAGTTTCTGGTTAGCTAGTTCATCTTCAATTCGAATTAATATATACTTGAATGTTCCTATATCCAATACATGTTCAATTAGCACACTTCCCAGGTTCGAGAAGGAGGAACTAATAACATTCTAATAATATTCTTTCCAATATATTGAACATCAAGAGGCAGGGAAGCACAACTGCTTCTTCTAAGTATATCCTCAATGCCAAAGAATACATCATGATAGCACAGGTATAATGTAAACCATTTTTTCATGGAAACTAAATATACAAGTGTACTAAAATAATTGAACTAGCATATCCACAAATCCAGTCTGCTGGCATCGATTCTGGACGTGTTCTAAAAGACATGCAAAATTTGTTACTGCAGAAGAAGCCACTGGACAGCAACAAGAAAGAAACAAACGAGCTTTCATAAGTGGCGCAGGTGCATGCAGAAAGATTATCTGCAGGGTGCATTGGCAACGGTCAGAAACACACATTACTAGTTTCCATTGGCACTGCTTTATAGTTCCTTGTCTATGGAATGGGGGGAGCAATGACGCAGAGAAGCTCAGTGATATGACACAACATAGTGGCATTTTACTCATTAGAGACTATGTATTCGACCAGAGATGTGGCCATGTTGTTTTCACATTAGTAACTCTATTACTATTAGAGAAGAACTATGCAAGGCACAAGGTGTAGAACACATGCCACTAGCTTACCTTCATCAATAGCCACATTTTTAACAGCCGCTCCACTCCAAGCTGTATTACTGCCACTTGAAATCCAGTCTTGCAAGAGAAGATAAGCAATAGCATGTTTGCCAGGAACACTAAATTTGATATTATGTGGTATAGGATCACCATGAAGGACCGCTTTCAAGAAATCCTTGTGTATCCATCTGACATCCTGCACCAGATAAATAGGCACCATAGTTCTTAACAAAAGGACACTAGCATATCAACTGAAAAGCAAGGCTAGCAGAACCTCTAGCTCTTCCATGTCAGCAACTGGACGTGGCAAACAACTGAAATCATCATCTTCACTAAAGCACTTCTCCGAGAAAGAACTTTCCTTGTCTAGGACAGACTTCACCTTCTTCACATCAGCTTTAAAAGCCACCATCAAGGATGACGGGAAGGGCCAGGGTTGGCTTGCTGCATATCTAAAAAACACAATTTGAGCAAACGGTAACATTTAACAGCAATACAAGGGATTTGAAGAACCATGAATCCAAATATGGCATTGCATAGACCTTATCCCTCCTGGATCAACAATAACTCCAGCCTCCTCATTGATCTCTCTTGCGACAGCCATCTCAAAGGTCTCACCAAGCTCCACAAAACCAGAAAGCAAGGAATAGCGCCCCTGCTCCCAGCTACCCTGCCGCACAAGTACATGATTAGCCTCACGCCATGAAGGTCAGCAGAATTAAAAACACCACTTGGCTATCATATTAAATATACAATCATCTTCAGGGCAGCATAAAAGAGACTTGGAATGATCCTGGCAGTTCTACATAGGTCTGCTTATTATACTTTGATTTGTTTACCATTTTTGGTACGTATAACTATCCTTTATGTTTTTGTACATCTTCTTGAGTACTTGTTTAGCAAAAAAGAAGGCTAATTGTTTGTGTATAAATCTTCTTTTCTGCCTAGTTAAAGAAGAGTAGCATTGCAGAGTTGAAAACACCTCCAGAATATATATAATGTCTGATGAACTATTTTCCTTAAACCAACATGTGAGATTTGTCGTCACCTAAACCTAGTTGACTTATGTCGACATTTAAGAATGTTGTATATACCTTCCGTCCAAGCAATGCATAGTTCCCACAACTCACAAGGACTATAACAGCTGGATCCTGCACCCAATACTCAGGAATAAGCTTTAACAAAAGGTGCAATATTTACCTGCTAATATGAAGACAATATAAAATTATGCCTTATTTCTTGCTCATGTGCTACTATTTTGTAAAATTAAATTTCACGCTGATCGAAATTGATAGGCTCATAGAAGCTCAAACCATTCCTTTGACAGTCCCAAGCGGGAGAAGATAGAAAAATCCAAATCCAGTGTGGTTGAAAATGAAAATTTCCTGTTACATTAATGGTAGAAAATCTTCTTGCAATTTTCCTGTTAGGACAAGTTTAAAAACTTGAAGAACTATTTACTTACCAGCAGGATAACTATTTAAAAGAGGTATAATATCCTAGCTACGGTTATTTTCTAATGCCCAATGTGTTACGAAATTCAGGGCAAATTATTAGTCTGTAGACATAATAATAAAGAAAGAAGTAATGCATTGAATAATTGTATAATACTAACATAAAGATGCATACCAAACGTGGATAAATTGTATTGTCGCATGAAGCACAATTCAATGAATGACCAGCAGAAGTACTGAGCAGTTGTCCACCACAGCGTCCACAGAATTTCTAAAGAATATGGAAATGGATTGTGAATATCCATGTATATTTAATTTAAGAACTGATATTTGTCATAAAAGATTATGCAAAATATGATTAACAAATATGTTCCAAGCAACAGCATTACAGCATTAAACTTTCCTTTTCTGAGGATTTTGGGGTCAAGCGTCATCCTTTATGGAAAGTAGCTTGGAGGAAGCTGCTGTGAGAAATTCTAGCAAATACTAAAATAGCTATCTGAAAAATAAAAGACACGTCAAACACGCGCCTTTTACCTATAAGATATCCAACAACCCATCTCCCCTTAAACATCACTATTTGATCTAGGAAAAGGGCTATCTTCCCTTCATTGTTAAATGTTCCTCCTCTTCTTTATAAGCATCTACCAACGTCAACCCTCCCCTTTGCTTAACCTCTAATTCATTTGTAATTTGTCACGGCAGTCTTTGTCTTTTGCTTTCAAGAAAGTAATAAGATGTTACTCATAGAAATCATTCTCTTCTTTGGGCCTCCCATGATTGAAACCTAATTCTTGTTACAAAGAGCAGAGATCCAAGCATACAAATCTGATACCAATCTCCATTATCTTCTTCACAAATCTCATATCAGAGACTTTAATTTTCTATAAGTTGCCGTATCCATTCAGCAATAACTCTAGTGGAGGCAACTAAAATGTTTTTACAACCCCTAGCATGTAAAAATTTTAAATATAGAATGGGGGGCACATTCTAAAGATATATCTCCAAAAGTATCTTAATCTCACAGTCTTGCAACTGCAACATAGATTCTAGGTAAGTGAATTGCCACTCTATGACAAGGGTGCATACCATGAGCAGAAGCAGGCAAGATGTTCTTAACAGAAAAAGCGTACAGATCCAAGAAAAAGTTTACCAATGTCTGGGATTTCTTTCTTCTCTCCAATTGTCCATTCTAATCTATCCATGCATTCAGATTCAAGGGATGCAACATACAACGACACTTTCTATTTCCCTCTGTTTATCGCATCATTAGATACATCTCATGTCAAACACAAGGATTACAACAAACTTACATTTCTTGAATGCCAATCTATCATTCCTCGGGCATATGCAAGAAGGCCCGCATCAAAAGGTTGCATCTTAGGGCCATAGCTTCGAAGGTCCACCCACTCTGCACCCTTGTGCCACGAACTTTTACTGCTAAACTATATATATGTTGACATCAATTCCTTCCAGTTCTGATCATGGCTGAGGTATCTTAGCAGACAATAGCATTTCTCTTCAACATCAATGACATAGATCATGATTCTTATTCACAATGTGCTCTATCACATTGTGTCAACTACAAAAAGTGGCCATAAGAACCGATGTAAGGATTTAGGCAATATAAACCAACCTGCAGATGCTCTTAATGTCAATGGTAAATAGTGGCTGTCGATTTGCATTCGCCACACCAAGGAAAACAGGCTGATATTCCTGGGCGGCCTCCAAGACCATGGGGGAGATCAATAGAGGCTTGTTATGCTTAATAATATTCTTGCCTTCCAGCACTGGAATTACCTGAATCACCAAGAAGACAAATGCTATTCTCAGCATGTACCATGTTGTAATGAAATATAAATGTCAAACATATGAACACATTGCAGCTTTAGATCCATCCTATGATTGCATAAAGTATGGAATTTAGTATTGATTTCATTGCCCATTTCACCTTTACGGAAAACTCATTGGCGGTATCTCTGAGCGCTAAAGTTCTTATTGCAACTCCTAGTTGCCATCAATGCAAAGCCCATGCCCCTTTCCAAAATTAGCCCATAGAGCTAACATGGCTAAGTATAATATTCACAGCAGATGTAAAATAAATTTGCTGATGTTCCCTCAGTGGTTAGCCGAACTCTGTAAGATAAAAACAAAGCTTACCAGAGAGCTATCACTTTTGAATGCGTTTGAGATCCAGCTAAGATCGTCCCGGAGTTCTGCAGCACGATCAATGCCAGTTTCTGAATAGAACATCGTCTGCCACACACCCAAACTTATAAGAAGCTTACAAGGAAGGATTCATTATACAAGTTTGAGCAATCCTGGTCAAAAGGTCTGGTGTATTTATACTCTAACTGATTACAAGATATTGATTACAAGCGTTTTGAAAACTTTCTTCCGCTTAAAGCAAAACCTGATGGAGAGACAATGTGCTGGTCGAGGCTGCATTACAGAATGCTTGATTTCTTCTCAAAAACCCATCTAATGCACCTACGACAATATGAGAAATTAGACGTAATCCATGTATTGCCAATCGGCCAATCTATGAACTGATCTCAAAATAAAATTATGATGCCAATTGACGAAGCTCAAGAACGGAATCTTAATATAAAATTTGAAATCAAAGATAAAACAAGAACCAGAAGTAGAAGGTCCCCTCCCGTTGGAAATGAAGGAATTTGAAGGCCATGAAAGGAGAGAGCTCAGCTTCGCCATCGCGATGCGGAGCCTCATCCCCGTCCTGGCGGATAACGGGGTTCGAGTCTATAAATACACCACGTGTCATCACACAAGACGAGAGAGATTCATTTTGGCATTAAAATGGATAAATGAATATCAAAGCATCGAATTAAATCTGGATTCCCATTGGAAATAAAATATATTTAATTGGAAGAAAAATCAAATATATCATCATCGAGAATAATTCTCCTAATCATCGTGTTGTATCAATCCCAAGTTGGTGACAATTTTAAGAACATTGTTCCATATTCTTGTATCACCTAGGCTAACTATATCCGAAATCACCATCCTCTTTAGGAAATGATAGTTCTTGTCATTTGATGCATGTACATGATGGTTCATATCCTTTGTGTTCTCTGACTTCCCCTTCTTCAATGCATGTGTATGATGGTTTGCATCCTTTGCCACATGCGACTTCCCATGAGTACCATGAGTATCAAGCTGCTTCTTAAAATTTGCTATCTTTGCGACAAAGTCCAAAACCCTATAGTTATAGGGGGCAACAACATCATCCTTTCTTTCAAATACCATTGTGGTAATAGTGGCATCCTGGATGGAAAATGATGATAAAAGCTCTGCAACAAGCTGTCCAACAGAATAGAAACATGAGCCCCCATTTTGTAAATCTTAAGACTACAAAACAAATTGGAAAAAAAGAGGGTCATTGATTTATAAACCTTCAATGCATTTGGATCTTGCAGCCGTGGAAGGGCGTCAATGCAAAGTGACACCCCAAAGGAGGGCCCAATCGTATATGCAGCGATGAGGAAATTCGTTACATTTGCATATGCATCGAATTGCGGCACCATACGATGTCCAAATGCCTTATCCATTATCTTGGAGAAAATAGACTTGCTAATGTCTATTTCAGGCCTCTCTAAAGCTCTTTCTTTCAAGAGTTGAAGAGTTTCGCTATAGTGAAGCCAACATCAAGAAGTTAGCTAGTTGTAAGATTGAGCAAAGTAAAGTAATAATAATAAAAAAAAGGGAGCTAAAACAAACAAAAGAATAAAATCATCAATTATGTAATTTCGTACCTAATGTGAGTGATTGAGAGGAGACTGAAATCACTGATCATGTGGATCAAGAGTGAGTTATCTTCTTCTAAATTTGCTTTACCACTTTTTGCAGTAGATGCTTGCAATCGATGATTGAATGTTGAATATAGATAAAATTCCGTCAACATGTACTCAATTTTAAGGATGTTGTTGAGGAGACATGTATCAATATCGTCATCAGTTTCCCATGGGCAACTAGAAGGTGGAGGTTCATATGGACAATAGGATGGGGGAGGGGGAGAAGCATAGAGGTAGGATGGTGGCGGCCGAATATTCATAAGTAGGAGATGGAGGTTGTAGGGTGGGTAAAGGGGGCGGAGGGGAGGCATACGTATAGAGAGGTGGTGAAGGTGGCACAAGTGAAGATGGAGGTGTATAAACGACAGGTGAAGGTGGTGTGGTAGATGGAGGAGGAGGGGAGGCATAGATCACAGGAGGCGACCATGGGGGATATGTAGGCGACGGCGGAGGGGGGCATGGAGGAGGTGGTGATGATGGAGGTGGGTATACAAGAGGTGATGGTGTTGGTTCTGGAGGAGGTGGAGAGTTGTAAATGAAGGGAGGCGATACGGGCGGTGAAGGCGACGGAGGCGGCGGAGATTCGTAAACATATAGAGGTGGAGGTGTTAATGCAGGAGAATAGGGTGGGGGTGGTGAGTAGTAGGTAAAATTGACAAAATCCATCTCGTCTTCAGATGGCTGGTCTCCATCACACAGGACTCCATTGAGGAATGAAATAGTGAAGAAAAGGCATGTTGTAAAGCAGAACGCTTTCTGCATTGTACCCTTCAATCTGCAATGCAGCAAAACCAAAACAAAGCAAGAATGAGTTGGTAAGTTGAGGTCTAACTTCTTAAATAATGCATGCAGCCTTTGAACAGAGCTGATCAGGCTTGAAAGAGGCCAAAATCCCTGTTTGATCGTCCTCCAACAGAATTAAACGACTCACCCAGAGCAGCTGCAACACTGTTACAGTCTCGAAGAACTGTAACGTGAAATTTAAAGGCAGCCTCCTCAGCATGCAAGCCACTGTCGACACGTTGCACTCCCTGTCTTATCGATCTGCAAAAGGGTCAATGATCTGCAGTTCTAGTTAACTGGTAGACGAGCCCTGTCCTGGTCCACGTTTTTTTCTTTCAAAAAGTTACCTTCCATCTTCATGCCAATCTTTTAGCTCCAAACGTGGCAGCTTTGATTCTTTCTTCCTCCCTAATTTGTTGCTCAATCTTTTTTATTCTACTTTAATACACTTGCACAACTTTGCTTGCCTTTCTCACTGAGTCTATGTCTTATTATCAAAGATGACCATCAACATGTATAAATCAATTTGGGTTATATTCGACAATGCATGTGTATGCCATCATAGTCCTATGTTCCCTTTAGTTCTTTAATAAATTCCTAGCTGACCAATATCATTAACATGATACTTGATATTGCAAGAGCAAATTGTTTCAATTATTAACCAGATAAATATATCCTTCTGTTACAATATCATTAACATGATACTTGATATTGCAAGAGCAAATTGTTTCAATTATTAACCAGATAAATATATCCTTCCGTTACAAATGCACTACTTAATTCTGTCCATATGCCAAGATCTTGGACCCCTATCCTCTGTTATGAAAACCTAAAAATATGTGACATCAATTTATGGCACGCATGCTGCTTCATGTTACCACATAGGTGCCTTATTATATCCCATATCATTTTTAGGTCATCGGAAGAGGATACCCTAGGGATGGAGGTGCTGGATTTGGCATATGCTACAGAAAATCTGATCTGAACATTGGATATAGCCAGTAT
This sequence comes from Isoetes taiwanensis, assembly GCA_021234155.1. Lineage (NCBI taxonomy): Eukaryota > Viridiplantae > Streptophyta > Lycopodiopsida > Isoetales > Isoetaceae > Isoetes > Isoetes taiwanensis. The sequence goes on along the minus strand of JAJEKV010000080.1, from coordinate 2,781,672 downwards.
GGCAATGTGGCCTAAGGCTAAGGCAACGAGGATTTTTTTATTTCCATAATTTTTTCTATCTGGGGGGTTGGCTTCTTGAAGTGAGGCTATGGTTAACTGCAAGTTTTGACAAGCTAGTATGGTTCCTTTTTAGTACATGTATCCTTGAAGTGCAATGATGGTTCATTGGGAGTGTTGAGAAGCTATCATGATGATTCATGAGGACAACCCATTGTGCGACAACACCTTGTTAATATGGCATCAACTTCGAGCTCATCCTCAAACAAGCCTGCCTTTAAAGCTTAAAAATGCTAGAAATTGCAAAATGCGAGAGCGCACATCTAGAGAGGGGCATATTGAATTAAACTTTTTAAGGAATGTCAAGCCTTATTGTTGGACATGGCCAAGGTTTTAGCAAATGAGGAGTTGTAAAACTTTACATTCTTATCAGAATGCCTATGTGTAAATCTGAGGAAGTTTATATTGGCCTTGATTACGGATTAAAGATCTCTGAACCCGAGCCGAAGGTAAATTGGAGGCGACCTCACGACCCAAAATCAGAAAATCTGAACATTAGTTAATGTGGAGTTAAGATGAGTGAGATTCTAGGAGATTTTTGGCCGAAAACAATAGTTTTCATTGGTTTTCTTCTACTTTGTGTTTTATCCTGTTTGTAGAATCCATATTCTTGGATTGAATGGTGTCCACGTGGTAGACTACGATAGGCTTAGAAGCTAGAATCTCACGTACCTTAACTTTATGGTAATTAGGGGGAGGGAGGTTTTTGCAACTTTAATGTAAGTTAGCTTTTGCCTTAGAAATACCTTACTATCATTTTTGGCAGTTTAATACCATAAATGGAAAAAGGAGGCAGCGTCTCCAAAGGCATTTTTGGCGGTTTAATACCATAAATTTGCGTCTCTTACCAGGCATGGACGTGTATAAATTAAAATAGTTGTGGCCTTCATGTTATGTGGCTACCACATGTTGCGAATTTGAACACCCAACCTCTTGGTAATGGGCCTAAGACTTTTACCAACATGTGAAGAGCCTCATGAACAACTAATGATTTGGCTTTCAATCAATTGTACTTAACATTAGACCAATACAATAATGTAATGTTTTACTCTATTTATTATACAAATAGAATTGTGAAATTCTTTTCCTTTGTAAGAAGGATTTGAACCTTCAATGTAATCATCTAGTCTTGTTGTAGCTATGTCTTTCACCCTCATGTAGAGAGTATGGTGGACATTATGGTTAACTTATTTATAAGCGAACAAATGGGTAATTAAACCCATGATCGATTGGTTCGAGGGCAAAGATATCCATAATATCTCTTACTCATATTGATATAATTTTAATTATATCTACATGACAATATATTCTAAATTGTACCTATAAAATAAATAATGTTAACTGGATTGACCGTTAGATAAATGTAAAATTTTGAACTTGTATACTTGTAATAGTGATGTAAAGTTATGACATGAAAGGTGTAAATAATATGTAATGAAAATACTATGTGTTATTTTAGCTTAAAAATGTTGATGAAAGAACAAGAGAAGATACATATGAGGGAAAGAACATCTCTGACTTGAAAGCCTATGCCAGCATCAAGGGCAAGATCAAGGAAGAGGATACTCCATACGAACGAGGGTTCCAGACCTAAAAACAATTGAGAACCAAAGGAAAGACGACCTCAGTGCTTCAAACAAGTTGTTCAAGTGGACGAGACCCAAAAACACAGAGGAGCTGACCTAGGCAGCAGCTACAGATCACTCAAAGGTGACCACGATGCGCTATGCTACACGCAATGGCTATGAGCACACTTCCAGGCATCTCACAAGGGAAGAAATTCCAAGCAACAGGAACCACACTCAGGTATTACTTACATCCCATGACAGACGATAGAGTTTTTGTCTTTCATTAGGAATCCAACCTCTGTAGAGTAGAGACCGTGTACCTGTTGATTGCCATCTCAGAGATGCATGCAAGACTACCCAAGTTCGTCGACTAAGTGATCCTAGTGGCCAATACCTTGCACATCTTCCATTTTTACAATTGGACAACTACAGCATGGATTCCTATTAGCCAGCGCAACCCCCACAACAGACAAGATGAGCTCGAATCAGGATGAAGGTCATTCCAATAGTAACAATAACTTAAGGAATCTCGGAGTCAACCAAAACGAGGAATATGCACCTGGTAAGAAGCATCAAAGGGAATACAGGTTGGAGAAAACATAAAAGGGTTATAAATCTTTTACATCTCTTTATTAATTCTAAAAATAAATGAATTGAAGTTTTAATTTAAATGTTGTATGATAAATATCGAGTACTCACAAATAGTACAGAAACCTAGTTGAAAAATGTTTGACTGCCTTCTTGTACGATTTGAGAGTACTTCAATTGTATGTTTAAGTCTAGAACTTTTAGAAAAGTTAGTAAAATATGATAGGTAGATATAGACAAGCTCGAGGAATCAACAGTCACCTTGGAAGATGATAGCTTCTAGTCAAGAAACTCCATCACTTTGACCGTGAAAAGGATGAATCAAAGAAGCAAAATTATAACTCAAGATCAAGATTCAGCATTCCTACTTCGAATGGAAGAGCACGTACTAGGGAAGAACAACTAGAGCACAAGCAAGGCTTCTACTCCAAACACTTCAGAAAGTGCCCTCAAGTAGACAACTGCTCGTCCAATACAATGTCATGCTGAGAGACATCATCGGTCACATCAAGGTCATAACATCCCACCATGTAGATTTTGTACAAGCACATCTTCGAGATGTAATTTAGCCCTTGTGGCTTCACAACCTCATGACACGAGTGTCCTCAATAATAGAGGGAGGAACATCCAGACAATCTTGAGGAACCTCAGCCATGATCTTAAGCCAAAAAACTTGAAGAAATTCTTCTGGATGACCTGACATTAAACATTAACAAAATTAAACGTGTTATACTATAATAAAATATTTATAATCATGCTTGCTCCTATAGTTTCATGGTTGGATCTCTGATCTTGCATAGGCCAAACCTGGGTTCAAATTCGTTGGCCGCCTCTCTGTTGACGATAAAAACCATTCTATTCTATTCTATAATGTTGTCAATTTATTCTTTTATCCATGTCGTGAAATAATGAGAGGAAGCAACATCTCGACAACCATAAATTCACTTTGTAGTGATGTATTGTGATGCCGGTGACACACTTGATGGATGGGGATCTGCACTGATAAATGTTATCGTAGCAATGGATTATGCCCATACTCATTCAACAATTAGAACTACTATGAATAATTACAAGACACAGATAGATAATATTTTTACGCCATGACACATTGGCGGAGAAGAAGTTGTGTGTATCTCCAATGGGAGGGACCTTAATGTTCGGCATAGGAGCATTCGACAACTTACAACATTAAATTAAATTAAAATTAAATTAAATTAAATTAACAACGAAAGCAGCCGAAACACCTTCAACAAAAGAAGATCTCAAGTCAATAGCTAGGCTATTCAAGGACAATAGTACATCTAGGACAGAAACTCTTCATTGTAAGAGCCAAGTTCATAGATACACGGTGCCATTAGGAAAAAGAGCCATGATGCCTTGGTCACCGTGGAGATGCGGAAGTAAAGGAGGAACAAAGGCCAGAAACCAGAAGCTAGAGAAGTGCTAGCAATTGTCTACTCCCACGAGCTCTATAGATGCAACACTGAGTTCTAAATTGCGGAGCACAATCAACTTGCACTTTAAGGAATCAGAAGACAAGAAGACAGCATGACACTTTAGAATGTGACAACATCCAAGCCATGAGATCGAGGGAATCAAAGGAACAAGATTGCAAGGCTGTATATGGAGAAGCAACAACTTGTATATAACGGTGAACCCAAGAATCGAATTTTTGAATGCCAATTAATGAAGAGAAGCTTTCTGGGAGGGTAGCCAAAGGAATTGCACACAACTTCAAGAAGATGGATAGATAGGTTTTTTAACGTCCTTGGATTTCGATATGATGGAGGGGGACAAGTATCATCCAAAAACAAGATTAGAAAGCAGACTGGAATGCCGAAGCATCAACAACCACTGCATCTTTAGTTAGAGTGTGAAGCAAAAGTGTGTTGTGCCGTAACCAAAGAGAGATATCGGAGAACTCTAACACATCGACGAGTCTATCCAAAGTACGAGCTAACATAAAACTAGGAGGTTATAGATCTTCAACAACCTTGCACTAGAAAGAACATCGACAGCATTGCCATGGAGTATGTGTGTGCCTCGCGTAGAGGCACTAGAATGACCTAATAGTTTTGGTCATAATCATAATTTTGCAAGCCATAGACTTTGCATATATATTACTTTTGTTATTCCCACCCTCCCATAGTGAAACATATTTAAAAAAAAAAAAAGAGATGTTGCGCAATTCAAATGGGTGAAGTGATCAACATTCTCAGCATGATACCAACAAGAGAAGGACCAGATGTGAAAGACGTTGATGGAGTTGACTGATACAACTAAAGATAAAGCAACACTTCAAAAATTCAAAACTCAATGAATTAAGTATCGCTCTCCAATCGTTAGGAGATTTAACCACCCAGGTAGGGTTGTAATACCAATCAAAGAAATTCGTTATCTTGATAGCTTCACTTCATTCGGGTTTCAACAAGGATTTAAACTCTATTAAGGTTTATAGACTACCGAGCAGAAAACACTCTTATCGGATCTTAAGAACTCTTATTCTCTCAATCGTAATCCCTGTTCTGGACTGAAGGCAACAGTTGTTTTTATAGAGGTCTTCGACCTAATTTTAGATTCACCCTTTTCTTAACCTAAATATCTGATTAAAGGCAAAGAACCACGAATAGCTAGGAATCGGCCGAAGATATCCTTGATTGAACCCATTCTTGGCCGGATGACCTTTAACGGCGGTTAGGAGATCCCGCGAAGTTTTCCGGATATTTACGTATCGGGTCCATGACCCGTTATCAATACGCCATTTTATATTTTTACTTATAACTCCAATGGTTCTTATAGCCTTATAACTTCAATTCGCTACCCTTGACCCAAGTGACTTTTTAAATATGAGTTACCTCTAAGTAATAAACTAGCTTGTGATTATTATTTCGATCACGACATTACGAACCACTCCCCAAGCTTCGGTGGTGAGTAACAATCCTTCCCTTCAGGGTTAACGTCCGCGTTAACCTCGGGGAAAATTGTCAATCCTTATTCGCCTAAGGATATTCAATAATCTGTTTCCTTTAGAGATTACTGATTTCTCATTTCAATTGCTAGAAATGACCTCAATTCTTTTAGAGGATTTTCGTTCCCTTACCTCAATTCCTTTAGAGGATTTTCGTTCCCTTTTCCGTTAGGGATGACCTCAATTCAGTTAGAGATCTTAACATCTTTACAATCATTGGTAAAGGATTTAATAATACTATGCATAGCAATACTTACGAATTTAAATAAAGTAATTGCAAATATAATAATAATATGGAATTCCAAATATAATGTTTGAAGGTCTGTGAACTTTGCCTATTATTCTTGCAAAGTTCTTTCATATTCTTCCACCAAGGAATTGTATTCTTTTAATTGAGTCCTAGAATACCATACCGCATCGGTGGATGGATGAAATTTAAATTTCACGAGATACCTTCAATAAGAGGAACTTCTAGTCTCTTTATCTTGATGGGTAAATATTTTCTCCGGTTCCAGCACCTCTTCATCATCCTTGATGTTGGGAGGTTCCGATTGTTCCATTCTCTGCAAAATCTCAGGAGAAATTTCACTTCCCTTATAGGGTTTTAGAATTCCCACATTAAAAACTGGGTGCAAGTTAGTCCATTTCCCATATAAATGTAAACGATAAGCATTCTCACCGATTTTGTCATCAACTTGGAATGGACCATAGTACCTAGGGGCCAGTTTTACATACCTATTACCCATTTTCCGTAGACGCTTCTTTGGAAGATGAATCCAAACCCATTGATCTTTTTTATAAACAACCCTTTTTCGTTTCTTTGCAAGTTTGGAAGCCATCAATTCCTGACTTTTCTGGATTCGAGCTTTTACCTCTCGCAAGATATCTGCAAAGTCCGTAGTGGCTTCATCGGAAGCAGGTACTTCTCCTCCAAGTTTCGCAATTGGGGATTCTAAAAGAATATCGTACACCACTTCAAAAGGAGTTCTTTGGGTAACGAGGTGTACCGTGTTATTATAGGCAAACTCAAGAGATAGAGATATTCTTCCCACTGACTTTTCCTTTCAGCAACATAAGATCTCAGCATATCCTCAATAACTCGATTTACTACCTCAGTCTGACCATCCGTTTGGGGATGATATGCAGTGGAATACTTTAGAGTCGTGCCTACGTTTTTCATAAGTCCACCCCAAAATTTGCTACAGAATAGGGATCTCTTTATCCGTTATGATTGCATCCGCATCCCATGGACCTAAATATTTCCTTTAAGAAAATCTCTTGTTTACTAAGGGAAAGTCATGCTAGATTTACAAGGAATAAAATGAGCCTGTTTAGACAACCTGTCTACTACGGTCCAAATTTGATCATTCTTGTGGATAGTCTTTGGTAACCCTTGAATAAAATCCATGGTGATATGCTTCCATGGTTTCTCCGGAATAGGCAAAGATCGTACTAATCCGACAGCTTACCAAGAGAAGCTTTTACTTGTTGACAAGTAAGACATGCTTCAACATATTTTCCTACATCCCTTTCAAGCTTTTGGCCAAAAGAAACGCTTTTAACGGTTACAAAGTAGCTTGAATTCCTCTATGACCGAATATATGGAGGTTCATGACATTCTGTATAACCTTCAACCTCGTGCATGCTTGGTAACACAAGTGCGATTTAGGCAGAGTAATAACCCATTATGAATTCTCGTCTGCCAAAAGGATCTCTTCCATCCTTTTGCACAATGCGCAGAGTAGCAAAGGAGGTCGTTACTTCGCATATTCTTCTTTCATTGGCTCCAAATCAACAAATTCTCGCTCTGAGATATAGCTTGAATACTTATCGACTTAATGCATCGCAGCTTTGGTTTTCTCCTTCGAGGGCTTATATTCAAAAGCCGCATCCCTTCAAAATCCTTTTTATAGTGTCAATGAGCTTTTTAATTGCCGCGCATTGATAATATCCTGCGTTTGTATATGTTTCAAGCTTTTACGGATCAAAGCGAAGCTACAAACTTAGATCCCATAAGATAATGCCTCCACTTCTTAAGTGCATGAACTAAGGCAATCAATTCCTTTTCATAAGTGATATACTTTTTGCTCTAATGGTTTGAGCATTCGCCTGACAAAGCTAATGGATGTTCATCTTGCATCAATCTTTGCACCAATAGCATTTCCACTTGCATCCGAACAAACCGAAAAGGCTTATTCCAATCGGGTAGCACTATTGCCGGTTGATTTGCCATGTTCTCTTTCGGGTGAAAAGCTTCCTCGGCTTCAGATTCTAAACAAAGGGAGTATCTTTCTTTAAGAACCCTGCTAAGAGGAAGGGTTATTTTTGCAAATCCTTCACAAATCTGCGATAAACCGCGATAAGCATCAAAGATCGTAAGTCTTTGAGGTTTTGGTGCCGGCCAATCAATAATAACCCTAATCTTTTCGGGATCCATCCGTATGCCTTCTTTGGATATGATATGACCTAAATATCCAACTTCTTGCATAAAGAACACGCTTTTGGACTCATTAACGCTTGGCTTATTTTGCCTCAAAAGGTCAAAAACACATTGAAGGTGTTGTTTGTGCTCCTCAATAGTTCTACTATATATAAGTATATCGTCAAAGAAGACTACAACACTTTGCTTTTCCCTAAGGCGGTGCGGAACTCTCCCCATAAGGCTATTGACGGAAGGTTGCGGGCATTGCATTGGTCAAAGGCATTACCACGAAACTCATAGTGACCAAAAGTTGTTGAATCTTTGTTTTTACCAATGTCTTCTTCCTTTATTCGAATTTGATGATATCTGATTTCAAATCAATTTTGCTAAATATGCAAGCACCTCGTAATTCATCAAATAGGTCATCTTCTCTAGGCCTTTGGAATTTATCTGTAATAGTCAACTTATTAAGAGCTCTATAATCCACACACATTCTATATCCCTTATCTTTCTTTTTTGATAAGAATAACAAGTGCACCAAAGGGGAACAAATTTTAACGTATTAGGCTGTCGTTCTAACATCTACGCTATCATTTTCTCAAGCTCTAATTTCTCAAAATGGCAGGACTCTATAAAGCCTCGTTTGGAGGTTTGGCGTTCTCTTGCAACCCAGTATAGCATGATCCTACGGACGATGAGGAGGTAGATCTAAAGTTTCCTCATCTTTGAAGAGATCGTCCAATTGTTTCAGAAAAGCTGTATTCGAGAGGCACCTGTGATGGCCGGATCAGAATTTCTCAAGTATATAAAGTATGATTGACTTCACCCTGTATTAACTTTTAGCTTCTTGAGTATGTTAGTAGGGGTTCATTTGAGATGTGGAATCTGTACACAACTTCAAAGGTTGCCCTTCAACCATTATAATTCTTGTCTTTTCCTGTAATTAGGTCGAGGGCATCATCTTTTTTCGCCATCCAATTCCCAATATCACATCCATAGTTCCTAGAGGAGCCACAATCAAAACTCTTTCTTCAAAAAAATCGCCCTAGTTGGATGGGAGCTACCACATATTATTCATCCACTTTGGTTCCTAGGACCTTTCAAACCAGACCTTGTGATTTTTCGTTTTACAAATCACAAATAGGTAATCCTAACTTATACACCAAGTCCCGAGATAAAGTCATGAGTTGAACCATCATCAAGTAAAAGCAGTCACATCTTGACCTTTTATTGAACCCTTCATTTTAAGCGACCATGCTTGAAGACCCTATAGACGCCTTGACAAATTCTTTAGGTATGCAATTTGCGGTCTTCTTTTTCTGTTCAATGGCCGCAAGCTTTCCTTTATTTCTTTTCCTCTCCTTCCCTGAAGTTTTTGGGTCTATCTTCCACATGGTGAGATTGAGCAACTTGCCTTTCCTTAGGCGGCGACTCTCTTTAAAAGTGCATTTTTTCTTTGTATTTTTTATCCGCCGGGGCTATGTTCTTGAGGCTGATTAGATTGGTAATGTGGACCCCCACAATTATAACATCGATCTTTGGCCCTTTACTACATTTCTGTTGGACTTACGTCCGATTATTATGAGCGTTTTCCATTTCTCCGTTAAACCCTCGGTCTTACGCTCTTCCACGCCCCTTTTATTTTTCTCTTCTCTTCTATTTTCAAATTTTTTCGCTTTGGTCTTTTACGCTCGAAGGCGCTCCTTCCCATATAACCAACTTACGAGCCTTGGGGTTCAACTTTGGATTACTGCGGCTCCTCCTTTCTTAATTGCATCTTCCATGCCGACCGGTTCAATAAGATCTAATTAACGCAAATATATCCTCCCTCAACCCATTCACGAACTTCCTTAAGAGTTCGTGGTTCACCTAAGTTCCTAACTTGTGAACCTAGATGGCTAAATTTCATGTAATATTCTATTTTTTCACCATCATCTTGTTTAACAAGGTCCCGTTCTTTTTGCAATATCAAATAGTTTTGCGGGCAAATAATGGGCTTCAAATGCACCACGAAGACCGCCCATGAGTTAACCCTTTTGCATCAACACTGCGACCTTGCTACCAAACTTGAGCTTTGTTCGTCTAAATATGTGTCCATGGCTTTGGTTTCTCTTGTTCGATCAGGCGTTACTCTCTCAAAGAACTTTTCCTATATCCCTTTAAAACTTATTACTTGCATTTGGACACTCGCCCAATAAAGTATGGTAGGTCTATTTTTTCCAACCATTTAGGAGCCTTATCCCTTTTAGTTAATGTATCGGACCCAGTAGTCTTCAAGGCTCACGGGTTGCCAAATATCCGGGCTAAGCATGTTTTCGGTGGTGGTGGATGAGGAGGAGGAGGATCTCTAGGTAATGGAGGTGGTTGGGCATTGCTTGGAAGAAAACCATAGAGTAGAGCAAACGGCTCTAATTTGAACTGATAATCCTCACGGGGATGTAGGCTGTGGTAGTGCTATCCGGGTAGCTATGAAATCGCCAGTTCTTAAGCTTCTTTGGTATTGTTTCTTCGAGATATTGCAAGCGGTGAGCCATCGTTGTTAAGGTTCAAGAACGATTCGGCTCGATACCAAAATTGATACAACTAAAGATAAAGCAACACTTCAAAAATTCAAAACTCAATGAATTAAGTATCGCTCTCCAATCGTTAGGAGATTTAACCACCCAACCGGGTTCAGAATACCAATCAAGAAGTCATTATCTTGATAGCTTCACTTCATTCGGGTTTCAACAAGGATTTAAACTCTATTAAGGTTTATAGACTACCGAGCAGAAAACACTCTTATCCGATCTTAAGAACTCTTATTCTCTCAATCGTAATCCCTGTTCTGGACTGAAGGCAACAGTTGTTTTTATAGAGGTCTTCGACCTAATTTTAGATTCACCCTTTTCTTAACCTAAATATCTGATTAAAGGCAAAGAACCACGAATAGCTAGGAATCGGCCGAAGATATCCTTGATTGAACCCATTCTTCTTGGCCGGATCGCCCTTTAACGGCTTGCAGTTCGGAGATCCGAAGTTTTTCGGATATTTTGGTATCGGGTCCACACCCGACGTTATCAATACGCCATTTTATATTTTTACTTATAACTCCAATGGTTCTTATAGCCTTGTAACTTCAATTCGCCACCCTTGACCCAAGTGACTTTTTAAATATGAGTTACCTCTAAGTAATAAACTAGCTTGTGATTATTATTTCCCGATACGAGATTCTGAACCACTCCCCCAAGCCGGTAGTGAGCCGTAACATTGACACGACAATATCGGATCCAAAGTCACCCTTTAGCCATCAAAACAAAGAATTCAACATAAAATATCTTTTTCAACGGACCTTCAGGCTTTTGGAAAGGGACATAGAAGACTGCAAGTCGTCAACTATGTCATCAAAACCATCGGTAATGGGATGCTTTAGTAAAGAAAGCCAACCTCTACATCGATAAGGAACATACCTTTAAGGAGACCGTAGTCTCAAGCAACTCGAAAGAATGTTACCTTGTTGCTTCAAGACTCGAGGAGCTAGGGTTATATAGTCGAGTAGGATAAGCTTATGGATGATAGCATCCATGATGGGATCGTGAAGCATTTCTAGATAGATGCCTTATTCAAAGTATCATTCCAGGAATTCAGCTAATCCTCAATGGTTGGGAAGGAAATGTACAGGAGTAACCAAAATTATATAGATTATTAACGGACATCCAATGTACTGAAACTAGTTGGTGAGCTTGATCACCTTGTTAAGAAGGAAACATTACGAGTTGACCATGTATAAAGCTAGTACCTCCAAGGAATAATCCAACCGAATAAAAAGAAGTAATCTAATAAGTCCGGCCAAGTTGTTATGATGGCATGAACTCAATTGGTGCGAGTATTTCAACATTTAAATACTAAAGAAAGGGGAATCTCTAGAATATAAAGATGAATTATACTTTTGAGATACACCTACGACAAGAAGCATAGGTAGTTGCATAGTCTTGATGACAAAACCTTGCGATTAGAATTGTACTAATTGGGTATCATAGCTTTGTTGCACCCATCATAGGCAGTTAAATATATTTAGCTATGGCTAGTAAATTAATGCATTAAGTAAGAAGCATATAACCTCTTAAGGTGGAGAAAATAACTATGATCCTAGGTGCAACGTCAATTGAGGGGCTAGGATGCATTGGGTGCGCTTATCCTACTATGCCCTCACTCCCAATAGTGTTGTGTACAAATGGTCCTCCCCATCCCCATCAATATGTCCTTGTTGGAGCTTAGATGCAAGCTCATCCAACTTTCGCACCTCCTCTTCAGTAAGAGCTGCTTCAGCCAAATCAATATTCTCTCCTTCTTCAGGGACCAAAGTTGCCAATCCCATCAAAGGATCAACAACTATATCATTCTCCATTTCCATCCCAGTCTCTAGCTCAGACTCAGGCTCTGATACCACAGTAACCAAGTGCTATTAAAACTCTATGCACTCCAACTGATTTTGGATCTTCCCATAGATAGATAGATAGATAGATAGATAGTATAGAAGGGCTTTCACGAGAGACGGGAATCTCACCGAGTTAAAATTACACAATTGGCACAAATTTCTGTAGGTACTCAGAAGTATAGAAGTTATGAATGAATAATAAATAAGCATCATGTGTGCATTAGTTATAACTATTATTTGTTTCTTCTTCTTGCAGCATATTCTCCCGCGTGCCTTAGAGAATTGCCGCACTCCTTCTCACAGAAGGTCATCTATAGATTTGCTAGCTTTTGCAAATGGGTATCTTCTAAGCAGATTGTAGTTGCTGATATCCCAAACATGGAAATAGAGATTGCAAAGATACTCTGCCAACTAGAACACCTATATCTTCAGTTATGTAGCTGATTAGAATAGACTTCATAACAGATATATTGAAGAATGATCTTTAAGTACATTTGTTGGTGCATTTTCCACACAAAATATTACTGGTGGGTCCAAACGCCTCTAGATGGGTGTTCTTTTTGGAGAGATATATGAAGGTGTTGAAAGGCTTTGTGCATCAAATGGCAAGGTCTGAGGGGTGCATGGCAGAAGGCCACCTTATTCCAGAGACATTATTTTTCTTAACAGATGCTACCACATCAATAGATTCAAATGCAGCAAAGATTCAAAAGAAAGACCCTCCTGATTGGTTAGAAAATGAAAGCTTATAAGGTTTGGGTAAACAACGAAGGTTAAGTGAAGAGATATTTGACGACATCAATAAATTTGTCTTGAACAATGCAGATGGTATGGTTAGATGGGTGGATCTGCATAAAACTGAGAAGGCGCAAAGAGATAGTGGTAAAGCATATGCTGCAAACAACCATCGAGGACCTCATAGGAGGGTACAGTAGCATTAATGCCCCTACCTGATACATCACAACAATGGTGGTTGACAAAGAAGCTTATGGAGGCCGAAGACAATGGAGAAAAAATTCAAGAGGATTCTCAACGTTGCATTTGGTTGTAATAGATTGGTATGTTTCTATTTATAAATGTATTTAGATTCTTAAGTTCACAACAATGCCATTCTAATTGATTGCAGGCTAGGTCCCATAATTCAATGTGGGCCTATGGTCAACATTTTCGAATTGATGGCATGGACAAAGCGCGCATCACCTTTGATTCTGGAATAATTGCATAATTTAAACGAAGAAGCCAAGCAAGCATTAGAGGTGTTAATTCTATTTATGGAGAACTTGAATATATTGGGGTTATTACAGATAACATTGATGTAGATTTTCATTCCTTTCGACAAACTATACTGAAGGCCAAGTGGTTTAAGCCTCTATATCGTGGAAGAAATCAAACAGTGCAACCACACCCATCTAGTTTTTTTGGTTCTACTCATATTTTAGTAGATGCCAGTGAACCATTTGTGTATCTACGTCAAATTGAGCAAGTTTTTTTTTCATGTCAACAAGAAAATAGAGATTGGATTGTAATCCCCAAAGACCAATATCCGCAAATATATTCACACGAGGGGTGACTCAGCAACTTGAGAGTTGTTGGATAGGCATATTCACCTTATTCCTTAATCTAAACCCGTACGTAAAGTTCCTCGTTTGTGGGATATGCAAGTACAAAATTTGCTATACTGTATAACAAGATTCGCAAAATATTATAAGATTTCAAGCGGAATACTATATGGTGTTGATTTCGTCGTGCAAAAATACAATTATGAGGGCTCTCACGCCCTCGTCACCCAGGTGTGAATATGCACCCAAACCAAAGGGGTTTAAAGGGGATTTTAATTTAAATGTGTTGGACCCAATGGTTGTGTTAATTAATGTCAATGGTAGTTATGTGTTGGTTGTTAATGTCAATGTTTATTATGTGTTGGTTGTTATGTGTTAGGGGATTTAATTTTTTATATGTTGGATGCCTCATAATTGTATTTTTGCACGTAACTAGAATTCATTTGAGGCTTTCATCTGTAGCTTTTGAATTTGATCACAATAAAACAAATAGAACATAAGTAAAAATTACCATAAAGATAGAAGATTGATCCCATTATTAGAGAAGTTATAAAGTTTGCAATACAAAGAAATGTTATTATGCTACATATTGTTACTTCCGCTACAGACTATTTCTCTTTCACAATGACACCATTGTTTATCAATCCATATGATTTTGGATGCTCCATCTCTAGCTTAAAAGGTAATGCATGATTCACCTTATGGTTCGATTAAAGTTCCAAACCTACAATATAAATGGATTCTTGTGGCCTTTGTTTGACCGACTAGCGTGACATGGAAAAGGGTGGAATAATCCGCTGTTGTGTGCATAAGAACCGTTTGTTGATTGAAGCTAAAAATTTGCTATGAACAATTCGGCACCCGAGGAATATCCAAGAGTTGGAAGCAAAGCGTGGAGGGGCCTAAACTCTAAACTCTTTTGAATCTGCAAAGAAATCTTAGGAAGGAAACAAAGGGAGTTTTAAAAGACCACATTGTAGAAATCAAGAAACCAATACCTTGTAAAAAAAACATTATGCTAACAAAGAAGAAACATTAAAAACAAAACAAATACCTTTGTAAGTGTGAGCAAAAATCCATCTCGTGGTAGTAAAATCCACTCAAGGAATAAGAATCCGGGCAAGTACACATGCATATGCACATGCACACACATGCACTTGCACTTGCACTTGCACATGCACATGCACAATACACATGCACATGCATATACATGCACATGCACATGCACATGCACATGCACACACATGCACATGCATGTGCACATGCACATGCATACACATGCGATGTTCATGCACAAAACATGCGCAGAGAAAGACAACAACCCTCGGATTGTTCCAACCAACAAAAATCAACGGCCCATAAAGGGTGCACTCTAGAAATACTATTTAGTACACCTCAACGAATACAACAACGAAATCATAGAAAAACCATGTGAAAAAGCGTATAAAAATCTAAAAGTAACCCCCTGTTATTGTGCTACATATTCACTACAAGGGATGATCGTTGTTCAACGGCATCTAGACGTCCTTTAACGACGTCTAGATGTCGATAATCCGCATCGTTATCGCAACGACGTTGAACGACGTCGTGATGTCATCTAACGATGTCTCAATGTCGTTATACTCGGCGAAATTAATAAGTCGTTTAATGACGTCGTGCCGTCGTTGAAAAACGACGATCCCTAAAGCGCATGAGGAAGAGGTAGATCTAGAGGACGTAGAGCGACAATTGGAACTCATTGTGCCACAAATTGTAGAAGAATTTGAAGACAAAGAAGGAATAAGCAATGATGAATTGAGATTGCCGATGCACTCCCCAATGGTGCATGAAGATTATGTCGACATTGAGATTGAAACGCCAATAATTATGTGACGCAGGGTGCTTCTACAACTAGGTGGTGATGAATGGGGACATTCGACATGACTTCTTGGATGATGGTGTATCAAATGAATAGGATTTTACAAGTTGAGCTCAAGCATATGAATAACGTAGACACTTATACCCTTGAACTATGCTTTTCATATTCATAGTATGCTCCAAAATATTGTACCATTGAAGTATACCTTTTTTCATATATTCATAATGAACAGTATTTTGAATAGTAGATAGCATTTTGAATGAAGTGTACTTATGAAGGACTCAGAAACTTATATGATGTAATATAGAATGGTATTAAAGAGTGCATAGGTTCAAAGTATCACAAAAACATTGGTTTTATAAGATATTGTCCCTTATTGCGCTTATTGCTAAATCTCAGAACTTACCCTGGAATTTTGATTGAAGTGCAATGTCTAGTAGATTCAATATAACCAAGAACTTACCCCTTGCTTATTGCTGATTCCCGAAACTCACCACGGATTTTTGTTTGAAGTGCACTTTGTTTGAAGTGCAATGTCTAATCATAGATTCAATAACCAATAGCTTACCCTAGAAAAGTGCACTTTTTGTTGGAGATGCCATGTCTAATCACTAGATTCAATAACCAAGATATTGCCACTTATTGCTTATTCCCAAAACTAGCGATAGATATGATGATAGATTGTCAACACACTCCCCAATGCTAAGCAGTGTACTTACTAAGGATTTAGTGTAAAAGCCTCAAAAGGGGAAATGTGTGATGTTGTGTGCGTCTCATTAGTTCCGTGACGTACAAGCTATTGTATTTCATGCATGCATGTCATTAAAGTGCTAATGATTCAAATATAACATATAAGCGAAGCTTCGAATTCTAGAAAATGATTCAAGAAAACCATAAAAGAACTTCAAAAAAACTAAACTAATCCTAGAATTAGTGATACATAATGAATGCTTTAAGTGAGTAATTTATCAAAAGGATAGTATGATGAATAGACTAACATATAACCTGACGAATATGATGACTAATATTTTGACGTTTAATATTCAGGATAATTGTCAGCATAATAGTCAACTTAATCATCAGGATTTTACGCCAAATTCTAAACCAAATTGATCGTCGAATATTTAATCAGCATAATTGTCAAGCTTTGTGTCGATCTTTTCGTCAGATGAATCGTCAAAAGGCTTCGCACCAAGCTACTCATTAGGATTCTCAGGCTATATATCAATCTATTCATCATTATATTCGTCACTATGCACTTATAAACCTACTTTGGAGCGCTTGAAGATTTTCCTGACATCTAGCAGGCATTCTCTTATAGCATTGATGTTGGGCACCCCTGTCACGTGGGTCATCATAGTGGGTGCTTTCAATATGGTTGAGCTCAAGCAGGATAGATGTGGAAGAGGTCCAGAGATAGTACATGATTTTGAATGAGAGCAATGGCATCGCTTAATGCATGACTATGGCTTCATAGAAATTGACGGCCCCCCAGGTTTTACTTGGTGTACTAATTGGTTCGGATGTGGTAGAGCATATGCAAGACATGATAGAGGCTACTATACTGTGTTGGTAGCAATTTTGTTGCCTGCTTTCCATCGTAAGAGCATGTTGAATACTGCTATTTCTGGCCACAATCCACAATATTTTTCTTGTTCTCAAGCTGCTACGTGTTTTGCATCTAAGATGTATTTGAAATTGAATACCAGAATGAGGAATTTTTAGCGGGGAGGTAGACATGTGTGATTCACTGCTTTCTATCGGCACAGAGGCATGGCAAGTATTGTTGATGCACTTGTTGCCATAAAGTCCTTTACTAATCAGGGCCTTTTGTAAAGCATGCAAGCCTATTGTCCCATCAGATGGCCATATGGATGAGCAAATTTTGTGTAGCATTCGGCAGTTGGAATCTAAACAGGTGCACGTTGATCACATCAAAGCTGGATTGCAATGATTTAAGGAGGGGCATAGTTTTTTTTTAGAGTTGCCAAAACAAAAAAGCTAGCTACATCATTCCAGTCTCTTCAGATTCAGGACAATCTCGTTCCTTTTGACCCAACTGAGCTTAGAAGCTTTTTGCACAATCATTTCGCTGCTTTTTCCACTGCATGTCATTTCCAATTCAGTCAGGGTTTCAAGTGACTCTGTTTGTTAAGGCTCATCTTATAGTATTTGATGAGCAAAGGGCCATTTGAATGGCTGAGATCAGTTAGAACGATTTGGCTGGGGCCACTTTTCTTCTCAAGAGGGGCAAGCATCCTGGACTTGATGGTATTCTAGTGGAAGTTTTCCAGGATTATTAGGACTGGCTTGGTGCAGATGTGTATGATCTTTCCAAGATTTTAAAGGGTAGCGGTATCTGGACAATATTCTCAATACTAGTCGTATTTTCCTTGTTTCAAAATGTAAGGACCCGTACTTTATTTCAGATTGGCATCCCATTACTTTGTTGTCCTTAGTGTACAAGATTTTTGCTGCATTTGCTCAGAAGCTTCGTGATGTGCTTGCTGATTCTATCTTCTCCAGACAGTCAGGTTTTTTGCCTCACCGTTATTTTTGAGTAATGTGGCAGTAGCATATGAGGGTCTTTTTTAGGTTAGAATGCATGGTTATCCCCTCGTATATTTTAACCTAGATTTGTGAACTCTATGACAATATTAACTGGATTTTTCTAGAGAAGTATCTCGTGTGTCTTGGTTTTGATATCCGGTTTGCAGCAAACGTCATGAAACTTCATTATTATGAAAATTCTACAATTCTCTTTCTAGGAGAACCATCGACATTTTTTCAGGTAGGACATGGCATTTGTTAGGGCTCCCAAGGGATTCACCTATATGTATGTTGGATATGCCAAGATGGGATCAGGTAAAAACCCTTTATTTACCACTTTTATAACAAAAAATGCCTTTTCATATTTCTATCCATCCCTTTGCATGTATATCCCATAAAATATTTCTATAGAGAAAGTAGTAAAATTTTATATGTCTCACATATTCACATTTCCAAATACTTATTTGATACCCCTTAGTATATTTTTCATGCGACTAAGTCTAGACTTGCTTATTTTTTTTGAGTACATATACATAAGCAAATGCCAATAGAAAAACCCCTAAAAGTATTTGGGCCATTTCCCACTCGCCATTAAGTTAAGTTAGGTTAACTGTTTGGTTATCTCTTAACCTAACTAAGAAAAAATTATGGTTTCCCATTGAGGTGGTTAAATTAGAGCTAACTTAATGAAACATGAAATTTGTGTTCCCATCATGCCCATTAAGTTAGTTTAAAAAAATTAAGTTAAAGGTTAGGTTGGTGATCCACACTAGCACTTAAAGGGGCTCACGTTAAGTTAGCTTTAACTATGTTTGTTTCTACTTGCCGGTTAGCGGTTATGTTAAGTTAAAGATAGTTAAGAAGTTATATTGGGTTAAAGATAGTTAATGTTTTGTTGATAGTTAACATAGACAATTGTTAAGGATGTGGAGGCTTGAAAATTGCGGAAATTTAATTAACAAATGTGTTTTAATGCGAAGGCGGACCATTGATCTAAATCATAGGCGATTTAATTTAAACAATTAATGACTCCATGACTGTAATCGATGCAAAGCTTGGGCTTGTTCTTATTTTGGACTTGTTTTATTATATCTTAACTTGTTTTGGACTTTGCACATCGAAGGTCTAGGTTTTCATCGGCATTCATTGTATTTCATATGGTCGCATGCACTCTACGTTTCATCTTCATGGTTTTATCTTCCTGCACTCTTTATCTTAAGAATTATCTTTATCTTCACCTTATGAACTCTTAATTATCTTAAGTGCATCTTAATTTCTTAAGATCATCTTCATGGTTTAATGCACTCTACGTTTCATGCCATGGTCCTATTTCACCTGCAAACACATTGCAACCATGATTGTGTCTAAGCTACTTGAGAAAACATCTTAATACTAACTTTCAATGCCATGGTTACTACTTGAAGTTGCATTAATAATACTGTAGTTACCAGTAGTTACCATGTCCGAAAGTAGTTAGTGGTATCAAGTTTTCATGTCTAACC
Organism: Isoetes taiwanensis; assembly: GCA_021234155.1. Taxonomy (NCBI): domain Eukaryota; kingdom Viridiplantae; phylum Streptophyta; class Lycopodiopsida; order Isoetales; family Isoetaceae; genus Isoetes; species Isoetes taiwanensis. The sequence goes on along the minus strand of JAJEKV010000080.1, from coordinate 2,762,183 downwards.
AGTAGTTAGCAATGCAATAATACTGTAGCAATGCCATGGTCGCAATTGCCATGGTCGCAATTAATACTGTAGCAATGCCATGGTCGCAATTGCTACTGTAGCAAATAACGTCAAAGATTATTGTATATATGCATTGACCGAGCTTCCGTAGGGCAAATCGGCATCAAAACTCCGCAAAATCTATCTGCATGAATGAAGCCTTTACCTGGAGCTGCCGGATTTGATAGCACAATGCAATAGTTAATCTAAAGTAGTCATTTCTCTTACAGGATCGATTTCCACAATAGTTGCAGACGTTTTTTGAAATTACCGATTTTACCAGTATTTAAGATCCGTATTTTCTTTTGCCCATTTGGCTCTCTAAAAACGACCTCATAACCCATGCACAGTTGTAAATCTCAGAAACAGTTGTAAACCTCAGAAACAGTTGCAAATCTCAGATATACTCAGTTGTAGATATACTCAGTTGTAGATCATAACACTTGTGACCATAACAGTTGTAGATATACCTAGTATCTGCAAAAATAAAGGATATTTATCAGCTAACATATCGTAAACATTTACGACAGTTGATCCAACAAACCATGCACATTTAAAACTGCAATATCCTTTACTGCAGTATGTATCCCTATCCAGTACATATATATTTAAAACATTTACGACAGTTGATCCTTATCCAGGTACTCATCTAACAACAAGAACAAAAGAATTTGAAATGACTCAGTGGGAAAAAGGGCCATTTTGAGCAAGAAGTGCTTATGGATGATTTTAAATTCCATGGGCCTTGTTGAACTAGCCATTTTGCTGCTTAAGTGTCTGATCTCAACACATACTTGCAGATTATTCCTCACAAAGAGCATATCATGCGCCAAGGGACTTCAATGCATGAACTTTGATATTGTATCTTTTCAGATTTCTACAACTGTTAGCCATTTGCTGGTTTGAGTCAGACTTCTACATGCAAATTCAGAGAAAAGGCAGGTTTCCTTCCCATATAATGTGTGATATCAAAGATAAAAGAGTAAGTGGAAATTCATATGCATCCAATCAAGTCTGCAAAACTTGATTGTGAGCCTGCAAGCCCGAGAAGCAAATCTAGTAGAAGTTCTAGACCTGATTCACAGTAATGTGTGTGATCCCATAACAATGTAAATTCAGAGATGTAAATTCCAATGCAGTGACCATCTTCTTATTCCTTTATTACTTGAACAAGTATGAGGTATGGAGCTTCTATATAAAGGCTGTATAATGTCAGAAGGAAACGAGTCTGTAATCTGCCATCTACATCTAATATATTACATGCAAATATAATAAACCAAAAGCCACTGCATTTGTAGGTGCAGAACAGACAAATCTTAACATTTGTTTATGCTACAGATATCAGAAAAAGAAGCAAAGATTAAATGGATCTGAATTAAACCTGAGTCTAAGACAAGTCCCCATCTGTAAATATACAAATCTAAGACAAGTCCCCATCTTGATCGTTTTCGCTTTGCACTCGAGGATGGACCAGCCACATCAATCTCAAATTCAACTTCTTGCTCTTCACCAATAGCTTGCTGTTGGTTAAAACTTCTCTATCAATACTACAACTAGAATAGAGATCTATACATCAAATAATTAAGAATAAAAATGAAATACGTTGTTTCATGTAGATCAATTTTTCTTGCTCTTTATGCACGCCAAATTGCTCTTGCTCAGAGGATTCCGATTCAATTTGCACAACCTATGAAATGGAGAGCAGTTTGAAGACTGATGCAAAACGATATGAATGGTAGCAAATACGATTGGATGAAGAAACAAGGACTCATATAAAATGATAACAAATTCAATTGCATCAGGCAAAATGTAAAGCTATCACTATTTGCTTTTGATGAATTACGGCTTCTCGCCGGCCGAAACGCCCACGAGCTCCTCGACCTCGATCATTTTTTTTCTTCCGTCCCCATTTTTTTTCTCACAAAATCGTTCTCTTCTTTAACCTAACCGTTTCATTCATTCTTCCTTTTCTCATTATACCATTAAGTTAATAATTAACCAAAATAAAAAAAGTTAAGTGGACCTATTATAGGTCCATTAACTTTTCCCTTAATTTAATTTAAAAAAAAAAGGGCCGGTTAAAATTTTAACATAACCATCTCCACTGGGAAAGTCAATCTTGTTAAGTTAGTCGCAGTTAAAAATTAACCCAAAGTTGGCTTAACTAGTGATAACCTAAGAAATGATTGTGAAAGCAAGTTCAATTAATTAGCCTATTTAACCTAACCTAACAAGGAAAGTGGGAAATGACCCTTTGTTGATGATATTTACGCACTACAAATGTGCATCCCCCTTGCCAGCCTGTCCTTTGGCATCTTTGCTATTTATAATAATAATAATAATAATAATAATATTGATCATGCCCACATTGGACCTTGAAGGTCATGGAGCAGAAAATATTTACATTTGATTAATTCTCATAAGCAAACTACGATGAGAGTCCACTGCCTTGATATACAAACCAAGATCGTGTGGCCTCATGCTAAGGGCGATATCAAGACACGATTCATCAATTCCAAACTTATCACGAATATCCAGTATGCCGAACATCGCGTGTAAGTACATGTGTGTCTCATCCTCTAGTGCACATTGGTCACGAGAAAACACAAATCGATTCTCTCTTGGAACCCCCCATCCTTTGTCTCTATACCAAGATGATGCGAGCTTGTCCATGCAGGTGCAATCATGTGCTTGAGATTCCTTGACATGTTAGCCTTCAAATAGTCTTGATGCATAGACCATCGCCAGTTTATGTCTTGATTGTATTTCGTCATTCTACTACCTTTTATCGACCGGAGGCGGTCCACCGCCCGAGTCATGCAATAAATCTCGGGTGCCAAGCTGCGAATCGGCCAATTTTTCTGTTTGTAACACCCCAATTTGTTTGCCCACTCCATAAAATCATAATGCCCGGCTGATGTTTTGCGTGAAAAGAAAAGCCCGTTTAGAAGGGCGATTGATCGAGGTTGTAGCCGGACTCTATTTGCAAAATTTATTGTTTGATAGAGTGCTTCTACCTCTAGCGGAAGCATACCTGCTTCAGCCAGCATGATGGCGAAGGGTGTTTGTGTCTTCACCCCCAATTCTTCTCTAAGAAATATCTTCAACACCACTTCAACCTGTTTCCCTTTGCCTAGATGATATTTGGGCCCCAAATAGGCGAGCCATATAAGACAACGATGCACCCGAGTTTTAAACAAAATCTTCTTTTAAACACCAACTATCCAGGTTGGCTTTCCAGCATCTAGTAAGCATAGCATAGAGCGCGGTTTTACCGCTGAAATCCGCTTTTGAATACATTCCTTCCATGAATATTTTGCTGTAAACTCCAAACCAAGATACTTGTATGTATTGTGATCTCAAATCCTTACCCATATACTTAAAAGAGGGCGATGTGTGGTGCCTACTATCATAATTTTGGATTTCGTCAAGTTCACCTGCATGCTTTTTTCCCTGCAGAAAAGTTCCAGGTTGTTTAGTAGCAGTTGCAAACCTTCTTTATTTGCATTTTGCTAAGACAACATCGTCGCATATAGCGACAATTGTATGAGGAAGTCTCCGGATGCGTTCCAACCGGACACCTTTCCTTGAGCCACTCATCCATTTTCGTCTATGTAGAGCCCAAATAGTGTCGGAGACAAAGGGCATCCCTCACACCTATAGTGCTCAAAATTTCTGCATCAGATTGGTTTGGCGGTTTCACAATAACTTCGAATAGAGTTGAGCAAGCTGCCGCTCGAGCTCAAAAAGCCGCGCCCTAATTGCTCCATTCTTTGTCCCAGGTTCCTCCTTGGAACTGTATCAAAAGCTTTTGAGAAGTCAATGAAAGCCAGGTATAGGCAGCGCCGAGGTTTTTTAGCATTCTCAAATAAGGCCCGCAGCACCAAAGCATGATCTAGCGTGCTGTGGTCTCTCCTGAAGCCAGCTTGAAATAGGGAGCGTTTCCCCTTATCTTCTGCCCAGAAACTCAGCTTGCGTTCAAGGAGCGTAGCCAGAATCTTTGTGAAGGTGTTGCCAATCAATATAGTTCTGTAATTGCTGGCCACTTTCTTGTCTCCACTTTTGTGGATCGGGTGAACTCTGTTCTCCTTCCATTGTTTGGGAAAGCCTTCTACCACTGCCTTGTTAATGAGATCTGTCAACATCTTTACGGTTATGCTGCCACCCCATTTGAATAGCTCCACACTCATACCCAGTGCGGTGATTTTAGTTGGCCATTTCTTGCAATGCATGTTTTACGTCATCTTCCGAGAAAAGATCTCCATGATGAGTCAAATTGACCATCTGATCCGAAGGCACATCATAAATAGTTTTGACAAAACTAAACAACTCGTGTGGATTCAAAGGGAATGATGAGGGCTTATGCTGAATGATATTCCAGAAAAGCTTGGGGTGTGTCACGAAGTTTCGATGCAAAGAGATGCGCCTTTTGGCGCATGAAAGTGCGCTTTTTCCATTGAGCAAAGTTTTGTACCATTTGGGCTTTAGTGCGTCCCTTTAGGGATCTTGGCCCGTGCTATTTTACAATCTTTGTCAAACCAGCTCTTATTTTGTCTTGGATTTTTGCATTCTCTTGTCAAGCCAAAAATAGCGGTTGCAGCCCCTAAAATTATGTCTGTGAAACATGTAGCATCAGCAGCGAGATTTCCTATCCACTTGGTTGCTTGCAAACGTGCTTCTAGGTGATTTCTGTATACATCATGTAAGTCATATTTCAGCTTCAACCTGGGAACGTGGTATCTCTTAGTTTCACTTTTTATGATTGCATCTGTGATCTCGAAAAAAAGAGGTGAATGGTCAGACTCTGGTATTTTGTTTCCAATTTTGAAGGCATGGATCAGATTTGAGCTACTTGCAAGCACATAATCGATAACACTGGCCCCACTATGCGTGTAGCAAGTAAAACCTTTTGAGGATGGATATGTGGCTGTGCCATTAAGAATTTTCAGATGACATGTTGTGCCAAAATCCAGGAGTAAGTTGCCCATGCAATTAGTTTCACGGTCTGCTGATTCTCTCAAAAATAGGGCATCATTTGCCTCCCTGAGCTGGATATCATGCGGTCTTTCATATGTTACCGTTTGCAAATTCCCAGTCCTGGCGTTGAAATCACCGACTACTATGACCTCCCCAAGATCTTGAAGAGCAGCTACTTCTTTTGTCAGATCATGGAATGGGTTGGTCCTGTCGTAACCATCATGTTGATAGATCTTCATCTGTAGAGGCGCATAATAACATATGGCTAGAAACACTATGTATTTGTTGAGCTCTAATTTAAGCCAAACATGCTGCTTCCCTTTGTGTACAGAGTGAAAATGTACTCGCTGGGATATTTCATTTCTGATGTATGCTGCTATACCACCATAGCCCCTGCCAACCAGACTTTCTTTCTCATTCCAAGTATTTCCCACTAACTGAAAACCTGTTAATGTTGGAAGGGATCTTGCTTGATGTTCCCACGTTTCTGTGAGAAGGATAATGTCCATCTCTCTCCAGACATCATATGTTGCATCAATTTTAGCTTGGCTTGCACTGTGTGCATTCCAAGCAATGACTTTCAAGGTCCCGTGGCCCTATGTTCTCTTCCTTCTGGTTACTACAGCCTTGCCATGGTTGTCCATATAGGCTACAAAGCCTGATTCTCTGGCTTCTTTTACTTTGGCCCATTCCTTTTTTCTGATCCCAATCTGTGTTGGAGTTAGATCCGGATCCAGCCATATTTTATGGCCTTTCAATGCTGCATGGTTTGAGAGAACTCTCTTTGGCTTCAATCTTGGTGAACCTAACTAAGATTGGCTGTGCCAATTCCCAATTTTCCCAACACGTTTGCATTGCACAAAAGCGTGGTTCATGTAGATGCATGGTGTCACCGAAAAATTTATTGACCACCTCATTTGTATCTTCACCTTACGCTTGAGAGGCTGACGAGATTTTCAGATTCTTTTTCCCTAGCTTGCTTTGCGCTCTAGTTTCTCTGCCAGATGTAACCTCCTTGTGTAGAATTAATTGCTCTTTGGTTGTTTCAGCAACCAATTCGCTAGTTGCTTTGATCCGAACGAGTGGGTGCAGAACACGGTTTTTTTATCAATGTTACCAATTCCATGTTTTGTGCTTGCAGGTCTGCGTTTTGCCTCTGTAATTCAGCGTTTTGTGAGACCAAACTATCGACTGTCTTCTGTAGGTTAACCATCTGATCTTTTAGTTCCTGGAGCATAGCAATGATATACCCTGAATCCCCTTCATATTCGATGGATCCCTTCCCTGGCGAGCCAGCAGACTTCGCCTTGGATCGAGTCATACGAAAACGATGGTGTAGAGGAACTCGGCGATGTCGCTAGGTCAAAGAGCGCTAGCAATTGTGGCAGAGATCCTCTCTCAAGTATTCTCTCTTGCAACACAGGAAGGCATCTTGCATCGTCTCCCGGTTCACAAGAGATTTGTAATAAGTATGCGGATGACACTTTCATGTTCCTAAATACTGATGAGCAAAATTTACAGAATGCCATTTCCTTGTTGAATACTTTTTATGAGATGGCAAAAGTGTACTGCCTTGTGGGCCTTGGACTCTCCAGTGCCATCTTCTGTGGTTGCATTCCATGTAAAATTCTTCCTCATAGAAAGGCAACTAGGCTTTTGGGCATTCCGGGCAGTACGCCTTTTGTCTAGAGATGCATGAGACGCCATTATTAAAGGATTGGAAAAGCATTTGTTCTGGTGGTCCATGACTAAGTTATGAATGGTGGCAGCATAATTGTAGCCAAGTCAGTTCTCAATAGTACACCTGTCTACATGGCATCCATCTTGCTAGCACCATAGACTAAGATGCAGCTCATTGTCCGCGCTATCATGAACTTCATTTGGGGTGGCACTGAAGAGGAAGCTGATGAGCCAAGTGCATTTTGCCTAAACTTTGTGGTGGGCTGGGGATGATTCACTTTCTTCTCCAAAGCAGGGTGTTGATTTCTAAGTTCATATGGCGGATCTTGAATAATACTGATAAAAACCCAAGTCTGCATCTCATTTACCAGTCTTTGCTGATGTGCATTTCCTTGAGCTCTCCATCCATTAAGCCACTTCTTCCATTGCCATTATTCTATCTAGTTTCTCCATATCCTCTTGCCAAGCCTGTCCATCTGAAAGAGGCACAATCTCCTCATCTTTAAAGGACAGGTCTTTCTAGATACTTAAGTGCTCGGTGATATTTGTAATAGTATTGTAAAAGCTTATAAATGCTCCTCCTCAAATGATGATGTCAAGATTATCATTTGGAAATGCAATCTTCATATTCGTACTTATCCATAGTCAATTGTGCTCTGGTGATGTAACAGACCTAGGATCTTACTGTGGTTATGGAATTTATATTATTAAGGGATGCAAGGAAATAACAAAATTAAAAAAAAAATACCATACATGCAGAGCATACGTCGTATATGCAGAGATTATACGGACAAAATACTGGTGGTTAATAAATGTAAATACAGTATGTGATGGTGAAGCATTTGGAAGGAGATAGATTGCGGATGGATTGCTGAAGGAGCTAATTGCGTGCAATGATCTGGGAGCATTGCTGGAGTTGCAGAAGGAGCAAACGGAATTTCCAGGTGGGGATCAAGACCTACATCTGGGGTTTATAGTGATGTGATTATTAAAGCTTGTGCTTGAATAGTGGTGATTGTTCTTGAGGTTTAAAGTAGATGTAGAATTGATTATGTGACCGTGATAAGGAAGACATGCAGGGTTTGTATCAGAAGATCATTCTATCCTTTAAAGTCTAGATGCCATATAGTTGTAGATGATTTAGGAATTGCAATCCAAGAAAAATGAAGATGAAATAGTTTAGAATTGATGGAACTCTTGATGAATGAATTCAATAATATCATTGTAGTACGATCTGTCAAGGACAGAGGTGTTTTCTTGCATGCTTTTGGCCAAAAAGGGATGAAGTATGGATGATCTGAAAGTGCCTGAAAGGCATGAGACAACCTTGAAATGGGCCGATTAGTCTCAGAGAGGTCGAATTAGTTAAAGAATACAAGATCAAGGAATTGGAAGCAAGATTTGGCAGCAAATAATTTGATTTTGGTGGCCACGAACTGACCAAAAACCATCCGATTTGTGCCACAAACAGGTCGAAAATAGTGGGAACACCTTAGAAGGCAGATTTGGGATGATCTGGAGAGTTTGGAGCTGTATCCAATGGCCTGGAGGATGGAATTTGGTGCTGAAGGCCGTGCTCGTCAACTGTAATAGGTTAGGTTTAAAACATAAAAAATTAACAGTGTGCACCCTGGATTGAACCTGACTTTGCCTAAGATTTTAAAATATGAAATACGAGAGCTCAAACCTCTACCAAAATAATTCAATGTCCTAACTGGCGCCTGTGGTTTTAAGATGTCAAATACGAATGCCTAAGGTGTTGATGGAATATAGAGCCTCTATATAGCTTCGCCTAAGGTTTTAGAAGATGAAGTACGGGGGCTCGAACCTCTACCAAAATAACTCAATATCCTAATAAGACTACTTTGACCACTATAACCAGTCAGCTAACATGATAATAAACTGGAGGAAGGTGAGGAATGACGTCAAGTCAATATATCCCTTGCACCCTGGGCGACACAGGTGCTATAATGGCTGGGACAAAGCAAGTACCCCCCGAGGGCAAGCTAACCTCAGAAACTCTGCCTCAGTTCGAATTGCAGGCTGCAACTCTTACCATTTATCTTAAATATATGCTTTTTTTTTTATAACAACCCATTCAGTTGTTTTAGGAATATGGTCTATGGTTTTAGGAATTGTTAATTAACATCCACATCAAATCCTCCTCGAACCCCCTGTTATTATACTACATATGGTCAAAAAATAAAGTAAGTAGAAATTTGTATTACTTGAGATCTCAAAAAAATAATCCACCTGAGAAGACCATCCTCCACACTATTATTGCTTCAATTATATTTATATCGTAAGTTGAGAATGAGTATACGTATACCAAGATGCGATATCTTTGCATTTGGGTATAATGGCTCAAGAAGTGTGACAGATTTATCGTCATCGTCATCAACATTTATGTCATTATTAGAATTCGTAGGGGGTATGTGGCAACATTGCAAATAAGAGACAATCAACATTAACCAAACAAAATTAAATATCAAACATATAATAAATTTATCTTCTTCAATGTCCTATCAAAATATAGTGGCACAAACCATAATATGAATATGAATATATATTAATCACGCCCACTTTGGACCTTGAAGGTCATGGAGCGAAAGCATACAATTGTGTTCACAATTTCAGCAATAAAGAGCGGTGTGTCTCTATAGTTTTAAAATATATACCAAGTACCATTGGATCTCGTTCTAACAAAGAAGAAAAGGATAGATCTGTTATGCCAAACTTGACTCGAATCTCCTCGTATGCTGAGCAATATAAGAAAGTATGAGCTTCGTCTTCAACCATGTTCAATGAACATACCTTGCAAAATCTCTCTTCCCTTGGGGTTTTGACCATCACACTTTTTTCCACATGCCGGTGGGAGCTCGTTCACGTATCTTGCTATATCGCCCGGATACAGGGGATTCGAGCTTTCAAGTAGTCCGATTACGCATATACCAATAGAGGATTAACCGAGATGTATGTGACCATCGTGAGCCTTGCTCGCTTAAAAGCTTATCCACAACTTCGGATTTGCACTAGGTCGCGAGCACCAATATCAGGATCTGGTAATTGATGCAGGGAGACCCCCCATCTCTCCGCCCATGTATGTACATCCCGATACCATCCTGATGCCTCTGATTGGGATAGAGCAATTTTAGATAAGAGCCCATCTGGTTGTGTATGGATTCTGATAACAAAATTTATAGTCTGATACAAAGCCTCGGCTTCAAAGAGGTAGCATGCCGGCTTCGCTAATAGTATAGCATATGGGATTTGGGGCTTGATTCCCGGTTCTTCCGCGGAGAAATATTTTCATTACTCCTTCCAATTGGGTCCAGCTAGCGGTAGTGTGGTACTAGGCCCCCAAACGGGTGCACCATAGAGGATCGCGATTGCGCACTAATGTCTTGAACAGAATCTTTTTAAGACCCCAATCTGTGAGAGAGGCAGTGCGGCATCTGGATAACATGCTGTATAGGGCTGCCTTGCCTCCTTGAATCCTTTTCACGATACATTACGCGGTGTACTTGGCGAAATTCCAGCCCTAAGTATTTGTAGTGTCTACTATTTCGAATGTCCCCTTGTATGTGAAAATTGGCGATTCTGGTTCCTACAATCATGACTTTAGATTTTGCGGATTGACCTTCATGTGCTTTAATTCACGAGAAAGTAGCCGGTGTTATGGATTTGTGGGCCTTACGGGTTTGTCTGCTATCAGAACTACATCATCAGCATAAAGGAGAAGTTGCACAAGGAAATTACCCAACATGGAACCAGAGAGACCTTTGGTGGCTAACCACTCTTCAAGCTCATCAATGTACAGGCAAAAGCGATTAGCCGGGAGGCAGCGGGACCCAGCCGAACACCAATAGTGCCGACTTCCTCCGGGAAAATTGGTTGATAACTTGACAATCACCTCGAGTATAGCTGAGATATAAAGCCTCGGTTGCTTTGGAACTCAATCTGCTCCATCCTCGCCCTAAATCCCCTCAGGAATGGTATCAAAGGCTTTTGCAAAATCTATGAATGCTAAGTACAACGCTTGCCTGGGTTTTTTTGCATTTTCGAACAGCACGCGTAGGCTAAGAGCATGGTCAAGTGTACAATGATGCTTCAGAAAACCTGCTTGGCATTTAGCCCTCTTCCCAGCGTCATCGCCCATGGTGAGTTTCTTTCCGACCGCGGCGCCCAGCAGTTTCGAGAACATACTGCCAATCAGGATGGTCCGGTAGTTCTGGACGTTGTTTTATCACCAGATTTATGGATAGGGAAACTCACGTTTGCGTCTTCCAATTATGTGGCAGCCCTTGCCCTACTTGGCTTGGTTCGTGATTTGTCACAATATCTATAGTCTCCTCTCCACACCATTTCAACAGTTCGATGCTAAGACCTTGCAGATCAGCTGCCTTTCCATTTTGCATGTCCCTAAGTGCGGCATCCACCTCACATGCTGTAAACAAGTCTTGGATTGCCGTGTCTTTGGCATACCTTGAGTTTTGTGAATAGAGCTCCTTGACCATATCTAGCAACTCAGGTGGGATCTAGATCCGCTTGCTTTGGCATTGATGACATTTGTCTCCAGAAGGTTTTGGGATGGAGACAAAACCATTCCTGCATTTTGTCTTGTCTGTTCTTAAAGTATGTTCTTTTCTTCCTCTTGATCAGGCTCTTGTACCATTTCGGTTTGTACAGACACCCTGTTGGTAGTTTTGCTCTTGCTAAGCTGCATTCTGTGTCCCACCATCCATTACTACATGTTCTTCTTTTTTTTTGTGCATCCAAATATATCGTGGTGCTGCATGCAATAGTCGCGAGAACCGTGTTGTGTCTATTTCAACATCTCTGTCCAAGTGACACGAGATTAACTCTTTCATATGACTAGCATATTGGTACGCTCTTTTACGTAATCTAATTTCAATCTAGGAGTAAAAGCTCGTTTGACCATGCTTGGTCGAGACATGTCTGTTAGCTCAAAGTATAATGGTGCGTGGTGCGATTCGGCAGACTTATCCATCACATAGAAATCATATGCAGAATGGTGCTTACTTGCTAGTAAAATGTCATTATCTTTGGATCCCAAGTATTTGAAGCAAGTGTTTTTACGAGTTTGGAAAGCTTACGATTACCATTCAATATTTTTCAAGTTGCAAGATTGTCCCTAGTTCGAGAAAAAGATCCCCATATTATTAGTTTTGTGTGGTGGCTGATTGTCTTTGGAAGGACCCAGTCTTCCTCTTCAAGCGGTAGAATGTCATTCAAATTGCCAACAAATGAGGTTATGCGTGAGGTTTTAGTCCTTGCATTAAAAAAGCCAACTAGGAGAACCTCTCAAGATCTCGGTTTTGCGATTACATCCTTGCGAGAGATCATGGAGCGGATTTGACTTTGTCGATTCCATATGATCATATACATGCATGTTCAACGGAGCAAAATAGCACAGGGCTATGTATGTACTTCGGCCTAAATGTTTTATGCAGATCCATAAATACTGGTTATATGCATGTTTGGAATGGATGCTTACATTATGAGCAATCTCTGATCTAGCATAGACAGCAACTCCGCCATATCCTCTTCCAACACCCGGGTCTTTCTCATTCCATACACTCCCTACATTCTGAAAACCATGCAGATCTGGGAGAGATCGTGCTTGATGCTCCCAAGTTTCAGACAATAACATCAAGTCCATACCTTGCCAAATCTGAATTGATGCTTCCATCTTCTCTCTTGATAACCCTCTGACATTCCATGCAATTGCCTTCAAGGTCCGAAGTCCCTATTCTTTTTAGGCTTGGTGATATGACCTTCTGTGCTATCCAAGAATGCCACTATTCCATTTGCCCTAGCTTCCTTTACCTTACTCCATTCCCGCTTCCTAACTTCCTGCTGTGCAGGAGTTAAATCCTGATCCAGCCAAATAGCATGTCCCTTTAGGGTGCTACGGTTTTGCAGCACTCTGTTCTTGGCTTCTTCCGTCCTAAACTTTACCAGAATTGGCCTTTTGTGGCCTTTGCCAATTCGTCTGCAGTGCACAAACTGAGGCTCATGCAAATGCATGGTGTCCTTGAAAAATTGCTCAATTATGTCTGATGTATCCTCGCCTTCAATTTCTTCTAGGCCTGATATCTTCATATTTCTTGCCCTGGCTTCTTTTTCCAGTTTTTCAGAGGATAATCTGTCTTGATGTAAGGTCATTTGCTCCTTGGTGGTTTCAGCCACCAAGTCAGCCAATTTAGTCTGCAAATCTTCAATTGTGTCCTGCAATTTGGAATGCGGTTCTGGTTGTGGAGGAGGTCTCAACAGCAGAGTTTTGAGTTCAAGGTTTTGGGATTGCAATTCCTTGTTCTGCGTACTCAGATCTATCACCAAAGTTCTTAGTTGGGCCATTTCCGCCCTAATCTCCTTTAGCATCTGGAATACCTCATCAGCATCGCTGGGTTCTCCTCGGGCAGGAGACCCAGCTTTCTTGCTCCTGGTCATACGAAACGGCAGCCGCTAACACTGTCGCCTCAATACAGCCGCTTGGTATACTCAATAACTCAATACTCAATAATAACTATATATATTTGCGACGTTTCCTACCATACGATTAAGTTTCCAAAATGTTGTTTTGGTCTGGGGTTACATAAGGTTTTCTAAGGTTTTTAATTGTATTTGTATGCTATTTTGGTATAAGTCTGATGTCAGCATATGGGTTTTGTTTATTCAATGGTCTATAGGGTTTTGTTGGGAAATTTCAGTTTTTAGAACTCCAGTCGTTGGCCATGCCTTAAGAGGAGAGGGTTTTGTTTCGTCTAAATTAGGCGGATGGATTCAGAGAGAGAGGAGTTCGGTAGAGGTCGAGGAGGCCGCCGGAGCTGCTGGGCGATGGCGAGGTGAGGAACCATAAGCGAGTAAGCGAGTAAGCATAGCGAGTAAAGCGGTAGTGGCCGGGGCATCTCTTGAGCGATTAGGCGAGGCGGTTGAACAAAGATTGATCGGGGTTTTCCCTCGGCATTGATTTAAGCCGCATTTCTTGGGCTATTTCGTTCGATTCTTCCTCTACTAGTTTTGTGGTGCAGGCGTGTCAGGTCTTAAGGCGATCCGGCAATTGATGCGTGAGTAGTGGTTTCTTACATCCGATTCTACTAGTTGCCCTTTTTATTTGCAAACAGAGTAGATTTCCTGGAATTTCTCTGGACGAGTTCATATGTGTGTTCTACTTTATTACAGTAGGAGTTTTTATTTTGTTCTTCTGAGAATATGTTCATGGCAGGGCATTGGTACTGCCGTCTCTTGGCAGGGGGTTCAAATCCCCAATTGTTTTGCTCAAAGGCTGCCGGTATGTTGGCGGATAAATCTTTGTGTGGATGTGTTTGTCAAAGCGGATAAATCTTTGTGTGGATATCTTTGTGAAGCAATTCATGATATCTTTGTATTAGGCGATATCTTTGCTTTGGGTGCATGGGGGGCCTATACGTAAATTTCTTTGCAAGTGACATGGTTGTGCACAATATTGATTCATAGCGGAACCATATTTTGCTTTAAGCGTATCTTTCGAGAAACGAGGTTGGTTGTTTGGTATATATGGGTTGATTGACTCCAATTGAATACATTCTCATGCACCTTAGGGTGACGTGGAAAAGGGGTTTTGACCCCATCTTGACTTGGGTTAGACGGTTCTGGTTTAGGGAGTGGGCATATCATTGGGAATATGCCTTTTTTGGATGGTCAGGATTAGCGATTATAGAGGAGTAGCGATTATAGTCAATATAATAATAGGTTCATCATGCTCCTGGTGTTCCATTCGTCTAGGAGTACTCCATTTGAACAGATAGTCTACAAACAATTCCTCTCTTGGATGGAGGTTGTGCATGGCACAAACCCTCACATATGGTTCATCATACCCATTCATATAACGTGGATCATACTCTGTAGTCTCTTCAAATTCTGCATTTGTTAATTCAAGGTGGCCTTGTGAGCTGTTTATAAGTGCTGCAATATTGCCCATCAATATATATAAGTGCACCGTGTGAGGCATGTTTCTCCACGATATCTCTGCTCGCTCCAAGATGCTGCATTCAATGTCATAGCATAAGTAGACATACTAGGCATAAAAGAAGCAAGTTTATGCCACAGCCCCCAAGGATTTTTAGGACCACCATACTCCATCAAGACAATTGAGTGTCCAAAAAAGACATTCACATGCTCCATTATATACAACACCTCCCAGCTTGTTTTATATTTAGAGAAGGTTCTATCATATACTTATGGCAAATGGAGCAATAGAGGCTTTGAGGTGACGAGGGAGTTGACCTTTGGTTTCATATGCATGTCATTTTTTGTTTCATATGCATGAACAAGACGATTTGAGTATTTCTTGAGACGACCCTTAAGTTTTTCAGCCACTGTACATCCCCTTGTACGACCTCTTTCAGCTTTTTGAGTGCCCTCTCCAGAACCAGAACCAGAACCAGAACCAGAACCAGAACCAGAATTGGAACTAGAATATCTAAGTAATCGGCCTCTAGATGACTATGAAGATGTGAATAAATTTATTGCCTTGGCAAGTTCAAGATTTTTGTGAAGCATGTCCATATGCTATGACAAGTCATATATACAATATCTCCATCTGGAGAACAAGAGTACCAAGATGTATGTTGTGAAACTGGTAAGAGGGTTCGTGCTTTCCTCCTCTAAATCTAGTGACCACTACCACTTTAAAAGGTTTGCCTAATGGGTTGTGTTTATGTCGAAAACAATATATGATTTTGCCAAAACAGTTTGTGTTTGGTAAAAAGCTTTCCATAAGAAGCAAGTTTTAAGAAGTAGTTTAAAATAAGGTATCGTAAAAAAAATTACCTAGCTTTAAGATGTGGTTTAGCACCAATTGCAGGATATTGTGTAGGAGGAACATAAGACATCGAGATCGATAGAAATGTGTTGAACCTCTTTTACATAAATATCACCATCAACATATTGTCTGGGGTATGATTTGATTTTCAACACATGTTTGTAAACTAGGTTGCCATCGACACTAGAGAGAAATGTTATTTCAAGCCAATATATTGCATCAATAATATTTATTCACTTAACAATTGTAATATTCTATAAGACATGAGGTCAACATGTTGCACTGCATCAATACAATCAAAACTAACTATGCATATAAACTATAGATATGCACCAAAGACTTGTTGATAAGCCTTAGAAGCTCATGTTTAAGATTGAAAATAGAGATTACAAAAAGGAAGACAACTTCATCAATCAACAAACAACCAATCACATTTTCATAGCATAATAGATTGGCACAAGCATGATGAGTTCAGGATGGTGAAGATGTAGGAGTAGCAGCAATAGGAAGAGGAGAATGTGCAAGGGGATAATGAGGAGAAGGCGAAAAAATGGTGGTGGTGATGGTATGCCATCAAGATGGGATGGTGGAGGAGGAGCAGATTTATGCTTGAAGTGAATACGACCATCGATTCGAGTGGGCATTGTAAATGCCAGGAACATGAACAATAACAATGCTGCGGCCATCAAAGGAAATGCGTCTATGGTTCTCTTGGTAGTGAGCTTCATGACTTCCAGTTACTTGAAGGATGTGCAAACTTCTTATTTATAAGGCTCCTTTTTCTTTTCTTTTTTCTTTCCTTTTTTTTTTTAATCTCAGCCATAACACCTAAAAGGAATGTGCACTTTTCAGTCGCACTAAAAAAAGATGGAAAGTTGTGTGTACATGGCAAGACCCGAGTTTGCACTATCTTAAAGCCTATGACACATGGGTTGGACCACTTTTACATACACATCATTGTCGATGTTATGGAATTTGTCCTATCCAATTATAAATGATTTGGACTTCATGAATATGAAATGCTAGAACTAGGTTGCCATTTAGACTAGAGAGAGATGAATTATTGCATCTCTATTATGCATTCACTCATAAATATAAATATAAATCTAGATGTAGCCATTTTTATTGATAAGCATTAGAAGCTCATCTTCAAGATGCTTAATTTGCTAGGTAACGCTTGTGGAGCGGGCCATTACACTCCTTTAAGAGTCGATGCAACTCTACAAATGAGGTGGCACATGAGCGGCAAGACTGTGAGTGCACCACTGAATCTAATAAAGCCGCTAACAAGAATTGTTAGGCATAATAAATGTTTGGTTCCAATGATATCCAGTATAACCAAGATATAGGGCATCTAGAAAGAGCTATCTTATGGCTTGTATCCTGAGCTATGGCTATGGCTTCCTTGGTGGGTGCAAGAATCCTACAATTGTTTGCGCTTGCAATCTATCATGATTTATTTTTGTACAAGGCGAATTTTGAAACCATTTTTTCACGATGCTTTTGTGTGCTTGAAATTGTCATTCTAATTTTTACATATTGTTCTTGTTGATATATGTAGCTCCAAGGGCATGCATCAAAGAAAAGGAACAGAGGCTAATTACTTAGGTCAAGAAATAAAATATTGGGCTGAATTGATGCTTCTTTCGATTCTGGGAACAAATTGTCCAAAAACAACAGGGGCTAAGCGATGTCCTTCGTCCAACGCCACATAAACTTTTACGTGGCACAACTTGATAGCCACACAAAACATTCATTACCTCTTAGAATCAAAACCAAAATAACATTATAACGTATGATAAACTAACATAACCAAGATGGTGAGGTGTAGTCAGTGTCGACGGGTTTGTTATGACATTAAGATAAGATGAGAGAGAAGCAACAATAATAACATTCCACTCATCAAAGGGATGCAGCCACAGGGTATTTATGGCCTTGGATTACTTGAAGGATGGCTGAACCACTTTTAGATTGCCTGTGTTAAGGAGCAATTCGTTACTCAAAGTACCCAATTTGACCTATTATGACATATTGTAGGAATATCTAATTTGATGTTTGTGGTTTTGTCATTTGACATACTTGAATATTCAAAACTATTTGATTGTGTTTAGATTTGAGATTTGGCTAGATAGCCATCGAAAAGAGGAATTTTGAGATCCTAGCCATTGAAACTAACGTGCTAGGCAATGAAAAAAATCATTAGTACTACAAATACTCTACCATGAGAATCATACAAAAAAATTCAATGGCTAATAAGAATTCAATTGTATTGCCATACCATATTGAGGGAAAACTTTTATTCCTATAGCATCGTCCAGAAGTTTATTAGGATGCCATTAAGGGAAAGTTGCTATATACCGATTCTTCTTCTATTTCCCTCATACTCCCAGTTGTCCCTTTCCTTCCTTCCTATCCACAATCCTTCTGCCTAATTTCAACCCATCGTACTTGTCTTCATCCCCTCTTGCTTTTTCTTCCTATTCAATTACTTTTTCTTATTCTTTATTCATGTCAAATGTTGAATGAGCTACTCACGTAAAGATGCTTTTTCTTCGGATCCAGGTTCTATATGCTCTCCTTATGTAGT
Source organism: Isoetes taiwanensis (assembly GCA_021234155.1). Taxonomy (NCBI): domain Eukaryota; kingdom Viridiplantae; phylum Streptophyta; class Lycopodiopsida; order Isoetales; family Isoetaceae; genus Isoetes; species Isoetes taiwanensis. Next base: position 2,744,073 of record JAJEKV010000080.1, on the reverse strand, counting down.
TTATTTGTAAATTATGATTCGTTTTCTTTCTGATGATGCATGCCATTTGATGTGCACAACTGCTATCTTGAATGCTCGTGATGATCCTCGAGCTAACTTTTCATACCGTGCTTTTTGAGTTTTTTAGTTTGGTGGGGACCTTTTGTGGTTCATTTTCCTTGGAGGCTCTGCTCATGCATAGATGGAGGTCTTCGATTATTGGTAGAGGCCATTTCGGCTATATATATCCGGCCACTTCATTGCCAGTGCGATTAGCTTCCATCGTTTTTTGGAAGATCTGGGTTTTTCTGTTTTTGCTGTTGATACATGCAGTTAGCTATGGAGCAGCACAAATTTTGGTGCGTCTGCGGTATATTGGTTGGTTGGTGATCGATTCGGTTGACAAGCCATGCTAACTGTTTCCTCGTCCTTGTTCTACATTAGTTATTTGTTCCATGCAAGATAGCAGATTATATGATTGGTATTGCAGCACAAGGATTTTCGATGCAGAGCTGGATTTGGCTGTATTGATTAATTGAAGCCTGCTCTCTGTCTTAGTTGCCTTCCTCTTTCTGCATCCTATTTTATGTACTTATCTTATCTAGATCCAGCATACCCAAGGCGGTTCCCAGCCATTTTGATTGCAGACCCATGTTGTGCTTTTTTGTTACATGTCGGTATTCATCTCTATTAAATAGATTGTGGATTTTATTTAGGCGTAGATCTAGACCGGATGCTGCTTTGTGCTGGGGATTCTTTTTTGAATCATTTCTCACCCATTTGGGATTGATTGCTGCTCTTCTCGTTTTTCTGGTTTTCATCCTCAGCCTTTTCTGTCACCCATTTATCCTGCCTTTATTTAGTGCTACTTTTTTACACCCAGCTTGGTGTGGAACTCAGGTTTCCTTGTTTCATCCCTATGAATTCGTTTTTGCTTCCTCGGGGTCTATTTCTGATAGTTGTCAACTTGCCATCATCTTCATTTTCTGAGTCACGGAGCAACCAGTGATCTCGCTATTTGGCGCATCAACTTAGTTTTATTACTTCGGATGTGAAATGGGAGGATTGCTTATTCCAAGATACAGATCGCGGGAGTCCTGTCAATTGTTGGAAGCTGGGATTTGTTTGGATTGCACGACACAGGGATCCAGCAGAGCCGAAATAGGGAGCGCAGTGCATGTATCAGCAATTTTTGGTGGATGTAGCACTTGGGGACTACCGATTCCAAGTATTCTGGCATGCAGATCCCTGCCCGGCAGGAGCTTCTGGGCCGCGCAGATCCGCCCAGCACAGGCCATCTGGGCTGCTTTTTCGATGCCCATCCGATTGGTGCAGGAAGGTGATCCCTTGCCACATGCAAATCCTTCGTCCCCTCCATCCAATTAGTTTTTAAGTTTACACCTTTTGCCTTCTCTTTCTCTAAACCTACGGTGGGCTTTCGTTCTTCTTTCATTCTTCACTATTTCATTTCATGTTTATAATTTGATGCTATAACGTTAGTTACCGCATTCTTGTCCAATTACATGCTATGTTTGAGTTTATTTTATGGCATTCTTATGGTATTCTTGCCCACAAAGAGCATCCTTATGTTTATCAAAGTTACCTCAAAGTCGTTTTTCCTTGTGAAATTGCTTTTGAGAAGTTATCAGTATTTAGTTTTTGCTTAACATTTTCACCTTGACATCCTTGCTATCTCCACACCTCATGGTAGGTTGATTTTTTCTTGTTTATGTTACGGCCCGCATTTTTACTTTAGTTTCTTTCATTGGCCTATGTGTTGTTTCCTCGGAATTTTGTCTTTGTTGTTTTTCTATTTTATATCTTTTGCATTCTCATGGTTTCATTCTTTTTGATTGCCGAGATTTATTCACCACATTTACGGAGATATTATAATGTTTCTCACATGCATTTACTCCTTATAGGGTTCCTTGTTTGTAGATAGCGGTATTGAAACGTTCTCTTTTATTATGTTCTTGTTATTTTGATATGAATGGTTAAAAACCTTTCCTTTTAAGCTTTATGATGTTATATTGTTTCTCGCATGCATGTAATCCTTATAGGGTTCCTTGTTTGTAGATAACGGTTATTGAAACGTTCTCTTTTATTATGTTCTTGTTATTTTGATATATATGGTTAAAGGACATGACTAACTGTGTTTTCCAGTATCTATGGGGGTCGCGATTGTTTATGGTGATCGCACTTGTTTAATGTATATTGTTTTCACCTCTCTGGCTCTGTGATTCCCTACCACATGCCTTTTCTTCTATCTCTACCAGACTTTCTTTAGCCTCCGTTTAGCTTCCTTTGGCTTTTCGACCTATCTTTACCGGGTTATCTTATGCCCCCTTTACATATACCCTTGGAAAGCATTACGAGCCACATTACATTATATTTTTCATCATTTGGGTGGATCCTCCCCATGCTTGCTCCATATCGTTATTTTCAATCTTGCTACATGCCTGTGTTCCAAGATGTTGGGAATTTTTTGCTTGGGGTCATGTCAATGCTTCATGTTCAAATATTTACTATGGTAAGTTCCTTTGTAGTATTCTTTTATGATTATTGATTTTTGATGGTTCTTACGGTACTATAGCGGGTTCTCTTCTTGTTTTCACAAAGCCATCGGTTTAATTGCCTCATTTATGCATCTAGAGTTGCTGGACATTGTTAGGCGTAATGGGACCTACTTTTCACGGTTTTCTCCTTCTTGCCTTTTGGTTCCTTTGCACTTTTCGTCACGGGATCCTTTCCTCCTCCATCCATTCCATCGGCCGGAAATTTGTTTTAGTTTTTCAGTGCATTTCTTAGCTCATCCATTTCTTTGTGGTGGGCTTACTGCTTCCGCTTGTTATATGGTCTATATGCATGCCTTTAGTCCCCGATACCCATGCTACTATTTAAATGGGTCTATGCTCTCCTCGTGCTGTTTTTCTCTTGTTTATGTTCTGGCTCATTTTTTGCCTCATTTTAGTCTTGTGGTGGTTTACTTGGGATGTTGTCTTGTTTTTCATAATTCTCTTCTTGAGTCCATGGTTTATTATCTTTTATTGCCCATAGATTTGTGGCCACCATCTTAGGGTTGCATTTGTCTTTTTTTACATTGATGCATTCCATTTCCATGGTAGGTTCGCGATTATGGCCCTCAATTGCGTGTTATTTCTCCGACATGTATCTCTTTTGTATGCTATTTTTTATATTGCGGTTCCCATGTGGTTATGTGGCATTCTTTTCTGCGTTTAGGATTTCCCCATGGTGGTTTGGGTTTTATCTTTTGCACTTGTGTTTGTATCTTATGTGTGATGCACTACACTTTTCGGCTCAGGTGAGTCTACGTTATTCGGGCGGTATTATCTTCTACATTCTAGGTTTCCCATAGTTGGGTTTTTTATTTTTGCACTTGTGGTTTATCTTGTTGTTTGATGCACGCACTCTTCAACAGTTGGCTGGGGTTACTTTCTTATTGATTTGTTCATTGGCTTACATTCTTCCTTTCTCATATTTCTGCGTGGCCTTAACGCATATACCTTTGTTGTCTTTTTCGGGGGCTTCATTTTTAGCTCGCTAGCATTATGCATTGGGCTACCATTATACATCATATTTGCTATTTAGCTATATTTGGACATACATTTACATTTATCATGTTTCTCTTCCACCCGTTGGGTGATGCTTTTTTCTCCACCCACAGGTATCCTTATGCATTGTGCTCCCCCTATACATCATATTTGATATTTAGCTATAAATTTGCACACAAATTTACATTTTATCATGTTTTTCTTCCACCCATTTGGGTGATGCTTTTTCTCCACCCCACGGGTGATGATGTCCTCTCTTTTTTTTTCATGAATCGTTGATTTTTTCTCATTTCTAATCGCTCACCTCCTTTTGAGTGCTTGTAGTTTTCGCGGTTTGCCGCTTCACCATTATGCGTTCTTGTTCTCCTTAATCGCTCATGGGTGCCTTCTACATGTTCCACTTCTTCTGGCAGCAGTGGTTGGCTCCTCGCCGTCTCACCCTCTCTCGTGCTTTGTGCCCGACTTCGACCCACGGGTTTTCATTGGTGGCTGGGCTCATAGTTTATCTCGGTTCGCCTCATTTTATTATTTGCGCTCCATTAAGCTCGTTACCCCGTGACCCAACTCAGCAGCTTGGAGGTTTGGCTGACGACTCTCTCTCTCTCTCTCTCTCTCTCTCTCTCTCTCTCTCTCTCTCTCTCTCTCTCTCTCTCTCTCTCTCTCTCTCTCTCTCTCTCTCTCTCTCTCTCTCTCTCTCTCTCTCTCTCTCTCTCTCTCTCCTCTTGTCGTTCTTACATTTCCATTCAAGTCTTTTTGTGACATGTTTTCCACCTCTTTCTCCTTTGTGGCTCAATTTCTTATATGTATATTCTATATTTGGTTTGGTGCGATCTTTGGGTTTTGAATATTTGGAGGTTGTGTTTAAGATTTTTCTTCTTTTTGGCATGATCATCGGGGAGCTTTAGTGTTTGTTGGTTCCTTTGTTCACTTTATTAGCGCACTTATTTGTTGCTTCATGAAGTTATATTTTCTATTCTTGAACATGGATGCGGGTGATATTGTTGATTGTACCAATTTTATGGATTTGGGAGCTTCTTTGTTTTTCGTTAGCTCCACTTTGTCATTTCGCATTAGGCTGATTTTTTTAGTGCATAGCTTTGCTCCCTATATATGATATTACGAGGCGTTGCTTTATTAGACATGGTTGACTTTTCATATTCTTTTAGCCCCTAGTTTTTATCATTCTTCCCCGTTTCCTCCGTTTTTTTGTTCGATATGCAGGGTCCACATGTTGAGGTTCATACTCACGATTGCTGGCGGTCCTCGTCCTCTCGCGCTCGCTACGTGGTGTGCGACTCTACTCAACATCTCCATGTTTCTCGTTCGATCTTTATGTCTATGCATTTTTTTTTGCATTCCTAGGCGTAAGTTTTTCCTCTTTGCTTTATTCTTTTCGGTTACTTGTTATTCTTCCTTCTTATTTATCGTTATTGTTTATTCTTTTGGGGATCCATGATGAAGGGTTCCTTTGTTGACTTATCTCCCTCTAGATATTGGCCACAGGTTCGGAAGGGATAATAGCCACATTTTTGGACTTCGGTTCGTAGCCCTATTCACGGACTTCGGTCCGGCATTTGTATTCAAATCAGTCAACTATCTTTGGGCCCTTCCTTGATTCATCATCATGGCGGTATTTTTTTTCTTTTCATTGTTTTGTTCTCTAATGTTCCTCCCTTTTTCAGGTCATTGGTGATCCCGTCGATCCATAGCGGCGTTTTCGGCTCTTCTTCTTCAACCGCTTTTCTCTCCGCGGCTCGCTCGGCGGCTCTTTGGTTTCGTCGTCAGCGAAGCTTCCCTCGGCGCTTGAACCCGGACTCTTGGGATCTTGGTTCCCTTTCTCCCCGCCACTCCAAAGCGAGACCCACTTGCCCGTGCTCATATGATTTCTTTAGCTTCGCTTGCGCCGTTAGCATGCACGGCCCCTCACTATCCTTGAGCGCCTCCGTGACCCTCTTTCGCTCCTCTCCTTCCTCTCTCGTCCTTATCCTATCCAGGTTGCTTGGGTGGTGGTGGGCTCCTCTTCTTCTTCTCAGCTATGTGCTGCGACCCAACTCCACACTGGCGGTTCTAATTTGTCTATTGAGGGGTTTTGCACTTGTAGCGGATCTTTTTCTATTTGGTATGCTCATTACATATCTTTGGCATATTTGCTATTTGGCGTTATCTAGATAGGATGCATATTGCGTTTAGCCTTTGCATTGAGATTTTCAAGCGAGGGGTTTATATTGGATTTTCTTCCATTTTTATGCTTCTCTTTATTTAGATATGGGGTGTCCTACGTTGTTGTCCACAAGGTATTGTATTGGGCACATTCTAATTTGTGCATGGGTTGCTATTTAACTTTATCTAGATGTGATGCATATTGCGTTTGGCACCACATTGAGATTTTTGCGACATGGGTTTCTATTGGATCATTTTTTCGTTTTTTATGCTTCTCTTTATCTAGATATGGCGTGTCTTACGTTTGTTATATACAAAGCTGTTATATTGGGCACATTTTAAATGGCCACTTTTAGTTTGTTTCGTGTTCTTGATGTTCTTTTTTTATGGTTTTACATTGATGCTTATCTTTCTCTAGATGTAGCGTTTTTATGGAGCGTTTTTGTTGGGTGGTCTTTGTTTTTTCCACTTAGTGATGGTGACATTCATGTCTATTTATCATCTTTAGTGATGTTGTAAATAACATTGTCTAGCATTATTTTGCAATGCATTTTTCTTTTCACGTGATTGTTATCCACCGTTGGGTGGCGCTTTTTCCACCATGGTGGTGATGCTATTTCCACTGCGGTGATCTTTGTTTATTTCTACCTCCGGGGTGGCGCATATTTCTTTTTACGTAATTGTTTTCCACCCGTTGGGTGATGCATAGTGTTTTCCACCCGTTGGGTGATGTTATCTCCACGTGGGTGATCTTTGTTTATTTCCACCTCGTGGGTGGCGCATATTTCTTTTCACGTAATTGTTTTCCACCCGTTGGGTGCTCTTTGTTCTCCACCCTATTGGGGTGATGCTCTCTTTTACGCTACATGTTGAATCTTCTCTAACCATTCCGGGTGTTTTTGAGTTCTTTGTGTTGCTTGCGGGTTTCGCCCTCGGCTTATAGTTAAGGAAGTTCTTTGGTAGTCGGCCCGGTTTTGTGTCTCTTGCGAGTCCTTTCCCGAATAGCATCGATCAGAGCCATCGGATCGCCATTGAGGAAAGGACGGCTTTATATAAAGGCTATTTCCTCTTTTCGCATGCCGGTTATCGGCGTCTTCTCCGGCGGTTCTTCTTCTATTTCGTTGCTTCCCTCCCTTCCCTTCCTAGCTGCGTGAGGGCATGAGTTTGCTTTCTCTAACCATTCCGCGGGTATTTTTTAGGGGTTTTGTGTTTGCTTGCGGGGCTTCCAGCCCTCTTCGGGGTCTGCTTTATATTTTGGCGTTCGCCATCAACTCATCTCTTCGGTTTTCAGGGCAACACATTCAAGGTTGTTGGCGACCATTTCTCATTAGGGTTTTCCTCGAACCCGAGAAAACGAGGTTTTATCGGATGAGAAGTTGTCGCCATTACCCTTTATATTGCACTGTGCACATTTCTTTTTACGGGGTAGTCGATATTGTTCCTATGGTCGGCTACCCCCTCTCTATTCTTCAAACATTTATCTTTGCTCTTTTGTGATGAATGACAAAGCCTATCTATCGGTAGGTTTTGTGTCTCTTGCGAGTCCTTTCGGAATCTTAGTTTTCAAAATATTTCCAATGATTCTCAAATCTAGTGATATTTCTTATTATATGCTCTTATGTATAGGGAATGGAATGAGGAGCCTTTTCGGTTTGGAAGGGGCCCAGCGACCGTGATAGCGGGGCGGGTCCTTCAAACCGGAAACCCTCTTCATTTCTTTAACTGAAGTTGAATTGAACTTGGCTGTAAGGCGTCTTCTCAAGACTTCGGTTTTATTATCGAACTTCGATTTATGGCTTCGATTTTGCACTTTCTGCCTCCTTTACGTAAGAGCTCGGCTCTTTTTTCGGCTTTTACCTTGACTGATTTCTTTGCTCCTGCCATATCCGTTGATCGACCCATTCTACTCTGCGCCGTTAAGCCAGAAAAACAGCTTTTTTGACTTCCCTTCTTGACTCTATGAGAGGGGAAAGCGGGGCGAAATCTGAGGGGATTTCTTCACATGAAAATATAGGGTGCAGAAGCGGGATTTTTTGTCGCGAAGCGGATGAAGGGGGCGATTGAGCAAAACCACGGTGATTCAAAGTAGCAGGAGATCCCAAGGGATTCTTCCGCGAGGAAAAGCGGTATAAGCGAGAAACAAGTGATTTTTATCGCGAGGATTTTGTGTGCGAGGAACAAAGGGATTTTTGCCATGCCCATTTATGCTTATTCTGCCACGGTTAACATTAACAAAATGATGCACAGCGGGAATGTTGAACCCAACTTCCATTCGATTTGTAGAGAATGCCGGATGGCATCGAGATTAAGCCTTAGGCGAAGCGGAGACCCAACTTCCATGTTGTTTTATATCAACTCTTTTAATTTGGGTTTTAGGTTTGGCCAAAACATTTTGGTATTTTCTTAAAATTTGGATTTTCTAAGGTTTAATGGGTTTGGGTGCTGAAAAAAGCCGATCTTCCAAAATCGGAAAAATTTCTTTTATTCGATCCTGGATTTTCATTTTTTCCTTTCCTATCTTTCGGGTAGATCGATTTGTCCTTCTCGATTTGCCCTCTTTCAATTTCCGACATGCAATGATTTATTCCCTTTCGGCATGCTATAAGGATGATTAAGGCATGAGAAAGGATCGATAGGGTTTTGTTGCAATAGACTTTGCACAGGCGGCTAACTATGGATAATAAGCTTCCATGGCTTTTACGAGGTCAATCTCTGGTTTCCCTTCGATCGATTTTTATGTGCTTCTAATGTTTGTCTTCTCTTGATTTTGGTGAAGAGGGTAGGGGAGGAGGAAAAGATCGATACAATGAGTAAGAAAGGGGGATCACGGATGGGAGGAGCAAGAACAAACTAGCGGGGTAAATGTCGGTTTTGCTATAATCAATCCATTTGTTTGCCTTAGATTCTATTTTGGCTTTCAATCTTGGGATATCTTTCCATCGATTCAACGAGAGATTCATATTCACGGTGGCATGTTGCTCAACATGGGACATGAAAAACTTAGGGTTCGGTTCCTTACATCCTACTTTGCCGCAGTGGCACTCCGATGATCATTCCCCATTTTGGATGCATGGGCCTTAGAATTGGCGGGGGCACGCATTTCAACAATCGGAACATATAGAAACACGCGCGGATGAGGTATTCTAACCAAAGCAATATGAGCGACATGCTCCACATTATATTATGCTTCCTTCATTTTGGCGATCCTTTCAACTTCCCTAGGGCCGAGCTCTTAGGCATGGGTTGCTTGGACTCTGGTTCATTTTATGCGGCATGATCTTTGTTGTTTTCAAACAAAGGGCGGTGGAATTTTTATTGGTTCTTCTATGAATCTAGCATGAATGGAGAAGCGTGGTTGAATGCTTTAGTTTAGGACGTAGCTTTGGATGTCACATGTCCCATGTTATTTTGATGATGTTCATGGACGAGTTGAGTTGGTTGAGTTCATTTGGTGGAAAATATCGGGCTGATTATGGATGATCAGGTCGATAATGCCAATAGAGCATAGGAATGTTTGTGGTGCTTAACTTGCGGCCAGAGATGGTTCATAGTTTTTACTTCTCAATGATTTATTGTTGCATGTAGAGATTGGCAAAGGTGTAGATATGTAGTGTTATTGCTGTTAATATAACTAGCGAACATCTTTGCCTCATCAAACAATTTTGTTCCTTTTGATCTGCATGAGTTTCTACCTATGATGTAGGCAAAGGAAATTTGTTAAAAGCCATGCAATCTTGGTTTGTCACTTTACAACTTTTTCAAGGTATCTTTGATCACGGCAAGAGGGATACAAAGAAACAAGTCAATGAGAGGCTACCACAACTAGAAGAAGATCTTAGGAGGTTAGCTTGGTCACATTAATGGCTTTGTAGCACTTTTCAATTCTAAAATATGTCTTAAGCGAAAGCCAACTTCTTTGAGCGGCATTGTTAATAGATTATTGTGCATGTAAGATATTAGGGTGTTGTCGGATGTAAATGTGACATGTCTAGGCCATATATATGCTTGCAATAGCTGCATGCTATCATCTGTGGTTGCGGTAGATGCATTTTCCTTCCAACTATGCTGGCTATGAATGCGCAAGCTTTTTCTTATCTAGGCTATTGCACTTTTTTGAGGCATTTTTCTTCACTATGCATTGCTATATGCATTTAGAATCAAACACATACGTGATGCTAATTTAATTTTGCTCCTTCTTTGCCAAGCGGTTTGTTTGGAGACTCAAATACGATGGAGAGCCTAGCCACGTTTGAGGGAGTTTAAGTTGACTACATTTGAAGAGATCGCTTTAGATGGCTTCTAAATCTCGGTGCTCAGGGTGACTAAAGAAGCGCCTTTGTATTCATGTTGTTTAAAGGTTAAATTCTCTTAGTAAAAGGATGAGTTGTAGTACAACATTCTAATCAGCTCGAATTTGCACCATTCTAGAGCGAAGTGCGCGTCATCGACTATTTGCATGTGGAGTTGTTTTCTCCATTTGATTGATTACAGCATAGCGTTTGCCCTTTCTCTTTTAATGCGGTTTAGTATCCGGTATTGTGTGTTAAAACCCTTAATTTGTTTTATGGATTTATCATTCGTGGTATCAAAGGGTTATGCTATAGGGCTATACTTTCTTATCCATTATGTTGATACCTAACGGCTTGAGTAATTGGTGTATGATCATCTTTGGGAACAAGTATGACCATCTGTTGAAGCTGAAAACAAGTATGAGGACTTATATGTGTTCTTAAATGTTTCTTGCAGGGAGCGGATATGGATATGGTTATGGCAGGCTTTGTCCTTGATGTCGGCAATAACAGATAGAAAATAAGAGGCATTCAATCAATCCCTCATAAGTCCTATCTTAAGTTCTATCTTAAGTCCTATCTTATGGTAGCAGTTCTAGAGGTTATACATAACATTGTCGATTATCTATATTGTTATGTTGTATGTTGCACACCTTATCGTATCATCTTTAATACTGCAAATTGGATTGGCTATGGCGAGCTTTCTCCTTGATGTTGAATTTGAGTTACTAATGTGGAATGATGGCAAACGTATGTGGTAAAATGAGCTGTTTCTTATTTTGCAAAACGAATTTGGCATTTATTTCTTATTTGGCTGGATCTTTTGCACATACGAATTGAAATTGTTTGCTTAGTACATTTTGTTGTAATAATAGTTAATCCCTAAGGCATGAAGTTAGGGAGCAGATGCCATGTTTACTATTCCCTACATTGAGCGTAAAATGTAGGATGCTCGGGTTGAATGTTAAAGGTGTCGGCATTAGGTAGATGCCACATGCTTCTACTTTATAGCTTAAAGCATCACGAATGTATAAGGTGTAGGAATAAGTTGATGCTATGGTTACATTTGTGCTTCCATTGTAGATAAGGTTGTGCTACTAAAGTAATTATGCTAGGCGCTTAGCGTCGGGGTATTGATGTTCATGTTATTTGTGTTAATACATGACTTATGTTAACACGATGAGTGAATATGCAACCTCACGTAATCACTTAAAATTTCAAGGCTCAAGTTGACCACAAGAATAAAAGCATGCGGTTTTAGGTCAAGAATAAACATGCGGTTTTCATGCTTTTTTATTGATGTAAATAGCAACTAATTTTCAGTATTAAAAGCTCTTATGTGTTTTATGTTATATAGGTTTTCAAATTTTAGCATCTTTTGAGACAGGCCTCTCCAACCAAGACGTGGCATTGCAGATGGGTTATTTCCCACCCTTCAAACATAAATAAACGAAGACGATTGTGACTGAATTATCACTGTTAGATGATCCTGTTTAGAAAGAATTTTGTTCATGTATAATGCACCTCCCTTGATCCACTATAGTGGGATTTCTACATCAAAACAGACTTTCCAGTTGAAAGTCGCAAATGCATTAGGGGTGGATGTTTGTTATGTCTACGGATGGTGCATTTGTCTCATATTACTCTTATGTATGCTTTATTGTCTTTGTCAATGGTAATGCATTGGATGCTTTGAGCTTCAAGATAAAATAACATAAAGATATTGAGCTTTGAGGCGTTGTGTTTGATATTGGAGTTTGAACAAATCAACAAAGGGTAGTTTAGGATGAAGGATAACTGAATTCTAAGTTAGGCGTCCTGTCTTAGTTTATCCGAACAATCACATTAATCTAGCGTTTGTGATTGCCTTTTTTGGACATTCATGTTTTTACTTTTATCACAAACTTTTATTATAATTTATTATTAGAATACCTAGTTCCATCCATGAAATCAACCAGTTTGCATTGTCATGAGTCATAATACCCTCTTTAAAGTACAAATTTCTTTCATTATTTCCTTTGGAGACCTTCAATCCACAAAGGCCTTTCAATCCGTTAAGAAATGCGCAAAATGTGAGAATAAAAATGAATGGGCAATAGCCATCTCGATGGTTCTCCTGGTACACATATGACGAGCTTTTGGAGTAGCAAATATCCATATATGGATGTCCAAATTTTCAAAACCATTTCTCTACATTGCACATTATGAAATGGTTGTTACAAATATAAGGCACCAAATGCAATTATATTCTCATTCGCCGTCTCTAACATGAAATAGTTATAAATGTAGGGCACCAAGTAAATTCCCACTGTTGGTTGGCATTATCTGTCGTTATCCTATTGTTTGAATTTGGTTTTTCCGGGGTTCCGAAAACTTTTTGGAATTTTTGTTTAATTTGAAAATATTTCTGATTTGCCAAAAATCGGGAAATTTCGTTGGCCTTGATTTGGGGTTTACAATTTTGCCCCTTTCTGATTTCGACCCTTCTAATCCGGCATGCATGTGCGAGGATGAAGGGCATGGAGGACGGGTGGAGCTAGAAGGGATAGAAGGTTTCAGAGCCTTTTCATCTGTTGGAATGGTCGGATGGTCGCAGATGCATCATTTCGAAAGTATGCCATGGAGCTTTCGTTTTGTGTTTAAGCGAATCACTTCTCTGTCGTTAGGTAGTAGGATCTAGAAATTGTTCTTAGATTTAGAAATGTTTTTGTGGGCTGTGTTGGCATCTTACGTGTTGCATTGCTCTTTGTTCAGGTTTTGTGTTTGATATATTTGTAATGGTTTTTATCTTACTTTCTTTTATCTGTCATCAGGTTTCTACAAAGAAGCTTCTGAATTCTTCTTGAAGGAAATGGATTTCGTATCATTCTCTTTCCATAGATCCTCTTTTGCATAGATGAATAAAAAGGTAATGCATGAATTTTCTTGTTTTTTCACGTTATTATATTAATTCGTTGTCAAATTCATTACTTGGTAGATTTCAGTCCTCCAGTCAAATGCTTCTTTGTGCTCTAACATCATTGCGCTTTAGCCCGAGGTTGTAATGCTTATCATTGATTGATGGAGATAGATAGCAACATTTTAATTACATCCAGCTCTGCAAAATATGAGGGCTTTGCTCCTGATTGCCAAGGCTACTACGCTACGAGACCCCTTAGCTATAACTATTGGCCTAATGATTAGGTTTTGGATTGGAAATGCTCATCTTATGGTAGACTTTACTACAAATATATTAGAACAGGGCTGTAGATACCTGCCAGTTATATTCACACATAACTATCACTAACATTAATTAAACAAACCATTGCATTTCACACTTAAAAATAAAATTCCCCCTTAAACCCCCTTTGGTTTGGGTGCATATTCACACGGGGGGGTGACTCCGGGCATCGAGAGCTGTTGGATGAGCATATATGCCTTTTATTCCTCGATCTGGACCGTACATAGAGATCCTCATTTGTGGGGTATGCCTGTACAAGTTTTGGTATACTATATAACACAATTTGCGAAATACTATAAGATTTGAGACAATGTACTATATGGTGTTGATTGTATACATGTATAGCATGATTTTAGGGGCTCTCGCCGCCCTACGCCACCCCCCGTGTGAATATGCACCCAAACCAAAGGGGGTTTAAGGGGGAATTTTATTTTTAAGTGTGAAATGCAATGGTTTGTTTAATTAATGTTAGTGATAGTTATGTGTTGGTAGTTATACTAAAAAATTTTTTGGCCCTTCGGGCCCTAACAAAACAAAACGAAACCAAATAAACAAACAAGCAATTCATAACAATACAACATATACACAGTCCAAACTCCCTTGAGTGAATATCTAGCATCTAAACCAAAGAAAAAGTCATAATCATTGTTTATTATTATTATTATATATTGTTATATGTTTGTGAGATCTGTGACGAAAAAGGTTTAGGGCCTATAGAATATAAAAATCATAAAAACAATGCAAATGAAAACATGTACACAAACTAGCATAAGGGGTTTCGATAGGATCAAAGAGATCTCAAAAATAAGAGTTCAAGCATTTGTTACAAGAACTTTTAAGTACTCCAATATCTAGATACTAACCCCTGTGCACAATATAATCTTTTACATTACCTATGGATATGTTTCTAATCCATTGAACAGTTGTGAAAGGTTCATCAAGCAAGCATCTACATATTCCACCATAATATCCATGGAATTTGTTTCTATATGCTTTTGAATGGCATTTGCCTATATAGGACGCACTTTAGGAATATAAAGCTTCCGCTGAAAGAAAGGCCAATGTCCTAACCTAAGGAAGCAAAATCAGGCCATTTAGTCTTGCATCACTGTCGTCCCTTGCTTCCATTAAAAATCATGTTTAGAAAATCATGTTTAGAAAACCTGTAACATAAATCCAAGCACAATACAATGTACCATGAAATTAAAAGCCAATTATGCGCAAAATCCTGCCCGACTTCTCGTGTGACTTCTCCCAATAAATCTTGCGGTAGATCTTGTGTATGACCAATAGGCCCTTTCGATGACAAAAAATAGATGCCTTTGTAAGGATGAGAGCGTGAATAAACATGCTTTGCATTGGCCGATTCTCGTTTAGGCTCACCATTAAAATTCGATGGTGAAAACTAAAAGAAAAAGAAATGTCCAATAGGGTCTCGAGACCAAAAGACATCTGTAATTATTGATCCTGCAAGGAAGACAACTTCAATAGAGTGATTTAGCAAAAGTGTTTTATACATAGAGTCGCTCCAAATCATGATGTATAAGTTAAAGCACCTGGCCGGTCGGGTTTGGAGAAGGTACCATACTCTGATTACATAACTAGATGCATCTTTGTCACACGACATCACCGCAATGTTATGTAAAAATCCGCGACTAAGAAACTTAGGATGGCAATCGGAATTGATCATTAAGCATAACATAGTGCGGTGAATATACAAAGTCTCTTACGCAACTTATAACATGTTGTACAATTCCTAAAAAGAGCTTTGAAACTTTTGGGTGATCAACTCAACTTGCCTTTAGAATCTTTGTCTTTCGCTTGTTTTGGACTAAGCAGACCTCTTTCATCGATTACCCGGTTTAAACCATCATTTTCAGTGGAGGCAAAATGTTTTCTTACTACTCTACAATCCATTCACATCTCTCCGGCCATAGGTATGCCGGTTGGCCATCTGGGCTATTGGGGATTTGCCTAAATTCAATATGGTGGAGAGTTTGCCAAATTACGAGCTCGTAGATGGCGAGGGGCTATTGGAAATTAGTCACGAATTCAACATGGTGGAGGTTTGACGAAGCTCCGTGCATTTTGGAACATGATGGGAAAACAATATTTTTAAGCCCCTGCCGAATTAGTCCGAACAAAGACAAGCCAATCTTACGACCAAATTGAATGAGAACCTCTAACACGTGAAGCATAATATTGGTTGTATTCACGCGCGAAAAAATTTGGCAAAAGGAACTACGAACAGTAGGTGGCGACCATTTCCGGCCGTAAACAGCTCCTCATCCCTCTTTATCATGCTCGTCGCCCGTTTGAATGACGGGTTTCATCATCGGAATAATCCTTTTTCTTTACGTACCAAAGTTGTATTTGTGATCGTTTCGTGTTTGGCCGCCAGGAGGCTCGATTTGGCCAACGAAGGGACGCATAACTTCAAGCAATCAAGCACCTCGAACTGCGGCAAAGACATGCATACACGAGGGTTAATGCTTCAACTAACCCTAAGATAACCCTAAAGTGAAACATCTCGATGCTTGCATGTATGCATGTATGGCTTATTAAAAATAAATAAAGGAATAAAAATAAAAGGGGGTAAACCATTGGGGATATGGAATTTAGACAATCAAAATGTGGAGTGCACTCTAGATATACTGATTAGTATGCCTCGCACAATACGCCCATGAAATCATATGAAAACCATGCCAAAAAGCGTATAAAATCACAAAAAAAACCCCCTGTTATAATGCTACATATTCTATCTAATAAGTTAGTTAGCATTATACATCCAACTATTAGAAGTTGCAAGTCCACCTGAGGATGATGCACCCAAATACGTATGGCTTCTATATCTAGCTTCTAAATCTGCTATGGTGGACATGTCGTTTGCCTATTACCTATATTACATTCCTTCCAACGTAGATTCCCCCATGCCTTCCATGTAATTACAACCTTTCTATTTATTTTATGCAGATTTGTTGTATACAGAGGTAATAGATTAACACATTGCACATTTCTTATTAGCTTTATTGGCTATTTTTGATAGCTTTATTGTGTCTGCCTGGTACATCAGACATAGAAGCACACATGTTAGGAAGCCATCAAAATTCTGGAGCAACTTCCAATATGTGAGCCATTCTACATGTGATCCATATGCCATGTTCTATTGTGTTTTGTTGAACTTCCTAGGATGTTGTGCAACAACATTCAAAAAACACACAATATAGTTCCAACATCAAAAGCTTTTTCCTGCAGTTTGAGAATACAAAAAGGAGCTATTACATGAGTCTTTCAGGCATTTCAGATAAAAGAAGCTTCTTGCTCCTACCAGCAAGGTAGAATAAATTCTTGCCATCGACTTCGTGAGGCTAATCGCAGGTCACGTTCTACAGTTCCATAAATTCCTTTTTGTCTTCATACTTAATATCATATTTGTTTTACTTATTAAATAGCATGTTCAATTCTACCCCAACATTCCAAAAAAGGAATAAGAGTATGTAGAAACTTCACCGTTCCTAGCTCTCTAGCTCTCTGATAGAGAACATTCTTCACGTGCTCAAGCTTTATGTTTTCAATGTGGGTTCCTTCATATGTTTTCCTTTTATGCTGTAGATACCAGGACTTGCACTTCTGCTGAAAATAGATGCCAGGATTTTGGAAGAAATTTCATTTCTTGAAATCTACATTAAAGCTTTAGGTCTCAGATATGCCATTACATTGCAGCATTTCTCACTTACACTATGAGGATATTGTGAGAATATCATTCCTAAGCTTAGAAAAATTAGACCTTGCAAGATCTATTCGAGGCACTGATACCCTTTGTATGTCTGGCATGTTGAAGCCTCCAAAGAACTAGCAAGAATATCAGAGCCCATATCCAAGGCAAGTGCTTAACGGTCTATTCAAGCATTTGTTATGCAAATATGCGGCATCTCCGTATTATTAAAGCACCTTTTCATCCAGTTAGGATTTGAATCTATGTTGCCTTTTTCTTAGGAAAATGTAGCAGATTAGTCTTTGGAGTAGCAATCACTGTTAATGATGATTGCAGTAATAATGTTGTGCTAAATTTTGCCAGTTGATTTATTCTAAACTAACTTATCTTCTCTCATTTGCAAAAGATACTTGCTGAGGTAAATGGATAAGATCATTCTCTACTCATAAAATCACTGTTGCCATTGCAAAAGTCCATGTTAATAAGGTATATTTCTGTGTTTCAGTTTTGATACGACCATGTTTATAATTCTGCTTTGCTCATGAGCTGAAATATAATTCGTTAAAACGTCTAATGTGATGATTTTGAGACCAGATGGCATGATTGCACTCTAGCTTGCTTCAAAGGAATTTCTCATAGAGACAAGTCTGTGGTTTTTATATTGATGGCTGCTACATTTTTACTTGCAGGTGAGGATGACTAAATTCAAATGTAAATAGCATGTTCTTCAAGTTTGTTAGAATTAAGACCAATTTCATATTGGCTCTCTTAGAGATTGATTTCATGCATGTGAAGACCGAATAAACTAGAGTTGTAATGCCTTCATAGGTTAGCAATTAGAGATCATGGATGCAAGCAATATAGATGGTGGTTGTGGAAACGAAATCGACATGGCTGAGGCATCATTTTGCTACATTTTACTTCTTGGGGTGAGGATGGCTAATTTCAAATGTAAATAGCATGTTCTTCAAGTCTCTTAGAATTAAGAGCAATTTCTCTTAACTCTCTTAGAGATTCATATTGGCTCTCTTAGAGATTGATTTCATGCATGTGAGGACCCAATGAATTAGATTTGTAGGCAAGCGATACAGATGGTGGTTGTGGAAAGGAAATCGACATGGCTGAGGCATCATTTTGCTACGTAGCAACCACCTCCCATGGAGTTCCTCTGGCATTGTTAGCTCCCTCTGCAGATTGTTTGAAGCTTCATCGCGATTGTATGCTCTACTATTAGTGGTGAGGTGGCGGCATTTTGGGGAATTGTGATTGGATGCATAGAAGCAATAGCTTTATTGCAATGAGGTGTCTTTGAGTATTTTTTCTAGATACCAAAAATAACATTCCATATCAATGTGTACTGCCATTGGCTTGCATGTATTCCATTCTCTTTTCTTGATTGAAGGTCGTAATCCCATGATATGTCTCGCGATGTCTTGATTATCAACATTTTTGAACATTTTAATAAAGAATGGAGAGGTGTATTTTATTAGCCTGACAATAGAAACCATCACGCGTTGTCAGTTTCAACCTAATGTGAAGCAAAGAAACAGAGGTTGCATATTGCATTATCAAATCGTAGTTCCTATGCTGCTTACCTTGCATTTAATTGAAACTAGCATGTATACAATTGTAGAAAAGGTCTCTTATGATACCTTTGCGTAGACACAATGAAGCTTAATTCAAGATTAACACTACTAAAGCCTAGCCATGCAGCCTCATGGCACATCAAAAAGTTATGATACTTTAAATCTGGGCGACATAAGAACAATTGTGCATACTAAAGACTAGCAACTTGCCTTTCTTGACTGTAGCAAGGCAAATAGTTCGTATATTATATTAACAGTTTTCAAGGGCTCCAACAATGTAGATTTTTCCAAGGACATTGTTATTCATTAGTCAATTGAATATCACTTCAAAGTGATGTCAATGGAGCGGCTCGGATTATTAGGTGCTACTAATGCGCTATGCTCCAAAATCTGTTGGGGCATTCGGATTGTTATACTGCATCTTTCAGGGTGTTTTGCATCTTCCAGGGCATTTATTGTTGATGTTGTGTCCGCAAGTCTCAAATTCTTCTCTTGCTAAATCGGCCATATGAATTTTGGCCTTGATGTCTATAATAAAATCGTGGGTGTTGCACACCAGTTCAGACCTTAGAATGCAAGAAAAAAAAGGGTTTTCTAAAAGCAATATTGATTTATATCCTGGTAATGATAGTGACGGTCCATCCAAATTTCTATGTTAGCAGAGCTATGCACTTATAGTATATCCTTGGTTAGTGCTACTACTTTCTAGAAGTCTGCATAATGGGAGCACTAGGAAACATGAATGTACAAGGAGAACAACAATTGTTTTTTAGACATTACATCTTTACATGTCAAGCTCTCTTTCACATGAGAATTATTGGTTTCGAACCCCTGTAATGAGGGCTGGTTGAAAGAAAGACCATTATTTTAGGGCCTGCTAGCTTCCCTTCAACAAAATCCCTCTCTACTGCCCCTAGCTGTCTTGCAATCTTGAACATGATGCCAGAAAGGTTGATGAATGTATATTCCTAGCCATAATCATTACATCTAAGGTGGCCCCAACACCTTATCTATTCAAGAAAGTTTAATGACGAATTCTGGTGCTTTTGCCAGAGCCACCACTTTCTTATAGGTACATGCTTTCTATTCGAGAGGTGGCTAAATGCCTGGTACATAACCTATTGCAAGTTCAACCCACATAAATTACCTACCAAAAGACTAACAACTTCATTGTCATTACAATGTTGTGGATCCTTTATTATACATAAATCCTCATCATATATTTATCCAAACATTAAAACTCCATGAATACAACCTCTTCAAATTACAGACACCCTCTAGGACCAACTATTCTAAGGTCTACAAGGGCCAATTCACTAAACATCATTACGACAATGCCTTGAGGCCTACGAATGCAAAATTGCATGCTTCCTTCTACTATCCACATTTGCTAAAGCCCGGCAACGCCGGGCACCATAACTAGTTAAACAAGAAATTGGAAAACAATTTCAAGAAGTGAACTTCATCCAACAAATCCTCACGATACCATATAAGGCATGAGCATATAAGGCATGACCTCTTATCTTGGCACTATTGTTTCTATAGCTCATTAATTTGCCTCTCTCTAACAAGCTATCAACTAAAGTGCTTAAAATATCTTTCATTCTACAACATTATCATACCCACCCTAAGCATTTGCATGGTAGATTCCTCTGGATATGCAAGATTCAAGTTTTAATTGGTATTGTCAATTTCCCGAAACACTCTTCAGTTCAAATGTCGTCATAAAATCAAAATAATATATCCTCGAAATTTCCTACCTATTTATATTATTCCTCTTTCCCAATCGCATATAAGCTTCTGAACTCTTAAGAACTTATTCTTTCCAAACTACATGGGATTTGATTTGTTTTATAAGAATGAGAATGATTTTTTATCGTCCACTGAGGAAGAATTGCTAAACTGCATTTATTGAAAATGGATTGAAAATAAAAGCATTTCTCACTCTCCCTTCAATGTACAATGGTACGTTTAATTGTTAGATTCTTTTAGACTAAATTTCTTTTTGTTGATACTGTAAACACATTATCTGTTCAAATACATGTCGAAGAAAACCATAATATTACATCTTATTCAAATGCTGACTTTTTTTCCCCCAAATCTTTTTTGAGTATTAAACAACCACCTCTTCAAATTATCACTAAGCTCGGCAACGCCGAGCACCATAACTAGTCACCTCTAAATTCACTGCATTATATATATCATATCTTTATGTTGAATAAAGCATGCCCATTTTGTGGGATTAGAAGTCTTTAAAGAGATGCAATTACTTAGGCAATTGCTTTTGAATATCTAGCATAATAATGGGGGTTCCCTTTGTGTTTTTATATGTTTTCTTATATGGTTTTCCAATGATCGAATTGTTGGATTGATGTGGCCATGATTTGGTTCTTATATTGGTGTACTGAATAGTATTTCTAATGTGCACACTTTTCTAGTACTCCTTTTTTCTTTTAATCAGAACGGAAATCATGTAATTGTATTTCAATGTGATATGCATCATGTGGTGTGCATGATTTTGTCATATGCTTCCATCAAATTCCATATCTCTTTCCTTGAATTATTTGCATCATGTTCTGTACCTCTTCCTCTGGATTGTTGCTCCTGAAAGGATGACCTCTTCCTTGGATTTGCTTATGGACGAGATGGTTGCCCCGATTGTTGTTTCTACAAAGGTACTGTTGTTGTTTTTCCATTGTTCTTTCTCTGCAATATATTTTACATTTGTCAAAATTAAATGGAATATGATTGCATTTCTATTGTTCTCCGTTTGCATCAGAGTTTTCTATTGCCGGAAAGTTTCCTGATTTTGCATCTATATGCATTTTGGTTGGTTCAAGTTCAGTTTTCTCTAAAATCTTCTGGATTATGACGGTGTTGATTCACCAAAAAAGGCCAGAAACAACAGAACCATAAATCTACTTTGCTGAACTAATATCTATCTAGAAACGCATAATGTAGAGCTATGTAGGTCTATTAATTTTTGTTAAGAAGATGCATCCTGTTGAAGTTCTTTCTCGCTAAACAACCGGTTTGGTTGCTTTCTAAAGCCAGATGGATGTCTAATTTAATAGTTTGTTCATGATGGCTATTCTGAACAAATTTGCCAAAGTAGCCAGATGCACTATTCTGATGCTGCTATAAGCTTCAAGTTTTACATCCTGAATTAGAAAATTGCTTAATAAAGAGAAAGTAATCAACAGTAGCTTCAAATTACGCCTATATTATGAAAATTATAAGACCAATTTTTCCCAGTTTTGGTGGAGCGCGCTGCTTCCCTTCCCACTTCATTTTTCAATAGGGTCAGCATGATGGGGTTGTGATTCGTTTTTTTTCTTCTGCGTCATTTGCGATGGGATGATGCTACAGATCTTTTTTCTAAAGCAAATCATTCCAATTTTAGGGCTCCAGAGGTAGTTGTATATATATATATTTGTAGCCTGACTCCAAAGGATATGACGCTCCCTCCACCTTATAGGCCTAAGCCCTTTCGGTGAGCCCTCACCGCCATATGGTCGGGGCACCAGCAGGAAGCAGACCACCACCCTCCGAACAATGCCAACATGTAGGGATGCAATGGAGGACCACCCTCCAAACAATACCAACATGAACGGATGCAATGGTATACCAGGGTGTAAGCCTAGTTTCAGTCATATCCAGGCCGCGTGCCCAAAAGGGTATAAACAGAAGAAAGAGGAATGCCAAACATTTCTTCCAATGCCAACACTGCACCAATTCAGAGCCTGAAAAACAATAATTTTCACCTGGACATTTGAAGCTACTATTGATTACGTCCCCTAAACAATGCCAGAGGGGCATCCGCCCTCATAGGGCCTCTCAGGGACGCACACAGCCTCGGCGGCACTCGCGGCTCTGCCGTTTGCGCACCGCCTTGGCTAGCGGCACCGCCTCGAGACGCTACGAGGTGGAATGTCCCCCCGCCGTTGATTCACGCCCAATACATGAAGAAGTAGATAGAAAATAGCGTAATGGCAGCGGCTTTGATGCCGCTAAATTGCAAAGAACACAAAAACATTCACTAATAACCCATCAAACTCCGAAAGCCATAGTCGCATCTTAAAACAAACAAAGCTAGTCTAACCTAATGTAATCTAAACTGGCTGATCTAATCTTTCTTTCGTCTAATTTCACAAAAGGGATATCATGTCTTTACATTGAATAAATAATGTGCTAACGCATTGTGGGTTGCCCTTGTAACTGTGTTGTACATGGGGCCTTCTTATTGTTTGTTATTCATCGATCTTTTCATGACCATATCGTAGATTGTTGCCTTAAATTTCTTGATGGATTTTGCGGTCGCCTTTGTTGTGGAGGTTATATTAAGCATCATTGGTAACTCGTTGCACTTTTAAATCAAGCGATGAACTAAGGAGTGAAGTTTTCTACCCTGGAATGTACTCATTGTGCATTGAAAAGATGCAATTTGTAGATAGGTCATGTAGCCACAAGTCCTATGTAGTGTGCTTATTTCCTTGCTTGTAGTTTTGGACGTCGTTTGTGAGTGCTTATTGGAAACTTGATATGTTTCCAAAAAATACTCAAAGAGTTGGACAGCTAGATGTGGAGATTTTGTATGTTATTTCTGCATAGTCTTTGTAATTGATACACTGTTATCACAAGGCCCCCAAAATTGAACCATTATGACTTTTTTTTAATGATTTGTTGGAGAAAATCAAATCTATAAATCAGTACATATTAGTGGGTTCAAACATTTACAAACCATGTCTAGTTATCTAATATGGCTCATCAACATATTTTTCTAAGGTGGTAAGACAATATTGTTTTATAATATGGTATGAACAAACTTATTAGATTACTTCGTTTCATTCGGTTGGACTATTCCTTAGAGATACTAGCTTTATACATGGTCAACAATTATCCTAGTAATGATTTCTTCTTAATGACGTGATCAAACTCAGTAACTGATTTCAGTACATTAGATGTCTGTTAAAGATTGTGTATAACTTTAGTTACTCTTGTGCATTGTCTTCCCAATTGTTGAGGATTAGCTCAGTTCTTGGGTTGACCCTTTGAACAAGGAATCTATCTGAAAATGCTTTCCGATACGCTCACAGATGTTATCATCCATATGCTTATCCTATTCGACTATATGACCCTAGCTCCTCGAGCTTGCTAGAAGCTCATTCACCTCAAGATTGCTAGAAGCTCATCTACCCATTAATGCGTGCTTGAAGCAGCAAGGTAATGTTCTTCCAAGTTGCTCGTGATATACAATAAGCCCCTAGTGCTAATCAACACACCAAAAAGGCGGATCTTTCATGATCCTCAATCTCTAGGAGGCTTTATTCCATAACCCCAGGCACCTAGACCATATTAATTACTCCCTTTTTTCGAGATGCTTGCCCTCAAGCATGTAGAATACACCAATGTTGCCACAAGGAATTGAACCTTGGCTCTGATACCATTGATATACACTGGGCCCCTAGTGCTCCAACACATCAAAAGGGCAGATCCTTCATGAGCCCCAATCTCCATGACCTTTATCTAAAGGGTCAAACCTCAACGTCTAGACACTTTTGCTCAGTTGGTTGCAGTACAATAGTTAAGGTGTCGTATCAAGACTCCAGTCTCCTTGAAGGCATGCTCCTCCTTGATGTTGAGGTTGACTTTCTTCATTAGGGCCCTTCCATTGCTGATGGTATTGACGACTTGAAGTCTTCTATGAAAGCTTACTTGTGGTGTCATTGAAAAAGATCTTTTATGTTGAATTCTTCATCTTGATGGGTGAAACACGACTCTGTATCCATAAGCATCTTCCATGTCGAGTCGTCCTCTCGTCATACTATGTTGGCAAGAAAGTAACAAGGGCAAGGAGAAAAAGATCGTCATATGTGCTCTTCTTATTGCATGCAAATAAGTTCTTGAAAACGTTTTTGGGCGCACAAAGATTGTGATCTGTGCTTTCCTTAACAACCTGGCCCTCAAGTTTTAAGGCTGAGATCAGATCTCACGTTGGTTGCAAGAGTGTGTTACCCACCAGTAACACATTAAAAAGTGCATAAACACCTAGTTTGTTATGCCAAATGGCTATAAACACCTAGCTTGTTATGAAAACCATCATAAAACCACCATAAAACCACTATAAAAACTTCGACCCCGGGTTGTTAGGCGAATAACACCCTAGAACTTCGGGTGTTATGCCCTTATCTAAACGGGCCTCGATATCGTTTTATATAGGGGCATAACACCCTCGTTCCAGGGTGTTATCCCTCTCATATTGCATGCAAAACAAGAGCAATAAGATCAGTTTTCATTCTTGAAAAAGTTTCCGTATAAGGGTCCCATGTGGAAGCCACTAGATAAAGCTCTTATTCTGTTACAGATCTTTTGTTGCCCTTTGTTGCAGATCTGCGGCAAGGAAAAATCAGAGAAGAGTTTTCAAGCTCCAAAGCATTTAGGCGTTGCACTTTTGCTGCAAATCCTCCAGAAAACAGCATGTTAACACAGAATGTAATGCAAATACAGAATGTCAACTAGAAAATAGCATGTTAACACAAAATGTAATGCAAATACAGAATGTCAACTAGAATGCTACCCAAATGGCAATTCCAGGATTGAATGTTTGCCACGTGGCAAACACTGACTGGGAGATACAGCAAAATATTTGGTAGGTGATTTTTACGTTACAAAAAGATTGTGCTCATATTGCATGCAAACATGAGCAACTAGCTATTTCTTTTGCTTTCACTAGCTATTTCTTTCGCTTTCCTGATTTTCTCAAATAAATTGAATTTCATGTACGTGTACCAAATTGAGGACTTTGGATGGCATCATGGCACTCTAGGTACGCTACGCATACTGTAAAATGTTTGGGGTTTCCTGCACATGGACTATAGGGCCACGGATTATTAGTTACAAAAAATCAAAGGCTGCGAAGCAACTCGCTACGGAGGAATTACATGGATCAAATGCCTTATTGCCTGCAAATTCTAGAAATTAATCCCTTCAGTATTACAGTTTTTTCATCAAACTCGACAAACACTTCTTTTAAATGGATATTCATTTCTTTTTTATGCTAGCATTGGAGGGTTTTCTCACATTGTTGCGCTCTAATTGGATTGGCTGCCATTCACTTGAAGCCACTGCAACTGGGATTTTAGTAATTTTTTCTATTATGAACATAGGATGGATGGATATAACAGATACAGAATTGCTCTACATATCAAACATGAGATAAGATTTAGGGACAGGAGGCTCGTCCACTGGTACGCTCCCCTCAAGCATTTGCACTACTTTTCCCATGCTAGGTCTCTCAGACTCTTCATCCTGAATACACCATATACACAATCTTAGCAACATCAGGGCTTGAACCCTATCAAAACTTCCCTGCAATCTTGGATCAATCACAGTTTCAATATTGCCAGCCTTCATCTGATTGATAACCCACAATGGAAAGAATATCTTATCAACATCCTCCTGCAGTTTGATATTTTTGCGCCCGCATAAAATCTCAAGCAATGTCATGCCATAGCTGAACACATCAGCCTTGGCAGTGATTGGCATTCCTGATATCCATTCTGGAGCAAGGTAACCTAATGTTCCCTTAATGCTTGTAAGCACTCTGCTAAAGTTTCTCCCCACCAACTTGGCTAGCCCAAAATCTGACACCTTGGGACTTAAGTCTTTGTCTAGTAGTATGTTCTCAGGTTTGATGTCACAGTGAATTATGCAATCTTTGCATTCTTCATGTAGATAAGCTAGTGCCCTTGCAGTTCCTAAAGCAATGTTGAACCTGGTGATCCAGTCTAGCGGTTTAGCCTCTGCATCATTTGTAGAGAACAGATAACTGTTAAGGGACCCTCCTTCTACATATTCATACACTAGAAGCCTATGGCCACTATCTGCACAATAACCTCTGAGACGAACTAGATTTTTGTGTTGAATTTTGCCTATTGTAATTACTTCTGCACGAAATCCCTTTTCTCCATGTGGATCCTCACGTTTCGTTAGCATTTTCACAGCCACTAAAGATTTATCATAAAGTTTGCCCTTATACACTGTTCCAAATCCCCCAGCTCCCAGGGGTTGTTTGAAATTCCAGGTTGCAGATTTCAAGTCTCTGTAAGTAAAGGTCTGCAGTCCACCAGAAACATAGGCAAATTTTTGCCTCCGCCTCTGAAACCATATGATAAAGCCTAACAATAAAGCAACTAGAAAGATCCCCACAGAGACACCTAATATGATACCACGTTTGGAGCTGCTTTTAGGTTTAGTGCCTGCAATCTTAAGGTAAGATGTGGAAAAGGTACTAGATGGTGTCTTGCCATTGTATGCTGCATTATTTTCTCCATACAAATAGCATTCTCCAGATCCACTGTTATCATAAGAATAGGCTACACAGGAGCAATTTTGCAGGCATCTGTTCTTGCAAGAAGATGCTGAAATTTGAAGACCTACAACGCCAGAATTGTTTGTTTGATAAGATGTTTGAGACAATGTGACAAAATCAGAAGTTTGGGAGCAAGTTAGGGATTGATTTAGCACACAACCCTGAGACCAATCTGAATGCGTCCATCCATCATAATCAGCAGGAACAAACCCAGATGGGCAGCTACATGCAGGAGATTCGGTTGCCTTACAGATTCCAAATTGACCACACAATCTTTCCACATGACAAACATCTTTGGGCTGTTCCCAAGCTATGAACCAAGCATCATTTTGAACTCTAAATTTAACTCTGACCACTCCATCGGACTCAATTGTAAGATACGAGTAATAGTGTGCACTGGGATCCTTTTCAGACCAATTAAAATATGGCATACCATTTGAAGATTGAGAGCTATGGACAAGAGAAAAATCATATTTGTAGCCCATGGTGAGCTCCGGAATGTTAACGAAGGTATCTCCAGTCCATATCCCACTGCTCCAATATTGAACAGATCCATTCCAGAATGATCGATATAGCTATCTTGCATGATCTTGAGAGAATAGCGGCCTGCTGCAGGCTGGTCTGTGGCCTGCCAACATGTTATATTAGAGCCCACATACATCTTCGTTCCTACTACCCATGTATCTGTTGGATGCTCAAAACTCTGCCATACTGTACTAGAATTATTATAACCATACAAAATCAAATTTCCAACCTCCTCTAGAGCTAGAGAGCTTACATTTTTCCCTGCAGTGCCTGCACTCCAGATGACAGTTCCATTGGGTTCCACTAATCTCAAATCCCCATTGCCAGAGAATTGTAAGGATGCATTAAGGCTTGCTGGATTGTTCCTATTTGCAATCCATATCTTGGTCTTGTTCTGCATCTTTGCATGCCATATTCCGGCATAAAATCTGTTTGAAATGGAGAAAAATCCCATTGCGAAGGAGCCATTTGGAGATGTGATGGTGTGATTGGAGGCCAAGCTCCAGCCTGCTACTGTCAAGTTTATTTTTGATTCACAAGAGCAAAGTCTAAGTAGCAGAGCAGAGACTATCAGCAGAATGATTTTGTTGGCCATACTGCAGGAGGGGGACGAGGGATTTTCTGTCTACATGCAACTACAAGGCTCAATCACTCAAACATCATGGTTGCCTGTTCACATATTTACTAAACGAAACCCTTTTTTATGGGGCTTTTCAGCGTCCAAAAGCTACAAAACGAGATGTGACATTGGGATAAGTTCTAAGTTAAGAAAATAATGGTTTGGTGACGGACTGTCTACCCATTATGTCCTTTGTCGACAACATAAGGCGTCGTTTCCAATAATATGCCCCATTTGACATTTGGGACCACTTGTAAGAAAATGAATATTCTAGAGGGTGTGTGAGATAACACAAGAAACAAACATCCCATTGAATGGTCAATCGAGGCTTCTCTTTATTACAGGGAACAAGTACAACGAAACGTAAACATCCCATTGAATGGTCAATCGAGATAACACAAAAAACAAACATCCCATTGAATGGTCAATCGAGGCTTCTCTTTATTATAGGGAACAAGTACAACGAAACACTGAGCTATAAGGGAACCATAAAAAGTCTCTAGGTTCATATGAGCTCTTATAGCACTCTACGCTGTGAAACATTCAACAGGCAAGCAATCCGCTGATGACAGTTCCTCTTCCCCAGCCTGCCCAAATTTCTACGGGCACCTGCCGGGCCGAGTTTCTTGAATTAATGCTATTGGTATTTCGTAATCATAAGTTTCATAACTGATTGAGTAGTTCAATGGTTGGTTGGATGATAATTTGTGATATTATAATTGATATTATTTATAGTTAGAACCATTGACTTGGTTCTAATTTTTTAAAAATATCATAATCTTATCTTAACATATATAATTATTAGAGGGCGGTTCTATGGCGATGACCGCGTTAAGCTTTTTTTGATCGCAAACTTACATTTGCATTTTTTGACACGTTGCATTGGAAGCAATTATCTCTTTCGATTAAGCATTGGCGAGGAAAGAATGGATCGATGGATCGATGGGCGGGGGGCTTCGGTGACAATGGTGCCGAAACCCGATTCACTCTAAGACCAAAACTTGATTCTCCACTTGCGGGGCTATATTTAATTTTTTTCTAAATCCGCCGCCATGAAATTTAGGCCTTATTTGGCGTGGCGATGGAGGCGGCTAGATTTTGCACTATCAGGAATCTTTCTTCCATAGCTAGAACCTCTTCTTCGAATCAAACCCTCACGAGATGCTATGTTTTAGCCCATGATTTTGTCTTTTTCTATGCCCCATTTTTGTCGCAAAGGCATGCATCTTCATTTTGTGGCGAAAATGAGTATAGTTAGACAAGATTACTTGAGAGGAAGATACGCTTGGTTTGCATGAAGTGCGATCATGCGAGCTCTACGGATATGGCAATGGATTTGGAAATATAATGTTGAATTGCATCTCTTATTCCTTATGCAGTATTGCATCTCCTTTGCATTCTATTTGTTTTTTGTATTGTTTGTTTGCTACGTTTATTTACCACAAACATAAGAGGTTTGGACAAAAGAATTGCATGCGCATGCAAAGCTAAAGAAATGACGGGGAGAACATGAGTTGGATTTGAGAATCAACCCCAAATTACTTCAAATCGATGGCGGGGTAGCATTTTTTCGGCGTTGTCGACATTGTGAAGAATTTGATCAAACCCATACAGTACAAATTCGTTGGTGCCTCGGACTCTTCCTTCTGTTTCTTCGACTTAGATTATTGGTTTTGATCTTCATCGCAGTGACAGATTCACACACACTATTTTTAGTTTCTTCTTGGCATGGCCTTATGTCACCATGCCCGGGCGGTATCATATCAAATGGCTCATGTGTACCATCATAATAAGATATTATTTGTCGCCATCTTTAGAGGAGCTTTAAGTTAATAGTTGTTTCTAATCGGACTATGTAATCTTGGATTTAAATAGATATATTTGCAATTATATAATATGGTTTTAACTTCAAGTACGTAGTACTTAATCTAGGTGAAAAGATGTATTTGCAACTAATTAAATATCGATGTTTAATGGGGGCGAAGTTCAATAACACCGATTTAATATATTGACATGGGAACAACACAATTGTACAGTTCAAATCTCAAGTACTTTTTTAAATTGGCGCATTTGCGGGGCGACAAAATTTCAATAATAATTGAATGGCGAGAAGAAGAGTCGAGAAAAGAGAAATGTTCGTGGGGCGGCGTGATAATAACCTCTTGTATATATAAAATTACTTGGATGTACCCCCATCATATAGATTGTCTATATACTCAAAGCGAATCTAGAACCGTTTATTTGAAAAGCGGTGAGGTGGCAAAGTTGTAGCCATTGGATCTCCATGGGGAGCATGCATGGGGCATGCACCACATCCATGGACCGTTAGATCAAAAGGGGAGAAATCCTAGCCCTTGAATTACGTAGGAAGGTGCAAGGAAGGTGCAAAAAAGTGGATTTGGTGTAGTAGATCTCGGTAGATTAAATAAAAAGTGAGCATAAATCCTAGCCATTAACCTTTTAATATTAAATTAATTTTTTTTTTTTTAAAGAAGGTGAGGTGTCACCCTCATTAATAAAAGGTATTGAGGTGGCAAAGCATTTATTAAAGGTGGACTTTCTAGGAAGCTTCTTTCTATTAATCACCTTCAAAGGCATGTAGCTTGCGAAAGGGGTGGGA
This sequence comes from Isoetes taiwanensis, assembly GCA_021234155.1. Taxonomy (NCBI): domain Eukaryota; kingdom Viridiplantae; phylum Streptophyta; class Lycopodiopsida; order Isoetales; family Isoetaceae; genus Isoetes; species Isoetes taiwanensis. Next base: position 2,713,417 of record JAJEKV010000080.1, on the reverse strand, counting down.
TGAAGGTGGGACTTCGCCATTGGATTCCTCTCATCGAGAGCTTTCCAATGAGTAGTGCTGGCACTATTTTTTATCATGATTGCAACCAGCGTGATCGAATACTAAGAATCTTCTTGGAATCTTGCCGTTTTAAGGAATCTATGGTAAGTTGAGGGAATCTAGGAGAATCTTTATAGGATCTTAGGGAATTCAAAGGAATATCATGAGAATCTTAGAGAATCTATGGGAATCCCAAGAGAGCATCTTTGAGAATGTAAAACAATCTAAGGAATCTTGATAAAATCTCGAAGAACCTAGAGGAATCTTGATGGAATCTTAGGGAGTCCAGAGGAATCTTCATAAAATCTATGGGAACTAGAGGAATCTCAAGAAATCTATAGGAATCTCAAAGCGTTTCTTCGAGAATCTAGGAAATCTTGATAAAATCTTTAAAAACTTAGAAAAATCTTAATGGGATTTTAGAGAATCTAGAAGAATCAAGGAGAATCTTGATAGAATCTTGGGGTATTCTTTTGAAATCTAGGGGAATCTTTAGAGAATCTGATGGAGTCTCAAGTGAATCTTTAGAGAATCTAGGAGAATCTAAAGGAATCTTCATAAAATCTTTAAGAATTTATGGGAATCTATATGGAATCTTGGAGAATCTCGGGGAATCTTAATAAAATCTTGGGAAATCTTTGTAGAACATTAAGAATTTAAGAGAATCTTTGGGAATCTAGAAGAATCTAAGAGAATCTCAAGAGAATATTTGGAAATCTAGGGGAATCTTCCTAATTTTTCCGAGAATCTAAGGGAATCTTGATGGAATCTTAGAGAATCTTCATAGAATCTTGAAGAATCTAGAAGAATCTTCATAGAATCTTGGGGAACTAGAGGAATCATGGGATAATCTTTGGGAATCTAGGTGAATCTTAGGGAAGCTTAAGAGAATCTATGGAAATCTAGGAGAATCTAAGAAAATTGTCATAAAATCTTTAAGAATGTTTAGGAATTTAGATAGACTCTTGGAGAATCTAAGTGAATCTTAATAAAATCTCGAGGAATCTCCATAGAATCTTAAGAATCTAGGGAATCTTTGTAGAATCTTAAGGAATCTAAGAGGAAATCTAAGGGTATCTACGGGAATCTTGGTGCAATTTTGTAAAATCTAAAGGAATCTTCATGGATCTTAGAAAATCTGGAGGAATCTCAAGAGAATCTTAGGGATTCCAGGGGAATCTTTTTTCAATCTTGAAAAATCTAAGAGAATCTACATGGTTCAAGAGAGAATCTTTGAGAATGTAAAGGAGTCTAAGGGAATCTTGATAAAATCTTTAAGAACCTAGAGGAATCTAGAGGAATCTTCATATTATCTTAGAGAATCTAGAGGAATCTCAAGAGAATCTTAGGGATTCTAGGGAAACCTTTATTGAATCTTGGAAAACCTAAGAGAATGTAAATGGAATCTTGGAAAATCTAGAGGAATCTTGGGATAGTCTTTGAAAACCCTAGGGAATCTCAAGAAAATCTTAGAAAATCTAGGGAAATCTTTGAGTATCTTGAGGAATCTTGGAGAAACTAGGGGAATCTTTGTAGAATCTCTGAGAATCTAGATAGAATATTGCGAGAATCTAAAAGGAACCTTGGGCTAATCTTGAAATTTAGGGGGAATCTTTGTAGAATCTTAAGAATCTAAGGAGAATCTTGCATGTTGGGTGTGTTTTTAAGGGTGTCGGCTTCATGCGGTCCCTCATCTAGGTGAATCTTAGGAATCTACAAAAATCTTTCACACTAATTATGTTTTGCATGCGGCTTCATTGTCCGTCATCGTATGAACATGATATAATGACTTTTGATGGATTTTCATGGAGTCCTTATGGAATACAAATACATAAAACTTGTGAATAAACATGGATTGGAAATTTGCCAACTTGGTGGGAGACGGGGGGCTTCACATGGTAGATGGCTAAAAAGAGATGATGAGCCTTAGCTCACAGGTAAACTTCATGAACATTGTCAGGCTATCGTGTAAGCGGTTCAATCCCTTACATCACTTTGGAAACTTTTATAGATTCTTGATTCGAGGGGTTTTGCATAATCTCATGGACCTTAACGATGATGCCTCATATATCGACTGTCTACAATCCTCAAAACAGACCCTACATAGTACAACCACTTGTATACAAATATAAATACTATAGCATATTATACAAAGTATTATATTGATATACCATAGATAAAAAATGACAAGCAAGCCTACATTCTCAGCCCTTCAAATGCCATATAAATTTTTTCTAGTCTTTCCTATGACGGGCATTTCACAATTTGGCGTCCTTCATTTGCAGGGCAAAAATAATTTCTACTTGTTTTGACGGGCAAAATAGCTAAAAACGGGCATGACAGCCGTCAAATTTACACACTGGTCCCAAATTAGAATTTGCCCTAACCATTAAAAATGCCTGCTTACATTTAAGGCTACCGGAAATACACGAAATTATAGTGTAGTTTCCCGGAAATCCTTAGAAACATCTACGAAAATGGCCTAAGAAAATGCCGGGAATGTTTTTTGGTTATCAGAAATTTTTTAGATTGACCGGATTTTTCAGGGTCGAACCCTGATACTAACCAGCCTTTTTGGGTGTGAAATGATACAAGCAACACTTTCCTAAGTGAGCTATGGAGTTAGTCATTGCATCTCTTACAAAAAAAATTTCCTACAAAAAACCAAAGCGTTAGAGACACATAACAGAAAAGTAAGGGGTTCCATAAAAAGGAAATCTTAAATAGGCTATCCAAAGTTGCGAGGACCTTCCCAAGGCATCCTTCACGTAATTCCCTATTCAGAAGAGGATCAAACCCTTTAAGGAAAATATCGTTCCCGTGATCGCATAATTTTTTTTTTTTTTCAATAACTTTTTCTATTGAAGATCCTTTGTCTAAAGCTCGAATTCTATTCGTTAATTCATTATTCAAATTATCTTTTCCCTGTTTTTCGGTATCAATCCATTCCTTCTGACAAAGATCTTCGAATGACGAAGGAATATCCGAAAGAGGGCCTTTCAACGTACGAGGGCCTTCCAAGGCACGAGGACCTCCCTAGTTCAATGGATGGAGTTAAGGAGTGATCTGTTAAAAGGGGAAGGGTGGGAGGAGAACGAAGGCAGAAAACTTGGTGCAGAGAAGCTCGATGGCTGATGGGCACAAATGAGGGGTGGAAGGCCATAAGGGAAAAACTCTAGGATTTACATCGCCTTTAAAATTTATTTTAATTTCTTAGTCTTAAATCAAAATTAAACTATTAATTCTAGAGCACAAGAAACAAACATCCTGAAAATAGAGGCAGCAAGAGAAAAAATACCTAAGTGGCTAGAGTGAAAAACGTATAGAGTCTATGCTATCTTGTGGGCCGAGTTCCAGAGAGTGAGATACAAGGAACTACTGATGTAAGGAAGGAACTATGTAGCCATCTTCAACAGCTTCAGATTTCCAACGTCTATGTGCTTTGAAGATTCTATCAGAGACGTCAAAAGTGGTTGTTGTAGAGACCCCCTCCCCCCGCCCCCTCCATGCCTAGAAGTGAGTCCCTAAGAGTTGTGGGTCTTGGCCAATTGCAGTAATGCAATTCTTAAACCATGTCCTAAGTGTGGAGTATGATAGGAGTTTCTTGTGGATGGATTGGCCATGGCGGAGATGTAGATTCCTCTTATCAACACGCCATCGGCAGAACCATCTACTTTTTTACATTGTCCTATTAGTAATAATGAGTGCGAATTTTTGGAGGGTTTATTTGGGAAGGGTTTGGAGGGTTTATTAGATTGTCTCTAATAATTTTGTAAATTTTGTCAAAATTATTAGAGACAATAGAGGCTTGGCACAAGGCACTAAAATTGCGCCTTAAATTTTTGTCAATTCTGTCTCTATTTGTTTTTTTAATTTTGTCAATGGTTCTCTATTTGTTTTTTTTATTTTGTCAATGGTTCTGAGGTATAAAAGATACTCCATACTATGTTATGTCCATATATCATACTGTCTATACTGCTCTAATAAACATAACTGCTTTAGTGTCCATATTGTTTTTATCATGTCCACAGTATAGGCATAAAAAAGAGAGAATTGCGAAGCAAGTTGTTTGAAATAAACAAGGGAAGCCAAAACACTATGAGCAACAATAATGTTATGAAAATACAGCCACATGAAGTCTTTATCCTTCTTCACACTCATCATCTACAAGTAGACAACGTTTGGAAGAGGTGCAGCCCTGCTTTGGGTGCTGTAGTCTAAGGTCGGTTTAGATCTTTGTCTTCTGCATTATACGAGACACCACTATCAACAACAAATATGGCATATAATAAGGCAACCATAATACAGACATGGCACATAATAAGGCAACCATAATAATATATGTAGACAAAGGCAACCATAATAATATAATAACACAGACAAAGGCAACCATAATAATATAATAATCTGAGACAAAGAGCATTGATTTATAGGGCATTTCCAGTGGAAGAATTGAAAGCGACATCTGTCCTAACCTTCATAAATGAAAAAAGCTTTTTACCAAGCATTGCATCTCTGGGGCATTTCCGTGGAAGGCTGCCCATCTCCATTACCTCATGTTCCGGACTTCGTGGGGAGCAAGATGTAAGCTTTCAAAAGTTCCATTGGGTGGGTGTTTGATGACTTTGGCGGTGATGTACTACTATGTTTTCTTGTAAAGAGGCTCTTGTCTCTTGTAATAAAAAATGGATCTACTTTCGGAGCTTTCTTCAATACAAATGAATGATTGACATTTGTCTGAGTTCACAAATAGAAGCACTTGATACGGTTTGTCCAGCAGCGGTTGCTTATATTTGAGACAAACGACACTTTTAAAGCAGCGTCTTTTGAAAACATCTTACGAGCTCAATGCATGCGGTGACACTTAGGCCACAATTCAAGGCATTTGGTCCGATGTATCAAGCTAAAGAAAGCATCCCAATATACAAGGAAATCACGAGTCATTAATCAGCAGGGGTGTTTTAAATCACGAGAATATCCATTACATAGGTAAGTTTAAAGAAAAGCAGTAGAAGCCTATAAAAAAGTTAACATCTCGGCATAATATCCCACCTAATAATGTTTATCATTACGGTATACATGTTATGGATCAACCACAACGTAGTCATTTAGTACACCTATATATATGTAAGTGTAAGTCGACACTCTATCAAGTAGTATAGTAGAAAGGCGTATGATAGAAAGCATACATAAGCAGTATGGTATGAAGGCTTAAGCAACATGTTGGGTAAGGTAAGCTTACATAAATAGAGTATGGTATGAAGGCTTAAGCGATGCGATATGAAGGCCGACTTACATAAAAGCGAGTTTGAGAACATAGACATCAAAATGTGAATGAGAAAGCTTACCTTAATCTAAGCGGTCTTGCCCGCACTAGTCTGCGGTATGTTGCTTTGGGACTCAAAAGTTTGTCTTTTGCCATCGGGTTACGGCGACAAATTGTCCCGGTTGTTTTGAAAGCGGCGACGGATAAACATATTATCTTGATAATCACATTTCAATAGATTCAAGTAATAAATTTAATAAAATGGAATACTATGAGGCGGAGTGCGCCCAGTGCATGGCGAGATTAGGATAAATTAACATCGAGCTCTTATAATGTAGAATCATTACTCAATTATGCTGGAAGACATTAGAGACTAAAGATCTGCGGTTTGCCTACCTTCGAGAGGAGGTCGCCCGCCGCACTAGATTGCATAGGCGATGTGGTCATGCATTCAAACAAAATAAAAAACCAACCATTCTTACCTTTACGGAGGAGGATGCGCGCCCGCCTTCGGGGGCCGGATGAAAGCTGGAGCAAGGATTTAGATATGTAAGCTAGATATGTGAGCCGGGTTGGATTGGATAAATTTGTAAGCAAAAAGTCACCAAAGTCGATAACCTTAGTTCTATAGATCTCTCGGTTTCAAATTGCATTTTTAATCGCATCCCAAATTAAGCTCAAAAGCTTTCATGTATTTATAATATGGAACAACAAATCTCGAGGACCGACCATGATGACGGTTGCATAGCAAAAATCGCGGGAACGCATAAAATGTGTGATATGAATATATTTATCCATTTAGAAGAAGACGAACATAATCTTTTGTGCATGAGACCCCAAAAGAACAAAGCACAAAAGAAATAGCAAATTGTACAAAAATTGCGGCACAAAAAAAAGCGATGGATTAAATTACATGTACAAAATGTACAACTCGAATTCAAGTCCAACTGTCGGTTTCTATGCTTCCTATTGATTTTGTTAGAAGCTTTACCGGATTCAAGCTTCGGTTCTCCCAAAAACACAACTCTTTTTTTACTCTGCCTCTGGCTATGTATATATTGTTGGCTGCTTCCAGAAATATGTTGGATTGAATTTTCACATCTGTAGACCTAGTGCGCCGGCGCACACCCTCTAGCTGGCAATAGTTGATAAATGAACTTAGATGCGAGCACCTCTTCAAGTTAGTATAATGTGTTGAAAATAGCAAATGTGTTGAAAATAATCCCCTGCTCTTGGAGCAGGTGCGCCGGCGCACACTCTCAAAAGATGCACAAGATTACATCTCTTTTGAACGATTATTGAGAGATTCCATTGCTCGTCCAAGTCCTGGCTTCTTGGCTTGGTCTTGCAGATTCTTTCATCGGCAGGGCAGTGCAGATTCTTCAATGGTATGCAATAGAGTTTGTGGCAGATTTCTTCAATGGTTCAATTGAGTATTGCAATGGAGATTTTGCATGGCTTGGAGCACTTGATAATTTTCTTTGTCTTTTTCATGCATGTCCAAAGCCTAAGGGCGGCTTCCCATGAACTTCTCGACCCCAGATTTTCTGGAGGTCAACCTTAACAAAAGAGATGCCTCATTCCTATGAACCTAAGGCTGGATCCTATCTTCTTGGCATGAACGGGACAAGTTTTAGGAGAAAAGACAAAAGTTTATACTGTAGAAATTTAAAAAAGGACAAATTGATCTCACCATCCAGAAATGAAGCAACAACTCTTCATTTTTAGGTCTGAAACCTGAGCATCTCATGGTGAGGTGCTCATTGGAACACCAAAGATCAACGCCTGGTGAGGTGCTCATTGGAACACCCAAGATCAACGCTTGACCTCAAGGAAACCTTGAGGTTTTGGTCCCATGGGAAACTGCCCTAAGGGAACATTTTTCATAGAAAATTAAGAATCTTTGGCAGGGGAAAGAGTGATATTGTTTTGACTTGTGCAACTTTTATTGGGACATTTCCTCTATATAAATATTCGTAGCTCCAAATTTTTTGTGCCTCTTTAAAGGTTCTAACTCTTTCCACTTAGGAAAATGTACTAATAGATGAAGTAAGCTTTGAAAATATGTAGAAATTTTGCTTTTGTATGGTCTTGCACAAAGGGCCCCTTTGGGTTTGTGTCTAAGATTATTGTACCTTTTTTAATTGATCAATAATCAAATTTGTCTCTCAAATAAGAAATGCAAACTTCATTTGGATGTAAACATGCATAAGTCAACATCCCTCATATGAATGTCAACTACAAAAGGTCCAACTTTACAACTACAAGGTCATTCAAGAGTCAACATATATATGGATGTCTTCTTCATATTTCATAGGTCCTTATGTAAAGATCTTCAAGTATTTAGCTTCTATATTCCATGTAAGCATTTTCTTGTTGGCATATAGCTACACCTACTTGTCCACAAAATGATCTCTGGCCATCGGGATGAATATCACTAGTGAGGAATTGTGAACATTACAGAAAGGAAACTATTTTATTAAATGGATTAACCCATGTAAGTCATCGCCCCAAGTGACAAATTTTTCTCCTCTTGCAAGTAGTTCATTATATATCATTGAATGTTTTGGCCGCATGAAGCAACCTTGAAACCAAGCTTTACGAATTGATGTAATATAGAATCTAAGAAGGCTAATATCCACCATATGGATAGGCCAAAAGAAACATAAAAACCAAGGGTCTACAAGCATCCCACATGTACATGCCTGGATGTTATGGTAAAAACTGAAATGGATGTATATTCCATGCAACCATCTGATTTATGTATTTGCAAGACCATCAACCATGAGCTTATGTTCTTGGGCACCATCCAACTTGCATTGATAGAGAATGTCTAGCAAAGAGTCCTTACTTGAGAATGCATGGGAGAATATTTCACGCATGCTATTTCTTGTTTCATACCGTTTTGTAATAGTTGTTGGTGTGGTTTGTGCACTACAATATATTACGAGTGTATACTTTGAATGTGCTCACTTTATGATTGCATTTTACTCTATATTAAAAAATAAACTAATGTAGTTTACATCCTACCACATCAAAGTATTCTTAAGAATATTCTTCTAAGAAACCCTTTAAGCCCTCTTCAAAAAAACCCTCCAAATAAAATTCCCCGTAATAAGCACTCAAGCAATGCAACTGGGCATTATGGGCCTCTGAGTCTTGCGATATGCACCCATGATCCTTGTGCTAGCTGGCCCATCTTAAACGATCTAATGAAAATATTGGTGGGTGAGGAAATATCTCGTCCAAGTGCAAGGCAAGGATTTCGGAGCTCCTAAAGAAGGCAACGAAAGCAAGGACAATAGTAGTGCATTTCATGATGTCGAGCAGGGATGAGGAAGGATTAGCAAAGTGATTGATTATGCCTCGTATCATATGAGGAAGGAGAGGTTTCTTCTTGTTGGTGAGGGATGACAATGTTCGCTTGATAGAGCTTAAAAGCAACGTCACGATGGAATGGTCAGTGGGTTTTGAAAGGCCGGCCAGCTGGTGATGAAAACCAATAGAAGCTAGGGTGGACTGCACCTTTGCCAAGGGAGGAACTTGTGGCTATTAAGCAGGTAACAAAGAGGCAAACATACAAAAAGGTGGTTGGGAGGGTACAAGGCTTTTGGTGGTACACCAAGATTTGAATTCCCGCCAAAGTCTAGAGTAGCTCTTTAGCGTATTCTCAGAATGACTATGTAAATTTTCCTTAGTCATCATGTTCCTCAACACCATCGACTCTTCGTCCTCTTTGGGTAAAGAAGACCAGAATACTGAATTAAGTACATCTGTAAAAGAACATACTCATCTAATTAGATGGGATAAACCGAAGGGCGATCAAAGGACTAATAGGCTTGCGATGCGGAAGAGAGGAGCGCGCGCTAGGGGTTAGTTCTTGTCCTCCGAAAGGAATATACAAATGGTTATTGAATGCCGAATGCCAATTTCCTAGGTCATCATGGAGGGCAGGCCACCAAGGAGCGGATTCCCACCAAAAAATAACGAAAATGATGTTAGCCCTGCAAGCCAGGGCGTGGGTAAAAGTCTTGTAAACCAATGATGGTGGCGGAAAACAATAATGCCACGGTTCTATTGAACCGACATTCCTTGGATGGGGACGTCCTTTATTCCATCTCCTATTTATTCTGCTTCTTTTTTTATTTCTAGTCATCGACATTCTCTTGAGCTTTCTTTCTTTTTTGCCTCGCTAGCTCTACAAGTCCCCCCTCCCCAAATCATGTTTGACCAACAATCTATCATGTCTGACCTTGTTGGTGGTCATGTTTGTATTTTTCTCGAATGGTCTAGGGTATATTTTTTGGTTCATTCTATGTTGTAGCCCAGTGGCCTCCAATGTTTTTGTATAATCCCATTTTTGTGGCGTGCCATCGTAGCCTCCGAGATAGTATTTGTTATTCATTTTCTTGGCGTGGCACTGTAGCCTCCGATAGTATTTATTTTCTCTAGGTATGAGAGTACAGCCTCTGAGGCGGCAATAATCAGATATTTTTCCTGCAATGGTCGTTTCGCGGACGGTTCTTGATTGATCGGTTGTTGTTTTTTTCGTTTCTGACGTGGCTCTAGAGCGTCCGAGTCTTTACTGTGTAGGGAAGCACGTTCTTGCCTGGGACGTCTAACTCTCTAATGGGTTATTCTCCTTTCAATATTGATTCTGCAAGTTATTTTTAAGGTCTCATAGTTGTCAGGAGTGCGCAAGGTCGTGCTTCAACTATTTGCTTGGCGCAACATTTTCAAGTTGTCTCTATTCTAGTTCAGGCGCTGTTGTTATTCCTCGAGAGTGTTGACGGCCATTTCTCATTAGGGTTTCCCTCGAAAACCCAAAAGGGCGGGGTTCTTCATCCCGATGAGAAGCGGTGGTCAGTTTTTATCAATTTTGCATATAGCAAGCAGCGAATAAACCATCTTTGATCATTCTTTAGTTCTTTGTGTTCTTGATGATTGTCTAGTTTTGGAGCATTTGATTTTTCAAGATTTTTAAAAGTTCTACCCCTATTAGGGGAATCAATTTATATTCACTGATTTCAAAAAGCTCTATGAGAATACCACCTCGGCCAACTAGTTGTATCATAGGACCCATCCTAGGAATTGTTAGAACCATGCCAAGACTGACTAAAGGCATCTGGTAGAACAAGATGGCTAGGGATAGGGTGTCAACAATTAAACTTGGGAAGGAGGTGGTTGCACGGGTTGGCAAAGCGAGCTAGGATTGGCAAATGGCCTAAGACATGTTGCTCCGTGTGCTATAATCAGTACCATTTGTTCTGGGAATTGAAGGATGAGAAAAGGTATAACCTTTCAAATGAATATTTTGAATATCGCTTTAACAGTGTTGAAAGGGTTTGATATTGGATGGTTTTTTGTCTTTTGCTTCTCGTGAGTTGCAAAGGTCGCAACAGGTTGTGATAATGCCTTTGGGGTTATAAGGTAGCAGGGTAGCAATATATAGGGTAAGGTGGATCGTGGGGTTATAACTAAACAAGACTAGAAGCCTTGGGTTAAATGCTCAAACTTTCTTCTTTTTGTGATGTTACATTGAATATATATCCGATCCACTGCAAATAGATGCTACAATAAGAAAGAGGATAATACCTTGCAAGTGATTTACTGAAAATTTGATAACCAAAGGTATAAATCTATAGTTGACTGCTCAAATTGTTTATTTTGCATTTGCAACTTCAACTATGGCCAGCATGTGCATGTTTATCAAAGCCTTCAATAGAATAGCCAACAGGGCACCAGTGAGGATGAATTCCATGCCTTTTAGACCCGTCCAACATTCCATCATATTCGGGCACGGTATGTCCAATTAGTTTTGCCAGGCCAATCGCTGCATGTGTTTGCTAGATTCATATCTTCAAAAGGTCATGGATATGCGGACTCAGCTGTGTCCTCCAGTACGGTATTTGTGACTCTCCCAGAATATGTACGACCCTCGGACGTATACATCACGGGGCTTTTCCCCTCCCATGGCAATCATTTCACCATGGCGGGGGCCTCAGGTCTATTTCGGTCCATCTATGAAATGAGGGCGAGAAAGAAGGACCCGAAGGGTCATTCCCACGCCTTGATGGGACTCCTCGTCGGAAGCATGAATACAAGGGTTAGCACACGGCATGAATATACATGAATAACCACCGAAGGGTGGCGCATGCATCTAATATACCAGCGGCATAGAATATGCATCTAATCCCTGAAAACACCCGAACCCGGGTTCTACCCAGCTCGAACTCCGTGAGGATCGCCCGTAATTTGAGCCTCAAAGAGATGCGGCCCGAGTCTTGGCATGGCGTTAGGTGGCATAGAGCATTGGCCAGGGTTGTCCACTCCATCCAGCCCTCACATGCACACTTTGCGGATGGGTCAATTCATGCTATGGCTTTGCTATAGCCTTAGGGCTGAAACCGGGGCATCACCCTCGCGGAGGCCTACTCGGGTTCATGGCCTGGTGTCCCGGATAGAGGCGAGGTGGGGGCGTCCCCTTCGAATCCGCCCAGTGGTTCCATGGGTGAGCTAGAGAATCGATTGCGCATCGGCGACCCCGCATCCGTGCAGAGCTTACTCACCTAAATCACTCAAAAGTGCATGGTGCTCCATAGGATCACACCACTACACCCGGAGTGTCGGACCCATACAGAGCCCTCAGCGTGGCCAGGCTATCGGGCCCTAGCCAGCATTAAGGAGTCTCGGGAGCCTTGTATGCTCATGCAAGACCCCACCCCTCATGTCTGCTTTGTGTTCCTTATGCAGTGCTAAGCCCAGGACCATAGCATCAGGACCGGTGGGTTCTTGTGCCGCGAACGCATCAAATGGGACTCTGAGGCTATCTAGGAGCATACTACAATACGGTTCGAAGGCCTCTACCCCGTAATCCCCGTTTGAGTCAGTTAAACAAGAACTAACAATCCATCCTTTGAATAAGACCAAGAATTGAATATAAAGAGAACTTGTTTGTACAATCAAAGGGTTAGTTTCTATGATTGATTCACAAAGAGAACAGAGAGAGCCGGACACAACCAAGTGTTAACTAGAATTCACATAGCCACCTACAGTAAAATTTGGTTCGTTCCATAGGAGCCTCCATCTTACGGGAGTTGAGAATTGTTTATTACTTCCACGAGGGACGTTATGGTGATCTTACGCAAGTGTGCGTATGGTGCCCAGCTCACGGCCTTCCTTGGTGCGATCTTGAGGAGTCAATCCGGGGGATAGGGGTCAGGATTGGCATCAAACTTGGTAATCCCCATGCTACCCACTCGATTGGGGCGGTGAAGCCTTCCCAAATGGTAATTAGCCTAATTTCCTAGGTTATAGGTTATTATTATTAATGTGTTAAATTAGCATAGCTAATTTAATCACATTTAAGGTAACCCCTAGGTTGCAATTAAGTTCCCATACCCCCATGGTGGCGTGCCTTTAGGGAGTGGCGTGCTTGTATTTGTGTCGTGTCGGTATAGTAGGCCGTATAAATCAAATTGGAGCGGGCATTCTCCCCTCCTTAAAAATAATCGTCACCGGCATTGGGGTTATACTTGAATACATATCGTAAAAGCGAATTAGAAAATGAAGTTAAGAATATAGCATTAATCGTTGAGATTATAGTAATTAGGACGATGTACATTGAAGTTAAAATATCAAAGTACAAGCACCAAGGTGCTAGATACAAACTTATGATCAAGGAGTTTAGGACCAAAGTCCCATTTAAAACATTCGGCGACAAAAGCACACATGTAGACAAAACCAATACGGGAAAAGTTGGGTCATCGGCAACCCTCTATAAAAGGCGGTGGCGACTTGTTCGGCACGCACACAACCATATACCCGTAGGTTAATAATATGATTAAGTTGTGGTTGAAGGGACCACCCCTACAAATAAAAGAAAAAATATCTAGAAGGAATCTATCATGTGTATACGGCTTGCAATTCATTTGTGGCATAAGGAATGGTGGAGTTCAGTATAAGCGGAATGAAGCAGCGATCTATTTACTAGATGTCTTCTAGCAATTGGCGGTCATGTCAACATCAACAATACACTGCGTCCTAGAGAACACGAAGGTGATCTCATCATCGGTTATTATTATCATATACGATCGTCTACCCCTCTAAAACATGATTCTCGGTCAATCAAGCCTTCAAGCTTGGTAGGAATTGGGGTTGATAGCATCGTTGATGGATCTTGACCTTGAGATTCCCGCATGAAGTCCGGATAGTGCTTCTCAAGGTCCTATCTTCATCACCAAGGTAGCATCTTCAACTGAGGGTGCTTCCACTTGACCAGTATTGCAACATTTGAGTCCTTCTGGTCTGTTGTTTGTAAGCTCGATCAAGAGAGCGGGCACTATCTCCGGTACTCTTGATCATTTCTAGGAGGTAGGGGTATCCAAAACCTCCTACGGATCAGAAGTGTGTTGCGAGGAAGACTCCGCGTGAAAGACCTTGTGGATCTTCAAAGCCGGGGGTGGCAGGTGCAAGCGTCGCTGTTCTCCCCTGCGTTCATATTAATCGAGGGCTGACCCGACCCATCGGAACAACTTCTTCTGATTACCAATTTTAAGCAGACTTGTTTTACTTTGATTTTAAAATGGCCCGAGTTAGCCCACTGGAAGATTAGTAGGGGTTCGGTTAATCGCTAGACTCTTCACGGCAATTGCGTGCGGCCAATAAGTAATCGAACTTCTTCCACCAAGGCACGCATTTCTAGAAGGAGTTGTTGCCAAGGACCTCCACTTTGAAACGGGATTATATACCCGCGTGTCGGAAGTAGACGGTGATAGCCATAATTTTATCATGAAGGGGGAGACATTCTAGACTCACACTTTACACACAATAATAGCATTGTAAGAAGTGAATTCTACAGTAAATATAATCCGCCCATTGTATTTGATTTTGCGCTCCATACACTTGCTTCTTAGCATATCTTGATAATACGATTGAAAGTTCTGTTTGACCATCTACCTACGGGGATGGTGAAACATTTATTACTCATGGCAAGCTTGGCAGATGCAGATGGTGGCGAAGAAATCCTTCCGAGTCATGACAAACGGGGATCCCTATAGAGTACAATTACTCTCGGCATCCGTGCAATCTGAAATTTCCTTTGCAAGAGCAAAATGTTGATTGTCGAAGGCGGTGTCGAGTGATTAGACATGAGGGAAGTGAGCCATCTTTGACAGTTTGTCGACCGACCATTAAAGGCATCATACCACGGAGTGCATTGGAAGCCCACAATGAAATCCCATGGTTATGACACCACTACTTGGCGTTGGG